>OZ010794.1:133785522-135102522 GCA_963932465.1 Maratus speciosus
CAGCAGTTGGGCGTTGTCACCACTAAATTTTAATAGTATTCTTCCTTGTGATAAATCTCAGAAATTCTACCCTCAAATAAGACGAAGAATACTACTAAAAGTTAACAGTGTCAATGGATTCTCTGCTGCTACACTGTTCCGTCACTGACTGCATGCAGTGCATTGAGGTGATGAGGTGCAATTTCTAAGCTAAACATTGAATGCTCACAAAAGAGCGTTTTTAACACTTTGAACTACCGTGGACCATCATTTTGAAGGCTACCATAGGAATATGTTTCGGTTCAAACCAGAAATTTGATTATGAAATAAGTTTAAAAGATACAAAAAGAAAAACGTTAACCCGTTCGGGTCCCGCAACTACATGAATATTATTATATTGACACCCCTTTTTGTTTTATAGTTAATTTTACTTTAATAATCTTAAAACTGTCTTAACGAGATAAGGCAAATTTTACTTATATTTTGAACTGGTATCAAAAACAAGCTCTAGGATCGCCTTTTGAAGATGCACAGGTGCATTCATTTTCCCGAAGGGATTACACTAGAACGGCCGGGAATTTTATTCAAATTTCATAAAAATATTTGACACCAGAATTTTTATTTAAAATTATTTGACTGATTTATTTAAGTACATCAGCGTACTTTAAATTTAACTTATTTTATGAAAGAATTTATGGTTCCAGTTGGCATTTAATCAAATGGTCGGAGTCGAATCGACTCCTTCCGGGCGTTCTAGTGTTAAATAATAAAATTAAACTGTTTTAAATTAAAATTGTGGAGTGAAATATTTTTATAAAACTTGATTCAAATTTCCGGTAGTTCTAGTTTTAAAAATGCCACTTTTACTGTTATTTAGAATATGTCTGAGAATTATTCTCTCTAAAATTATTTCTATGAGTTAAACTTCGTGCGTATCACATGCTTACCTCATCAACAGAATTTTATCGCATTCCAAAGCACTTAAATTTTAAGTAAATATTTAAAACGTTCTTAAAATACTTTATCAAATTAATTTATAGTAATTGTTTCAAAATCCTTTCAATGAATTTCCAGTAAACAGTGTATTAAATATTTTATTCTCTATGGGCATAACACGGCATTATTTTGAAAGTCATAACATTCCTACAGCAATATCCAACATTTCAGACACTCTTATAGCGGACATTTGAAAATACGTTAAATTTCGAAAGTGAAGGAAATAAAAGAAGTATGCAAACGAGTATAAATCAAACTTTTAAGTATCATATTATTATAATATTTTAAAAAGTACTGGCGAGGAAATATCTGCACATGCTAATTAAGTGATTTCAGTGAACCTGATTTCTCTATCTATTGAGTAATATTTAGATTTAGAGGATCAGTTTCACGTGACAAATGTTATTTAAAAACAATTTTATTCAAAATATTCCAAATTGGGTCTTGTTCAAAAACACTGCAAGTATGTCACAAAGGGCGTATTTAACACGGGACCCATACGGGGACCTCTGTTTTTTTTCTTATAAAAATTTAAATGTGCAATTTTTTTTACATTTTCATATCACTTCTTAATAGTTGAATGTTTTTTTTGCATTTAAGGGTCATGGGACCTTTGAGTTTGTCAAAACAATCAAAAACATCGTCTTCTTCAAAGTACCAAAACATAAACAATATGCAATTAGATCTTTTTCTCCCCTTCCTGCCTAAAGTATATATCCGAAAGTGCATTATCCAGAAAAATAAATGTTATATGTACAAAAATTATATTTTAATTTTAAATTTAAAAATTCTTCTCACTAATACGTGATTAAGTGCTGCGCACATGATAAAACTGTAAATTATGCGTATAGAAAACAATTTTAGAACAAAATAGAATCATAACATACCTACTTATAACTTGAAACCAAATTATACGCAAAAAGTTTTGTTTAAAATTTAATTTTAGCACAAAATAAAAAAAAGTTTAAAAATCTAAAATTTTTTTCAAGCTTTTCAAGTGAAAAAAAATAAATAACCAAAATATCTGATTTTTTTTGTTTTACCCTGTAGACTATAAAGAAACGCATATTTGGTTAATTTGTTCTAAGCTGTAGCTTACATAGTTTAAAAGTAACAGTGCGCGCAAACTCCAAATTTACTAATTTCAGAAAACGCTTTTCAAAGTTTCAATATCAACGAACTTTTTATTATACTTGTCATCTAAAAATGATTATAACTCAAGAAATAATGCAGAGATTTTGAATGCGGTTTTTTGCATATTGTTGAGAAATTTTAAAACATTCAGAATAAAGCAAAAACTGAAAACTGATTTTTTGAAAATTTAAAGGTCTTGTTCCCCCTAAAGCAAACTAATAAATGGTAGCATCTAAGCTGATTCCCGCAGGAAATAAATGCATAGCTGCCCACTATTCCGCTTTTTTGTACCACAAAAATTTAATAGAAAATTTTGCTTTATTTAATCAAAAGATTACGACGCTTTAAAAAGCTAAAATTTACTATAAAATTTTTGCGGTACTAAAAAGCGTAAGATGTTGGCAGCTGATTTTCATCCGAGTTTGCAAAATGCCTGAAAATGACCAAAAGGCAATATGACAAAGAAAGTGAGAAATTTTTAGAAGTATTTAACTTAAATCTTTTTCAATAGGAAATTTTGAGGATTTGTAGATTATTTACTTGTTTAAAGCTCTGAAATTTGTGATTGCGTTAATTTAGGTTAATGGTTATTAAATTGATGTTTTTAAGGGGTTTGTAGTTTTAGATCCATATTTTTGAACCTAAATTACTAAGCGTCTAAAGGATCAATTTCAGAAAAGATATTTTTATGTCATTTACGATGTCATTTTGTTTGGAAAAAACCAATGAATAAGCATTTGTATTATTATTTTAGCTTCGGAACTGAAGGGGTTTAACTATTTAACTTGTTTATATTTAATTTTTAAACTTACCATTATCAATTTATTTATTTTAAACTTGTAAGTTTCAATTACACTCTAAATTTCTAACAGAATCATTTACAAACTGGGCGTAAAGCTGATAACAACTCAGAAGCCCCTTAAAGTATTCACACTGTTAAGAACTGTTACAGGGTTCGTACGCATGACGGGATTCAGACGATTTTAAGTGTTTTAGTACCAGAAATTTTGTAAAGTACTGGTTGTTATATCTGAAGATAGGTTTTTTTTTCATTTACTATTGCAAATATTACTTTACAAAAATTCTGGTAACAGATCCTTGAAAGTTCTTGAAGCGCACCAAACCTTGTGTTAAGCACTGCGATTCAAATAGTCGACTGTTTCTTTAAAAAAAAATAGTGGTATCGGACGGGCCGTAGTTTGATCCCCTGTTCTTAAATTTAAAAATATATATATTCTGAGAAAGGGGAAGGGGGAGGGGCTATGAACTTTAATACCAAGAAAATCAGTGAGTCAATTTGTTATCATATTTGTACAAATTTTACCCGGACATATATAGAGAGAAACAAATTTTTTTAAATCACACTAAATTCCGCATTACATAGGTGCCGGCCTCAAACTAATCTTCCGTAATACTTGCATTAATTTGACCCTGGTTTAATAAGTTTCGAACCAGATTTTTTTTTTTTTTTTTTAAGAAATGAAATTAAACGTGTTCTATGTAGAAACCTGGAATTAAATAAATAAGAATTCATGAAATAAATTTTCTGGTTCGAAATGTGGTTAACCTGGGTCAAATTAATCCAGACATTAGATTGGTGAAAGGTTGGCAGCTATGGTATTAGGTAGCTAAATATCTGTATACTCATGATTTCGAGTTGTGTTTACAAACTATTCGCTGCTTAAAAATTAGTGATGAGCATAATGAGTTACTTTGATATTTGAATCAATCATTGTAGCATGATTTTTTGAGGGTGGGGGGGAGGGGCTATGAATTTTAATACCAAAGAAATCAGTTAATCCATTTGACATCATATTTGTTTAAGTTTTACCCTAAAATATATGAAGAGAAACAATAAATAAATAAAAAGTGTCATGCTAAATTCCATGTTAGGTAGCTAAATATCTATATATTCAAGATTTCGAGTAGTCATACTATTCGCAGGTTCAAAATTAGTGATGATAATAATGAGTTATTTTGATACTTGAATTCCAGCACGGTTTTTTTCTGAGGAGAGGGGCTATGAATTTTAATGCAAAAGAAAACAATTAGTCGATTTGACTTCATATTTATGTAAATTTTACACAAAAATATGTGGAGAGAAACAATAAATAAATAAAAAGTTTCGTGCTAAATTCCGTGTTAGCTAGTTAAATATCTATGTACTCAAGATTTGAAGTAGACTTTACAGACTATAGGCGGGTTAAATATTAGTGATGAGCAAAATGATTTATTTTGATATTTTAATTAATCGTTCCAGCATGCGCTAAAGCGTCATTCTCAGATAAAGGAAAATATTGGCTTGGAAAATAGGAATAAATTCCATTATTTTAATTCCTGATTTTAAACTTAAATTAAGACCTTTTTTTTAAATAATGGTTCATTCCATGATTTATACAAATTAGACATTACTGCCCGTAAGAATATGTCGAACTGCACAATATAAGAACGTTTCCATGTCAAAATTGACATCTAGTAGAGAACTGAATGAAAAATTACTGTATACCACGGTAATGACAATTAACACTAGGTACAAGCTTTAAATAAGTAATAATAAATAGAAATGTTTTCTGTTTTGTTTAAAGTGTCAAATATATAAAAAATACAGACATGAAGTATACCCATATAATTGTTGCATTTGTTCTAAAGTTTTCAAACTCTTCCCAATAAGGGTTTCAATTAAAAAATTGAAGTTTGGGATAATCCTTGGTAATGACTTTTACAACTTTACATTTTTTTTTTTTTTTTTTTTTTTACTTATTGAAATTACAGTGACATCTTAATTATACGACTCTCAGTTATACGCCGAATTCTCTTGGTCCCGTCCACGCTTTATGGGCAATAACGCTAAAATTCACTCAGTTATACGACTGCTTCTCTCACTTATACGACGCATTAAACTTTCCAGGCGATTTTACATTTCTCACTCAAGAATTCATTTTTATAATCGTTAGAGTACAAAACAATTTACGTTTTCATTCCTTTATCATTTCACTATTGTTAAAGTGTTTAATTAATAACGAAGACGTGAGCGAGGAGGATGACGAAGATAAGGGCAGGTTTCTTGCAGCTGTAAATTTTTCAGAAGCAAGTGCTGCTTTAAATACATTAAAGAATTATATCCATCAAAGTGATTATTCCCAGAATAGATTAAAAGCTTTATTAGACTTAGAAAAAAGCAATTTCTGTTTTCGTCGACGAAAGAGACTAACTAATATTACTCCATTTTTTTGAGAAATCTGATTTGTAAATCTTTAAAATAAACATAGCGGTAAGTGAACTATTTTGTGAACTTTTTTAAATATCTTTTACGTTTTATTTTTTTAATATATCTAATAAGTTTTGTTAAAATATGTTCTTAGTAGTCAAAACGTATCATATTTCACGTAGTTAAAATAATTAATGCATATAAAGTTTGAAACATGTATAATAAAGTGGTCTCTCATTTATACGAATTTTTCAGTTATACGACTTTTTTCTATGGTCCCCTGAAACTTGTATAAGTGAGAGGCCACTGTATCTTTTTAACACTTTCCAACAAAGTTGAAAAGTGTTTATGCATTCGGTTTGTCTGGCCGTCAGTCCGTCTGTCCACGCTCTAACTCCCGTAAATATACTCGGAATTTCATGAAATTTATAAAGATTATTTAGGGTCACCAAAGCATGTTTGGAATTGTATATGAAGTATGTAGGATTAATCGTTCATTTACAGGGGCACTCAAAAGTATTCCATTACATTATGGTATATGGGGAATAATTCCCGTAAATATACTCGGATTTTCATGAAATTCATAAAAGTTATTTAGGGTCACAAAAGCATGTTTGCTATTGTATATGAAGTATGTAGGATTAATCGTTTATTTACATGGGTACTCAAAAGTATTTCATTACATTATGGTATATGGGGAGTAACTCCCGTAAACATACTCGGTTTTTCATGAAATTGATAACGGTTATTTAGGGTCACCAAAAAATGTTTGGTATTGCATATGAAGTATGTAGGATTAATCGTTCATTTACAGGGGCACTCAAAAGTATTCCATTCCATTATGGTATATGGGGAAAATTTTTTTGCAATGACATTATGCTATTTCAAATGTATTGAAACTGATATAAATCACTGTATTTTACAACGATCACATTAGAACAGGACATTCATAGGATTTTTTATTCATTTACAGGACACGCAAAAGAAATCGGTTACAGTACAGTACTGACATTGAGTAATAATTTCTGGAGTGCACGCTTTAAAATTCGGTATGCGCTTTTAAATTTAATTATTTTTTTGCATCTTACTCGGTTACATATAAATTCCATAACTCAAATTAAGGGCTGCACAAAAGTTTTCTCGTACCGTTCTCCTTATTAAAGGAAATTGCTGAAGGTAAATTTTCAACTGAAGTATATATATCTCTTAAGTGAACTAAATATTGGCCTGCATGTAGCTGATAGATTCAAATGTATAAATCATATACAGAGCTGCTGAAAAAAATCGCATAATTTTCCGATTGTGGAGTGGAACAGCTGAAATTGGGTTTTGAAATGTATTATGCGTTTCCTACGACATATACAATATCCAAGCCAATGGAAGAGCAATTGGAATATATGCCCTTTTCATTTAAAATTGCACACAATACTGTCAAATAAAATTGAAACTAGTATATGTTTTTTTTTTTTTCCTTTAAATTCAATTTCCATGAACAATAGGCAATAATTTTCCACAACCTGATTCAAGAAACAATGGATGTTCTAGGGACGATCGGGCGATCCCTCTCCCTTTGGTTCCCTTTGATTCAGCAAATCGATGTACCTAAGCCAGTTCTAATGTTTTTTTTTTTTTTTTTAACCCAATCTAATTGTCACTAGTGATGGGCAGAAGAATGAATGATTTTGCTATCTAATGAATCATTCGGTCATGCCCAAAAACATAGTTTCCAACATTTATATATTATTTTAATCAAGTAGCACCAGAAATTTAGTAATAAAAGAGAAACAAAATCACAGTCGCTAACCTTAATCAATTATTTTCAGAAATTTCGAAGATAAAAAGAACTTATATTCTTCGAAAAATTAATTCTAATTAAAATAAGTAAAAAATATTTTTACAACTTTTCTGGTAGAAATTGAATTTCATAAAAAACAAAAGTTGGCAGCTAGTTTTGCACATGCCCGAATAATTCATTCGAATAGTATAATCATTCATTCTTCTGCCCATCACTAATTTCCACAAGGTTTTTTTATATAGTTTCCGCTGCCTTATTTAATCTAAAATTTCCTAGAAATTTTAATTGAAAAAAATTCTACATGTGGTTTAATATTTGAAAAGGCATAGCAGAATAAGCATTGGAAACATGCCTTTCAATCATATTTTCTGATTTTTTTTTTCAAATGTGGCTACCTATCTGACAATATATTTCGCCTATTATCACCTCATAAATATTGATATTTTATAAGATAAAAATGTTTTTTCGAATTTATTAAAGACCGATTTTCTCAAAAACTGCTGCACCGAATTTGATGCTATTAATTGAGGTTATATAGATACCAAAGATATATAACTGAAAATTTTTGTATAATTTTCAGTTTATTAAAACTGTGTCAAACAGCGATAAAAAAATTACAAAAATAAAAATCATATCTTATTGTATACGAAAATTACCATTTTCTTGTAAATAATTCCTCATATGTGCACGTATATTATATACAAATACTGAAAATGTACGTTGGGAATAATTTTAATATAAATTATTTCAAAAATATGTGTAAAAAACAATAAAATCCATTTAAAGACGTTATTTGGGGTGGAGCTACTCAAATCTGACATCCGAAGAATGTTTGGAATAAACACTTACAGAATTTAATTTTAAATAAACACACGGGCATCCTTCTTAACGCTGTCGATACTGCTTCGATATCAAAAATTGTTGTTGGTGTCGGAGACAACAATAGAGAAGTATATTTTTGGCACTGAAACAAATTACAGTGTACGATATCGATATGTAACGACAGTGATCACAATCAATTTAAATGAAAATCTTCTTCGCCAGTTTTAATGGAAAGAAATTATAGTTTAGTTTCAACCTTTTGAAATTAGCAATTTGTTTTGGTTTCTACCATATTTAATGCTTATATCTAACTGACATTAACCGCCGCTCCTTTAATTGATTCGTTGTAATGATTATATTCGATTTGATACGATGCCATCTATCTGAGAATCATAATCCAAACTGCGATTGTTGTGGAAGTTTCTTGAATAAAACTTGTGGTTAAAAAAAAAATTGAAAAGAAAGAATCCATATTCTTTTCAAAATCGACTGCAACTATGTTATTAGTTGGAAAATATACGAAACATTTTTCTCATAACAAACACTTTTTCGTGAAACTGAGAACTGAATTCCTGAACCCGACTATGCATTTGTATGTATATGTTTATAAATATATTTGCAAAAAATAGCTATGTCTTTACAGTACGTTTTACTCTCGTGATGTTTTCTCCATTTTATACTATTTTTAATTTATTTATAAAAACATGTTTATCTCATCAAAAATTAAACGATTCAAAATTAAAGAAATATTTTTTTAAAATACAAACCATCATCCAGTGTTGTAGGCTTTGGATTTTTTTTTTTTTTTTTTTTACTGAAAATATGCCCCAATTATCCCTAATATTTATTTTCGAATTAAATAGCCACAGAAACCTACCATTAAACAAATAAAAAATTGAGAGTTGGATATTTCTTGAATAAGAAAATGTCCATTACTACCCAAACCTGGTAACATTTCAGAAATAAATGTGAGTAACTGGTTTAAACTATAGTTATGTAATATCCTTATTTTTTGCGGAGATTCGCGTTTTAAAGTGATGAAACTACTTACTCTTATTAGATTTCATTAAACATTTCCGGTACAGGCAATTTTGATGTAAAATGATGAAATGTTTGACTGACACCGGAATTTTAAAACTACATTTTTTAGAAATTAAAAACATTTTACTTTAAATGTTCATGGTAAAATCAAAATTTTACTAATATATCCTTGGTGCCGTTCCTAAGTTTGGAATTAAAATTAGGTATCCCGAAACGGGCACACTGTGCCGGGAAGGATTAAAAGTGGTGAGAATAATGTTTCAATAAAAGTCATTATAATACCTGTCGTTGCATATTGATATCGACTAACGTTGCTCTTTTCCAAGCAAAAATATTCTTTTCTATTGTTTCCGATACAAAACGTTAATTTTCGATATCGAAAGAGTATCAACAGCGTTGAAAAACATGGCTTATATGCTCATTGAAATCTAAAATACAGAAGTTGACACGATGTCCGCTGACTTGTTCCAAAAATTCTTCGGATATCGAATTTGATTAGCTCCGCCCCACATAACGCCTATAAATGCATTTTATGTGTTCTTACACATATTTTTGTAATATATATGTATGTTATACCCATGGAACTATTGATAAAGAGGAACTGACATATTCTTAAAATAGTGAAGCTTCAACTGTAAGCGCTTTTGCAGGGTTTAATTACCGCCGAGTCAAACTGCCACCATGAAATTTAAATAGATATTTTCTCCTTATTTAAAGACTTTTTCAACGCAAAATTTCGGTCAAAAATAATAGAAAAACAGTTATTCATTTTGACTTGTAGAAGTTTACTTCCGCGGTTGTCAGGCCCTGGTTTTCCGCCATATTGTGATAACCTAGACAACCTCCTTTCAGTGTCAATGAAAATTATTATAATACATGGTCAAACTGACACCAGAAAAAAAACAAATAGAAATTTTAAACATATTTCTGAGTGAAGTATTTCGTGGAAAGCCTGATAAAATAAAGCAAATTTGTCTATTCAAAATTTTCTGGTGGAAATTTGCTTCGTCGGTTATCAGAAACTGTTTATTCGATGCAAAAAAAATCTCCTGCCATATACCTAGGTAACAACCTAGATAACCTCCTATCAGTGTCAATGGAAAGTAGTTTCAATACCTGGGCAAACTACCACCAGTAGAAACAAGTAGAAATTTTTACTATATTTGTGAGAGAAATTTTCCATTAACCCCTTGGGGACGAGCGACACGTACACGTGCCGGAAATAGGCCTAAGAATACTCGTTTATCCTCAGCAGTAAAATTTTACTGTAAAATTTGCCTTATTTAATCCGAGCATTTTCCCGATTTGAATAGGCACAAACTTCTGTTTTTTAAAACCGGTAGCAAAGTAATAAACATTTCGTAAAAGGCTCCCGTCGCGAAGGTGTTAATAAGGTGAAATTTTCTTTTCAAAATTTAGTGGTGGAATTTTCCCCTAGCGATAATCAGAAACTGTTGATTTGATTTAAATAAAAGCTGCCATCTTGTGACAACCGCCTTTGTTACTTCAGTTGCAACTTCTAGACAATGCACTATATGTCTCCTCCTCTTTATTCATAACTCCATTGTTATACCCATCACACATTTTCAGTATTTGTATATAATATACGTGCACATATGAGGCGTTATTTAGAAGAAAATGGTAAATTTCGTATAACTATAAGATATTATTTTTATTTTTGTAATTTTTTTTATCGCAATTTAACAGAGTTTTAATAAACATAAAATTATACAAAAATTCCCAATTATGCACCATTGGCACCTATATAACCTCAATTAACATCATCAAATTCGGTGCAGTAGTTTTCGAGAAAATCGGTTTTTAAAAAATCGTAAAAACATTTTTATCTCATAAAATATCAATATTTAAAAGGTGATTATAGGGGAAATATATTATCAGATGGGTAGACACATCTGGGATAGAAATCAGAACATTTCATTGAAATGCAAGTTACATATGTTTATAACGCTATGCCCTTTATTTTAAAAAGATAGTTGTGCAAGTAGAATTTAAAAATAGAAATAAGTATAAAATGTTAGCGTAACATTAATGTGAATGGACGTGGCGTCTGAGTTTGTGCATAGAAAAAAAAGGTCATACCAATGGATTCGGGAAGGTTAAAAGAAATTTTTAAGCCAATAAAACGAAAATCAATTTTTTCAAAAAAATTCACTCATGTCTCCTCTTAAAATAACGGTGTCTGTTATTTAGTGAGCATCAGCGAACAGTTCCTTTGCCTATATACCGGGTGTTCCAAAAATGACCGCTGATTTTAAAATTCAATAATTTGCAAACGGTGATAGATATTTAAAAAAAAATCTTGCAGGAGGGTTATGTATAATGTCAGGAGTATTTTTTACTGTGATTCATTATTTTAGCTTGAATTTCAAACAATAGATGACGCCGAGAGCAATAGGTGCTCAGTCCAGACCCGATTTTTGGTATTTCGGGATCCATTCAATGCATTTTAATCTCCTTTTTTCGCTTGGAAGAAGAGAGAGACCGAAAAATCCAGCCTGGATTTAGTGGTTATTCTTTGCAGAGCCATCTATCGATGCTATTTACAACTAAAATGGAGAATCGCAGCATACAAACTCCTAACATCTTACATAACACACATGCAAGATTTGTTTAACCCTTTCAAGGGCGGTGGCTAGAGGGTCTAGCCACCTAATTTTAATTCCAAAACTGACTACTGGCACCAAGAAAATTTTAATAAAATGTTCTTTTTGTAATTAAAGCGAAAAATAGCGTTTTGTTATTTAGTAAGAAATTCGTTTGAATATTGTGGTGTCAGTCAATTATTTCATCATTTTACGAACAGAACTCCTCTGCCCCTAAGGTTAAATATTTGTAACCGTTTGCAAGTCATTGAATTTTAAAACCATCTGGCATTTTTTGAACACCCTCTATATGCAATCTTTGGTATTTCATACCGTCAATGAAGACAGCAATATTACATGAAAGATATCGAGTCTATAATTCACTAATCATGTATATTATTACTTCTTTTTTACTTATAATTTTTATGACTTACTTTTTCCGGTATCCTTTGAAGTATTTTTTCGAATAGCATTTCACAGTTATTAACTAAGCTATTTTAACACTTCCCAACTTCCAAAATAGTTTTAAAATATTTATGATTTCAGTTTGTATATCTGCTGTCTGGCCGTGGTCTAACTTGCGTAAATGTATTTGGATTGACATGTAATTGATATATGTCATTGAGGTTTGCTATGGCATGTTCGGAATCGCAAATGAAATGTGTAGCATTCTTGGTTAATTTACAGAGGCACTCAAAAGTATTCCGTTACGTTATGCAGGGCTCCCAAATGGTCCAACTGAATACCAATAAACAGTAGGTTTACAGTAGGTTTGCGCTAGAATTAACTTTCAAAAGTGATTTCGGGACGGTTTGTAAGGAAAATCTAAAAAGAAATTTTTTCTAAATAAATATTGGTATTCAGTTGGCGGACCATTTGGGAGCCCTGTATGGTCTATGAGGAAAAATTACTTTCAAGGTATTTTTTGTGTTTTACACAATTTTAAACTCTAATGGAATTTGTATACACTATTGGGATGCTCTAGAACAGGGATGGCGAACCTATGGCACGCGTGCCAAACTTGGCACGTAAGAAAACTTCTCTTGCACACGAAAAAACTTATAGATCACATGGAGGACAATCCACTTTATATATATATATATATATTTATTTATTTACAAAAAGTATATTTTTGTGTAACAACTATATAATTTACTTTAAAATAACCCGTTACTGTTGAATGAATTAAGGTATAAATTTCAACGAAATCGCCTTGTAGCGACATTTTCTGGCTAAACCATTCAGCATATAGTTTTTTCTAAATCATTTTACTTCTCTATCAAATTCCAAAGGTTTTATTTTTGAAAATTGAATTTTAAGAGATAGTTTGGATACCTAATTGACACGCTTCTACTTCAGGTTAACTTTTAGTTTATTTAGGTTTTGGGCTTTAAGTTACTTTAGGTTTTAAAATATTTAGGTTTAGTTTTTGAAAATTGAACTTTAACTGTTATTGTAAATAATTATGTATTTATTGAACCTGCTTCTACCTCAAGAACTAAAGATGATCTGATTCGGAAGTATACAATAAAAGAAAAACTCATTTATATATTATTAATACGGAATTCGAAGCGACATGGCTGTATTATTGGTTAACCTCTTCAGGGGCACCAGTATATATTATATACCACCTACGATTAATGAAGTTTTACAGCAGAAAAATTTTATTAAATTTTACCTTTTTAACTTTGGTGGAAAAAAGTCGTAAACTTGCTTTTACATATTTTGAAATAGAATTTTTCAACGATTCCGGTGTGAGTTCAACATTACAGAACCACAACCACTTGCCCCTCAAGGGGTTAAATTGTTTCTGGCTCGTTAAAATGTTGGTACGTAATAATTTTAAAATTTTTGGCACGCATACTCAAAAAGGTTCGCCATCCCTGTTCTAGAAGATGGTTCCTACAGAATGGGTAGCACATACAGTACTCGTACAGGGAACTCAAACGTATTCCATTATTTTATTGTCTATGAAGAAAAATCGTTTGTGGTTTATTTTAATGATGTTACACTGTTAGAAACATGATAAAACTGGTATGAATTTTTGAAGTGCACTAAAGCATGCTTTCTGTACAATGTCGGGTGCAAAACATTTATCATTCACCTACGCACACAAAAAGTCAGTTATATAATAAACTACGGAGGGGAACTGTTCGCAGCGTATTTTAATTATGTTGCAGTATTTCAAATATGGTGTAATTGATACTCATTACTGACGTTCACTACAAGGTGCCTGCAGTAGAATATAATGTTCATCAAAATATTTCGAATACAATAATCTATCTGAAATATTTTCTATTAGGGATGATTGGTGAAAGTGTGTTTTTTTGTTATGGTATGCTTTTAAAGTTCAACTAAATTTTTGCACACTACGTGGTGTATATAAATTTTATCGACCATATACAGGACTACTCAAAAGAATTCGTAAGCATTACTGAGAATGAGTAAATAAGAAATTTAGAAATTTTGTTTCTTTAATTATGCATTTTCGAGTTCAGCTTTATTTATTACTAGCAAACCCCGCGGCTTTGCTCGCGTAATATTTGAAATATGCCAAGTGATATTTATATGTCTAATTTTTATTAAAAGGTACTAACTAAATTTTTATTTTATTAAAAGGTAATATTTTATTTTATTAGAAGTTTTTTTTTTATTAAAAGGTACTTATTACTTTTTGGAATAATTAAAAAATTACTATTTAAAACACAGTTTGATTAAACATCATCATTACACTGCATTAGGCAGTTTGAGACTTAAATTAATAAAACGAAATAAAACTAAATAAATGATAATTTAGAAAATAATTTGAAACTTTTATGCTCAATTAATACGCTCATTTCAGTATTCATTTGAAGTTTTGAATTTTTTAGAAACCATCTTCTTACATCTTAAAATTAACCATCATGCCAAATTCCAGGTCCTACCACCTATCTCTACATAAAGGGCTACGTTGAATTAGGAACTGTCGTAATTAATTTGCCAACATTAATTTTGAAACCAGTTTGTTATTTCCTAATATTCCACAGAAATGTATTTTAGAAAACTTTTAAAGGCCTTTTTTAGAACGTTTGTTGTTCCTGTGAACCCCAGGTGTTAGAATCAGTGGCATAAAATATAGCCTGTGTAGGATCAGAGACTGTTACTATTGATTCGCAACTATTACTTTTATAATAGGTTTATATTCCCTGAAATTGAATAGAAATCGTAATTTAGGACTTCTTTAGAATGCTTTTCGCATCACCTCTTCGCTTCACACCTTTTTAATTCGAATTTATTTTCGACAGTCCTCGAGGGCATTTATATTTTATAAGTTGCTACCATGCCGTATTTAATGTTTCTAGACTTTTCAATATCACAGAAATCGCAATTTAGAAAGTTTTTAGCTCCTGCAACTCTCTGGTGGTAGTGGCACTGACAAATATAGCTTATGTTTGAGCATATAAAGCATATTATGTTTCAGCATAATATATAGCTTATGTTTGAGCTGGTTCTATCACCAACAATTTGTCATCATTATTTTTTTAATGGGTTTGGTATTTTATAAGATTGCTTAAAAATTGTAATTTATACGGCTTTTCGCTCACTTCATCTTTTTAAATTTGGAATTTTCTTTCGACTGTTCTTAGAAAGCAGTTGCATCTTGTAAGGAAATACCATGCCACACTTCAAAGTGTTAGACCACTCAGTTGTGCAAAAAACGCAGATTAGAACATGTATTGCTATCGCAACCCTCAGATGGTAGTGACAGCAACTTAAAATATAACCTATGTTATAGCAGGGATTGTCACCATTGATTTGCAACCATTACTTTTGAAATAGTTTTGTTATTTCCTCAGATTGAGTAGAAATCGAAATTTAGAACATTTTTAGAATGCTTTTCGCGCATTTTCACCCCTTTTTAAAATTCCAATTTTTTTCGAAACTGTTCTTAAGGATCATTTATATCTAATAAATATCTACCTTGCCTAATTTTAAGTTGCCAGCGCCTACCGATCACAAAAATCGAAATTTAGAACGCTTTTTTGCTCCTAAAACGTCTAGGTGATAGTGATGCCGACATAAAATAGCGTCTATGTTAGAGCACAGACTGTCAGCATCAATTTCCTACCATTACTTTTTAAATCAGTTTGATTCATCCTGAGTAATTGCTGACAAATCGGCATTTAGAACGTTTTTAGAACGCTTTTCGGGCATTTTGCTCATGCATCTCCTCTGGGGTAGTGGAAACAGATGTAAAATATAGCCTATCTTGGAGGAAGATCTGTCACCATCATTTTTACACCATTATAGTTGAAATCGGTTTAGTACTTCCTGAGATTGCATAGAAATCGCAATTTAGAACGTTTTTTAGAACGCTTTTTGCGCATTTTGACCCCCTTTTAAATTTCGATTTTTTTAGGAAATATCTTTAGAAATCTTTGATATCTTATAACTAACTACCATTCCAAATTTCACGATTCTAGGCCCTTCCGTAACACAAAAACCGCAGTTTAGAACATTTTTCTCCTGCACCCCTTTGGGGTAGTGGCACCGTCATAAAACATAGCCTATGTTGGAGCAAGGGTTGTCACCATGATTTTGACGTGTTTATTTTTTAAATCGGTTTGGTATTTCCTGAGATTGTGTGGAAACCATCATGTAGAACGTTTTTTAGAACGCTTTTCGCGCATTTTCACACCTTTTAAATTTCGAATTCTTTAAAAACTTTTCTTAGAAATCCTTTATCTCTAATAAGTAGCTAATATTTCAAATTACATATTTCTAGGCCCTTCAGTAACACATAAATCGCATTTTTAGAACGTTTTTTGCTCCTGCACCCCCTTTGGGTTAGTGGCACCGACATAAAACATAGCCTATCTTAGAGCAAGCGTTATCACCATCATTTTGACATCAATATTTTTTTTAATCGGTTCGGTATTTCCTGAGATTGTGTGAAACTACCATTTAGAACGTTTTTTGGAATGCTTTTTGTGCATTTTCACCCCTTTTAACCCTAGAACTACCGGAAATTTTACTCAAGTTTTATAAAAACATTCTACACCAGAATTTTTACTTAAAACTATTTAATTTGTTTATTTAACTTATTATTGTCTGATTTATACATTTAGTTTGTTTTGAAGAAATTTCTGGTTTGAATAAATATTTTGAATGTACATGTCGGGTCCAATGGACCCGTCTGGTAGACGGAAGGTTAAATTTCGAATTGTTTAAGAACTGTTCTTAGACATCATTTATATCTTATAAGTAACTAATATTCCAAATTTCCTATTTCTAAGTCCTTCAGTAACGCAAAAATCGCATTTTTAGAACGTTTTTTGCTCTTGCACCCCCTTTTGGGTAGTGGCACCGACATAAAATATAGCCTACGTTCTAAGTTGGACTAACACCATCATTTTGATACCATTTCTTTTGGAATCGATTCGGTAGTTCCAGAGCTTGCCTACTACAAATAAACAATTTTTACCTCTTTATAATATCAGTATAGATACTCAGAAATATATTTGTAACATATAAATAAAATCATATACACGTCTAATTAAAAAATTGGAAAAATGGCCGCTTATAGCTAGTAATTCCTGGAAGTGTTATTTCAGTAGTTTAAAAGTGTTTTTGCCTGAATTGAATTCCAGCTTAATATGTGGCATGTATAAGGGTCTTTAGATAATATACATGGTTGTACAAAAGTATTCAAGTATGTTTTCGTTTATTGGTAAAAATTGCTAAAAGTTAATTTTGAATTGTGTTATGCGTTTTCTAACCAAACTAAATTTCAAAACTGTGTAGAAACTATACAAATATATTGATCATATACAGATCATAAACCATTGCACAAAAGCATTGGATTACTTTTCGGGCTATGTGCAGTAATTGTTGAAATCTGGTTTTCAAATGTATATTGCGTTTTCTAAAATGTTTTCTTAGGTATACAACTTATTAAACGAAAAGGTTTTGTTAACCTCTTTAGGACGAGCGACCGGTATACGTTCCGCGTAAGGTACTCAGAATTCATGATTATTCTCGCCAGTAAATTTTTATTGTAAATTTTGCCTTATTTAACTCTTTCCGGCACAGGCAATTTTTCTAGTAAAATGATGAAATGATTGACTGACACCGGAATTTTAAAACGACGTTTTCAGATATTTAAAACATGTTACTTTACATGTTGATTGTAAAAGCAAAATTTTACTAAAATATTGTTGGTGCCATTCGTAAGTTTTGAATTAAAATTAGGTATCACAGCTCGGGCACACTGTGTCGGAAAGGGTTAATCCGAGCATTTTTCCGATTCAATTAGGCAAAAATTTCTGTTTGAAAAACCGATGATAAAAGATTAAAAATTCTGTAAAAGACGGTCGTCCCAAAGGGGTTAAAGTGTTCTGGGAGTGTTTGAAAGTGTTTTATAATAGATGTTTGACGCGTGATTTTTCTTTTATGTTTTAACATAAATTAAAAGAGGGCATAATTTTCAGTCGAATGGCTATTTTCGTTTTCTTTTATGTGAGAATTGGGTGATTAAAATTTATGGTTTGCTCTCGTTATATTTTTGGCCGACTGTAAATACGCTTTTAAAATTAAAGATCATGTAGAATAAACGTTTTTAATACTATGAAATATTCATTATTTCATAAAGAAAAATGTAATTATTTTAAATACATTTATTTATTAGGTTTACTGCGGTGACCATAATAATTTAAATAACAAATAATTAAATATTTTGTTGCACTTGTCTTTTTTTAAATAGTTTACTCATAATTCTATGTTTAATAACTTGATTTATTGTACTCCACCTGGGTTTTGTATATAAAGATGTCACTTTTTATTCGATGTTTTACCCAGTTTTTGATATTGTAAAAAATACGTTTAGAGGCATGTTTCCAATGAGAGTACATCATTTTAATATTTTTTTAGAATTTAATTATGAATTAATACTTTAATTTTAAAGCATCTTTCCATTTGCTCGCTACATGTGATGAATCGCCAAATATTCTCTGTAACTCCTACAGTATGCGTGCGTATACATTTGAAACAAAAGTGGGTTTAATGGTGCGACAATAAATGTTCTCCAAAATATGTCAGATGGCTCTGAAACGGCAACAATGAAACATTTTAATGGCTAAATTGTTGAATATATATATATATATATATATATATAATGAAATGTATAATATTTAAAAAAGCATGATTTTATCAATAAATGTTTTAATGTTAATTAATTTACAATTATTCGTTGAGAAATCAACTTAGGAATCCTAAAAAGATTCCTTAAATAATTTTTTTCTTTGTTTTTTGTCCTATCTTAAAAAAGAAACAGGTCAAAAGTTATACATTTTTTTAATAAATTCATTTGCTTGCGTCTTTTCCAAGAGTAAAAAAAAAAAAAAAAAATAAAATAAAAAATCATAATTGTGTTCGGTGCCTACACCAAATTAACGTATTGTAACGAAAACTCAACATTGATTGCAGTAAAAAAAAATCACTCAAAAAAGATTTTTAAAAATCAATGCTCATGAAAGTGTTTTTTTTTTACTTCTTTTCTCTTTTAATAACATATTTATGTGCATATTTGGTTTGTTTAATTACATAAAAAAAATTTGGTGCAAAACTTATTTTTTTGCCTTGGCGTCTAGCAATGCTGCCAGTGGGTTACGTTTTTAAAAAAAATATTGGTACCACATTTTTTGAAACTGCAAAATTTGCTCCTTTTAATAACATACCAATAAAAGTGAAAACAAGGAAAATTTATCATATCAAAAAAGTGGTATCAATCAAGAAATCTGAATTTAAAAAAGTAGCCCACTGGCAACACTGGTATCTGGTTAAAAGTACAGATTCTCAACTTGTTAATAATTATCACGAATTCAACATTTCGAGTGTCATTTAGGATCAAAATCTTATTTATATAAAAAAAAAAAAAACAGCAAGTTTTTAACTTTGCTGTATAATGTTAAGGGTGCGTACAATTCTACCACAATTTTCAAATATAATTTTCCGTATTTTTAAATCGCAGAAAAATTTTACAAATTTTACTATTAATCGAAGACGGATTTTTAATATGAAGAATAAAATATCAGGCAAAGATTTATAATCTGAAAGATTCCTTGGGCATTCTAAGGAAAGAATGCACCTTCATAATGCTGTATACTTATAATGTATTAAAATAAATAAAACTGCAAAATAAATATACTTGTATTAAAAGAAATAAAAATAAATTTCTGTTTTCATAAGCAAATTCTGTGCCTGATTTCATGGCACAAGTTAACTCAGAATAATTATTTTTGAAAAGTTTTCTGCATCTGATTTAACTTGCGATAAGTAGGGAAGGTTGAGTGCGATGTTGTCAGTGGGCTACTTTTTTTAAATTCAGATTTAATGATTGCCACCACTTATTTGAAACGGTAAAATTCCCTTTTTTTCGCTTTAAATAATATGTCATTAAATATTTGTGCATTTTACAATTTCAAAAAAGTGATCAAGAATCTGAATTAAAAAAAGAGCCCATCTGGCAGCACTGGTTGAGTGAGGATACATTTTTGCAAATTTTTGTATGAATGGTGAGGTTTTTCAAATATTAGTAAGGAAGCTAATTTTTCACGTCATATTGTGACAGTGTTGCCAGTGGGCTACTTTTTTTTTAATTCAGATTCCTTGATTGGCACCTCTTTTTTGAAACTGTAAAATTCACTTTGTTTTTGTCTTAAATAATATGGCATTAAATATGGCACATTTTACCATTTCAAAAAAGTGTTGCAAATCAAGAATCTGATTTTCAAAAAAGTAGCGCATCTGGCAACATTGTATTGCGACTTTACCAATGCCACTGAATACTAGGGCTGATCACTAACACAAAAATGGCGGCTGCTGAAAGAAGATTTTTTTTCAGCATTTGTACGATCCTTTGAATTTTGGTGCGAATAGTTTTTTAAAGTTTTTTTCGCTTTAATTTTCTGAGATTAAACATGACACATAAATCTTTTATAAAATAATGGTGTCAAAATTTAGGGGATCGTACATACGCTTAAAAAAATCTGCCATAGGCAACCGCTATTTTTGTGTCAGCGCTCACCCTAGTATTGAGGGGGCGGTGGACTTTACCACCCGGGTGAGGTGTAAAAATTTAATACAAATGATTTTGGACACAGACAAACTTTAAAGTTATTGCCATAATTTATTTTAGCTTTTGGCTCAGCATTTTGGCTCTGAATATGTGTTTAAAAAAATATTTTAGAAATACATTCAGTCAAAAAATATTTCTATCTTATTCCGGGGAAAGTTACAGTTAAAGAAACAGCCTATCTACTCTCTTTATGAAGGTAGTCTAGGTTTTAATGAACTATTTAATTTTTGGTGTGAACGTGTTCTCCAGATGCGAAATCCACCTATATTATCATTTTTTTTGCAAAGTATATTGTTGAGTCTGATTCTCGCGGTTATTGTACGCAATGATATCTTAACCTTTTCAAGGGCGGTGATGCCGTCACGGCATCACATAATTTTAATTCCTCTTTGCCTTAATTGGCACCCGAAATTTTTAATGAAAAGTTGACTTTCATTAAGTACACGAAAATATACTGTTTCATGATTACAAATAAATTTTCTTGTAAATGCTGGTGTCCGACAATTATTTCAACATTTTACGAATACAAGTACCTTGCCCCTGAAAGGGTTAATGTGGTCTCTGTGGTCGGCTGGTTAATATAAATACGTTGTTAGAATTCTAATTTTCTTCAAGATTCATAAAAAAAATTTACTTATATTTGCAGGACGTGTTTAATTTTTGCACCAGATACTATACAATTGCTCGGTTGGGTAATAATAGTACTAGCGCTTGGGGATAATCTTTCAGTTACTATTCAAGAAAACGGTATGTTTGCTATAGTACCATAATGACAAGGTGGATAATTACATTTATACCATCGGGAGTTATTAGTGTAAAATTGTTTTGGCGATCTCGAAAGTTCTAGCTTTTAAGGTACGAAAGGCGAAATTTTTCTTCCCTCGCATCTGAGTACATGTGGAGGAAATTATATGTACCGAGTGACTTTTTAATTGTTTCTTGATCAACTTTTGTCTGGAAGTCAATTGCCATAGCTACCATATTTTACGCTTTTTTTAAAGTTAAATAAACACAATAAACCGAAAATTTAATTTTATAAATGAAATCAAATAAGGTTCATATGGAAACAAGAGACATTTCATTTTATAATGATCCAAAACAAATTTATATGACGCGAAAAAAAAAAAAAAGATCAAAAATTGCAGCTATAGATTTGCCCTAATAAGGGGATGTAGAAAGCTTCCGGTATCGCTGAAAACTTTTTGTTTTTAATATTCTGAATAACACATCGGGCGACTAAAATACACTCCAGGTTGGTGGGGCATATATGGCCCACGTGACATGGTTAGAAGACCTAAGCTACACAGTTATTAAAAAATCTGAGATCTATGTCTCCCGCCTCATATTTTCTGTTAACGGAGTTCACACAGGCACGACGCATACATGATATATTAGTACTCAAATTATAAGGTGGATAGATTGGCAGATGCACTGACGAATTATATGTATTCTCATTGATTTAACTAAATCAGGCAATTATTTTTGAAAAGTACTATGATAATATATTAAGCTATTGGGAGTACAAATTAGTTCGGTTCGTTTTTTTTGTGTTCAAATATGCATTTATTTCAAAACAAAATGAATAAACAAATTAATCAAAGTATTGTCCATCGCTAGCTACTATATTTTGCCCCCTCTCCAGTAATTTTCGAATTCCTTCTCAAACAAATTCTCGTCTATTGTGACGATCCAAATTTGGAGCAAATTTTCGATTTCTGCGAAAAAATAGAACTGGTCATCTCCTAATGCTCGTATTCACCATCTACTTCGATCTAGAAAACCTCGGCTGAACGTTCAAATGAAATTCACGATAACATTTGGTTGGACATTATAAAAAAGACGTCCAATCAGGATTCAAGGTGCATACCGTTTGAGCGTTCGACCGAGGATATCGGTATAGCTCAGGGACGAAGTAGTTGATGAATACGAGTGTAAATCCTATTGCATCCTGCGGACAACCAGAATCAGAAGAAGCAACTTCAGGAGAACACGACGGGTGCGGTAAAATATCCAACTTGAGCGTTTCCAAATATTTCTATCTGATCAAATGAAAAATCGCCTTTCAATGTCTCTCGGTTTCTGTTCAGAAGGCATCCAATTCCCTTGCTTTTGGTTCATTTCCATGGATTTCAATCATACGGAAACGGCTTGTTGGCTCACTCTCAATGATTTTGCAAGATATTCTTGCGTTTGACTCGGATTTTCATCCAGTAATACCTCTAAATCTTTGTCTTCGAATTTTTTGGCTCTCCGGATCGAGGCTTGTCTTCAATACTGAAATCATCATTCTTGAAATGTCGAAACAATTCCCTAGATGATTTATTCCCTACATGACGTTGGAGCAGCGTAAACATGAACTTCCACTAGCATTCAATGGGCTTCAATTGCATTTTTCTTCCAATTAATGCAAAAAACTAAAACCTCCCTCAAATTCTGCTTAGTTCACACAAAATTTGACACATTCAACACAGTAAAAAAGAAATTTTTATTAAAAACTCAAAGTGATATAAACTGAATATTATTGACAGATATCTAACCTCATTGAAACCACCGAAATCAGCCGTCACTATAACACATTCAGAACAGGGCCTGATTACCAACTGGGCGCACGTACACCAATAAATTTTAAAAGAAATGTTCGCCTTATAAAAACGCCGTATTCATGTACAATTTGTGTCATGAATCAGGCAAAATTTTCTGTTTCATTTTAATGGTGGGAATGTGCTCCTTTGGTAATCAGACGCTGAATCAGAACAGCAGGCGCCATCTTTTGAAAACGGGCCGAACTAATTTGTAAACCGAATATTATTCTCAATTACAAAACTTCTAATATTTTTGTAAGTTATTAGCCGTTTTATCGCATTCTACTCTAGGTAATTTAGTAATGATATCAAACTTGAATTTGAAAAGGAAACGTTAGCAAGAATGCGGCGGAAAAGACAATCGGTTTAACTCCTCTTAAGGACCGCACCTTCTTATACTTAACATAAACGAAATAAAATTTTTATTTTATACGTCTTAAGGATTAAGTAAGAGAAAAACGCGATATTACTTTTTATTTTTATATGAGATATTACAATGTTGGGAAAACGCAACGTCAGTACAAATAAACTTCATTTTTGCCATATGAAAAGTTTTAAAACATTTACTATGTATTTTTTTAATTCTGATTTCTTGACTGGCATCACTTTTTTGAAATGGTAAAATTCCCTTTCTTTTAATATGTCATTAAACAAGGGGAATTTTACCATTTCAAAATAATGGTGCCAATCAAGAAATCGGAATTTAAAAAAAGGTAGTCCACTGGCAATTCTACCAGGGCCAAGGATCAGTTTTGTGTTCCAGCGTCTTCAATGCCCAGTGTTCCCAGTGTCCTACTTTTTTTAGATCGAGATCTCTTAATTGGCACCAGTTTTTTGAAATAGTAAAATTCACCTTATTCAAAGACATATTAATTTAGGCAAAAAAAGGGGGAGTTTACCATTTCAGAAAAGTGGTGACAACCAGGAAATCGGAATTTTTAAAAAAGTAGCCCACTGGCAACACTGTCAATGCCCTTACTGGGTCAGGAAGGCGTTTCCGACCCAGCATTCCTCTGCGATTCCGAGTCGTCTAGGTGTACTCTACCTCCCCTCGAAGTTTGTAACATCTTGGCAGGGACACACTGTATGCATATATCAAACCGACTTC
This sequence comes from Maratus speciosus, assembly GCA_963932465.1. Taxonomy (NCBI): domain Eukaryota; kingdom Metazoa; phylum Arthropoda; class Arachnida; order Araneae; family Salticidae; genus Maratus; species Maratus speciosus. The sequence goes on from OZ010794.1 coordinate 133,809,906, forward strand.
TGATGTTACGCCATAGAAATATTTATAAATCTACTACAAAAAAACTTAAAAAGATTGAGACTTTTGTTTTAAACTAGATTGGTTAAATTATTAATTTAGTGTCAGAACCATCCGTAATATTTTAAGCATTAAGTAATGGAAAAAAATCTTTTCTCCATCAAATATGCGTCAGTGATACTTATTGAAAATGTAAACATAATTTCTATATAATAAAAGGCAGTGTGGCGCAGGGCGGGGGAAATCCATCAATCTTACCAGTCTCCGAGGAAGAGACTCAAGGGTGAAAGGTTCCATTCTCCCATTGGTTGACAAGAAACAAGAATCCCGCAATTACATCTCAAGGTTACAAATCCTGATAATTGAGCAGTGGTAGACACTTCTTCCTAAGTGAGATTATTTCAAGTATTAAGTTGCAATCATATTCAATTTTCTTTGCGACATGTAAGGAATTTTAATCACGGAAAACAATGATATGGTATTTTTTAAAATATCCTTTTTCTCCTTGCAAAAATTGATAAAACTGATTTTCTTTTAAAAAAGTAATCAATTTAAAGATTTTAGACTTATTATTTTGCAACTTATTTTTAAATTACACATTACTTATATTTTCCTTTTCTATATACAGGTGTATGTAAATTTAAACTTTAAAAAAAATCAAACGTATTCCATATTTTAAAAGTAAAAAATTAATATTTATACGAAAAGTAAAATTAATAATTTTTGATTTATAGCTTTGCATCAGGAGGACAGAAGCTTAGGGGATTAGTCCCCCCCCCCTCCCCGAAATAATATCCTGGCATTTTGTAACTTATTTTTAAATTAAACATTACTTATATTTTCTTTTTCTATATACAGGTGTATGTAAATTTAAACTTAAGGAAAAAAAAAACATATTTCATATTTTAAAAGTAAAAAATTAATATTTATACAAAAAGTAAAATTAATAATTTTTGATTTATAGCTTTGCATCAGGAGGACAGAAGCTTAGGGGATTAGTCGCCCCCACCCCCTCCCTCCCCGAAATAATATCCTGGCATTTTGTAACTTATTTTTAAATTACGCATTGCTTATATTTTCCTTTTCTATATACAGGTGTATTTAAATTTAAACTAAAAAAAAAAAAATCCCATATTTTAAAAGTAAAAAATTAATATTTATACGAAAAGTAAAATTAACAATTTTTGTTTTATAGCTTTGCATCAGGAGGACAGAAGCTTAGGGGGTTAGACGGATGGGATTCAACCCGCGATACTTATTTATTAATCAACATACATATTTAAAAATAAATTGGACGGGGGAGGAAGGGTGGGGTAAGCGATAAAAATACAATTTCAAAGTGTTATTAAAAAATAGTATTATTTCAATAGTTGCAGCAGACTGTCTTAATTACGCACTTTTATTGCATATTTATTAATTTTTTCTTTTATTAAGAAATCTTAATTTTGTTATAGTATATTAGCCGGCAAAACTGGTTTACCCAGAAATATTGTAAAAGCTAATTGTGTGCTTATTAGAACATAAACTAGCCGAACTTTGCTCCTCTAAACGCATCCATATTGTCAATTATTTTGTTTATCAGTTTTTCAAATTTTAAGTGAAAAACACAATTTTTCCACCGTCCTAGGATGGGTATTTACACTAGTTTATAATGATTAAAGCCAGTAATGTATTGTAATACATAATAAATGTCAGACGCAGAAGTATTAAGACATGAAAATCGTTGTTTGATAATATTATTAAATTCCTAAGTGTTTTAGCTGTGTTACTTTTACTTTTTGAAAACTATCCATGCATAATTAAAGCTTTATTTATTATCCTTATTAGTTATTAGATAAATGGTTTCTTATTTGCATGCCTTCTTCATATGAAAACTAAGTTAATGTAATTTAGTTAGTTTATTATCGTAGAAATACGTTCTCCATAATATAAAGTAAATTTGAAGTACTTATGTTTCATGCCTGCTTTGGAAATTTTATCATTATTATAGAGTAGTTGAGAAAACAAGCTTAGCTCAGCAAATCTTCGCATATACATATGGTATTTAAGCGACAACACAAATTTATTATTTAATTCTACATAAATATCTTATTTCTTATTTAAAAAATTAAAAACAACAAAAACTGAAGTTCGTTTTTTGAGGTTTTTTTTTCTATATATTTCATTCTCTATCTATGTTTATCATGTTGTCGAAATAACAGCTATGATTTTTTGTCATAAATTTTCGCTGTCGTCAGTTGCACACATTGATAGATTGTCGGAATATTTAACACTTGTTTCAATACAACATTACAGGACATATTTAAATTCCTATTAATTTTTAAAATGTTTAAATTCTTATGCATAGATTTTGCTCCTGTAAAACTTTTTGAATGGAATTATTTTGACTAAATTTAACATTAAATATATCTTAAAATAATTCTTCGCTTTAATAATTGTCTGCTTCAGCGTGTTTATCAAACATTTGTCTATAATACCACAAATTTACATATTTTTTGCCCGCGTTAGTTTTCTTAACATTAGCTAACTAAGATCCCCCCCCCCCCCCGATCACAAAAATGTCATTTACGGCGGAGGCGGTGACAGTGTTAGTTGCTTTTTTTTTAGAATAAAGAGAAAAAAAAAGTAACACGAATTAATATACAGTATATCATATGTTTAATTTCCCTCGGTGTTTTTTATGTCTGATTTGCTACTTTCATTTTTCTCAAATAATTTATAATCACTCTGTGTATATATATATATATATATCGGTTTTGATAAACATCGGTTTGATATATATATATATATATATATATATATATATATATATATATCAAACCGACTTCTGAAGTTACGCCATATAAATACTTATAAATATATATATAGATAATTATTGAAAATTATAAATATTTATAGAGAAACTTTAGAAGATTGAGTCTTTTTTAAAAACAAGATTGGTTAAATTATTTATTGTTGCAATCAGCCGTATTAGTTTAAGCCTTAGGGGGTGGGGGTTTATTTTCTCTCACATGGTACTTAAATGGAAAATGTAAACATAATTTATAATGATTAAAACTATTGTAATAATAAGCTATATTGTAATAATAGGTAATAAATGTCAGATGCAGAAGTATAAGATATGAAAAGATTAAATTGTGAAAATATTTAAATGATGTTTATGTAGATATTTATGAGAAGATGCAATTAGGAAATGCGTTATAATCCCTGAGTCAAAGCTTTAGTTAGATTAATTTTAGTTTTTAAAAATTATATATTCATACTTTGTGCTTTATTTATTATTCTTACTAGTTCCTACATAAATAGTTTGATATTTTTATGTCTTCTTCTCATGACAACTAAGTTAATGTTATTTAGTTTATTATCGTACATATACTTTCGCCCTAAAATAAATCAAATTTCAAGTATTACTTCTGTTTTACGGCCGCTTTGGGATGTTTATTATTGTCATTATTATTTAATATCTAGCAGACCGAGTTTCGCTAGGTAAAATTTTCCAGCATGCATATAGTATTTAAGTGAAAGTACAGTTTTATTACTTACTAGCAGACCCGCCCGGCGTTGCCCGGTGCCCGTTATAATAACCTTAAACAAAACTCCGGTTTGTATGATTATTATATCTTTTTAAATTATTTTAAATGAACCTATTTTGGGGGGTGCCATCTACTTCCAAAGCGTCTAGTGTGTTCCCAACAAACCTGCAAAAACTTCAAGGTGCCAGGGACGAAACTGGCATTTTGTTAGGTATAAAGATATTTTTAGTAGTTTTTAAAATACTCAGCGGACGCGAGGACTATGTTCAGGAAAATTGCATGCAATTCGAATCATTTTTTAAAAAGCTGCACCAAGGGCCCCAAGAAGGCGATTAATATTCAAAATTAATGGCAGCTAAATGTTTTTTGTTTGTTTGTTTGTTTGTTTTTTGTGATTCTTGTAATAGTTGGAGGACATAAGAAGTTGTTAGAAAAAAAGCTAGTTAATCGGTCCATTTTTAAGGGAGCTATAATAGGCGGCCCTGAAAAACCTTCGCACTTAACGCTTTAGATCATCAATTAGTCAAAATTAAGCATAGGATATTTATTATTCGATATAATAGTATTTTAAAGAAATGTATAAAACAATGGGTACTTTGCATTAAAAAATAAAAATACTTTAAATACAAAATTTATTTAAGTTCAGGGTAATTATTACAATCTGAAGTATATGTATGCACCAAAATTTTCATTCTAGTTATATATATTTATTTTGTAATCTGTCGCTAAATCTGTTATATCAGTTTTCTGCTGGTGAAATGCCTGACAGTTTGGGACCCCCTATAAATGGTAATTCTGCATGCTGGAATTTTTTAAATAGATGAAATGAAAGAACTTACTTGTATATTTCATCTCAGTGAAAATTGTGTAGAATAAAAATCATATACAGTTTAAGATATTAAATGTTCAAAATGGTCTTTTTTTTTTTCATTTTTTCCAATTTAAGAGTCGCGAGACCCATTAAAAGTATACTGTAAAAACAGAGTTTTCCCTAAATATCTCCATCAAACAAACAGACAGACTCACACGAAATGTAAACAAGTCGGAAATTGTACGTCAAACGAGGACAATGAGGTGCGTTCGTACTATTAGTAGTTTTATAAATATTCAATGCTTGAAGAAATATTCAATATTTCTTGATGCAATAGCTGTTACATAAATGCGAAAATGCATGAGCACAAAAATTATTAAAATTATATATATACTAAATTCAGTAATACGGAAATAACAAGACTCCGTCTTAAATAGGAATTAACCACCATGGCAACTTAGAATCATTACCTATCCTGGGAATCATTGAATGACTTACCTATGACAGGATTTAATAGAATGAAAAAGCTTTCATTAATATCTTTTCAAGATTTGATTCGATTTTCATAAAATTTTAAATGACTCGACAAAATTCTGCAACGATTATATATATATTAAATTTCAAACCATTCGGTTGTGTTGTTTTAGCGTTCTTCTAAGCGGACAGACGGACAGCCAGACAGACGGTCGGACGAACCAGACGACGACTACAGGTGCTACGCATTTATGTAATTGCGAACGCAACAAAGAAAGACAATTGTTTATTAATCTACGAAAATTTATTATAACCACGGACAAATCAATGCAGTAACTTCTTTCGAGTTATCGACTATTCCAAAAAGCATTGTGTATCTTTAGAAACCTCAGAAACCAATATATTTCCTCGACTCAAAAAAAATTATTGGATCGATCGGAAAGTCGTGTCGTGTTGGGAAAATCAATTCTTACCGAAAAATTCTATCATTTAATTATCGGACATGGATTCCGATACCTAACGTCTCGTTATTACGGGCAGAATTTTCCAGTACGAATTTATTTTCCCAACAAGACACGACTTTCCGATTGACCCAATAGTTATGAAACAAAGATTATTTTTCTGCCACAGATTTTAGGAAACGTTTCAGAGTAGTTTTTATAGTGTATTAACGCCTTGAGGGGCACCGGTATATATTATATACCACCTACGATTAATGAAGTTTTACACCAGAAAAATTTTATTAAATTTTACTTTTCTAACTTTGGTGGGAAAATGCTGTAAAATTGCTTTTACTTATTTTGAAATAGAATTTTTCAAAGATTCCGGAGTGAGTTCAACATTACGGAAACACAATCCCTTGCCCCTCAAGGGGATAATTAGATTTCTCAAACAGATTATTGGCTTTTAGGATTCTATCTATTTATTATTAAACATTTTCTGCTGCGTAATTTAGTTTATCTATGCAAGGGAAGTAATATACTTTTAACTTTAAAGTTAATGTTAATGCTGTTAATTTAATCTGTTTGTCTGTAAAACAAGCTTTCTGAGCAGAAAAGGTTTACTTGAAATTTGGTAGCAACAGAAAATCATATATTTCCTTTTGACAAAACGGATTAAACACTCAGGGCTCCCAAATGCTCCCCAACGGAGTACCAATATTTTCCTAGAAAAAGTTTATTTGTAGATTTTTCTTGCAAATTGTGCAGAAATCACATTTTCTGTTAAGAAATATTGGTATTCAGTTTGCAGACCATTTGGGAGCCCAGAACACTGTAAAAACTACCCAGAAACGTTTACTAACATTTGTGGCAAAAATAAAAATATTGTAAAAGAAAAGTAAGGTTTTCGGAATCATGAGTAACTCGGAAGCCGTTTTGTATATTTTCGTGCGTGGTTATATTACACTGCACTTTTGTCTTGTTTTGTTTCAGTGTGCAATGTTCATTTTTTACTCAATATATGCCACTACAATGTTCGTACGGGTACCGTTATTTTTTTATGCCTTGTATCAGAATTTTTTTTATAGAAAAATAAATCTAGTTTGAACGAACGCAATTTCGCCTTATTTAAGGAGATATTTTCCATAAGAAAATACTGGTTTTGAAGAATTTCTTAGTCTGGAAATTCAAGAACCCGTGCGAACCCTGCTCTTTAAGTAAAAATAAATTTTCGGTATGAATTTCATTATCGAAGACTCTTTTGTTAATGAAGTCCAATAGAATAAAACCTATCCAACGAAAAAATATACATATACATACGTTAAAACTTACCGGTCCTATGTCACTTCACACGTGACATCGGCACTTTGTCTATGGGACGTGCATGGTGACTAGATTAACCCGTTCGGAACCAGCATATCTTACACGAATTTCATTCGGATGGTACCACTATTTGTTTAGCACCAGTTTCACTTGTACTTAAACAAATTTGCAACAGAAATATGTTATAAAAATTATTGTAAATATATAATTTTACGATTACGATAGAATATAAAACTAGTTGTTTCTGTCTGCCTTGGAAATATTCACGGGATGCAAAAATCCTAGTTTCGAATCATGTATATAAAGCTAGAGTCCGATAAGGGATAACTGCTGGCACTGTCTTAATGAATGAGATGTTTTAGAGGAAGCAATCATAATAGTTTTGTTTGTAGTTTTCTTTGGAAAACTTGAATTTTGAAAATCTAGAAACTTCCATTTTGTTAATTATCTTGTTTTACTCCTAACCATTATATGAATTTTTTTATATAAATAAAGGTTTGTGTAGCTTTTGTACTTTATCTATATTATATATATATATATAATGTACACTGATATGTACTTTATTAACCCTTTGAGGGGCAAGTAATTCTGTTTCTGCAACGTCGAATTCACACAGGAATCTTCCAAAAATTTTATTGCAAAATAAGGAAATGAAATTTTACTACTTTTTTTCCACCAAAGTTAGAAAAGTGAAATTGAATGAAAATTTTCTCTTTATTAATCGTAGGTGGCCACTCCAGTATTTTTATGTATAAATACCCGACTTATATAATCGCTAAATTGCAAAAAGAAGAATCATTCTGTAAGAAAATAGTGACATTTATCAACTAAAGTCAAGGAAATTCATTGATTTGTAGGAACCCTGCAAACTTGTATCATAAACGGAACTAGTCGGATATGGCAATCCCAAAACTTTCTTCTATCTCATACATGTTAATACCCCAAAATTTGCTATCACAGTGCCAAAATTAAATAGCAATCTATGCACATCGTGAGGATTCTAAAAGTATGAAATTCCAAGCATTAGTTCTTGAAATAAAACTATTGCGGAAATCGGGAAAAAATCAGTATGGCAGTGCCACCTTTTGTGCAATTTACACCAAAACATAATCAGAAATAATATTTCTTAAGGTTTATTTGAGTCTGAAGTTTCAAGAAAATGTTTTGCATTAGTTCTTGATACAGAACTATTGCGGGAATCGGGAAAAATGGGGGCATGCATAGTTCAATTTTTAAATAAATTCATGATAAGTTACTTTAATTGTTTCTTTAACGTATTAATTATTTACATTTTGAAATGTGTCCTAAAGTGTTTTTTAATATATTTTGTATGTTCCAGAACAGTTGAAAAGAAAAAAAAAACTTTAATTTAAATTTTAAATAACATCATGCTGAATATAGTACACTTAATTCGTTTTCACCAGTCTTTCATCATACAACATTTAGTTACTTATATTCATGTAATGCATGACCATATTTTCTAAAAAATTCCATTTGCCCAGAAATAATATAAGAACATTTAATGAAGACCACATTTAATGAAGATTAATATACAACGTGATGTAACCGTAAACATGGCAAACTTTAGTATCCCAGTTGGCAAAAAAAAAAAAAAAAATGATAAGAAAGTAATTTCATGGTCCGAATTTACGTAATCAAATCAAGATAGATTATTTTTAGAGTTTTTTTAACTTGTTAACTATTTACATTTTTAAATGTGTCCTTAACTGCCTTATTGTAAGATCCTGTATATGTTCCAGAACAGTTGAAAAAAGAAAAAAAAAACTTTAAGTTAAGTTTTAATTAACTTTATGCTGAATAATGTATACTTAATTCGTTTTCTATAAGTTTCATCATACAACCTTTTCTTAAAATATACATTCATCTATTATAATGCATAATAATCTTTTCTAAAATATTCTATTTGCACCAGAAATAATGCAAACACATTTAGCTATATAATATTATGTTTTTTTGCATCCCGCGTTTAATATTTTACACAATTTTAAAAGTCTAGAAAGCAAACTGCGACAGTTTGTGAAGAAAAAAAAAGGCTGACAGTAGTCTTAGGGTCTTGGACCTATATATTGCTCACATCCAAAGTTTTTAACACTTTGAGGCACGGTGCGATATATTAAATCCCACTTAATTTTAACTATGATTTGCACAAGAAACTTTGAATTAAATTTTACTTTTATAAGTTTGGTAAAAAAAAAAAAAAAACTTGCAAAATTGCTTTTTATTTTTTTCAAGTAATTAAAAAAAAAAAATACGGTATGAATTCAACATCAGAGAAAAACAATTTCTTTCCCTTGGAATAGTGGGGATGAGATAACAGTTTAAGGTTTTTAATATTCAGAATTCCACAAACAGACATATAAAATTTATAAATTTTGGTTGAAAGGACGCTGTTGGGTGTGGGGGGTAAATTTAAGTGATGTCAATTGCATGCCCCCACCTTTCAAAGGATTAGCATTGTCCAGTAGATGATTCTTAAAACAGGGATGCAAGCGCTGAGCCACAAATAGCTGATTTTCACCACTAAATTTCAATAATATTCTTCCCTTTATTCAATCTATGTAATTCTGGTCTTTAAATAAGGTCAGGAACACTATAAAAATTTAGTGGTTGCAATCAAGCATTTGTGGCGCAGCGCTTGCATCCCTGTTCTTAAAAGTACAGCTACTGATCAAATACATTTTTTTTAAACCAAGATTTTTATTTTATTATATTTAGTATATGTTTAACTTCATTTATTAAGACATTTCTGATTTAACCCGGCAGGACGGGCGCGGCGTGTTTTGGCACCCCACGTCCGAAAATATTAGTCTGCTGTCTGTGAGTGCTTTCAATTTATAGTTTATTAATTTAAAAAAAAATAAGGATAATTTAACATCTCAATTATCATTTTTCACGAGAAAGAGTGTAATTATCATGAATTGCACTAACGAACATAATTCTAAAGTTTTTTTTCGTATTTATGTCATTTAATATGTTTGGGGTGTGCCGAAATCCCATGCCCGTTCTCTGTTATGTTTCATGGCGCGCGTCCTGCCGGGTTAAAATATGTTTTTTTTCGCGCGCAATGATCGTTTTAGATTTAAAGGTATTGTTTCAATTGCGAAAATGTTTCGATTTTTGTTCTCGAAAATATTAGAAAAAATTATGCCTATAAAAGTTAGAAAATTGACATTTTACGCCATTTTCGGGCTCTGTAAGTTACATTTAGGACAACATTCTTCTAAAAAAAGCCAATAAATAGTAGCAATAAAGTTTCAATAAAAATCATTTTATCGCAGCAAAAACATTAAAAAAATTATGTTCGCTTCCGGATTATTCAATTCAAATACCTATCGTATGAACCAGAAAGAAAAATCATATAATTGAATTATTTTTTTCTGTGTGGTTGTAATTTGAATTCCTTTATTTAATAAAAGTTCTGGTTTAAGATAAATATTTAAAAAATATTCATTTAACATTTATGCTTGCTATTTTGAATTTCAAATTAATTAAGTTTTCAGAAAGTAATTTCTCTTCTCTTTTATGCCAGAAATCTCTAAAAATTTATAAAATTTAATCTGTCATAACACAGCAAGTTTTAGTTGTACAAAAAATTTACTTGTTTTTGTTGTACACGAAAAGATTTTTCAAAGTATAACTTAGAGATAAAATTCAATGTACTCTAACATTTGGTTGCACAGAAATGTTTTTTGTTGCTATTGTATTTGCTAAAACACGGAGAAGGTTTTACAAAGTATAATTCTTTTTAGGCACAGATACTATATAAAAATTATGATTTCGAAATTTTACAGAAAACAAGTATTTTAACATTATTGGCCTTTGTTGGCATTGTTGGCAATGTGACCTAGAACATCGGTTTCTCATACCCCAAAACGGTAGGATAGAACACTTAGTCAAAATAGTTAGAGCCGTTTCTCCATTGAATTGTATTGCCCCATACTGCCGCAAAAATGAATCACTAATCGAATTTTCTCGAACATGTGACATAGTCCAATATTCTTCTCGTACTGCGAAACGGAGGACACAGAATTCAGTCAAAATCATTAGAATTGTGTTTTAGATAAAATTCGCATACACACATATACACACAAATAGGTTTGCTCTTATTAAAATATATGAGATTGTGCAGACGAGACAAATTATTTGTGAATTTCTATAATGATCTTCTACTCATTATAGACTTTTAAACCATAAAATAATCATAATGTAAAGTAAATCTTTTTTCTCTTTTTAAAGCATGTTTTCTAGGGAAAAATTCGCTCTTTCTGAAATAAATTTTAATGAGTCATTTGCATTGAACATACAATTTGATGGAAATTAATGACAAAATTTCTTAATTTATAGTTAAACGAATTTAATATGACCTTCAATCTTGTAATTTTAAAAAGAGTGCGTGACTGTTCAAAAGTTTGAAATTTTAATAGAAGCATTTGAGGAAAGGAATTATTCAAAATATTCAGAACAACACTTAAATTTTGCTTTCATGCAGATACTATAGAAATAATTTGTAATTTTATGTAAGGACATACTAGTCATTACGCACGATTATTGTAATAAAGTAGAATGTAATTTAAATCATATTTCTTGTCGAAACAAGTTCTGTATGTGTCATAAAATCGTATTCTTCAAAAATTGATTATGTCGCCAAACGGTAAGAAATCGCCAAACAAAATCCTCATTATTTTTTTTTAAACAATATATAGAGGTTTTGCACGATTTTTTTAAGCAATATGTCCTTATAAAAAAATAGATTATTCTTACAAAATATTTTGTGCATGTCTTTAAGAAAAGTTTCATTGTAAAAAGTTCCTATTCGAGTAATGGTACTTTATATGCGATCAGTTAGATCGACGGAGCAATTGCAACGGTTCGGATATTAACGGTAAACACTGCGATGTTCGACATTTTTTTTTAAATGCCAAATACAAAACAAAATGTTTATCCTCTTACAATATTCTAAACAGGGCTGCCACGGGCAACTAATTTTCAATTCTACCTCACAACACTTTCTCAAAACAAAAATTATTGAAATACTGTTGGAGAACACTTTCATGAAAAATATGGTATAAAATCTGCTTTTTTATTGGTCGTGCGAATAAAATAGAAAAATAGTCGCTTATGGCAGCCCTGTATAAATCTTCTGTAATGCTTCGAAATTTCCTTTAAAAAACAACATTCAAGACACATTAAATTGCATTAACTTCCACTTTTAAATGATTCAAAAATATTAATTTTGATAGCATTCCTCCATATAGAAACAGTTTTGAACCTTTTACTCTCAAAGGTATACATCTGTAACCCTTAAGAAAGCTACATAAAAAATATCTTTTATCAGTTTTCTACATCTATATCTAAAACAAAACTCTTCACTGCAAATCTCTATTAATTACATACAAAGTTTGCACTCGAAATACATGATAAATATTACACATAACATATATATTAAATAGATACATATCACTGTACGAAAATAGTTGTAGGACAAAATGTAACAGTAGCATGGTGCAATTTTGAACAGACTGATATAATGAAATGGTATTCTACTCTGCGAGTCGGGATCTACTAATGGTTCGCAGAACGATTAGTGAGATCTTTAAAAACATATAATTCATTGTACCTACTGACTGCCATAATAAAAATAATATGTTATAACATTAAAGTAAAGTATTGTGTAAACATATATACAAAGAACTATGCGAAAAGACATTGTTTTTTAAAAATTGTGTAGCGAGCGCATTGATTCTAATATTTTGAATTTTCAGTTCCATAACAGACTGAATCGTTGGTGCAAAACAACGTCAGAAATCATTTTGACTTTTAAACTGTGTATGTTTTAACCCGAGATTACACGCGCAAGGTATGACATACACAGGATGCTCACGATTATTAAATTTATCCACACTATTTTTCGAAAAGAAATCTTTAAATTCTTTCATTTTGAATTTGTGAGCAATGTCAACGATTAAATAAAATTACGTTTTTATTTGAATTTATTGGTGGCCAAACATAAATCATTCGTATCCTGGATATGTGCGACTATTCTCGGATTAATACATTCATTAACCCTTTATCTACTGCATAATTTTTAATGTTTCTTTTTTTTCAATTACTTCAAAGAAAATTAAAGGATATACATTAAAAAAATACTCAGCAACAAAAAAATTGTTTCGTTAGAGGTAATTAATTAAAGGGGTACTTTAAAATACCGTCAGTACACTACGCCTAAAATATTCTCGTAACAGAAAACCCACATGCTATTTTAAATGAAGTTTAAACTCTTAGAGATGGTAAATAATAATAAGACACTCGCAAGTTAACAATAAAAAATATTAAATTGACATAGTGTTATTTTACACATAAAAAATTAGTAAAAATTCAAATTCGAAGGAAAAAAACTATTTTTGTAGGTTTCGATCTTGTTAGCAGTCCTTTAGTTGCCTGTATTCCAGAGACAACATATGCAATATATGAATTTACATCTATTGCATATGTTACAAAAACGAGCCAATGCCACAACTTTTTTGATTTCATATAAAAATTAACAGTGAAACAGAAAATAAATACCAGGGAAATCATTACTACACCATAATTATGTAATTACATTAAGAAGCAGATAAATACGATGCATACCTACGCAGATGAAAATAAAAGAAAAAGCTTTTCTCCAACACCCATTGTACTGGCGGTACTTATAACTAACACAGAGTAATTCAACTGTTAAATCAAATGCATACAGAGTTCACCTAAAATAGCTATTCAATTAAAAATATCCCAACACTTATATTATAACCTTTACTGTGTTTGGAGCAATAAAATGACCAGCGGGACAATCTGTACAAAATGTCGGCATAAAACACATCGACTGTTTCAAAGATAGCCTCCTTACTCGCAAAAATAACAATCCTAGAAGTACTGCTGCCATGTATCCTGATAAAGTAGAGTTAAAAGAGCGTTTTTGCAAAGTACCATTACAATATTAGCAATATTCACAATGGGATTAAAGTTTAAAGTAAGTGGTACTTATAAGTACCGTCAGTAGATAAAGATTAATGCATCCATTAACCTCCATTAACCATTAATCCAGTATAAGTCTATTACAGAATTTTTAGTGTAATTTTTTTTTGAATTACTTCAGTGAAAATTAAAGGATACTCATAAAAGAATACTCAGCCACGAGAAATGTAATTCGTTAGGGGTAATTAATTAAAGCGGTACTTTAAAATACCGTCAGTACATAAACCTAGAATGTTCTCGTTACAGAGAGCCTACATGCTCTTTTAAATATGCTGCCAAACGCTTCTCTATTGCTATAATCGCGTTTTTCCTTTTTGCCAAAGATTGTCTTTTCTTTGGAGTAGATTATACAAAAGGTTCTATATACCTACATATTAAATGATATGCATAGTTCGTGATTCGCTGATCTATGCAGAGCCTGATTAATGCCGGCAACTTCCATCCGTAGAAAACGAATAAAAGTTTTTCCCTTATATGTAACCGAAATTATCTGTGAATAAGGTGCTTTAACCTGTTCAGGACCGGCATTTTTTACACGAATTTTATTCGTTTGGAACCACTTTTTGTTAATTAAATGAATTAAGTTCGTCAATCATAAAAATGTCGTAATTAAATAAAATCAATTTTACTTTTCTTTTTTACTGGTATCAAACTCAAGCGTTTTAAGCACATTTTGAGGGTGCATATATGCACCCATGGTCCCGAACGGTTTAATAAGGCTAATATTTCTATTCAAAGTAACTTTTGAAAATTTACCCAGGCGGTTTGCTATCTTTGATTCTAAGAGTTAAGATCTTTCATTTAGAACGAGTAATGGGTACATACATAGTTCTATTTTTAAATAAATTCATTATTACTTTAATTTTTTTTAACGTATTAACAAATTACATTTATAAATGTGTCTTAACCCTTTGAGGGTCAAGGTACTTTTATTCATAAAATATGAAATAATTTAATGACATCAGTATTTACACGAGAGTTTATTTTTAAACAAGTAAAAGCATATTTTCGCGTAATTAATAAAGGTGAAATATTCATGATAAAATTCCGGTGCCAATGTGGCAATTACGGATTAAAATTATTTGATGCCGTGACGGCATCACCGTCCTTCAAGGGGTTAACACTAGAACCGCCATAGCGGTCATTTTGACCGGTTAAAAATGGAAATATTTCGATTCGAACCAGATTTTTTTTTTTTTTTTTTAAGTAAGTTAAATATGTACCACGGAGAAATGAGTTAAATAAATAAGTTGAATAGTTTTAAATAAAAATACTGGTGTAAAATAATTTTATAACACTTGAGTAAAATTTCCGGTGGTTCTAGTGTTAAACTGTTTTATGAGATCTTGCTTATGTTCCAAATATGTTCCAAATAGTTGAAAATAAAATAAAATTTTATTTTAAATTTTAACTAAATTTATGTTGATCTAGTCGGATTTGGCAATCCCAAAAGTTTTTTCTGTATCGTACGTGTTAATTCTTCAAAAGTCGCTATCACAGTGTCAAAATTAAGTGGCAATCTATGCGCATCATGAGAATTATAAAGATGTGAAAATGAAAATGCCGTATAAAGATGTGAAAATGCAGCATAGCAAAGCAATCTGTTGGGTGATTTACACAAAAGCATGATCAGAACCAATATTTATCAAGGTATACGAGAATCTGAAGTTTGATGAAAATTCGTGCATTCATTCTTAAGATAGAGCTATTGTAATAATCTTTAAAAATGCAGCATAGAAGGAAGTTTCATACCAAAACATAAACAGCACCAATTCATATGAACGACTAACTGAATCTGAAGTTTGATGAACATCCCTGCATTAGTTTTTGAGATAGAGCAATTGCGGAAATCGTGCAACTTACAGCATAGCAGCGCCACCTGTTTGTCCATTTATACAAAAAAAAAATAATAATAATTAGCACCAATTTATATCAGCTACTAACTGAATATAATTTTTTTATTAAATTGCGTGCATTAGTTCTTGAGATAGAGCGCCCAAAACATTTGTCTCACATGCAGATAGACAGACAGACATTTTGTAAAAACAAGTTTTTCGGGATCTCTGACACATAAAGCTTGTAAATCCGTCGTAAACCGGAATTCCAAAATTTTCACGAGTCCAATAATTTCTTTTTGCAAAGATGGAAGAAAGTAGTAATATATACTTAATTAGTTTTTTCCAGACTACCATCAAAGAAGGATAGTATGTTAAAAGTTATGTCAATTAAACGAATAGCGCAGTTGAATATTTACATTCAATAATTTTCATGAATAAACGGAAATGAACTTGAGAACTTTTGAGCACCCTGTGTATGATCTATAGAATTTGTACACACCAAGTTATCCTTGAAATATAGTTCAATTTAAAAACGCTTACTACAACTTAAAACGCACTTATTGTTCATAGGCCTCAATAGATCAATTATTGTTCAATTTCTTCTTTAGGAAATACGTTAGTGTGTAAATGAACGTTACATTTTATACACACACTATTCCACAGTAAACGCCGTGTAGTTCACCTCAATGATATGCACACACACATATATATATATATATATATATATAATTTAGTATGTTTAAAACAGAGAAATATCATTAAAATAAACGACAAACAATTTTTCCCCTTAGAGTGTAATGTAACGGAACTCCTTTTGAGTGTCCCTGTAAATGAACAGTAAAACCTACACTTTTCATTTTCAGTAACGGGCATGCCATTGTGATACACAATAAGATCTGTGAATTTCATGGCAATCAGACAATATTTATGCAAGTTACAGCACGGTAAAACGGCAGACATATGGCAAACGGCCTAACAGAGGGTAGACAGACGAACTGAAGACCCAAACACTTTTCATCTTTGTTGGGAAGTGTTAACTAGTCGGATGTGGCAATCCCAGAAATTTCTTCTGTCTCATACATATTCATGCAGCAAAATTCGCTATGACAGTGCCAGAATTAAATGACAATCAATTCCCATCATGAGGATTCTAAAAGTATGAAATTCTTGAGATATGACAATTGGCTATGACTAAAATCCTGTAAATCCTGAAAAATGCAGCATAGCTACCTGTTAGGTTATTTACACCAAAACCTTATCAGAAAAAACTTATCTCAACTTCTAACTGAATCTGAAGTTTCGTTAAAATCCGTGCATTAGTTTTTGGGATGCAGCTATAGGAAAAATCGTAAAAAATTGGGCACAGCAACGCCACCTGTTGAACAATTTACACCAAAAACTAACAAGCACCAATTTATATCAGGGACTAACTGAATATGCAGTTTGACTAAAATTCAAGCATTAGTTCTTGAGATACAACTATTGCGAGAATCGTGAGTAATGAAGTATAGCAGCGACACCTGTTGGGCGATTGACACCAAAAAGCAATCAGCACCAAATCATATCAAGTACTAACTGAAACTAAAGTTTTATTAAGTTCCCTTCATTATTTCTTAAGATACAGTGGCCCACAATATTTGTGTCTGATACAGATAGACAAACACACGAACAGAAAGACAGACTCACAGGCATCCATTTTATTAAAATATATTTTCCGGACTATCTGATCCCTAAAACGTGTAAATCCGTCGAAAACCGGAATTCGAAATTTTTCACGAATCCAATACTTTCTTCTTGTAAAAACAGAAGAAAGTAAAAATGTAATAAATTGTTTTATTGGAAGATCTTTTTTATGAAGTAAAGTAGCTGAAAAGAAATATATATATATATATATATATATTCTATAAAAAAAGTAATTACCGCTATCACCGCCGCAGCCGGTTTGGAATTATTGGTGACCGGAGGTCTTTCTTCGTTAATATTAAGAAAAATATTGCATACAAAAATATGAAAATCGGTGGTGTAATAGAGAAATGTTTGATAAACACTCTGATACAGACAGTTTTCAAATCGAAGAATTATTTTAAGAGATATTTAATGCTAAAGTTGGACAAAATCGTTTCATTAAAAATGTTTTATAGGAGCAAAGACTATTCATGGGAATTTAATCGTTTTTAGATCATTTTATACGTTTGAAGTTCCCAGTGTGCAGACTGCATTTATTTTTTTAATTTGACTCATTTTTTGAGGTTTTATTTCTATTTTAAATTCAAATTTTCAGCATTTAGAGAGATATTATTTACATATTTTACAAAATGGTATTAATTTAAACTGTTGCCAACTGTTGTACAAACAGCGCAAACAATAATGTGTGCTTCAAATTAAAAATTTATTTACACGTGACTATTATAAACAGAAAAAACCTTCAAATTAGAATTAAATAATTACGTATAAAAAGTAGAAACGTATTAAACATTACGTCATAAAAACTATATTTAAAAGAGTGATTTTTAAAAGAGAAAGGATATTGTAAAATAATAAATTCATTAACATGCGTTAGAAGTCTTAAATAGGAGAAATTACGTCACATTTACGTCACATGAGGCTAACGAAAAAGGCAGGCTACCGCGTTGGGTCCGATTCTTCTTTTTTTACAGACCGCTGGAGTCACGTGATGCTCGAATGCACCAATGCGAAAAGAGCATCACGTGACTCCGACGGTCTGTGAAAAAAGAAGAATCGGACCCACCGTGGTAACCTGTCTTTCTCGTTAGCCTCGTACGTCACATTACAATTATTACATAAAATGAACAGAACATAATATTGCAAAACAGTTTAAATTTAGAAATTGCGCGAGACATTTATTTGATTTATTTATTGAACAGTAAACATATAACTTGTGTGCTTGACATGAGAGCCCGCTTATAAGTCAGAGTCAAGATAGCACTAGGAAATATTACAAAACAAGAGAAATACATCCTGGGAGTCCCAAACAAAGAGTTTGTGCAATGGAACCAGCGGGATTCGAACCCACTATCTCCTACGCTCGCAAGCGATTAGTAGCGTGGTACTTTGACCACTCGGCCACGGACACCCCGTGATTTATTTGATATTTATTTGATATTTTGAGATGATCATTTCAACTATTTGTCTTAAGACAGCACAAATAATATTTCATTTCTAACAAAAGTATTTTCACGTGAATATTAGGAATAGAAAGAATAGTTTGGTCAAAATTACGTCAGATTAAAAACGACACATTCAAAATGTCTTATTTAAAAGAACTTTCTTTTCGCTTTGTTAAAAAATACCGGGAGACAAAGACTCTGTTTACTTAATTCATTTTATATCAGTTTATTTAGAAATGTTTAACTGATTTTATTTAATCAACGACGAAAACAGGCATTCTATCTTTTAACAGCAGCTGATTTGGCCTTAAAATTCCCCAATCAAAGAGAAATGAATAGAAACCCGTGTATAGGGAGATCGCCACTGTTTTTTAAATTGTAATTCAATTTTCCGAAATCTTTTTAGAGCCGATCAAATTACCGTGCTTTTAAAGTCTGCGGTGTCTGAACGGGAGTTGACGAGCGTAGCTCGTAGGGGGCAGAGCCCCCTAGTACATATTAAAATTATAATTAGCTTCATGATGAGTAACCGATAGCTACGTTTTCTCCAGACATTCAAGCTATTTATGCATATCCAACCATTTAATGAATAAAGCAATTTCTAAAATCTGAAAACATTCCCGGAAAAAAATTATAATCATTTAATAATATAATAATTAAACTTTTTGGTAATCGCATTGCTGCATACATATTGCCTAACTTCAAGAGAATGAACTCCGAGAACTTTTGTGAGTTCTCGATATAAGTTAAGGCTGTGTGTGTTTGTTGGTAAGGTACATTTGCTTGCTTTGTGCGCCTTTTATCGAGCGTAACTTTTAATGTCTGCAATATACAGGTTGTCACTTCTTATCCCTATAATCCTTTCAGGGGCAAGGCAGCTATTTGCAAAATGCTGAAATGAGTGAATGACGCCAGAATTTACAATAAAATTTATTTCAAAATAAGCAAAAGATTTTGTTCACGTACATAATCAAAGAAAATTTTTCCTTTTAATATTCTGGTGCGAATGTGGCACTTAGAAATTAAAATTAAGTGGTCCAAAAATGAACCATCGCCATTGAAAGGGTTAGGCGTAGATGCCAACATCAGTTAATTATTATGGAGTCTGATCCAAGATAAACATGTTTTTAACAGGAATATATATATATATATATAAGGAAATGTGCCCGCTTTCTGAAAGGTACATTTTAGATTTCATTTTGAAATTTTAGTTTAAATAAAATTTCCGGTTGAAAACATGTTCTTCTTGTATCAGACTCCGGAATAATTAAGAGATATCGACATCTGCACTTTAAGGGTTTGAGCCATTCAGTTTTTGAAATATTGAATAGCACCGTAATTTACGAACACACTTAAAAATAAGAAAATAAACGATTTCCGTCACGTACACATGCACGCAAAATTTCAATGAAAAATCCTTAATATGAGTGATATCAATTCTGTACACCCGCCCTTCAAAGGGTTAATTTTGTCCAAAACGTAATTCTTAAACCGACAATGTGTCAATTGGGAAATTTAACACAAGACATGTACACATTAAAATATGTTTATTACGGCCCTGTCAAATTGCTTGCTTTCGTTTTTGTAGTTAAAAACATAGTTACAGCTGCAAATAGGATTCGAATACCGTTATCGAAAATATTAGAATTCATTAATGTCGATTTTATTTTATAAAATTGACGAAAATCATATATTTATAGAGTCCTCGGGTCGTATAAGTTATATTTTAGAAAACACATTTCATTCTCTAAAAGTTCAAAGAAAAAATAAAAAGAATATGGCTATAAAAACTTAAAACTCAGTTATCTTCGAAGCTAGCAACCTTCCTGGTTTTTTTAAATCAAATAATACGAACTTGAATTAGCAAAATCCTTAAATTGAAGTTTTGTAGTGTTTATGTGACTGTAATTGAAGTTGTTTTATTTAATAATATTTCTGATTTAAGTTAAAATTTCAAAAAGCAGAAATTTGGATGAGATGCAAGTTATTTTGTAGTTTATGAATAATTTATGTTTTCTGACTGAGATTTCTTCTACTTTTAAAGTCAGAAATCATTGAAAATTTATAAAACTTAAATTATCAAACCGCAGTAAATTTTGGCAGTACAAAAATTATTTTTCGTGGTTTTATTTGTTTAAACATTGAGAAAGTATTTCTCAATATAAGGTATCAGATAAAGAGACTATAAAAATATATTAATTTCGAAAATTTTACAAAAATAACTATTTCAACTTTAAGGGCTTTTAACATTTTTAAGTGGTTACCATTTAATTTTAATCTCTATATTCAAACGTTGCACCAGACATTTTAATACTCATTTTAGTTTTATAAACAACGCAAAGAAAACCGTCCATCTACTTTCTATTCAATTGGTTCTTATATTCTGATGGCAGTGATACATTTCATCATTTTACAACAGACTTTGGACTTGGAAGTTCTAAGAGAGCATTCTTCTTTTAACCCTAGAACTACCGGAAATTTTACTCAAGTTTTATAAAAATATTCTACACCAGAATTTTTACTTAAAACTATTTAATTTGTTTATTTAACTTATTATTGTCTGATTTATACATTTAGTTTGTTTTGAAGAAATTTCTGGTTTGAATAAATATTTTGAATGTACATGTCGGGTCCATTGGACCCTTCAGGTAGACAGAGGGTTAAATGTTCCGAAAACTGGTTTATTGGATGAACATGTACATGAAAGAGAAACATTTTTTTTTTTTTACGCATTTTAAAATCAACCGTATAAAACATATCTTAAATTCAGAAATGGAAATGTTTACAGCATTGCTAAGAGAAACAATTTCATTGTGTAGTTTAAATTGCTATTTAAAATAAAATATTTTATTGTATAATATTTATTTGTGTTTTCATTTCAGTATATATTTGTATTCATTTAATAAAATAGTTCTCGAAACGCTGTAATTTTGAAATGATATATATTTAAAATGACAACTTTCGCGCCAACAATGTTATTTTTTTTTCAAATGCTTCGTTTGGTGCCAACAATTGCGCTTGGCGACAATGGTGTTGAAATACCAGAAAAGTACTAAACATTTAGATTGCACATTGCAGCATGGAGGCTATAATGTACAACATGGGACAATACACAATTTAAAAAAAACTGGTTTGTAGCTTCAGGTTAAACTGAGACTTTAAAATACATTTTCTTTAACACTTTCACGGCGGCACGGTGGGTCACACTCGACTGTCTTAGAGCTGCCAAGTCTCCGGCTTTTTGGATACCAGTATTTTAATACAGAAAATGTTGTTTTATTTAATTAGAACAATTGGGCAATTGAAAGGAACAACATTTTCTCTAAATTAACAGTGGTGTGCAAAAAGCCGGAGACTTGACTACCCTGAGACAGTCGAGTATGACACACCGCGCCGGCGTGAATGTGTTAAATAATTTAAAAATATAGATGAGGAAAATTCTGTGATCGGAACTCTCACCATATTGGTTCTTTCGAACGAGAATGCTCTGATACAAAATGAAATATCGTAAATTGTGCTATCATTCCTTACCAAATCCTACTGTGAGGGATAATCTTGAGTTAGACCGTAACAGCTGAAATTTTGTCTGCCCATTAGAAAATATAATAGCACAATGGCGTTCATATCGATTCGGCACTGCGGAAGGACATTCAGTTAAAGGTCTTATTTCTTTAAATCGCAAGATCAAATTCACCATTCGTTTGATTCAAGGTTCACTTGGAAAAATGGACCAGCGCAGCGGGCATAGCCTGCTAATCTATTTATATAAAATCCAAGTCTCTGCGTGTCCCTCACGATTCCGGTAGGACCGCCTCATTGAAATGAGTAATTGTTGAAAAATACTAATGCAGGGTTACCACAGTAGCGCCAAATGTTGGCCAACTTGGCAATAGCTGGCTGATTTGGTGAAATTCCCATTTATAACTATTAATCTTTCATAAAGGAGGTCACCATAATTTAATTTAAACTCCGCTCTTTTAAGATATTTTTTCACAATCTATGGGTGAGAATTTAAAGTACAACTTTACAGCTTCCTCCCGATGCTACTAATAAAATAACCGCCAATAGACGACGCTGTACTGTATGAGCTCCTAACTGCGCGATTTTAATGTGCTTTAGGTACTTTTCCAGTATAAGTGCCTTTGCGAAAAAAGAAATTTGGCAACATTTTCCCGGAACCTATCCACTGTTTCATTTTATATACACATGCATTTTTTTTTTCGATATTTATACGATTTATTTATACGATTAAAAAAGCCGTTTCTCTAATTTTATACAGAAACAGATGTAATTTGTACATAAAAACATG
The DNA here is from genome assembly GCA_963932465.1 of Maratus speciosus. Classification (NCBI taxonomy): domain Eukaryota; kingdom Metazoa; phylum Arthropoda; class Arachnida; order Araneae; family Salticidae; genus Maratus; species Maratus speciosus. The sequence continues at coordinate 133,832,794 of OZ010794.1, forward strand.
AATAATATACATATAAAATAAACATATATAAAAAAAACACTCATCAAGTTTGTTTTCATAGCTGTTTATATGATTTGACAACAATTCTCAATATTTTTCCGTTATACGGACACCATGCCAAAATGTATGCGGTACTTTTCCATTATACGGACAGCATTGTCGCTAAGCGCAATAGTTGGCGCAAAATGAAAATAAGGTGAATTGAAACATTTGAAAAATAAAAGAAAAAACATTCTCGATAGTAAAGTGGGCATTTAAAAAATATAACATTTGAAAATTACAAACTTTTACGAACTATTTTATTAAATCACAAATATATACTTAAAATAAATGAACAAATAACTGTTATACTATAAAGTAATAAAATAAAAAATCATATTAAACTGCTGCCATAAAATTATAAATATCTTTCAGCATTGCAGTAAACATTTCATTTTTTGAATGAAGGCGTAGCCACATAAAATCTATGAGATACGACTCTAAATGATGACGAACAGCTTCCCGATGTCTTTTGTTGCGCCATTTTGCGATGCCCCATAATCTTTCAACATTTGGAGTATGACATCCATTATTAGGGTCGACAAAATTGTATTTGTGATTTACTGTGAAATGATCATAACCAGCACTTAGCAGTTCATCTGTTTTATATCCTTTCCAACAATCTGTATAAATAATACATGACTTTCATCTACTTCTATAATTTTATTAGGTCCACCGATTTTTCTATTTGGTCGAGAACATAAAGCATTTGCACAAACTTCTCTCGAATAACTATTCCATTCCACTGTTGTGTTGGGTTCATATCAAGTTGCAGCTCACAAAACTCAATCGATGTCAACTGTTCTCACGATAAATATATAAACCTCAAAGCATTAAGAAAAGTCACCCGCGATCCTTTAAACCAAGTTTTTTGTCGTATTTCTACGCTTTCTTCGCATGATCGTAAGCTATAACTCAATTTCGGATTTCCAGAACTCATCCATAATTTCATGTCATGATTTTTTGAACACAATCTTTTATTATGCAGAATTCCAAATTCCTGAAACAGTTTTATCACAACTTTCTCATCATCTGGTAATTTCCAAATGATAAAATCCATCTCAGCATCAGCAGTAAAAGTAAACTACAACTTTATAAAAAAAAAAAAGCATTTTTAATTCGATTAATAGCAGATTAAAAAGCTTTCCAAGGTTAAGGTTAAACAATAATTCTTCACGTGATTCACGTTTCATAAATAACAAATCACAATGTTTCGCATGGTTTACAATAAAAATCTACGATCAAGGTTGAAATAATTGGCGCATTAGCATACATTTTAGCATGCTGTCCGTATAAAGGAAAAGTACCATGTATGCTAATGCGCCAATTATTTCAAAATGCTAAAAGATATTTGTAATTTTATGCCAGCAGTTTAATATGAGTTTTATTTTATTGCTTTATTTTATAACAGTTATTTGTTCAATTATTTTAAGTACATATTTGTGATTTAATGAAATAGTTCGTAAAAGTCTGGAATTTTCAAATGTTATATTTTTTAAATGCTCACTTTAGTACGACAATATTTTTTCTTTTATTTTTCAAATGCCTTAATTCACGTGACTTTCATTTTGCGCCAACTATTACGCTTGGCGACAATGGTATCCGCATAACGGAAAAGTACCCAAATCTCACTTTCTGATGCCCAAATTACACCAAACTTTTTTTTAAAAATGCCAAAGCCCCTACAGTGGAAAAGTATCAAACTGTCTATTATTTTGTGCTATCTGTGTTATAGTTTATACTATATGCAAGGTGAGTGGAGCGAAGAGTTTAAACATTAAATATTAAAGTTTCGGCACAGATGTCATATACACAACGGGTACTTAACTGTCATCAAAGTGTCGTTATTTTGCTTGATATGGTAACACGGATGTTGTTGTTTATGCTGTTGATGTTTTCGCCAAATTGGCGTCGGAAAAAATCGCTCCAATATGGGGTATATATGACAACTGTGCCAAAGTTTCTATAAAGCAGTATAAGACTAAAAATTAAGAATAAAATAAATGCAAAATAAGACGGCACAGATGTCATATTCGCCCCATATTAGAGCGATTTTTTTCTGTAGCCAATATCATATAGGCAACGGGTACTTAACTTGCGCCAAAGTGTCGTTATTTTGCTTGATGTGGTAACCCGGATTATGTTGTTTATGCTGTTGATGTTTTTGCCAAATTGACAACCGAAAAAAATCGCGCCAATATGGGGCGAATATGACATCTGTACTAATAAGACTAAAGAAGAAAGAAAAATCATGCGTTAAGCATAGAATATGAAACACTTTCCAACACATCCTGAATGCTTTAACAAATCTTCGTTATATAGGGAAATAAGGTAAATAAGATAACTAAGTAAACATTTTAGAAAACGCATAATTTAAAAAAAAAATGATTTCAGCAGTTACCGTTCATAGCAATAGTACCGTTATTACATGCCACTATTTAGCTAAAATTTAATTTAAGCTACTCTTAAAGCTACTGAAATCATATTTCCAGATATTATCATCCATAGACGGTTATGTATCCAATTCTTTGCGTGACCCTGTATATCATTTTATCTATATTCTACAAACATTTCTTAGTAATCTAAATGCAGTTCAGCGTAAAACTGCATAACTCCTTTAAAAACAACATTTAAGCAATTTATTCTCATACTCAGGAACCCTTACGAATTCTTTTGTGTAGCCCTGCATATGAACTGTAGCATTTATACACACGGTATAGTATGCATAAATGTAGTGGAACATAAAAGCGCATATCAGAATTAAAAATGCATTTCTAGCAGTCATTACTTATGTACGTACAATACTTCGGAGAATAGTTTCTTGGCGAAAAAGAAGTTTGCCAACGTATTTTCTGACAACCTATTTACTGCTTCATACTCACAAGCAATTTTTTGCATATTTATACAATTTATTTAATGTAAAAAAAAAAACTATTTATCCATTTTTATAAAGAAACAGAAGTATTTTTTGCACAGATGTCATATACGCATCGGGGTTGGCGTGATTTTTCTCTGACGCCAATTCGGCAGAAATCTCGCTTTCGAATACCAGTTACTTATATATTTTTAAATTATTTGCTATCATTTTGAAAAGGAAATAACTATAAATAAATAAAAGTTTGAATAATAACTATAGAACTGTGGCAGCCGCAGAGAGGCAAGGGAGAAAATTCTTCGTTCGGAATGGCAGCTGGCCAGAGCCGTTGTCATAGCAGCGCAGACGAAAATGTTTTTACATTGCGTTTTTGTGTGTTCGAATACGAGGAGTGTCAGAATCGACGTTTATCAATGTTCTACGAATAAAGGTAGTAAAGTGTTTTTAAGTGAGTGATTATATTATACGAGCGACTCACCACAATGGTGACCATGGACTGTTCTTATATAGAGCATCAGCCTTCCTAGATGAGTTGGAATGTTATCCGATCATCTTCATCTTTCAAAGAATACATCGTTCTACAGCGGCTCGATGGAAAGCAGATAAGTTCTTCTGAGTCATTTTCCTGATATTTTTTCTGTTATTTTATTAGAAAAATATAACTCGCGAATTTATTTTGGTTTGATTGTACTATTTTATATATTTATTACCATAAATCATGTCTAGTGTCGATGCTGTTCAAATTCCATTATATAACAGATCAGATCCTGCGCTATGGTTTGTGATGTGCGAAAGCGCATTTGCTTTAGCTACCCCCAAAGCAATATCAGAATCTGTTACAAAATATAATTATATAGTTTCGCATCTTCCACCCGATGTTGCATCAATCATTCGTGATATTTTAATGCAACCAGATGCTACTGACCCTTATGGTGTCTTAAAAAAGGAATTAATTGCGCGCTCAGGTGAATCATCCCAGCAAGAGATACGACAGCTCTTGTCTGGAGAAGAACTAGGAAATCGGAAACCTTCAGATTTATTACGTAGTATGAAACGTCGCGCGGAATCCCTAAATGTTCCAGACAATTTAATGTTAGAATTGTTTTTGCAACGATTACCAAATTCTGTTCAGACAATTTTAGCGGCTGTTTCTGAATTAACCCTTGATAAAGCAGCAGAAATTTCAGATCGTATTTCAGAAGTTACCCCTTCCCCAGCTTCTGCAATTGCCGTGTCCTGCTCGAATGAACAGGCGATAGAGGGTAAATTATTGAAAGAAATCGAAAAATTAAATAAGCGCATCGATCAGCTTGCTGTTTCACGTGGTCGGTCCCCATACCGCAGAAACTGGAGTAAACCTCGAGGGCGAAGTAATAGTGATAATCGGGATTCAAGTATCTGTTGGTATCATAGACGATTTGGAAAAAAATGTAGGGAAGAAAAATGCATAAAGCCGTGTTCTTGGGCGGGAAACGAAACCAGCAAAGAGTAGAGGCGACTTATTCTTTGCCTCAACAGTCACGTCGCCTGTTCATTAGAGACCGGACTACAAATGTTTCTTTTCTGGTCGACACCGGTTCGGACGTGTCAATCCTTCCTGCCAACAATGTACAAAAACGGAATCCACCCGTACAAACGCTTTTGGCTGCTAATTCTTCCCCTATAAATGTTTATGGTCAACAAACCCTTTCTCTAGATTTTAAGTTAAGACGAAAATTTAATTGGACTTTTCTAGTGGCAAATGTTAGTACACCAATTTTGGGAGCAGATTTTCTCCATAATTTCGAATTGGTTCCAGATCTCCGCCACAAATGTCTAAGAGATTTAAAAACAAAATTTGAAACAACAGGTCACATGAAATGTGCATTAATTCATTCAGTAAAAACAATCAATATTGATAATATATATAATGAACTTCTTAAACAATTCCCATCTATTACAAAATTACCAGATCCCAATCAGCCTGTCAAACACAACACAATGCATTTTATTTCAACAAAAGGACCTCCAGTTGTGGCAAAACCCCGCAGGTTGGCTCCGGATCGCCTGAAAATTGCTAAAACAGAATTTCAAAATATGATACAACTCGGACATTAATACCTTCACGTAGCAACTATGCATCACCTTTGCACATGGTTCCAAAAAAGGGAACTTTGGAATGGAGACCTGTAGGTGATTATCGTGCCTTGAATGCGCAAACCAAAAAAGACAGATACCCGATACCATGTATAGCTGATTTTACTGCTAATTTACGTGACACTAAAATTTTTAGTCGACTTGACCTCATCAAAGCATATCATCAAATACCAATCAATCCTGATGATATTCCCAAAACAGCGATATGCACACCTTTTGGATTGTTCGAAAGCACACGCATGCAATTTGGCTTATGCAATGCGTCTGCAACATTTCAGAGATTCATAGATGAAGTAATACGTGATTTACCAGGCGTCTATGCTTTCGTCGATGATATACTCATAGCCTCTAAAAATGCCGAGGAGCATTATCATCATTTAAAAGCACTATTTTCCAAATTAGCAGAATATGGTTTGTGCATAAATGTATCCAAGTGCACATTTGGTAAACCTACCATTGATTTCTTAGGATTTCGAATATCTGAACATGGTATTCAACCACTTCCAGATAAAGTTAAATGCATAATCGATTTTCCGCAGCCCACAACCTTATCTCAACTTCGAAGATTTTTGGGTATGTTTAATTTTTATAGGTCTTTCATATATCAAGCTGCACACATACTTGCGCCTTTAGTGAAATTGTTAGAAGGCCATACAAACAAAAAGAAATCTCGTTCCCGTGTTCCTAAAACAGAACCCCTTAATTGGAACGAAGATGCTGAAAAAGCTTTCGTAGCTGCCAAAAATGCAATATCTCAGGCTGCTCTTTTACGGCATCCTATTCCAGGCGCTCAGTTGAGTATATGCGTTGACGCCTCAGATGTCGCGATCGGCGGCACCCTTATGCAGTTTTATCAGGAACGTTATGAACCTTTAGCATTTTTTTCCATGAAATTAAACAACAGTCAGCGGAATTGGTCAACATATGACCGGGAATTATTTTCTATTTATTCGGCAATAAAAAAATTTCGGCACATGCTAGAGGGGAGAATTTTTCAAATTTATACTGATCAAAAACCGCTAATTTATGCATTTAAGCAAAATCCCCATAAGTGTTCAATCACGCCATTTAGATTACATTTCCCAATATTCCACTGACATTAGACATGTACCAGGTTCCGAAAACATTGTTGCAGATTGCCTCTCAAGAATTGAAATTGATTCTATTTCAAAATCTCCAATCTTAAATTTTGAGGAATTCGCAAAAGCTCAGGAAAATGATTCAGAGCTACAGAACCTGCATAATAGTACATTGCTCAAATTGGAATTGAAACCTTGCCTCATTTCTGATTGTATCCTACTATGTGATACTTCAACAGGTACGCCTCGACCCTTAGTTCCTAGTTTCTTTCGTCGGCTGATATATGAACATTTGCACAACCTAGCCCATCCAGGCATAGCAGCTACCACAAAACTAATTTGTTCCAGATACGTATGGCCGAATATGAAACGAGACATCAAAAACTGGGTTCGTGGCTGTGAGAAGTGTCAAAGATCAAAAATACAGAGGCACACCAAAGCACCTCTTGGCACGTTCTCTCTTCCTGATGCACGTTTTTCCCAAATACATATAGATATCGTAGGTCCCTTGCCTCCATCTGACGGTTTCAGCTATCTTTTAACGATGATTGACCGATTTAGCAGATGGCCAGAAGCCGTACCTATATTTGATACACAAGCTAAAACAATTTGTAGTGCCATATTAAAGCATTGGATATCAAGATTTGGTTGCCCTTCGCTCATAACCACGGATCAAGGCCCACAAATGCGATCAGCAATATTTGATGAATTCACAAAAATGATGGGAACACAGAAGATCCGCACAACGGCATATCATCCGATATCGAATGGCATTATCGAAAGATTTCATCGACATTTAAAGTCATCCATCAAAGCTCACGAAACCAGTAGGTGGACTGAAATATTACCGATAGTTTTACTAGGCATTCGCACAGCAGTGAAGGAAGATATACAAGCTTCTTGCGCTGAGCTTGTCTACGGCACTACGTTGAGATTGCCCTGTGATATGCTGGATGAATACAAGATCCGACCTTTCAACGATAACTTCGTCACGCAACTACGAAACACCATGCGGCAGTTAAGTCCAGTTGCTACATCATCTCACTGCCAAGAGAAGTTCTATATACACCCTTCCTTGACATCTTGTTCACACATCTTTCTAAGAGTGGATCATGTACAACCTCCATTGTGTCAACCATATACTGGTCCTCACAAAGTCCTAAGTAGAACTGGGAAAACTATAACAATCGAGCTTAATGGTCGTAAGTCTACGGTATCAATAGATCGAGTGAAGCCAGCTCATTTGATTTCTACTTCAGACTTGTCCACGAAAACTGTTCCAGAGAACTCTAAATTAAAACTCTCTCTTAAAGCGGACAGTAACCCTGACCAAACAAAAACTGTCACACGTTCGGGCAGACATGTCCATTTTCCTAAAAAACTGGCATCTTATATTACTTACTGAATTTGTTGATAAATTGTTCATTTTGCATACTACACATTATGCCTATATTTTGTTATATATTGCAATTTTATTTCATGTAAATATCCTTGTAATTTTTCTCCACAAGCGTGGATTCTGACACAGATAGTCAAAAAAAAAAAAAAAAAAAAATAGTATACACTTGTATATCGTTTCTTCGGTACCCTACGTCACTGGGGGGATACTCTGTGGCAGCCGCAGAGAGGCAAGGGAGAAAATTCTTCGTTCGGAATGGCAGCTGGCCAGAGCCGTTGTCATAGCAGCGCAGACGAAAATGTTTTTACATTGCGTTTTTGTGTGTTCGAATACGAGGAGTGTCAGAATCGACGTTTATCAATGTTCTACGAATAAAGGTAGTAAAGTGTTTTTAAGTGAGTGATTATATTATACGAGCGACTCACCACAAACAAAACAGTTTATATAATTTAAAAATAGAAAATAAAAGTAAATAAACAATGGCACAGATGTCATATTCGCCCGTATATATTGGCGCGATTTTTTTCTGACGCCAATGTCATATACGCAATGTATACTTAACCGGCGCCAAAGTGTCGTTATTTTGCTTGATATGGTAACCCGGATGTTGTTGCTTATACTGTTGATGTTTTCGCCAAATCGGCGTCGGAAAAAAATCGCGCCAATATGGGGCGAATATGACATCTGTGCCTAATCAATTTATTAATAAATAAAAAACAATAGCCGGCAAAATAACACCATTTTAGCGACATAGGTATCCCGGTTCATATCTGAAATCTGTGCCGTAATTTGTATATAAAAAAATATTATATATATTTAGAAACGATTTTTTATGTATATAAGTGCATATATAAACAAAAATAAAAGTTCATTAGATTTGTTTTCATTGCTGTATATTTTGGCAACATATCTCACTTTCTGATGCCCGAATTACGCCAAGCTTTTTTTTAAAAATGCGCTATAATGGAAAAGTACCTAAATAAATAATTAACAGAAATAACCAATTATACAAACTAAAACATTTTATTTCCAGATTAAAGCATTGTTTTTAATTTCGATGAAAAATACATATATCTTTGGATAACTTTAATTGAAATTGGGTTCACGGCTTAATATCTCATTCCATAAACCTAAACAAACACAAGTGATTCATTCATCGTGAACCGTAAAAGATATTAAATCATTGAGGTAATCATTCACAAAGTAAGTTCTCCAACAATCAATGGACAATATTCTAATGACGTCATAGTATGTAAAATGGTGGCGGTATCATTTGTTTATGGTTTGAAATCACAAAGATTTAATTTTGCTATGTCTCTTAGTTACATTATTTTATTGTCGTATTTCTGAGATCAGAACAAAAGCCTATTTTTTCATTATTTAGTTATTAAAGACGAAAAAAATTATAAATGTGCATGATTTGAAAAATTTAAATAATTTTCTTTCTTAATACTAAAAAATAACATCGGGAAGTAACAGCGAGTTTAAGTTAAATAAGTTTAGCTGTTTAATTCTGTTGTAATATTCAAAATAACTGTATTTATTAGATTTCAGTAAACAACATCAGGGCCCGATTAAACTTTGAAGTTAGAGGAATTACAATGTCATTTCAGGACCTTTCTTTTGGAGAAGCTTTTCTAAATTCCAATTATACATGGAAACTCTTCAGTGTTAGAAATATTATTCCCAGAACTGGCATAACATGAGAACGGCCTGCAATTTTACACAAGTTTTTGAAAACTACTTTATATCAGAAATTTGACTAAAACTGGTTACTTTTTTGTTATAGAGGCCCACACTATTAGAATTGTGACAAGTTGCAGCCAATTTCGCCAAAGTCGTAACCAAGATCGTGAAGCACACACATATAATACCATATAATACCATTTTATGAAATCGTATACGATAATTTAATAGTTTTTACCTTACTTCAAGTGTGTAATTTATTTATTTTTAAGGCTTAATAATCTAAATTGTCCAATATATGAATTTAAAAAAAATGTAAACAAAGACTGAATAGACATGACCGCAAAAATCTGCAGAAAACTTGGAATTGTGCAGATTAGTGGTCTTCTACTGTACACAGTTTTTCATAAATGTGTTTCGTTCTTAAAATGTGTTATTTTCATCTATCACTGCGGAACAAATGAGAAAACTCATATTCTTGCACATGAGTTGTATATATCTTTATATCTAAATTTCCGTCATTTTTGACGGGCTACCTTTCTAGTATTATATAAAAGGTTAACTCTGTTCACACTGTGTAAGTGTAACATTCCTAAGAATAACTATTTATTTCACATTTTTTAATTTGAAGGGAATCTTCTGTCACAGATGTGTTACACATAATATCATTTCATAAATGCAATGAGACTTTGTGTCAAAAAGAGTTCTGTTGTTATTTTCCAGCTTACTCAATGCTGTACGATCTACATTTTGATCTTCACAAAATGTCTTGAAGAGACTCTCACATTTAGCATTAAAACTGATAACATTGACGCATTTTTTCACGTATTCATTTTTGTAACTTATTAAGAGATGGTGCAAAAGCTTTGAACACTCTTTTGTTTTTTTATTAATAACGCAAATGCAAATGCAAAAAAAAAAAAAAAAAAAAAAAAAAAGATTCATATTTTATCAAAGAGCCATTATTTGGCTTCACAATACCGTACTCCCCCGCATTAGCTGGCATGCCGGAAAAAATCGAGGTTTACCAGCATACCGGAAAAACTCGTATTTACCGGCATGCCGGAAAATACGAGGTTTCTCTACTGGTGGACGGGTGGCTGATTTATGTTGGTTTTTCTAACAACATTTTTCATTTTAAGAAAAAACATTATTCTTATACCAAAGACTTTTGGTCTAACAGACGAAGAAGGCGAATACAGTGATAATGAATGATAAAATATAGAGAAATTTTTGTATTTCTAATTCTTTCTTATTAAATAAAACCCCGAATTTCAGTAAAATTTCAGTTTTTTAAATTATCATATAAAATTACTTTTTTGATGTAAGGTAAGCTATTATTTCTATCTTTATATATTTAGATAATTATTATATTTTTCTTATTTTATATATAGTAAGAATATTTCTATTCGCGTAATAATTTATGAGTTCTACATTGTAAATATCGGATGGGTTCTGAAGAGAGAGCTTTGTGTGACACGCGAAACAGGTTTTTATTTTTATTTTTAAATATGTAAAAAAGGTAAACTAAATAATTAGAAAAGTGGGAGCAAACTGTATTTTGCACCCCTCCTGCCCAACACCAATCGCTACTACTGAATACAGCTAATGAACCTCATTCCTTTCCGTTTTCGAAGACCCTCGCTTTTTCCGGCGATCCGGGAAAGACCAGGGACTAATATTCAAAAATCTGGTATCCCTCGAATTTTGTGGCATGCCGGCTAATGCGGGGGAATACGGTGCATTTTTTCTGTTTTCCCATCCCACTGTCATTAATTGACTGTCTTATATTATCTGTAAAAATCGGTAAATGTATATGTTTTAAAAGTTTAAGATGTGTATGTCAAGATGCAAATTTATTTACTGTCTAGGATGTCGGCAGTAGAGCCATTTACTGACTAACCATTTCCTTTTCTAATGCTATTTAAGATTTATAAGTTGTACAAAGTTGTTGTTGTTTTTTTTGTTTAGACATTTAAAAGATTGTTTAAGTTAAATATGTTCAAAATAGTACTTATTCAAAACAGTATGTTCAAAACAGATTTATATGTACTTTAAAGCAGGGGCTCATTACCAATGGGGTAAACTTCCACCAGTAAATTTTAATAGAAATTTCTGTCCTATTTAAAAGCAATATTTATCTTAAATTACCATCATGAATGATGCAAAAGATCCTATTCCTTTTTACTGGTGAACAATTGCTCCTTTGGTAATCAGGCCCTACTTTAAAGTAGTTTCACTTGGAAAAGTATCTTCTTGTGTCATATAGCAGAGCGAATGGAAACAGAAGGCTCATTCAGTATATAACCGAAAGCGTTATAGAAATTTAGAAAGTACAGTACTAACCAGAAAATTTATAGAGTTTAAAAAATAAATTGATGTATTTGAAACAAATTTTTATATAATTATTCTAGTCTCGATTCTAATTCAAAGTTTCGATGTTGTTTAAATTATGCTTCTATTCTATTCAATTTTAGTCTACAACATTATTTTTCAAATAAATGAAAAACACAAAAAAATTTATAGAAAACGGATTAGTAAAAAATTTGGAACTTTCCCATCCCACTCACACGCGCACTAAGACATCAAACTGCCCCCTGTGGGGCGTACGCCTCATGTTGAGAACAACTTCTACTGAAAATTTATAGTCCATCCACTATTTAATATTTACAATTGCCACTTGTTTAAGCAAGCAGCTGTATGACAAAAGTGAAACTTGGAACTATAACCTGAGATAAACTTAAGTTAAGGGAACTAAAGCTATTAATATTTTTCTTTAAAATATTTCTGGTGTGAGTATATATATTGTGTTATTGCATTTAATAATAGATTGCCTTTTGTTTCTATTTTTTATTTGTTTGCAAATATCCATTTCTCGAAATATCTATTATGTAGAACATTCATTATAAATGAAATTGCGTAACTCACTTTTGCTACTCCCTTGCCTAGATATAATAATAATATAATAATAAAAGCTAATGATAAGCCAGAGATTTATTTTGACTGTTTCCATATTTTGAAATTTTTAATATGAACAGAGGTTTTAACAGTCGAAGTTCGTTTGAAAAAAAAAAAAAAAATACGAGCAATTAATGCGCGTATATTAATTTGAAGCTATTATTGCGGGCCCGGGCAACGCCGAGTGGGTCAGCTAATTGAATCAAAATGAGTACGTTTTTCAAATAGTTTATATGAAAATGAATGCGTATACTGAAGATATTTTTTCTTAGCACAAGGAGCCATCGTCTCGCGGATCATACTTTATAGGCTATTTCCATGAGAACTTGTAGTGTAAGTCTCATGTTACGATTTTTTACTATCAGTAATATAGTAGATCGGAAAAAATTTATAGGAGATGTTCTCATTAATTGAATAAGGCTAAGCAAACATTTCGAAAATTAGGGATACTAACAAGCACAGCAGTTATCAACTATGTGACTTACACCATAGATGCCAGCCAACATCTCTTAATTATTCTTTAATTATCCAAGGTAAACATGTATTGAACCGAAAACTTTATTCATTCAAAAAATTTAAAATGAAATCTAATATTTCCGTATAAGAACACACAATTCCTTAAGTACGCTTTCCGGTTTTATTTTTTTTTGTTTTGGATCAGACTCCGAAATAATTAAGACATGTTTGCATCTACGCTTTCACTACAAAATCCCATGGAACTAGCACATAACCGAGTAGAAACAGTAAACAGCAAAGTTCGTGAACTCGGCGGGTGGAGAGAACTTTTGGAACTCGTGACAGTAAAACACCGAGAAAATTTGTAGCACACATACCATTTAACATTTACAGCTGTCACTCGTGAAAGCGAACAACCCTATGACAATAGTGATTGTAAATCCCAAAAATGATAACCATTAATTTAGAGAACTAAAGCTATTCATATTTTCCTTTACAATATTTCTGGTGTGTATAAAAATATTGTATTATTTCAGTTAATAACAGATTGCCATTTATTTCAATTTTTTATTTGTTTTCAAATATACATTTCTCGAAATATCTATTATATACAACTTTAATTTTAAATGAAATTGCGTAACCCCCAATTCGTATTCCCTTGCGCAGCTATAATGATAATATTATAATAAAAGCTCATGATATTTCTCTATCTACAAGTATATGTATTAAAAAGAAAAGCATGTCCAGTCCATGAGTAATGCTGACGTCCAATCGACGGTGACAACGATCTAAGCAATGCATTTCCCTTTTTTCCCGAAATTAATTATTTCTAAAGAATGCCTAATTAAAATTTTTACAACGCCAAACAGATAAAATATAAACTTTTTAAATGTAATTTGTTTAAAAATCTCACTTTGCTAATTTTTTACTTTAAAAAAATCTATGTCTATTGCGTGCAGCTCGACAACGAAAGATCAACACATTTGCAATTGATATAAATATTTGTAGATTGCTTTTTTTTTCGACTCATATTCCGGAACGAAATTAACACTTCATCCATAAATAAACAAATAAATAAATTCAAATCAAACACGACTTTAACAGAAATATGATTAAATTACGTATCCCTTCCAGGGATGCAAGCGCTTCGCCACAAATGGCTGATTGCTACCACTAAATTTTTATAGATTTCCTCACCTTATTTAGTGAGAATTTCTAAAATGCAATAGTGTAAAGAATACTATTAAAATTTAGTGGTGAAAATCAGCCATTTGTGGCACAGCGCTTCAGTATTTCCAGTGGGCTACTTTTTTAAAATTCAGATTTCTTGATTGGCACCACTTTTCTGGAATGGTAAGGTTTCTTGGGTTTTCGCCTGAATTAATATGTCATTCATAAGGCAAATTTTACTACTTGAAAAAAACTCGTGCTAATCAAGAAATCTGAATTTGAAAAAGTAACCCACTGGCAACACTGCAACGGTTGCAATCCTGCCATTCGGAATGTACATCCAATACACAAATTTGATTCGTTTGGATCACTTTGTTTTTAAGCAGTTAGTTTTACATATGTTATCATGCTGCCTCAAGCCCCTGAATAACGTATGTACGGTCCCTTAAAGTTTCAGACCAGTATTTTATAAAATATTTCTTTAACTTATTTAATCGCAGAAAAATAAAGCGGAAAATACTTAAAAAATTATTTGTACGAATATTTAAGGTACCGTACATACGTTGAAAAAATATCCGCCTTCATGCAATTTTCGTGTTAGCGCTCATGCCTAGTATTCAAGGGGAAGTGATGCTGCATGATGAAGCATCATTGAGGAGTTTCCTAGTTGTAGCCAACTAATCTAAACACACAGATTATGGATTGTCTTGCTATTAAATGAGCCATTGGATAATAGCGTAGCTTTGTTATCGTGATAATGCTGTATAAGATTAACGAAATACTATATTTATTTTTACTGGTACGACAAACAAATACTGTATACACCTTTCGAAGGTGCATAAATGCAGCCATGTTTCTGAAAAGATTAAGCTGTGAATTAATCGAAATATCACGTCGTCAATTATGAAAATTGTGATACAATAGGGACAGATTACCAACGGGGCAATCTCCTACCAGTAAACTTTAATAGAAATTTCCATCTTATATAAACGCCACATTCGTGAAAAAATAATGTCATGAATAACACAAAAATGTCTATTCATTTTTGATGGTGGAAATTTGCCCCGTTAGTAATATGTCCCTTTTGTCGTCATAAGTTTCATACCTAACAACCTAATAGAAAATATTGCTTTAAACCTTTCCTGCACAATGCACTTCTATTGCTAAAATGATTACACGAATGAATGACACCGGAATTTACGAACAAATTTATTTGAAAATATGAAAAAAGTTATATTTCACATACATAATGAATGTAAAATGCTTTTAAAATCCTTTATCGGATAATGGAAATATACTTCAAGCTTCTTTTAATTGAAAGTGATCGATTCGCGCATGAATTTTAATAAAGTATTTTCTTTTTATTATGCACATGATGAAAAAAATAGCGCGTTTTATTTTCAAATCAATTCTTTTTTAGATTCTTGTGGCAGTGAATGTTTTGAACATTTCAGCCACAGAATTGACTTGCCCGATAAATGGTTAAATCGCGGCTTGCGACTAATACGAAGATATCACTTGAAAAAATAAAATCAAAACTACATTTGAATACATAATTAATATTTTTTAGACACAATTTATTGTTGATGCTGTCAGTGGGCAATTTACAACAATATATAGTAAATGTAAAGCATGTTTACAATAATTAATTTTTGTAGCGGTTTTCACATATTTCTTTACACCGAGCACTATTTTCTGCATTCTGTTAATCCTGCGTTAGGTTCTCTGGTTTATATAGAATGAAAATATAAATATAAAAACAAAAATCGATCGCCGTTGTTCTCTAATCAATCAATTACAACTGATCCAATTTAAAATAAATTATTCTTTTTATTTTTTTTTTTTACATTTTTTTTTTCAAATCTACCCCGAAGTTATTTTTTACGAAAAAGTTTATTGGAAAATAACGATAATAAAAAAAGGAATTTTTTGAGCCCCGTACTTAACATTGTTAAGGAAGAACCTTAAATCCTTAATTCTCACTCTCGTGATATTCACGGGCTGCGTCTTTTATTCAGATTGTTTGGTTCCCACCAGTTTTTTAAAATAGTGTAATTGGCTTTATTATGGTATGATTTTACCTGTCATTAAATAAGGTGAATACTTCATTTTCAAAAAAGTGGTGCCACTAAGCAATTTAAATTTTTAAACCGTAATTTAATGCGACCGTTAAGGGGTTAAAAAAGTGTTTGAATGTTTGCAATTTTTTTTTCGTATTGTATAAAATTTAGTACTGTACATTTATCTTTAGGACAAAATTACATAAAAATGATGTAAAGCCAAGTAAGGTTGCGATGGGGGAAGAGTTACCGTATATTCTCTCGTATAATTTAACACCCCACCCCCCACCCCCCGCCCAAAAAAAATCGAGAGTAAAGACTGACTGATTACCAATATTTAATAATACTTTCAATTAAATCAAAGAAAACTGTTGTGAATTCTTCGATTAAATAAAACGAAAAAGTCGATTACGAAATGCTATATTAATCTATCTTTCTGTTGAATTTAAAGGTCAACTTATAAACAAATAAACAAACACCAATCAACAAATAAACAAACACCAAGCAACAAATAAACAAACACTTCTTCATAATTTTAGAATGGATGGATATTCTCGTTATACCGTCTGGCATATTAAAGCATATGTCACACGAAATAGCTGCAAAATATTTTATATGGCCGGTCTCATATTTCTAGCTCCCAGGTTTTTACTACATTCAACCCACAGATGTTGATTTATGAAATTTTGAAACTCAGCTGGAGAAACCGATCGACGTCACCTAGAAAACAATAATATACCGCATTAGTCAGTTTTAATTACCTTCAATTTTCTAATAAAGTTCTATGCACATATATCCGTGTCAGCACTATCTAAATGATATTACCAATCGCTTAGTAAATTTCAAGATATTATTTTGTTTAAAAACAAGGTTTAAAACACGCTTTTTTGTAATAGATTTTTGAAAGATCATCCGAACTATATATAGAAGGAACTACGAAATGAATATAATAAGAAGGTACGATTTATGTTTAGGAAAAATCTGAATTAAATTGTGTTGTACTTAAATTGTTTCATGCCCAAACATGTAACACTATGCAGGCCGCGTGACGCATTTCTACGTCATTTATAAAACTATTGTTAGGTAATTCCAAAGCCTATCCGGAAAGTTTGAACAGTTATTTTTTATGAATAAAATAAAGGAAAAATAGCACTACAAATTTACTCATGTGAACACGAAATTTCTGATTAAAAAAAAAAAAAAAAGAAAAGAAAAAGAAAAAGAAAAAAGAAAAAAAAAACGGATTTTGAGCAATCTTTGACAGCTTGTGAGCTAAAAATATGTTGGATAGTCTAACATCAAAATCAATTATTATTTTAAACTGTGTAATTTCTAAAATGCTATTTCTATTCATTTTAAATTTTTCACCATGAAAACATTAAATTTCTTTCATCAAATCATTTTATTTCGGGTGTAATCAGTGACGATCATTAAAGAGATTATATACTGAGGCTTTAATCTTTTTAATAATGAAATATAGAATTCAAGCCGAAATTACGTCATTTTTACACAATCATTTTTTACCCTTACCAATAGAAAAGTTTTTAAAACTAATCCAGGATTCATTCACCTCATGGAAACAAAACTACATATTTCGTCAAGTAATTTTTGCTTTAAATAATAAGAAAAATGTGTTTAGATATGTTCACTATTAATTTCGAAAATTCTTGTATTCAAAAATGCTTAATTTTCATGAATCCCGTGCGCGCACGGATCGTATAATCATAATATTTTAATTCCACAGTTTTACTTTATATTTACCAATTTACAGACTTTCAGACTTTTTTTTCAGACGTAAATGCATGTAGATGCCGTTTAAAAGTAGTTAACTTTCTTCCGGACCGGAGACGCCTGTCTTTAAAAACTGTCATGCGTGTTCGTAGAAATGTTATTAAGAAATATTGAGATTAGTAAAGTGCGTTCAGTGATTTTCAGTGATATGTTACACACCACAATCGACAACAGATGGCGCCGCATTTTCAATTTAAAATAGACCGCGAAAATCTGGAACAAAAATGAGTCGATAAAGACAAAACCTTAAGGCAAAACTGAAGATGCCCCAGAGAGAAGGATGAAAACGTTTTTAAGAGTTCTGCGAACACGTATTACAGTTTTTAAAAAATGACTTCTCTAATCCGGAAGAAGTATTTTTAAATTACATCTATATGATTTTAATGTGTGAAAAAATGTTTTAATGTCTGTAAATAGGTAAATATAAAGTAAAATTATGTAATTGAATATGACATTATTGTAACTTACTTAAAAACTATAATATAAGATTTTCACTGGCGTAAAGTTTTCATACATGCTGTTCAGGTGCGGTATTCAAGTAAAATGCACCTTTTCTGTCAAAATTCTTATATAAACGAATGTTTACGCAATCAGAGAATTTAAATCTTCAATAGCAACTATGATTGAATCATAATTAGTAACCATAATTACAGGGTTCGTACGGGTACCGTTATTTCAAAGGCGAAATATATGTAATTTTTTATTGAAAAATAAATTTAGTTTAAACGGTCATAATTTCGCCTTATTTTAGGAGAGATTTTCCATAAGAAAATACTGGTACAGAAAGAATTTATCAGTCTGGAAATTCAAAGACCCTTACGAATCATGAATTAGTAAGATATTTAATAGCGATTTTCTTTTCTTTGACAGTGGTGCCAGTACGCACATTGCATTTCAACTTAATGCGTAAAAAGTCTATAGTACCATCTACAAAAAAAAAAAAAAAATGAAAGCAGGGAGTCTACAAATTTGTAGGCCAAAAATAATGATTTATTGAATGCAATTAATAGGAAAAAAATTGAAGTACATATTGTTGTAAGATAGAAAAATAGTTCAAATATAACGTTATCACAAATGTTCGATGTGACGACCTTTCGTGATTCTTCAAATGTCCCATCGATAAATCATTTCTTGCCACATATTTGTTAGCATGTTTCCGTCGATCCAATTAATTGTAGTGCAGATTCTTTATTTTATTTGAGGAATGGATGCAGGAAGTGGCAGCTTATACACTTGATCCATTACAAAACCCCATACGTTAAAATGAAGCGGCGAAAGATCTTACGATCTAGGGGCCATTGAATAACACCTCCGCTCATTAAGCGATAGCGTCAGTTATAACATAATCAGACCTAACGCTATCTACGAATAATCTTCGGCAACATTACTACTAGTCTGACATTCAACTAGTTAATTTCATTTAATATTTCCGAAATTCTTAACTTACGAAATGGACCAACTAATCTGTAGACAGCCTGTATTATAAAAATTACAAATTGCAAAAAACAAACATATAAATTTTCCGCATTCAAAATGCAAATTACGAAGTTATTGTGTTAAATGATCTTAAGGAAAATAAACCTTTGTAAATTTACAAGTTACATTTTTCACAATTTAAAATATAATAAGGTCTTTTATAATCTGCTATCGAATTAAGAAAGAAATCATTGTTATTTTTTCTTTTTAAAGTGTAAGTACAAAACTTCTTTGGATTTTATTAATTTAAAATAAAATTTGATTTCATCTAAAAAAAGATGCAATGAGTAAGATATCAGATTGATACGAGAAAGAATATCTTGAAAAAATGTTTTAAAAGAAATGCTAAGATGCAAATTCTCGGAAATCAAATTATAAATTCCTTTCATTTTTAAGTTTTAAAATGTATCATAAAAATGCTGTTTTTCCTATTTTACATAATAGAAAATTTTTGATGTTATAAAATAAGTTAAAATATATACATATATGAAATGATAAAATACATATATGAAACGGACGATAAGGTAAGAACGTGCTAAAAAAATTGTATAAATTTTAAGAGGGCACGGCACGGGACCTTTAACACCCTTAATTCTCGCTCTCGAGATGTTTACGGGCTGTGTCTTTTATTCAGATTGTTTAATTCCACCTGTTATTTAAAATAGTACAATTGGCTTTATTATGGTATCATTTTACATGTCACTAAATAAGGTGAATATTTGTTTTTCAAAAAAGTGGTGACAATATGCAATCTGGATTTTTAAATTGACTTGTAATTAGGGGGGGGGGTGTTAACCTTTCGAAAGATCGGATTTCAGATTTTGTTTTATTCTGAATTTTTAAGAATTTCTCAACAATATGCAAAAGACCCCGTTCAAAAATCTGCATTATTTCTTGGTTTATAATCATTCATTGACGGTGAGTACATTTAAAAGTCCATTGATAATGAAACTTTAAAACGCATTTTCTAAGATTAGTGAATTTGGACTTTGCGCGCACAGTTACTTTCAAATTATATAATCTACAGCTTCGAAAAATTAACCAAATATGCGTTTTGTTGTAGTCCTCATGCTAAAACAAAACAAAAAAAAAATCACATATTTAGGGCTTTTTTTTACTCGAAAAACTTGATTTTTTTTTTCTTTTGTGCTAAAATTAAACTTCAAACAAAACTTTTTGTACATATTTTGATTTTCATTTAGAAGAAGGTGTGTTAAAATTCTATTTTGTCCAAAAATAGTTTTCTATATGCATAATTTAGAGTTTTATCATACGCGCAGCACTTAATGATTTTAATTCATGCATTAGTGAGATGAATTTTTAAATTTAAAATTTAAATATTAACTTTGTATATACAACATTTATTTTTCTGGTTAATATAGCTAAGAATACATACTTTAGGCAGAAAGTCAGTTTTTAGTCAGTTTTCTTCTTCACTCTTTTTTTTTATTACGTTTTCGCAAACAAGAAAGTATTTTTTTTCACATTTCCAGAGTGAGTGCAGTTCCACGATAATTTTTTAATAGAATTTTCGACTTATTTAACGGCAGAAAAAATTTGTAAATTCTATAACAAGGCTGTTTAGAAATCTGCCTTTTAAATATTAAATAGAAAATTTCGTATCGTTAAAAGTAGTGCAAGACTCCTTGAAAGTTTAAAGGAGTGTATTCATCTTTATTTTCCTTCTATGATATAAAAAATCTACGCATCGCTCACTCGCAAGAAAAGTGACACAAATAAAATAATACTGCATTTCACAGGAGAGGCAATAGCAGATTTACATTTTTTTACTGTGTTCAAATTTCTCAAAAAGTCCCTTTTTCAACTTCGATGTACCTTTTATAGTAGCTACTACACATTACTATTTTGCAATTTTGCCAGAATATTTCACACATATCTCAGATCAGTCTGAAGTGAACTTTTGTTACAGACATTTGTACAATTTTTTTTTTATAAAAAAAGCTTCTTGAAAAAGTTTTTTTTTTTTTTGTTATTTAAAAGTGTTACTTATTTCGGATTATTTAAAAATAAACTAAACAATATCTGCCTTTAAAGTTAATTTCACTTTATTAGGAATTATTAATATTATGTATATAAAAAAATTCAAGTGAATGTCTTTGATAGTTTTTCAGAAACGATACATTAATTTAACATGGTAGTTATAGGGACTTACAATAACCCTTAAGAATCAAGACGTAGAAGAGATAGATATGTTTCAGTAAGTCCCCGCACATGCAATTTTCCCCCATTCGAAAAAGTGAGTGGAAAAGCGGCATTTTGCGTAGTCTAGCTGCTTTCCCAATAACGACATTTTCGACATTCTTCCTGAGCAAGTTGGACATTAGTAAGACCTATTAGTACAATAATACGTAAAAGGAATTTTTGGAGTTGAGTTGTTTTCTTGCAGGTGAGCTCATGGTACTATAGATAAAGCGGAATTGGCATATACTTATAAATGTGAAGTGTCAACTCTAATCGGTTTCAATGGATATGGCAAGCTAATTTTATACACAACTTCACCGGCTGCCCCGAGATAAGTCGGGGGTAAAAGCATTGTTTCCCCATACCTGTCGCCGGTGAAGTGGTTAAGAACAAGACATCAATATTAAGTATCCTTAAAATCGTACGCCCTCTCATTTTTAAAACATAGAATTTACAAATTCAAAAGTATCTAATTAACTGCCACTATAAGGTGTAAAATTATTAGAAAACATACACTTAAATACATCTTTGATAAAGAATCATATTTCTTATCCTGTTCACAGAATGTGTGTCCCTTTATTATATGTAACAAAAAATAGTGTTTTATCATACTTAATCTCTTATAAAGTGTTGACAAATGACATCCCCTAAATGAAGCTGTTTTATGATCATAATTCTGAGCATCCCTGTATAGGATATATAGAATTTATACACACCATGCAATATTTAGAAAAAAAATGGTTCAATTTAAAGACGCGTACTACAATTTAAAACGCACTTAAAATGATTATTGTTCATAGGCTTCAATAGATCAATTATTCTTCAATTTTTTCTTCAGACAAATTCTTTTGTGTGTAAATGGACGCTAAATTCTATGCACACTATATTCTACAGACGCGCCTTGTAGTACAACTCAGTAATCTATTATATAATATTCCGTATGTTTAAAATAGTGAAATATTAAAATAAACCGCAAAATTTTTTCTCTTACAGCGTAATGTAACGGAATTCTTTTGAGTGCCCCTACAAATGAACTGCAAATGCTACACGATTCATTTTCAATAACGGACTTGCCATAGCGATACCCAGTGACATCTCTGAATTTCGTGGCAATCGGACTATATTCACGTGAATTACAGAACAGTAAGGCGGTCGACAGACGGCAGACAGACAAACTGAAGTCATAAACACTTTTAATCTTTGTTGGAAAGTGTTAAAAATATTAATGGAACTGTTTTATTGGAAGAACTTTTTTGTGGTTTCAAAATAGCTTAAAACAAAAATATATATATATATTAAAATTGTAATTAACTTTCTGCTGAGTAACCCATAGTAGATAAATTTTCTCCAGACTTTCAAGCTATTTAGGCATATCTAACCATTTAACACGTTCACGCCGGCGGGGTGGGCTACACTCGACTGTCTCAGAGCTGGCAAGTCTCCGGCCTTTTGGATACCAGTATTTTAATACAGAAAATGTTGTTTTATTTAATTAGAACAATTGGGCGATTTAAAGGAACAACATTTCCTCTAAAATAACAATGGTGTGCAAAAAGCCGGAGACTTGACAACTCTGAGACAGTCGAGTGTGACACACCGTGCCGGCTTCAACGTGTTAAGGAATAAAGCAGTTTCCACAATATTCATTTGAACCCGGAAATAATCTATGGACATTTTTGTATAAAATTTAATTTATTAATAGACCGCGTATGCGCTGACACACAGGTTATAAGTTCAAGCAAGCGAGCTCTGATATCTTTCATGAGTTTGCGAGAAAAATAATGTTTCTATACGTTGACGTTTAATGTATATTTGATTCATTTCGTAAGCCTTTTAACGAGCGTAACTTCTAGTGTGGGCAATGTACAGGTTGTCACCAGTTGGCTACTTTTTTAATTGAGATTTTTTCATTACCACCTTTTTTTTAAATGCTATAATTCATCTTATGCAAGGAAATCCTAATTAAGGCTAAAACAAGAGGAATTTTACTGTTTTCAAAAATTGGTGCCTGCCAAGAAATTTGAATGAAAAAAATTAGCCAACTCTCAACAAATTTTTATCCCTTTAAGGGTTTGCGCAATTCAGTTTTTGAAATCCTAAATTTTACCGGAATTTACGAACAAAGTTAACATATATATATCCAGCGCTAACACGCAAAATTTTAATAAAAAATTCTGAAAATAAGTAATATTTGTTCTGTACAGCCGCCCTTCAAATTGGTTAATTTTGCCCTATTGACTAATTGACTATGAGGCAATTGGAAAATTTAACACAACGCAAATACACATTTAAATAAATTATTACGCACAGTCAATTTGATTGTTTTTGTTTTGCTAGTTTCAAAGTATAGTTTTAATTGCAAAAATAATCTAAATGTTGTTTTTGGAAATATTAGATTGGTTGTATGAGGTTTTATGGCGGAAAATCTCTTAAGAGGCCACTGAAAAATTAGAATTCATTAATGTCATAAAACAAGTAAAAATTAAATTAAAAAAACCGACTGCGTAAAAAGCGAACTCATTAATTATTTCTCATCAATGTGAAACTATTTTTTATATTACTTACATTTTTTTTTATTTACTTGTATTGATGACATTTAATTTGTGTTTAATTGTTAGTTCCTATCTATAAACATTGTTTTGATGAGGCCTATAGATGTCTATGAATGTTAGAGTTCTAGTAAAGCTATAGAACCTACCTACACAACTTCCATGTTGTGTAATATTTCAACGGAGCTTCTAACTGTAAAATAGCCAATGAAACATCGTCTTCATTTTGAAAGACCTATCACATCATATGCCACTCAATATGATGCGTTAATTTTTTTCGTCTCTGCCGCCATTTTGAAGTTATAAAAGCAAAACCTAGCCTATAACCATCGGACGGTAACGACGAATTCGTTAAAATCCATCTAGCCGTTGGGAAGTTTCGAAGGTATAAAGAAATCCATATACCCAGATACGCGTGAAAACATAACCCTTCTTGGCAGTCGGATAAAAATTTTGTTTCATAAAATTGACGAAAATAGTATTTCTATAAAATGTTCGAGTCACATAAATTGTATTGTAGAAAACATATTTCATTCTCTAAAATTACAAAAAAAAAAAAAAAAAAAAAAAAAAAAATATATATATATATATATTTGCAATATAAAACTAAGTTATCTACGTAGTTGGCATCCTTCTCATTTTTTAATCAAATAATAGTAACTTGATATAGCAAAGTCCTTAAATTTATTTTTTCTCGTTTCTATGTGGTTGTAATTTAAGTTGTTTTATTTATTAAAACTGCTAATTTTGATACCTAAAATTTCAAAATTCAGTAAAACTCTACATACTTGATTTTCTTAATATTTTCTGTCGTTGAATTGATCACAAGATTTCTAGGGAGTAAAATTTCCTTAAGAAAATTAAATTAATTTACCTAAGAAAAGGGATGAAAACTTTTCAAGACTGTATATTTGGACTAAACATGTAGAAACTACGGGTCTGAGAGGGTGATTGTCCATATGATCTTCTAATGTGCCTATTAGCCTGGGGTAACCGCTGAATTATTGATCTTGATTTTAGTCTTCATTTCGATACCATGCTTAATTAAGTATTGTGTTTTACGTTTAATTGTACAGTTAGGATCTTTATTCAGTTCTTTGCAATTAATTTCTTCAATACTATCCTCCATTTTTTGTGATATCATCTTGTGTATTCATGACGGCTATTTAGTTAAATCTGTCTGTCTGAAATTGAATTTCAAACATAACTAAATTTGCTTTACGTTGCTTGATAACCTCCAAATCCTTACTTCTTTCGTTAGTTTGTTTCTTTAGCCCCTTAACGGTCGCATTAAATTACATTTAAAAATTCATATTGCTTATTGGCACCATTTTTTTTTTTAAGAAATGTTCGGCTTATTTAATGACTGGTAAAATGATACTAGACTAAAGCCAAATACTCTATTTTATAAAATTGGTGGGAATCAAACAATCTGAATAAATCACGCATCTAGTGAATATCAGCGGATCGAGAATTAAGATGTTAAGTAAGTTTTAACATTATTGTGTACGATGCTTTTGTTTTCTTGTTTCTAACATCTGCGGTGTTTTTCATGATTTTAAACCTTTGTTTATATATTCGCAACTTTTTAGTAATAAAAACTCATAATTTTTATTTTCTATGTTTAAATGTTCTTACATAATTTCAAGGAGAAACATGACGTTCCAAAGTTATAGTTAAACTAATTTTTAATTAACTATTTCAAATTTAATGACTTGAAACCCTTTCAAGTGATTGTCACAAACAGAAATGCCACAGGCGAATATATTTTAGTTCTATCTCGTACCATTTTTTTAAACAAAAAATGATCGCATATACTTTGACAACATCTGTAAGATAAATATAATAGAACATTTATTTTCTAAAAATAGTGGTGCAATTAGAATACAAAAGTAGTTGTCTGTGTCAGCTCTGCACTAAATTTTATTTCTTACTTGCCGAAATTGCGCCAGATTTTTTAATATTCACTTTAGTTTTATAAGTTAAGAAAAGAAAAGTAATCTACTACATTTTTATTCAGTTTGTTCCTAAATTCTGAGGGTATTCAGTTATTTCCCCTTTTAACAACATGATTATTGTGAACTGGAATGTTTTAAGAGTGCATTCTTCTATCTAATGTTCTGAAAATTCTATTTTTTTTTTTTTTTTTTTTTTTTTTTTTTAAGGAACGTGTATGAGAGAGAAACATTTTCTGCGCATTATAAAACAAGCCGCATAATGCAAGATCAGACAAGCTGTCAAAATATACAAGATGGTGTAGGAAATACTTAACACTAGAAAGGCTGGAAATTTTACCCAATTTTTATAAAAATATTTTACACCAGAATATTTATTTAGAACTGTTTAAGTTTTTTTTTTTTAGTTTTAAATTTTTATTAGACAATTTCTGGTTCGAATCGAAATATATTCATATAGTAAGATTCAAAATGACACCTGACGGCCCTCCTAGGGTTAAATGAATACTTTAACTTTTGGAATTGCGGTTTTATATTATTTATTTCAATTGCATTTTATGCCCAGTTGCCAAAATGCATCAGAACTTCTAAATAAGTCATTGTTTTTATATTATAGGAGAAGAAAAACATTTATTTCTTTTTAAATCAATTTGTTCAAAAATTCTTGCGACAGTCATTTGTTTCAACATTTTTGCAAGATATTGACGTTGCCGCTGAAAGTGTTAACCCTTTCAGCGGCAAAGCATTTTTAATGCTAAAATGTTGAAATAAATGAATAGCACCGGAATTTGAAAAATATATATACATTTGCAAATAAGAGAAAAGTCTTTATTTCACGTACGTATTAAATGGATTACAAAAATTCTGGTGCCGCTGTGGTGTTTGGGAATTAAAATTAAGTGGTTTCATAAACGTACCACCGCCCTTGAAATGGTTAAAGGCGCTTATTTTAAAATGTTCAAAATGTGATTGTTTAACCCTAGAACTACCGGAAATTTTACTCAAGTTTTATAAAAACATTCTACACCAGAATTTTTACTTAAAACTATTTAATTTGTTTATTTAACTTATTATTGTCTGATTTATACATTTAGTTTGTTTTGAAGAAATTTTCTGGTTTGAATAGATATTTTGAATATACATGTCGGGTCCATTGGACCCTTCTGGTAGACAGAGGGTTAACTGTGCAAAACATCTCGATTGAATCCTTTAATAACTTTAGATTCAATCGCTACTGAGTGACACATTATATTTATATATTAAGACTGGACCTAAATAAGTGTATATTTTAGAAAAAAATTATGTTTTCGAAGTACTGTTTTTTTTTTCGGAGTTTACTGATGAATAATTGTTTTTATCGGTGAAACGATAAACATATATAGGTTCAGTCTAAAGGCATGGATATAATCTATAGCGTCTAAACATATCATGTGAAAACACTGAGTTGTTTTAGAGTTATTTTGGGCGCAATTTAGAAAATAATTCTTACATTCTAGGAAGAGGATAATTATCATTGTCAGTATTAGCATTAACTGCTGCTCTATAATCACCACATATTCTAACAGAACCATTAGGCTTAGGAGCAATTACTATAGGACTAGACCATTCTGAATGATCAACAGTTTTTAAAATACCCTCATTAGTTAATCGTTCCAATGCTACATCAGTAGCTTTTCTTAAAGCAAAAGGAACACAACGAGACTTAACCCTTTGAATACTGAAAACTAAAAACGCACTGGCATTAAAAATACGGCAAGCACCCGAAACTGAAATATTGCTGTGAGATTTTTTCATCCCCTTTCTTTTGCCTTCCTACCTGTCAGAAAGCCAATAAGAAGGCAGCTATCTTCGAAAGTAGAACTCATTTTCCCCTAATACCCCTCTTAATAAAACTCATACAAAAGGGTAATCCTGCTCAAGGGAATTTTTTTTTATTCTACTAAAGCCCGAAATGTTTGTGCATGTTTTATCTTTCAGGATTTATTCCTGGCATGCTATTTCTGAGAGTTATTCGAAATTAGCTTCTTACATGTTAGAGAAACATTTGTCCAATAATGAAATTTGTCACAGGGTGAATACAATTTCTTGCTTTTCGTTTTACTGTATATTTTTAACGATAAATATTTTCAGTGAACTAAAAAATCCCTTCAACAAATAACAGTAAAAAAAAAAAATCTACAGCTCTTTTCAAAGAAATTTATGAAAAAATATCATAATATTTCCATTGTACGAGTGTTTCTAAATTGACTAGCTGTATTTAACAGAGGATTTTTTTTTTATGTTATAAGACAAATCGTTAAAAGAGAAACATTAGATGCGAACTAAAAAATAAATAAATTTTCTGTTCGAAAATTATTTTACAAATCACTTCAAAAATAAAAATTCTACGTTTTGTATTATATTTGGAAATCCCAAGAAAGTATAAAATTTTTTATATCGAATTTTAAAATTATTCAAGGAATAACGTCATTGTGATTAAAATATATATATATTATTGATTGATGCCGTAAAAATAATGATAGCAAACGATTTATTTTTGATTTTTAGCATTTTAAAAGTTCATATTGATTTTCTATTTATTACTAAACACATACTATTTATGAAAACGTAGTAACTAAAATATTTGTATCTAGAAATTTATATCTCAAGAATTCAAATTTATTTTTTCTTAACAAAATTTGAACCTGTTCCTAGATGTTAAAGCTTTATAAATGTTAAATTTTAACGCTAAAAAAATAATAATGACTTGAATTAAGAAATAATAATAACGCTATTTGTTCCAAAATTTATTTAAATATTATGTAATACAGAATATATATATATATATATATTACTGTACATATTTTTTGATCTAGCAAACTTGTGATAAAAGTAAAATAAATATTAAATCCTTATAATGATAAATGATTTTTTTTCAAACACATTGAAAATACAGTAATTAAAAAAAGGAAAAGCATATAGAAAACAAAGCTATCTACATAAATTAAAATATTCTTTTTTTTCCTTTTATTATTTCTGGAAAATGGGCATCGTCAATTTTTATAAATTTAAGGTTTGCTATTATAGATCCTAATGGCTGTAATGTATTTTCTAAGTTTCCAAACATATAGAAAATACAATAACTGAAATAAAGGAAAAGTATATAGAAAACAAAGTCATCTAGAGGAATTAATATTTTCTTTCCTTTTTTTTAATCTTGAAAATGGACATTGTCAATTTTTATAAATTTGTAATAAATGGATCTAAGATTCATTATTATAAATCTTAATGGACGTAATGAATTTTCTAAGTTCCAAACATATAGAAAATACAGTAACTAAAAAAAGGAAAATCATATAGAAAATAAAGTTAACTAAAGGCAGGGGTGTAAAAATCTAGGCGCCAGCGGGAAGATTCTCACCACTAAATTTTAATAGTTTTCTTGGCTTAAATTTTGTTAGCATTCTTGCAAAAAAAATTTTTTGACAAAATACTAGAAGAAAAATAACGATTAAAATTTAGTGGTGAGAGACTGCCTGCTGGCGCCTAGATTTTTACACCCCTGTCTAGATGAATATTTTTTTTTCCTAATTCTGGAAAATGGACATTATTTTCAATTTTTACAAATTTGTAATAAAGGGATTCATGTGGGTAATATTCATGAAGTTAGCAGACTATCCTTTTTTTATTATTCCGGAAAATGGACATTATCGATTTTTATAAATTTGTAATAAATGGATCTAATATTCATTATCAGTGCCGAAACTAGCTTTTTTGCGCCAGGGGCAAACATGGATCCCCCCCCCCCATCCTGACGCACAATAAAAGTTATCGACTTCAGGTACCCTATGCGAAAAAAAAAAATCCTTAAAAAATAAAAATAATTTAATAATAATTAAAATGTGAACTAGAAATATGTAAACAATGGTCCCATAGGATTAACATTAGCATGACCTTTACGTGCCTATACTAGTCACGGGAAAAAAGTGGGACGCTAATGTTAAACCTATGGGAGCATTCTTTTTAAAATTTCTCATTTGCATATTAATAGTTTTAAGTGACTTTCTTTTCTTGCTTAGAAGAGCTGAGGTTGAATTCTAAACCGGGTTAATGTTTACTTTTCCGATTTTGGTTGCAGATATATTTTTTTGTAAAGTTACTTTCACTTTCAATATAGGTTCCGAAATATCAAAGTATAGCAACGCTAAAGATCACCTGGGGCACATTCCCCCTCTGCAAGCCCATAGTTTCCGCCCTGTTCATTAATATAGATCCTAATGGATGTAATGGATTTTCTAAGTTTCCAAACATATAGAAAATACAGTAACTAAAAAAAGGGAAAAGCATATATAAAAGAAAGTTATCTAGAAGATTTTTTTTTCTGGAAAATGAACATTGTCGATTTTTATAAAGTTGTAGTAAATGGATCTAAGATTCATTATTATAGATCCTAATGGATGTAATGGATTTTCTAAGTTTCGAAACATATAGAAAAAACATTAACTTAAAAAAGGAAAAGCATATAGAAAATAAAGTTATATAGAGGAAATTATTCTTTTTTCTAATTCTAGAAACTATACAACACTTTCAATTTTTACAAATTTGTGATAAATGAATTCATGTTGTTAATATTCATGAAATTAGCACACTATATATATTTTTTTAATTCGGGAAAAGGGACATTGTCAATTTTTATAAATTTGCAATAAATTGATCTAAAACACATTATCAGGGCCGAAACTAGCTTCTGTTTGCGCCCGGGCGGCAAAAATTGATTTTGGCGCAACCACTCACCCCCCTTCCACAAGGACCGATTTACAAATTTGGGGACCCCGAGCACAGATGCTTACGGGGGACCCCTTACACCGATGCTTACAGAGCGCTTGAGTAAATATATATATATATATATAACCATAATATAATTACAAATCATCATCTATTTC
Source organism: Maratus speciosus (assembly GCA_963932465.1). Lineage (NCBI taxonomy): Eukaryota > Metazoa > Arthropoda > Arachnida > Araneae > Salticidae > Maratus > Maratus speciosus. Next base: position 133,863,547 of record OZ010794.1, read on the forward strand.
CAATTACGATAATTAAATCAATAAATTAATAAATTTAGCATCAAATTATAACTGTAAAATTATACAAAATACAGATTGAACCCCATACAAGTAATGCAAATTAAGCAATATATATATATATATATTGAAAACTGTACTTACTAAGATAACCAGTATTGAGTTTAATAATTACTTTAAGATATCCATTAAAAAATTAAATCCGATAATCATTAATTTACTTTTAAATATTTAATTCATAATAATGACATTTAAATGAGTAAACGTTTTATAATAAATTGTGAGATGCTGATCATCTTTTTCTATGTAAGTCCATATATTTGGAATAATAAAGTATGCAACAGCTAATAATACATTTTTTTGCAATACCAAGTTACAGTATTATTTAAAATATTAGGGGGCTCTGCCACCTACCAGCTACGCTCACCAATCCCCAAATAATCTGACGAGAACAGCAACAGGATTAAATAAGAATTAAAAATACAATATATTTTTTAAGTGACAAAAGAAAATATTCACTATAATAAAGTAATTAAATATGGATGTTTCAAATAAAATATACAATTTTTTTAAAATGCAATACGAACACAATAGAATGTAGAATGACAAAATTATGAGATTTAGGACAATAATTGAAAAACATTCAGCAGCATTTAGTGTCGCTGTGCCCGTGCCCCGAATGCCCTGCCGTAAATCAGGCACTGCCCTCACCCCCCCCCCCCCCATCCTGACGCACAATAAAAGTTATCGACTTGGTATCAACTTGAAAATCAAATTTCAAATTAAAATTGCATTTTAAGCAATTAATTTGAAATTTGATTTTCATTTGAAATATTGTATGCAAGGCGAATGGTTCTCTATGGAAAAATTTCCAAGTATTTATATAGTTTGAATCGATCCTGGATTTAATTAAGTTTCGTGTTTACCCGATGTTGGCGGCTCACGATAAATATTCCATCTTGTGCTGCGTTTGTAGCCTTGCCAACATGTACTAGTAAGAAATTTTCCAGGCTGGATCTCGTTCCATGTGGTTTAGTCGGTACAATGTCAGTGCGCTACACTGATGGCCCGGATTCGAGTCCCGGCTTGGAATCTTTTTCTCTATGTTGGCCTTTGCCGTTTTAAGCAATTAATTTGAAATTTGATTTTCATTTGAAATCATCACATTGTTTATGACAAGTTCGTCACAAATGACACATATTTCACAAATTAGTCACAGTGTTACGTCAAAGCATTGTCGCTGTCGTCACAGGTTCGTCACAAAGTTAATGTCAAAATAGTCACAAATGACACACTTTTCACAAATTTGTCACACCGTGACTTCACAGAGTGGTCACAATGTGACGTCACAAACGACCTCTAAAACGGCGATAACGACCTCGCATTCTAGTCACTATGACGTCGCATCGACGTCACGTGACGTCACATCGACGGTCATAAAATCACAATGTGACTTCACAACGACGTCGCCGTGACGTCACCATGCCTTACGGGAAGGTGAATGATACTACTTTTAAAAAAATGGTGACAGTCAAACAATCTGAATTCAAAAAGTCCCCAATCTGGCAATACTGCCCAGGGTTGCCGCCAAGGTATATTTTTAAATATAAAATTTTCGAATTTACTCCAAGAATTCTGAAAGAGTAAGTTTTACTCTAAACAATCACGAAATGTTTGTCAATTAATAAAGAAAAGAGTATTATAGGAATTTCTGATGTATTTGCGAAATTTTGGAGGGAAAAAAAAGTCAAAGTGGCAACCCTGATTTAACTGAGATCTTCCATTCTTTCGCGTCACAAATGTTTTTACAATATTAAATTTTAATATTTCTATTTGCAGGGAAATTCTTTTTATTTCCGGTGCATCAATTTTGTAAGTAAAATTTTTAACCCATTGATAGGCGGTGGGATAAAATATATCCCAACTAATTTAAACAAGATTCTCACCAGAAACTTTTAATTGAATTTTATATCTTTATATTTGAGGAAAATTGTCAATTAATTGCTCTTCCTTATTTAAAAATAAAAGTTTTCAATTATTCCGGTGAGAATTCAATATTATAGAGACATTATTACTTGCCCCTCACGGGGTTAAATATTCATTGCGACCAGCATTTTCGGGCAAAGATATTCGAAAATAAATGTTTTCCTGAACGTACTTCCAACCATTATTCCAAACATTTGGCGCAAATGTGGCAGTTTCGAATTGAAATTAAATGACATAAATAATGTACCACTTCCCCTCAGAGTTTTAATCTTGTCCAATGGGTCCAATTTTGTCCAATGGGTCGAATCTTGTCCAAATTCCTAAATAGTCAGTTTAAGCAATAGTGCGTCTAAAGGGCAAATTGAACACAAGTTATATTCTCTTATTTTAAAAGAGAATTTATATTTAATATTAATAGACATAGTTATTTAGCATATTTTACATAGTGTATAATTAGTTTCTTTAAGTAAGAAATTTCTAGTTGGAAATAAATTTATTTTGCCCCGTCGAATGGATTGTTAGGGTCATCTATACCAGTGGTTCCCAAACATTTTAACTGGCTTAGTCCTTTTTAGAAGAAATTTCTACGGCGGAGCCCCTGAAACCCACCGTACACTATGTTCCAAATTAAGGTTTTTTTTAGGTGCATTGATACTGAGCACAGGAAGAGAGAATGAATAGTAATCTAAACAATTGTGCATTGTCCCAGAAATAAAATTATATTTTGAAACTTTTACTGCAATACTGAATTTATTTTCAATGATCATCAATACAGATGGAATCGTCAGAAGTTTACAAACTTAAAAAACCTCCAAAACTCAAGAAATTGAACATTTGCCTTGCAATAAATTTTACCTTATTACAGTGACAAACAATAACGCATTAAACGCTTAATGTAATTGGCTTGTTTTGCACAAATGTCTGAATTCAGATCCAGTTGATAGTAAATGCAGGCGAATGTTTGGTTCTGCATTTAAGACTTCTGTATTTCGATTTTGTTTCAAAGTAAGATATTTAACACTACAGTGCTCAGCAAAAGTTTAGACAATGATCGATTATTCTTCTGTACTGAGAAGTATGTAACACACTGTTGTAACTCAACTGTCATGTATTACTGGGGACTTATCTTTCGTACCCCAATAATAAATTTTAATTTTTTCACTTTAGATAATATATAATGACAAAAAAACAACTTTAACATTGTGGCAAATGTATAGACAATTTGTCTGTTAACAGAAAAATATCCATAAATTAAAATCGAACTGCACCTACATTGATTGCTATTAATGCAAAAATGTGACTTTCCATCGAAGAAACTAAATCCTGGATTACTTGCGGGTCTATTTCGTACCACACACGTTCAACAGCTAATCGAAGTTCATTTACAGTGGAGTATTGTCAAAAAATTGCATAAACCGTATGAGATATGATGCCACAAAAGTTTTCGAATTGGGTTCAGATCAGGGCTACACGCGGGTCTGTCGATAACAGTAATATTTTGAGAGTTAAACCATTTTTTTTATTTGTATACAACATCAGCAGACGCATTATCTTGCTCAAATACATACTTTGGAAGAGCTAAAAGTTCACTAAATGACTGTAAATTGTTTTCCAATGTATGTATGTAGTCTTACGCTGCTTGGCGACCATTGAGTAACTCCAGAGATACTTAGTATTAAAACAAAGTGAGGCCCAAATCATTAACTCTTTCGAGAGCAATGTCCTTAAAATGGACACCTAATTTTAATTCCAAAATGACAGACAGCACCAAGAAGATTTAATTAAAATTTTCCTTTTGTTATGTGCGTGAAAATAAGCAAGTTCTTACTTTCTAATAAATCGTTTATAAATTCTGGTTTCAGTCCATTATTTCATCAGTTTTATAAATAGAATTACTCCACGACAGAAAGGGGTCAATTTGTTGTGAGATTTCAATATCATTTTCATGTAAAGTACTGTACATCTTTCTACAATTCATCTATGAAAGTATCCGTTCACGCGAAAAGCTCTGACTCACTTTTAATGCGATTAGCAGTCATCATTTGTATGGATGCCAGTTTATGGATCCTTCTATAATCTCGTTTTCTGGCCACACGAGGCCTTCCAGGTTTATGTTTTGCTTTGAAAGAATCACCCTTAGACAGTACTTAATATAAAACAAAACAACGCAACAAAAACGCCTTCGACAAAGAATTGCGGAAAAACGCTAATTTCGCGAAAGAATCGCGCAAAAAACGCTAATTTTATCAATAGATCTCTGAAAAAAGGCGAATTTCTTCAAAAAATCGCGAAAAAAATACGCAAATTTCGCCAAAGAATCGCTGAAAAAACGCGGGGGGGGGGGGTTCGATCGGGCAAAGAAGAGAAGAACAAATTTACCAAGTTGGTTTATAAGAAATCAACACACCATACGCATTTTAACTGACCGGGATTAGGATATAATCCTCTTTTGTTCATTCATCAAATACCCTTGAAATTTACCAATGTGGGTGGCAATAACAGTACATTTTTTACACATTAGTGGCTGTCTTTAGAAAACATTAAGATGCTTGAATTTTTCAAAGGACCTTTCTTTTTCTTGTTTCTTTCTTTCTTTGGAAATTGTATGAATCCCATTCTTTTCTCAAACAATAAAGCACTCCTCAAAAATATTGTTATACAGAAATTAGAATTGTAGCTTCTTTGAAAGAACGAAAAAGTTTCAACACTTTAAAGGGATCCGCATAACGTTGTCAATTTATGCTGTACAGATTCAACAAAATGTACACGAAGTGGCATCGTCCCCCACCTCAACCCATAGTGTCAAAAATTATGTCGCCATATGCCTTTTGACTGGACATAATCCTATTTTGTTCACTAATTGCCGAAACGTCAGTGAGGTTTACCATTGATACCCGAAAAGTGTTTGGTTTTCGTTTGCTTGTCTGTGTGTTCCGCGAAAACTGCCGTTAAAAGCGTTGGATTTATATCATGGGGTGGGCTACCTCCCTGATCGACCCTCCCCCCGTGGATGCGCTCCTCCTGGTGCTAATTGTGCGTCTTTTCTGCGTCCCTTTTCGCGATTCTTTGATAAAATTCGCATTTTTCTGAGATCTGTTGACGAAATTCGCGTTTTTTGCACAATTCTTTCGCAAAAATTAGCGTTTTTTCCGCAATTGTTTGGCGAAATTAGCGTTTTTTCCGCAATTGTTTGGCGAAATTAGCGTTTTTCCGCAATTGTTTGGCGAAATTCGCGTTTTTTCTGCAATACTTTGGCGAAATTAGCGTTTTTTTCTGCGATTCTTTGACAAAATTCGCATTTTTTTAGCGATCCTTTGACGAAATTCGCGTTTTTTCTGCGATCATTTAACGATATTTGCGTTTTTTTCTGCGACACTTTGACGAAATTCGCGTTTTTTCTGCGGCCCTTTGACGAAATTCGAGTTTTCCGCGCTTCTTTGACGAAATTCGCATTTTTGAGCGATCCTTTGACGAATTTCTCGTTTTTGTGAGATCCTTTGACCTGCGAACGATTGATGAAATCGAATTTTTTCGGCAACCATTTGCCGCAATTCGCGATAATCGATGTTTTTGTATTTGTTTATCCAAGTGTAGGGGGGGGGGGGCGATTCGCACCTGTGAAAAGGTATAAACACCACTTAGATGACACATTTTGACTTTCAAGGATGTTAAGGCCCTTCAAATTTCTGAAGGGGATCCTTTTTCAGAGATTACCCTCTTTCAGAAATCTGATATTAAAAAATAGATGTGATTGTTATGTTTTTCAGCTACGGTAATTGGTTCTTATGTATTTTTTAGTGCTGAATCCAAAAATGACCTTCATTTTTTACCATACCATCACGTCAGGATTTTTCACAAATCGCAAATTTTTAAATAGTCGAAATATTGCGAAAATCTGCTACTATAAAATAGACGTAACTTTTTTTCATAATAACTTATTGATTTTTTTTGCTTATACTATGGATTTTTACAGTTAAACATGTAAAATATTGTGTATTTAAAATCCTTATAATTTTATTCCATGCGTGGAAGTTTCTTTGAACCGCTCATGCTTTGCTTCGCGCTTTTCTTTTAATCTTCTCTATGGGGTTAATCTCGGTATCCTCTTTTATTTTGGCGGTTGATAAAGCTGTGAAATTTGTGGCAGATGTATTTAAAACATTTACCTTGTTTTGTTAATGCTTTGACAAATTGCTTTGAGAGATTTTCGCTATTTTTAGCCCCCGGTACGGTATGCTGTTTCTTTCTCCCAGCTTATTTTGCGACATCTCCAAAAAATAACGTTACCTTACAGAAGCCAGCCGTGAAACAAAGCAGTACGATTAAATACTCTACAGCAATTTTTAAAACTTCTAAGCATCGCACATTTTCAATGTTTATACCGTCATATAAAAAAAATAGTACTTTATAATGCAATTTGTTTGAAAACTGCAGATCCATTTATTTATATATATTTTTTTTTTGTAGTTTTTAGAGCCATTTGCTTAATATTGCAACGGGAGAACGCCATTTCTGTAGAAAGTGAAAGAAAAATAGTAATTATATCTTTTTGTTGCCATTTTTCCATAAAAACTGAAAAAAAAAAGTTAAAATGCGTGCTATTTTCAAAAAATATAAATGAAAGATTTCTGATAAAACAGGGAGCTTTTAGAAACTAAATTTCATTTTAAATATATATAATGATAATACAAACAAATGAAGTCTTGTGAATCTTTAGATGGCCAATTTTTTGCCGAGTTTTTTGAAAGACGAAATCTCTTTTTTTTTTGTGTGTGTGTGTATTATTCAGCGATAGTGACGTCTTAAGCGTACTTTACTGTAGATGTTGTTTAACACTGGATCGCAAATGATGAATTCTTCAGCGGATGTGGATGGCGTCACTTTATGTAAAATAAAATCGTATGTTATAAGTTTTAAAACTGAACTACAGTAGAGCCCCGATTAGCGGAAATTCCGCTTTCACCGAGTTATTTTCTTCTGATAGACTGATGGCTTCCATTTTTTTTCCAAAAAAAAAAAAATATATATATAGCCATTTTTTTCCCATTCTGGCCAGAAAATCAGAGTTCTAACTTTTTACGACTGCTCTTTCATCTTCACCTAACACTTCATTTATAACGACTGTTTCATAATAATGGAAGCCATCAGTCCATCAGAAGAAAATGATCCATTCCAAAGGTATAAGTTTGATTAACTCGGATAATCGGGACTCTACTGTATCTATATTTATATACATATATTTTTTTGTCATCGGGGGGCGACACTAAATTCTGAAAAGCAGAATTCCTGTTTTCTAGTTTTACTTTTTAACTTTGAAATTTACGATTTGCGAAAATCGTGACGTGATAGTTAAAAATGAAGGTCATTTTCGTATCCAGTGCTAAAAAATACATCAAAATCAATTACCAAAAGTTAAAAAACACAATCATCGCAGGCTTGTGTTATTACTGTTGTTCATTATAACTAAAAGAACAAAAAATAAGATAAATAATTTCCATTGTACAAGACTAAAAAGAAAAAGAAAAAAATAAGACATTTAATAAATAAATTCTGTTATAACGCTTTTAATTTTACGACCTAATAAGTAACAATAAACCATATTTTGAGACGGCGGGATTATATAATAAGAGTGTTGGGTAACCGAGTGTTTCGGTTATTCGGACGTCGGATAATCGAAAGTCTGTAATATTTTCAAATCGCATTAATTATTTCATATTCATTTAAAAATTAACTGCAAGGAATGATTTGAGCTACAGAAATTATGACTACGTTGATTATATGTCACTTGGGATCGCCCCTCCCAAAACGATTCTCTGGATCCGCCCCTGATGCAAACGCTTAAAAAATGTCCATCTACGACATCATCCATTTTTGTGTCAGCATTGGGCAAACCCTATATGGTTTATATACAACCTGTCTGAAGCTAACGTTATTAGGTGTTTTGAAATTCTGTCTAATCATGGTTTACAATACTACAGTGTTACTCAAACCCTGTCCGATTTATCTAGAAACTGGAAAATCTCAACTTCCAGAAATAGGTTTTTTAACCCCTTAACGGTCGTATTAAATTACGGTTTAAAAAATTCAAATTGCTTATTGGCACCACTTTTTTGAAAAAGAAATATTCACCTTATTTAATAACAAGTAAAATGATACCCTAAAAAAACCAATTACACTATTTTATAAAACTGGTGGTAATCAAACAATCTGAATAAAAGACGCAACCAATGAATATTACGGGAGCGAGAAATAAGGGGTTAAATATGAGAAGCCCGGTATTGAAAAAATAAAAACATTTTTTTTTCTTTAATAAGGAGAAGAATAACCCAGTTATTTACTAGAATGTGATTAAAACTATTAAGAATAATATAAATATTTTCCACATGTATCATCTATTTTCGGGTTAAAAAAAAAAAAAAAAAAAAAGACATCTTAGAATGTACAATTTAAATTCATCAAAGCGTTATGTCTACTTTAATAATGTGCCAATACATATATATATATATATATATATATTCTATATTTATATCTATATTATCTATATTTATATCTATATTATCTATATTTATATCTATATTTATATCTATATATAAATCTAAATTACGTTGAGCTTTTGTTTACAAAATGTTTTGAGATAGAGTGAGTCTTATTAATAAAGTTAAATTAATGAGAAATAATTGTAATATCTTAGATAAATGGTTATTTATAGATATACTCGCTGAGCCGACTAGCGTTACCGGGGCACGTGATAATAACCTTAAATTTACAAAAAATCAATGTTTTTTTTTTTTTTTTTGTCGCACTTAATGAAAAGGCCTCACTACCCTCGTCAGCTTAAACCTCGAAGCTGTATGATTTTATATATATATATATTTTTTTTTTATAAAATATACTTAGTAAAATATTCATTTAAAATATCACACTATTTCGAGAGCACAGGGTTAGCCCGCTCGGATGTACGTATTCGGAGGCAAATGTGCCCTCAATACTTGCTTCGTTTGGTTAATTTTTCGTACAGAAAATAATTAGTGAATTGTTTGGAAACTCCGCTTACGCATCTGGCCAAGCCTGCTCTGTAGTTTCCGCAGCAGAGCGTGCAGAAGCGACTAATTTTTTATTCCGTTTCGAACAACTTTTACTAAACAAAAATATTTTATATAAGATTTGTGATCATTTCCAAAAGAAATATACTACAAAATGTATCTGTATTTTATTTTTAGAGGTGCGAACAGAAAAATTGTCGCCTGTGGCAGCCCTGTATAGAACTATGTGAAAAAGTGAAGTGTAAGACTTTACTAGACGATTTGTATTCATATCTTCAATTTACACAATTTTAATTACAATTTTCTCATAACTACATTTTAATGCCAGAAACAGTTTTATGAACACAAAGTAACGTCTTAAAATTAATTCTCAAATACCTTATCGCAGTTTATGCCACGCGCTTATTCCCTTTTCTTAGTGATATCGTTGAAATGTTCTGGGCAAAAGTTTACGAGTTTTATTAAAACTTTTAGCAAAATTATGCTTTAAATTATACCTGTAAAATTTCTTCTATTATCTATATTTTTCAGGTGTAGAGAACAATAAAGCGAAAGTTTTATCTATCTTAATAAGGAAAAAAGTTCTTCATGCGTTCCTTTTTGCAATCATAAGACACAATGTCTTTGTTTCAATTCTATTTTAGATACTCGCATCTTAAAATAATAAAAAAAAGTGTATTTCTAAAATTAAAATAAAAATGTATTTAAAAAGACTTAGTATCCAACTGTATTAATCGAATATTTCATTTTATTTTTTGATGAAAACAGTTATCGTTTTTGAAATAACAGGCACATTTTACGAGCATAGCAACTCGTAAACTATATATTTTGAAATCTAATACATACATCTCAACTAAATTAAATACATTCATTACACAGTTCTGAATAACAATACTTTTTTAAAATTTTATGAAAAATCTTTATGAAATTCCTAATTTATGTGTTGTTAATATATTTATTTTAAACATGTAAATAACCTACTTGCATCATCGTGCGAATTCATTTTAATGCATTAGAATCTTATGATATGCAAAAATGAAGTACATTATTAAAGAAACGGTTTTTTTGCTCCTTTTGCTGAACTCGGATTCTCCTCACCGGTCGCTTCACTTTTGAAATGATGCAAGCAATTAGGGTAAAGCAAAGCGAATTTCTTTTTCTAAATATAGATTTTGATTCTCCAAACATTATTTTTGCCCACTTTAAAGTCAAAATATCCTAAATAGTAACCGACTATTCCGACTACTAACTTCCGATTACTAACCGACCGTAAATTCGACTTTTAGCCGGCTTTCTGAGATTTTTCCACACTGATCACTGGGAAGAATGAAACAAAAGTTACATCTTTCTTAGTGATTAACCCTTTCAGGGCGCAGTTTGCCCAGTCTGCAAACACTCAATTATAATACCCAAACTGCCACTTGGCACCAGTATTTTTTAGTACTATTTCGTTATCATGATTTACTTGAAGAAAAGCGTTTGATTATTTTCAAAACAATTTGTTCGTAAATTGCGGTGTGCATTAATTATTTGAACGTTTTTGGATCAGAAATGCCTTGCCCCTGAAGGAGTGAAGAAAGTACTTGTTTTCCGTGTTTATGATCATGAAACACCCTTTTTTTTATATTTATTATTTGCCCATTTTTAAATATTTACGTTATTGTTATCAACATAAACGACCATCTTAAAATTAATTTTTAAATACCTAAGCGGATTTTATGTCATATGCTTACTTTTTAAGTGAGTTCGTAATTATATAAATACGTGGCACACATAGTCGTCGTCTGGTTCGCCCGTCTGTTCTCACATAACAGCGCAAAAGGTAGCCAACCGAATGGTTTGAAATTTAATATATAGAATCGTTGCAGAATTTTGTCGAGTCATTTAAAATTTTATAAAAATGAAATCAAATCTTAAAAAAGATATTAATATATATAAAAGTTATCTCCATTCTATTAAATCCCATCATACGTGATTAACTCAATAATATCCCATGATAGGTAACGTTTCTATGTTGTCATGGTGATGACGTCCTATTTAAGATGGAGTCCTATTATTTCCGTAATGCTGAACTTAATATATAGTATAGTAATAACATTTGTATTTATGCATTTTTGAATAAGAGTACAAAAGCTATTGCACCGAGATCTGAATATCTATAAAACTAGTTCTAGTACCTTATTTGACAAGTTTGATGTACAATTTCCGAATTGTTTTCTGAGCGTTATCGCTCTAATGTTCAGTCCAAAAGTTTACGAGTTTTATTAAATCTTTTAACTTTCATACGATTCTACTCAAATTTCACCATCTAAAATCTCACTCATTATCTCCAATTTTCATACGCCAGGAAGAATAAAATGAAAGTTTTAGCTTTCATAATAATGCAGAAACTTCTAGGGTTCCGTGATTTCAATCATAAAACAGACTTTGTTTTATTTTACTTCTTTTTTATAAACTACAAACTTCAAAATAAAATGAAATATTATACTAACTTATTCATTGGTAAATTATATTACATTCCAGAGATGTTTAAATGAATAAATACTTTGTCATTTTTTAATTATCTGAATGTTCAGAAATTTACCCTTAATTTACTATTGTACTAATTTGCGTCCAAGTTTCTTTAAGTAAATGTTGTAGTTTTTCCAACTAAATGAAAACGTTCCAGTACAGCATTCGATCCTGTTAGCTTGGCTCAAAAAGATAACGCTGTACCAACTAAGCTAGCTTGGAAAAAATCGACAGACACAATTCACTTAGATAACATTTTGGCATTGGCATCTGGTTTGTTATTAGAAAACGCTGAACAGAAACCGCAGGTAAAGGAACTCAAATAATCATTACATATGCGATTGCACTTCATTATATTAATACTGTCATTCTGATTGGTGAATAAATTATACGAGTTCTAATTGTTTTAATCAATCGAGTAAGAATGTTTTCAGGCCAGGATTCGAACCCAAGATCTTGGCTTAATCTGCAAGGCTTGCCTTAAATTTCCAAACTTCCGCAAGTTTATTGTGTTTTGCTCTTTCAGATAACAAAGTAGATATCATTGCCAAAATATGAATGATTTTGTGTATTTTCCGTTTTTTCAGCCCGTTGTCAGTTTCAGCGAAGGTCCGGGGGTTGAATCGATTTGCGGACACTTATTCAATCACATACATAAATGAATTACTTTGTGTGATTTTTAAATATATAAGCTAAAACTTTATATAACGTTCAAACGCATACATACGTACAGCAACAAGAGACAACAAACCATATCAAGCCACGTTGTCGGGTTTCCTCTAAGTCCACACAACTTTGAAGAAATCCTTTACTATTTATATGCTGCCACCACCGATATGATTAAGGGATATCGGCCACACTATGAGAGGATTGTTGAAAAGAAAACCAACTCTTTCAAATAAACTTAACTAACAATTTATTTACACACTATTTACAAATAACAAAATAATATTTACACTTAAGAACTTGGATATAGATGATCCGGTCCAACATTAAATTAAAAACAGTAAATACTTATTGTGTACTGTTAAACTACTTTATATTCCTCTAGCCCTACGCTAGTTAAATTAGATATATCGGAGATCACTATTAATCTCCCAACACATTAGCTCTATACTCTAAGAGCTTCACTGCCTAATCAAGAGCTATCCACGAGCTACTCTGGAACAAACTCACACATTGAGTTCTATGCATCAACTCTGCTCTGCAAGAAAGCGACCACACACTTTCATCTATACGCCTTAACTCATCTCTCTCAGATATCTCACTCCTCTCCCAAAAACATAAACGGGTTTTTTCCTTCTGAGTCCCCTTCCCTTCCTTCAATCCATCAAACCTCCCCCTGTCACCTTCCGTGACTCCTGTTATTTCGTTATCTGGTGAAATCCTTTTGTCTGCCTTATCTCAGGAATGCATTTGAATAGCAGGGAACCCACACTATTCATAAACCACATTCCTTCACCTACTCTGTATAACTCACTAGCTCGGATTACATTTCTCATAAGAAAAGAGTGTTACTTTATAATTTCCAGTACACAGACAATATACAAGCAAGAAAATAATATATAACCATATTTCTAATAGTATATGTTCCTCAGAACCTGAAACCACCGTTTGAAGGATCCAAGATTTCAGGCATACAAGAATCCTTGAAAACCACTATGTGGTTTTTTGTGTCATGTTGTGTGTTTGAGCATTAGAAAAAGTTTTACTTTTTTAATCAGTAGGAAAATTTTCAACTCATATTATTTACTTACCAATCAGTAGTATTTTGTTAAAATAATAAAGCTTAATTTACATTATTATTATTATTAGTAGTAGTAGTAGTATTAACATTATCATTATTCATTTTGTTTTATTTATTTATATTATTACTTTAATTTTAATTTAATTTAAATTGTTTTTTATTCTGTTTTACTTTTATTTTGCTATTTATTCATTAATTTCCTTTGTCATACAAGTATTCAAGACAGAAGAAATTCACGAGTTTCGTGAAAGCTTTTAATTTTAGAAAGTGTCTGTGTGAATCTTCTATTATCTCAATTTCTTCACTCGCAGAGAACAATAAAATGGATGTATATATAGATATTTTACAGACATACATACAATAAATACAATAAACCCAACTGGAGTGAAAAATTAGCCAGAGCCAGGAATCGAACCCGCGATCACAGTATACAAGACTGCTGCTCTAACCACCGAGCTACTCCGGCCGATGCCTGAGTCTGCAATTTCTCACTAATAATACTGTGGTCCCGGGTTCGATTACTGGCTCTGGCTAATTTTCACTCCAGTTGGGTTTATTGTATTTATTGTATGTATGTCTGTAAAATATTTATATATACCTTTAACTGTTGAATGCAGGCGTTATTTATGTGTGTATGTGTATTTAAACATATATTGTAGCATGAGTGTTTTATTATAATAAAATGAATGTTTTATATTTTTTTAGTAATGAAGAAACTCATTGCTCTGTGTTCTATTTTTGTAATCATAAAACGAAAACTTTTCTTTTATTCTTATTTATTATATATTTAGAATACAATACAAAAGGAAAGAAACTATATTTTTAAGATAAAAGATTGATTTTTTTAAACAATGTTGTATTCAATGCAGACACAAAATCAAATATTTTTTTTTTTTTTTAAATTAAAAAAAAAAAAAATTAACATCTTTAAAGTAACTGTTATTATTTTATCAAATATTCTAACTTTAGTAAACTTTTGTGTCAAGGTTCAAATTTTCCCCATTATCCACATTTGCCAGGAACGAAGAACAATAAAACTAAAGTTTTATCTGTTTTAATAATAATGAAACTTCTTATTTCCGTTTTATAATCATAAAACAGAGACAGTCTTTTTTTTTTTTAATATCATATATTTTTAGAACCAAATGAAAGACATTTCTTTCATCAAAGTGCAATGAACTGAGTTACACATCCTGTATATATATATATATATATATATATATATATAATACATTTAAAATTTTGAGAATTGTTTAAACTTCTTTGAATTAACTGAGAGCACTTAACAAGTAGAGCAGCATAAAATTTGTGATTTTTTTTTTTTTTTTTTATGTCTACTACTGCGATATACAGGGTGATCGCTACCGCATGTACAAACATTAAGGGGTGGAGTAGCGCAATAAAACATTCATTTTCGCGCTAGAATACAGGGTAAAATTCGCTTATTCAGTCATAAATACAGGGCGTCTGACTGCAAGTTGAACCCGAGTATTTGTTCCCAACTTTAATTATAAACAACATATTTTACTGATATTTTTAGCAGACTTTAGTTATTTTGTGTTAAATGCATACCTGCCAACTTTTCCGCTTTTTTATTACCACAAAAATGTAATAGAAAATTTTTCCTTGTTTAATCGGCAGATTACGCTGATTTAAGGTAAAATTTACAATAAAATTTTTGTGGAACAAAAAGCGTAAGATGTTGGCGGTTATGTAATTGGGATTATTACAAGAAGTCCTTTGTAATTAGGTCAGTGATTCAAAGATACCGTGAGCTACATTTCCAAATTACGAAGTGTCTAGGCCAGGGATGTTTGGACGCAGATCGAGGCCATTTCTATCAATTAGTCGGAAGTAAAGCATGTCTGTTGAAAATATCGGTAAAATATTTTCACTATTGGTGAAGTTGTGAAGAAGAACTCGTGCTTGACTTGAAACTAGACACTCTATATTTATGATGGAAGAAGTAGATTGTGACCCAGCTTTCCTATGTATTTTATTTTGTTTGTTTTAAAGTGCTGTGTCATCCTGTGCCAAAATAATTTGAATTTCTTCTTGATTATTAATACTAGAAAAACCGGAAATAAAGTAATTTGAATATCTTCTTTATTATTAATAACAGGAAAACTGAAAATTCCACTCACGTTTAATACAATTATTTCATACCAGAATATTTATTCAAACTGTTTAACCCTTTCCGGCACAGGCAATTTTTGTTGCAAAATGATGAAATGATTGGCTGACACCGGAATTTTAAAATGACTTTTTTAGAAATTAAAACATGTTAATTTTCATGTTCATTATAAAAGCAAAATTTTACTAAAATATTCTTGGTGCCGTCCATAAGTTTGGAATTAAAATTAGGTATCCTGACCCGGGCACAGTGTGACGTAAAGGGTTAACTTATTTATTTAAACGTGTTATTTCGCTCCTTGCATCTTCTAAACTTATAAAGAAATTATATTAATACTTGGAAATTTTTCCAGAGAGAAACATCCGCCTTACATACAAAAAAAAAAAAAAAATGAAATTACAAATTAATTGCTTAAAAGACGCAAAGGCCAACCTAGTGAAAAAGATTCCAAGCTGGGAATCGATCCCGGGACATCAGTATAGCGCACTGACATTCTACCGACTAAAACACATGGAAGAATACCCAGCATGGAACTTCTCACTATTACAGGTTGGCAAGGCTACAAACGCAGCACAAGATAGAATATTGTTCCGTGGGCCACAGACATGGCGCAAACACGAAACTTAATTAAATCCAGCATCGACTGCGGTGGCTCACTGAGCAATATTCCAAATTGTGCTGCGTTTGTAGCCTTGCCAACCTTTAATAGTAAGAAGTGCCATGCTGGGTATTGTTCCATGTGGTTTAGTCGGTAGAATGTCAGTGCGCTATTCTGATGTCCCGGGTTCGAGTCCCAGCATAGAATCTTTTTCACTAGGTTGGCCTTTGCGCCTTTTAAGCAGTTAATTTCAAATATTATAAAGAAATTTTTGGTTTGCAACCGCAATATATTCATATGGTAGGTGTCAAAATGACCGCTCACGGCCTTTCTAATAGTGTTTACTGCTGCCGCATCTAGCTGATTTTTTTATTAAAATGAATTTTCACCACTAAGTTTTAATGGTTATTTTTGTTTTGTAATTTGACAGATGTTCCATAGATAATAGAAAGGAAAATTACTATTAAAAATTTTCTGGTGTGAATTCAATAAATCTAAATACGAAATCCACCAGATGCGGAAACACTGGTAGTGTTGCCAAGTGTCCCGCGTAACTCGGGTTTCTAAATGCTCTGGACTAAAGTTTTGTAAAGTAATTTTCTTCGCCTTATTTAACCCTTCCCGGCACACTGTGCCCGGGTCGGGATACCTAATTTTAATTCCAAACTTACGAACGACACCAAGAATATTTTAGTAAAATTTTGCCTTTACAATGCACATTAAAAGTAACACGTTTTTAATCTCTAAAAAAGTCGTTTTAAAATTCCGGTGCCAGTCAATCATTTCATCATTTACAACAAAAAAATTATGTGTGCTGGAAAGGGTTAACAGGGTTCGTATGCATCAATGGATTCAGGAGATTTTAGGTGTTTTAGTACCAGAAATTTCGTAAAGTACTGGTCGTTATATCTGAAGATATTTTTCTTTTCATTAAATAAGGCAAATGTTACTTTACAAAAATTCTGGTATCAGGTTCTTTAAAGTACGAAAAAGCGTACGGACCCTGTTTAATTGCAGAATTATCTGCGATTCAAGAAGGCGAAATAAACTCTAAGCAATTATTGGTGTCCTGAGCATTTAGGACCCTGATTTACGCGGGACACCTGGAAATACTACCTTCCAATGCTAAATTAAAACAAACATGAAATCTTGTGAGATTTGGAATGCAAGTTGCAGATTTATCTTTTAACACTTTCCGGCACAGTGTGCCCGGATCGAGATACCTAATTTTAATTCCAAACTTACGAACGGCGCCAAGAATATTTTAGTAAAATTTTGCTTATACAATGAATAGTTAAAGTAACGTTTTTAATTTCTAAAAAGTCGTTTTAAAATTCTGTGTCAGTGAATCATTTCATCATTTTACAATTAAAATTGTCCGTGCCGGAAAGGGTTAAATATGTGGTAGAAAATACATTATGGAATCATCAGTAAATAAAATTGGAGTTACTCTACTTGTCATTCAAAAAACTGGTACACGTGTCCATAAATTAAAAATGTAAGTTTATACATTTCTGAAGCACCTAAATACGAACGCTGAAATTACCCGTTTCGAATTTATATACGTTCTGTCTACGTTACTAATGCTTCATTACATCTCCTCAATCTTCATGACTTATATTCTGTCACATTTCCTTGGTGAATTTCCTGACAGAATCAGTCGCAAAAAAGCTTGAAAATGGATTAAATATCTAATCCGTCTGCCGATTTGTACGAAAATCTGTAGAAGTCTTGCGACGGGTGTCGATAACATAATAGACAAATGGAAGGACAAATCATGATCACAATAAATTCCGTACGTCATGTGTTGGGTTAAAAAAAAAAAAAAAAAAAAAAAAAAAAAAACTTCTGACATTTAAATTACGGGTTACAGGAAAAAAATATCAGTTTTTAAATATTTTATAAAGCATACAAAATTGAATTTAACCCTTAAAACTCCGGAGTCTCTTGCACAAATTTTATTCGATCGGCACCACTTTTTAAAAAGCAGTTTCCTTCAAGTACACAATTTCAAAAATGTTCTGATTAAATAAAGTGAATTTTATTTTCCTTTATCACTGGTACGAAAACCAAATTTTGAAAAGACATAGGATGTCTCCGCAGCAGAACCAACGGAGTGGGATGGATTAGATGTTAAAAAAACTGTAAAACAAAAGCCATACAAAGATGGGAATTTTTGACTGCAGAAACTCTTGTCGTTAAAGCTTGAATAAATTTTAGAGTAATAATTTTGATTTTTTTTTCTGATCTGATGTGGAAAAAGAATTTAAATATGTGATATAATATGTGTAGTAAAGCAAGTAAATAATGAAAAAAACTATAAAACATAAAGCATTGAATTTAAATGCTAAATAACAGTAAAGAAAGACATACATAACTGACAAATTTTGACTGCAGAAATTCTTGTCATAAAAACTTAAAAAAAATTTAGAGTAATAAATTTGATTTTTTCCGATCTAATGTGGCAAAAAGGAATTTAATATGTGAAATAATATGTGTAATAAAACATGTACATTTGAAATTATTTAAACTATAAAGCATGCAGAATTGAATTTAAATGTAACAGTAAAAAAAGACGTACACAGTGGGAAATTTGTGACTGTATAAAGTCTTGTGGTAAAAGCTTGAATTAAATTTTAGAGTTATAATTTTGATTTTTTTTCTCGTGTAATGTGGAAAAATGTATTTAAATATGTGAGATAATTTTTGTAGTAAAAGATGTAAATTTGAAAAAAAAATAATGCTTTTCACAAAAATAGTCTTATTAGTAAAATAAAAATCTTTGTATTGTAATATGAGCCGGGCGCAGGTTATAAAGTCCCTAAATATTGTTTATATTGCTGTCAATCATATTGCATTCCTTTTATTTATAATATAAAGATAATAGATAAAAGATACACATATTAATTACATTTAAAATACACGCTTTTTACTCCTTTAATTTAAAATACAGAAAAAAAGATAAAGATACCATTCATCAAAACATTTTATTTCATCATCAATGTATTTTGTTTCTAACTTATAAAAGAGTACGAAAAATAAAACTGCTATTTAGGAAACAGAAAATGCTTTTGGCAAGGTTTGCTCCCGGCTACTTTAAAAGTTTACCATTTTTAAAAAACAATATAGCACTCATCTAGACGCATAATTGAATATTTAATTTTCGAAGTCATTGCCAAAAATCTTTAATTTGTTTCAAATGGCAATCACATTTTAACAAGCACGGTGACAAACAAATTATGTGTATAAATATATTTTGAAATGTAAGATACATATGAAAAAAATCTTTCATTCATAATTATTTCAACAACGATAGAAAATGGCATAGTTCAGCTCTAGTCAAAATAAAAATACTTAATGAAAGAAAATTCTTAAATAAGGGTATAAAGAAAAGAAAATATTGAAAGAAAAGAACAAATAACACAGAAATAATACAGGGAGAAGATTATTTTTACCTGTAGAATTCGAAATGTCTTCTGTTGAAAATATGATTTCAGTTTTAAAGTTATGAACATGATTAATTAGAATAATGTAGGGCAGAAATTAAATTTCTAAATATGAAGTGGAGAAGTGTACTTAAAAATGCATTTTCAAACATTGAGAAATTTCACTAAATGAATAAAAACTGCAGATCGCTAAATTATTCCTTTTCCTATAATTGCCAATTACCCGATAGCAAGAAATATAAATTGAAATTTTTACGTTTTTTGCATTAAAAGAAAATATCGCGCGTTTTCACTTTTTGCAAATGAGAGTCTTTTTTTTTATTTTTAACCCTTTGCGGTTGAAGCACTCCTCTCAGGTACAGGTATCTTTTACACAATTTTATTCGGTTGACACCAGATTTTTTTTTTTCTTAATATAAGCCTTTTTACTTGCATTTTGACAGCTGAACAGTGCAACAGCATTGAGGGGCTTTATAGTTGATGACAACTTATCCCCCGGTCTGTATGTAGTTTTAGTGTGAACTATTGGGAATAAAATAAATGACAATAAAATGACAAATGTAATGAATTTAAAATTTTAATAAAATTCAACCACTACCCGTGTAATATTGGTTCTGGCATATCTTACACGAATTTATTCGTTTCGAAATTTTCTGTATGCATTTGGAATTTCTGAATAAAAAAGTTCCATGCATATATGCACTAAATGCAAATTGCAGTATTGTGGACTTTTCATTCAGAAAATCCTAAATTGTCACCAGAAACATTAAGCAATTATTTGTTTCTATAATGATAAATATTTAGGCATAAATAAAAATAATATTTATTCTTCAAAATATTCTGGTGAGAATTCCGAATATAAAATCCGTCAACAGTGCAAATGCGTTGATGGTTACAATAAATTAGACGTCATACAGAAAGTGTGTTTTTAAGCGAGGAAATATTACAATTCGTTTGAAACAACGTGCGTCCACTCATTATAATGTAACAAGTTGCCTGGTACCACTATTCATGATTAGAAAATCTTTATTTAATATTTACACTGTAGTACTACTTCTTTTGTTTTTAATATATTATTTCTAGTATATGGTTTTTTAGAACACAACAAAGAATAATATATGATCACCTATTGCGCATAAAAATGAGGAATATTTGCAACAATGGAATTAAAAATGAGAGTAGATAAAGAAAGAGGAAGAATAACGCATCACGGCGCAGATTATGAAACACCTTCCATGATTATCAGAGTATTATTAAAAAGTTTCATTTGTATTCATACAATGAAATTACATATCAAAATAAACATTTAAAATAACAAAGCACAGTAAAAATTTATTTTAAGCAATTGCTATCCGTAACCGCTTATGGCTGCAAATTCATTCGTGCAGCCACGTATATGATCTACACACCTAGTAAAACAATAAAAATTAGTTAAATTCTAAAATATATGTCACAACTGAAAACGCACATCTAGAAGTTATGGTTCGAAGTCAATCCTGTAACCGAATTCTTTTGAGTGACTCTGTAAATAAACAACAAACTCTAGGTGCTCAATAATCTATAAAATAACATGTTTTAGTGCACCTCAGTAAAAACTATTAATTTTATTGAAATAGTGTAAGATCATTAAAATACAATGCAAAAGATTTTTTTTTCCTTAGATCATAATGTTATGGCATTTTGTGTAACCGTATAAACGCACTGTAATTCCTACTTACTCTATACTCTACAGAAAGCAGGCTTAAATTCACATAAATGATTTATATCAATTTGATTACCTTTCAAATACTGTAAAATCACTAAAATGCATTGAAAACGATTTTTCCTCATTGACATGTAATGGAATCATGTAATGGAATAATTTTGTGTATTCCTGTAAACTTACTATAAATGATAATCATTTGTTCTTTAATATCGAACATGGCAGGGTAAACTTTAATACGATTGACTAATTATATGGCAATCCTAGCATATTTACAGCATATTTACGGGAGTTAGTGCACGAACGGACAGATAGGCAGACATACAGATAGGCGGAAAGATAAAGAGATTTCATACGTACCTTTCAAATATTTTGAGAAGTGTCAGAAATGGAAAGAAAACAGTTTGTTGTAAAAAACCTATCTCATTAAAATGCGCTAACTGACGTGCAATAGTAATTTTTGCCTTTTGTAACTGCGGATAAATAAGGGACTATCACTTCTTTTATATTTAATGGTGGAAGTTTGCACATGTTCAAGTTGCGGTCTTGCTTATAGCTATATAGAGAAAAGATTCAAATATATTTTGTTGAATAAATAAAACCATTGTGCTTTGTTTAAAATCTATTCCAAAACCTTTACTTGTTAATAGGAATACCTGCAATCAGAAATGTAATTATACTTCCTTATTACCTATGTTAATTACAAAACAAAAACCAGCAGTGTGAAAGACGTGTGTCAGGTCCGAAATAATGCGATAAGAGTGAAAAATGATAAAATAACTCACAATTGAGAAAGACCATATTTAAGAAAGATAATTAACTACGTTTAAAATTATTCTGTCTCAGTTCATTTACTTTTTAATCCTTTATGGAGGAAGTTACTTTTTCTTCAGAGTGTTATGACTTAATCTCACGGATTTTTTTTTTTTTTTTAAAGGTCATTGCTTGCTGTGTCACGCTGACGTCAGAGTTATTTTAATCTTTCATTATAAAGTTTAACCCCTTAATTCTCGCTCCCGTCATATTCTCGGGCTGTGTCTTTTACTCAAATTGTTTGATTCCCACCAGTTTTATAAAATAGTGAAATCGGCTATATTTTAGAACCTTTTTTACTGTCATTAAATAAGGTGAATATTTCTTTTTCATAAAAGTGGTGCCAATAAGCAATTTGAATTATTGAACCGTAATTTAATTCGAGCGTTAAGGGTCGAGCGTTAAGTCAGGGGTCTCTTTAGGGAATTTTTCAGGACAAATATCAGGTATTTTTTTTTTTTTTTTTTATAGAAAAAGAATTCTAGCTTAAACGCGCGAAATTTCGTCCTATTTTAGAAGACATCTTCTAAAAGAAAATACTGGTACCAAAGATTTTCCTAGACTTGAAATTTCAGGACAAGTGCGACCCCTGGTTTAAATAAAATAATCCTTACTAGAATCTAGTATATAAAACATTTCAGTTCAAAATTTTGATTTTTTTATGTAAAATATTTTAATTGCATCCTGTCAACAGTTTAAAAGTACAAGTTTTATTTTGTAAATTCCCTTACAAAAATTGAGTACTAAACATGGACTAAACACATGAGGACTAAACACATAAAATATTAAATTAACCAAAGCTTTTAGAAATATTTTGAGAACTAAAAAGAAACGAATCCTGTTTTAAAAAGAGTACAAAGACAAGGAAATTAAAAATATTAATTTCCTGAGGAGATATATTTTAAACATGGACGATTCTCCAATAAGTGGGTAAAAATTGTGTACCGTGTGGTTATATACTACATTTTATCATTTTTATATTTTCGTTAACACAAAATGTATTCTGGAATGTCATGCTATAATTTCGAAAATAATAATAATAATAATATAAAAAAAAACCACTCTAAATTTTACTCCAATAATATTTTAAATATTCAAACTGTTACTTCTGTTTCTTGGCCCCCACTTCATGCTTTGACCTTGTGGGACAAATTTAAGTGTAATAACAGACTATTTTTAGAAATTATACTATACAAAGTAAAAATTTACATTTTAAAGTATAAAATGAAATTGTTTTATTATAAATTATAAATAGTTTTGTATTTATTTTGGCCAGAGAAGTATTGTCCCCTAGCTTTTATGTCACTACTGTCTTTCGAAAAAATTTACAAGCTGCAAAATATATAGAATGATAAGAATATGTTTATTACCTGTCCATAGCTGCCAACTTGTACGGATTTTTCCTATCACTAAAATTTAACAGAAATTTTTATATTGTTTAAACGTTCTAAAAACTCAGATTTTGGTGATTGTTTTTGATAAAATTTACTGTTAAAGTTTAGTGGTGAGAAAAATCCGTACAAGTTGGCAGCTATACCTATCACTGCTATACCGTAATTGAAATTTCCTTGTTATTATTTTTATTTATTTATGATTTTATCATGATGTAACGTACTTTTCCTGAGTTCAAAATAACATACTGCAGTCTTACCAACTTTAAATTATTATGAGCATAGAAGCAATTTTCTTAATTTTGTCACTACTGTCCCTGTCACTTCAGATCCCTTTTAATAAAATTGTATCAGCTCACCCCCTGTTGAAATTTTACTCAACCTAGATTAAAAACATATACACTAAAATGTTTATTTAAAACTATTCAACATATTTATCAAACTTAGTTTTAATTAAATTTATGAAGAAATGTCTGGGTTGAATCGAATGCAATAAATTACAGAAACAGATCTATTACAGGTGGAACTTTTATTTTTCACTAAATCACAGTGGGAAATTACCCACTTATTGGAGAATCGGCTATATACGAATGCATTCTTCACCCATTGGTTTAACATTAGCGAGGGGAATTTCGAAGATTACTGACTAACAGTCATAACATTATAGGGTCGAATCAAACCCAAGAAGTGCAGAAAACTCTGCGCTATGCTCAAAGACCTTTTTTTACTTTAAATTTAAAAGAATCAGCTATTGTTACAGAGTCCACCACTGATACCATGATATTAACTTCATCAATTTTCGTGAAGTACACATAGAAATGTTTGATTTAAATGTTAGACAGACCTGCGTTGTTGATACGGATAAAGAAAGAAATTAAAAAAGTCATTTAGTTGATTTTAACGGTGGAAACATCTGTTGTATGTTTTCAATTCTAGGAATTCTCATTATATTTTAAATAAATGTATGCGACTTGTAATTTAAGTTCTTCAGTTACAGTCTTTGGTTCAGCATACCAATGCTCTGCCAACTGAGTCACCTAGACTAAACACCTAGAGAGGCATTCTTCACTCATATACGTTAGTAAGGTTGGAAACTGCACCACAAGATAGAATAACTTCATGAACCACAACTCCTGTGGCGACATGAGTCGAAATTATTCCATCAATTATATATTAATATATATATGTATATATATAATAATTAAAACGATGAAATGCGCTCGAGAAAAAGTAAATCTGAATTTAATTACGTGAATTTTATTCAGATTATTAACAAGGAGTAAAGCCAACAGAGTGAAAAAGTGTTCAGGCAAGAAAATTTTTTAGCGATTGCTTTAGCGATTTCGTCGGCACTTAACCCCTGGTATGCGGCTAGTGCAAAAACTGTTATCGCTTTTAATAAACTGTTAAACTTAATTTGAATTAACAAATCACATTTTTTTTTCATATAAAAATTCGTTCTGATATTGTGGTAGGAAATCTTAAAAAAATATTAAAAGTAAAAAATCTATCGCACTTTACAATTTTAAAAATGTTTTCCATCTATGTTCTGTACGTATAACCCATGAAGACGGGGTTTCATCGCCTGGTTTTTTATTAAACAATCTATACGAGTGTTTCAAAAAGGAAAACATTATTTCAAAAGCAACCAAAGTACTGTTTATTTCTTTTCTAACAAAACTGTTATTCAAAGAAAATTGTTTATCGTAATTTATTGTAATTGCTTTTATTTTTATTTAGATTTCTTGTAGTGGAAGGACTAGAAGAAAAATTGTTAAAAGAATAGTTGATACTCATAATAAAGAAAAAAAAACAATCTTTTTTTTTTCAAAATTAATACTTAAATACTCATAATTATATACTCAACCTCGATTCAGAACTGTTTTGATGACTTTAATGTACCTATTTAATTTATTGAATGATTGCTATACTTAAGAAAATTACTAGTATTTAAAAAAATTTATTTCATGTTTAAACTAATTAAGGATTTTTTTCATCTATTAAATCGTATAAATCACATCATTTTGAACAATTCACGCGTTTTCTTCTACTCATATTCTATCCATTTATGTCCATTCATTGCGAAAGTAACTAATAAAGCTTTTGCACTAAAAGAGATTTACGTTAAACTCTAACGTATTGACGCAAATCTTTTAAATACTTACACTTAAAGGGTTAAGCGCCGCCGAAGGGATGTTAAGTAGAAAAAAGATAAGGCTCATCCTGAGTACTTAAACACTATTGATAAATATATGCACAATCCTTATTTTCATTATTCCTCTAGACAAAAGTTGTCTTTTCCCTATGTTATTATACAGTGAAAAGATATTTCATATAATTACTTTTTGTTTTAACATTTAAGAGATTTTATAAAAGAAAATAGCTGTAATATAAATAAAAATTAAATTGGCTTTATGTTAATATCGATTGCAATAAGAAAAAATCTTTAATGTGCAGGGTATTAAAGGATCAAGAGGCGCCGTTGGGATAATTTGCAGATATTCATAAAGTTCATTTACTGCTCTTAAGGAATATGGCTAAGAATATACATAATCTTTAGTTTAATCATATATGTCCATAAAAGATGTTTTTCCCATATATTATTTCGCACCTCGGTCGATAAAAAATGAAAGAAAGGATTTTGAAAAAAGATTAATTTAATATTTTTCTTACTATTATTTGTAATTCTTATAAAAGTTTTCGAAACATATTAAAAATACAGTCGAACCCGGTTAAGACGCTCACGGTTAATACGCGATTCCGCTTAATACGCGGATTTTTTCCGATCCCTTGAATATCGCTCATAAGACTAATGTAAAAATATCATGTTTAATACGGGAATGGTTATTACGCGATCCCGCTTAATACGCGATAAATTTTGGGTCCTTTGAGGGAAAATAATCACGCTTAAGACGCGGATTCATTGATCAAGATGCGAATTCCGTCTCTCTTCTTAAGTGTTGGCAATTTTGCGGATTATTTTTATTCAGATAAAAAACACTGTTTTCGAATGGTATTATTTACTTTATTTAATAACAGATTAATTAACGCAAAAATTACTAATCAGAAATAGTGGTAGATATTTGAATAAAACAAAGCCCCGCTAAATTAGTAAAACTGCAATTCTTCTTATATTCCGGCCTCTAACATTCTTTGCCTCTCGCTTCGTGTATGTTTTTACAGTAGTAAGAGAGATATAGACGAATTCAGGTTACTCAGATACATCATAAAAATTATTATGATTAGAGATAATCATGCCTGTTGTTAGTGAGCTTTTAAATGTACGTTATATCACTACTATGTTTTATAATGCATGTTATAGGCAACAAAAAATGAAACTCGTAAAGATTAAATAAATACGACTGCGATTGGATAATTCTTTTATGTTTTCTTTACTTTTTGTTATGCTGACAATATTATGTACACGAAGAATAATAAAAATAGTTTCTTCTTATATTAAAAAGAAGGGTCAATTATAATGGTACTTATTAATACAAGTACTAAATTTGATTTTTAAAAATGGGTTGTGCTTCAAAGTTTTAATGTTTTATTCTTTTTGTTAAAAAATTTTTAGTCTAGTAGGAAAATTATTTTTGTTGCTTTATTTTTGCTTGCAAAGTACAAATCGACAACAAAACCAAGTTGGAATCCACATTTATTTTCCTTTTTTATTCCATTCAGTCAAAAGAAATAAGGACTTAAAGTCGAATACAATTTAATTTTAAACTAAACATATGTAAAAGACGCAATTTTTGACCGTAAACATATAAACGAAAGCTCAAAAGTTCATTTAGACAATTAAATGTGTAAATAAGCCCAGTTCCTGCAACATGATACAAATCACGTTTAATACGCGATCCCGCTTAATACGCGACTTTTGTCAACTCCCTTGAAACGCGTCTTAACCGGGTTCCACTGTAGTTTTTGTTTTCTATTGTGTGAAATAATACTGCAATCGCATTGGTGTACATTGACAAAGAATAGCAAAATTTGAAAAACTGCCTTTCTCACTACCAAGGTATATGTATGCATCCGTGAGAAAATATTTCTTCATTGAACTTTTAGTTATAATAACTTGCCATTGAGTAAAATTACTTCCTAAAGGTAAATAATCAGAAAATAAATTAAAATTCAAAAGAGATTTAATTTTGCTTCATTTTTGTGTTTGTTTTTAACGTGATGCAAATCATCAATAAGCATAGTGATAAATGGTTAAACAGCCCAAAGGATTGGTATTCCGAAAAAAAAAATCGTAACGACTATCAATACTGTGCTGTAGACAATAAAAATTCTATAAAATGTTATACTTCTGTCCCATGTTCATTTATCCCTATGGAAAAGGATAACTCGACGACATGGTTTAAATTGCAGTTTTACTCCTAGTTCAAGTACGTTAATATATTCGTACGTTAACAAAACATTCTCTGAATTGCTTTATTTTGTTTTACTTCAAATCCAAATTACTTTAGTGTAATGTCTTAATTAGACGTTAATTACGCCAAACGATTATCAATTCTATATATTATACGCGCTTATTCTACTACAAAGATACCACACAGAGACACAATCACTCCTAAAATACTTTTTTAATTTAACATATCTCCCATTGTTTCTTTTCTGAAACGCTTCATGATACTCTACGGGGAAAAAATGCTAGAATTCATTAAATTCTTTGTTAACACCTTGAAAGGCGGTGGGATATAATATATCCCACTTAATTTTAATTGTGAAATGCCACATTGACACCGTAATTTCAGAATAAAAATTTTATTTTTATTAATTACGCTTTTACTTGTTTTGAAATAATTTTTTTTTTAAATTCTGGTGTCATTCAATCATTTCAGTATTTTACTAATAGAAGTACTCTGCCCCTGAAAGTGTTAAACTTCATTCAATCTACTACACAAAGATCACTAAATGTCAGAAAATTACAACGAGGTGGGAATGTCTCAATGTATTTGCAAAGTTAAAGTAGCTTGTGAAAGGAACTTTTAACATTTGCTCTAGATGTGCCTATTTTTAGAACATCTACGATTAGAAAACTTTTAATAATCTTCATTTAATATTTTTAATGTAATCCCATTTACTTTTTATCATTGATGTAATTAGAAAGTTAATCATTTAGCCAGTAATATTAATATTCGTTTTAGATTGGTAGAGATATTTTACTAATTATCTCTATCACTTATCAATCATCAATCACTTATCAATCATTGTATATTTTCACGCTATTTAAATATAAATAAAATTTACCCTTATAAATAAAGATAATAAACTTGTATAACAACAACTTTAGACATTTTAAAAATATATTGTGATTAGCTTCACCATAAAATGGTCAGGTTATAGATATTACTCTATAGACTTCGTTGTTTCCGAAAAATAAAAACTCAAAGTTTATTATTATTATTATTATTATTATTATTATTAGTAGTAGTAGTAGTATTACTATTATTATTAATTTTTAGTTGTTATACGGAACTAGGGAAAACTGAGAATATGTAACCAATGTTAAAATTTGAAATATCTAGGAAGGTGTAATTAGAAAGCAGCAGTCTAAGTGCTTCTAATATATTTTCCCGCGACAAATAAAAAAATCTAAGTGCCATCTTAACTGATACAAACACGTGAAATATTATAAATGAATCCAAATTATTTTAATAATCAAAGCATACCATGACCTAGTTTACAGTCAATTTTTATTTTTTCCATTTACAAGAAATTCATTTATTACAGTTTCAAAATTGTTTGTGTTTTAAAAATCTATAGAACTCTTACCACATAAAAAAATGAATAATTAACTTTTGAATTATAGATCGAAATTTTTTTTTAATTATATTTACGATATATAAAAAAAATTGAAATTTACATAATTAAAAAACGTAAATGTGAAAACATATTTAAATAATTTTACTACATATATCTCCAGTAAACGACTTTGTAGAATGCAAAAGAATTGCTATTACTGCATTTCTACACCTCATCAGAACTTGCGCTTACTCAGCTAAATACGATTTTCAGAAATAAATGTGGATTACCATATTTAAATTTCCAAGCACGTTTCTGCTTATAAAGTTGCTGCGATTCGGATAAAATATTTTCCATGTTTGCTGTGTATATATTACTTAGTAAATCTAGTAAATTATTCTTCAAGGAAAAAGTCTGCGTTCCATTAACCCTATTTTATTTTATAAGAATACTTAATTAATTTTAGTATGAAAGAATGCAAGAAAAAATGATTTCCTGTTTTTATACATTTTCAATTTTGAGTATAACTGAAAAGAAAATGGAACTTTACGTTGTGTGCATATGAGTGTTTTCTCTAAAACGACTATTATAGGCACAACTTTATGGTAAATAGATAACTGTATCCGCAAATTTCTTTGTAAATCATCGTTTAGTTCACCACACAGAGTAGCGAGCATCGCTATGAAATTGGCAACATATCTATATGAACATATAGACGATGTTCAGACTGTTCTTAGGGAGCTGTGTTTGTCCAAACAATGGCCAACCAATGCAATGGCCAACAAATGACTGAGACGAATTGAAAAGCCATTAGATTGGGGAAAATGACAAGCTCACTAAGATGGTTGGCTATTCAGTTTTGTTCAGAATCTTCGCAACTAATCAAATATTATATCGCGTATGTTTTCTCTGTCATAACTATGCTCCCTACAATAAATTCTTCAATACTGGATGCTAATTGTGAAATGGCTTTTCATTCGAAATTTAAAATTCAAAGTTATTTTAAAAGCTATAATGAATATTAAGATAAATTAATCATTATAAAAATACTTCGTTGTTGTGCCCTGCAAATACAGAGGGTGTTCACACATTTTAACAATTTCAGGAGCAAAGCAACTCCATTTCTGTAAAGTGTTGAAATTAATGAGTGACACCGGAATTTGAAAACAAATTTATCTATAAATAAGAAAAAGTTATAATTGATAAACCGACATTTTTGTAACTAAAATTCTGATGTTAGTGTGGCATTTGGAAATTAAAATTAAGTGGTTTCATAAACATACCACCGCCGTTGAAGGTGTCAAAACGATCTGACTTTATCCAGTGCTCGCACCGTTCCTAAAATTTTCGCAATTTGCTACCAGTATTTTAAATAAGAATTTTTCGTGATGGATTCCAATTATCATCAAAGATCATCACCATCCGAAGATCATCGTTTTAATTTCATGGTAGCAAAGTGCGAAAATTTTAGGAATACTGCAAGCCCTGTTTATCTATGATTTAAATTAATATGAACAAATAAAACTTACATGGCCAAAATATTTTTTATTTACCAATTAAAAATGTATTTCCCAATTATTTTGTTTATCTAAATCTTCGACATATTTTAATGTATCTTACTGGTGATGCAATCTAGAATAAAGTAAAATAATATCAAAATACAAGAAGAAAACTCAGGAAAACCTTCGACTTGCAAATATAATAAATATTAGGATGTAACATTATTTTTCCAGAAATCACACTAATACTCATATTCACAATCTGCCCCAATCTAGAAAATATCGGTCGAGCGCTGAAATGATAATCACCATTCATCTAACTGGACTTCACCGTCATCAGATCCAATCTGGTTTATCGTGAATTTGAGCTTTAGACCGAGTTTTTCTAGGTTCAGCTAGATGGGGAATACGAGTTTTATTCATCCACACGTAAAATGCGAGCAATCGTAATATAGGTGAAGAAAAATTGATGTTATTGAATGATATTTTTGACTCAAGAAAAATAAATTTTTAAAGCCATTTATTAAAATAAGCTTTGAGTTAGTTTTGCAGAAATTAACAGCTTAAAGAGACAGTATATTTTCGCAGAAAATTTATCGGCAGAATTTTTTTTTTATTTTATATTAACACTGATTATAATTTTGATTAAATATTTTATAACATTGTTAACCTTCCGTCTACCAGACGGGTCCATTGGACCCGACATGTACATTCAAAATATTTATTCAAACCAGAAATTTCTTCAAAACAAACTAAATGTATAAATCAGACAATAATAAGTTAAATAAACAAATTAAATAGTTTTAAGTAAAAATTCTGGTGTAGAATGTTTTTATAAAACTTGAGTAAAATTTCCGGTAGTTCTAGGGTTAAATTGACTAGCAATACTTTTTTCAGTGTGAGCACTTGAATACTCACTTGTTTTCATTCTGAAGTAAAATAATAATGTTTAAAAAAACTTAAAAGTAAATGTAATTTACTTATAATCATGTTTATAATATATTCTTAATATAGGCTGCATTTCAAATTACAATCTCGATAGCAGTACAATGGAGAACTGGTATTTATACTGAAATGAACAGACTATTGCGCTAAACACAACGTTTTACTTGAATGGAGGAATGACAACCAGAAAATTTGTCATATAATACTATTTATGCTTCCAGCCGCGGGAAACACTATTTTCGCGTTCCAGTGGGCTATTTTTTTTTTTTTTAATTCACATTGTTTGATCCCCACCACTTTTTTAAAAGCGTATAATTCGGATTATTCTCGCTTATTCAATCTGTAATTAACCTCTTAATTCTCGCTCCCGTGATATTCGCAGGGCTGTGTCTTTTAATCGGATTGTTTGACTCCCACCAGTTTCATAACGTAGTGTAATTGGCTTTATTCTTGTGTCATTTTACTTGTCATTAAATAAGGTGAATATTTATTTTTGAAAAATGTTGTGCCAATAAACAATTTGTATTTTATGAAACTTGAATAAAATTTCCGGGTGTTCTAGTGTTAACATTACTGTTTCTGATTAGGAATTCTTTTCTAATTTAATTACCGACGTCTTGAAATAAGTAAAATGAAGTTCAAAAATCATTATATTAAATCTTAAAAAATTTTCAACAAAGTTTATTATCCAAAATTTGGTTCACTAAATATCGGCCAATTGGAGAAAAATCGTTTTCAGTGCATTGAAATGATGCTATACTACTTCAAACATATTCAAATTGATATACAGCGGTCATGTGCGCGACTAGAAGCTTACTGAATAATAATGTTCATATAGCATTTATAGTTAATTTACAAGGGCACACAAATGATTCCACTTAAAGTTCTGTATATGAGCGATAATTGCTAGAAGAAGAAGCAGTAACAATCTTTCAAGTAAAAACAAATATTGCTTTTTGAAGACTTTATACCGACATCATGCTTTAATTCTTTGCCTACAGATCGAGACATATACTACTACTGGACTATTTTCTAATCTATCCGTAAATATTTTAAAATATAATCTCTGCCATACACTTACGCAAGAATATTTTCCAGAGAAATCTACCAAAAAGATTTTCTTTAAACGTTGCAGATTGAATATAAAAATAGTCGCTAATTCTAGCTCATAATCATAGGTTAAATGATCGCTCCAACATTTGAAGGTTTTTAGAAATATATTTACATGAAGTACACTTATGATTTTAAACTGTTACAAAAGGACATGTTATTAATTTATTAACCCCTTGGGGACGAGCGGCACGTATACGTGCCGCATGAAGCTCTCAGAATCCTTGTTTTTCCTCACCAGTAAAATTTTACTGTAAAGTTTGCCTTATTTAATCAGCGCATTTTCTCGATTCAAGAAGACACAAATTTCTGTTTTTAAAAAACGGTGACAAAAGATTAAAAATTTCGTAAAAGGCTCCCGTCTCGAAGGGGTTAAAACAAATGCTCAGCAACATAACAAACCTACAACGTAAATTGCTTTTTCCATTTTTACAACAGTTTTGAGAGCTGCACTGAAACGCAAAAAGAAAGAAAAAAGAATAAGAATAAGAAAAACAGCTTCCATCTCAAGCGATGAATCAGTACCAACGTTGAACCTAATTTTCGAATTATGTTTGCAAAAAATCAGATGTACAGTCGTGGAAAAAAAAGTAATGCATATAACGTGCACTTAAATAATATTTAAAGTGGAATTTACAAAAAATTTTAAAAAAAATGATTTTTAAGGTTTTAAAGGTCCCTTGTCCCCTTAACCATTTTTTTACATAGTACTAGTTTTGTATAAAGTCATGGATCAAGCATAGGACTGCACAAAAAAATTCTAATCATTTATTCTTATCGATGGGAATTGCTAAAGTGCAATTTTCAGCTATGTTTCAACCAATTCTTAACCCTTTAAGACCGGGAGTTTTTTTGGTAGAAATTGAATGTTTCGTTGGTTTCCCCTTATCGATAGGATCGTATTTCACTGAAAAAAAATATTTAAAAAAATACCCGATGTCAGGTTATGCCAAGGGAGGACCCACACAATTGTGTGAGTCGTCCTTATCACTCGGCCTTAACATTCTCGCTGCGCAACCCCAGATTTTCTTGGGCATGCATTTTTCCGTCTCATTAATCCGCCTTGATTATTCCCACCATTTATTTATTTATTTATTTATTTATTTGTAAATTTTGCCTTATTTAATCGGAGCATTTTCCCGAAAAGATTAGACATTTTTTTTTTTTTTTTTAACCGATGGCAAAGAAGGTATTTTAATAAAACAATTACGCAGCGAGAGGGTTAATGCATCCGTTCTTGAACTAAATATACACAACTGCGTAGTTTGGGATTATGTGTGCAAATATCTAAAAATAAAAGTTTAAGCAAAAAAAGTTGCCTTTTATTGAGATAATTTTCATCAACCACAATGCAAATTGTTTGAAACAATTTTGTTTTTGTGGAGAGACCACTAAAATTTCATTTGCTGAGACGTGTTCAATGCTCGCACCCGTCTTAAGAGCCGTTGACAAATGGTATGTTCTTCACCCCGTTTGGATTGTGCCTGATCCTTCAAATTTCATGTTTTTAGTTTTTCCAATAGCGGTATTTTGTTGAAATACCGATCGAAGTACATAAAACTAGATCTGAACAAGAGTAAGAACTGCAGTAGGTCCTAAGTCTAGATCCTAGTGGACCAGGTCTGTACTTTCCCATTGGTATACTACAAAATTTAAAACTATCCCAGATGATTCTGTTACCACAGAGTGTGGTTTGATTTTTACATACTGCTTTACTGAGGCACGTCCTAAAACAAACAATCGTCTGCTCATCTATTGAAGATTTTCCCTGATCTCCTGGTAAATTCAATCAGACACTACAGAATCTGTCGAGCATTTGCTGAGCTTTCCATAATTTATCATTTATTCCTGGATGGTTTACTTGCTGTGCTGACAAAATGGAATGAATTTATCAAACTTAAGAATCTATCTCGTGATATGCATATAACTCATATAAAACTTATAAATCATATATGACATCTATAACTCAGAGCAGAAACATACCGTTCATTACATGTGCATATTATATATCTAATAATATCAATTTTAAATGAAAATAATGAATAGTACAAACCTATTAATTTAAAATTAATACGATTTAAAAATGTAATTAATAAAAAATAAATTGCTAGAAACATAAATTAAAAAAAAAATAACTTAAAAATAAAAATTTTATCCCATTTTGGAAGAGGTAAAGTCCGCACCCGCACAATTGTGTGGGTCATATGTTTTTCAACTTTTTTAAAGCCTAATTAAATTTATCAAGGACAGAATCAATTAAAATCGTGAATAAAGTATATGAAAAGAAAAACTTCTAAACAAACTCTAAAAATCACATTTAAAATAAATTACGACAGTACGTACTTTTTGTCTATTGCTATCTATTATCAGCAGACTGCTTACTACTCCTATGCCACATAACAATAGGAATTGCAATAGGAACATAAAATTTTTCTTAAATAATCTTTTTTTTTAAATAAAAGTTTTAAGGTACTCACTAGGAATGTTTAAATTTTATTTCTGCTCGTAAAAAAAATGTTTTGCATATTTTTCGCTCGGGTCAAACAGCTCATCACAAACACTTACAATTTAAAGATAAATGGTTGGGTTAGTTAAGTGGTCGGAAGTACCACAAATAGCGAATCTGCAGTAATCGCTACTTTTTTTTAGTGTATAGCTTTAACTGCTGAGTTTCGAAAAATGTACAAAAAGTCAGTAATTCATAGAGAGTTACTTTAATTAACGCTAATTTAATCAAAAACAAAAAGTTCTATTCTACAAATTACTTGATTGGTACTTGCTTCTTTTGCGTAAAATACGTTCTGCTTCATAATTCACGAATTTTAGTAGAAAATCTTAATTGCAGTGCTGAATAACACATCGCATGAAATATAAGATTTACCCATTTACATCTACTAGCACAACTAAGTTATCTCTGACTAAGGAAATTAATTTTCTAGCATTCAACGCCTGGTATACGCATTTTTTACATAGAATCCATCGATGCCATTGAATACACCCAGCACTTTTCAATATGTATACATCATTTTATGGTTTTATTTAAATACTAAAATACATGTTTTGATGTGGTTGTTTCTGATACATGTTTTTTATGTGGGCTTCCATTCAATTAAACAGTGCTAAATGCCAATGTCGCAACTGGGCGCAGGTAATCGCAGCATTTATCCCTCCTCAAATGACTAGAGAAGCAGAATATTCAAATGATTTTGCGGGATACAGCAAGATCTTGACTTTACAAGGCGAAAATATAAAAATTATAAAAATTTCAAAAGTCATTCATATATATTAAACTACAATTAATTTAAAAGTAAAGATTCAGAATATTTCTTGCAAAATGAAAAAAAATGCAACAAATAAACATTTTCTCTCTTGAGTTACTCATTATTGGTTTTCATCTGTTTTTTCTACTTTTCTGATACATTTCGTCTTAAACATCGGCCTAGATGATATCTAAGGAAAATATGTACATGATTTCTGATGCTTATAGAACAACCCCAACTGACAATCATCTGCTAATTACATTGAAACAGCATCCTAAAAGCTAGTTAAAGGTTTTATTCGTCTTTAAATCAAGCAGTTTCAGAGACTGTTTACAGTAGCTAAGCCACAATATATCTTTCAGTAGTTTCAGCCACAAATGCAAACAAAATTTAATTTCTATTAATTTCTAAGAATATATATTTATAAACACATTGTTTTGTTTAGAAAATTATATTGAATTCAAAATTTATATTTCATGAATTCTATCAAGCAACCTAAATGTAAATTTTCGATGGAAATATATTGATTTACGTTCTTCGAAAATCAATATCAAATATTTACATAATGCAACTACGTTAAAAAGAGTTTTTATTTGAAATTGAAAGTAAATTTTCATTTCACTTCAAAACCTAAAACAAATGTACTTCAAACATATTTTAAATGAGAAATTTATATTCAAAACTCGTGAAACTATTTTGGAAATGGTAATAGAAAATTAACACTAGAACCACCGTAGCGGTAATTTTGACCGGTACCGATTAAAAATATTTCGATTTTCACCAGAAATTTCTTTCTAAAATAAGTTTAAAATTTACCCCAGAGAAATAAGTTAAATAAATACTGTAAAAGCACTTATTTTCGCGAGGCTTTAATTTTCGCGATTTTCGCGAGCCCGTCGTAATCGCGAAAATTTAAGTCTCGCGAAATATATATTTTTTTTCAACTCAAATAATAATGAAATTTTTCACTTTCGAAATTTAATGATTACTGTTACTTAAATAAGAAATAAGTACAAAAATTTCTTGGATACTAACTACTTCCTGAATATTATACAACTACTTCTTGAATAAAAACAATAATACAACTAATAGAATGTAGCTCATTCACTTACAATATTTATACCAGCTTCTTTTAAGCCATTCATTTTTAGAGCGATGGGGAAAGCCGCGGGGGGGGGGGGGGGGGAGTACTTTTCTGACAAAAGGAAGTTTCTTAAATTGCTTTATGCGAAAGGGGTTCTATTTAGGTAGTTTCGAAATTTTTCAGCTTTCGGTTCAGTTCATATAAAATTCGCGAAATTTTCAGCTCGCGAAATCACCGATATCTTCATTTACGCGAAAATAAGTGTTTTTACAGTAAGTTAAAC
Organism: Maratus speciosus; assembly: GCA_963932465.1. NCBI lineage: Eukaryota > Metazoa > Arthropoda > Arachnida > Araneae > Salticidae > Maratus > Maratus speciosus. The sequence goes on from OZ010794.1 coordinate 133,900,844, forward strand.
AATTTCAAATAAAAATTCCGGTGTAAGATATTTTTATAATACTTCAGTAAATTTTCCGACGGTTCTGGTGTTAAATGCGTTATGAAATGTATCGTTCTTTGTAAAAATACAGGTTAAGTCCACAACGAAATAAGCCATTGTAACTTGTATAACTCATAGCTGTCATATTCCTCTACATTTTAAAACTAGAACGCCCGGAAGGAGTCTATCCGACTCCGACAAAATGATTAAATGTCAAGCGGAACCAAAAATTCTTTCATAAAATAAGTTAAATTTAAACCACGCATATTTACGTTGAATAAATCAGTCAAGTAATTTTAAATAAAAACTCTGTTGTCAAATATTTTTATGAAATTTGAGTAAAATTTCCGGGTGTAATAGTTTTAAAGTTACTGTTTATGACTAGGAATTCTTTTCTAATTTAATTACCAACTTCTTGAAATAAATAAACTGAAGTTCAAAAATCATTATATTAAATATAAAAAAAAAAATTCAACAAAGTTTATTATTGATTCATTAAATATTGGCAATCTGGGGAAAAAAGCGTTTTCAGTGCATTGAAATGACGCTACACTACTTCAAACATATTCAAATTGATATACAGCCGTCATGTGCGCGACTAGAGGCTTACTGGAAATTAATGTTCATATAGCATTTATAGTTATTTTACAAGAGCCCACAAATGATTCTAGTTAAAGTTCTGTATATGAGCGATATTTGCTACAAGAAGAAGCAGTAAAAATATTTCAAGTAAAAACAAATATTGCTTTTTGAAGTCTTTATACCGACATCATGCTTTAATTCTTTGCCTACAGATCGAGACATATACTACTACTGGACTATTTTCTAATCTATCCGTAAATATTTTAAAAATATAATCTCTGCCATACACTTACGCAAGAATATTTCCCAGAGAAATCTACCAAAAAGATTTTTTTTATACGTTGCAGATTGAATATAAAAATAGTCGCTAATCCTAGCTCATAATCATAGGTTACATGGTCGCCTCAACATTTGAAGGTTTTTAGAAATATATTTACATGAAGTACACTTATAATGTTAAACTGTTACAAAAGGACATGTTATTAATATATTAAAACAAATGTTCAGCAACATAACAAATCTACAACGTAAATTGCTTTTTCCATTTTTACAACAGTTATGAGAGCAGCACTGAAACGCAAAAAGAAAGAAAAAAGAAAAAGAATAAAAAAAACAGCTTCCATCTCAAGCGATGAATCAGTACTAACGTTGAACCTAATTTTCGAATTATGTTTGCAAAAAATCAGATGTACAGTCGTGGAAAAAAAAAGTAAACACCCCCCACTAACTCTTCAACAAATTATCGCAGAAGAAAGTTACTGGTACCGAACGATTGGAAATAAAGTTTACTTTTAAATGACATAGATAAAATTTGCTTAGTGGACCATTTACATATTAAAACGAACCATAAGTTTGTTTTTTTTAACAGCAGTACACAATTCTGACAGCATAAATGAAATCTGCACCCTTCATTTAGCCTAAAAACAAATTTTTATGCAATTCGTACCATAAGTTTCTGAGAAATTAATTATTTGAACACACACACTGAAACACAAAAAGAACACACACACTGAAATACAAAAAGAAGGAAAGAAGAAGAAGAAGAACAGCTTCTATCTCAAGCGATGAATCAGTACCATGGTTGAACCTAATTTTTGAATTGTGTTTGCAAAAAATTAGATGTACGTTTTTCTACCCTCATCTTCAAGTTCGCTTTCTCAGTGTCATAAAACAGAGTATACAGGTGATGGGTTCAACGTTGGCACAGATGCATCATTTGTGATGGAGACTATCTTGAGTAGTATCTTTATAATAAGAAAGAGATTTACTTAAGGGGTTTTGTACTTTTAAAATGAGATAAAATTTAATGCAAAAACCCAAAGTTTGAATTAGTCTATCTTCAAAAATGTTTTATGTATAAACATGAAATTTTGGCTATTGATTAAACAGATTGTGCCTTGTAATATGCTATCATTAGAAATTTATTAGCCTTTAACAGAATTTTTTCGTTGTCGAAATCAAAATAGCTCTTTTTTTTTACTCCATAAGTCATTGCGCGCATGATATCTTGAGAAAGTGTGTATGGATTGTCATGAAATTTGGTACAGGTATTAACATATACGTGTGTTTAAAATGAACTACTCTTAGGCCAAAATTATTTCGTTAACTATACAAAGAAAATATTAATGTAAAAACAACAACAATAACAACAACAATATATATATATATATATATATATATACAGGGTGTTCCGTTAAAGGGGTCCAATATTAATAGGGGTAATAGAGGAGATCACATGGAGCATAAATCAGTATATAAAGCCTGGTCGGATCTCAATAGTTTTCAAGTTACAGCAAATAGAATGAAAATTCGGAAAATTGTAAAAGAACCCTCATTGCTAAACTATCGATAATGCTACATAAAAACGAAGCACTTATTTAGAAAGAGCAGAAAAAAAACCTACAAAGTGACATCAATTGTATTAAAATAGCAATATTTATTGACGAGTTACAAGCCCTGAAACAGTGAAAAAAGTACGAAATCCAATATACATCAAAATAGTTAATCGTTAATTCCAAAAAGACAACTCTAGCTACAACAAGGAAAATGTAGTAAAATTTGGTCCATTCCGAAAACTTTCGAAAAAGCTTACAATGAACCATATCGGTTTAATTGTGTGAGAGAAATTAATCAGTTTCTTAGTTACAACTCCGCTTTCTTTGACACTAGCAAAGATTAAACTCCGCCCATCACGATTGGAAACACCGCCTTTTTAATTACTCTCAACTATACATTTTCGATCATGCTTCTTCTGAGATGCAACATTTTTAATTATTCAAGAGTTGAATGAACCAAAATTACTTTACAATAATTGTCTACATTTTAAAGTGGTCTTTTATTGATATAAAGCTTAAGTTAAATTCTTTAAAATTAAACTGGTGGTGAAAATTCGGAAATAATTAAAAATATTGCGATTTGTAACTATGCAAGAAGTTTCAGTACATGTTTTACATGCACAATTATTGTATGTATATGTGCATCATAATTTATGATAGGAAATAATAATAACAAATAGCATAATAATTTTATTAATTATAAATTTAAAAAAGACACTAAATTTTAAATTAATTCATACAAACTTTGTAATTTACAATTTGAGTACACCACGGTCTGTGACTTACAAAATACTGTGCCAAAAAGTGTTGAAAATAAAAGAAAAATGACAAATAAAGAATTACATTCCACGTACTTTATGACATATGTGAAGCATAGTCTTCTGGCCTGCGCTGCACAGTTCAATGTCGGAAGGCAGACGAACGGACATTATTATAATAGGTGTTCGACGTTGCGCCCATTAACAGAATCGCACAGCCGACAGCGACGTCGTAAAGATTGGCGAACACGCCGAAAAACTCCGACGGAGTTGGGAATGTCTCCTGCAGCGACAACGATTCGCGCTAGTAAATCCTCCGGTGTATCCACAGGCGTTTCATACACCAGCGATTTAAGGTGTCCCCAAACAAAAAAGTCTAACGGATTGAGGTTTTGAGAGCGTGCAGGTCAAGCAACAGGTCCACTGCGTCCAATCCATTTCCCAGGATATGTTGAATTGAGGTGATTGCGAACACCTATGAAAAAATGTGCCGGTGCGCCATCGTGCATAAACCACATATTGTGGCGCAATGTTGCTGGCACATTTTGCAGTAACTGCGGTAAGATATCCCGTAGGAAAACCAAGTACGTACTGCCATTGAGTACATCTGGGAGTAAATATGGCCCTATGAGATAATCGCCGAGGACACCTGCCCATATGTTCACACTGAACTTTTGTTGTGCGTTCGACGGGAAAACAGTGTGCGGATTTGCATATGACCATGTGTGCATATTGTGCGTGTTTACCACGCCCTCTCTCGTAAATGTTGCTTCATCAGTAAATAAAATATTTTCAAGAAATTGTGGATTATTTTCTGTTACATTAAGCAACCAGCGTACGAATTCTGTCCGCTGAGCACAATATGTTACTGATAACAGTTATACCCGCTGCACATGAAAGGGGTGCATGTTTTCTGCACGCAGAACACGCCACACACTTTGGTGAGAAACACCGACTTCAGACGCAGCAGCTCATGTACTCGTGGAGGGGTTATCTTTAAAAATATTCAGTACATCTTCTTCCATTGCAGGTGTTCGTACATGTCGAGGTTTCCCTGCATCAATGCTTGCTGCATTAAACGATCCAGTCTCCCGTAATCGTTTATCGATTTTTATGAAGAGTTTCGAACTTGGGCAACGTCTCCTTGGAAATTGCTCACGGTACATGCGCTGTGCTAGACATGCATTTCAATGAGCTTGCCCGTATATCAGATGCATGTCCGCATATTCTTCGTTAGAGTATTCCGGCATAATTATTATACATCAACTTACTACAATCCCACTTACAACAGCCTCCCTTTAATATAACGCCCACTGATGACTGCTGTTTTATTACACTTTTCTTCCTATACACATAGAAAATTTGCATAAAAAGTACTTCTTCTTCATCATCCTGAAAGTTCATGGAGGAAACGCAGCAGTCACGGAGTTTGCTTTAAGACAAGGCGAGAGCTGCACAATATGTCATTCACTTGACCAGACTGAATAATGAAAGGGTATTGATAGAGGTTGATCAGAAATGTATAATTGAAAGATATTAAAACGGGGTGTTTACAATCGTCATGGGCGGAGTTTCGCCCTTTCCGAGCGTGCAACAGTACAGAGTTGTAGCTAGGGAACTGCTTGATTTCTCCCATACAATTAAACTGATATGGTTTATTGTCAGCTTCTTCGAAAGCTTTCGGAATGGACCAAATTTTATAACATTTTCCTTGATGTAGGTAGAGTTGCATTTTTGGAATTAACGATTAACTATTTTGCTAAATATTTGATTTTGTATTTTTCACTGTTTCAGAGCTTGTAACTCGCCATTAATTCTCAATATTCTAAAACAACTTATGTCATTTCGTAGGATTTTTTCTGCTCTTTCTAAATATGTGCTTCGTTTTTATGTAGCATTATCGATAGTTTAGCAATGAGGGTTTTTTTACAAATTTCCGATTTTTCATTCTATTTGCTGTAACTTGAAAATTATTGAGATCCGGCCAGGCATTATATACTGATTTATGCTCCGTGTGATCTCCTCTAATATATATATACAGGGTGTTCCGTTAAAGGGGTCCAATATTAATAGGGGTAATAGAGGAGATCACACGGAACACCCTGTATATATATATGTATATATATATATACAGGGTGTTCCGTTAAAGGGGTCCAATATTAATAGGGGCAATAGAGGAGATCACATGGAGCATAAATCAGTATATAAAGCCTGGTCGGATTTCAATAGTTTTCAAGTTACAGCAAATAGAATGAAAATTCGGAAAATTGTAAAAGAACACTCATTGCTAAACTATCGATAATGCTACATAAAAACGAAGCACATATTTAGAATGAGCAGAAAAAAACCTACAAAATGACATCAATTGTATTAAAATAGCAATATTTATTGACGAGTTACAAGCCCTGAAACAGTGAAAAAAGTACGAAATCCAATATACATCAAAATAGTTAATCGTTAATTCCAAAAAGACAACTCTAGCTACAACAAGGAAAATGTAGTAAAATTTGGTCCATTCCGAAAACTTTCGAAAAAGCTTACAATGAACCATATCGGTTTAATTGTGTGAGAGAAATTAATCAGTTTCTTAGTTACAACTCCGCTTTCTTTGACACTAGCAAAGGTTAAACTCCGCCCATCACGATTGGAAACACCGCCTTTTTAATTACTCTCAACTATACATTTTCGATCATGCTTCTTCTGAGATGCAACATTTTTAATTATTCAAGAGTTGAATGAACCAAAATAACTTTACAATAATAGTCTACATTTTTAATTGGTCTTTTATTGATATAAAGCTTAAGTTAAATTCTTTAAAATTAAACTGGTGGTGAAAATTCGGAAATAATTAAAAATATTGCGATTTGTAACTATGCAAGAAGTTTCAGTACATGTTTTACATGGACAATTATTGTATGTATATGTGCATCATAATTTATGATAGGAAATAATAATAACAAATAGCATAATAATTTTATTAATTATAAATTTAAAAAAGACACTAAATTTTAAATTAATTCATACAAACTTTGTAATTTACAATTTGAGTACACCACAGTCTGTGACTTACAAAATACTGTGCCAAAAAGTGTTGAAAATAAAAGAAAAATGACAAATAAAGAATTACATTCCACGTACTTTATGACATATGTGAAGCATAGTCTTCTGGCCTGCGCTGCACAGTTCAATGTCGGAAGGCAGACGAACGGACATTATTATAATAGGTGTTCGAAGTTGCGCCCATTAACAGAATCGCACAGCCGACAGCGACGTCGTAAAGATTGGCGAACACGCCGAAAAACTCCGACGGAGTTGGGAATGTCTCCTGCAGCGACAACGATTCGCGCTAATAAATCCTCCGGTGTATCCACAGGCGTTTCATACACCAGCGATTTAAGGTGTCCCCAAACAAAAAAGTCTAACGGATTGAGGTCTGGAGAGCGTGCAGGCCAAGCAACAGGTCCACTGCGTCCAATCCATTTCCCAAGATATGTTGAATTGAGGTGATTGCGAACACCTATGAAAAAATTTGCCGGTGCGCCATCGTGCATAAACCACATATTGTGGCGCAATGTTGCTGGCACATTTTGCAGTAACTGCGGTAAGATATCCCGTAGGAAAACCAAGTACGTACTGCCATTGTGTACATCTGGGAGTAAATGTGGTCCTATGAGATAATCGCCGAGGACACCTGCCCATATGTTCACACTGAACTTTTGTTGTGCGTTCGACGGGAAAACAGTGTGCGGATTTGTATATGACCATGTGTGCATATTGTGCGTGTTTACCACGCCCTCTCTCGTAAATATTGCTTCATCAGTAAATAAAATATTTTCCAGAAATTGTGGATTATTTTCTGTTACATTAAGCAACCAGCGTACGAATTCTGTCCGCTGAGCACAATCTGTTACTGATAACAGTTGTATCCGCTGCACATGAAAGAGGTGCATGTTTTCTGCACGCAGAACACGCCACACACTTTGGTGAGAAACACCGACTTCAGACGCAGCAGCTCGTCTACTCGTGGAGGGGTTATCTTTAAAAATATTCAGTACATCTTCTTCCATTGCAGGTGTTCGTACATGTCGAGGTTTCCCTGCATCAATGCTTGCTGTATTAAACGATCCAGTCTCCCGTAATCGTCTATCGATTTTTATGAAGAGTTTCGAACTTGGGCAACGTCTCCTTGGAAATTGCTCACGGTACATGCGCTGTGCTAGACATGCATTTCCATGAGCTTGCCCGTACATCAGATGCATGTCCGCATATTCTTCGTTAGAGTATTCCGGCATAATTATTATACATCAACTTACTACAATCCCACTTACAACAGCCTCCCTTTAACATAACGCCCACTGATGACTGCTGTTTTATTACACTTTTCTTCCTATACACATAGAAAATTTGCATAAAAAGTACTTCTTCTTCATCATCCTGAAAGTTCATGGAGGAAACGCAGCAGTCACGGAGTTTGCTTTAAGACAAGGCGAGAGCTGCACAATATGTCATTCACTTGACCAGACTGAATAATGAAAGGGTATTGATAGAGGTTGATCAGAAATGTATAATTGAAAGATATTAAAACGGGGTGTTTACAATCGTCATGGGCGGAGATTCGCCCTTTCCGAGCGTGCAACAGTACAGAGTTGTAACTAGGGAACTGCTTGATTTCTCCCATACAATTAAACTGATATGGTTTATTGTCAGCTTCTTCGAAAGCTTTCGGAATGGACCAAATTTTATAACATTTTCCTTGATGTAGGTAGAGTTGCATTTTTGGAATTAACGATTAACTATTTTGCTAAGTATTTGATTTTGTATTTTTTCACTGTTTCAGAGCTTGTAACTCGCCATTAATTCTCAATATTCTAAAACAACTTATGTCATTTCGTAGGATTTTTTCTGCTCTTTCTAAATATGTGCTTCGTTTTTATGTAGCATTATCGATAGTTTAGCAATGAGGGTTTTTTTACAAATTTCCGATTATTCATTCTATTTGCTGTAACTTGAAAATTATTGAGATCCGGCCAGGCATTATATACTGATTTATGCTCCGTGTGATCTCCTCTATTACCCCTATTAATATTGGACCCCTTTAACGGAACACCCTGTATATATAATATTTTTAATGAATAAAAATAATCATAACTAAAAATATTACCATTGTAATACTTAAAAATATCAAGTATCACGAAGTCATGCGCGCAATGACTTCCGGAGTAAAAAAAGAGCTATGAGCTATTTTTATTTCAACAATACACAAAATCTGTAAAATGCTAATAAATTTCTATTGGTAGCATATTACAAAACACAATCTGTTTAATCTATATCCAAAATTTCATGCTTATACATAAAAATGTTTTGAAAATAAACTAAAACACACTTTGAAATTTTTCGTTAATTTTTGACTTGTTCAAAATGGTACAAGAACCCTTAAACAGGGCCGGGTTCTCCTATTCAAACTGGCCTTGCATTTTTTCAACGCTATTTTCTAATACGTTTTCATTAGAAATTTTCTAGAATTTGTTTTAGTTAAATACGGCGATGAAATGTGAAAAAACTGATACGAAAGAACATGTCCAAATTAGGTAGGAGGATCCGACACTGTTCTACCGTATGTAATATTAGAACGATTTTGTCAATTAATAAAAAGGTTATGCGACCATTTGCATTACTTTAAGTACACTGTAAAAAAATGCTGTGGTTTTTCTTGCACTTTATGCTATAATTTTTCAACCACCGATGCTGTGAAATCGAAATCAAGCACCGATGCTGTGAAATCGAAATCAAGCACCGATGCTCTGAAAGTGAAATCAAGCAACATGTGAAGTAAAAATGGAATTATTTTTGTCACGTGCACCACACAGCCAATAGCAAAGGGGCTTTCGCTAGACTTGAGAAATTTTTCAACAATTTTAAATACAGCAGCTTGAAAAAATTTTCAGCAATTGTGTTGGCAGCCGGTGTGCCAACACTTTTGTTGTAAAACATATTGATTTTTTTTTGTATTTTAAGCTGCAATTTATCAAGCGCCCATGTTGTGAAAACGAATTCAAGGAACAAGTGAAGTAAAAATCGAATGATTTGTGCGCGTGCACTACGAAGCCAATAGTAACGCGAATTTCCCGAGACTTGAGAAATTTTATAACACTTTAAAAGACAGCAGCTTGTAAAATTTACCGAAAGTTTGTTGGCATCCAGCACCTTTTGTTGTAAAATACAGTTTTTTACAGTGTACAATCACCTGTAGTACGGCCGACCACTACGCTACTAGAAAGGATACTTCCTTCTGTTCTCGTAGTGATAGATGTATCCGGCAATTCCTACCGATACAAGAGAAGGCTTCTTTATATTCTCTTAGTGGTAGGATGCCCTTCTTTTAGTACACCCTATACTGTGTTCATACTACGACTTCAAGACCAGAAGAAAGACTTCTTTTTGATCTCTTAGTAGTATGACAACTTTTATTAGTTAATTCTTTAGTATGTCCAGAAACTATGAGAGCAGAAAGACAATTTTCTTTTGTTTTTGTAGTTGTAGAATGTCTTTTTTGTATCTAAGTTTAATTAAAATAAAAATATATTAAAAATAAAGATTAAAAGAATTATTAAAATTAAAGATTAAAAGAATGATTAAAATTAAAGATTAAAAAATTAAAAGAATAATGTTTTAACACTAGAGCGTTCAGCTGATGTTAGTTCGACACTGATCAAATGACAAAATGTCGATTCGAAACAGAATTTTTTTCGTAAAATCCGTTAGATTGTAACTAGAGAAAACTTGTTTGAATAAGTAATTAAAATGGTTTAAAATAAAAATTCTGTTGTTAAAATGTTTTTATTAAGTTTGGGTAAAATTTCCGGAAGTTCTAGTATTAAAACATGCTACGTTAGATTGTTGTTTACGTTGTGCTTAAGAAAGCTAAATTTAAGAAATATTTTATTTTAAAGTTGTGCAATATATTCTAAAGAAATGTAATTGAAATTCAGTCTTGTAAAAAATGGCCGATAGCGCGTTAACCACTTAATTATCGCATTTTTATTTTAATCCATAGACTAAAAACAGAGAGACAACACCACTTTTTAAGTACAAAAATATTTGCCTTAAATAATCGAGAACAGTCTGCCATTTAATGACCCGAAGATTTTAGGTAAATATTAGTGGAGTAGAAAAGCTTTTAGTAACGAAGCAAGCTAACTTTTCTTGCCCGAACCAGTTAAGTGGTTAAGCAACGGAATACTGATGATTGTCCGATGAAGTTTTCCTGATTCATACAACAGGGTTCATTCGCATAAAGAAACTGAAGAGATTTTATGTGTTTTAGTACCTGAAATAGTGTAAAGAATTGGTTGCCATATCAGAAGATAGATTTTTTTTTCTTTAACCCCCTCACTGACAAGCCCGTGTTAATACGTTCACTAAGCTCCAGGTTTCACTGCAATACAAGCAATATTTAAAGTAACATAATTCTATTGATTTAATGTATTTTTAATACACTGAACAATGATTAATACTTCCAAGGATTGCATTCATACTCGTTATTAAGTTTTTTTTATAAAATGTTCAAAGAATAATTTTTTTAGCATTTGAAACAAAATGCAGAGAAAACAACATTACAATTTTGCCCTTTTCCAAGACTGTCGGAGGGTTAAATAAGGCGAATAGTACTTCACTCAGACAAAAAACAAACAAACAAAGAAAAACACTGTATTTGAAGCTGTTTCCATGTTTTAAAAATATGTGTGCCAATGAGTACTTGCTTTTGTTCGCTTTAGATATATTTAATAATATTCTTAATTTTTGTAATTTGTTTGTTTATGGATTTAAGCAGAATATTCTATAATCTTTAAAATAATTTTTAAGTGAGATTAGGCTAAAAAATAGCGAAAGATGAAAAATGTTTTCATAAAAGATTACAAGAGTGAACTACTTTTTGAAAAGGATCTTTATTAAATACCATTAATTAGTTTTTATATTAATATTCTTCACATCATCTCTGAGGATTTAATTATTTTCGAAGTTAACTCTCGAATTATGTGACTAAACTTTACAGCACATTTTATTAAGGTCAAAACGTCCACTGCGTCAACGGCATTACATAATTAAGATTAACGAGTTAATTATTTCAGACTTTGTTATATATTTTTAGTTGCATTGTAAATCATTATGGCATCAAGAAATCACATTTTGAATTTTAAATTAAAGTAGGGCAAATTCTCACCTGAACATTTCCACACAAAATTTACTTTTAAGTAATTTTGCGCTTTATAAATTTCACACAATAATAAACGTGATCCTGTAGCAACATGTATAATAATCACTTACAAACAGATTAAGTTAAATAACGCTATAAAAATGATAAAATATCTTTATTTAGATTGACTCACGTTTCATTTCACAAACGGCGACATTTTCAAAATTATCCATGATAGAAAATATTTTCACATAATTTAAAAACAATAACATGGTAAACAATATCACGAGACATCAAGCATTATGAAAAACATTCCAAACATAAAATAAAATTTTAATTAAATTGGCTATTTGTGACCGTCGATTAAATTTTACTATTGTTACTAAAATTACACACCATCTCTTTTCAAATTTTCGGTAAATCAAGGGACACTGAATCATCGCAAATATTCTCGTTGAGTAAAAATATCTCTATAGAAAACCGGATAATGTATGCTAAATAAAATCATGGTGGAAAAATTAAATAGAATATTCACTTTTATCCAAATATAGTATATTTTACCTTTCGTGAATTTTGAAATTTATGCGATTTTTACTTTTCTTCGCGATCCGCTGCAAATTTTTGCTATTCAATTTTTGACCAAATATAGTAAATTCTGCATCAATAATGTTTATTATTTTCGAATTTTTATATGATTTTTAGTGTGTTTTCGCGATTTTATTGGATTTTTTCGCATTAGTAAAAAAAAAAAAAAAAAATCCAGTTTCAATCTTCCAGACCAATATAGCATTTTTTCCTATTTTCGACGAAGTTTATTCAAAATTCGTGCAGTAAATTTTCAATTTATCTTAGTTTTTTATTGTGAATTTCAGAGCTTTTTGCAATTCGTACTTTTTTTTTCACGGACCCGTCCAACGCAGGGAAGGTTAGCTAATTTGAAAATAAATTAATGCGTTTTTCGTGTATATAGTGCAAACGGAATTTTTTGTTTGGAAGTTACTGGTGACAATGCGACATTTGGGTATTTTTAAGCAATTCACCCAACAGAGCTCAAATGGTTAAGAGGACCGGGTAAGCGAAATTCAACCAAAAAATCGATTTTTACTTTTTTATATAATTAAATAGTTTAAGCTTTTATATTTTCAACGATGCATTACACATATTATACATATATTACACATATTACACATATTATACACATATATCATGTTTATATATTAAAAAAAAGTGTTGGATTTTTTCATTCTTTCTAAGTGCACTTCACAGCAGTGGGCTACTTTTTTTAAATTCAGATTTCTTGATTGGCACCACTTTTCAGAAGTGGTAAATTTCCCATTGTTTTCGCCTTAATGTTATTAAATAAGGCAAATTTTACTATTTTAAAAAAAGTGGTGCCAATCAAGAAATGAAAATTTTAAAAAAGTCGTCTACTGGCAAAACAGCTTTACAGCTTTGACTTTTTCTGAAAACTTCGATTTTCCAGGTTTGTGTTCCTTTTTTTTTTTCAGTATCTATTAAACTGAAAAACTCAGATTTTTCTAAATATATATATTATGTTATAGTACACACTTTAACATAGAGATTTAATGATTTGTTGAGAATTATATTGTTAGACAGTGAAATCTTACCAAAAATGCTAATTTAAAAATGTCTTTCAATAAATAATTATTAATTAATTTTCAGTTTCACTTAAAAACAAAATGGTCTGTTAAAATACGTAAAGCATGCTATTCAAACTAAAAAATCTAGATCTCTATCTTTCACCGTTTCTGAGAAAAAAGGTACATATAGTTGGTGTATTTTAACATGGCCAAGGTAGAGCTTACTTGGTCTCCTTAAGCATATCAATTAATTTTTATATATAATGATGTTATCCTAAAATATTTAATTCAACCCAGAAATACCGTAAAAAAACTTTAGTATATAAAATTAATATACCTAATGTGCACAAAGTGGAATCTATCTTCTAATGCTTCAAGAAAGTTAACTCCTCGTGTGAGTTTGCTGCTAAAGAATACAAATTTCGGACATACGTCTAGACCCTTTGAGGGGCAAGCAATTGCGTTTGTGGAATGACTGAATTCCCACCGGAAATTTGGAAAAAAATTATTTCAGAATAAGGAAAAGCAACTTTTCCACACTGACCCTCCAAAGCTATAAAAGTAAAGCTTAATTAAAATAATGTGGGATATAATATATCCAGTGTTGCCAGATTGGTTACTTTTTTAATTCAGATTGTTTGACAGTCACCACTTTTTTAAAATAGTATAATTCACCTTATTTTTCAGAATTTATAATCTATCTTTAAATAGGACGAATATTTCTGTTTAAAAAAAGCGGTGACAATCAGCAATCTGGGGGAAAAATAAATCTGCCCTAATCTGGCAACACTGAATATACCGCCCCTCAATGGGTTAAAACAACAATGGTAAAAAAATACTGTAAGTTTGTGTTAATTACCAGTATCTTCTTAGGACAGAACGACGGGATTACAAGACAGAACACATTAGCATACTTGACAACTTTCCCTTAAACTTCCGTAAAATGTGAGTTAAATTGACCCAGGTTAAACACGTTTAGAACCAAAAATTTACTAAAGAAATTAATTCAAATAGATTTCATAGGGAAACATGATTTTAAATATATAATGATACATGAAATAAATTTTCTGGTTAGTAACGCATAAAACCTGGTTCAATTTAACTCACTTTTTGCGGAAGTTTAGTTGAATGTTGGCAAGTATGCACTAGAACAACCTTTACACTATTATTAAGCCGTTTAGCTGTTATTTAATTATTTACACTAGGAAATCTACCTGGTGTCGATTTGACACCGAACAAATGATTTAATGTCGACTCGAACCAGAAATGTTTCCATAAAGTCCGCACCTATGACAGGCGGGTCACCGAGTGACCCATTTCGTAATTTCAAGTGACTCACTGCAGTTCCGAATAAAAGTATAATACAGGTTGTCTATAAAATAATGCCAATGTTATGAATTTTAATAACGTCAACTGTAAGTGTTGCAGAGTGTTGGTTTAAGGTCACAAATAGAGAGTAACTCAAACAGTTTTAGATAAGGCAACTTATATATCTTAGAATATATAGTACATATATATTTAAATAGTATCAATTTTTTTGTACGTCAAATAAAAAAATCTTTAGATTATCTTTTAACTCATTTACTGCAAGGTTTACACTTACTCTCTTTTTGAATTTCCAAGGAGTATGGAACCACTATTTCAGATTAGAAATTTTTTATATAATCTATTTAAACTAGATAGTGCCCGTCAAGATTTGACGGTAAATAACTTGAATGTTTCATTAGAAAAATTCATGAAACTTTAATTAATTGCTTTTAAATTAATTATTGAAGGACGAATTTCTATGTACAGGATGTTCCAAAACTTGACTGACGAATGAAGAGGGATGATAGAAATCATCAAGAGGGTGAAAAATTACCATAGAACATGGGGTCACAAGCCACATATTTAGCCACATATACAGGATGTTTCATCCTAGCTGAACTCGGTTTGACGGTAATATTTCTGTGCAAAATAAAAACTTTGCAATGAAAATCCAAGTAAATGTACATTGTTTTCCGTTAAATGTTATAACATCATGAAAAGTTCTGTAAAAAAAGAGTGTTCAAGCAATCGATGATACCGTATGAACAGGCAGTCGCAGTCGAAAATGTGAAGCGCTAAGTGCATACTACTAGCACGTATAATGGAAACTTCTACAACTTTTTTTAATATTATCATATTTACTACATAGGTGAGAATATCTATACAAATTCTATTATAATATACTTCAGTTTTTTGAAAGTTATTAGCGTCAATCCAACTGATTTAGGTTAAGCACCCTGTATTTTTGATTAAATATGTGGTTTGTGACTCAATGTTCTATGGTAAGTTTTCATCCTTTTGATGAAACTATCAGCCCCCTTAATTTGGCGGCTAATTTTTCGAATATCCTGAATATATACAGGGTGCAAAGGAAAGTCTCTTTAACCTGAAAATACTTGCGAACGGAGAGAGCTACATCTATGCAAGTGATGTAACGGTATAGTAAAAGGACTACGCCCGACCTAATGCAAAAGACACCAGTGCCCCTAGGCGCGAAATTTGGAAGGTTGCCTTTACAAATCGAAAACGAAAAGCGGGCAAAATTTCCAATTAGTAACATCGATAATTTAGTACGAAATGACATTTGGTTCACGCGCATAAGATAAATCGTCGCCTGAATACCCAAAAATGTCCGAAATCGGTGAGCGACGAATCTACTTTACATATTCACATTCCGCAAATGTAACAGTGCACAATTGCACATTCTGACGTTGTACTGTGCTCTAATGTCTGTAAAAATTTAATTTCTAATGCATTTAAAATTTTAGATTAACCCTTTCAGGGGCAGAAGAATTCTGTTCGTAAACTGCTGAAATAATTGACTGACACCAGAATATTCAAACGAATTTCTTAGGAAATAAAAACCCGCTAATCCGCACTCATAACAAATACTTGATAATTATAGCAAAAGTAAAGTTTTATTAAAATAATCTTGTTTCGACAAATTCCAGTGGGAATTTAACATTATAGAAACTGAATTATTGCTCCTGAAAGGTTAAAAAATTGCATAATGATTAATACTCTCAAGTACATTCAGGGGGCTAATTATACACAATAGAAAAATCACAAAATATGCATGTAAATAGACATTAAATGTACTTAAAAATTCAGAATGAATATGCAATCATAATTTTTAATATTTTTCACACACTTTTAGAGATTGTCACGTTTTCTTATTGGAGAAAGATGTGTAGGATAAAGTAGATCATACTTAAAAATAGTAAAAAATGCTCTAGCCACCTCAAGGACATTTTATCGGGAATTTATTATTTTTTGTAATTTATATTCAAGATATATATTTTTCTAGATAAAAGATAATAAAGTTTCCTATTCGACAATCATAAGTTAATTTTTTAGAAGAAAGCTTGGTTGATTTTTTTTTTAATTATCGGAAGATTACCAATGATACATGCTGTGCAAGACAGAAGTGAAAAAGTTGAACAAAATAAATAGCTGTAGAATGAGCCATTACTTAAGTTCTTCACATGAAATATATTGTTTTATGTGTATCATTGCAATAATGTAATATTCAAAATAAATTACTTAATTAGTCATTATCGCATTCCTTGAAACTCTGTTACACACAAACCATCGAATTATATTACTTAATTGTCGTACACAGTACATTTGTATTTATTATTTTCCCTAACCGGCTTAATCGCACTGTTAGGTCGCTAGAATAAAACGAATAATTATAACCATGAGCTACGGTACAGGTTTTATATTATAGTAATTATATATATTCTGCTATATTTTTTCCGGTACATAGTTTCAGTATATTTTTTATATAAAAAATGCATTAAAAAGCCCTAGACGTTTACAGACATATAAATCTATTTAGAATTAAAGTTTTACTTAATAAAAATAATAAATTAAGGGCCACATAAAAGCGCACTGCAAAGCTTTTCGGGTTCAACCGTTTCATTGACTTAGAAAAAAAGTAAAGTTTTGCAGCTATCGGTATTCCATTCATTTATTCTCGTAAATATTTCAGATTCTATGTAACTTGTTATCCCAGTTGAAGTACTTTTTTTATTCATATTGCTTAATTGCTACCAACTTTCTAAAATATAAATACTCTACTTGTTTAAAGGCCATATAATGCATATTAAATTAGGCTAAAATTACAATTTCACAAAGGTCGTAGCAATTAAGAGAACTTAATAAAAAAAAACATACCAACTGGAAACACTTGTGTAACAAACTCCGTTACTTAAATAGAACATATGTCCTACATATGTCCTACCTTATCGCCCACGTACTTCCGCACACTCTTTTAACCGAACATGACAAATTTATACCCTCAGCTGAATTTAATTAACATTTTTAGCAACTATCTGCTTTAATATATTAAAAACGCGTAAGTCTATGAAAAGCACTTTTTAAGCACTCTTCCAACATAACCATAGGTGCCGTCTTCATGCATTCAAAATAGGCATTTATGCATACTTATACCATACATGGCGACATCTATTGATTATTTCGGAATCTGATCGAAGAAAATCATGTTTAACACTAGAAAGCCCGCGGCCAGTCATTTTGACTGCTACCAAATGAATATATATCTCGATTCGAACCAGACATTTTTTTATAAAACTAGTTTAAAAGATACAAAGAAAAAAACGAGTTAAATGGATAAGGGGCCTTCCACAAACGATGTCACACTTGGAGGGGGGTTCGTGATATTGTGACAGTTTGTGACAAGGGGGTGGGAGGAGGTATGAAGAAATGTGGCATCACACATTTTGGTTAAAATAAAATAATTAAAATCAACAGATTAAATTTTGAAGTTATTTTGAAATTAAAGTATTTTGTGTTTATAAAATAGATTTAAAGCCAAATATATTACATTCCATTTCAAATTCCAAAATACGACTGTTTTCAACTGTTCTTTCGTATTAATATTTCATTACTATTGTATATTAATTATATTTTTGTTATAAGCCTTAATCTTATTTCATACGAATAAGTACATGAATCATTTTTATTGTTATGCTCACAAATGTTGTTAAAACACATAGTTAAAGTTTAAAAATAAAGTTTGAAATACTATTATCTATAACGTTGCTTTGTTTCTGAACTGCAAGCATATGTTCATGTAATATAGCGTGACACGTGACAATGGGAGGGGGAGGGGGAGGGGGCATGGTGAAGTGTGACACTTTGTGACAATGGGGGTAGGGGTAAAAAATATTTAAAAAGAGTGTGACATCATTTATGGACCGCCCCTAAGTTAATAATTTTAAATAAAAATTCTGGTGTGAAATATTTTTCTAAAATTTGAGTAAAATTCTCGGTCTTTCTAGTGTTAAAATCGAAAAGTGCGTACAAGAAAATTTATCTTGTTTCTATGGAGTCCTTATTATATTTCATTTTAAAACTTTTTATAGAATAAATTTACGGTTGAAAACCCGTTCGTCTTGAATCAGACTCCGGAATAATTAAGAGATGTTGGCATCTATGTTTAAACCATTAATTTTGACTTTTTACAAATAAATAAATAAATAAATAAATAAATAAACATAATCAGTTCTTGCTAATTCTTTAGAAGTGTTCCAGATTTTTTATGCTTTTACTATAACTATTTTTCAAAATATTCCTTGTTAATAATTTAAAATGGCTGGAGATTTGAAAGACATTAGGTTCTTAACAGAATATGTTTTTTTGGAAATTACAATGGTTGTCAAGAGGCGCAACAGTGGGTAGATAGATTGTCAGTACTAAATTATAATTAATATTCTTTTTCTTATTTTATGACAGAATTTCTGAAATTTAATCTAAGGAAGAATAGTATGGAAATTTAGTGGTGATAATCGGCCCTCTGCAGTCTTCTATCAGTGAATTTATTTAACATAACATTTAAAAATTTTCGAACATTATTTTCAATTATTATTGAATCAAATATTTATTTAACTACAATATTTTAAATCAGGGTCACCAGCTTCGCCTCCATTTTTACCCTAAAATTTCGACTTGAGACTGGAACTTTTTGAAGAACAATTTCAACTTTAGGTAATCAAGTAAAGTCTCACATTAAAAAAATATGAAAATTCCTTTTACATTTTCTGGTGTGACTCTGAATATTCTAAATAAATGTGGGAGAGAAACTGGCAACCCCGTTTAAAAAAGAAACTAATAAAAAAATATTTTATAGGAATGATATATTATGTTTTTTTACAAAGATCTTCTTTAAAAATCGAATTTTTTATATGTCTCTTTAAAAATACATTTAGAACTACAACAACTTTTCAAATCTTTTCTGTGTTGTTGTTTTATATGCAGTGCTTTGTTAAATATTTGTTACAGATAAATTCGAATAAAAGTCTCGAAATAAGTTAAAGTAATTACGTAAATTGGAGTTTTCTTGTCGATAAATGTTTTTTAAATATCAATCTATGAGCTTTTGAAACCCATATAAAACATAATAAATACTCACGCAAAAGTAGTTTAGTTGTTTGAAACCTTCTAAACCTCAGCAGAAAAAAAGAGAGGCGGTTTATATTGAAAAAGAAATTATAGAAGAACGGAAAATTCTAAATCTCGTTTTGTATAATGGAATTTATTTTTTTTTTCTACTTATGTGTGACTTTATTTACAAAGATGCTTTGAGCTAACTGCAACATTTTTTGAACATATCCTCTCAATGACAATAAACGTATGAATATGTATGACGATAGAGTCTATATACAGGGATGAGAGCGTTCCGATCAGAATGGTTAATTTTCACCACTAAATTTTAATAGTAATCTTTGCTTAATTAAATCTCAGAAATTCTGTCATTAAATAAGTCGAGAAATACCATTAAAAATTAGTGTACCAAGCAGTCAATTAGGTCGGAGCGCTCTCAACTCTGTATATAGCTTTTGATGAAGTACTCGCAGGTGAGTACTTTAGATTGCTAACAATTTTGTAAATATCAGGAAATACTTTTAGAGATTATTTACATTGGGGAAAAATGCAATTGGGTGGAAAATGTCTAATTTTGCGTTTTTAAGATTATGTTTTTTATTTATTTCTAGCCTTACATATGTGAGATACCTCTTTACGAAGAAAGAAATTTTCATTAAACTGGGAGGATTCTCAACATGAGTTCTTTTGACAACACAGATAAAAGGATCAAGGTATGATAGTCGAAGACGGTGTAATGTTTGAGGAAATAACCTCAAGACAATACTTATGGTGCAAGAAATTTCCTAAATGTCAGAAAATATTTTGAAGATTATTATATATATATATATATATATTTATTTATTTATTTATTTTTCTGTAAATGTATTGGTACCTATGTGATTTTTTTTTTTTTTTAAGGGCATTGATAAAAACAGAATTTTTTTTTTTAAACTTAAGTTCTCAAGAAACCAAATGTTATAAAACGAAAAAAAACTATATTTAAATTCAGAAGATAATTTCAAAAAGGATACTTTATGGTGTCATATATTACTCAAATCAGAATTAATTGTTTGCGAGAACATTTACATCAAAAATGAATTATAAACGAGAAGGTAAACCACTACGCTTTATTTATTTAATAGCTGACACACCGGAAGTTGCTCAGACCCGAAATAATAAAATTAAATACGCCTGAGAGTATTGTAGAATTCACCAGGAGAGGGTCAACCCTGGTAACCACAGATGTTGATTGATTTTATATATGTTATAGGGTAGAGGCCCCTTAGTCTCAGTTTCAACGGATTTTATTCAACGCTTTTTAGTTCTCCAGAAACATGGGGTCTAATATTATAACAGAACATAAATACTTACTTTGTAAGAAAGTTACTCGGTCATATGTATCTTTGTAACAAAGTTACTCGGTGTTTTCATAGCTCGGTCGGTAAGGTGACTGTTCGCTGTTCCGAGTACTCAGGTTCGGTACTTGAACGTGCTGCATTTGATTTTCACAATTTTTAAAAATAGATATACTTGTAATTATAATTTAATAATCTCATTTAAAAATTTTAATACCGTGCATTAATTATAATGTTAATATATTTAAATTTTTATTTATTTTTTAATTTTTATACCTTTCCTAAACATGTCTCATCATTTAAAGAAGTTTTTTAAAAAATGGATCTATTATTGACTGGTAAAAATTCGAAAATAGTTACAAACTCATACCATATTTACTATAAAATTATCGAATTTTTCTCCCGTCGCAATAGAAACAGACGATATTTCAGAAGCTGGTTTATTTGTTAAAAAATCAGTATTTTATAATAAAATTTTACAATACATTAATGCATTTGTGACATCACCTTTCTGATTTTCATCAAATTCCGACACTTCAGATTGATCTTTCTGTGAACAACAGCTTGCTTCTTCCATTTTTAGATGATTATAAACTGTTATAAAATGATAAACACTTGTTCGATAAAGATTTCAAACAGAAACCACTTAATTGCAAATATATTAACATGTAACTAGGACTTCCCTCAGAGGGATTAATCTGAGCGATGTTGCTGAGAACATAGATTTAATAATAACATGTGGAAGCAAAGAAAATGAGATGCTATCTTTAATTGTCCATATATTGCGATAAATTGAAATGATGAAAATAAACGAATCGTAGAATTACAAAATCTTATAAATAAATTCGTATACACTGTTTAAAAAAATGGGAAAGCAAACCGTACAAGACAGCCATGCATGTATATAAAATTGAAAGTACGCAATATATTAAAAGTAAAATAGAAAATGAAACACTAAATTATCTTATATCGGAATTTTAACTGTGTAATATGATGTCAAGAACATAAACAGACGCTCCGCACCAATTTGAGTAGGTTTAAATGACAAATATATGATGTTTAAAAAGAATGGATTATACTTTATATGGTATGTGCTACCCCGGAATCGGAATAGTTAATATTGTACAATATCTGTTTTCCACGGATGCAATGAGGTTTTCGATAAGAGATAAGGAATTCTCTCTTCAAAATGTGATATAGTATCAAAGTACCGAACACATCAACAGTGACATGCAATGCGTCGTTAGAGTGTGTTTTAGATATGCTCGATCGGATTTAAATGATGAGTGTATGCTGGCCACTACAGACGCTGTATTGTTTTGTTTTCAAACATATTCTGCACAAGTTGAGCTGTATTTAGCATGTATTAAATAAAAGAAATAGGCAACATGATTGCAACATAAAGTATGACACAAAATCTGAATATATTATCTGCATAACCTTTGAGCTGTCAAAGTGTCATTTGAAGTAATTCACGAATCCATGCATATTTTTTCATCAAATCCTGCAAGCTAAAATACGCCAATATGAACCCGATTATGAAATTTCACCAGAATAAGTTAATATATAAAAAATCTACTAATGACAATTGAGAATATGACCTTATGATAAAATGTCTGGAAAAATGAATCAGAAAAAAAATTCATATCACATTTAAAGCGGTACTTCCCTCTGTTAGTGGCCTTAGCGAGAGAGAGAAAAGCCTACAGAAGAAATACTTTAACAAGTACTTTCGGGCAACCTACTCACTGTTTCATACAGGTCTTTATTCAATAGTTACATAATTTATTTAATGCTAGGTGCCTGTCTATCCGTTTTGTTGCATTTAAATTGCATGTTTTGTTTAGGAAATGCAGCATTATGAAATATTTAAAGTTGCTATACCTAATAATTCTAAATTAATGGTAATTGAGATCGCTTTCCGTTCATCTCATCTTTTTTAAATTTTAAATTTTTCAGAAACCATTCATAGAGACAATATTATATACTAACCCGATGCAAAATTTCAAGTTTTGCGGCTCAGCAGTAACACAGAAATAGAAAAATTTCGAAAGTTTTTGGTTTCTGCAGTGTTTTATATAGCGGCATTTTTAGAAATTGTTCTATTGCGAGAATTTACGCCATGATAAATACAGCCATGTCAATTTTCATGTTTATATTCCTAACAATTCCAAGTACTTCGTTACTTAGATCATCTTTAGATCTTTTCCCGCTTTGTTTAGCCTTTCGATTTTTTAGAATTCGTTCTACAACGAGCATTTACATCTTATAAATAAATTGCCATGTCAAAGTTCTAGTTTCTAACCCCAACACAATAATTTCAGTATTCCAAATAAATCATAATTTAGAACCTTTCTGGAAATTTTTACGTTTATCTGTCAAATTGAATTTTCGAACCTTTTAGAGAGCGTTCCTAACGAGTATTTACACCTTAAAAGTAACCACCATACCGAATTTAAAGTCTCTAACCCAGTCAGTATCACAGAAATCGCAATTTTAGAACTTTTTGCTCCTGCAGCGATGTAGGTTGTTGCATTGACATAAAATACAGTCTTTTTTTCGGAGCAGAGATGGCCACCAACATTTTTTTTTAAAAATTGGCTATGTGGTTTCTGCGTTGTTATGAAGTTATGTTTATAATGTAGCGAACCGTAGAAGGCTCCAATGGATGTATACAGCGAAATTACTTGCATAGATTTATTCACACATAACTTATTATATTTAGGTTACACATACAAGCACAACACAACATCACATAAACATAAGTATCAATATAAGCTCTTGTTCTATGTTAATTTCGGTTACAGTTAATGTCTTAATACCACAGTTTCAGAAATAATACCTCACAAACGTACAAACATTAATAATATTATACACTTTATAATATTATAACGCTTCATAATATTAGCATTATATGTACAGATACAAAAGCCATTTAGCTGTTACAAACTAAAGTGCCCGGCGTTGCCCATAATTTAAAGGATGTTTGTTCTGAAAAATCAATTTCAAAATTTAACATACAACATTTAAAAAAGCAGTCGAAGTGTTGTACGCATGAATCAAATGAAAACGCAATTTAAAATGTACAAATGTATATAACAGATGCAAAAGAATACATCTATAAATGAACTTATTTCCATTTATCATTGGAGCAATAATGTTAAAATACGCCAATATTTCCATAATCGGGTATTTATCATGCTTCAATACGTATTTTCACACTCATATGCTATATTCACCACGTCCTTTATATTTCCAATATGACGTAATATTTTCCTCTTTCACGTGGAAACCTTGAAATAGAAAAGTTATGAAGTTACATTCACTTTCATTTAAATTCGTCAAACTATTTATTTCATCTTCATTTTTCAAGTGAATGTCTGGCAATAGAAAAGTTATGACGTAATATTCAGCTTTTTTTTTTAATTCGGCAAACTATTTATTTCATTTTCATTTTTCACGTGGAAATCTTGCAGTAGAAAAGTAATTGTTGTAGTAAGAATTTTATTGTGTATTTTAATTGTTGGCAACTGCTATAACAAAAAATGTTTAAATTTGATAAGAAATTGCTGTTAAATTGGTGGTTTTTTATTAATTAAAATTAAACTATAAATTATTTCGATTTCGGATTACTTTAGTTGCCTCGGCCGTGTTTTAATACACATATACATATCTTTTCACAATTTTGGCTTCCAATCTGTGGATTTGTATATAATTACAAACAGATAAATAGACAAATTTTCATTTTTATATATTAGATTATATACAAACATAAATAACTTATCTAATACATGTTAACAGATGCATTTTTAAATATATATGTATATAGCAAAACAGCACCGAAAACTGGCGATATGAAGCAATTAAAATAATAAAACTTTGTAAAAAATCACCATAAAATAAAAACAAAACAAAGGACGTGTTTCGAGCTAAAAATATACCAGCTCGTCATCAGCTACAGTAAACACATGTCCTAAGCGGACAAGGTCCAAAATGAACTGAAAGGGAGAGAATGTTGCAAAGAATGAGACAGATGGCGCTAGCTGAAAGGAGCACAGGGGATACAGAAGAGAAAAGTGTTGAAAAGATCTCCTTGAAAGAATGAACGTGAAAGTGTTGAAAGAAAGAGAAAGATCTCCTTTCCTATCTCCAGCGTGGAAATTACTTTTGTAATTCTTTTCCCTCTTCTCTTGTTTCTTTTCTTTTTATTTTGTAAAAAAAAAAAAAAATAAATAAATAAAAAAAAAGGATCTTTTGTTTTTTTTTTGTTTTATTCTTTTATATTCTTTTTTATTTATTTCTTTTAATTCCATTTTACCCTATCAATTTCTCTTCTATCTTTTTGGCAACACTTTTCTCTTCTGTATGTGCCCCTTTCAGCTAGCGCCATCTGTCTCATTCTTTGCAACATTCTCTCCCTTTCAGTTCATTTTTGACCTTGTCCGCTTACGGACATGTATTTGCTGTAGCTGATGACGAGCTGTTATATTTTCAGCTCGAAACGCGTCCTTTGTTTTGTTTTTATTTTATGGTGATTTTTTTTTAAGTTTTATTATTTTAATATATGTATATAAACCAGTATAATACTTATTCTGTTTTTTTTTTCATAGTCATTTATATCATTTGGCAAAAAATCTCACTTTCTTAACCCCGAATTGCGTGTTTTTTACAAAAGTACCAAAGTCCATATAACAGCGAAGTACCATGAAAAGCATTAAATGCATGGTAATAAGATACTTAGAATGCGACATTTACGATCAACCACTATTGACATTCAATGTTACAGTTTGGCGATAGATTTTTGGTCGACGGGAGTAGTACCAAATACTGTACTGCAACTTAACTTCAATTTAACTTAATCTTCTCTATTCTACTATTTTAAGATTTTTAACTTCTAAACAGCGCACATTTTCAATTTTTATACCGTCGTATTGGGGAGAAAAAGTACTTTTAAATGCAATTAGTTTGAAAACTGCATCTCAATTTATTTTTGAAATATTAATTTTTTTTTGCAGTTTTTAGCGTCATTTGTTTAATTCTGGCAACTCAAGTACTCTATTTCTGTAGAAAGTAGGGGGGGGGGGAGTTGGAAAATAGTAATTATACCTTTTTGTTATCTTTTCCCCTTAACAACTTAAAAAAATATAATTAAAATACGTGCTATTTTGAAAAAAATATAAAAGAATGATTACTTTTTCAAAATTTAATTTTATGTATCTATATTAATATTGCAAACAAATGAGGGCATATGAATCATGAGATAGCCGATATTTTTGTAGAGTTTCTTGAATGACGAAATCTCTTTTTTTTTCATTTGCGTATTATTCAGCGATAGTGACGTCCTATGCGTATATTACTGTAGAAGTTGTTTAAGACAGGGTCGTAAATGAAGAATTTTTCAGCGGATGGGGATGACGTCATTCTGTACAAAATAAAAGCGTGTGTTTTAAGTCCTAAAACTGAAATATGTTTTGTACTAACCATATTTATATTTTTTTTTCATCGAGGGTGACACCAAATTATGAAAAAACAGACTTCTCGTTTTCTAGTTTTTTTCAATCTTTGTGCAGTTTCGGCCTCAAAAAGTAGGATTTGTTGCAAAAAGATATAACTGGCTATGAAAACAAACCTGATGAACGTTTATACTTATTTTTACAAGTATATATGGCACAGATGTCATATACGCACCGAGGTAACTAATTGGCGAAAAAGTGGCGTTACTTTGCCTGACATGGTAACCAGTGGCGGTTCGTGACTGTCATATTTTGGGGCACTAAAAGCATGGCGGACATTATTATTCTTTTCTTACCGTTATTTTTTGAAAATAAAAAAATGTTACCTTGTTTAATCGTCGAATACTCTACCAGCAAATATGGCAAAGATTTAAAGCAATAGTGGTAAGAGAAGAATAAATTTGGCAGCTATGGATTTAGTGCTCCCCAAAATGCCAGTCACGAGCCACCACTGATGTAACCATACATAACGCTATTATAAATTGTTTTGTTCTATAGTTATATCATTTATTGATTGTTATTTCCTTTTAAAAATAATAGAAAATGTTTTGTTTATCACTTTATTTTGTTTTCATATTGAAATAAAAAATAACGCGCTATTATAGCACGCTATATGTAACTGGTATTCGAAAACGACATTTTCGCCAAATTGGCATAAAAAATCACGCCAAACCCGATGCGTTTATGGCACCTGTACCATAAACATTTTATTTATATATACAATATCATTGCTTTTTATATACAATTTACATTTGTTTGTATATAAAAATAGGTAAGTGGCTTGTTACCACAAAATAAATTGTATAAATCTTTAAATAATTGCTTGAGTATATGAAACAATGAATAAGTTGCACGAAAATACGCATAAAAAGCTTACTTGTCTCGCCAAACCCATTTTTTCTACCTCGCCAATGCCCTTATACAGGAAAAGTACCAATTTCATTTTTAAAGACTAAAAAGAAATTAATATAAATGGAAATTGTTTTTTTGAAAATCATGCTTTCATTAAGATTCACAAAAATTTAGAAAATATATATGTTTTTTAAATGCACTAAATAGTAGAAAAGTCTTGAAAAAAACTTTAAATGCACGGAGTTTAAATTTAATTCGATGAGTTCAACTATGGAAGATAATGGATTTAAATGGGAATTTTGCCAAGTTAGCCAGCTATCTCCAAGTTGGCTTCGTATATAGAAACTTTTTTGTCGACAAATTTGATGATATTTTGCCACGTTGGCCAAAGTTTGGCGATATTGTGGTAACCCTGTCATTAGTACTTTTCAAAAAATTCTCATTGTTGAAGCTCTATAGTTTCTCTATAGAAAATCAAACGTAACCATTAAGTAATCCCCCCCGTTGCCCCCTTAGGGATCGAATTTTAAAAAATCAAAGTCCAATTCATATATTGCCCCCAGGAATACATATATATTCTAAATTTCAAAACTCTATGTCAACAGAGAGTGGGTAAAAAATGAACATAAGATTTGAGTGCCACAGACAAATATAATTGAAGTTAAAAGAAAGCATGTAAAAAATAATAATAATAAAGAAAATAAGAAGAAATGATGCTATAAAGCAAAATATTTTATTAAACATCATATAATTGTTTCTAATTTTCACACGCGAAATGTAAAATATGCTTTTGGCGATTAAAAAAAAGCTATTGAGAGATTATTGCAAAATCTCAAATCAAAGTTTTTATGCCTTTTTTCTTTTAAATCGAAAAACAGACAGTTTTCTTTTCCTGTATGATTAAATTTAAATATGTTTTATGGCACTTCAATATTACTGCGTGCTATTTTTTTTCCCTCCATGTGTTCAAACCAGTTGTCTACGAAAACATTCACCGGTGAAAGTGACGCACACCAAATTTCTGTGACGTATGCAGATAAATTGTGCTTTTTTATCAGTTTTTTTACATAATTTTTAAACGGTTTGGAACTTATTTTTCATAGTAGGTGCATTCAGTAGGTTACCTTCATAGGTACCTTCTGGTGCAATCAGAAACGAAATCCGACAAATATTTTTTTCAGTTATGCTTGACGAAAGGTTTTTATTAGGCTTTTTTTTTTTAGTAGGACATGGCGTTAATATCCATCGTAGCTGTATGTGTCTGAACAGTAATATTGCGCTGAGTATTAGCCTTCGCTTCGCTCAGACAACTATATTTTAACCAAATCAAAAATAATTTAAATTGAATTATAAAACAAAACCTTTAAAGTCACATCAGGACGTCACTTAAATTTTATATCATATATTTTAAAACCCATATTTTGAGTTTATGAGAGATGTGGATGAAAAAGCATCAGCGAATAAATTTTAATACATCATTCCATATTGAACATAACTTTTGCACATTCGATTATAAATAGAACAAAAAAAAAAAAATATTAAAAAAATAAAATAAAAAAAATGAGAAATAGCTTAGCGTCACTCACAATTTGATATGATTATTTTTAAAATACAAATTAAAAATTCTTAGAGCCATAAGATAAAGTGCTGCGTCACAAACATTTAACCCGTTGTTTTTGTACTGATTTTCTTTCATATACAGTCAATGCCTGATTATTACCTACGCAAACTTCCACCACTACTTAAAAGAAAAAGAAAAACTGTCAAATTTAATCGCCATTTTGTATGATGATATCACAAGACTTTTTGTTTTTAAAATTGTTAGCAGTTTGCACAAGTGGTAATAAGACCGTGTCCACAAAAGGCCTGAATCACGAACTTAATGTACTTCTAGATAGTTTTGACATGCTTCTTCTGCCTTATCTCCTTTTGTAAACAATCATTTTTATGTATAACACGTTATAAAATAGTCATTTGTCTATTAATAAGAATGCGTTTAAGAAAAAAAAAGTTTTTAAATTCTGAGAGGCCAATCAGCTTTTCCATGTTTAATTCAATATTTATTTATACTAATAAAAATTATGTTTTCCCAATGGAATGTGTGTACAATGACTTGGAAAATTTGGCACACATAGAGGTCTGAAAATTCCGATGAGGATGGTCCAAGGTAGGTCGTAATCGGTGTTCGTACGCTTCAAGCACTTTTTATGAGAATTTTTGTAACGTAATACTTGCCTTATTTATTTATATTTTTTAAATTATGTTCAGATATAGCGACCAGTACTTTACAAAATTTCTCGTACTAAAACACCTAAAATCATACGAATCCCTTGATTCGTATGAACCCTGGTTGTAATGCAGCTGAAGCTCTTTTTTTTTTTTTTTTTTTTTTTTTTTTTTTTTTTTTTTTACATAATAGATTTTATTGGATTGGTATAAATAAAATAATTAACCCTAGATCTACCGGGAATTTTATTCAAGTTTTAATAAAACGTTCTACACCAGAATTTTTATTTAAAACTATTTAACTTATTTATTTACCTTATTTTTGTCTGGTTTATATACTTAGTCTATTTTAAAGAAATTTCTGGTTTGAATGAATATTTTGTATGTACCTGTCGGGTCCAATGGACCCGTCTGGTAGACGGAGGGTTAAAAACCATAATGAATACCGAAATCCGCATGAAACATCGCAGCGGTGTTCTGGAAACGGCACGGCGTAAGGAATCGATTTGATAAGGGAGCGGTTACATACTTGAATTCATACCGATAATTTCATTTAAACTGTACCGATATCGTCTGCAGTAAATAAACACTTTTCAAACCAGAGAAGTAATTTATTAAAATGTGTATTCTTTCATTGTGTTCCTTATATAAATTTATTTATTACATATTGTTTCCTGTTTAAAAATCGCTTATTTGACCTAGATCACGATAAAAAAAAAATTATGGAAATTATCGGTAAGTTGACAGCTATGCGGTTCCCAAACATTGATTCGCGATCCACCAGTGATAGTTTGCGGAACGATCGGACAAAAACTGCGTACATATTGAGCGTCCTATCTTAAATGGGAGAGGTAACCGTGAGATTAAAAAAGAGGTCACATAAATCAAGGTCACGCGCCACGTATTAGATAAGGGGAAGAAAACTTCCTGGTGTCAAGTGCACCTGGACCCAACCTCCTTCTCGCTGCGGCATTATTTTGCAAAATATCTGGTAAACAAGATTCATGTTCCTTGAGTGACTAAAGATTTGGAAAATATCCGCAGATCGTAGATATTCTGTCATATATGACATCACAATAAAAGGCCGCGTATGTGGATTATCAACCCCGTCCACAAGATGGCGCAGTTGTGTTAATCTACGCCTAATTCCAGCATTAAGTTTGTACGCCTAATATGTATGCAGTTTTGGATCGGACAGATTTTCAAATATATATAGTTAATTTTATATCCTGCAATAAGTTAATAAGAACTATATGATGCAACTTGAAAATTAAATTTATTCCAATGGTATAGATAAAATAATTTCTGAAAAGACATTATTTATTATACTTTTTCTAGAAAACGAATTGAGGCTAAAATTAAAAGGTTCCAATCCCGACATAGATTATGTCATTGGTTCAGAGCAATGACATAAATCGCATTGTATTTTTAAATTTATTTTCTCAGTTGCGCTCTTAAATAAATGTAATTTTTCTTAGGAAATAAAATGTATTCATAATTTATTTTTCCTAGTACTTTTGTTTATAATCGCTGATATTTTTAGCGCCACAGATGATCCTTTCCGTAGGATAGGTTAAACAAAATAATTTTCCTATCAGGTGTATCGGGGAAATTTTTTTAACTTTGCGTAACATTAACATTTGTGAAACGCTGTTCTATGAGTATTTTGGTATTGAACGAATAATGGATGTGCACAAAATTTAAACAATTTTTAAATAAATTCCTTATAAATTATATAAGGCTGTTTTGATCAATCAAATGCAATATTTGTAATTTCAAAAGTGTGATACTTTCTTCTATTATATTGTCTTATTTTATGTTTGAGAAAGTTAGGGAAATTAATATATATATTTTTGTTTAATTTTTGTGAACTTCGTGCGGAATTCCGTACTTAACTCGTTGACTACTAGTTGTGAAATATGCGTCCCGGTGAACTTTTGTTCATTCATTTAAGTTTAAGGAAACCGAGTAAGAGAAATTCTACCAAAAACGATTTTTACTTTTTTATATCATTAAATAGTTTAAAGTTTTATCTTTTCAACGATGTATTACGCATGTTTATATATAAAAAATGTGTTGGATTTTTTTCATTCTTTCTAAGAGCACTACACAGCAGTGGGCTACTTTTTAAAAATTCACATTTCTTCATTGGCACCACTTTTCTGAAGTGGTAAAATTCCCATTGTTTTCGCCTTTATTAATATGCTATTAAATAAGGCGAATTTTATTATTTCAAAAAAGTGGTGCCAATAAAAAAAAAATCAGAATTTAAAAAAGGTAGTCCACTGGCAACAGTACTTTGTAGCTTTAATTGACTTTTTCTCAAAACTTCGATTTCTCAGGTTTGTATTCCGTGTTCCTTTTTTTCAATATCTATTAAACTTAAGAACTCAGTTTTTTTTCTAAATACTTATATTATGTTATAATGCATATTTTAGCACAGAGATTTAATGATTTGTTGAGAATTATTTATTTATGGCAGTGAAATCTTACCAAAAAATTTAATTTAAAAATGTCTTTCAACAAATAATTAATAATTAATTTTCAGTTTCACTTAGAAAGAAATTGGTTTGTTAAAATACGTAAAGCATATTATTCAAACTACTCTAAAAAACATAGACCTCTATATTTTACCATTTCTGAGAAAAAGGTACATAACGTTGATGTATTTTAACATGGCCGAGATAGAGCTTACCCGGTCCCCTTAACGCATAACAATCTTATCCCAAATTATCCATTTCGACCCAGAAATAGTACAAAAATATTTTTAAATATAAAATTAAAATATTTTTTATGTGGAAATCGTAGGAAACGTGTAATCAAATAAATCTCACGTGAGTTTGGTTTGTCTCAAACAATCCCGATGTGCATAAATTACTGAAAGTTTCCTTTAACCCCATAACACTGTGGCCCGAACTGGATTCGGGCAAGAACACTTTACTTCCTTCATTATTAAAAGCATTTTGATACCACTAATTTGTAACTGTATCTTTATTGATTGTCAGATATTTTTCGATTAAGTAAGGTAAATATTTTAGTATAGAAAAAGTGATGTCCAGCCCCATTTTTAATTTTTTTGTAAGAAAACAAATGTCACTGTTAAGGGGTTAATTACTAGTACAGTAGAACCACGCCAATCCGAACTAATTGGGGCTGGTGCCTGATCGGATTACAAAAAAAAATCGGATTACCCGAAATTCCGATAAAAATAGAAAAGAAAAAGATTCGTGCTAAATAATATAAGATATAAGTACTCAGTAGTACAGTAAGCATCCTCTAATCCGGCATCCTAAGGTCCGGTATACTGGATAATTCGGCAAGACTTTAGAAAAAAAAATAACATTTCTTCTTTAATCACTCCTGATGTTTATAATAATCCAATGGAACTCCAGAATGAGGAATTACGTAACAACCTATTGCAAACGGTTCAAAATCACGTTTCTGCAAATACTTCAGGCAGCACGTCAAAGAGGTGAAAGAAAAAACATTTCTCTAGATAATTTGCAAAATAAAACTGTAGAAAGAGGAAATATTTTTTATCATCTGAATTCAATACTTTTGTGTTTTATAAAAGAATTTTACAGTGACTGGCAGGCAAACCGACATTCGAGGAGATTTTTTGTAAGATGGCTTCTACGAGTAAGACTACAGTGCACGCTTTCATTTTTATATTCATGGACATATGTATTACTTCTACATTATTGAGTATTTTTTTATATTCTATTCACTTAATTTGTTCAAGTATAATTTTCAAAAATAAAATATGTTCCGATTAACCAGAAATTCAGATTATCAGGGTTCGGATAAGTGGAGCTCTACTGTATTTTCGTAAAGAAATAGTCACGTTGTTTAATTAATAAAATATTTCAATTAAATCACGCAAAAAAATGCATTATGAAAAGAGTGATATTCAAAATATAATTTTAGTATTTTTCCTGACGAAACTTACAGCTTCAGTCCTGTCTGAAAACCTTTTACAAGATTATCTTCTAATATGTAGGGTACAGTTGTGGGGAAAAAAGTAAACACCCCCCTACTAACTCCTCAACAAATTAACGTAGAAGAAAGTTACTGGTACTGAACGATTGGAAATAAAGTCTACTTTTAAATGATGTACACGAAATTTACTTAGGTGGCCATCGACATATTAAAACGAACCCAAACTTCTTTTTTTTCAATGGCAATACCCAATTTTAACAAGATATTTCAAATCTTCGGTTCAAAGTATGCCTAGACACTGAATTTCAAGTCATTTGAATAATACGTTTTTGAATTATAAACATTCAAAATTTGGTGATTTAATTTTAAATTACGTTTTCATATTTTTATTAATATCTCCTAAAATTATTCTAAGTCAGTACGGCTACACTCATAGTTTTGCAAGATTAGAGATTATAAAGATTCAATTCTTATGATAATGAAGCTACTGCAAACTTCAAATTTGGCACGATGGTAAATTTTAAAATGTGAGTGCTCACTAATCATATTTTCTACAATGCAAAACTTAATAAAGTAAAAAGAGGTAAATAAACTCCAAAAATCTTCTAAAATACGATTTATATGGAATTGATAGGGATAGGAACTTCAAACATGACATGGAATAGCTGACACCTTTTAAGCTTTTTTGTACCACAAAAATCCACGATTTTTTTGTTATTTAATCGGCAGATTACGGTGGCTTAAGAAAGTAAAATTTACTATTAAGTTTTTGTGATACAAAAAGTGTCGCAGTCTACATCTATAACATGAAAATTACTTTTATGACATGATTTTTCCTACAGATCAATTTTTAAAAAAATTAATTAAAAAAAATTAATTTTAAAAGGTTGCAAGCTCATAATTGATAGAATATTGAATCCCATTAAATAGGCATTATAACGACTATCTCGTTATATATGTTTGCATTTTATTCTCCCCCCCCCCACACCTGTTTCAATTAAATTCGGTTTAATAACTTATTTATTTTAGTGCGCTATAGTCAAACAGTGCAGCCCCTAAATTAAATTCAACATTTAAAAACTAAATCGATTGTATTAACAGCCCTTCACATTTAAATTAAATTATTCTAAGTACTCATCTCTTTAATAAAATAAAATCAGTGAATCACTCTCCATTTTCACTTTCTCATTCTTTCACACATACGCTTTAACCTTGTACAAAATTCGTTACGGCTGACTGTTAGTTTCAAAAGCATTTTAACTTCGGTCATTTCCTTATTTGGGCATGAATATAACTCATCATTTAAAATCACTTTACATGCAATCTACTTATTAGAATTATCTTCGCTTCGCACCCTTTTGTTCAGATGTATGGCAATTCTGCATTTTTGTGGTAAAGCGGTTCATCTTTGATCTAACATCTGGTCTAGAAAAATACAGTCTCATGCTTTTTAGCCTAACGAATTCGGTCTGTTACTATGCCCTTTCCAGATAACACTTTTTATTTTTTTACATTTAACCGCAGCTGTATCAATGTACAGATGAGTCTCCGTCTATCATGACTCAGGAATGTATGCAGCCCACAATCTGCACCCCCCTACACAATTAATATGGTAGAAGCCTACCGTACTTTTTTGGCGAACATACCAGCCAATGTTTCTCTTGCCTCCTGTGCATGGCGCAAAAATACTTTTAGATTGGCGATATTGTAGTCCGCCAAGCAAGAAAGTTGTAACTGTATATTGGGGATTCCTGCTTTCTCTCTAGCCTCGTGATGACGTCTTAAAAGAGGCTCCTCATGGCTTTCTCCCTGTACCTCTCTCTTCGACTTTCATCATGGAAATAACAAACTCTTCGTTTACTCGAATTGGAGTTTTTTTTTATAGGACCTGGTGTTTAATTCTCGCAATCTTGTAAACGCAAAACGGCCATCTCTTTTATCTAGCAAAAAAGTCTTCATATAAATTGGTCGCCTGACCAGTTTTTTTTCTCCATTAACAACAAAAAAAATGTAAGGGGGAGGTACTTGCTTCCAATCCTTTTTTTCTGCATGGACTTCTTGCAGCGATGGATTCCTCCCGGCTGTCGCACCGCTCTGTTGCAATGAGCTTCGAGGATCTCGCACCCTCACTTATCCAAACAACGACGCGCTGATTTTCTTCGCTTACCCGCTGCGTGGATTTCATCATGGAGTGAACTTTTGCCCTGGACGACTGCTCTTCGCCGATGGAGTATCTGTGCCTGCCTGCTCGTCTTCTTTTCCCCTTTGCCAACCCCCGGAGTTGTGGAATCAGCTGCACGCTCCCCATCGTCGAAGAAATCTGCCTGCCTTACATTCTCCCGTCGCCGAAGAAATCTGCCCGCGTGCAAACTTATCCCTCGGACCATTCCCCCGGCCCATCATCGAATCATATTTGTGAAAGTTTTCGTGTGAAAGAGTCTACTAAAATTAGAAATCAACTGCAAATGTTTATTTATAATAGCACTATTAGTGATGTCACAACTTCAACAAGTTCCGCGTTGAGAAACCTTTCGAGTCTGTGTGAAAAATGATACAAATTTTGTGTGAAGTCTTCTGTTCAGTGAAGCACTGATTTCAAAGCAAAAAACAAACCCTGAAAATACATGTGTTCGTTGAAAAGAACGTCCGAGCGAGTCAGCGATTGAATCACAACTCTCGCTCTCATTTCTATTTACACAGCCAGCCTCCTCAATATTCTGAAAAGTGTCTTTGGTTAACTTTTTACCATACGACACCACTGTTTGTGAAAGAAATGCCTCAGTGTTTTTTTCGTGATCACTCTTGATTAAAATATCCACCCCAATTTGTCCTGCGACCTGCTCAAGTGTGCTATGTGGGTTGTGCGTAAACTTATCTGATGCTACGGTCAAAATGTGCAAAATATTTAGGTTTGAGAAATGCTAGTGTGCGCGTTTGTTGAGTCATTCTAATCAAAAAATCATTCAAATGACTCCTGAAGTTGTGCTCCAAAAATTCTCCGTTGTACACAAATAAAAAAAAAGGAAATCGTCGAGAGTCAGATATATATGCACTAATGAAAACAAAAGTTCTCAATCAAAAAAAATGAAGGAGCATTAGTAAAAAAAAAAAAGAAAAAAAGAAATTATTATGGCGTTTTTGTACAGGATACGAAAACACAGTGATATTGCTATTTTTGATATTGTGTGTTGACTATTATAATATTTATAAATATAATATAAGTAGTTTTTTTTCCCATTGCATTGAATGTTGCAATATCTTTAGTTATTATGATATACATTAACCTTTGCTTAACTTTTAATGCATATTAAAATATATTAAATTATTTTTTTCTCTCAAAAAGAGTTAACGAAGATTATATTTTGTCTCATATATTTTTTCTAGTTCGCCTTTCGGCTTGAAAATATTTTAATTTGAGAAATATTTTTAATTTCTGTCTTTTTAGAGAAACAAGGACAGATAGCAAGTTTTTTTTTTCTCTTAAAAAAAGGATAAAATAAGTTTTTATTTCAGTTGCTTGCTCCTACCAGTTTTATTTTGAAAGACTTACATGTTTCATTCATTTAAAAAAAATAAAAATAAAATAGGAGCCATTGCGAAATATTTTTGTTTCTCTTTCTTTTGCTTAAAATGAGCAACGGTATTATTTTTACTTTGAGAAACACAATCTTGTCCGTGGATAAATTTTTTCTATAAAATGTTTAAAAAAAAAAAAAAAAAAAAAAAAAAAAAAGACCTTTTGTTTATTTTTAAGTTGTGTATTAGTTTTTTTTTTATGTGATTATTATATTATTTTATTCCATTATTTTATTTCATTTACATTTTTATCTGTTATATGTGTGTTATATTTAGATATGTATGCAGAATTTCAGTAACAATTTTTGATTAGAGAATTTGTGTTAGGTAAACCGTTGACCATGTCCGCTAAACAAGTTCAAATCAACATTAACCAATTTGATGGAGATCCGGATTTGCTTAAATTCTTTTTTAACCAAATTAGGTCGGTTGCTGAAATTAACAAATACAGCCCTAAGACTACCATTGCTGTACTTGTAGGGAAGTTAATTGGTCCCGCTCAAAAATTTTATGCTCAGAATCCGGAAATTCAAAAAATCAACGATCTAGATACGCTTGAAAAAGAATTTGCCGCATTTTTCTCACCCCCAAGCAAGTGCGTGGCTGGCGTTGAACTTTCGAGCATATCTCTTCTGCCAGCGGAGTCAATTAAAAATTTAGCTCACCGATTAAACATGTTAGCCGCAACTGTCTATTCAGATATTAAAGACGAAAATGCCCGTAACACGATTAAACTTATGAAATTTATGGAAGCTGTGCCAGCTAACATACGAATAAAGTTACAAGAAGAAGTCGTCAATGAATATCGTGCTGCTGTTGAAAGAGCACAGACATTACACGAAATTCTGCATAACGAAAAGATTCTACATTCCTTACCCTCTGTCAGTAAATCTCAAAATAACATTGAAGAACAATTGAAAGAACTCACGGAAAAAATTAATGCGTCAACACTTGCACCGCCTGGACCGAAAACTGAAGCTAAAAAAAATGACATGCAAGATAGCCCAAAGTATAATGCAAATGCGATGCGCTATAGGAAAAATTTCAAAACGCGAAATTTCCCAAAACGTTTTTCCCCTCACAAAGTTCCACAAAGAAATGTTGTGACTTGTCAACTCTGTTTCCGCAATGGCCACCAGGCCCAACAGTGTTTTAAATGGAAAAGAGTTAATACACAGAGAAGGGAAAATTTTAACAGACGCAACAATTACCAGGTTCAGGAAAACTAGAACAGAGACACAATTTTTATGCTGATGATTTTGTGTCTCAACCATGTGACTTAACATCAGCAACATTTCCTATTGACCCTACATTACCAAAGATCTCTAAAGAAAGGTTAGTCAATTCAACCGGGTCACAAACTTCAGATCACATTAAAATCGCAAGAAATATCACTACTCAAACAGAAAATGAAGGCGATAAAATTGTTCATATCATTTGTAGTGTTAATACGCATTCTCCATCACTCCCTCTTGTAAAGGCCACTATTGCAAACCATAAAATCACCCTATTGGCTGACTCTGGAAGTAGCATTTCGTTACTTTCACAAAATTTATTTAATGAACTTAAACCTGTATTAAAATACAAGAGACTATCAGCAGCCATAAATATTAAAACCGTCAATTCGGATGTTTCTTTTTCTTCATGTATTAGAGCATCCATTAAATTAGAAAAAAAATCCTTCTCGCACCACTTTTATATAGTGGATATTCCTGAATCCTCCAGTTTTGAAGGCATTCTTGGTTTTGATTTCATTAGTAAATTTAACATTATCATTGATACTTTCAATAAATGCATTCACATTAACAACAACTTGACTATTCCACTAGAAACATCACACACTAAGTCAAAAGTCAGTGAAAGTAATCAATGTAACACCTTATGTGATGTGGTGACAAATCAAAAAGTTTTCTTAACCCGTAAAATAATTCTAGAACCCCAAGAGCAAACATGGTGCTCAGTTTACACAAACAATAATATCAAACATGACATAAACTATCTATTTGAGTATTTGGCAGATAAAAAAGAAGAAATAGGTCATGATGTCATTATTCAAATGGATAAGAAAACTAAACGCAAAAAGAAGCCTGTAAAATTAAATCGTTTCTTTTCTATTGCACTTAAAAATAATTCTGACACTACCATTCATCTCCCTAAACACACAAAAATTGGACAGTTATCTGAAGTTGAGGAAATTCTTGACTACTCCTCTGATAATTTGGACAAGCAGCATAACTCAGAACAACACTTCCTAAATTTTATCCAGGCATCTAATGAAACATTAAAAAAGAGGAAAGAGGATTTGTCAGCTACCGATTTCGATCTTACACATTTAAGTTCTAATGAAGCAAATACAATGACTAAATTATTACTTAATTACTATCCTGCCTTTTCAAAATCATTAAATACACTTGGACATACTGATAAGATTGTACCTGATTTGAAATTTATTAATGACTACCTGCTGGGCAACATATAACTATGATATGTTCCCGCACCATGTTGGTTAAATCAAAGTAAAATTGCGTAATTTGTTATTTCTGTTTGTATAAATATTTTTTATAAAATATAATTACGAGTGTAAAATTATAATGTTTATATATTTAAGTAAAATAGGAGTGTAAGTTCATACAAAAATTATTAAGTTGATTTTAAATATTAAATACATATTTTTAAAAAATTGTTGTATTGTAAAATGAATGTATAATGTTGAATAGAGTTCGGATCTCAGACAACAACAATAGCCAGACGCCATGGTGTCGTTTTATGAAAAGCCAATGGAAAGTGGTGTATAATTAGAAATCGTAAAATAATAAAAACGTTGGAATAAATTTATGGCCTCAATAAAAGTGTTGGGATAAATTTATGGCTTTTCAGACCACCCAAACTTTAAGGCAGATAATAATATTAAAGTATATGTAAGGGGCCATTTGCAGACTGTTAGATTATAGGCCTATCGAAGAATAATGCTAAATCTTCTCACATCCAATAACAGTGGACTAGACAAAAATAGTTCCACCCACTGCAGGAGTTGGTGTGCAAGAAGAATAAGGTTTGAAAAAGAGAGTCTGAAAAAAGATGTAGAGGACGCAGGAGCTCTCCTGAAAGCCCGTGCAATGAAACCTGAAAGCCCTAGTAATGCCCAGGCGAGATGTACATATCGGAGTGAGCCTAAGCAAGCCTAATTGAGGATGTCTTCCTGATGTACATATCGGAGCGAGCCTAATCAAGCCTAATTGAGGATGTCTTCCTGATGTACATATCGAAGTGAGCCTAAGCAAGCCTAATTGAGGATGTCTTCCTGATGTTAAAATAAAGTGGATTGATCTACAGAGGTCCGTAGCTATGCATCATGCCATCCCGATGTTGCCGCTCTGATACGAAGCGAATGCCTGATGACATATGGACATGATCCTAAGCAACGCGACAACTCTGAATTTGATGAATAAAGGCCACCATCCC
Source organism: Maratus speciosus (assembly GCA_963932465.1). Lineage (NCBI taxonomy): Eukaryota > Metazoa > Arthropoda > Arachnida > Araneae > Salticidae > Maratus > Maratus speciosus. The sequence continues at coordinate 133,941,175 of OZ010794.1, forward strand.
GTATATTAAAAAAAGGTACTACTTTAAACTTTTTCTTTTACCACTTAAGATCATATGAAAAATCATAAATATACTTTTCTGATATTTTATGGTAGAGAGTAATCTGAGATCCGACAATACCAATAATTAAATAAAATTAAGGTAATTTAAAAATGAAAGAGAATTATTCTTTTAGCAAAATGAGAAAAATATAATAATTAGAGTAAATGAAAATATTGTCTTTTTTTTTAAAGATTAAATATACATAAAATAATGAGAAGCAAACAAAAGTGTTGCTTTCTATTTTTTTTTTAATTAATATTATGTTTTTTTTTTGTATATAGTTGTGTTCAATGTAAATAAAATATTTAATCAAGTTTTAAATAGTTTCTGTAATTATTTAATTGATAATGTTTAAGGTGTGTCAATTTATTTTTACAGCTTAAATTTTAGTTTAATTCATAAGTGGAAGAGTTCGTCTAAATAATTCACAACGCAAACTCTTAATTTTATTCATAATTATTTAAATTTAATAATTACATTTTGACGCGAGTCATAATTTAATTTTATTAATGCTTCGCGTTGCTCTTCTACTAGAATTATGCAATTACGATCACTTATATTATTTGAATTTATCTAAGGTATATAAAATTATATACCAATTTGCTATGAGGTTGCTTGGATGATTTGGACCAATTAACAATTTTGGATGTAAATTAAATAGAAAATAAACAGGTGTAATTATCTGACCAGCATCCCCCCCTTCATAGTAAAATGGTGCTATGACTCAGGAAGGTTCATCTGAGGTCATTAGAAATAATAATAATAATAATAATAATAAAGGAAAATAAATTTAAGTATTATTTTAATGTCACAATTTTAAAGATATTGTAGGTATGTAAGTTTAATTCATTAAAATTTTATTAAAATTAATTTTATTATTGTAACAATAATGACACACATATAATAATTTTATATAAATAAAATGAATAATATATGTTAGCAAAAAAAAAAAAAAAAAAAGGAAATGAAAAAAATAATTCTGGGATTTATAATAGGTAAATTTAGGAATTATAATTTTTTTTTCTCTCTCTCTTTTCTCTTTTGGTTGGATCTCAGTTACCATTGAGAAATAATGGCATTCACATCACAGATGACACATTTGTAAAAATAATTTTTTTTATATACTGTATAAATAATAATAAGAAGAATAATAAGTAAAATTTGATAATATGTCTGGTATAAAAATGATTGAAATGTCAATCGATCATGATTTTTGAAATAGTATCACCTTGATACAAAAGAAAATTTATGAGTCGTACTACGAAGTAGTAGTACATTATTTACATATAAAAAAAATAAAATAAGATTGTTTTTTCTGTAGAAAAAGACAGATATTTTTCTGTTAAATGAAATTATGTTGTTTTTTATATATACGTGTATTATAAATATTTTAGAGGTATTTATGTGTGTAAAAGAATAATCTACAAAACAACTTCATCTCCTAAGAAATTTTTTTAAATTTTAGTGCTGTTGTTTTTATGTATTTATGCAATTTAGAATATTTTCATACATATGTTGTAATATAGAGAAAAAAGTATGATAAACAGAAATATTCTGTTAAAAGGTTATGCCCAACAATAAGCGAAAATTTAAAAGGAGAAGTGTAGATTTAAATACCTCTGGAGTTAAAACCAGAGGACAAAAAAATAAAATTATTTCTCTAAATTATTCGCTACAAAAAACTAAAAAGAATACAATGACTCAACCTAGTGTTGATACGCTGTTGAATTTTATCCCCGTCTTTGACGGAAAGAAAGAGTCTAATATTAATTTTTTTTGTGAACGAATTCGATAATCTAATTAAACAAACGGAATTAGAGAATGTTTCGAAACTTGCGCTCTTAAAAACTAAATTAGTCGGTAGTGCTAGAGATAAATTAGCTAATGAAGAAAATCTTAATACAGAAAAAGACTATGGTAAATTTAAAGAAAAATTAATCGATACTTTTTCTACTAAAACAAGTTTTTCTGGGGCTCAAAGCAGTTTTTTTTCTCTTAGGCAAAAACCTGCGCAGGCTATCGCTGATTTTATCAGTGAATTCAATGCGGCTGCAAAACTTTACATAGATAAATGTGGCCAAAATATTGACAACGGTAATGGTAGTTTATTTGAAATGATAAAATTCAGAAGATTTTTAGAATCAGTTAGGGCAGATTTAAGTTTGGACATTCGAAGAATGGCGCCGAAAAATTTCAACGGCGCATGTAAATTTGCGAAACAAATGGAAGATGCATACAATCAAGTTGCATCAAAGGAAATTAATTCGATTACAAAAACCTCCACTGAGGAAAATTTGGACAAATTGTTAAAATTAAATATGGAAAGCGCGGAGCAAATTAAAATTTTGACTTTCGAAATAAACAATTTGAAAGTTAAAACAAAAGACACTGCATCAAGCAGATGGTGCGAATTATGTAAAAAAAATTCGCATACTTTAGAAACGTGCTGGTACAAAAAAGATAATAAAAATACATATAAGGATAGCAGAGATTTCGCAGGTCGGCATTTTAATAAAAGGTACTCTTATAATGGACAGTATCAACCGAGAGCGAATTTTAATCCTAGATTTGTTAACCCAAACCAGCAGTGGCATTTTCAATCTTATGCACCCACAGGTGGTTACTATGGATATTCTCCATATCCCCCACCCCCACCAAATTACTTCCCTCAGCATGTGCCATATAGGAATAGTCAACCTCAGAGTCATGCCAGTTATTATCCAAATGAGGATAAAAATGAGAATTTAAAAGAGAATGCTCAAAAGTATCCAAAAAAGTATAATAAAAAGGGTAAAACTGATGATCAAAGGGACAAGTAAGGGATATGAATTGGTATTAAAAATAAATCAAAATACATAATTAATCGAATTTCAAAATTTAAAAATTTTCAAAATTTAAAAATAAATTTTTCTGTTGTAGGTAAAAAAAAAAAATTTGAAACAAAATTAATAACTTGCCTTTTTAAAATTCAAAATAATAATAAGAAAGGATAGGAACATGGGAACGCCAATTTGTCTCAGGGTTACAATATTGAGCAAATGTGCAGGGCGCACCCGAAAACATACTTATAAAATTATGAAATGTGCTTCACAAAACTTCAATGGAGCAGTGAAATATTTCTCTCCAGGCAAAAGTTATATATTTTTTTTTTCTTTTCGAATATGAATTAGAAAATATAAAATCTTAACAAAGCCAAATAACATTAAAACTTAATTAATTTAATAGTGAATAATGTTGGAGTAATTTTCAAAAAAAAAAAAAAAAAAAAAGAGAGAGATTTTTTTTTCTGTCTTCTATAAGGGTAGCCTTTGCTAATAGCCTTACAATTTAGATGACAGAATTTCAGAATTACTCTTTAAAATGAGTAGGTGTAAGCTATAGGTTCAGGGTAGTTAGAACAGCTTTATAGCATACTCATATATATATATTTTTCTTATATAAATATATGGTTGACAAGGAATAAATTATTAGTGCACTCTATATTAGGATAGCGGTCAGCTATAAGCCTAAATATAATAAAATATGCAAAAAGTGCTAAGATTTATTCCGGTAGTTCAATTACAACTTATATGCTAAAGTCTAGAATTTAGACAGCAGGGATAAGTTTTATGAACAAAAGTGTTATAAAAAAATTTAAAAAAAGGATTTTGGTGTAGCACATTGGTTTTTAAAAAACATATATATGTATAACAATGGACAAGGCAAGTTATTTCAATATGATTGCACACAAAATTATTGTAAAAAAAATACACAAATAAATAATTGAAGCAAAATTAAAATTTTCTCACCAAAGGCTTTCTGTATAGGGTGCAATTTTGGCCTACGGCTGGGTATGCACCAACACCAACAAAATTTTTGTAGAAAATTTATCAATTCATCAAGGTAAATCAAGGTCATCACTTAGGCATTAACTTCAGGATTCTTGGCTGAAAAAGGAATCGAAGAAAAAATTAAGTATGGTATAATTACTAGATGTTATGCTCAGAAACAATAAAATTAGCAATATTATATTGTAAAAAGCAGCATTTTGAGTTTTATTTACGAAAACTTTTGATTTTTAGGTTTTACACATTTATGGAGTGTCTAGCTCAGTGTATAGTTCCTAGATTTAATAAAAAAAAATAATAAATAAAAATATAAGTTGGTGTTGTTTTCAAAATAAATAACAAAAGGTATAGCAATTAGCATTTACAGTTAAAATTTATGGAATTTTCAGCAAAATTAACATTAGACAAACATAGTTTATATTATATTTAACTTGATAAGCTAATTTACTTTTATTAACGGTATTCAATTAGAATTAAAGTAGGCTTAAATTCAAGTTAAATTAATTAATAACATTGTTGTAGTGTAAAATTTTATGTAAGACTATTATATTTTTATTGTATATATAAACATATGCAAATTTAATAATTAATAAAATGTATTAGCAAAATTATTCAATATAAATATTAAATGACATCTTGCTGAAATCAGCTAGAAATTAGATTTTTTTCTTTTTTTTAAATGAAATATTTTATAAATTTATGTTAGTTTAGAATTTAAGCATTTTTTTTTTCTTCTCTTTACTTTCCCTTAGAATTAAATGCAATTCTAAATTAAACACATAAATATACATAGGATTGATAAATTTGAGTGTGTGAGTTCATAATTTTTTTTTAATATAATTTGGCCAATTTAACATAAGGAAACAAAATAAATAAATAAATATATTTATATGTATTGGCCTTATTTTTATTAAAATAGGTAGTATGGCTTAATAAATTTATTTACTTAATTTTTTTATAGTACATACAGTAATTATTTTTAAAAAACTTAATCTGTAAAAATTGGATGTGGTTGTTTGTGAGTATACAAAGATTTTTTCTGCTGGCAGAAGTTCTTTGGTCCGGCCGGGTACTCATAGATGCCTGCATACGATGTTACGTAGTAATTATCATTTGCTTTTTTTTTTTTAATTATACAAGTGTATTAAGTACATTTTTTTTATAATTAAATAATAATTATTAATGTTTGATTAATAATAATAATTTATTATCTTTTATTTGTAAACATATCATTAAATTTTAGACATTAGAATTCACATACGGAATGTTAATGATAAATTAATTTTTGAATAAATAAATTTTTATTTCATTCAGTAAATAAATAAATATGAAAATTTAACAATCTTTTAAGATAGAATTGTTGGCTAAATAAATAATAATTAAAGAAAAAAAAATTGTTCTCTTCTTCGTCAATGGCATTTTCTGACAACACTATTTAATAGTATTAAATGAAGGTGCCTTTTTAAGGTCAGCGTAATGCATATTCTGCATTTTGAGAGGCTGTAGAAGTCATTTTTCCGTGTTGTTTACATTTTAATAGTAAACAATATCATGAATCAAAATTTGTGTTTGTTAGAAAGGTCTAAAAATATACAATGTAATCAGTTAAAGAAAATTATATGCATTTTTTCTTAAATCCTGAAAGGCAATTTGGTTTAGATAGAAACCTGACAGCATAAAAAGCCACGCTCGCTTCAGTCGCAGTATGAGGCAGGAGAATTCAAATGCTAGAATCGCCATTTTCCCCTACAAAATAAAAAAAAGCAGAAGGTGTACATTAGATATGATACAAATACATACACTGTTTATGCATAGATTATGTTTAAAATTACATACAGGCATGCACAGTTAGTTAAGAAGAAAGTATATCAAGAAATTATACTAATTAATAAGGTAATTACAAGCATGAAATGGTTTTAAATACATACTTTGGGAAGTCGTAAAATTTTGTCACAGCACAAATCACCTCGCAGAAAGTGATTAGTAGCTTGACCAACCCCTCGTTTCGAAAGGATCGGGGACGGTCAAAAAACTGGTTTTATTTTCCTCTTCTTCTTCTTCTTCTTTTTTTTTCTCGTATCGGGTAAAGTTGGAAAGCATTACGTAATAATATATTAAAGGACATGAGATAGCTTGTATATGTTGACGTATCATACATGTTAGAAGTAACAAATAAATAAATAAAATAATGTAACCAGTTTGTATACAATATTTTTCTGATTATAATTTGAATACATCAGATTAATTATGTGAAAATATAACATGCCATATTACAAGCATTGTATTTACTTTTATTCAGTATAAAATGTGTTTTAAATGAAACACTGTGTCATAAGGTTATATGTGAGGAAATAATATGTCAAATGTGTATGCCATTATTTTTCTTGTAATTAGGTTTATTTCGGCATATTAGTTTCATACAAAATTATAGCTTTGAATGTATTTTGGGCACTTAAACTGTAAAGTTACAAAATTATTAAACATGTGTGTGGTAAAGAAAAAAGGCTTCGAGAAAGACGTCAGATTTTCAGTACAGAGGTCTTCTATAAATGTGAATGTCAACAGACAACTATGCTATCATGTGTTGAACTTTCTGTTATGAAAAAATAGAAGAACTTCTTATAAAATATACCAGAACCATTGATAATTGAACTTTACAGACTTAGTTCAAAAACTGTGTAGATACACAGTCATATGGACACGTACATTATCTTTATGCTTTACAAAAAAAATAAAACCAGCAATCAGTTTTTATTTTTTTTTCTGACTACCGGGAGAGATGCTGGGCAACATATAACTATGATATGTTCCAGCTCCATGTTGGTTAAATCAAAGTAAAATTGCGTAATTTGTTATTTCTGTTTGTATAAATATTTTTTATAAAATATAATTACGAGTGTAAAATTATAATGTTTATATATTTAAGTAAAATAGGAGTGTAAGTTCATACAAAAATTATTAAGTTGATTTTAAATATTAAATATATATTTTTAAAAAATTGTTGTATTGTAAAATGAATGTATAATGTTGAATAGAGTTCGGATCTCAGACAACAACAATAGCCAGACGCATGGTGTCGTTTTATGACAAGCCAATGGAAAGTGGTGTATAATTAGAAATCGTAAAATAATAAAAACGTTGGAATAAATTTATGGCCTCAATAAAAGTGTTGGGATAAATTAATGGCTTTTCAGACCACCCAAACTTTAAGGCAGATAATAATATTAAAGTATATGTAAGGGGCCATTTGCAGACTGTTAGCTAATAGGCCTATCGAAGAATAATGCTAAATCTTCTCACATCCAATAACAGTGGACTAGACAAAAATAGTTCCACCAACTGCAGGAGTTGGTGTGCAAGAAGAATAAGGTTTGAAAAAGAGAGTCTAAAAAAAGATGTAGAGGACGCAGGAGCTCTCCTGAAAGCCCGTGCAATGAAACCTGAAAGCCCTAGTAATGCCCAGGCGAGATGTACATATCGGAGTGAGCCTAAGCAAGCCTAATTGGGGATGTCTTCCTGATGTACATATCGGAGCGAGCCTAATCAAGCCTAATTGAGGATGTCTTCCTGATGTACATATCGGAGTGAGCCTAAGCAAGCCTAATTGAGGATGTCTTCCTGATGTTAAAATAAAGTGGATTGATCTACAGAGGTCCGTAGCTATCATGCCATCCCGATGTTGCCGCTCTGATACGAAGCGAATGCCTGATGACATATGGACATGATCCTAAGCAACGCGACAACTCTGAATTTGATGAATAAAGGCCACCATCCCGTATATTAAAAAAAGGTACTACTTTAAACTTTTTCTTTTACCACTTAAGATCATATGAAAAATCATAAATATACTTTTCTGATATTTTATGGTAGAGAGTAATCTGAGATCCGACAAAACCAATAATTAAATAAAATTAAGGTAATTTAAAAATGAAAGAGAATTATTCTTTTAGCAAAATGAGAAAAATATAATAATTAGAGTAAATGAAAATATTGTTTTTTTTTAAAGATTAAATATACATAAAATAATGAGAAGCAAACAAAAGTGTTGCTTTCTATTTTTTTTTGAATTAATATTATGTTTTTTTTTGTATATAGTTGTGTTCAATGTAAATAAAATATTTAATCAAGTTTTAAATAGTTTCTGTAATTATTTAATTGATAATGTTTAAGGTGTGTCAATTTATTTTTACATCTTAAATTTTAGTTTAATTCATAAGTGGAAGAGTTCGTCTAAATAATTCACAACGCAAACTCTTAATTTTATTCATAATTATTTAAATTTAATAATTACATTTTGACGCGAGTTATAATTTAATTTTATTAATGCTTCGCGGTGCTCTTCTACTAGAATTATGCAATTACGATCACTTATATTATTTGAATTTATCTAAGGTATATAAAATTATATACCAATTCGCTATGAGGTTGCTTGGATGATTTGGACCAATTAATAATTTTGGATGTAAATTAAATAGAAAATAAACAGGTGTAATTATCTGTCCAGCACTACCCTATAAAGACTCTTCCATTCCCCCTTCCTCAATCTTTGCAAAAAGGTACTTTAGAACAAATTAAAGATCTGCTTGATGCCAAAATTATTGAACGCCACTGTTCAGAATGGGCTTGCCCCATGCTTTTAGTCAAAAAGAAACCAGACGGAACTGGTAAACAAAAATTTTGTCTCGTCTTAGATCTTCGAATGGTAAATACTATAATTCAAGAATCATCTTACCCTCTACCTAAAATTCAAACCATCATTTCAAATCTTTCTCAGTATCGATATTTTTCTTCTCTTGACTTTCATCAGGCATATCATCAAATTGATTTGCCAGCAAAATTCCAAAATCAGTTGACATTTACTACTATGTTTTGTTCTTTTAGATACAAGAGATTAGTGTTCGGATTAAAGAACAGTGCTTCTATTTTCCAAGCTTTAATGGACTCTTTGCTTGATGAATTACAATTAGATGGTGTATATACATATCAGGATGATTTCATTGTAGGTGCAAACTCTTTTGATGAAATGTGCAATAAATTAAAAAAAAATTCTCTCTATCTTAACCAAATATAACTTGACCCTGTCTCCTAGCAAGTGTACTTTTCATAAATCTAGTATTGATTATTTGGGATTTCATGTAGAAAATCAGTCTGTTTCCCCGATTCAGTCAAATATCATAAAAATAACATCTTTTCCCACACCTACAACTAAACGTCAACTAAAAAGACTCATTGGTGTCATTACATTTTATAAGAGTCCAATTCCATCCTTTTCTGAGTTAGTACAACCACTGATAAACCTAACTACTCCAAAAGTTAAATTTAAATGGACAGTTAAACATCAAGAAATCATGGACACAATACAAAAAATTTTCTTTAATTCTCCCATGGTTAGATTACCTGATTGGAACAAGACCTTTTATTTTAATACAGATGCGTCAAATGTTGCTATTTCTGGTGTTTTATTACAAGAGCATGATCAACAACTTTTACCAGTAGCATATTTTTCAAAATCTCTTAAGCCATCAGAAAAAAAATACCCTGCACTTAAATTAGAACTCATGGCAATTTATAAATCTGTTACCGCTTTCAAATATTATTTATATAACAGACAATTTGTAATTCTTTCTGACAGTAAACCCTTAGAAAAATATAACAAGACTACTAATCCAGCTGATATTATCTCTCGTTGGCTCATGGAGCTTTCAGAGTACTCATACACTTTTAAACATATCCCTGGTAAAAAAAAATGTTCTTGCTGACTATTTATCTCGCTGTACTTTTGAAAACAATCAACAAACTCTGGATACTAACCCTGAACTTATCCATGACCCTCAACCATTACCTATTATTGACTATGATACACCAGACAGTAATAATTCATGTTCAAGTGCCACTCAGAAATATGTAAACTATCTTGTATCTGGTAAACAAACAAATCCAGATCCTTTATTGGAAATTTCAAATGAGACTGTCTGCACTGAACAAAAAAATGATACCACCTTGTCCACTGTTTACAAGGATATTCTAAAGAAAGGACCTTCTCAAAAATATCCTAATTACTTCATACACCCTGATTCGAAAGTTTTAATGTTAAAAAAAAGAAAACAATCTTAACAACACTTTTTCATATCACATTGTTGTTCCTAACTCTCTTAAAAGCAAAGTTTTAACAATCTCTCATTTATCTCACTTTGGTTTTAATAAAACTTATGAGTTCCTATCATCAAGATACTTTTGGAAAGGCATGTATGTTGACACCTTAAACTTTGTAGCTTCATGTGTCAAATGTCTTCAATGTAAACATCATCAAACCCCTTTTGCACCCGTACAACCCACCTACACGCCCAGATATCCTGGCCATACCATTAGTACAGATCTCGTTGGACCTTTTTCTAATGGTAAACATATTTTAACTATTACAGATCCCTTTTCAAGACATGTTGAACTTTTTCCACTTAATGATACGTCTGCAGCTAAAGTCGTTAAATGTTTATTCTCTTATATAACCACCTTTGGGAGACCTTCTGTTGTCTTATCAGACTTAGGACCCAATATACATCTCAAACATACAACATTTTTAATGATACTCTAGGTATTAAGGTACTTCACAGCTCTGTTTCGAGGCCACAAAGCAAGGCTCTTTCGGAGAGAATAAATAAATCTATCAAATAATCTGTTAATATACTTTTGCAAGAAGGTCACTCATTTGAAAATGCAATATTTATACACAAGTCGCTCTATAATGGTTCAAAACATTCAACTACTTTATTCACTCCTAACCTTCTCCATTTTGGACGTGAACTTTCATTAATTTTTGACACTTTTGATCAGAATAGCAATCAACCTTTTCTAGATAAACATACTGAAATACATAAACTACTTGAAGATTTACACAAAATATATGACAAGGCTTACATTAACATTAAAACAGCACAGGATAAAAGATATAAACATTACGGTCAGAAAGCTAAATTAAGAATCATTTGTCTCAAAGATATTGTGTACTTTAAATCTGTTGATAAATTCAAACCTAAATACACTGGACCATATATTGTAACTTTCAAACATTCACCTGTGTCATTCTCGATCAAGAGATTGTATGCTGCTGATAATACAGCATTTCGTGTACACATTGATAGGTTACTTCTTGCACCACCTCGATATGAACATTTATTCGATGCTATAAGTCACTTAAACAATCACAAATTCCCTAATGTTTATCAACCACATACATATAATTTAAGAAACAGAAAATAATATACTTTGGTTTACATTTCTTTTCTTATGACATGTATTGTGAAGCTAAGTGTACAACCAGAGGCCTAGGTTGTATGTATGTTGCTTACAACAGATCTCTGACAACATTGTGGCTGGCCCATGACTATTTTCTTCGAAGATCTCTTGTGAACAATATTTTGAATCACTTTACACTCTTTTCATTTTACTGTACACTTTTATGTTATTTACATACACTTAACTATTATTTACAGTTTAACATTTATTTTACATTTCATTCTTTTACGATTACCTTTCAATTAAAAGTGATGACTAACACATTTAATAATTGCACTTATGTAAAAAAAAAAAAAAAAAAAAAAAAAAAAAAAAAAAAAAAAAAAAAAAAAAATCACATGTAATTTGATAACATTTTCTGTAAGGCAACTAGTTAGTTACCTTTTAATTATATGACTTGTGCATTATTTAACCTGATTATGATTTTTCATTTTTTTATGTCTCTCTTCACTCTAGGATTGTCTACCCCTTTTGATTTGATATATATGTGACATATATCTATTTTTTTTATTTTTAATTCTCCCTTACAAATGTTTTGTTCCCGTTCAAAATTATTGCCCTTAGGGTCCAAAACTTCATTGTGTTGAGAGACAACCCCTTGGAATTGGTGTTCCAATTCACAAAAAATCAATTTTTGCTTGTAAACCGACGTGTGCTCCTTTAGAGGACCGCTAGTGTCTTCGGAGGAGCAGGGACTCATATAAGCGGGCGCTGTATGAGTCTCAAAACTCCCTCCTCATATAAGGCTGAAGCCCTAAGCCGACGCCATAATACTTGTGGTCTACACAAGATTCAGGGTGACACCTTTTTCATGGGCGTGCTTCAGGCACCTCTTTTTTTTGTCATCCTATGCTGCATGCATAAACATTACATTTTTTTTAATCATGTCCAATTTCTTTTAAGTCATATTACAATTACTTATTAGATTACAATTACACATTTCACTTATTATTATTTACTCTTTACTTCTAGTGTTGCATTTGTGTTTATATATTATATTTTTATTATTACTACTTGTGTTTTTTTCATAAAAATGATCCGAATCAGGATCAATATTTTGATGATGTGCAGCCAAGGGTCTAGTTACATGCTGCTTAAATATTTGCTGTCAGAGTCGACTCAGTTAAAAAATATATATATATACCATGGTATGCAATTTTGAATAAAATTTTACTGAAGGTGGAGATCCATAAACTTAATTTAGAAAATATTAATTCATAAAATCTCTTAGGACTGTTGAACTATTGACGGAAGAGATATTTTTTTTGTGTGTTCATGACAGCAACTTGTTAAGAAAAAAAAAAGCTTTTCTGTTTTGAAAATATATTTATATGTGTAACTATTTGTCTTAATCTTTTGCCCATGCACACGGGTCAACAAAAGTTTTTTTTTTTTTTTTTTTGCGGTGTCCCAGGTGATATATATAACGACTATCTCGTTATATATGTTTGCATTTTATTCTCCACCCCCCCACACCTGTTTCAATTAAATTCGGTTTAATAACTTATTTATTTTAGTGCGCTATAGTCAGACAGTGCAGCCCCTAAATTAAATTCAACATTTAAAAACTAAATCGATTGTATTAACAGCCCTTCACATTAAAATTAAATTATTCTAAGTACTCATCTCTTTAATAAAATAAAATCAGTGAATCACTCTCCATTTTCACTTTCTCATTCTTTCACACATACGCTTTAACCTTGTACAAAATTCGTTACGGCTGACTGTTAGTTTCAAAAGCATTTTAACTTCGGTCATTTCCTTATTTGGGCATGAATATAACTCATCATTTAAAATCACTTTACATGCAATCTACTTATTAGAATTATCTTCGCTTCACACCCTTTTGTTCAGATGTATGGCAATTCTGCATTTTTGTGGTAAAGCGGTTCATCTTTGATCTAACATCTGGTCTAGAAAAATACAGTCTCATGCTTTTTAGCCTAACGAATTCGGTCTGTTACTATGCCCTTTCCAGATAACACTTTTTATTTTTTTACATTTAACCGCAGCTGTATCAATGTACAGATGAGTCTCCGTCTATCATGACTCAGGAATGTATGCAGCCCACAATCTGCACCCCCCTACACAATTAATATGGTAGAAGCCTACCGTACTTTTTTGGCGAACATACCAGCCAATGTTTCTCTTGCCTCCTGTGCATGGCGCAAAAATACTTTTAGATTGGCGATATTGTAGTCCGCCAAGCAAGAAAGTTGTAACTGTATATTGGGGATTCCTGCTTTCTCTCTAGCCTCGTGATGACATCTTAAAAGAGGCTCCTTATGGCTTTCCCCCTGTACCTCTCCCTTCGACTTTCATCATGGAAATAACAAACTCATCGTTTACTCGAATTGGAGTTTTTTTTTATAGGACCTGGTGTTTAATTCTCGCAATCTTGTAAACGCAAAACGGCCATCTCTTTTATCTAGCAAAAAAGTCTTCATATAAATGAGTAAGAAATGTAAATAAGGACTTCAGGACCCTTTTTCAGGACACTTATCCTTAATGGTGTAAATCCACATTTTACCTTTTATCCAAAACGTATTAAATGACGATGTTATTAACTTTTTCACCTTATGTTTGGAGATGTATTTATATTCTTCAATGTATGACTTTTTATGCCTCGTTTAAGTAAAGAAATTCTAGATTATTTGTATGTTACTAAATGAAGAAGCAGTGACATTTTAAGTTATTTAATTAACAATATTTAAATTGTAATAAGAGAGCTTATTTGTATGCTCTTTCTTGGTTAGCTACATTTTTCAGAAAAAAAGAAATATTTACATTAGAAGATACATAATAATAATAATAAATCAGTTCACTGTAGTTTATGAGTATAATTTAGTCACTAAACAAGTCATTATCTTTACTGGAATTTCAAGGTTAAATACATTATTATTATAAAGAGATTTATGGCTAAGTTTAAAAGTTATATTGTTTATGCAACTGAAGAAATTCGTTTATTTTTAGGATAGTTGTTCATCTCGATGATTTATGTCCATCAATAATTGACTAATTGACGTCATCAGTAATTAGGTCACCGCCCCCTAAATACTAGGCCTGAGCGCTGGACCAAAAATGGCGGCTGCCGAAGGCGGATTTTTTTCAGCGTGTGTACGGTCCCTTAAATATTCCTACCAATAATTTTTTGAAGTTTTTTCCGCTTCATTTTTCTGAGAATAAACAAGGTAGAGAAATCTTTTATAAAATACTGGTGTCTACATTTAAGGGACCGTACCTACGCTAAAAAAAATCCGCCTTCGGCAGCCGCCATTTTTGTGTCATTTTTGTGTGAGCGCTCAGGCCTAGTATTCAGGGGGCGGTGATTAGGTTGTCATATGTTTCAAATTGCAGTGCACGATGTTCCTATGTCGAACACTCCAGTGTTCCCTTGTCACTGGCAGTTCCGATATTTGAACCATGTAATCGACCATATATACAAAATCATAAGTACTAAGATTTGTTCCAAAATTGTCACCCTGCCACCCGATTATTCAGTTTCACTGTTCTCGCGTATATGCTTTGTAGCAACGATTACCCATACCTGAATTTTAGAGGAATAGTGGGAAAATGTACATTTTAAAGTGTGTCTTAAAATATTCAATTTTGTAAATCGCAATTCTAAGAGTTAAATTCTTTGATTGAGAACAAAATATGGATACTTATAGAATATATATATAATTTTGAAATAAATACCTTATAGATTATTTTAACGCTTTTTAAAATTAGTAAATCAAATATTTCAAATTATGTATGCATATCCTCACTATCGGTAGAAAATAATTTGTAAAATATTCAATAGATCCCGGAAATAATTTACGGATATTTATATACAATAAATTAAGTTTTCTTTAGTATAATGTAGTGGTAGAATACTTTGCTAAAATCAAGTAAGTAAACTCCATGTTTTATTATGAGTTTGCGAGGTGAGTAGAGGAAAATGTGCATGTGACTCGAGGTATCCACATTTACGGGTTTTTTTAATAACAATTTTTGAATGGAAACCAGACAAGAAAATTTACTTTAGGCAATCACGAAATGTCTGTCAATTAATAAAGAAAAGAGCATTATAGGGTATTTCTTGTATATATGCGAATTTCGGATTTCAAAAAGGTCATATTCGTTCGCATCAGAAAAGTTTTTACAAAATCAAATTTTGATATGTAAAATATGCAGGGAGTCTCTTTTTATTCCTTAACCCAATCAGGGGCAGTGTCATTTTTATGAAAACACTTAATTTTAATTCCCAAATGGCACAATGGCACCAGAATTTTGATAAAAAAAATTCGGTTTATTATGTATTTGAAATGTAACATTTTTTCGTAATTTTAAACAAATTTGTTTGTAATTTCCGGTGTCATTCCTCCATTTCAACATTTTAGCATTACTTATCAGTGCTTTGCCCCTGAAAGGGTTAAAACCGCACAAGTATTTCAGTAAAAAAAAAAAGAAAAATTATTATGACCTGAATTTACGAGAAACTAGAAAACTGGAATTTTAGCTTTATCAAAATTTTGTGTCTTCCCCGATGAAAAAAAAAAAAATGTATATAAATAGAGATAGTTCAGTTTTAAGACTTAAAACACACGCTTTTATTTTATATAAAATGATGTCCTCTGCATCCGCTGAAGAATTCCTCATTTGCGATCCAATCTTAAACAACATCTACAGTAAAATATGCATAGGACTTGACTACCGCTGAATATTACACAAATAAAAAAAAAGAGGTTTCGTCATTCAAGAAATTGGACAAAAAATCAGCTGTCTCAAAATTCATATACATTCATTTGTTTGTAATATTAATGTAGATACTTAAAATTAAATTTAGTTTATAATAGCTCAATGTTTTACCTGAAATCATTCATTTATATTTTTTTCAAAATAACACGTATTTTAAGTACATTTTTTTCAGTTTTTATGAGTAAATGGCAAAAACAAGATATAATTGCTATTTATCATCTATTTCCCCTGTACTTTCTACAGAAATGGAGCACTTGAGTCGCCAAAATTAAACAAATGGTGCTAAAAACTACAAAAAAAATAATATCTCCAAAATAAATGGAGGTGCAGTTTTCAAACAAATAGCACTTAAATGTACTTTTTCCAATACGGTGGTATAAAAATTGCAAATGTGCGATTCTTAGAAGTTAAAAAAATTACAGTAGAGATTTTTCCGTACAATGATACATCTGCTTTGTTTTACGACTGGCTTCTACAGCGTAACGTTATTTTTTTGGAGACGACATATAAATAGGTGGGAGAAAGAAATAGCATACCGGGGGCTAAAAAGATTTCAAAATAAATGTTTCCTGAAGGAATGCTTTAAATCTAAAATGCATTCCAAACATTTGGCACAAATGTGGCAGTTTGTCATTAAAATTAAGTGCCATAAGTTATATACCACGCCTCACAGTGTTTTAATCTTGTCCAGTAGGTAATTCCTAAACAGTTATTTTTAAAATTCGTGCGTCTTAACGACAAATCTAATACAAGTTATATACACATATTTTAAACCAATATTTATATTTAATATTAATAGACATAATTATTTAGCATATTCTATATAGTATATAATCAATTTCTTTAAGTCAGGAATTTCTGCTTTGAAATATATTTATTATGCTCCATCAAATTGAATAGTATGGTTATAATAGTAACAATTGTAAAAATGATCCGAATGTTGTTCAACAAAATATTTGAAACCATTTATATCAAAAATATATTATTTTTATAAAAAAAAAAAAAAAAAAAAAAAAAAAAAAAAAAAAAAAAACGAAACTTAATTATATACATGTTCCTCGGTCCATAAAGTCATATTTCAGAAAACGCACTTCTTTCTTTACCAGAACAACAACAAATAAAACATTTTATTGCAACAAAGATTTTCAAAGAAGTTATGTTCATAGCTGAGAACCTTATAAGTTTAGTCAGTTATTTATTTATATGTCAAATAATTTCTTACAGTTTTTTCGCCATGTTTAGTCGCAAATAATTCTTCCATTAGATAAGACGAATACAATTTCTATAACACTAGAACCGGTCACACACAAGTCGGTCATTTTGACCGTTTCGAAACTTTCATTGCGTACCAGTTTGTTTCTATTTAGAGTATAACTTTCAGTTTCCGTGACTTTTTCTATAATTCGAAAAGCTACAATATGTCTATGATAAATTTTCCAGTCAGCCAAAATTTGTGAAGTATTTCTGTAGTATACCTAGAACCGCCAAAACGGTCAAAATGACCGCCGTCAATTTTAATGCACATTTTATCTAGTAGATGTCGCAACAGTCCATACTTCATATAACCACACTTCAACAAGGCGTTACAACATTACCACAGATAACTTCTTTACTTCACTGCCCCTTGCATAAAAGCTGAAGTTACTAAAAACAAGCATTGTTGGCACAGTCAATTGCGGACAAAAAACAAAATTCCACAGGCCATCTGAAAAAGGCTTTGCACAGTAGCCAAATTCATGCCAAAGATTATATTACGTTGAGTTTAACAAGGGAAGAAAAATAAATTTGTTTTAATTCTAAGTTCCCGACATCCATCAGTTACATTTGAAACTGGTGATAAACAATTACCAGAAACTATAAAGTTCTACAATTCTACAAAATTTGGCGTCGACGTGCTCGACCAAATGACAAGGACGTATTCTACAAAAGCTAGTTCTAGACGATGACCTCTATAAGAGTTTTATAATTTTCACAATCTAGCGGGCATCAATTCTGAAAAACACAGTCAAAAATTTTGTTAAATACCAGTATTTTGTTAACGAGAAATCCGCTTTCTTTAGTCCAGTAATATTATTCATAGTCTTTTCTAGAAGAAAATACTGGTAGTTTCCTCTTTTTTTGACTGTGTTTTTTCCTGATCACTAGCCACTCTGAATATTTTATTGCTCAGGGGATAAATATAAATTTTTGTTTTCACTAAGTTTATTCTTGTTTTTAGAGATTTCAATTTCTCATGAAAAATATTTTTTACAATAAAAATATTGTTAAAATAAAAAAATATAAGTTATAGATTTATATCTCAATATAATATACAGTACCGGACCTCAAATCCGGACTGGTCGGGACCGCGGCCGTTCCGAATTTCGGAATTTTCCGGATTTTAGGTCCTCAACCAAAATAAATAAGCAGATACAGTACATGCCCTTGGCAAAATTTTACATGCCACGGAGCAATCTATACCGCGAATTGCCATGTTAGGCTTAGTGTAAATAAAGCCAAAAGTACAAATTACAAAAAGTAATTCAAAATAAAAGTAAGTTTAAAAAAAAAATACTATTACTGCATATTCTTAGAAATATTAAAGCATTTTTTAGAAAATGAAAATGCGTTGTTGCTCGCGAATTAGGCCTAGCAATCTATATCGCGGATTGCCGTATGAGGTATAAGTAAACAAACATAAACGTAAATTAAAAAAAATAATTTAAAATAAGGATAAGAATTTTTTTTAATCCTGTACATCGCATTATTAGGAACATAAAAACATTTTTTAGAAAATGAAAATACATCGTTGTATTTATTCTTTTTACATTTTCTATATAAATGAAGAAAAGGGCTTCTTTTTAAAATAAATTTAAAATGTGTGCAAACACTAACTACGATAGTTCTGTTAGAAAATTTGGATTAAAACTAATGAATGAAAAACATTGCAATAAAATAAAATTGCTGAGTCTAGTTTGGCTCGGCACTGAGTTACGTGCGCACATAGCGCCATCTATGGACGTTTTTACGAAATATTTATTCGAGATCATCGCGGAATTTCAGGTTTTTTTTCCATTCCGGATTTTGGGTCGTCCGGATTTTAGGATTCCGGATTTGAGGTCCGGTACTGTAATTATAACTTAATAAAATATAAAAAAAATACAACAAAAATTATGAAATATATATTATTATACGAGCAATGATGTTAATAATAGTAATAAACGATACTAAGAGTAAAATGGCAAGTAAACAATATTTGAGCATGGTAATCCACATCGGTCAAAATGACCCTTTGGCGGTTATAGGTATACGTTTTTGCCGGCGGTTTTAGTGCTAACCCCTTAATTCTCGCTCCTGTCAATATCACGGGTTGAGGTGTCGTTCGTTATTTCTCGTGCCCGTCATATTTCCGGGCTGGAGATTTAATTGATGGAAAGACTTCTGAAACCAGATAATTTAACTGGCATTTACTTGTGAAGTCTTTGAATATTGCCTTTTGGATTTGGCTTTTGGCGCTGACTGTAATGTTGGGATTTGTATTGCATGTTTCGAAATATATAACACTCAAAAGAATTAAAAATGAAAATTTAATATATATATATTATTTCAAATGTTATTTGTAAAAATTTGTGTTATGATGATAAATAAAGATCTAAGGTGCCAAAAATAAAGTTCTTATTCGCATTAATTTGTCTGGTGTAAAACAAACATTAATACGCTGAATTCTCGCATGAAGGCTTTTCTACGAATATAAATTTTTTCTATAACATCTTCTTTTTTTTTTTTTTTTTTTTTTTTTTTTTTTTTTTGCCTTAAAAAAAACTAATTGCATATTTGATTTAGAAACCTTATAATTATTCAATTTCTCCAATAAATGAAATGTGTACTTTTTTAATGGTTTTTCCAAATATTTGGCGACCGTGAAGGGGTTAAAATGTTGGTGTCCAAAACCTTTGGAGCCCCAATTTACGCAGGACACCAGGCAAAACTAAATGAGTAACTTTTATATACAAATATATACTTTATATACAAATATATACTTTTATATACAAATATATACTTTTATATACAAATATACCTTTTGTTGTTGTTGTACTCTTTAGAATATCGACAAGGTCTTTTATAAATATAATTCCTATTAGATGAAGAGATTACAACTAAATTTAAATTTCAAAGCCTTTAACAAAAACACGTAGTTTTACATTAACCCTTTGAGCTCTGGTGGTGTGAATTTTTTCAAAACGCTCAAATATCACATTGGCAAAATTATTTTGTACGGAAAAGATTCAGCTTATAATGTACACGAAAAAATGCATTAATACATTTTCAGATAAATTTGGTTGAATATTCCGGTACCAATGTGACATTTGGAGATTAAAATTAAGTGGGAAGAAATTTACCCACCAGAGCTCAAAGGGTTAATGACTTTTAGCACTTTCAAGAGTAGTGGTTTCAATAGGTGTCCACTTAATTTTAATTCCTATCTACTAAAGTTGCATTAGACATTTTGATATAAATTTTTGTTATATAATGTACTTAAGGAAAAGCATTTATTTCTTAGTTAGTTTTGTGTAGTGATGGGCAGAATGAGTGATTTTACTATTCAAATGAATCATTCGGGGATGCTCAAAAGTATAGCTGCCATTTTTTTAATACGCAATTTCTACCAGAAATTTTATATCCAAAAATAAGTTTCTCATTTTAATGAAAATTGATTAAGGAATCCCAAAGATCGGCAGCCGGCAGCACGAAGACATGGTTGGTACGGTAACCAACATTTCTGCAGTGAAACTGCCAATGTCTTTTTATAAAAAGAGAAATTTAGGTTAATCGCGCAAAATTTCGTCTTCTTTTAAGAAGAGATTTTCTATAAGATAATACTGGTGCAAAAATATTTTCTGGTCTGCAAAATTCAAGGAGGCGTACGAACCATGAGACAACCACCTCGTCGAGTTGGAAGCTGAAATTCCAGAATTAGCTGAAACTCGATTCCCATATTAAAACGCTATCGGTTTGCCAAGATATATATTGGTAAAAAACACCTAAACACCCGATTTTACCGGTTGACTCGTAGGTTTACCATTGTGTTTTCCTGCTCCCAGTCCGCCATGTTTTCATACCCTTGGGTGCAGAAAAACGTAATGGTAAACCTACGAGTCGACTGCAAAAATCGGGGTTTTAGGCGTTTCCCACCAAGATATGACTCGGCAGACCGATTGCGTTTTAATATGGGAATCGAATTTAGCTAATTTTGGAATTTCAGCCTCCAACTCGATGAGGTGGTTGTCTCTGCTGCCGGCTCCCGATCTACTATGAAAATGTAATTTTTTTCGAAGTTTCTGAAAATAATTGATAAAAAACAATTACGAAAGCTGGAAACTATGCTTTTGCTTCTTTTCTTTTTACAAATTTTCTGGTGGTAAATGGTTGAAATTATGTGCAAAAGTTGGAAACTGTATTTTTTAGCTTACCCGAATGACTGTTTCAAATAGTAAAATCCTTCTTTCTGCCCATCACTAGTTTTGTTGCAGTTATTCATTTCAACACATTACCTACAGAATTATTTTGATCTTGAAATGCCTAAGGGAGCTTACTTCTGTAAAATATTTTGAAAGTTCAATTTTTCTATGAACAGATACAGGTTTGTTATACAGTAAACTCTGTCTAAGGCGGAATCGGTCGGGACTGAGAAAAATTTCCGTGGTAGACAATATTCCGGCTTATGCAAAAAAGCTCTCCCCCTCCCCCCCCCCCAAAAAAAAAAAACCCTGGAAGAGGACGATCTTTTATTGATTCTCCTGACTAGAAAATCGGTTGCAAACTGAAAATGTGAAAGATCCTTTGTCTTTTTAAAGATAAATGAGAAACTTTATTCAGTTTCTTAGTGCTGCTGTAATACATTCATATTGGAAGTTTATACACACACACACACACACACAAAAAAAAAAAAAAACTTCGAGAATGAGAAAGAACGCTATAATTTTGAATTTGAGTACAATCATAAAGTATAATATATTGTACTTTCGAAAATACGTAATCATTTTCATAAATGTTCATTTTACTAGAAATATTAACTTTAGATGCAATTTTGCATATGAAAAAATGGCATAAGCATAAATTCCTTAAAATTTAAAGTTTCTGTTCTTTTGAATTAACTTTTTTAAAAGCTTACGGAATTTTAGCTAACATGCTCGACATTGAGTTATTTGACTTATCAGTTTTAAGGTTTAAAAAACAAAACGCTTTTCATTTTTGAATTATCATTTTTCCGCCTTATGCAAAATTTTGGTTTCGGTGGGACCTTAAAATCCTTTCCGTTTCCGCGTCAGACAGATTCCGCCTTATGCAGCATGAATTAATGTAATTTTCTATGGGTTCGCCGGGACCTGAAAACATTTCCGCGGTAGACAGATTTCCGGCTTATACAGAGTCCGCCTTAGACAGAATTTACTGTAATTAAATTATCCTGTTTACAGCTACGTAGAATCTGTTCTGGTATATAAATATCGATGAAACTTGGGAAATACGTTATATGGACCTTCTGAAAAAGAAATCTGCAATAAAAAATAATAGTTCAAATTTCGACCAAAAGATGGCAATTTTCATCTATGAGAAATGACGTTATGCGAATTTGGAGCAGATTATAAAGCCAGTAGTTGCTGCCATTCTGCACTATACCGTTAGAAATGAAAGAACGAGCGTTACTGGTGAAGTTGTTTTATCAGAAATTCAGTAATGTATCATGCAAGATGGTGCACCACCCAACATAGCCGAAGCACTGACGGCAGTACTCCGTGCCCACTTTGGAGATGATCTGGTAATTTCTAGAAGTTTTCCGACAACCTCGCCTCCTCATTCTACGGACTTGAATCCCCGCCACTTCTGGTTGTAAGGATTCCTGAAAGGTCGTATCAATGGAGGAAGCATTGCCTGATTTGAAAGCAAGCACAACTCGTCATGTTGCTGCAATTGATCGAGAAAACCCACGAGCTACTGTTGAATACACCATAACACGCTTCTAACTTGTGCTTCATGCAAATGGAATGCACATTGAACACATGATGTGAATAAAAAAAGATTTGTGTTTCCAGTTTGAGTTTTTTGGTCTTCATTCGCCCCCTTCTCACCTGTTGGTCGAAATTCGAACTACTAATTTTTATTGCAGATTTTACACCCATGATCCATAATGTATTTTCCAAGTTTCACCGATATCTGTCTATCACAGGGATGGCGAACTGTGTCAAGCCGCATACCACTAGTTTTTTAAAGAAATAGGCGACTTCTTGAATCGCAGAGATTCGATTCTAAGATAATGTAATGTTTACTATAAAATTTTACTGTTGTCCAGCGTGCCGCAATTGGCCACCCTTGGCTACCAGAACGAACTAACTATACGGAGGTCCAAACAGGGTAACTTTAAGTATAACTACCCTGCATATGAAAGAGAAGTATTTCCTGCCCATCATAAAACGAACCACATAAAACAGTTTCTATAAATATGCCAGTTAGGTCTTGTAACATATCAGCAGATATTTGTATAAGAAATGCATTTAAATTATTTACAAAATTGAAAAAAAAAAACAATTAAAAAAATGAAAAATAATTTGGGACATTTTATCTTATTGTAGTAAATATGAGATCTAATCCGAACCTCCCGGGTTAGAGAATATAAGGGAAAAACATTGTCGTTTCATTGGTGTAGATTATACAAAAGTCTTTATATACCTACATATTAGATGAGTTGCGTCGGTTGTGAACCACTGTTCTAAGCAGGACCCGATTAATGTCTCGCAAACTTTCACCAGTGAAAACGAAGAGAATTTTTTCCTTTATTTATAACATAAATTACGTATATATAAGTGGCTTTAAACTGGTGGAAGTTAACCCCAGTGGCAACCATGCTTTTGTTCTAAGAGTCTTTGGTAGTTAAAGTCTTCGATTTAGAACGAATAATGGATACATATTTTTTACAATTTTTAAACGAATTCTTGATAATAGATTAGTTTAATTTGTTTTAACTTATTTATTCGTTCTATGGAAAATACGTTGACAAGTATAGGTATAGATATTTACGACTTTTATCTCACATTCTTTAGTTACTTATATTAGTAGTGGGCAGAATGAATAATTTTACTACTCGAATAAATCATTCGGGCATGTGCAAAAGCATAACTGGCAACCTATGTTTGTTTTTGTTTAAATTCAGTTTCCACCAGAAATTTTTTATCGAAATTTTATTTAGAATTAGGTTAAGACACTTTAAAATAATATATATTTATCTTCATAATTTCTGAAGATAATTGATAAAAAAAAATTACAAATGTTGGCGACTGTGATTTTTTTTTCTTTTTTTAATCTAAATTTCTGCTAGCATTTGATTGAATGTTGGACAGTATATTTTTGTGCATGTCCGAATGATTCCTTCGATAGTAAAATCCTGCATTCTGCACATCACTAACTTATATCCATCCAATGTTTAACAATCTTTTATAAAATATTCCATCTGCCCCCGAAATAATATAAGAATATTTAGTTATTTAAAAATAAGATTTCATCTGATGATGTCTTAGGCCCACGGGCCTGGCTCTACTACTTCTGGCGGTAATGGTGTGATGAGTCGCACATCCTCTGTGTCTTTTTTAGGGTTTCGTTCATCTCACGAAACCCTATTCGTCTCGCTCCTCTGTCTGTCTGTCTGTCCGTCACAGAGCCCGTTCTCAGAAACTATACATGTTGGAGACATGAAATTTTGTGTACTTATAGCTGAACACGTCGCATCATACGACAAATCATAAAATTTTGAAAAAGTCGTACATTTAACCCTTTGGGCTCCCGCATGTGTATTTTAAACAATTCTTTCTAAGTGAGCTCCTAATTATGTTGGAGACATGAAATTTTGATTACTTATAGCTGAACACCTCACATTATACGACAAATGATAAAATTTTGAAAAAGTCGTATTTTTAACCCTTTGAGCTCCCGCATGTGTATTTTAAACAATTCTTTTTTAAGTGAGCTCCTAATTAATTTGGAGGAGTGAAATTTTGCATACTTATAGCTGAAAACCTCACATCAAATGAAAAATCATAAAATTTTGAAAATGTCGTGCGTTTAACCCTTTGGGGTGCCGCATGTGTATTTTAACCCTTTCAGGGGCGGTGGCTAGAGGGTCTAGCCACCTAATTTTAATTCCAAAATTGACTACTGGCACCAAGAATATTTTAATAAAAAGTTGCTTTTGTAATTAAAGTGCAAAATAGCGTTTTGTTATTTATTGAAAAATTCGTTTGAATATTCTGGTGTCAGTCAATTATTTTATCAGTTTATGAACAGAATTTCTCTGCCCCTGAAAGGGTTAAACAATTCTTTCTAAGTGAGCTCCTAATTATGTTGGAGACATGAAATTTTGATTACTTATAGCTGAACACCTCACATTATACGACAAATGATAAAATTTTGAAAAAGTCGTATTTTTAACCCTTTGAGCTCCCGCATGTGTATTTTAAACAATTCTTTCTAAGTGAGCCCCTAATTATGTTGGAGACATGAAATTTTGGGTACTTACAGCTGAACACCTCACATAATACGACAAATGATAAAATTTTGGAAAAGTCGTACATTTAACCCTTTGGGGTCCCGCATGTGTATTTCAAACAATTATTTCTAAGTGAGCTCCTAATTAGTTTGGAGACGTGAAATTTTGCATACTTATAGCTGAACACCTGACATCAAACGACAAATCATAAAATTTTGAAAATATCGTACGTTTAACTCTTTGGGGTCCCACATGCGTATTTTAAACAATTCTTTCTAAGTGAGCCCCTAATTAGGTTATGGGCGTGAAATTTTGCATACTGATAGCTGAACACTTCGCATCAAAGAGCAAATCATAAAATTTTGAAAAGGTCCTACTTTTAACCCTTTGTGCTCCCACATGTGCATTTTAAACAATTCTTTCTAAGTGAGCCCCTTTTTAGGTTGGAGGCGTGAAATTTTGCATACTTATAGCTCAACATCTCAGATCTCACGTCAAATAATAAATTTTGAAAAAGTTTTATGTTTAACCCTTTCAACTCCAGCTTGTGTATTTTAAACCATTCTTTCTAACTGAGCCCCTAATTAAATTGGAGATTTGAAATTTTGCATACTTATTGCAGAACACCTGAGGCCAGGCGACAAATCATAAAATCTTGAAAAAGCCTTACGTTTAACCCTTTGAGCTACCACATATGTATTTGAAGCAATTCTTTCTAAGAGTGTCCCTAATTATGTTGGTGACATGAAATGTTGCATACGTATAGCTGATCACCTCGCATCAAACAACAAATCATAAAATTTTGAAAAGGTCGTACATTTAACCCTTTGTGCTCCCACATGTGCATTTTAAACAATTCTTTCTAAGTGAGCCCCTTTTTAGAATGGAGGCGTGAAATTTTGCATACTTATAGCTCAACATCTCAAATCTCACGTCAAATAATAAATTTTGAAAAGGTTTTATGTTTAACCCTTTCAACTCCAGCTTGTGTATTTTAAACCATTCTTCCACCCCTAATTAAATTGGAGATTTGAAATTTTGCATACTTATTGCAGAACACCTGAGGCCAGGCGACAAATCATAAAATCTTGAAAAAGCCTTACGTTTAACCCTTTGAGCTACCACATATGTATTTGAAGCAATTCTTTCTAAGAGAGTCCCTAATTAAGTTGGTGACATGAAATGTTGCATACGTATAGCTAAATGCCTCAGACCACACGACAAATCATAAAAATTTCAAAAAATCTTTTATTATTTACCCATCTGGGCTCTAACTTGTGTATTTTAAGCAATTTTTTTAACCTCCGCCCTTTTAACCCGGGGAGAAATTTTCCAACTTTTGCCGACACCCCTTTGACCATTCTTTCATATTATGCACCATAGCCTTACATATTTTAGTTCCATTTTTCCGCCAGGTGCGCCTACATATCTCGGGTGCTATGGGCCTAATCCCCTCGACTAATATATCTACGGATAGTATGTAAAACGGATTTTCGTTCGGATGCAGGTTTGTTCAGAATCAAATGCGCCCCCTGGTTGTGAAATGTGGAACTAACAGATTTTTCAAAAGGATAAAGTGTTTTGAAAGGAATATTAAACGAAACCCTCTGTGCGATCTGTGATCACACTTACCCACTTGTTTTCTAATAACAACTCTAAAAGTAATAGAATTAATGTTAATGATTTATAAATAAGTATACTATTGAATTTAACGGTCCTTCCGAAAGCATGCTTAATGATAAGCCTTATGAATGAACTACTTTTGATAAATTAGAAATTATTGCTAACTTAACTTCTCGCAAAGCCAATAACATGTTGGATGCAATCCCACTCGTTGTAAATTCCAAACTTCAAGATGGTGGCGTAAAATTTATGGACACTGATGAGGGCTTTATCCCTGTTAAAAAGAAAAGTAAAGTGCAACATAAAGCTTCTGCTAAAAAACCCCCTAATGATGAAATCCTTAAGGACGATGATAACGAAAGTGTTTCTGAATCTGAGTCTATTGATCTAAATAATGATGATAAAACTTCTGAAAAAACTAAGAAAAGACCTAAACCGATCATGGTTAGCGGCATTCCAAATATTATTGAATTTCTAAATTCACTTTCATCTTGCAACAAGTACAACTATGTAGCTAAAATAGCAGGAGAATTCATTCGTATTTCCCCAGCAACCTTCCGCGACAAAATGTTGCTTCATGAACACTTTAAGCAAACTGCTGTTCAGCACTACATTATCCCGGACCGGGACATACCACTGAAAGTGGTAATTAGAGGCCTCCCTAGAACTCTCGATATTGAAAGAGTTAAAGAAAGTTTCTCTCGCAGGGGTTTCAAAATACTGAAAATGTCTCAATTAAAAAGTGGTACAGATGGGAAACCCATCCCTCTTTACTTACTGGAACTACCTAAAAATTTAACTTCTTATGAGATTTTCAAAGTAAATACTATTTATAGCCTAAGGGTTGCAGTTGAAAAATTTCGCTTCTCTAAAAAAGCTGTCAAAGCTTTGTCATCGCTGTCAAAAGTTCTTCCACGTAAGCGCGAACTGTCATTTAAATACCAAATGTGTGGGATGTGGTGGTCCCCACCTGTCCCCAGACTGCCAAATTAAAAAAGATGTCGCTAATGCTAAAGAAAATTCTACCAAAATCATTATACCATCTTCTAAATGCGCCAATTGCTCACTAGAACACCCTTCATCTTATAAGGGTTGTCCGCAATTTCCTCTTAAACCCCCCCCCCCCAAAAAAAAAGAAAAAACCTATGCTAAAGCAGTTGGTGAAAGTAAAAAAGAAAACAATTCTTCAAAAAATCCCAGAAACAGTTCTGAGGACGTCATATTACCACCCGCCAATTAAATTCCTTCTATGCCCAAGGCTCCGCCTCCCACTCGGCAGCTTTATGAGTTGCAGGAGTTTTCAGGTTCTATCCCTTCCCTACGATACCTGAAATCCTATCTAAAATGAAAGAAGAACTAAATGTAAGTTCGTTTAACGAAATTCGCGCTAAACTCAACAGTGTCTTAGAAGAGATACAATCTAAAAAATATCCAATATCTAAACTTCTCGCCTTCAGCGAGATGATTAACAGTAACTTTAACCTCTCTAGTAGCGAGTCGTAGGTTCGCTTATGGCTCCTACCCTTATTTAAATTTTATTTCTCTTATTATTGTCATTTAATATTGTCCAAAAGTAAATGTTTCTTGGGGGGAAAAACGACGCAGAAAGACACAGATACCTTATCAGAAAAAATCATTTAATCATATTCAAATGTGGACGCCTGTGTTGAACCAAACGCTCTCATTGGGTTAACATTTGGCTTCTGAGTGTTCTTCTGTTATATACGTAAGCTTTAATTTGATTAAGATAAATATGTTGAACATATTTTCAACTGGAATTATGCGGCTGAATATAACAGTTTAGGAATTAGTTAGCGTACACGAGAAAGAGGGATACAAAGAGTATTCTTAACCTCTTGCGCTCTGTGACGTACGCGGCGTACGTCATGCTATTTTGTTCATTTCCGACAATGACGTATGCAGCGTACGTCATGATATCTAGCTGAATTTTTAATAAGACTGCGAATACTCCCCAGGATGTTTTAGCTCTTATTTTTGCTTTTCAAGATGATTGATTTCGCATAAATAAAGTAAAAAAAAATACCAATAGAAGTTTTGTTGTTTGAATTCAAAATTTCTAAAGAGAATATCTGCCAGATTCGCCAAAACTGGTGGCTAGTGACATACATCCGCTAACAGCGCCAGTATTCAAGGATTTAACGTGAAACACACACTCAATTGGAATGGATATAACACTAGAACTACCATAGCGGTCATTTTGACCGCTACCAAAAAAAATCAATTCTAACCAGAAATGTCTTTCTAAAATGAGTTAAATATGTATCATGGTGAAATAAGGTATATAAAAAAGGTTAAATAGTTCCAAATAAAAATTCTGGTATAAAATATATATATAACACTTGAGAAAAAATTGCGGTCGTTCTAGTCTTAAACACATTTAGGCTAATTCCATGGGGTTTTAGTAGGGTAAATCACGTAGCTGATAACTATTGTGCTTGTTAGCCACCGTTATTTTCGAAAAGGTTGCTTCGCCTTATTCAATTAATGAGATATCTCCGATAAAATAAGTCACATTTTCTTTTCTGAAATACTGGTAGCCAAATATCATAGCATATGACTTACACTACCAAGTACTCATGGAACTAGCCATTCAATAAACACAACAGAACTTTTTATATATTTTATAATTGCAATTAAATAAAAACATTTTATAATCCTAATTCAACACCGGAACTTATTAAATCTATTACGTTAATGCAAAACATGACATCTGTAAATTGTTGTTTGTGAAATTGTTGTTTTAAACACAAAAATGAATCTGTAATAGATTTTATCTGCACAATACAAGTTATTTTCTTTCCATGATCGGGATGTTGTATCATGTGATGAATAGTTCTCACGGCGATTGAAAACAATAAGAATTTCTGACATCTAGTGCGTGTTTGTAATAAACAAATAATTCAAAATACGCATAATATACACATTAAAATAAAAATAAACGGTAAAAAATTTCTGAATAAATAATAATTAAAATGTAGTTTTCAGGGTACGTACACTTTTACCACAAAATTCAGGAAAAATTCTGTGTCTTATTGATTCCTAGATTAAATCTGTGGTTAAATTAGGAGGGTACAAATTCTGCAATTTTAATGATAGATAAAACATTTATAATTTTAAATAATTGTGTCATGCTGCTTGTATGCTCTAAGTAGTGATTGCAACTTCGATAAGTATTTAAAAGGTTAAACTAAAGATCTTTTCTTTGACGTACTAAAATGGGATATTATTGAAAAATATATAGGGGAGTTAGGGGATAAATGGGACAAGGGATGGATGGGACACTCAATATTTCAGGCAATAAGCATTTATTTTAAATTGCTTCCTATCCCCATATAAGGCTCTACCACAGTATGCTTCAGAGCTAAATGTAGGACCACACTACTGTTTTCATTTTCCTTCAAAGTTGCATTTTCTGAAATCTCTGCTTAAAAGAAAGTTTTTTTTTACATTTGAAGATGTGAAATATCTTATACAATATAAAAAATTAGGCTATGTTGTACTTATTTATTTCAAGGTTCAATATCGATAATTAAAATGAATGAATAGTAACCATTGTGACAAAATAATTTTTGAGGCAAAATGGCTGAGAAGGGAATATATGTATCATGGGGATGATTGGGACATTTCAAACGGGGATGAATGGGACATTCTCATTCATCCCTAGAGATGTTGAAAATTTTACTTATTAACTAAATAGTATTATATAGGTTGGTAAATTAATAATTTACGTTAATTATTAGTATTAAATAGTATTATATGAGTTATTATTGTTTAAAATTTCTGAGTGTTATTTATTGTATTGTAATAATTACTAATGGATTATCAAAAAATTGGTGCTAAAACTTAATCAAATTAGATAAAATTGTTTAAAATAGTAGGGTAGGTAGGTATGATACACTTTTTTTTCTAATTTTTTACAACCCTTAGAAACCCATTTTTAAACAAATTTTTCGTGTTTTCTTATAAAGTGACCTTTTATCCATTTATTAAAAATATTGTGAATTTAAAAAATAATTACTCCAAAAATATATTTCATTTATTGTGAATGGTTACTACTGTATCAAATCTCCCCATTGCTGGGGAGCATTGATACACTAGCAAGGGCGATTTGATACATTGTTGTGTAAACTGAAAAAAAATGCAGACAATTCAATTTATGTGTTATACAATTTTGTTATGATAAATCTTGAAATATTTAAGTAAAATTTAAAAAGAAATGACACTGACATATTTTTGTTTCAGAAATGATTTTTACAAAAATATATGAACAATTTCTATTATTTAAACAATTCTATTAACACACTTTTTAGAAGATAAATAATGAAAAACTCCCTCAGAGATCTTGCTACAAGGGCAAATGAAGTGAACATTGCTGATTTGCAAACAATTTAATATAAATTTAGCACATTTAAGGTTTCTTTAACCCTTTCAGGGCAAAGCATTTTCAATGCTAAAGTGTTGAATAAATGAATGGGCACCGGAATTTAGCAACAAACTTAATTGGAAATAAGAAAAGGGCTATATTTCACTTTCATATTAAATGGAAAATATTTTACCAAAATGCTGGTGCCAATGTGGCGTTTGGGAATTAAAATTAAGTGGTTTCATAAACATACCACCAACCCTGAAATGGTTAAATGAAAAACTCTTAACTCTATCATTTGGTTAGTAAAATCGGGTGAATTTAATGTTTTTTTTTTTTATTTGCCCTTCGTCAATTATAGAAACATCTTCCCTTTCAGGCCATTTATTTTTTTCCTTCTACATGACGAGAAAAGCGAACTAACCATCTATCATCGCACTCATTTTCTATGTAACCTACATAATGTCTATAAATAATCTGTTTGTTCTTCCTTACCAATTTCAGTAGCACTTGCTGTGAAACATTAATGAATATTACAGCAATATATTAGTTCACAACTTAAAAAAACTATTAAATTTCAAATATACAAGTATATCATTTCTCCCTATCATGCCTTATTGGATTTTCAATCACTCTGTATAAATGCAGTTGCAAAATGCCAATTTCCTTTCTGGTAAAACTCACCCTAACAATGTGCTTTACAAAAAAAAAAAAAAAAAAAAGAAGATATTATATTCACAATAATAAGAGTTATGAAAGAAAATCAGTATTTAAAAAAAAAATTACATTGACATTCCAAAAGTCTTCGAAATTAAAAGAAAAGAAAGTTGTGAGTTTTTCACTGCTAAGTCCAGCTAATGATGGCCTCTGCTAATAAAAGAAGACTTTACATCTGTTAAAATGGCTGTTAATGCCATTTGTTGAGAAAAATTGTCAATGTATCAACCCTCCGTATTTATAAAACCTCCCCTACCTCCCTATATGTTTATTGATCAAATGGGGGAAATTATATTGAATTTTGAATGTTGCACAAATAAATCCCACCCCTAACATATTGGGTCGATCGGAAATTAGTGTCGTGATAGGAAAATCAATTCGCACCGAAAAATTCTGTCATTTAATTATTAAACATTGATTCCGATATCTAATATCTAATAATTACCAAGCAGAAATTTCCGGTGCGAATTGATTTTCTCAACACGACAGGACTTTCTGATCGACCCAATAATTTTCGTTCTGCATGTTTCGATACATTTAATTAATATTAATTGCAGGGTTCGTAAGGGTGCTTGAATTTTCAGACTAAGAAAATTTTCGGTACCAGTATTTTCTTACAGAAAATCTCTAGTGAAATAAGGCGAAATTTCGTCCGTTTAAACTAGATTTATTTTTCTATACACAAATTCTGATATTTGGCCTTGAAAATAACGGTACCCGTACGAACCCTGTAATTAATAAGTTATGATTGAAAATTATTATCTATGCCGTATTTAAAAGACATTTTGCACTTTCATTTCAAATCTAAAATGCCTCATAAGTGGAAAAAAACCCTGATTGATATCCTAAGTCTGCATTGAAAGTTAAAACTGCAATAAAAGAAGTTATTGAAAAAAAAAAAAAAAAACATATCGATTCGTGCAGTAAAATCCTACATTACAAATATAATTACATATAGGGTTATAATTATAAATTTTAATTTGGTAAAATTGGATACAGGGAGGAAAATCTTTGCGTCCCATCCATCCCTATTAGTGTTTCATTCATCCCTGCTGTGGGGATGATTGGGGCAGGGAGGAACATTTTTTGATTTCATAATATTTTTCTGAATAAATCATAATTTAGATTAAATATTGTTCATATATGTTGTCATATACCTAATGTATGAAATGTGATATATAATATTGATAATAACAAATAAAAAAATATATATATTTGTGAAAATGTCCCATTTATCCACCATCTCCCCTACATGTATTAGATGATTTGCGATTGAACTATAATTATGTACTATGTGAAAAATATTCTATAACCATTTGGACTCCGTCGCCTCTTACACAAATTTATTCGATCGGCACCACTTTTTTAAAAGAAGTTCCCTGCAAGTACACAATTTCAAAAGTGTTCTGATTAAAAAAGGTAAATTTTATTTTCCTTTGTTACTGTTGACGAAAACAAATTTTGCAAAGACAGATGATAGCTGTGCAGCAGAGACAACAGGAGTGCTAAGGGTAAACGTATCAGGATTTTCCACAAATATGTTACGGCGAGTTTCTACGAAAACTATAGAAGCACAGCTGCCATCTCTTCCGCTTTTTCAGACCACAAAAAATTAATAGACATTTTTGCCTTATTTAATCGGCAGATTACGGCTATTTAAAAAGGTAAAATTTACTATAAAATTTTTATGGTACAGTAAAGCGTAAGTTGTTGGAAGCAATGTAGAAGCCACACATTCTTCAAAAATCTTGAGGTTAGGTATGTTTCTCAGTTTCATGCATCAATAAAAATATTCTATTGTATAGATTTAATATTTAATTTTCGAGTTCATAAACTATAGTTCAATATATGATATAAATACATAGGTTTTCGACTAAAAGCTAACAAATTCTTAACACATGAAAAATTACATAGGTTGAACTACAGATTCAACGTCCACGTTTACCTATAAAACAGTAAAGCCCTTGAAGGGCGGCGGTTAATTTTTGAACCACTTAGTTTTAATTCATGCCACACTGGCACCAAAATTTTGGAATGAAAATTTTCCTTTTATCAAGTACGCGAAGAAAAAGTTTCTTATTTTCAAGTAAATTTGTCTTTAAATTCTGGTGTGAATCAATAATTGAGCATTTTACGCACAAAAGTGCTTTACCCTGAAAGGGTTAAGAAAGGTTGCTCTACGCCCCAACGTCTACATAGCTGCCAACTTGTACGGATTTTTTGCTACCACTAAAATTTTACAGAAATTTCTGCCTTATTTAATTACCAACATTCACTGTAATTCGGTGATTGAATTAGGCAAAATTTTCTATTAAATTTTAGTGGTAGGAAAAATCTGTACAAGTTGGCAGCTATGCGTCTATCTTCGGTAACGAAATGTAAAAATTAGGTTTAGAATTCATGCCTTAATTCGTTGAAGGGCGGTGGGATATAATATACACCACCTAATTTAAATTCCGAAATGCTACCATGGCACAGGAATTTTGGAATGAATTTTTACTTTTATAATTAAGTTATTCAGGAAGAAAATCGTTTATTAATTTTCGAATAATTTTGTTCTTAACCATTAAATGCGCGATTTTTTATTTTGTTTCGAAATAATTATATACGATACTCTGAAATGTTTATAACACGGGGAAAATAATGAAAAAAAAATCAGAGATACATCTTTCATATAATACGTCAATCTTTTCTTCTGTTGCACATCTGCAATACAAGTAAAAACTTCTGTCTACATCACCTACTAAACCACTCCATAAAAAGAATGAGTGTTTGATAGTCACGAATTGCCATTTTTAGGTTTTTCACTCTCTCTAACTGCCCTGCACAAAGACACACAGTTAGGTAACTAGAGTTGAAATACTATAAAAATCTACCTAATATGCTATAGAAAATTTATTTGATTTTAATTTTATAAGTTCTGCTAGATTTTTTCCGGTATAAGATAATATATTTATTATATTTTTAATTCAAGAAAAACAAGCATTTAAATAACTGTCGACCGTCCCTTTCTTTTTACCTTTAAGTCAAATAAACATATTTCGCACTGAAAGTTTTCTTAGTAAATAAAATTAAATACGTACAGCATAGAAGCAGAAAACATTTTATTCCATTTTTTTTTTCAAATCATGATTACATAATTTAGAAAGAAAAATTAGGTTAAAAAGCTATGCATATGCAATCCATTTGTTTTCGGACACTTTTCAGTTTTTTGTGTAAGTCGGTGTTGGCAGTTGGGGTACTCTTTTATTCATATTGCTTAGTTCTTACCACATTAAAATATATATATTCGTCTTATTAATGACAAAATAATGGCAGATTAAATAAGGAGGATAACAAAATATCAAAACAATTGTAGCAATCAAGCAATTTTAAAGTGAAATTCAAATGGCAAGAGTAGTGAAAGTAACCAAATCCGTATTTTACATAGAGTGTAGCTGTCCAACATTACTTGCGTGTTTATTCACACATTTCTGACGGACTTGTCAAATTCATTTTTCTCTGCAAAATGATTGATTATTTTTGCTACCATCGGCTTCGAGAAATAAAAACGCTTTAACTATGACAGGCAGTTTTTAAAAATTTTTGACACCCATATTCGATAAGTTTAGAACATTTTTCTTTTTTTATATGGCCATTGGCTAACCATTTCGAAAATGGTATAATTATACAATGTACCGAATTTGCTTAATTATAAGTCAACTCCAAAATTGGAGAAAAATAATATGTACTCTAGTTTTTACACCAATTAATTTTCTTCACATTATTGATTCTCAAACATTTTAATACTTTTCAGTGAATAATTAAGGCAAAAATTTCTATACGATACGGAAATTTTGGAATTCAAACAAAAGTACAGTAAACCCTCGATTTAACGGACCTCGGTTCAACGGACTTCGGATTCAACGGACTAATTTAAAAAAAAAATTAAAAATTAAAAATTAAACGAAAATTAAAGTAAAACAAGTGGGTAAGTGTGATCGCAGATCGCACAGAGGGTTTCGTTTAATATCCATTTTAAAACACTTACAGGGTTTGAGATTTCGGATTTTAGGAGTACAATAATGGAGGCTGGTGAGGATGTCCCTGAGAAAGATATAGAATAGTGGCTCGAGAATGACGAAGCAGATCCAGGCTTCCAGATTCTAAATGAGGAGGAGATCGCAGAAAGTATTCTGCATGATGATAATGAAGATGAGGTCGAGGACGACAAGAAAGAAGAATTAAGCGAATTTCGACCGAAATTATCTACAGTACGAGAGCATATGGATGACGTCATTACTTACATAGGGGCATCTTCAGATCCCGAAGTGTTTGCGTATTATGAACACTTTAGACAATTTCGAGCTCTTATAATAAAAAAACAGCATTCAAGTGGGAAACAACAACTAAAACTAGACGCCTTTTTTCGATCCAGCAGTATGGAGCAACCTTAATGTGATGTAAATAACATAAAATGATGCCTATTGTTTTGGGGGCATTATAATTTTTTTCCATTTGTTTATTGCTTGTTTATTAATTATTATTTCTGTGTAAAAAGTGTTTCATTCTCATAAAAGTTGCATATGTGTTAATTCGTTTGTATTTCATTACCAATATTGTATTATTAAAAGTAATGTATTGTGTTTATATATATATATATATATATACAGTAGTATATATGTATATACAATATATATTTATGTATATACATATATTGTATATATACAATACATGTATATACACTGTATATATTGTATATATATATTATATATGTATATATGTAATTAGAAGTACATAATAATATATATATATGTACTATAATTATAACAAAATAATATTATAAATAGTACTTTGCGATTTAACGGACTTTCGATTTAACGGACACATCTTAGTCCCAATTAGTCCGTTAAATCGAGGGTTTACTGTATATAATATTTCTTCCCATTTTGATATCGGCTTATGCTCAAGCATAAAAAATGGATTTTTATTACTAATAATAAACTTATAGCTGTGATTCTTGATTCACATTTTGATTAAACATTCTTACTTCTAAGCTAAGTAAAATTCTTATTGCTAAGTAAAATTCAACCAAAAATTCGAATTTTACTTTTTTATATAATTAAATAGTTTAAACTATTATCTTCCCAACGATGTGTCACACATGTTTATATATAAAAAAATAAGTGTTGAAATTATTCATTCTTTCTAAAAGTACTTCACAGCTTAATGGCCATTTAAATCTTTAATTGACTTACTCTGCAAATTTGGATTTTT
Organism: Maratus speciosus; assembly: GCA_963932465.1. NCBI lineage: Eukaryota > Metazoa > Arthropoda > Arachnida > Araneae > Salticidae > Maratus > Maratus speciosus. The sequence goes on from OZ010794.1 coordinate 133,978,574, forward strand.
CATATTTATGTTTCTTTTTTTCAATATCTGTTAAACTTAAGAAGCCAGATCTTTTTTTTAAATAATTATATTATGTTATATTGTATACTTTAACACAGGGATTTAATGATTTGTTGAGAATTATTTATTTTAAACAGTGAAACCTTGAACCAAAAATGCTAATTTAAAAATGACTTTCAATAAATAAGTAATAATTAATTTTGAGTTTCACTTAGACAGAAAATGGTCTGTTGAAATACGTAAACCATGTTATTTTGACTACTCTAAAAAATCTAGACCTCTATCTTTCACCATTTCTGAGAAAAAGGTACATAACGTTGATGAATTTAAAATGACGGAGACAAAACTTCCCCGGTCCCCTTAAGCGTTATATAATATACTACTTAAAGAGAAACTGACTTATTTTCGCCTTTGCCCGTGTGGATATAGGTATAATATGTAAATCTATACATATTTCAGAATAAAAAACAAAAATTTGTACTTTTAATAATGTACTTCTAATGTACTTCTAATTCTTAAGGCATTTATGTGCAATTATGGAAAATACAGGCACGCTTTGTAATTATAGTCCGGAGCTAAACGACAGAAAAACACCATATGGATGAAATCAAATGTAGACAGTTGTTATTATAGCTTATCACTGTATAATTTAAAAATAACCGATTTTTTATACTTCTATTTAGCAGAGACGTTCTATTTTAAACGCATTTTCAAAACTTAAAGCCTTAGTCCATCTTGAAATAAAATTTCCTACATTCCAAACTAACATTTGATTTTATCTAAATTTCGAAATGACTCCATCAAGTAAAATTACAGAAGTTTTTAATGTAGTTGGCTATTCACGAAATACAAATTAAGCAATAAAAACTACTCAATACATTTATATTATCTGGGATGAGATGTGATTATTTTATCAGGAATTTACATCAGCTTGAACATCAGTTGTGGTTTCGGGATGTTCCTACCATTCATTTGTATTAATATTGTTATTTACGTAGGGAAATGTTCGTTGAATTATCTTAACTCTTAAATGCGCGATTTTTTATTTTGTTTCGAAACAATTATACAGGGTGTTCCGTTAAAGGGGTCCAATATTAATAGGGGTAATAGAGGAGATCACACGGAGCATAAATCAGTATATAATGCCTGGCCGGATCTCAATAATTTTCAAGTTACAGCAAATAGAATGAAAAATCGGAAATTTGTAAAAAAACCCTCATTGCTAAACTATTGATAATGCTACATAAAAACGAAGCACATATTTAGAAAGAACAGAAAAAAATCTACGAAATGACATAAGTTGTTTTAGAATATTGAGAATTAATGGCGAGTTACAAGCTCTGAAACAGTGAAAAAATACAAAATCAAATATTTAGCAAAATAGTTAATCGTTAATTCCAAAAATGCAACTCTACCTACATCAAGGAAAATGTTATAAAATTTGGTCCATTCCGAAAGCTTTCGAAGAAGCTGACAATAAACCATATCAGTTTAATTGTATGGGAGAAATCAAGCAGTTCCCTAGTTACAACTCTGTACTGTTGCACGCTCGGAAAGGGCGAAATCCGCCCATGACGATTGTAAACACCCCGTTTTAATATCTTTCAATTATACATTTCTGATCAACCTCTATCAATACCCTTTCATTATTCAGTCTGGTCAAGTGAATGACATATTGTGCAGCTCTCGTCTTGTCTTAAAGCAAACTCCGTGACTGCTGCGTTTCCTCCATGAACTTTCAGGATGATGAAGAAGAAGTACTTTTTATGCAAATTTTCTATGTGTATAGGAAGAAAAGTGTAATAAATCAGCAGTCATCAGTGGGCGTTATGTTAAAGGGAGGCTGTTGTAAGTGGGATTGTAGTAAGTTGATGTATAATAATTATGCCGGAATACTCTAACGAAGAATATGCGGACATGCATCTGATGTACGGGCAAGCTCATGGAAATGCATGTCTAGCACAGCGCATGTACAGTGAGCAATTTCCAAGGAGACGTTGCCCAAGTTCGAAACTCTTCATAAAAATCGATAGACGATTACGGGAGACTGGATCGTTTAATACAGCAAGCATTGATGCAGGGAAACCTCGACATGTACGAACACCTGCAATGGAAGAAGATGTACTGAATATTTTTAAAGATAACCCCTCCACGAGTACACGAGCTGCTGCGTCTGAAGTCGGTGTTTCTCACCAAAGTGTGTGGCGTGTTCTGCGTGCAGAAAACATGCACCCCTTTCATGTGCAGCGGGTACAACTGTTATCAGTAACAGATTGTGCTCAGCGGACAGAATTCGTACGCTGGTTGCTTAATGTAACAGAAAATAATCCACAATTTCTGGAAAATATTTTATTTACTGATGAAGCAACATTTACGAGAGAGGGCGTTGTAAACACGCACAATATGCACACATGGTCATATACAAATCCGCACACTGTTTTCCCGTCGAACGCACAACAAAAGTTCAGTGTGAACATATGGGCAGGTGTCCTCGGCGATTATCTCATAGGACCATATTTACTCCCAGATGTACTCAATGGCAGTACGTACTTGGTTTTCCTACGGCATATCTTACCGCAGTTACTGCAAAATGTGCCAGCAACATTGCGCCACAATATGTGGTTTATGCACGATGGCGCACCGGCACATTTTTTCATAGGTGTTCGCAATCACCTCAATTCAACATATCCTGGGAAATGGATTGGACGCAGTGGACCTGTTGCTTGGCCTGCACGCTCTCCAGACCTCAATCCGTTAGACTTTTTTGTTTGGGGACACCTTAAATCGCTGGTGTATGAAACGCCTGTGGATACACCGGAGGATTTACTAGCGCGAATCGTTGTCGCTGCAGGAGACATCCCCAACTCCGTCGGAGTTTTTCGGCGTGTTCGCCAATCTTTACGACGTCGCTGTCGACTGTGCGATTCTGTTAATGGGCGCAACTTCGAACACCTATTATAATAATGTCCGTTCGTCTGCCTTCCGACATTGAACTGTGCAGCGCAGGCCAGAAGACTATGCTTCACATATGTCATAAAGTACGTGGAATGTAATTCTTTATTTGTCATTTTTCTTTTATTTTCAACACTTTTTGGCACAGTATTTTGTAAGTCACAGACTGTGGTGTACTCAAATTGTAAATTACAAAGTTTGTATGAATTAATTTAAAATTTAGTGTCTTTTTAAAATTTATAATTAATAAAATTATTATGCTATTTGTTATTATTATTTCCTATCATAAATTATGATGCACATATACATACAATAATTGTCCATGTAAAACATGTACTGAAACTTCTTGCATAGTTACAAATCGCAATATTTTTAATTATTTCCGAATTTTCACCACCAGTTTAATTTTAAAGAATTTAACTTAAGCTTTATATCAATAAAAGACCACTTTAAAATGTAGACTATTATTGTAAAGTTATTTTGGTTCATTCAACTCTTGAATAATTAAAAATGTTGCATCTCAGAAGAAGCATGATCGAAAATGTATAGTTGAGAGTAATTAAAAAGGCGGTGTTTGCAATCGTGATGGGCGGAGTTTAACCTTTGCTAGTGTCAAAGAAAGCGGAGTTGTAACTAAGAAACTGATTAATTTCTCTCACACAATTAAACCGATATGGTTCATTGTAAGCTTTTTCGAAAGTTTTCGGAATGGACCAAATTTTACTACATTTTTATGTAGCATTATCGATAGTTTAGCAATGAGGGTTCTTTTACAATTTTCCGAATTTTCATTCTATTTGCTGTAACTTGAAAACTATTGAGATCTGACCAGGCTTTATATACTGATTTATGCTCCATGTGATCTCCTCTATTACCCCTATTAATATTGGACCCCTTTAACGGAACACCATGTATAGCTGTCAACTTGTACGGATATTTCTCACCACTAAAATTTAATAGAAAATTTCATCAATAACAATAGCCGAAGTCTGACTTTTTCTAACGATGAAACAATACAAAAATTTCTGTTAAAATTTAGTGGTAACAAAAATTCGTACTAGTTGGCAGCTATGTATAATTCTCCGAAAGGTTTATTACACAGGAAAAATATTGAAAAAATCAGAGATACATTTTTCATATAATACGCCCATCTTTTCTTCTTTTGCACATCTGCAATACAAGTAAAAACTACTATCGTGTGACTGTTTTACGCTAAAATATTGCAAATTAGTAAATATTTTAATAAGCTTGTCTCCAAATACCTTATTATATATAATTATTTATTTTATAAAACTTAATCTTTAACCTCTTAATTCCCATGATAGAATGCGTTCTACAAATTACTTAGTTAAGAGAATCTGACTTTACACCAGAAAGTTTCAACGGTTAATTTCGATTTATTTAAATGCGGAATGTCTGTTATTAATTAGGGTAAATATTGCTATTTTAATTTTCTGGTGCTAATTAGGTGTATACCAATAAAAAAATCTATTAAATTGAAAACACTGTTGTTTCCATATATGCAAAACTGCGCACTAAATGGTTAAAGCATTTGCTGTAAAAAAATTCGCAATACGTTCCAAAAACTTTTGAAAGAGGAAACTAAAAACGATATCATTATTTGAAATAACTTGTATTCATGAAATGGCTACAGTGAGAGCACAGAACATCGTAATTAAAGAGAATGTTTAGAATAAATTTTTAATTGAACGAAAAGTATATTAAAAATGTGTAGTTAGCTTCATAAGTTTATTTTATCATTGCCGATGGTAAAAAATGTCATAAATAAGTAATTTTAAGATGTCCGGCGAATTTTTGGCTTTATATCAGGGGTATACAAATGTGGCACTCTGGATACCAGTAGTTTTTTTTTTTTTTTTTTTTTTTTTTTTTACAGAAATGACCGAATTCTAAAATCGCAGAGATATGAAGATTAGATAATGAAATAATTACTATAGAATTTTTGTGGTGTCCAGCGTGCCACAGTTGGACACTCCTGCTTTATATAATTGAGAATGGATATTTTGGATTTTTTTAAACAAAATTATTACTACTATTTACTAATTTCTTGCATTAAAATAACTTTAAATCTGTTGATTGAAGTAGACATTATGTAGCCATATGAGTTAAAATATATATATTTTTTTATTAATTATTGTTTTTGAACTTGGCAGCAAAGACAAAATCAAAATTTGTTTTTTCAGTTGAAATGTTGATAAAATATTGGTTGAGTATTGATTGGGTATCCCTGGATTGTATTACATCATACATTTTAAAATACAATGAATAAAAAAAATGGTATGTATACAAGAATGTGGTTTGAACGAACAGGCTTTTTAACAGGCCTGCTACGCTTTCAAATTAAATACCAGTAAATTTATCTAGGAAAACAAATCTTATTTTATCTAACATAACCTCGTAATTTCAAAAGCCGAGTCTTTGTGTAAGTAAATACTGGTGTAAAGTCAGGTAATTCCCTGACCCCGTAGCAACCCTGTTTTAAAAATAACTATGGAAATTTTCCAGTCATGTATGTTATTTTTAATTTTATGACATTCATATCTATCTATTTTTAGTGCAAAAAAAATCTGAAAATTCATAAAATTAGAAGTATCATTACACGGTACGCTTTGGTTAAACAAAAATATATTGTTGTCGTTGTTGTATTTCTTAGAACACGGACAGCGGTTTTCGAAATATATATATTTACGTTTACGAATGAAAAAAGAAAATTAAATTTCGAATATTTCACAAATAACTCTATTTTGATAATGGCTTTTAACTTTTGTAAGGAGTGACCACTTAAATCTAATCCCCAACCGACATACTTGCAGCAGTCGTATATGCCCTGAAATTTCAAGACCAGGAAATTCTTCGGTACCAGCTTTTTTTTTATAGAAAATCTCTTCTTAAAAAAGGCGAAATTTCGCGCGTTTAACTTAGATTTACTTTACTGTAAAATATTATTGATATCTCTCTTGAAAAATTCCCTGAAGCGTACGAGCCAGTACCTACAGGAGAAGTTTTGGATAATAAGTTTTCTAAATTGCAGTCAGCCATCAAAAGAGAGTAGACCAGGGCTGCTACGCTTTCAACTTAAATACCAGTAAATTTATCTAGGAAAACAAATCTTATTTTATCTAACATAATCTCGTAATTTCAAAAGCCGAGTCTTTGTGTAAGTAAATACTGGTGTTAAGTCAGGGAATTCCCTGACCCCATAGCAACCCTGGAGTAGACCCAATATATTTCGATTACCAAATCGTTCCAAAAAAAGTGTATATGTAATCCACAAGAAATTTTGTTAATAGAGAGCTTTATGTTTTCGTCTTCATATTAAATCTTACAAAACAGTAACTTTCAATACGACCAACACGTTTTCGTAACCATTTTTGGCCAAATATGTTGTCAAAATTAGGTGTTCACAACAAAAATTTTAGAGTTTGGTACAATATTACAATGAGCACGTAACGTAAGCTTACTTTTTAAAACATAAACTGAAAGAAGACATATTTAATTCAAATGAATATTTACGTTTTTTCTAGGACAGTTTGGTGATTAAAATGTACGCGGTATTGTCTGTTTTGTGGGTGGTAGGAAGGGGGGGATCATGGAACTATGAATAAAGAGGAACTGAAATATCCTTAAAATAGAGAAGCTTTTGCTGGGGTTGATTACCTCCGGGGTAACTTCCAACAGTAAATTTAAAGAGAAATGTCCTACTTATTTAAACGCCTTATTAACCCTCTGACTGATTATCCCGCAATTTCCACGGACAAGACGTTCGTAGAAAAATTTATATAATATATAATTTTTAAGTAATTTTGTTTTAAAAATTCAATAGTCAAAAGTTAAGAATGCAAATGATAAATATACTATGCGTCTGTCCGCTCTCAACGATGCCCAATGGCTAATTCCTAAACCGTTAGTCATAGACCTATAGTTCCAATTACAAGAATGTTTTAAATCAGGTAAAGAAATATTTTAAAAGCAATTTGGGTCAATAAAAACATTTCTTAAGAAATTACGAAATTTAAATTTTGATACGGTCTCCCGGTCCTATAAATTATATTTAGTAAACTTTCCTATTACACTGACAAGTATGACAAAAAAATGTCCCATTCATATAACACCAAAATTGAGAGAGTTATGAAACTTTAAAAATGCATGACTTATGCCAATTTTCTGCTCTGAAAACAAATGAGTTCGGCTTGGCTTTGAGGGGTCACATCTCACATACCAAGTGCTTAAAGTATTCGAAAATCTTATTTCATGTGTATCTGTGCTTTGAAAAAAATCGTACAAGTATTACGATTAAGTTAATATTTATTAAGTTTCAGATTGGCTAAAATAACGTATATTTTATTTTGTCAGGATTTGTTTCTTTTATGATTTCCTTTAACAAAAATTATGGTTTTTTTATAAGCTTTTATGTTACTTCAATGATCGTATCTATGCTTTCCCAGTTCAAATTTTGTACTCGAACTTTAACTCACTTTCAAATATCTGATCGCGATTACATTTTGCATACTGGCGCAAATCCGATAACAATCTAATATTATTATAATTTTCGTTGGTTACCATTTATACTTATTTTACAGGATAACACAAAAAATTTCGGATAGATTACAACCAAGAAGTTTAAGAAAAAGTTTTAGATTAGATAATACAAGACTGCGATTGTTGGGTGTTTTAACTTATATATATTTTTTAGCACTGCATCCAAAAATTACCTTAATTTTTAACCATCGTGTCAGGTTATTTCGCAAATTATAAATTGTCAAAGTTAAAGATTAAAAAATTCGGATACTGTAAAGTAGAGGAGATGGCTGTGTTTTTTAACTTTTGATAACGGATTTTTACATAATTTTAGCACTGAATCTAAAAATGACCTTCTTTTTTAACCACCATGTTAGATTTTTTTGCGAATCGTAAATGTGTAAGTTAAAATATAGCGAAAATCGTTCACTATAAAACATATGTAAATCATTTTTCATTTTATATTATTTTATTTTATTTTAAATATTTTATAAATTTTATTTCAATAATTTATTCAATATTTTTCCTTGTCCTGGTATTCCTACAGCTAAACACCTGAGTGGTCCGATGAGATGGGGGAGGAGGTTCAAATTTAAGTTTGAACTTTGCAATTTGCGAAAAATGCTGATGTGATGGTTAAAAATGAAGTTCAATTTCGGATTCAGCGGTACAGAATACATACGAATCAATTATCAAAACTAAAAAAAAAAAAAAACATACATAACGCAACTTTTGCACCCTAGTGCAATCTAATAATATTTTAAAATACGTATCATTTTGTAAAGAATTGAGGCTGTTAATTTAGCCTCATTTTATTTAACAAAAATTCTGTCTTTTCTTTCTTCTTAAATGTTTATTACAAATTATATAGTTTGCATTAATATGTCAGAATGATTAAAGATTTCAAATTTATATTGTAATGCTAATTTTACTCTCAACAATCTTTTTAATATATCTGACGAAACTATATTTGCACTAAATTTGTGAATGACTGCCTATGAAGATCAGTTGCTTTCAGTGCGTTTTAAGTTCTGGTACTCGTTTTTAAATGTAACGTTTTTTGTGTATGGTGGAGTACGAATCATATACAGGGCTACACAGAAAATCAGAAATATACTTCTATTTATTGGCGGAAATTGCTGAACAGAAATTTTCAAATGTGCTATGCGTTTAATTGAACTAATTTTCAGCATGCTACGTAGTATACATATAAATAAATAGCTCATATACAGGGCTGCACAAACAAATCGGATATTTTTCCGAGTACTGATGGTAATTGCAGTAATTGCGTTTTCATCTGCGTTATACATTTTATAAATTGTTTATTTGGACATTATGCAATTTAATAAACTATAAATTTTCAAACAGTATTCTGAATCTGTTGGAAAGTGTTGCATACTCTGTGCTGAATGCATTATATTTCTTTCTTGCTTAGATTGATCTTACAAATATTGTAGAAACCTATATGGGTGGTAGGGGAGATCGGGGCACATTTTCCATAGGGGCAAGTTTTCCAACTCGCTTTAGTTTTTCAAAGAGCATCTAGATGACGTTAGCGGGTGAACTGGCTAAAGTGGCTACATTGCACACACCATCTACAAAAGTTATAGTTTGGTAGCTGCTGTCACGTCGTCAGGAGAGCTGTTTTTTAATTTTTTCAACGGTGAGTAAAATGTACGGTCCTTATTAAAACTTAAAATAAAGTAACTAGCGTTAAACTCAAAGTTTTGACATACTATGCACTAAAAAACTGCTTATTTCTTCAGGTAACTATGAGTTTGTTTCGCAAATAACTTACATAGCTCATTCGTCCAGGTAGTGTAAAAGTTCAAATATGGCGACTGGACAGGTTTTCCAACAATATACGGGGCATGTTTTTCAACATGTTTCTCGTTGCAAAACGTTTTCCCTCCTAAATCAGCTAGTCTTATTGTATCAAAAATGTATTTAATGTGTAACAAAATCTGCCAAATAAACATATATAGGCAATTCCATCGTAACTGACGTACCATTTTATGATCGAATTTTGTTTTCAAAACTGTGTGGAGTATTTACTAATAGAGCTAGAACATTTTTTTTACAATTTTAAATATTTCTTATTAAGGACTTAATACCCAAATACCTGCAGATTATTTCAATCTCTCTTTGAGTCCCAAAAATTGCAATTCAAAACTCTGCAACTGACGTAACATAAAATATACGAACACTTTTTCTGCCTTCATTGAAGTGTAAAAACTATTAAAACTAACCAGTTAAAAAAGTGAATTAATGTTCTCAGCAACATTAAGTAATGCCAAATTATAACAGTAACCTGTTTAATTAATTTCTGAATAATAAAAGAAAATAGTGGCATTTACACGTGTAACTGACGTAACATTATGACTTTACAAAGACAATAATGGTACTTAACTTAGTTAGTAAACAGTAATTAACAATGCCTTTTTATTAGGACTTTTCTGTAGAATATATAAATATCAAGTTTTCAAGTCATGTCCTTAAATTAAACATCTTATAAATTTGATTCCCCCCCCCCCCCGCAAAAAAATGATGATTTTCTTCGGAATTGCCCTATATATACGTACCCGTTTAATCATTTAGTCATTTCAGTAAAACTACTAATATAAAAAACAAGTTAAATTCAAAAATATAATAACGTGTCAATTGTTTTCTAAAATGGTTCATTTAATGAATCTATTTTATGTTAAATATGCCTTTGTAGTCATAAGCTGCAACGCTGTGATCGCATTGTGTATGGACCCCTCAAAAATCAAATTAACAAAGCACTAGCTGCTCCACTGGCGTTAAACCACAGTCAATATTATGACGGGTTTTAAACATTCGGGAATTTTCCCACTGAATCCTGAAGTATTTACAGACTCTGATTTCATGCCATCCTACTTTTATGACAGGCCAGCTCCTGCCGCACCAAATCTTGAAAACAATCCTGAAAATATTTCAAACTTTCCACAATAATCGATTCACCCCCCCTCCCCCTAAAAAAGCCCCGCCGAAAGCATCTAATCTTTCTACACAAACGCGGGCTAGCACTTCCAATGAAGCTGTTCCGTAAGTTCTACTCAAACTTTCCATATTGCTTCTGAAGAACGCGTTCCTTCTACATCCAAACAAACTTCGCCTACACCAGAAATTAGACCTTTTGCGAAGGCCGCACTATGGAGGTAAACACGGCGTGGAAAAAAAAAGTATTATACTGACTGATTTTCATGTTAAAAATCAACTGGAAATGGAAAACAAGAATCATCTAAAACAAGGGAAACTGCAAAAGGAATCAAATAAAAGGGGCGAGGAAAAACAAAATCCGATCCCGGCCAGGAAGCTGTTTGGACTTTGTCTTGAAATGTAAAATGCATTAAAACTGTTTATTATGTTACAGTTATGTTACTGTGCATTTAGTTCACAATAAAATATACTTATTAATTAACAAATAAGATTTATTACCTGTGTTTTACAATTTAAAGTATAGTTGGAAAATTTGCTACTGAATATTTTTCGTAGGCTGGAAAACTTGCCACGCATACGGAGCACATTTTCCACCGTAACACGATTAGACTTAACCGTTTTTTGTAAAAAAAGCATATTTAGATTTTTGAAAAGACAATTGTGCCAGTTTGTACATAAAGGTATAGGGAATACAATGATATACTGTACTTCTCAAAATAGGTAAAAAAAGTACAAAAATAAAATTATAAAATGTTGGAAAATTTGCCCCGGTCTCCCTTATTTTTTGAGAAGTATTATGTAAAACGACCATGAAATTTTTTCTTTAAGAATAGTGGACTTATAAAACACACCCTTGAGAACCGTGTCTTGTGTCACATATACATATATATACTTGGAATAATGTTAATGACATACAATAAACGTAACACCCTTTTTAAAACAAATTACAGTAATAACGAATAAATAAGAATTTTCTACAATCATAAGTAAATTGAAACTTAATAAATATCTTAGCCTAATGTAAAGTTGGATAAAATATAATTCTTACATTTGATGAAATACACACATTAATATATACTAAAAAATGTTTCGCTATGTCGGTGATTCGGCGGTGGCAGGCGAAATGTCTGACCATTTGTTTGAAGATAGTCCAAGGCAGGTCAGAAAGCAACTGGCACTCAAAATTTTCGTTTTTTTATAATTAACCAATATATTAATTAAAAATAACTCTCGCAAATTTTGCACTCTCATCAAAAACTATTCTGTTTCATTCTGAGCCGTCAAAAGCGTTCGCGTATTCCCAGAACCCGATTTACACGGTGGAAAGAAATGAAGAATCGAAAGCTGAGATGTATGGGGGTTTTCGCAGCTTATATTTATTCTCTTCTAGAGGCCAAAATGTTTAATATAATTAAAATCAGAAGACATATTATAAAAGATCGTATTTTTGCGTCTTAAGCGCTGTGACTAATTAAAAAAATATATCGCTGTTAACCTTTTCAAAAAAAAAAAAAAAATCACAAAGTGTTATTTTAACAGTCCTTTTCTCTCCCACACGTTACCACTTCCCTAGGGCATTTTGAAGGTAAAGATTAACAAAAAATACATATGTAAAGCGAAGACATTGTGCATTCTACGGTGCATTTAGTTCTCAAAAACATTAATTTTAAATCTTTTAAAATATTCTCGACAACAAATCACTTTCAGTCTTCTGGAGACGACTGTTTTTCTGCAGCAAGAGTGCCTAGGCGTCTGTATTTTAACACAATCTTTTCAGAGCATCTCCACAGATCGAATTTACATCACCTAAAAAATTTCCAAATGTTCGGAACAGTATAAATATTTTTTACAAAATGAAATGTGCAAAGTTTAGAGGAAAACACTTAAACCTGTGTGCTTCGGTCTTTGATGCAAGTTTTCAGTACGTATAAGTTTACAAGTACGTACGAGTTTTCACTAAGTAGGAATATATTTTTTCACGAACATTTTACGGTGTCTTGGATACAGTCATAGTTAAAACCTATTAAAGTTTCAGAGAATTCGGGCGATAAGAACTATTTTTTGGTTATGATAATGTAACAGAGGCGAAAACAAGAAAAAAACGAGGTGAAAACGTATTCTTTTTCGAACTAAATCTCAATATATTTTCTCGAATGTTTGCCGCAGATGTGTATTCGTCATATTTGAAACCGTTGTTAATCACAAAGAGTTCGAACAAGAAGAATTATTTTTAGCTACTGAAATAACAGAGTTATGAATAAAGAGATGGACACATATACACAGTGATGGAACAGTGGCGCAGCTATTGAGCGATTGTCACCACTAAATTTTTATAGTGGGCAAAACTTTACGGGGTGATAAAACGCAGCTATACGAGCAAATTTCTTCATAGTATGTATGGTCGGAACGCAAGCGGAGAGAAGTTAAAAGTTTATCTTTTGAGCAATTTCCTAGAGCATGTACATTAATTACATCCTGTTAATAAAAGGTTATCTGAAGTACATCTTCATTCTTATGTTAATTCTTTAACTGCGACATTGGAAATCTAACTTTTAATTTCTCACAGCTTGCGTTCCGACCGTACATTCTCTGACGAAATTTGCTCGTATAGCTGCGTTTTGTCACACCGCAAAGTTTTGCCCCTTTTTTAAGATGCACCCTGTTTAGTGTATTGTCTACCAGTTGCGAGTGTAGTAACTGAAGAGGTTGTCACAAGATGGCGGTTTCTTTTTATAAATCCGATCTACAGTTTCTGATTACCGTCGGGGCAAACTTCCACCAGTAAATTTTAACAGAAAATTTCGCCTTTTTTAAACGGCTTCTTCATGGAAAATTTATCTCACAAATATGATGAAAATTATTTTTTTCTGCTATAAGTTTGCACAGGTAACATAATCGTTTTCACTGAAACTGACAGAAGGCTGTCTAGGCCAGTGTTGCCAGTGGGCTACTTTTTTTTTATTCAGATTTCTTGATTGGCACCAACTTTTTGAAATGGTAAAATTCGATTTATTTAATAATTTATTAACTAAGGCGAAAACAAGGAGAATTTTACCATTTCAAAAAGTTGGTGCTAATCAAGAGATCTGAAATTTAAAAAAGTAACCCACTGTCAATACTGGTCTAGGTTGTCACAACGTAGGGCCTGGCTACTGCTAAAGTAAATTTCCACCAGTAAAAATTAATTTAACTTTGTCATTGTTTATTATTGAAAGTTTTCACTAATAAGGCGTTGAAATAAGAAGAAAACTTATTTTTAAATTTATTGGTGGAAATTTTCACAGACGATTTCTTTCACCGACGTTTCCCCCTCCCCCCTGCGAAAACGGTTCCAGTTGAAGCTTCACTATTTTAAGGATAATGCCAGTTCCTCTTTCTTAATAGTTCCATGACAGAAGTAGATAATAAAAGGGGGTTCTGCATCAGCGGCGTACGCGGCGTGACCTTGAATGACCTCTGTATGCTGTTTGAAGGTTATGCGGCGTAGGTGAAGGTCATGCGTCGTACTCTTGGAGGCGGGGTCAAGGTGATGCGGCGGTGAAGGTGATGCGTCATCTTATAGTATGAGGGGTTATTTTGAGTTTAATTATTTTACTAATGATAATTAATTTTAATTGGGGGACTTTAACTTTTTTCAGGGTAATTGTTGAAGATTGAATTTTTGGGAGATTGATTTTTTTTCTTACCGTACTGCAGTATGAGGGGTTATTTTGAGTTTAATTATTTTACTAATGATAATTAATTTTAATTGGGGGACTTTAACTTTTTTCAGGGTAATTTTTGAAGATTGAATTTTTGGGAGATTGATTTTTTTTTTCTGACCGTGCTACAGTACTAGGGGTTGTTTTAAGTTTGATTTTTTTTTTAATGATAATTAATTTTAATGGGAGGACTTTAACTTTTTTCGGGGTAATTTTTGAAGATTGAAATTTTTAGAGATTCATTTTTTTTTTTCTCACCGTACTACAGTACTTCGGGATAATTTTACATTTTAAAAATACATTAACGATAATTAATTAAGAAATTTTAATTGGGGGACTTTAACTTTTTTTGGGAGTATTTTTGAAGCTTGAATTTTTCATGGACATTGAATTTTTTCGTCGTACTGCAGTATGAGGGGTTATTTTGAGTTTGATTTTTTTTTTTACTAATGATAATTAATTAAGAAATTTTAATTGGGGGACTTTAACTTTTTTCGGGGTAATTTTTGAATTTTTAGGGGTCATTGATTTTTCTTTTCGTCGCACAAGGGGTTTTTTGAGTTTGATTTTTTTCATTAATGATAATTAATTAAGAAATTTTAATTGAGACACTTTAACTTTTTGGGGGTAATTTTTGAATTTTCATGGACATTGATTTATTTCGCTGTTGTTTAGTACGAGGGCGTATTTTGAGTTGGATATTTTTTTACTAATGATAATTAAGAAATTTTAATTGAGACACTTTAACTTTTTGGGGATAATTTTTGAGATAGAATTTTTTGGGAGATAGATTTTTCTTTTCGTCGTACTCCAGTACGAGGGGTCATTTGTACTTTTAAAAATTAATTAAGAAGTTTTAATTGGGAGACTTTAATTTTAGGGAATAATTTCTGAGATAGATTTTTTTTTCTGTCATTTATTTTTTAGCACACTTGAGTTTTCGGTGTTTTTACTGGCAACGATTTTTAATTTGGGAACTTTCAAATATTTTTTTCGCGATTTTTCATTGGCAATCGAATTTTAAACATTCATTAAACATTTTAATTGGGAGACTTTATCTTTTAACGCAAATTTTTAGATAAAAATGGAATTTTAAATATAAATTGGATTAGGGGACTTTACGCGATTCAATTTAGTGACGTATGCGCTAGAATATTGAGTATTAATTAAAATTCTGAATGATTGTGAATTTTTGTTATTTAGTGTTAGAATTTATGTATGCGAATTTTTTAATAGTACTGCCTCACCTGTGGGTGAGAGGTTATGCTCATGAAGCTAATAGACGTGAAGTGCTGGGTTCGATCCCAATCGCGCCCGTCGGCCTAATCGTTCGGAGTTTTGTTTGAGCTATAGATTTGCATGCGTAAATTCGGGTTAGGTTACCTTAGAAAGACCTTCACGAAGGGTACTCTCCCCTATATCCCTAGTGTAGATAATCAATCGCACCCGTCGGCCTAATCGTTCGGAGATTTGTTTGAGTCATGGATTTGCATGCGTAAATTTGGGTTAGGTTACCTTAGAAAGACCCTGACGAAGGGCACTCCCTCCCTTTATCCATAGTGTAGATAATCGGTCGTCAAAATTAACCCACCTTTTTAATAGTACTAGTAAACTTTAGAATTTTTTTTTCTGAATCCGTGTTAGATGAGTAGATATTTTTTCTCGGTTTTATACAAAAATAGAAATTGGTAAGATATTTTTGAGGATATCGGTTTTTGGCTTGTTATGCAATGTTTAGGTGTGTATTGTTTAATCTATATGAAAATTTATTTTGAAAAAAAAAAAAAACATGAAATGGCATTCATAAAGATATTAGGAAATTTTCCCCCTACCCCTAAATGAATTTATATTTGTGAAATATAGGGTTACCTATTTAATGGTGTGTTTGAATTTAGAATCACCAATATACCTTAACCCGAAATTTTATTGACGCATGTTTTCGAAAAGTTTCATATTTTTAAAAACTAGAAAATCGATTTTTAAACGAAGCGCTTTTTAAACAAAAATAATTTTTGAACGTTTCTATCGGAACACTTTGAATTTTTAATAAGATTTTGGAAAAAAAACGCACTTTTGACAAATTTTCGCTAATAATTGCGCTTTTTAGAATAAAACTATTAAATACATAAATTTACCAAAAATTTAACACACTTACTTTACTTAAAATGACTTTCAGAGCCTAAAAAAACGCGTGTTTCTGTAGGAAAATGTCTACTATACTGAACCGTGGTCATCGTGCGTTATCTTTGGGAACACTCAGAAGTGAATCACTTTATCTAGATAAGGGGTTTTCCTTTATATCGTGATAGGATATTAGATTTTAATTTCGATTGACTAATGGTGGGGTAAAAATTAAGATTTTCATTTAATTAATTTAAGATTTTTATTATCTCACTGATTGTGAATTTAATGAATGAATAATTAATATTTCGTCACACAAAACGAATAAATGCATAATTTAGATTTAATATTTTGTCACAATTTTTAAATGATTTTATTAATATAGAATTTATATCCAATTGGGCGGTCATTTTTTCTTATCGATTTATTTAAAATAAAATTGGAATATTTATTAGCAATTTAATGCATGTGTTACATTTTTTTGGATTTAACTATTATAAAATTAGACCTTTTAAAATGGATACTTTTTTAATTGATTCATTAACCGTGAGAATACTTCAAACATGTCATAGATGAGTCATCACACATAAGTAAATTTTCACTCGTAAACATGAAAGTTTTAATAAATATATTGAGGTTTTTGAAAAGTGACACTCATTTTGTGCAGTGGACTTTAAATTTTTAGTCTAGTTCTAATTTCGATCTAGTTCAAATTTTGTTAAGTTAACACGTTACGAAATATAGGGGAGCTTTATACTATGCATTAATATAACTATGATTTTTGCTTAATTTTTTACAAGGATAAAATTTTTATTATCGGAAAAACACATCTTTAAGAGATTTAAAATAAATATTTGTAAATATATATATAATTTAATATCATTAAATATTTAGTATCTTCACACATAATTAACACATGTTAATTAAGTACGATTAGATTTAAAAGAAATCATAATTTTCATTAAATTTAAAAGAAATTGTACATTTAACTTTTAATCTAGCAAATATTAAAACATGAAAGAAATGATTGCGCTTTTAGAGCATATAACTTTAATCATAAAAATTTGAATACTTATCACTTTTAAATGAAAATGATAAACCTTTATTTAAAATTTTTCAGTTTATAATTAGAGACATACAATTAACTAGAAACTTAAGTATAAAAACAGAAATGAATATCTAGCAATAAGGTTAACATTTTTAATAAAAAATTAATATTTTAGTTTAATTTTAAACGTGCTAGTATTTTTAGACTAGCGAAATATCCCTTTTTTTTAGAAAATACTTTTCTGGTTTAATTTTCATTTATTTTTTAAATATAACTTTTAAAAAATATTCTCAACTGTAAAAACTAGGGATTTGCTTTTGACAATTTTATTTGAATTTAAGATTTGTTTCACATTTAGAAGTATATCTTATCAAAATAAATTCGAAATATTTAGATTTGTTTATTATTAATAATTTGAAAAATAAAACATTTAGAAGTAAATTCACTTACTTTTGTTTATGTTTCATAAAAATCCAAAAGGGTTGAAAAAGAGTAGCAACACTTCACATAAGTTTTGTGATACTAAATGGAGTAAATTTTGAACATCAATATCTTATCTGTTTGGGTATTTCCATGAATACATGATTCATGAGATAAGCAGAATGTCATGTTCAAATTTGAATCTAAGAACAGCGTTAATGAATTTACTTTATTCATATCATATATACTTTAGCTATAATTAATATAATGTGTAATTAATAAGGGATTTAATTAATATCATTCGTTTTTAAATAAAATCTAAATATAATTGTATCTTTTTCAGTCTTATTTAATAGAAGAGGAATGCTTTTCAAATTTATTAAGAAACATGTAAGTTATTATTAGCTTGGAAATTGCAACTGAATTAAAAATTGACTTTTAACATAGAATTAGTCTTTTGCTAAATTTTCAATGAAAATATTTCTCACTTAAAAGTTTTCTTCTCACATTAAAAAAGTCATATACTTGGAATTTTTACCGGGAAAATTTTCTCACATGGAAAAAGGCTTTAGTGATTGTATTAGAATAAAAACTTATCATATTAAAATTTTTAATAAGTAAATTATTATTATTAAATCTATGTCACCCAACACTCACTTTATTTACAAATAAATATTTTTCAATTTTTAATGGAAACAAAAATGGTAGGTAAAGCTTTCGTTTAATATTTTTAAATTAATATGAGTCTTTTTTTTCAGTGCGACTCCTTCAAATTTAAAACCTTTTGAGAGCTTTTATAGGGAGAACGTAAACAAATCGAAGTCTCACATTTCAACAATAAAGGATTTATACTAAGTACACTACAAACTTATTTATAAAAAGGAAAGACATAACCTTATTTCAGTTTTTCGTTAAGCATATTTTTAATTCACAAGCAGGCTTCACACATATTATTTAGCACACAAGTTACTTCAGCGAAAAATCCCTTTTCCTTATCTAAATGATTCATAGGGATTCATACCTCCCTCATGAATACGTTATACAAACGATGTATTAGTTTAATGAATATAAATTTTAACTGAATCCTTTAAACTTTATTTGATAACATTCGATCATTTTTATATTTCAAAACGAAGAAAAATTATTGAATATCACCTAACAAGCATATACTTTTACACTAACATGTTATAAAAACACTTCTCAATATTCAAATTTTATGATATTTCGACATCTCTCGCCAAGCTTTTTAAGAATGAAAGACTATTTCGTTAGGATATTTAGCTTTTTGTATACAATTTTAGCAATAAATACATAATGCACTCAACTTTACTTTATCATTAAACATTAAATTAATCCATCGCATACCAATTCAAACTTAGGATTTTTTTTTATTATTATTTAGGGTAGATAAGTATACGTGTATATGTATACATGCGCATATATGTGTGTGCATTTGTAAATGGGGGAAAAATTTAAAAGGTATACACATTGAAAGTTAATAAAATTATTTAAAAAAAAATTATATAAATATTTCAAGACAGTATTAAAGATTTGAACAACTGATAAAAATGCTTTGAAAAACATTTAAAATTATTAAAAATGTTTCTTTCATATTTTAAAGTCAACAAATTTTAATACATAGCTATGTACATACAGGCATTTGAGCTATATACATACATGCATTTGACCTATGTTAACAGAACAAATGTTTTAAATATTTCGATGCTATTTCCAAGTTACTCAATTTATACTTTTTGAATATGCATATACATATATTTGAAAATTTTAATGTTTTCTGTTAAAACTGACTAGTTATTTATCCTAGCATTATCCTAGTTATTTATCCTACATTTATTAACACAATAAACCAACTGCTTTTAAAAAGACTGTGTGATTATCAAAACAACCCAAATCCTTTTATCTGCACATGCGCAAACATTTTAATAAACTAGAGGTCACATTTTTAATCGAATAAAATAATGACTAATCAAATAGGTTATATCCTAACTTAAATGATACCTTTTTTGTGATATTGCTAAACATGCTACTACAATGTCTAATCAAATAGGTTCTGTACTAACGTTAATTATACCTTTTATGTGGCATTACTAAACTAGCTAACATGACATTATAAAACTAACTTGTAAAAATAACATAACCTGTTTTCACTAGACAAACTTAATAATTTTCGATGCTTTTGTTTGACAATCAACAAAGTTTTATGAAATATATTCAAAAAGTTTGCTGCGATTAAAAAACATGCTTATAACTTAGATAGTTTTCACTCTTTATATTTCAAAACATGCATATTATTGCAAAACACAAGATATTGTTTAAATTTGAATTAAATAATCACCATTTTTCACAAGTTTGCAATATTTTTATGCTAACTAGGGTTAGTAGTATTCAGACTTAAAAATATCTTTATAGATTAAACATGAAAATTAATGTGTAAAAAAAAACCTTTTACTATTTTTAGTTAAACTTCATGTCATGAAATATATCCAGTTAACTTTAAAATGTACTATTACAAATTAATGTTTTAAAATTCATTAAAATTATTAAATACTATTTCATTATAATTTTAAAATTCATTTTTATATAAAAACACACAAAATAATAATGCTTATCTAATATGGCAGCTAGCAGTCTTAAGCGCAACCTTCTATTACAAAAACTAAAAGTGAAATGAATAATTCTAAGTCCACTTATCAGCTAATCTTATCAACTGATTAGATCTAGTCACGTGATATATGACATCACTTATCACTGATGACGTAGGGGTTATCACGTGATGGGGAAACCCTGTCACGTGGTGTATGATATCAATCATGACGTAGGGGTTATTACGTGTTGGGAAAACCCTGTCACGTGGTGTATGATAACACTGAAGACGTAGTAGGATATCACGTGACTAGATCTAATCAGTTGATAAGATTAGCTGATAAGTGGACTTAGAATTAATTATTCATTTCACTTTTAGTTTTTGTAATAGAAGGTTGCGCTTAAGACTGCTAGCTGCCATATTAGATAAGTATTATTATTTTGTGTGTTTTTATATAAAAATGAATTTTAAAATTATAATGAAATAGTATTTAATAATTTTAATGAATTTTAAAACATTAATTTGTAATAGTACATTTTAAAGTTAACTGGATATATTTCATGACATGAAGTTTAACTAAAAATAGTAAAAGTTTTTTTTACACATTAATTTTCATGTTTAATCTATAAAGATATTTTTAAGTCTGAATACTACTAACCCTAGTTAGCATAAAAATATTGCAAACTTGTGAAAAATGGTGATTATTTAATTCAAATTTAAACAATATCTTGTGTTTTGTAATAATATGCATGTTTTGAAATATAAAGAGTGAAAACTATCTAAGTTATAAGCATGTTTTTTAATCGCAGCAAACTTTTTGAATATATTTCATAAAACTTTGTTGATTGTCAAACAAAAGCATCGAAAATTATTAAGTTTGTCTAGTGAAAACAGGTTATCATGTTATTTTTACAAGTTAGTTTAATAATGTCATGTTAGCTAGTTTAGTAATGCCACATAAAAGGTATAATTAACGTTAGTACAGAACCTATTTGATTAGACATTGTAGTAGCATGTTTAGCAATATCACAAAAAAGGTATCATTTAAGTTAGGATATAACCTATTTGATTAGTCATTATTTTATTCGATTAAAAATGTGACCTCTAGTTTATTAAAATGTTTGCGCATGTGCAGATAAAAGGATTTGGGTTGTTTTGATAATCACACAGTCTTTTTAAAAGCAGTTGGTTTATTGTGTTAATAAATGTAGGATAAATAACTAGGATAATGCTAGGATAAATAACTAGTCAGTTTTAACAGAAAACATTAAAATTTTCAAATATATGTATATGCATATTCAAAAAGTATAAATTGAGTAACTTGGAAATAGCATCGAAATATTTAAAACATTTGTTCTGTTAACATAGGTCAAATGCATGTATGTATATACCGGGTGTCCCAAAAAGGACTGACTGATTTTAAAATTCAATAACTTGCAAACGGTGACAGATATTTAAAAAATTCTTACAGGAGGGTTATGCATAAGGTCAAAAGTTTTTTTACAGTGATTTTCAACTTTAGTTTGAATTACAAACAATAGATGGCGCTGCGATCAATAGACGCTGAATTCAGGAACGATTTCTGGTACTTCGTGGCCCGGATAATACATTTCCATCTCCTTTTTCAGCATGGAACAAGAGAAAGGACCAGAAATCGAGCCTGTATTTAGCGACTATTGCTTACAGCGCCATCTATTGTTTGTTATTCGAACTAAAATCGAAAATCACTGTAATAAAACTTTTGAACTTATGCATAACCCTCCTGCAAGAATTTTTTAAATATCTGTCACCGTTTGCAAGTTATTGAATTTTAAAATCAGTCAGTCCTTTTTGGGACACCCGGTAGCTCAAATGCCTGTATGTACATAGCTATGTATTAAAATTTGTTGACTTTAAAATATGAAAGAAACATTTTTAATAATTTTAAATGTTTTTCAAAGCATTTTTATCAGTTGTTCAAATCTTTAATACTGTCTTGAAATATTTATATAATTTTTTTTAAATAATTTTATTAACTTTCAATGTGTATACCTTTTAAATTTTTCCCCCATTTACAAATGCACACACATATATGCGCATGTATACATATACACGTATACTTATCTACCCTAAATAAAAAAAAAAAATCCTAAGTTTGAATTGGTATGCGATGGATTAATTTAATGTTTAATGATAAAGTAAAGTTGAGTGCATTATGTATTTATTGCTAAAATTGTATACAAAAAGCTAAATATCCTAACGAAATAGTCTTTCATTCTTAAAAAGCTTGGCGAGAGATGTCGAAATATCATAAAATTTGAATATTGAGAAGTGTTTTTATAACATGTTAGTGTAAAAGTATATGCTTGTTAGGTGATATTCAATAATTTTTCTTCGTTTTGAAATATAAAAATGATCGAATGTTATCAAATAAAGTTTAAAGGATTCAGTTAAAATTTATATTCATTAAACTAATACATCGTTTGTATAACGTATTCATGAGGGAGGTATGAATCCCTATGAATCATTTAGATAAGGAAAAGGGATTTTTCGCTGAAGTAACTTGTGTGCTAAATAATATGTGTGAAGCCTGCTTGTGAATTAAAAATATGCTTAACGAAAAACTGAAATAAGGTTATGTCTTTCCTTTTTATAAATAAGTTTGTAGTGTACTTAGTATAAATCCTTTATTGTTGAAATGTGAGACTTCGATTTGTTTACGTTCTCCCTATAAAAGCTCTCAAAAGGTTTTAAATTTGAAGGAGTCGCACTGAAAAAAAAAAGACTCATATTAATTTAAAAATATTAAACGAAAGCTTTACCTACCATTTTTGTTTCCATTAAAAAGTGAAAAATATTTATTTGTAAATAAAGTGACTGGTGGGTGACATAGATTTAATAATAATAATTTACTTATTAAAAATTTTAATATGATAAGTTTTTATTCTAATACAATCACTAAAGCCTTTTTCCATGTGAGAAAATTTTCCCGGTAAAAATTCCAAGTATATGACTTTTTTAATGTGAGAAGAAAACTTTTAAGTGAGAAATATTTTCATTGAAAATTTAGCAAAAGACTAATTCTATGTTAAAAGTCAATTTTTAATTCAGTTGCAATTTCCAAGCTAATAATAACTTACATGTTTCTTAATAAATTTGAAAAGCATTCCTCTTCTATTAAATAAGACTGAAAAAGATACAATTATATTTAGATTTTATTTAAAAACGAATGATATTAATTAAATCCCTTATTAATTACACATTATATTAATTATAGCTAAAGTATATATGATATGAATAAAGTAAATTCATTAACGCTGTTCTTAGATTCAAATTTGAACATGACATTCTGCTTATCTCATGAATCATGTATTCATGGAAATACCCAAACAGATAAGATATTGATGTTCAAAATTTACTCCATTTAGTATCACAAAACTTATGTGAAGTGTTGCTACTCTTTTTCAACCCTTTTGGATTTTTATGAAACATAAACAAAAGTAAGTGAATTTACTTCTAAATGTTTTATTTTTCAAATTATTAATAATAAACAAATCTAAATATTTCGAATTTATTTTGATAAGATATACTTCTAAATGTGAAACAAATCTTAAATTCAAATAAAATTGTCAAAAGCAAATCCCTAGTTTTTACAGTTGAGAATATTTTTTAAAAACTATATTTAAAAAATAAATGAAAATTAAACCAGAAAAGTATTTTCTAAAAAAAAGGGATATTTCGCTAGTCTAAAAATACTAGCACGTTTAAAATTAAACTAAAATATTAATTTTTTATTAAAAATGTTAACCTTATTGCTAGATATTCATTTCTGTTTTTATACTTAAGTTTCTAGTTAATTGTATGTCTCTAATTATAAACTGAAAAATTTTAAATAAAGGTTTATCATTTTCATTTAAAAGTGATAAGTATTCAAATTTTTATGATTAAAGTTATATGCTCTAAAAGCGCAATCATTTCTTTCATGTTTTAATATTTGCTAGATTAAAAGTTAAATGTACAATTTCTTTTAAATTTAATGAAAATTATGATTTCTTTTAAATTTAATCGTACTTAATTAACATGTGTTAATTATGTGTGAAGATACTAAATATTTAATGATATTAAATTATATATATATTTACAAATATTTATTTTAAATCTCTTAAAGATGTGTTTTTCCCATGATAAAAATTTTATCCTTGTAAAAAATTAAGCAAAAATCATAGTTATATTAATGCATAGTATAAAGCTCCCCTATATTTCGTAACGTGTTAACTTAACAAAATTTGAACTAGATCGAAATTAGAACTAGACTAAAAATTTAAAGTCCACTGCACAAAATGAGTGTCACTTTTCAAAAACCTCAATATATTTATAAAAACTTTCATGTTTACGAGTGAAAATTTACTTATGTGTGATGACTCATCAATGACATGTTTGAAGTATTCTCACGGTTAATGAATCAATTTAAAAAGTATCCATTTTAAAAGGTCTAATTTTATAATAGTTAAATCCAAAAAAATGTAACACATGCATTAAATTGCTAATAAATATTCCAATTTTATTTTAAATAAATCGATAAGAAAAAATGACCCCCCAATTGGATATAAATTCTATATTAATAAAATCATTTAAAAATTGTGACGCAATATTAAATCTAAATTATGCATTTATTCGTTTTGTGTGACGAAATATTAATTATTCATTCATTAAATTCACAATCAGTGAGATAATAAAAATCTTAAATTAATTAAATGAAAATCTTAATTTGTACCCCACCATTAGTCAATCGAAATTAAAATCTAATATCCTATCACGATATAAAGGAAAACCCCTTATCTAGATAAAGTGATTCACTTCTGAGTGTTCCCAAAGATAACGCACGATGACCACGGTTCAGTATAGTAGACATTTTCCTACAGAAACACGCATTTTTTTAGGCTCTGAAAGTCATTTTAAGTAAAGTAAGTGTGTTAAATTTTTGGTATATTTATGTATTTAATAGTTTTATTCTAAAAAGCGCAATTATTAGCGAAAATTTGTCAAAAGTGCGTTTTTTTTCCAAAATCTTATTAAAAATTCAAAGTGTTCCGATAGAAACGTTCAAAAATTATATATGTTTAAAAAGCGCTTCGTTTAAAAATCGATTTTCTAGTTTTTAAAAATATGAAACTTTTCGAAAACATGCGTCAATAAAATTTCGGGTTAAGGTATATTGGTGATTCTAAATTCAGACACACCATTAAATAGGTAACCCTATATTTCACAAATATAAATTCATTTAGGGGTAGGGGGAAAATTTCCTAATATCTTTATGAATGCCATTTCATGTTTTTTTTTTTTTTTTTTTTTTTTTTTCAAAATAAATTTTCATATAGATTAAACAATACATACCTAAACATTGCATAACAAGCCAAAAACCGATATCCTCAAAAATATCTTACCAATTTCTATTTTTGTATAAAACCGAGAAAAAATATCTACTCATCTAACACGGATTCAGAAAAAATAATTCTAAAGTTTACTAGTACTATTAAAAAGGTGGGTTAATTTTGACGACCGATTATCTACACTATGGATAAAGGGAGGGAGTGCCCTTCGTCAGGGTCTTTCTAAGGTAACCTAACCCAAATTTACGCATGGAAATCTATGACTCAAACAAAACTCCGAACGATTAGGCCGACGGGTGCGATTGATTATCTACACTAGCGATATAGGGGAGAGTACCCTTCGTGAAGGTCTTTCTAAGGTAACCTAACCCGAATTTACGCATGCAAACCTATAGCTCAAACAAAACTCCGAACGATTAGGCCGACGGGCGCGAATGGGATCGAACCCAGCACTTCACGTCTATTAGCTTCATGAGCATAACCTCTCACCCACAGGTGGGGCAGTACTATTAAAAAATTCGCATACATAAATTCTAACACTAAATAACAAAAATTCACAAACATTCAGAATTTTAATTAATACTCAATATTCTAGCGCATACGTCACTAAATTGAATCGCGTAAAGTCCCCTAATCCAATTTATATTTAAAATTCCATTTTTATCTAAAAATTTGCGTTAAAAGATAAAGTCTCCCAATTAAAATGTTTAATGAATGTTTAAAATTCGATTGCCAATGAAAAATCGCGAAAAAAATATTTGAAAGTTCCCAAATTAAAAATCGTTGCCAGTAAAAACACCGAAAACTCAAGTGTGCTAAAAAATAAATGACAGAAAAAAAAAAATCTATCTCAGAAATTATTCCCTAAAATTAAAGTCTCCCAATTAAAACTTCTTAATTAATTTTTAAAAGTACAAATGACCCCTCGTACTGGAGTACGACGAAAAGAAAAATCTATCTCCCAAAAAATTCTATCTCAAAAATTATCCCCAAAAAGTTAAAGTGTCTCAATTAAAATTTCTTAATTATCATTAGTAAAAAAATATCCAACTCAAAATACGCCCTCGTACTAAACAACAGCGAAATAAATCAATGTCCATGAAAATTCAAAAATTACCCCCAAAAAGTTAAAGTGTCTCAATTAAAATTTCTTAATTAATTATCATTAATGAAAAAAATCAAACTCAAAAAACCCCTCGTGCGACGAAAAGAAAAATCAATGACCCCTAAAAATTCAAAAATTACCCCGAAAAAAGTTAAAGTCCCCCAATTAAAATTTCTTAATTAATTATAATTAGTAAAAAAAAATCAAACTCAAAATAACCCCTCATACTGCAGTACGACGAAAAAATTCAATGTCCATGAAAAATTCAAGCTTCAAAAATACTCCCAAAAAAAGTTAAAGTCCCCCAATTAAAATTTCTTAATTAATTATCGTTAATGTATTTTTAAAATGTAAAATTATCCCGAAGTACTGTAGTACGGTGAGAAAAAAAAAATGAATCTCTAAAAATTTCAATCTTCAAAAATTACCCCGAAAAAGTTAAAGTCCTCCCATTAAAATTAATTATCATAAAAAAAAAAATCAAACTTAAAATAACCCCTCGTACTGTAGCACGGTCAGAAAAAAAAATCAATCTCCCAAAAATTCAATCTTCAAAAATTACCCTGAAAAAAGTTAAAGTCCCCCAATTAAAATTAATTATCATTAGTAAAATAATTAAACTCAAAATAACCCCTCATACTGTAGTACGGTAAGAAAAAAAATCAATCTCCCAAAAATTCAATCTTCAAAAATTACCCTGAAAAAAGTTAAAGTCCCCCAATTAAAATTAATTATCATTAGTAAAATAATTAAACTCAAAATAACCCCTCATACTATAAGATGACGCATCACCTTCACCGCCGCATCACCTTGACCCCGCCTCCAAGAGTACGACGCATGACCTTCACCTACGCCGCATAACCTTCAAACAGTATACAGAGGTCATTCAAGGTCACGCCGCGTACGCCGCTGATGCAGAACCCCCTTTTATTATCTACTGACAGAAATAGAGCAAGCTGAACAAAAGCCTTCTTTTGTTCAATTTTGCCACTAAAGAGCAATATTTCTTTTCGATTGCTTCACATAGACTATTAAAACATTATGTTTTTAACTAGTAAAAATTTCAAAGAATATGGACGATAACGATTATTATTTTTTTAAACATTTAAAATACACAACGCTGACCTCCCTCTCTCCATTTTTTCGACAATATTCAAAATTACGCATCGACTGCGAAAATTAACATGCGCTTTTTAGCTATTAGTTAAAAATGACGAACAAGTATCGGTTTGGTTCAGATATAATTGGATATAGAGATACAATAATTTCTTTTAAAATCAAGGAATTTTCCCTTTTTCGCGCAGTCAGCGGACACGTATTTTACATAACTTATGCTAATCTTTCAGCATTTGGACAAGTATAGTTTGTGAAATTTATTGTACTTTTAAGAAAAAAAAATATTTTGTAACGAAATTTCTAATCTGTAATAGTCTGTAATCCATTCCCTCATGACATTCGATTGAATGTTCGTACCTTGAAATTAAGGAATTTAGAGGTAACTTAAAGATGTTTTATTTCACTTCATAAAAGGGATATTATTTAAAATAAAGAAAATATATCCCGTATTTTAAAACTCAATAATCTATACTAATATTATAAAGAAATAAAAACACTTTGTTTATTAGAGGTAATTTCTGGAGCTACCGAACCGATTTCAAAACTAATGGTATCAAAATGATGGTGCTAGTCCAACTTAGAACATAGGCTATATTTTATGTCAGTGCCACTACCCAAAAGGGGGTGCAGGAGCGAAAAACGTTCTAAAAATGCAATTTTTGTGTTATGGAAGGGCCTAGAATAATAAAATTTGGAATGGTAGTTACTTATTAGATATATAGGATTTCTAAGAACAGTTCTTAAAAAATTAGAAATTTAAAAGGGGTGAAAATGCACAAAAAGCGTTCGAAAATATGTTCTAAAGGTGGTTTCTACACAATCTCAGGAAATACCAAACTGATTTAAAAAATAATGGTGCCAACATGATGGTGATAACCCTTGCTCCAAGATAGGCTATATTTTATGTCGGTACTACTAACCCAAAGGGTGTGCAGGAGCAAAAAAAGTTCTATATTACGGTTTTTGCGTTACCGAAGGGCCTAGAAATATGAAATTTGAAATATTAGTTACTTATTAGGCATAAAGTATTTCTAAGAACAGTTCTTAAAAAATTCGAAATTTAAAAGGGGTGAAAATGCGCAAAAAGCGTTCTAAAAACATTCTAAATGGGGGTTTCTACACAATCTCAGGAAATGCCAAACCGATTTAAAAAACAATGGTGTCAAAATGATGGTGACAACACTTGCTCTAACATAGGCTATGTTTTATGTCGGTACCATTACCCCAAAGGGGGGTGCAGGAGCAAAAAAACATTCTAAATTACGATTTTTACGTTACTGAAGGGCGTAGAAATATGAAATTTGAAATATTAGTTACTTATTAGATATAAAGGATATCTAAGAACAGTTCTTAAAAAATTAGAAATTTAAAAGAAGTGAAAATGCACAAAAAGCGTTCGAAAAAACGTTCTAAAGGTGGTTTCTAAACAATCTCAGGAAATACCAAACTGATTTAAAAAATAATGGTGTCAAAATGATGTTATATCAATAATTTCAATAAATATCAATAATTTAGCTAAAGTAGTTTCAATATTTTGCAAAAATATTATTATAAACAAAAAATAAAGAAAGAAAGAAAATAAACCTCTTTTCCTCGATGTATGTGTCGATTAGTATTGCCAGATATCTTACACATATCAGTGCTCCAAATTCTCTGGGCACCACTAATTTATTACAGTTTGTTTCGCCATCTTTTATGGCAGATATACCGGGTGTCCCAAAAAGGACTGACTGATTTTAAAATTCAATAACTTGCAAACGGTGACAGATATTTAAAAAATTCTTGCAGGAGGGTTATGCATAAGGTCAAAAGTTTTTTTACAGTGATTTTCGATTTTAGTTCGAATTACAAACAATAGATGGCGCTGTAAGCAATAGTCGCTAAATACAGGCTCGATTTCTGGTCCTTTCTCTTGTTCCATGCTGAAAAAGGAGATGGAAATGTATTATCCGGGCCACGAAGTACCAAAAATCGAGCCTGAATTCAGCGTCTATTGATCGCAGCGCCATCTATTGTTTGTAATTCGAACTAAAATTGAAAATCACTGTAATAAAACTTTTTACCTTATGCATAACCCTCCTGCAAGAATTTTTTAAATATCTGTCACCGTTTGCAAGTTATTGAATTTTAAAATCAGTCAGTCCTTTTTGGGACACCCGGTATATGCCATTAGATAAGGTGAACAAAATTACTTTAATATACTGGTGTCCAGAGGAATACATAGGATTGAAGCTGTGTATTTAAGACTTGCATACCACCTGGCAACAATTGTGTCGACACTGGATAATGAGAAAAGAAGTATTATTCATGCATGAAAAGTACAAGCGCATGTGTATGGTGCAGAAACCAGTTTAAGGAACAAAGAACTAATAGATATAGTTTTTTTTTAATAATGTAATTTACATTTATAGCTGTAATGTTTTTAGTTATAGTTCGCGTTGTTGGGACGATACACGAAGTAATTGCGAATATTACCAGAGATTAGACAAAGTTTGATATTGGGTGGCTCATGCAAAAATTGAAACATTAAGATTAATTCTGCAGCAATAAAGTTCTTCATCCTCTATTCGAAGGGTCTTTTATTTAAAATAACTAATAAATTCACGAATAGTTCAAACACATTTTAAATAACTACCTTGTAGATTATTTTAACTGTTTTGTTACATTTTATTAAATGTTTACATTTATAAAAGTATAATAATCTATTTTACTGAAAAAACTTACTAATGATTTAAATTAGTTAAAAATATTTTTTTTCTTTTATTAACTTCAGGCTGAAAAACCTATTCTTAACCCATTGAATACATGTTGGTACATGTTCGTCTCAGTCGACTGTTAACTAGACATTAGTGCTTCATTTTGAGAAATAACCTCTGTCATAAATTTTTAATAGCACATTTTCAAGAAAAACGTCCACAAAAATTCTTTTTAAATTGTGTTACAATTCAATTCAAAATAAATGGGTAGTCTAGACCTGCATCAATGTTTTCATATATTTTTTGCAGACCTGCGCGGAGACTTTACTAACGCATTATCATTCATTTAATATATAATAATCTTATCCCAAATTTTCAACTAAAACCAGAAAAAACGCCCTTAGTAAAATCCCTTGGCCACGCGCCTTAGAAAAATCCTTAGGTGGTCAAGGGGCAAGTGACGCGATCTCGCGTACGTTTGCGGGTAACGAGCATGGAACTATTAATAAAGAGGAACTGACATATTTTCAAAATAGTGAAGCTTCAACTGAAACCACTGTCTGAGGGGTTGTTTACCGCCGGTGGAAACCTCCACCAGTATATTTATATATAAATTGTCTGGTTATTTAGACGCCTTCTTGTTGAAAAATCCCAGTCTTAAATAATGGTAGAAACATATTTTCATTTTTACTGGTAGCAGTTTACTTTTACGGTAGTCACGCCTTGAGTTTCCACCACATTGTGACAACAAGGGAAACAAACTGACAGTTTTACTAGGCAAACTGACACCACTAAGAACAAATAGAAATTTTGGCCACATTTGTGGAAAAAAATTCCATGAATAAGATGCTTAAATAAGACGAAATTTTCTATTCAATTTTACTGGTGTTTGCCTCGTTGCCACACCGTTTGCCTCGGCTGTAATCAGAAACTGAAGATCCGATTTTGAAAAAGCAGCCGCCATATTGTGACAACCTCCTCAGTTACTTCACTCGCAACTGGTAGGCAGTATACTATATGTCTCCTCCACTTCATTCATAACTCCATTGTAAAGAGTATGAAATGTTGTATAAGCATACAAAAATCAACGTTGTCAGAAAAGCTTAAAATTTCATTTCTATTACCAATATTTTCTTAGAGAAATGGTCGCGAAATTTAAATACAAAAATTTTGCGGTTATATCAAGCAAATAATACATGACGAAAATAAAGATATTCAAAACGAAATTGTAGTACTTTCCTAACGAAACCTAGCGTTTTACTCACTTCTCACGCTTTTTGCTACATTACTTTTAATATGTGGATGACGTTTTGTATGCACAGTATGTAGGGTATCGCCTCTTATTGCTACCAGGGACAAAGTAATTCTCTGGTTAACAAATTGAACCATTACATTTCACCAGGATTTACGAAAACATTGATCTGAGAGTGCATAAGTAATTTTGCGAATTTACATTACGAGCAGTGTCGGAGCAGCTGCGAATGAGTGGGCTGATTGACACCATTAAAATTCAGCGTCATTCTTAGCTTTATTAATTCTCAGAAACGTTGTCATTAAACATTAGAATTAAATCTATTTAAATTTAGTGGTTAAAATTGGTAGCTGGTGCGCTTTCGTTACATCACGGTATGAAGTACAAAATTATTGAAACATTCTTGTACAAATAAGCAAATGGGTTTAAAAATTCATTGGTATAAATTATATTACACCGCTATTAAAAGAGTTAGCTATGTCCAATAGATCATTTCTAAACATTTATTCTTTACTTTGCTTTTAGAATGACAACAATCAGCCATTTAGAATGTCTACTTGTACACGCATTTATACCTTTTCAAAACGAGAATTTTTATTTACTAATATTTCACATAATTATCCAATATATTTTCGTGTTATACAGAAATTTATGATGACTACATAATTTCTTTTATTAAATAATATCTGTTTGGAAATTACGTGTATTACGCCATTGACAAAAGGATGGCAATGGTCATTCAAATATAAAATGTATTTTTTAATTGCAAGAAAGGATCCAAATTTTTGTCTTCATCATATGAAAATTCCATCTTTTTCAAAAGGTTATTTTCATAAAAAAAAAAAAAAAAAAAAAAAAAAAAAAAAAAAAAAAAACAGGTACGGTTAGAAACAAAGTTAGGAATTACTATCTAATAAATCTTGCTTATTTGAATAATTTAACTTCCATACATGTTATATATTGATGATGTGTTTTAAATGAAAATGCGCTCGAATTCGCCAAGAATCACTTAATAATTTTATATGCAATCTTCACTGATTTACTGATTCTATCTACATATTAAAACTGAGACTAAGCATGTGCTTGTTTTAGAAAAAAATAAAGTTGGAACTATTTATGTCCCTGGTCATGAATCGCGGTTTATGACAAGGCTTCATGAGCCTAATTCTAAGCCTTATTCAATCACAGCATTGTGATAATAAATGAGTTCTGAAATTATTTTTCGAGAACAAAAAGTGACGGAAGTTTTCGTAGTATTTAATCAAGGCCTGTGTGAAGCTATTATATAATAGCTATTTTCAACAGTATTTGCTGTGAAGAGTTAAATTTTATTTAATATTTAGAGTTATAAATATGTAATAAACTTCTTTCCTTACATATGCTTCAGAATTGTTAAATGTTCAGAATTGTTAAATTGCTGCTGAGAGTTTTGATAAATTAACCCATGTATTGCTGGTATAAAATCAAAAAAATTTTAACGCTTTCAATATATTATACAAGAACGTAAAATCATGCGTCAAGCCTAGATTATGAAACCCTTTCCTACACATTCACAATACCATAATAAAACTTCACAGTTTAATAAGGTAAAAAAGGATGTCTTAAATAAACAATTTATAAACTGCATAACACGTTTCAAAACCCAATTACAGCAATTCCCATCAAAAGTCAAAAGAAAATCTGAATTTCTGTGGAGAGCTGTAAATGAACTATATATTTATCATATACACAATATGCTAAAATTTAGTTAAATTTGGAATCTCATTGCACAGTTAAAACTTCCCTTACAGCAATTTACATCAATAAACAGAAAAATACTTCAGATACTATATGCAGCCCTGTATTGTGGTCCACAGAATTAATAAACATCAAGTAATATGAAAAAAAGCATACCACAACGTGAGACGGACTCCCAGCAATTACTGTTCATAGAGAGTAATATAACAGAACAAATTTGTGTGTCCCCGTATATGAATGAAGAATGCTATGCACACCATATTCTACAATAAGTATCTTGGAGTGCACCTCACACATATATATCAATTTCAATATATTTGAAATAGCATAAATGAATAAAAGATCAATTTCAATATATTTGAAATAGTATAAATGAACAAACGATTTTTCTTTATAGACAGTAATGTAACGAAATTCTTTTGAATGTCCCTGTAAATGAAGGATGAATGCTATTAATACTATATTCTATATTAAGCATCTTGTACAACACTTCAGCTATATATATATAAATTTCAATGTGTTTGAAATTGTGAAACATTATTAAAAACAATTGTAAATGATTTTTCCCCATAGGTCGTAATGTAACGGAATGATTTTGAATGTCCCTGTATATGAACTATAACTGATATACACTTCATTTTCAATACCGAACATTTCATATTGAATATCAGTAATATATATAAATTTCACGTTGATCTGATTATATTTATGCGAGATAAAGCACGGCCAGATGCACAGAGACACAAACAGATGGTCTCAAAAACTGAATTCATAAATACTTTTCAACAATGTTGGAAAGTGCTTCAAATGAAAATTTTAACATGAAATGCATACACATTTACATCAACACATTTTTATACGATGAATAGCAAGAAAATAGCAAGAATTCTAGAAAATAACACAATTTTGAATTACAGCAGCCATCCTGAATTTCTACGACTTTACACGATGCATCCCTCTCTTATGTACATTGTGCTAATACAGTAGCGCTCAAAAGTATTTTGACAACCTTATATTCTCTCTTATTTTAATTAATATAAAAATGTAAAAGAAAATATATTCCCTATAATTTAGAACAATGTGACTGCAGTTATTCAAATGTATCAAGTTTCAACTTGTTTGTTTACATTCGGCGCCACCAAAGAAATATGACTCCTCCTTAGCTCAAAAGTATTTTGACAATTAGTTTGCGTTTAATTGTTGAAGGTGTCAGTGGCGCTGTAGCTTCGATTAGTGTTTATATTGACTTATTGTGATTATTTTTAAATGCCGAAACGTAAAAAAATATTGAAGTGATTCTAGAAAAGCCGCTGTAAATTCACTTAAGAAAGGTAGACTGCAAGCAGAATTAGCTCGTTCTTTTAACGGGTCTAGGCAACTTGTTATTACATGGAATAAAGATTTTAATAAACAGAAATACATCGAAAATAAGTCTCAAAGTGGCCATCCGAAAAAAAAACAACTTGCAATGTTGACTGTATTATAAAAATGATACCTACAAGTGATCGTCGAAAGTCCGCTGTAATAATAAAAAATGAATTGAAAGAAAATTACGGCATAGACATACACGTTTCATCTGTCAAACGACGCCTAAACCTCTATGGTTTACATGGCAGAAGACCAGCAAAAACACGTTACTAATCTACTAAGAATAGGAAGGCTAGAGCTGCATTTATAAAACGGCATAACCCTTTCAGGGGCAAAGCAATGCTATTGCTGAAGTGTTGAAATTAATGACTGACACCAGAACTTTGGTTTAAAAAAAATTCCGTTTATTATGTTTGTGAAACACAGCTTTTTTCTTATTTAAAAATAAATTTGTTTTCAAATTCCGGTGTCAATCATTAATTTCAACACTTTCGCAATGGAATTGCTTTGCCCATGAAAGTGTTATGCCATTTTACAAAAGCAACTCTAGCCTTCCTATTCTTAGTAGATAACAAACGTGTTTTTGCTGGTCTTCTACCATGTAAACCATAGAGGTTTAGGCGTCGTTTGACTGGTGAAACGTGTATGTCTATGCAGTAATTTTCTTTCAATTCATTTTTTATTATTACAGCGGACTTACGACAATCACTTGTAGATATCATTTTTATAATATAGTCATATTTCAAGTTGTTTTTTTCGGATGGCCACTTTGAGGCTTATTTTCGATGTATTTCTGTTTATTAAAAACTTTATAGCATGTAATAACAAGGTGCCGAGACACGTTAAAAGAACGAGCTAATGCTGCTTGCAGTCTACCTTCCTTAAGTGCATTTACAGCGGCTTTTCTAGAATCACTTCAATATTTTTTACATTTCGGCATTCCTGATCCTTAAAATTAATCACAATAAGTCAATATAAACACTAATCGAAGCTATAGCGCCACTGACACCTTCAACAATTAAATGCAAACTAATTGTCAAAATACTTTTGAGCTAAGGAGGAGTCATACTTCATCGGTGGCGCCGAATGTAAACAAACAACTTGAAACTTGATACATTTGAATAAGTGCAGTCATAGTATTATCAATTATAGGGAATATATTTTCTTTTACATTTTTATATTAAATAAAATAAGAGAGAATATAAGGTTCTCAAAATACTTTTGAGCGCTACTGTATCAAGTACATACTGACCAATCGGTATATTCTTGTCACGATTTGTAGTTTTCACCTTATTTTTGTGGTTTAGCACTGGAACTATAACGTAGTTTTCAATTGTTTATTTGACTTTCTTAATTTGGCCATTATGTTGACCAATTCATATTAATGACGAAACGCTTGAAACATATACGCAAAAGCAAGGTTTGAAGGTACACGAAAATTATATTGGTATTCGCTATCTAATGTGGAAGATACTGTGTCAATTGCAAAAATATTAAGTATGTTGTTCTGAAAAATATCAGAAAACATTTATATCAATTTTTACTATGTATACATAAAAGTTATAGAATTAAAATTTTTACACGATTTTTCAGTTCTATAATTTATAATTAAGAAAACCTTCCTTTTCTCAACAAGAGAAAAAAATTGCAATAAAAATTTAAAACGAAGTTACAGTCACAGCTGCGGTTTTCATTTATTTTCTCACGCCAAATAATTATTACTTAAAACTTAACAAACATTGAATTGAATTTCTTTTTTTTTTATGTAGTATTAAATTAAGTTATTAGCCCCCGGTATGCTATTTCTTTCTCTCTCCAATTAACGTCTTGTCTCCAAAAAATAACGTTACGTTGTATAAGCCAGCCGTAAAGCAAAGCAGATGTATCATTATAGGGAATAATCTCTACTGCACCGGGGCGTCGCCATCGGGGGTTATGGGGCCCCGCAATATATGTGAAGTTGGGAAATTGGGGCTTAGAGTCTGGAAATTCTAGATTTTTTAGACAATTTCTTTTTTAAAAGAAATAATAAAAAAAATTACGAAATTTTTATTGTTTTGGTGATTGTGTTTCTGAGTACTGTAACAGTATACAAGTTAAATTATCAAAAGAAATCAGCCACACTCAATTTATCATTGTGTTTTTCAGTTATACAAAAATATTATACAACTACCAGACCTAAATTTCTTTACTCCTGTCCATCAATAGCTGTCTATCCAGTTCCTTTATTTCCTCCAAAACTTTGTTTTTTTTTTCTCAAAAATTTCACCCTACACTTTTAAAAATATCGTGAAAAATTTCATCTGTTTTTCAAGGCTATCTATTTTCTGACCAATGAGAACGCTTCATAGGTGTTAATGTAGAGTTCTCATTGGTTAGAAAACAGAGAGCCTTTAAAAACAGAGGTAATTTTTCACGATATTTTTAACAGAATACCTTTCCTTCTCTTCCCAAAAGAGAATCCAGCTATTTTAATCCAAAGTGATTGCATCTTCTTTTAAAAATTGGAGATAACTTGTAGGACAACAAAAAGGAATGTAGTGACCTACTTGAAACACAGCTGGGCAAGAACATATGATGTTTTCACAAATTGCACTAATTTTTTAATTAATTTCGCGATTTTTGGACAATTTTACTCATTCTCGTGATTTTTCGCCACAAAAATTAGTTAATCCTTCACAATCAAGGAAAAAAGCGTTATATGAGCAAATGTGATTATAAGAAGTCGTTAGTTTAGATACATTTGTCACATTTTACTTTTATTTGTGTACGAAATATATATTAGTCCTGTTCGTTTATATTTCAAGGTATTTGTGAAATTTTAAACCAAAAGTTCAGTGTTATGTGTTTAAAGCTGTTCTATAAAATGACTATAAATGTCAGCACCAAAGAACCCTTCATAATAGGAAAAGACTTTTTGTGGAAGATTTTGGAGCGTCTAAAAATCCATTCGAGGATAAAAATGGTTTAAAAAAGGACGATTTGAATTTGGAACAGAAATATGACCATGAAAGCAGTCCATCAACTGAAAAAAATTGCCATGCACTGTAACACTGACACGTTGCACTTGAATAAAATTTTGAAGAAATAAAGATTTCCTTATAGAAAAGTTCACAAACAATTATGAATATAAGGATATGACTGAAGAAGCTGACCTCCAAAAGCACCATAGGAAAACGGTTTTACCAAAGGGAATAGATAAAAGTAATAGCACAGCAATGAAAACTGATACACTTAAGTTTTACAGGAAATAATTATAAGAAATACAAGAATATTTCGGAAATTTAGTAATGGGCTTAAATGACAATGATCCCTATATCAGGAGAATATTGCGTGGATACATTTCATATTTAAATTACAATTGTGCAAGGTAAATTTGAGTATCACTAACTTAGAAAAGTTAATAATGTTTACACCTGGAAACCGGATGCACATGACTCGCAGAGTCAAATAAAAATAAACCAAATCCCAAC
This sequence comes from Maratus speciosus, assembly GCA_963932465.1. Lineage (NCBI taxonomy): Eukaryota > Metazoa > Arthropoda > Arachnida > Araneae > Salticidae > Maratus > Maratus speciosus. The sequence continues at coordinate 134,017,037 of OZ010794.1, forward strand.
TCACTTAACAAAACTTTTACTCATGCCATAAAATTCAAAGACAATTTTGATCACGCCGTCAAACTATATACCCATATCTTAACCTTCACATCAACTTATCTTTATGGCGTTGCATCTTATCTAATGAAAGAATCTTTAGTCAAATAAAAATTTAAAAAAATGTATATTGCAAACTACAATGAGGGATGACAGACTTGACAGCAAATTGTTTTTAAAATGTGAAAGTGAAATACTGGATTTTATTAAACTGGACGATGTTATCATCAGGTTGGATTCTTTGAAGACCAGACGAATTAATGTTAAATGAAAACTATTCGGATGTGCTAATCTCAAATTTTTATTTTATCCCATACATGTTAATACCTCAAAATTTGCAATTACAATGCTAAAAATAAATAACAATTCCATGCCCACAATAATGAATTCTAAAGGTGTAGATTCGTTTAATTGTGTGCATTTAAAAAGGAGATAGGAGCATCGCATTTTTCAAACAAATCATTGAATTTCGGCACGCACACTGTTAGATAGCTGCAACCAAAATTCTAAACCCAAAGAGCACAAAAGCAATACCTTTGTGCAGTATACACAAAGCCCAATAAGGAATTGCAACCGAATATGAAGTTTGACTAAATTCCGTGCATTAGCTTTTCAGATATAGCTAAAGTGAAAATCGTGAAAAAGGCTGCACAGCAGTGCCACCTGTTACATGATGTGCAGAAAAGCACAATAAGCACCAAATTTTATCAAGGTTTAACATAATAGAATATGAAGTTTGATCAAATTCCGTGCAACAGTTTTTGAGAGATAACTATCGCTAAAATTCTGTAAATCGTGAAAAATACAGCATAGTAGCGTCATCTTTTGGACGATTCATACCAAAAACTAATCAGCATTAATTTTTTATTAAGGTATAACTGAATCTAAAGTTTTATTAAATTCCGCGCCTTAGTTCTTGATATAGAGCACCCACAAAATTTGTATCACATACAGACAGACATTTTCTAAAACAGTCAAATCGTGTTCAGGACCTGCATGTTAGTTTTTATTAAACAAACCAATAATTAGAATTTTTCTGTTCCTAGTTTCAAAGTTTTTATTTGGAAAGGAATTTTTTATGCTTAAATTTCATTATCATTATTGTACACGTTGTGCAAAACACTTTAGTTGAAAATTGGAAGAATTTGTTTCCAGTTTGGAAATTTTCGAATTCTCCCCTCCCCCGAAAAAATATCTGTAGCTACGCCCCTGCAACTGCTATTTATTAAACTTCTAACCATCGCACATTTTCAATTTTTATAGCGTTGTTTTGGGAAAAAAAATAATTTTAAATGCAATTTGTTTGAAAACTGTATCTCCATTTATTTTTGAGATATTAATTTTTTTGTAGTTTTTAGCACTATTTGTTTAATTTTGAAAACTCAAGTACTCCAATTCTGTAGAAAGTAAAGGGAACATAGTTGGAAAATAGCAATTATATCTTTTTGTTGCCATTTTCTCATAAAACTGAAAAAAAATGTAATTAAAATACGTGCTATTTTGAAAAAAATATAAATGAATGATTTCTGATAGAACACGTAGCTATTATAAACTAAATTTTAGCATCTATATTAATATTGCAAACAAATGAAGGCATATGAATCATGAGATAGCCGATTTTTTTTGTCCAGTTTCTTGAATCACGAAATCTTTTATTTTTTGGATTTGTGAATTATTCAGCGATAGTCACGTCCTAAGCACGTTTTACTGTAGATGTTGTTTAAAACTGATTCATAAATGAGGAATTCATTAGCGGATGCGGATGCGGATGACGTAATTTTATATAAAATTAAAGCGCGTGTTTAGAGTCTTAAAACTGAATTATCTATATTTATATGCATATATATTTTTTTTTTTCATCGGGGACAACACTAAATTCTGAAAAAGCATATTTCTTGTTTTCTAGTTTTATTTACTAAAATATCTCGTTTAATGTAATAAAAAAAAAACTAGTATGTTGTGGCCATCACAAAACTTTCTTCTATCGCATACATGTCAATACTTCAAAATTCACTATCTCAGTGCCAAATTAAATGGCAATCTGTGTTCATCATGAGAATTCAAAAAATATGAAATTCCGTGCATTAGTTCTCGAGATATGACTGTCACTGAAATCGTGTAAATCCAGCAAAATGCAGCATAGCAGCGCCACCTATCGGGTTATTTACACCAGATCCTAATTATCACCAACTTATGTCAACGTCTAACTGAATATGAAGTTTGAGGAAAACTCGTGCATTAGTTCTTGAGATAGAGGTATTGCGCAAATCATGACAAATGCAGCATAGAAGCGCCACCTGTTGAGCGATTTGCAAAAACATATAATCAGCTGCAATATTAATCATGTTATACTTAAATCTGAAGTCCGATGAAAATTCGTGCATTAGTTCTTGAGATAGAGGTATTGAGGAAATAGTTCAAAATGCAGCACAGAAGCACCTATTGGGCGATTTACACCAACACGTAATCAGCATCATTTCATATGAAGGACTAACTAAATCCGAAGATTGATGAAAATGTGTGCATTAGTTTTTTAGATAGAGCTACTGCAAAAATAGTGTAAATCCTGCAAAAACCTAATGGGCGATTTACACTAAAAGATAAACAGCATCCATTCATGTTAAGGACTAACGGAATCTGAAGTTTTATAAAAATCCGTGCATTAGTTCTTGAGATAGAGCTTTTGCGAAAATCCTGAAAAATGCTACATAGCAGCGCCACCTGCAGGGCGATTTACACCAAAAACTAATCAGCACCAATGTATATCAGTGACTACCTGAATATAAATTTTTATTAAATTCTGTGCATTAGGTCTTGAGATAGAACGCCAACAAAATTTGTGTCACATACAGACAGACAGACTCACAGACTCACAGACTCACAGACAGACATTTTGTAAAAACATGTTTTTTGGAATCTCTGACACATGAAACGTGTAAATCCGTCGAAAACTGGAATTCGAAAATTTTCATGAAACCAATACTTTCTTCTTGTAAAGAGAGAAGAAAGTAAAAATAGACATTTTGAAGTCATGTTTGTTAACTGGAATTTTGTGAAGTATTAGTATTTTTCGATCAAATTCTTATTTTTTATATATATAGAAATCATTGAAAAGTTATAAAACATAAAATATTACTGTGCTACTCTAACCTTGCATAATATGCAGAAGTTTCTGTGTTATTATAAAATGTCATTAGGCAAAATCTATAGTTACAGCTCGGACGAATGAATGAATGATGAATTAAACGATGATGAACTCGGATGAATTAAACTAGCGCTGCAGTTCGCAGCCATGTGCAACAAATCGGAGTGAATTATGTCAGACATGTAACGTTCGGATATCTCAATAGGTAGAGCATTGGCACGGTAAGCAGAGATATCCAGGTTCGAATCCTGGTCCGAATATTTTTCGCTCTGTTGGAACAAACCTCAAATGTGCTAATGTATCCGTGTATATGAATATAAAATGTTACAAATAGAGAAATTCTTAAAATATTTAATTTAAAATTTAAAATTTAATTTAACATTATTTTATTTTTATTTAACTTAAAATACTTAATAAATATTTCTTAATAAAGTTATACAAATATTACTTTTTACTCGGAAATAATATAAGGGTTTTAAATTAGATAAATAGAGTACATATGTGTTGCGAGACCAGTGTTACCAAATCTGGCAGAAATAGTTATTTTGCGTTATAGTATCCATATGCATAGATTTCACATAGTTTAGACAATATGATATGTATACCTTTATATAAATTTTACGCTTCTGGATAGTGTTCAGAATTAATTTAGTAAAATAAATAGTTTTCAATGCGTAATAAAGACTCAATGAAAGTTTAATATATCTAACAGTGCATTGGAAACTTAAAACTTCTGTTTGAACATGCAGTTATACGTTAGTAGACAAATCAAATAATTTAACATGAATTTTTTAAACAAACCACTTAAATTCATAAATCGCAGGTAATATAATTACAGAAAAACGGATACGTATATACACATGGATAATTAAAGTTATGTTTTTTAACTGGGCAAAAAAGTGCCCGAAGCAGGGATTCGAAGGATTCGAAGCAGGGATTTTTGGTTGAAGACGCCAATGCTCTACCAACTGAGCTATCCAGGACAAACCTGACTGTCACATAATTCACCCAGATCCCCAATGACAATGACATCTCGTTTGATGTGTGAATCAGCTACGTTGAATAAATCACAGTTAATGAAAACTCCAAGAAACGCTGGACGAGTAATTATATAAAAAAAGCAGGTAATATAACACCACAAAAACACTGGATACGTATATACACATGGGTAATGAAAGTTATATTTTTTTAAAACTGGGCAAAAAAGTGCCCAAGCCCGGAATCGAACCAGGGTCCTTCGGTTGAAGCCGCCAATGCTCTTTCAACTGAGCTATCCAGAGCAAACCTGGCAGACATATAATTCACCTAGAAACATAATGACTATGACATCTGCTGTGATATGCGTATCAGCTACGTTGAATAAATCACAGTTAATGAAAACTCCAAGAAACGTTGGACTTGTAATTATATTCAAGCAAGAAAGTAAAATTATGCGTTAAGCATAGATTATGAAACACTTTCCAACACTCCCGGAAGGCTTTAACAAAACTTCATTATTTAAGGAAATAGGGTAATATAAGATAACTAAAAAATTTCAGATTCAGCCAGGTGGGGAGGCCTACCAATTGGTTTGAGTAACTAAGTAAACATTAAAAAAAACGTATAAAGCATTCGAAAAACTCCTTTTGCAGTTCCCGTCCATACCCAAACATGTACTCCAATTCTTTTGAACGGTCCTGTATTTGATCTGTAGGTTGATATATTTATACAATATAATGGGGTGATTTAGTTTGGCAAGAAAATGCATAACAGGTTGAAATTTCTCTTTCAGCAATTCATACTTATAGAGGGAAACATACTTGAATACATTTGTATCCCTGTATTTAACCTAGTACCTTTATTACATGCCACTATTTAGCTAAAATTTAATTCAAACTAAAAAAATCTTACAAGTACTAAAATCACACTTCCATAAATTATCATTTATAGACGGTCATATATCTAATTCTTTGCGAAACCCTGTATATCATTTTATCGATATTCTACAAACATTTCTTAATAAATGCAGTTCAGCGTAAAAATGCATAACTCATTTAAAAAAAATCATTAAACAATTTGCTTTCATAGCCAGTAACCATTACGAATTCTTTTGTGTAGCCCTGCATATTAATTATAGCATTTATACACACCATATAGTATGTATAAATATAGAGAAACATAAAAGTGCATATCATAATTAAAAATGCATTTCCAGCAATCATCGCTAATGTAAGGGTGGGCCGAAAAAAACTTTTTTTTCTATTTTCGATGATGGATAGTCTGGAAAAGTTGCCACTGGTGGCACTAAGTTTACACAAAAAATTTGAGATTTTTCGGACAATTCCTTCCTTTGCCGCAAATGGCTTGAAATTTTGCTCAAATGCTGATTTTTTAACTTTATTAGCAAAAATTTTATAAATGTTAAATTAAATTTATCTTTGCTGAATTTATTTGAAATGTCACGTTTAGTGTACGAAATGTTCAAATAAGCTTTGATTATGTATTATTTAACAGTTATGTGTATTTTGACTTACGCGATTTTTATAACCTTTTTGCGTATAAGTGAGCAAAAATTGTAAGTATTGTTTGGTTCGCTCGTCGGTTTCTCTCTTCTGTCTTTATTATGTTCTTCGTTCTTCCTTCTGTTTTTCGATGCGTTCTGATTCACATATTTGGATGACGGACCACAGCATGTGTCGACAACAATTTCGGAAGCAGAGGAGAATGTGGAGAAGAAACAAATGAAAACGCTATCAGTCATCATGTGGATGAGGGAGCAATTGAAATTGGGAGTAACTTCGAGATGGGATGTTAATTATTTTTCTGCCCTAAAATACAGATATTGTCAGAAGGTTCAAATAGTTGGATCTTTGAAAGAGGCAGTTCGTGTGAATCAGAATTTGAACCAGGGCCTTCAAAAGCAGACACTCCCAAACGCAAATCCTTTTCTCACACACCATTCGCCGAATTTAGAACTACAGGGCTCCCAAATGGTCCGCCAACTGAGTACCAATAAATTTTAACAGAACATGTTTTGGTAAGTTTGCGCTAGAATTAACTTTCAAAGGTGGTTCCGGGGCGGTTTGTAAGAAAAATCTAAAAAGAATTTTTTTCTAAAAAAATATTGGTTTTCAGTTGGCGGACCATTTGGGAGCCCTGGAACTGGTATATCATATAAGTAAATTGAATTAAGAGCTTCATCTGTGCTTCAGGATGCACAAAATTTACTTATGCTAAGGTAAGTTGGGGTAACTGGACCCACGAGGTAACTGGGCCATAGGCTATTTTATAAAAAAACTGTTGATGTTTTTTAAGTTTTAGCTTTTGTGAACAATGCACCTTAATCTCTACCTCCTAAAACAACGTGTATCAACTCAATCATAACTCTCACTTTGCTGTGATTAGTTGTCAAAAATTTACGTTTCTTTTTTTTTTAAACAAACTCAGTATGGTTGAACTCCAACGGATTTTTATTAAAATACTGCAAGTACCTTTATTAAACAATCTTTTTTTTTAAGATTAGGCATATAACTACATTAATATTATTATATATCTATACATATTTACTTCATGTTTCAAATGTAAGCCTGGTGTCCCAGTTACCTCATATTTTTTTCAAGAATGGGGTAACTGGGACACGTATCCGGGGAATCTGGACCATGCTGGATCTAGTTACCCCAATACATATAAATAATTTTTTTGAGTTTCTCTTACTACGGGAAATAAATTTTTCCATTGTTTTTTGCCCACTATAAAGAAAATTATAGAACACCTTATTAAAATTAAGTAACAAAATTAAAAAAAACATATCTGGTGGTATCAAACGAAATTTCTTGACTCCGATAGGTGGTGATGCCATTATGGCATCACATAATTTTAAACCCCAATTGCCACATTGCCACCGGGATTTTATAATGAAATTTTCACATTTATTAAGTACGCGAAAATATACTTAATGTTTTACAAACAGATTATCCTGTAAATACTGGTGTCATTAAATTATTTCAACATTTTACGAATGCAAGTACCGTTCCCCTGAAAGCGAGATAGCCAAACCTTGAAATTGTACGATACGTATGGGCCGCATTCTATAGGGAAACTTTTATTGTTCCTACCACTATTTTGAAAATAATATCTTCATCGCACCTTTCTTTAGAATGTGTTAAATAAAATGATCGTTAAGGTAATTCATTAAGGGTTCTTGTAGGAACAATAAAATTTTCTCTATATAATGCGACCCCTGAATAAAGATAAAGCACTTAAGTACTTACGTAGCCGTTTGTTCATAGATATACCTTGTTATTTTTTCCCCTTAAAATACCTTTGTGACTTTTATACTTATTACCTACACTTAAGTACATAAGTACTTACCTAATTTTTATATTTTTGGTATAAAAAAAGCTAATATTTTCACTTTTAGTGCTTTTTTTAGACACATTGACAGTAAAAGTTTCCCTCACAACGCTCATTAGTTGATATAAATTTGCATGATCTGCCTGGTTTAAATTTTTTAAAAGTTGTTTAAACTTTTTCAAACCAAATCTGATATCCCATATATAAAAAAAAAAAAAAAAAAAAAAAAAAAAAACGCGTGTGTAACATACACCCTCCACTTACCCCATTTTTATGGGGCAACTGGACCCATGAGGAAAGAAAGATGAAATATGCATACTTTTTTATTATTAAATATTAAAATGTAATTTTGAGCATTTCTATCTTATAGAGGGAACCTAACTGAACACTTTTACAAAAGTTCAGACTTTAATTCAAAAGAACATTAGCTTTTTGAAGCTGAATTGGCAGAATCGACAGAGTCACGTTGTAAAATCATGGCCCAGTTGCCAAATGTAACCTTATATGATTTACAGTACAAAAAGCGATAGAACAAGCCCTAACACAATATAAAATTTTCATAAAATATTCAATTATACCAGGAAAAAGCTAATGCTATTTATTTATATAATAATGAGATAACTCAGCATAGTATTCTTTCTATTCAGCCAGACACTCACTCCCAGACTCACTCGCACCTCTTGGAGAGGACAGACGTGTTTTCTGTTCGCTGGTCGTTTTATTCTCAAGAGATTGTATTCGCAGTTCGATGTTTTTTGAACTTGCGGGATCTTTTGCAAGTATAATCGAATGAGTTGTGGTGCTGATAGTGACAATTAATAGAAACTAGTTCGTTCGAATAAGTGACTGTTTACTGGACTTGATGCATCATAGTAGTAATATATAGAGAGCTCACCGACGATAATAATGGGTACTGAGGACCCACTTAAATTTTCTGACAATGCACTCCGCATCCTGAATGGAGAGGAGAAATCTGATTTAGCTGCTGCGTGGATGGAATTTCCCGGAGTAGCGGACGAAGTACAAAGACTGATAGTACAGCAATTCCTGCAAGATTGTGATAACTACATAATGAGACTTTTAAGTGAAGAAGACTACCTGACGAATCCTCAACACAAGACTAGCGTGAGTAATCTTCTCAATAATCTTATGTTTTTGTTCAATGAGCCATTTGACCCCCTAAAATTAAGTCAACTAAGAGAGTTTAAAACTTTTATCTATGATCATGACTATGATCTAATTGACATCTTAACAAAACTCAAGGCAATTGCGGTGAACTCAGATGACGGATTCACCCCTGCTAATACACTAAAACGTAGGAGAAATGATCTAAAATCTAATATCCCCTTAAAGAACAAATATGCCAGTATATCTGAAAAATACCTAGACGAAAATAACATGGACTCTTCTGAGCCCTCTCAAGGTGTGTCAGCCGGTAGCTCCACTACTGAAGTAGTCCCTAAAAAACCAAAAATCCACCCCTTCTATATTGAGTTTCAAGGCAAGTGGACGGAACTTGCAAGTGAGATTAAAAAACTCAACGACAGCAATCCCTTGATCAAATTAGACGGTGAATTACTCAAAATCCACTGTAAAACTGATGCAGATTTCCGAAAAACACAGGACTATCTTGATTCTAAAACAATTCCATATACAACCCTGAGCCCCGCGGAACAGCGCCCCAGGAAAGTCGTCATTAGCGGAATCCCCCAAGATACCGACCCCCAGGTCATAATTGAAGCTCTTAAAGAACATAATTTCGTGGCCAATAGAGCCTCAATGATGAAAAGTAGAAAGACCGGTCGCCCAATGCCCCTCTACGTCGTCAATGTTCTCCCACGTGAAAAATTCGAAGAAATCTACCAAATTCACGAAATCTGCTACATTAAAGTAGATATTGAGCGATTTAAAGGCACCAACATCGTAAAGCAATGCTATCGTTGCCAGAAATTTGGACATTCCAGCGAGATTTGCCGCCTGCCGCGAAAATGTGCCAAATGCTCGGAAGAGCATTTAACTCCCCAGTGCAATAAAATTGGTAAGATCATCCCCAAATGTTCAAATTGTTATGGCGAGCACGTGGCTACTTACCGTGGTTGCCCCAAAACCCCCCAGTTTCATAAAAAACAGCAGGACCCCAAAACCGTCCGAAAAGAAAACCCTAAAATCATTCCAAACGCAATGGCGGAACTCTTATCAACATATAATTATGTCCGTAAGACAGAGACCAAAAAACCAGAAGAAAAACCTACTGAAGCCCCGGCTCCGCTCCCTTCTCCCTCCCAAGACCCTAACCCCGAAAACACTACACCAAATAAGCCAAATGACACTCAAAATGCAACACCAGAACAACCCAGTAGTTCTAATTATGCTAATGACTTAAAAGAAATATTTAAGACCTTCAAGGAGATGAAAGAACTCCTAAAATTTAACAAATTCATCCAATGTTTTAAAAATATTGCTAACCAAACTAAAAATATACAAGATCCAATAGAAAAAATACTCATCCTTATGAGTGCTATAGAAACTTTAGCCACGGAATTTAACACATTTAATGATGAGTAACTCCTCTTCTACCTTTTCCTCTCTAATTTTTCTTTCCTGGAACTGTAACTCCTTGCAGAATAAATTTAACGAACTTAAACTCTTTATGCACGAACATCCCCAAGTTGATGTTATTTTCCTACAAGAGACTTTCAACCCCACATTCAACATTAACATCCCTGGGTACAGGCTATTCCATACACCTCGTGCGGATGGTACGCACAGAGGAGGTACCGCTATTTACATCAAGAACCATCTTCCACACTACCAATCGCACAACCACACCTTTAATGATCTTGAGTATACCAGTATCAATCTTAAACTTCCTCATATCAATATTAAATTAGCTTCTATTTATGCTCCACCCACTGGTAACTTACATGTTAATAGTCTTACACAGCTTTTTTCACACCATCACCACTGCTTTTTCGTAGGCGATTACAATGCCAAAAGCAGACGCTGGAATTGCCATGGCAATTCTCGGCGGGGTACCTCTCTTCACAACTTAGTCAAAAACTTAAAATTAAATCTTCATGCACCACCCAGACCAACGCACATTTCCAAATTGCCTGGTGCCCGGGACTCTATCATTGATCTTGCTCTTTCCAAAAATCTTCCTTACCCTATCTACTCTACAGTTATTAATGATCTCTCCTCTGATCACCTGCCTGTCTGCTTTAAAATAGATATTATTAATACTCTTTCTCCCCCCCCCCTTCCGTGGCTATTGACTGGAATAAATTTACTAACTACCTTAACTCTCAGGACATCACCTTCCCTGATATTAATAATACCGATGACATTGATGCGGCTGTTGAACATCTAAACTCCCATATCACTAATGCTCAAAATTTTTCTACATTTAACACCTTCAAAAATAATTTTGCCTTTGTCCCACCCCGTTATATTTACAACCTTATCAAACAGCGTAATCGGCTCCGGCGACAATTTCAAAGTTCAAGAGACCCCTCCATTAAACCTCTTCTCAATAGGTTAAACAACAAAATCAAAAACAGTCTCTATAAAGAAAAACAGAAAAGTTGGAACAACTTTCTCAAAACTTTATCATACGAGGACAACTCTCTTTGGATTCTTAAACGCAAACTGAATAAACACTACACTTCCATCCCCCCCTCACATCTAATAATGTTACCGCTTATACTGACCAAGAAAAAGCTAACATGCTTGCTAATTCTTATGCCACCCAATTTTCTCCTAATCCTACCCTTGCAAACCAAGCTCAACTTGATCATGTTAACGAGACAGTTCGGAATTTTTTGGCTAACCCCCCTCAAGATCCTCCCCCCAAAATTCAACCTATTGTTATCCACAGTATTATCAAAAAACTCAAAAAGCGTAAAACCCCAGGATACGATAAAATTACTAACTCTGCTCTTAGAAACCTTCCTCCTAATTGCATAATCTATATCACTGACCTCACTAATGCTATCTTAAAACATAACTACTTCCCTAAACCCTGGAAACTTTGTATAATCTCTCCTATTCCAAAACCTGGAACTAACCTGTCTGACCCCACTAATTACAGACCTATCTCCTTGCTACCTTCTATCAGTAAAGTGGTGGAACGTGTCATTCGTGCCCAGTTGCAGGAGTTCATTCAGCAGCACAACATTCTCATGCCCGAGCAGTTCGGCTTTCGCCCAGAACACTCAACACAACACCAGCTTCTTAGGGTTGTTGAGTTTCTCAGCGAGAAACTCAATGCAAAAATTCCCGCAGCTGCCATCTTTCTTGATGTCGCAAAGGAATTTGACAAGGTCTGGCATATGGGCCTCATTTACAAATTAATTCAGCTCGGTTTTCATCCCAGACTTATACATTTAATATATTCGTACCTTTGCGACCGCTCTTTTCAAGTCCGCATAAACAACATTCTTTCTATTATTCTCTTTATCCTAGCGGGCATCCTTCAGGGGAGCGTGTTGGGCCCATTTTTATTTAACATTTTCTTTAACGATATCCCACGCTCCTTGCACACTCACCTCGCTCTTTATGCGGACGACACCTGTATTTACGCTTCGGCACACCACCCGTATACTCTTTACAGGTACCTACAGACTCATGTTGATGACTTCATGAACTGGTGCATGCTTTGGCGCGTTGTCATAAATGAAACTAAAACTACTGCAGTATATTTCTCTCGCAAAATAATTTTCCCTAACAGAATCATTATTAACAACACTGTTATCCCTTGGTCAGACCAAGCTAAGTATCTTGGGGTCATTCTGTACCGCCGCTTAACCTGGAAAAAGCACACTTTCTCCATCAGAGGTAAAGTCGCCGGAGCCTTTAACTCTATAAAACCTCTCCTTAACAGTAAAACCTTGTGTGTTCACAATAAATTAATCCTCTATAACTCATGCATCCTTCCCATCATAACCTATGCCAGTCCGGTCTGGGGCTTCACTTGTAAGACCACTATGGACAACCTTAGTCGCTTGCACAATTCCAACCTGCGTACTGTCCGTAACGCATCTCGTTACCTTCGCAACTCCACGGTCCGAAGAGACCTTAAAACTACTACATTACGTAAGCGCATAAACGACTTAACCAAAAAATTTTATGATAAAATTTTTGACCTCCCTAATGAAATTGTAGCGGAGCTACCGGATTATGACGCTTTTGAACCCCACCATCGGAAACGGCCCAGGTTTTCCATAATTATGGACACTCAGTAATATCTGAGTTCTCCACGCTATTTTTTCCTTCTCTTATTTTTCTTTTTATATACTTTTCTTAAAAAAAAAAAATTAAATAATAAAAAAAATTCTCTATATACATAGAGACCATAAAAACAGAAAAACTTAAAAAATAAAATGTATGGCTCTGAATTGTCCCTTTTTTGGTTGGATGTTGTGGTCTTGCCACCCTAGCTTTTCTTGCCCTTGCTTGGTGAGTGTTTCACTGAACAGTACTAACTTTAACTTTCAAAATTCCTTATAGTAGTTTTACAACTACAGTTAGACTTTAATTACTTTAAGACTCATGTAAATTTTTTAAGATTTATTGTTAACTTTCTTTCTTCTTAAGTTTTTACTTAAATTTATTTTTATTCCTATTTTCCTTAAATTTCTTATTTTTCTCTTGTTAACTTCTTATATTCTTATAGTAGCATTGCTAGAGTTTAACTTTATCCCAATGGCTCATTAAAACATAAGACATTCTAATTTCCTAGTCTGGGTGTTAAGCTGATAACAGCTAGGAAACCCCTCAATGCTGATTACCTGTTCAGTACCTGTTCAGTACATAGTATTCTTTCTTGTTAAAGTCTGCAATCGATCAAGCAAGCAGACTCACTTTTCCCGTTTGGGTTTGCGAGTAAATAATGTGAAAGTTTTGATATGCATTTAATACCCATCAATACCAGAAAATACTATTTTTATTACGATTAGCTCGTACAGAAATAGTCGCGTTGTATAGTTACTGACATTACATGATTTTATAAATCGAAGAACACAATCGAATAACAAAAGCGTTATTTTCAATAAAATTTTAGTATTTGTTTGACCAAACCAATAATTTGACTATCTTCTCAAAATTTTTACGAATTTGACTTTTTATACGTACAGTATATATGTTGTCCTCTCTTATACTTTTCAAGGACAATGTAATTAAGTTGTTAACATGGTAAAATATTAAGTAAAATATTAACAGGATTTACGAAGAAATTGATTTGAAAATAAATAAACGTTTTTCTGCACCTATATTATATAAAAAAAAAAACATATTAAAACATTCTTGTATAATAAGGTAGTCGAGGAATACGAATAAGTGCTGTAAATAATATACCAGCTTTCTTCATAGGGCTTGTATTAACCCTCTCGCTGACTAATTATTTTTTCAATATAGCTTCGCGACTAGCGTCTTTTAAGAATTTTTATTCTTTTGTCACCGGTTTTTCAAAACAAAGTTTTTTATATAATTTAAATGATAAAATGCTCCGATAAAATAAAGCAAAAATTACAATAAAAAATAATTGGTGGGGAAATTAGGTGAAAAAATGCATCCCCAAGAAAATCTCGAGTTCAGCAGCGAAAGGGTTAATGCAACCCGTAAACCCTCTCGCAGCGTAATTTTTTTTTTATCAAAATAGCTAAATTGCGTATTTAATCCCTTCGCGACGAGAGACTTTTAAGAATTTTTATTCTTTTGTCCCCGGTTTTTCAAAAGAAAAATTTTTGTCTGATGTAATCGGGAAAATGCTCCAATTAAATAAGGAAAAATTTACAATAAAAAAATAACTGGTGGGAATAATCAAGGTGGATTAACTAGACGGAAAAATTGCATGACCGATATACACTAGAGTTGCGCAAATTTTGCAACTTTTACGTTGTCCGATGAAATCTCGGGTTGCGCAGCGACCGGGTTAAGCTTTTTTTTTTTTTTTTTTTTCATAAATTGAAAGAAAATATACATTTTAGTCAAGCGCCTGTTTGTGTTTCAATTGGACAATTTTGTGTTTAAAATGTCTAGGATGATCTCTCTTTTTTGCAAAGTTTCAAGTTAAGAAAACAATCATTTAGTTTCTATTAAATTCGTTCATATATTCTGGTGGCAGTCAACCTAATCAACATTTTTCTATCAGAATTGCTTCAAACATGAAAGGATTAACTTCTTCAAGGGCGGTGGTTCATTTTTGGACCACTTAATTTTAATTAGTAAATTCTACATTGGCACCAGAATTTTGAATGAAAAGTTTCCTTTTATTAAGTGAGTGAGTAAATGCTTTTGCTGATTCTGAAATAAATTTGTTTGAAATTCTTGTGTGAATCACTCATTTCAGCATTTTACGCACATAAATACATTGTCCCTAAAAAGGTTAACCCTCTCGCTGCGTAACCCAAGATTTCATCGGACAACGTAAAAGTAGCAAAATTTGCGCAACCCGAGCTTTTCTCGGGAATGCATTTTTTCTGTCTATTTAGCCCTCCTTGATTAGTTCAACCAGTTATTTTTTTATTGTAAATTTTGCCTTATATAATAGTAGCATTTTCCTGATTAAATTAGACAAAAATGTTTGTTTTGAGAAACCGGTGACAAAAGAATAAAAATTCTTAAAAGACGCAATGTGCGAAAGGGGTCAAATACGCAATTTTTGAAGCTATTTTGATAAAACAATTACGCAGCGAGAGGGTGAATATGATTAAGAAAATATCTGAAGAATATTTGCAATTAAATGTATTTTTCAAAAATTACGAATGCTTTAGAAATCATTTAGATACGAATTAGCTATTGGACAACGATAACAATTGTCATCAACTATGCTTAAAATTTTCTCGTGCTGGACTCCCACTTGGAACGTTTTTTATTACAACTTTTTAGAAAGAAAAATCGTTTTAATACTTTGAAAGAAAAATTATTTTAACTCCTTCCAGCATAGTGAAATGTATTAATGGATTCGTTTGTTTTTCTTTCATTTACAATAAAGATTCTGCATAAATAAAGCGAACATTTCTCTTTAAATTAACTTGTGAAAGTTTATCCCAGTGGTTATCAAGCTTTGTTTCTAAGAGTTAAGTGTTTAATTTACTAGAACGAATAATGGACGAATAATGGACACATACTTAGTTCAATTTTTAAATTAATCCTTGATACATTATTTTATTTGATTTTTTAAAACTTATTAACTATTTATAAATGTGTCATAAACTGTTGTATTACAAGATCTTATTTATGTTTCAGAAACGTCGAAATAAAAAGAAAAAAAAACTTTAATTTAAATTTTAGTTAATTTCATGCTGAATAATCTATACATCATACGTTACATCCAGACTTTCATCACACTATGTGTATTTACTTTTACCCATGCATGTAATGCATAATAATGTTTTCCAAAATATTCCATTGGCCCCAGAAATAATGTAAGTACACTTAGTGATATACAATTAATATTTTTAAAGAATGTTGTAGCCCATTCAAAACTGAAATCATTCAAGCAAGCAAGCTCTGTGAGGTCAAACATGAGTTTGCAAAATGAAGATGTATGGAAGTAATTTTTTTAATCGACACATTTGTTTGCCTGTATCGGAAAAGAATGGAGTTACGAATAAAGAGGTGGCGAGTGGCTATATATAGTGTGGTGTGTGCCAGACTGGGGACATTTTATTTTCAGATTATTTGACTGTCATCACTTTTTAAAAACAGTATAATTCGTCTTATTTTTCCGAATTTTTAATCTATTTTTACACAGCCCGAATATTTCTATTTCAAAAGATCGGTGACAATCAACAATATGGGGAGAAAAAAGTCCTAACCTGGCAACTTTGCTACCAGTCAGGGTTGCCAGTTTCGGCTCCATTTTTATTTCGAAATTTCCAAAACAAACCGAAAACATCAAAAGAATAATTTTTACTTTAAGTAGTAGCGAAATGACTGTCATTAAATAAATCCAAAAATACTAATTTTAATTTCTGGTTTGGCTTTGTATTTCCTGAATAAAAATGGAAGCCAAACTGGCAACTTTACTACCAGTAGCGAGTGATGTAACTGAGGAGGTAAAAAGACCGCTTGTCATCATTAACTGAGATGACGGTTTTGCCACAACCCTAAACGCATCGTTGCGGTTATTAAAAATTCTAATTTTGTATATTTCCTCCATTTTTTTTAATCTGTATTCTCTTATTTTTCAATGTATTTTTACGACACTTTCCTTGCTTAAGCTTTTGTCACTGGAAGTAATCTACTTTTTTCAAAAATCTTATGTTTTTAAATGATTTTAAGTTTTAAAAAACTTACTTCTGTCACTTATTGGCTTGGAACTTGATTCGCTGCTCTCCTGCAATCCTATTGGCTGCAGAAGTGGCCTTCAAACCCGACAGTGACTTTTCACTTTACAGCACTCCGAGACTCCCTCTTTCCTGCCATTTCTATCATTTCTTTCTACTTGATTTTCACCGGCAATTTGATTCTTCGCACTCTGGCTGTAGATGTTAACCGTCAAATCCTTGCCGGAATTTTCTCAAATTCTGATTTTCGTTCAGTAAATCTTTATTTCTTTATTTTTTTTTAGTTTTATGTTACTGTTTCTAAATTATTATTGTTTATTATTTATAATTGTTATTATTTAATTTATATATGAAAATATATATCTGAGGCATTTTTCTTTTCGCCATTACCCTCTGTTTAATTCGACTAATCCAATGCTATGGAGTTTGCGAGCAAAGCATCTACCCATAAAGTCTATCCGACTGATCACCGTAGATTGGAAGTAACCGAGAGCATGACGACTCTCGTAGGCATTCAAGAGATCGCTGCATTCGCTCAACTGAAAGTGCAGTTAGAAAATGCGGATTATTTTTACATCGGATTAGAAGTTTCTTATTACCGCTGGGTCCATGGAGCTATTAATAAAAAGTAACTGACATATCCTTAAAATGGTGAAGCTTCAACTGTAACAGTTTTCGCAGGGATTGATTACAGCCGGAGGAAACTTTCACCAGTAAATTTAAATGCTTTATTAATGCAAAATTTTAGTTATAAATAATGGCAGGAACAGTTATTCATTTTTACTGGTGGAAGTTTACTTTAGCGGTAGTCAGGCTCTACGTTATCGCCATATTGTGACAACTTAGACAACTTTCTGTCAGTGTCAGTGAAAAAGACTATAATACCTGGTCAAACTGACACCAGTAAAAATAAGTAGAAATTTTTACCACGTTTCTGAGAAAATATTTTCATGAATAAGGCGCTTAAATAAGACGAAAGTTTCTATTGAAATTTACTGGTGGAAAGTTTTCCCCGGCGGTAATCAGAAATTGTGTATCCGATTTAAAAACAAAGCCGCCATTTTGTGACAACCTCCTCAGTTATTTCACTCGTACTGGTAGACAGTACACTATATGTGTACTGTCAGCATTTTGAGGATAGAAAATCGAGGTTATATATATATATATATATATATGTATATATTGGGTATCAGATCCCATTTGAAAAAATTGTAAAAAAACATTAAAAAATTTAAACAATTCAGATCATGTAAATTATATATCAATTTAAGAGCATTGTAAGGGAAGCCTTTGATGTCAAGGTGTCTAAAAAATGCACAACATGTGAAATTATTATATTTAGTTATACAAAGAACATAAGAAATAAATAAGCAGTTATGTACTTTAGTATAGGTACTAAGTATAAAAATTACATATATAGTTTAGTAAAAAAGAAAAAAAGATTAATCTGTGAATAAATGAGTTCGTAAGTACTGTATCTCTTTCTCTTTTTTATTTATCGCAATGAAGGTTCGTAGAGACCAATAAATCTGCGGAGAATGTAAAAATGTTTTAATATCGAACAGAACTACTTTTTATTCGTTTCGATAATTTTCGAATAATGTGACTTTGTCTTATGTCCGCCCTTTCATCTGTATCGTAAAATTTCGAAGTTTGGAAATCTCACTTAAGAAATTTAGTTTGATAACCGACAGCATGTTTAAAAAAAAATATTACGTAATTTCAATAAGGTATTTTATAATTTTCTTTATTGCAAGCAAAAAAAAAACAACGGATAAATTAATTTTCCATAATAAGAGAAACTCAAAAAAATTATTTATAACTGTTGGGATAACTTTATCCCACATGGTCCATTTACCCCTGATACATGCCCCCAGTTACCCCATTCTTAAAAAAATTATTGGGTAAGTGGAACGCAGGCCTTAAATTTGAAGCATGAAGTAAATATGTATAGATATGTAATAACATTGATGTATTTATATGCCTAATCTTAAAAAAAAATTATTTAATAAAAGTACTTGACTAATGTACGCCTCTTCATCTGTATCGTAATATTTCGAAGTTTGGCAATCTCACTTAAGAAATTTTGCTTGATAACCGGCAGCATGCTTTTACAAAATTTTATTATGTAATTTTAATAAGGCATTATATAATTTTCTTCATTGAAAGCACACACACACACACACACACACACAAAAAAAAAAAAAAAAAAAAAAAAAAAAAAAACGGAAAATTAATTTTCTATAATAAGAAAAACTTAACCCTCTAAGTGTTTGAGGCGTAATATTCCGTTCACTAAGCTCCAGGTTTCACAGCAATACAAGCAATATTTAAGATAATATAATTCTCTAGATTTAATGAATTTTAAATACATTGAAGAATGATTAATACTCCCAAGGATTACATCCATATTTGTAATTTAGTTTTTTTTTTTTTTTTTTTTTATATATAATGTTGAATGAATCATATTTTTTTAGCATTTAAAACAAAATGCAAAGAAAACAACATTAAAATTTTACCCTTTTGCAAGACGCTCAGAGGGTTTAAAAACAAATATTTATAACTGTTGGGATAACTGGATACCACATGACCATTTACTCCTGATACGTGTACCAGTTACCACATTCATGAAACATTTATGGGGTAACTGGAATACAGGCCTTGCCTTTAAAGAATGAAATAAATATGTATAGATACCTAATAACATTGATGTATTTATATGCCTAATCTTTAAAAAAAAAGTTTATTTTTAAAATGTACTTGCCGCATTGTAATAAAAATCCGAGGAAGTTCAACCGAATCTACGTTGTTTGTAAAAAAAAAGAAAAATAAATAAAATAAAAAAAATAAAATAAAATAAAAACATAAATTTTCAGGCAATCTATAACAGAAAAGACAGAGTTATGATTAACAGGGATGAGAGCGTTCCGACACAAATGACCGATTACTACCACTAAATTTTAATAGTATTTCATGCATTATTTAATGACAGAATTTTTGAGATTTAATAAAGCAAATAATACGATGAAAATTTAGTGGTAGTAATCGGTCATTTGGATCGGAGAGCTCTCATCCCTGGATTAAGTTGACACAAGTTGTTTTAAGAAGTAGCGATGGATGCAATGTTGACAAAAGCTGAAACTTAAAAGACATCAACGGTTTTTTATGAAATAGCCTATGTCCCAGTTACCCAAGCATACCTTTTATATTTATATATATTTATATGAAATTGTACAAAACGCTGAAATTTTGAATATGAACACATAATTTCCACCTCATATTTGTCTTTTTCGAAAAATTTACCTTAGCAAACGAAACAAAAAGTCATTCGCTGAAATAGTTTACGAGTTATACTTTTATAAAATGTATAAATCCCAGTATTATATTCATATGCAATCGTTGCAAAAGAGTTGACATGCGGAGAATTTTGTATAGAGTAATTCCGGGATTTATGCTGCACATTTTTTTGAATTTGTGTATAAAGTTACATGGTGGACATAAAATTAAAAAAAAATCATGCTGTGCTATTTAAAGTTAAATATACAGGCCGTGTACTGCGAAAAAAAATCAAAACAAATTGTTAATATTTTTTAACAATTTTTTTCTAAAACATTACACTGCGGCACGTCACCCGTACGTTCAGGCTGAGACGCCACACTTGTTAGTAGGCGGTAGTTATGCCGCGCTTCTAAAAAGAACAGAATGAAGTTATAAATAAAAATATTAAAATAAAATATTCATATCTGGACTATAATTATGGATGTAATAACAAAATGAAAATAAATGAGAACAGTGAAACGTAATAGTAGATTCAAATTAATAATTGTTGCCGCAAATAGTGACTGACAAATAAACAGTGTATGACCCTGTAAAGTTTTTCTTCCAATTTTTCACTATTTCTCTTTCATTTAAAAATGTTTGTTTCTAATTCGTAGAAGAAACCATGAAATTTAAAATTTTATTATTCAAAAAAGTCTCATAATTATCCTTCTTTAATAACTCAAAGCAGATTTTTTTCAAAATTTACTTATAAAAAGTTCTTTATCGGAATGTAAGTTTCTTTTATTAAATATTATGTAAAATTGTTTTAAAAAGTAACATTTTAATTTAAAATTAAAAATTAATTTAATTTAAAAGCAACATTTACTTTCATAACAATTCACAGACGTTGGACTTGAAAAACGGGATCACGCAGTCCGAATTGAATTTTTTCTCGAACTAATCGTAAGAATCGTCTAAAAAATAATGCACTAACTAAAGCCACATAGGGAAACTTGTACTGCTGTTAAGCTTGTGGTAGCTCTTTATGAAGGTGCTTTTATGCGCCTATGGTCCCGAATGGGTTAAGAGATCGACTTCAATCTACGGAAAAAGTGTCGAAAAAGTACAGTCTTTATTTAACTACATTTAAACACATGATGTAATGAAGCCAATTACACTTCCTCTTTTTTTGAGTAGTTGGCAAAGAACGTCTGTATTACCCGTAATCCGATTTTTCAATATTATCATCTTGACTTGCATTTTTACTGCCCTTCTTACTTTTAATTTTCCCCTTTTTATACTTTGGTTTTAGTGATCTTGATAACATGCCTAACATGGTTAGTCTGTGCAAAAAGAAAAAGAAAAGTAATAACACTTAATCATACCTTACAAAAAAACTGCGGCATGTATACAGGAATAGCAGTGCGGCAAGTATCCCATTTTGCATGTTGCAGACGTTGGCCATCACAGTTACCTGCCATCGCTAAGGGGAATGGCGTAACTAAACACACAGTACTCTATACAAACGCTACACATAGTTTTGACTTCGAAATCATGCATGCATTTAGTAATTAATGTATGAAAAGTATTTAAACATAACGTGCTTAAAAGTTTGGACAGTGAAATCGTGCACTTACGTCAAATTAAGGATTGTACTTTTACATGTAAACATCGAAATGGGATTCACGCTATACACTGATTGAAATAGTCTCATTGCGCACCTATACTGTGCGTTTGACGACCATCTATCGATAATTACAAGAAGTAGAAGGGGTGCGGCATCTATACCGTATGCGGCGACTCTACCGGAGTTACCCTGCATGATTCAAAAAATATTTGTTGGAATGATATATAATTTTAAACACACGTTTAGCTGCAAGAAAATGATTTCTGTTAAAAGAGTTATAGGCTACAAATCGTATTTTGTTTTTAAACATTAATTTGACAATGCATATATATATATATATACATATATATATATATACTATATATAATTAATGAAAAAAATTATTGCACAACTGGCGCTAATAGAAGCTCATGTCAAATGCAACAAAATGTATTTCATTACTACTTTAAAAAAAGTACTTAACAAAGTACTTTACAAAGTACATACTTTTTCATTTCAGAGTTATGGTGTTTTTTGCATTTTTAAAGTAGTAATGAAATATATATATATATATATATATATATATATATATCATTACTACTATATATATATATAGTAATAGAAAATAGGATTAAAGCCTTCTGCAAAAAAGTTAAATTGAAACAACTGAGTCAAAGTTTCCCTTATCTCATATTAGTGCCTAAATTCCATAAAACCCCTATCAAATTCAGAAGTGTGACTTGTGGTTTTGGATCATACATTGGTGTTGCTAGCAAGGCATTGCTGGGGGTATTGGAAAGAGTGTTTGACGGAGTGATGGGGGGACAGACGTCTTTTATTATCAAAAATAGCTATACATTATTAGATAATCTGAATATATTAAAAAATATTACTAGTTTATACGCTTATGATTTTACAGACCTCTATAACACAATTAATTTGACAAATTTAAAAGAAAAAATAGTAGATTTTTATAATACAAATAGTACTTTGGATGTTCATAGTGATTTTTTCATGAATTTATTTCAGATGGTAGTACAAGAAAACTACCTCTACGATGGAAATACAATGTTTAAACAGATTCGGGGTATTCCAATGTGGGGGGGGGGGGGGAGTTGCAGTTCCATTTTGGCAGGCATCTATTTACATATATATGAAAGAAATAATAATTTAAACAGTAATACATTAGCCTACAGATATATAGATGATGTTTTGATAGTCAAATTAAATAATGATATTGAAAAAATTGATTTTACATATTATCCTGCGTCTCTGAGTCTGGAACCCTCCTCCCAGAATTGTAAAAATGTTAAATTTTCTAGATGTGAACTTAAACATAGAAAGTGAAAATTTGATATCTAAGATATCTAACAAGCGAAATGATTTTAATTTTAATACCTTAAAAATAATATATTTTGATTCAAATGTTCATGTATCGGTTAAAAGAAATGTCCTAAGAAACGGCTTAATACGAATCCAAAGACAGAGTACTAGAGTTAAGGATATGTTTAATGGCATTTTGGATTGGTGTCGTCAAGGATTCAAACAGGGTTATCCTCGCAATTTCATTAGGAGAATAACTAGTGAATTTATTAAGAGTAGCAGTTACGGAACTGAACTGAATTCAGTGATGGATGAGAATGGTGGTTTTGATGCGTTGATTGATCTAATGAGGTAGAAAGATATTTTGTTAGATTCGGTAGATCTGTTTAGTTTTTCTTGGTTTTTTTCATTTTTGGTCTCGGCGAGTGAAGGGGGACGTAGCATGCGTAAAGTCTGACTTAACCCTGCAGAGCATGTTGTCAGCCATGCCGCTCGCCTTCTGTTCTATTTTTCTGTTTTGCTGTTATAAATATTTTCCTTAGTTTGGTTTTAAAGTTTGGTTTTAAGTATTAATGTTTATGTTGGTTGTTTTGATATTTTTGATGTAGAGTTTCAGTTTAAAAATGGTGAGCGATGAAGTTTGATATTTGTTTATCGTTTTAAATATATATATATATATATATATATATTTCATTACTATTTTAAAAATGCAAAACATCATGACTCTGAAAAGAAAAAGTATGTACTTTGTAAAGTACTTTTTTAAAAGTAGTAATGAAATACATTTTGTTACATTTGACATGAGCTCCTATTAGCGCTCCTATTATATAACATGAGCTCCTATTATATATATATATATATGCATTGTCAAATTAATGTTGAAAAACAAAATACGATTTGTAACCTATAACTCTTTTAACAGAAATCATTTTCTTGAAGCTATACGTGAGTTTAAAATTATATATCATTCCAACAAATATTTTTTTCATCATGCAGGGTAACTCCGGGGGAGTCGACGCACCCCTTCTACTTCTTGTAATTATCGATAGATGGTCGTCAAACGCACAGTATAGGTGCGCAATGAGATTATTTTTACCAGTGTATAGCGTGAATTCCATTTCGATGTTTATTTGTAGAAGTACAATCCTTAATTTGAGGTAAGTGCACGAATTCACTGTCCAAACTTTTAAATACGTTATGTTTAAATACTTTTATATATATATATGTATATATGCAATAATATAAATTTTATGCCCTATTATCTTTGTAAAACTATTCCGATTTCTTAATATCTACCCTTTTTTACCTATCTTTAATAATATCTTAAATATTTTTTGTCTTTTATTTCCTGCCTTTAAACCTGCGTATTCTTTAATTATTATTCTAAAAACCTTAAAATGTTTGTAGCTTACTTCTTATAAAACCACTAATTTACTTTATTTTATTTTATTCTGAGACTTAATTCTTTGTCTGTCAATGTTTTTAATTTTTTTTTACGTTCGATACCCCGTAGTTCCTTGCCAGCTTCCTGCCAACATTTTGTTTACGTTATAAATCTGACGCCGTGAATATTAAATCCATTCATCTACGGCACGCGTACTCCTCCTTCTCTCGGAGCTCTTCGGATCGTGTCCTGCCTCCCGCCTCATCTTTCCGGCTCTTTCAGCGGGGTTGATTTTTTCACTTGTAATGTATCCGTTCGCGCTCTGTTTCTTTGGGTATTTATACTGTTGTATCGGCTAGGAGCCCAGATTTTTTCACGTTTTTCGTTTGTTTAATAAAAAGCCGTCACTTGGGGTAATTGAATTTTAATTTGTGAGATTCTATTACTATTTAACATCATATAATTTATTATGAAGTGATATAGCTATATTTTGAGAGTAGATGGCTAGTCTTCTCGAATTGGCATAATGTGTGTCTGCCAAATAAACAACGTTTAAATTTACGATGCCTCTATTAATTATTGAACAGGAAATTCTTCCAATGTTTCCTGAGTTGTCTGATGTTGTCTTCTATTCGCACCACGGCTGTGCTCCAGTTGTTCTCATGAATAACGGAGAGTTGATAAAGTTTTTGGCATTGATTACTATACTACATTTATGTCGATATATAGGAGTGTCGCCGGAATGTCACACACATATATAAGAATGATGAAATCACAAATATATGAACAAATTGGTAAAATTCTAAAGATGAACAAGATATGAACATAAGAAACCAGTACGTAAAATAAGAAATTATGAATAACCCACAGAATCATCAGAGGAGCTTGTAGGTTAATTCACAGTGAAGATGCGTTATTTCATCTGATTTTGTCGGCATGAAGTCTAAAATAACAAAATTTAGCTCCTAATAGCGCATCATAAAACAAAATACATGATAAAAAAGCAAAAGATCTAAAGAAAGATACACCTCACACAAGATAATAATATTTGAAAAATCGATTAGAGCACAATATCTCAATTATAGACAAATCCAAAACTTCAGAAAGTTGATCCATAATATTACAACATGTGAGGATGCAATCAGACTTAAGATTATTTAAACATGTGGCCAGCAGTTAGTCACTGAAATTGAACCAAAAAATTGTCTGTCATCTGGTGTGAAAAAGGAAAACTACATTGTAACTAGATTTTTAACAAAAATGTTTATGCTGCCATCTATACCCATAGAAAAGAATGAAATCAATTGAAGAAATCAAGAAATGACTTAAATTAACATTTATTTAAATTAGAATAAAAAAAAATAGGAATAAACTTAATAAGTATTGAGTAAATATAAAATAAATAAATAAATAAAAGGGTATTGATTAAATTAACCATTTTAAAACAAATACAATAAAATAAAAAAATGAGTATATAAATAACACTTAAAAAACAATGAGGATTTTTTTTGAGATAGTAAAATATGGCCTTGTATTATGTGCCAATATGTGAAATATTAATGAAACATTTATGATGTGAAATGCATGATACCCTTGTTTTATATATATATATATATATATATATATATATATATTAAATATATATCCATACACTATATAAGAATATATACATACACATAAACATGCTCACAGACATATGAGGAGCAAACATTCAAACAGTGTTTTCTCCCTAAAAATAAATAAAAAATGAGTTATTGTTATTTTTATGAACTCTGTGTTAAATTGCACAGAAATAAACGGTATTTTGAATCAAAAAACATTTTTCTCCGATTATAAACCAATTTTAAAACTTGACTTCAATCATAGAGTGTTTCCTCCAAAGCCTGCATTCAGTCAAACAGTGATTTCTCCAGTCTGCCACTTAACATTTGTCACTTAATGCGTACTTCCGAAACTTACCATACATATCAAAATTGAAACGTATTGTTTCAGAGAAAAATAAGAGAACTGTTAAGGTTAAAGACTTCCAGAATTATAGATTCCAAGATCTAAGTGAAGAATAGGATGTAAATCTTCTTAAAAATGAAGTTATTGTTGCCCGTGTTCAAAGGGTTGTTTCAGAATATCTTCCTCTTAGCCACGCCATATCGGTTGAAAAGAAAAAAAAAAGATGTTGAGAAACTTTTGAAGGTAATGTATGGTGAACAGTGGCAAAATCCACCTGATGATGTCTTCAAATGGTACAACTAGGGATGAGATTTCCGCTTTTTTGTACACCAGTATTTTATTAGAGAAATTGCTATATTGTTTAATCAGAACATTTTTGCGATTTAACAGAACAACATTTTCTCTAATAATATACTGGTGTGCAGAAAAGCGGAAATCTCATCCCTGGGTACAACCACATTATCCATAATATACCAGCCAGCAATGAAGAAGAGAGTGAAGTGTGTGACTGTCTAGATGAAGATATTTGTTTTAAAATTTGAAGTGGATTTCTGGCAAACGAGTATGTATTTAGTAAATATTTAATGAATACTACTAGGTAGCATAAACGGTCATTTTATTTTGTCGATAATCAACTGAAGTTCGGTATTTACTCAAATAAAATAATGCTTTTGTATTATTTGTGAGCTAGAACTTATTTCATTCAAAATGCGTTTTATCCACTTGTCAAACAATCAAAGCATGTTTCCTCCTCTGAATTCGATCGAAACGTGATATCTCCAAATATTAAATGCATTTTATTAATTTGTTTTATGTTTAATATCTTATGTATGCTTGCAATTCTTTGTAATAACCAGTAATAAAAGTGCACAATAAAAATTAGAATTAAATACAAGTTATTTTCTAATTTATCAGTTTTATTGTGTTTTTTGAAAATTTGTATCTAAAGGAGAAAGCATGATTTGAATGGTTGCTCCACATATCGTCGGTACCATGTCAAACTATCCAATGTGAAAACAGTGGCTTACTTTTTTGAAATTCAAATTTCTTGATTGGCACCAGTTTTCTGAAATGGTAAAATTCGCCCTTGTGAATTACCCTTTTACGGCTTAATTGATATATCATTAAATCAGGCGAATTTTACTATTTCAAAAAAGTGGTGCTAATGAAGAAATCTGAATTTTAAAAAAGTATCCCATTGTTTTCACATTGGATAGTTTGACATGGTACCGACGATATATGCATACAAGCTTTTTAACACGTTCACGCCGGCGCGGTGGGTCACACTCGACTGTCTCAGAGCTGGCAAGTCTCCGTCCTTTTAGATACCAGTATTTTAATACAGAAAATGTTGTATTATTTAATTAGAACAATTGGGCGATTTAAAGGAACAATCTTTTCTCTAAAATAATAGTGGTGTGCAAAAAGCCGGAGACTTGATAACTTTGAGACAGTCGATTGCGACCCACCGCGCCGGCGTGAACGTGTGAAACTTTTTTTTAGCATTCCATTTTCGGCAAAATTGTGAACTATGAACACATATTTTATGTGTTGACAGAAATGAAATCTTGAAACTTTAAATACCTGAATCTAAATATAGAGATCAATCTGCCAAATGTATTTTGTATTATGCTATAAAAAAACTATCCGCATTGGAATCTACTTTCAATGATAACAAATGAATTTATTATTAGTACTTCCAAATTTAAAGCCATAATAATTTCAAACCTAATTGCCGCATGACTTCCTATTCAATATCCTAAAGTAAAATTTACCAAAAAAATAAATAAATATGCAGTTAAAATCTGGGTGATTGTTCTCAGAAATTCCTACAATATTAGTACTAAAAATACACATACTTTACTCATTAGTTTACATTCATTACATAAATTGAACGAAGACATAAATTTCAGCCGTGTCAGGTTTCGTACGCTTCAAGGACTTCTTACCAGAATTTCTATAAAGTAATATTCGCTTTATTTAATTAAAAAATATATATGTACAGTTATACGGACCTATATTTTGCGAAATTTCTGGTACAGAAACACCTAAAATACGATGAATCTATCCAAGCGTACAAACCCTGCCGTTATTTTAATAATTTTAATAGCGGTTATATTAGCTATTTGTACCAATTTTAACTGCCGAAATTGCAACAGGATACGTGAAAAGCAATTTGCAGTTACAATGATTGTGCGGAAAGGCATTTATTTATTTCCAAATAAATTTGTTTGTAAATTCAGGTGGAAACATTAATACATGGAAATTATTCAAGAGAGAAACATTCGCCTTGCATACAATATTTCAAATTAAAATCAAATTTCAAAGTGATTGCTTAAAAAGCGCAAAGGCCAACATAGTGAAAAAGATTCCAAGCCGGGACTCGAACCCGGGCCACGTCAGTGCACTATACTGATGGCCCGGGTTCGAGTCCCGGCTTGGAATCTTTTTCACTATGTTGGCCTTTGCGCCTTTTAAGCAATCACTTTGAAATTTGATTTTCATTTGAAATTCTGGTGGAAGTCTATCATTTTAACAGTTTTAGCAGCAGAACTGCTTTTCCCCTGAAAGTGTTAAGACTGAATTATTTTAACATGTGCAGAAACAACCGGCATTCAACTTTATTTTAATATAAATATTCTTGAATGTTTTGCCATACATTTTTTCCATTTATGTCTAATATTGTAATATTGCTTATGAGTGTTCTTTTGTTATATACGTAAGATATAATTTGATTGAGAATAATATGTTGAACGTATTTTCAACTGGATTTACACGTCTGAATATAGCAGTTTAGGAATTATCTATTGTACAATGAAAAGGATTAAGTACATGTAATGTCTCTTGTGCTACACACACACACTTGGAAGAAATTTAAAGGCACACAATAGACACTACAGAACGTTTTATAAAATTTGTAAGTACTGACGAATAATTAAAACTATTTATAATCCTGAATTAACAGAAACTTAACATATCTCTTACGTTAATGCAAAACATGTCATCTGTGAATTGTCAATTGGGATGAATTAAACACAAAAAGGAATCAGTAATAGATTTTTTTCTGCCGAATACAACAACAATTTTCTTTCCACGTTCGGGATGCTGCATCATGCGTTACATAGTTTTCAATGCCATTGAAAAAAATAAGCTATTCTGACATTTAAAACATGTTTGTAATAAACAAAATCAAAATACACGTATTATACACATTAAATTAAAAATACATAAAATAGTTTCTAGGGAAACAATATTAAATTTAATTCAGGGCGAGAACAGTTCTGCAACAAATCATTAGAAGTAATTTTCTGACAAATTTATTCGTAGGAAATTGTTAATTTTTGTAATTAAATTAGGAGGTAACAAATTCTGCAAATTTAACAATAAATATAAAATGCCTATTCTTAAATAATCGTGCCATGCACTTTGGATAGTCTAAGGAGCGTTTACAACTTGGATGCGTATTTAAAAGTTAAATTTAAAGATATTTTCCTTTATGTACTAAAATCGATATTTATTATATATTGAAATTAACACGTTCACTGCCGCAAAAAGTAAGAATTTTCAAATTTCTTCTTGAAAGTCGTTTGCCACCACAAATTCTGAAAGGGAAATTTCGCTTTACTAATACAGCGAAATTTCTGAGCAAAAAATAAAATAAAATAAAATAAAAAAATAAGGCCATTTTTTTATTTTAAAATAATGTTGAGAAAGTAATAAATTAAAGCCACGGATATTAACGCTACGAGTAAACTCGTAGCGTGGCAGTCAACGCGTTTAGTACTATATGTTCTGCATTTGAAAAGCATTTTAAATTAAAAATAAAGGCACACCTTCAGATAAAAGTATTTTACAAAAACAAAAAAACGTATTTCTTTGGAAATTTACAGACAAAAATCAACTTTTTCATTGAGCTTGGGAGGTATTTTTTTTTCAAATGTTACAAATACAACAGTATCAAAAGTAGCCTTTAAAATTTAAAAAAAAGTAGAACTGACTATGATCAACACTATTATGGGATGAGACTCTATTTATAAATCATACCGCACTTCTAAGACGAACACTGACATTTATTAAGACGAAGACAAAACAAAAATACAGAAAAGCGCTCTCATTACAATCTATATTTAGCTTAAAAGCAACTAACTTTGGCTTCATTTACATAACGTCGTTGAATATTTCTAAGATTTTCGTACGTCCTTTAAATCTTCTATCTTATTGCATCGAAAATATTCTGTTTCTTTTAACAAAAACCTCCGTCGTCGAACTCTGTCTCGTTCTATTTATTTTTCCGCATATCCACTTCACACAGCTTCGTTACCTTATTAATCTCGAAACGGAATACAGCATCGGAGACATTCAGTCTGATTCAAGTGTTCTTTCGAAATTCCAACACTATGATAATTTGTCGGGCAGAAATACAATTTTTATGGTGGATCACATACGGTTCAAGTTTGTGATCTACTGCTCTAAGAGTTACTTTCTTTGATTTAAAGGGATTATTGAATTGATATATAATTCATGACATTTTAAAATTAATCCAATGCAGATTATATCCTATCTTAAATGGGATAAGTAACCGCAAAATTAAAAGCGACGTCACATGAATCAAGGTCCTGCGCCACGTAGCGGATGGAGTGTGAACTACAGATAGATACCTAACTGTTTTCTTACTCACACCACTAAAATTGTAAAGTTTTTTCACCTTGATTAATAACTGAAGTGCGTTTGATAAGGCGAAGTAAACTTCGTGGTGTCAAGTGCGTCTGGATGTCCCTCTCGCTACTCCATTACTTTACAACAAATGTGGCAAACAAAATTCATTTCCATGAGTGACTAAAGATTTAGAAAATACGCGCCACACTAAAAGCCCGCGTATGTGAATTATCACTCCGTCCACAAGTTGGCGCAACTATGTTAATTTACGACTGATTCCAGCATTAAGTTTGTTCGCTTACTTATAATGCTTTGGTTTGAGCAGTATGTTTCCTTTAACCCGCTCGGGACCATGGGTGCATGTATGTACCCTCAAAAAGGGCATACAGAATTTATTTTAGGCACCAGTAAAAAGGAAAAGTATTATCTAGTTTCTTTATTTGTAGCAATTTCGTGACTGTTTAAGTAAAGGTAATTAAAAAAAAAAAGTGGTGCCAGAGGAATAAATTTTGTGTAGAAGGGGTTATGCCTTTCAGAAGCAAGGTTCTTAAACTCTCAAAATGCTGAAATCAGTGAATGAAATCAGAATGCAAAAACAGATTTATTTCAAAATACTGTTTACGCACGTAATAAAGGGAATTTTTTCATGCTAATATTCTGCTGCTAATGTGGCATATAGGAATTAAAATTAAGTGGTCCAAAAATGAACCACCGCCCTTCAAGGGGTTAAAGAGTTAAAAAATCCAGTTGTTGCAGGGTTGCCAGTTTAGACTCCATTTTTATTTAGAAAATCTGAATTCGTGCCAGAAATTTAAAATAATATTTTTTGCTTTATTTAGTGACAGAAAATTTGTTATTACATAAAGTACAGATTCTTCCTTCAAAATTTCCGGCATGAATGTGAAATTTCGAGATAAAAATGGAGACCAAACTGGCAAGCCTGTTATACGATTCAAAAACACAGAAAGAACGATTAAGTGGCAAAAGCAGAGTTGGAAACCGGCTAATCTGGCAACACTGAGTTCTTGAAAAGTTTAATGTCACCGGAATTTACAAAAACACTAATCAGAAAATAAATCAACGATTTCCTACAAGTACATATACACGTAAATTTTAATAATTTTTTTTTTTTTAAATTGGAAAATAAGCGATATGAAAAATATACGTTTACAAAAATTATATGTCGAATTGATAGCTTTGATCATTCTAGTTTGAAAAGTATAGTTTCAGTTTTAAAAATAACCGGAATATTGTTCTCCAAAATATTAGAAATAATACTAAAAAATTATCAAGTTCGTTTACAACATTTCCTTAACAAAATGTTCATACACACATTAATCTACCACTCCACAAGCTAGATGACCCTCAAAAGTTAACCGTGAGCGTGATGATAATCTCAAGTAAACCTAAAGACACTGTTGTATACATTTGTAAAAGAAAATCCATTCATACGAACAAGATTCTAGTGAAACCACTGCCTTCGGCATAATACATCCTCGAATTTATATGATTTTATATTTTTAAACGAAAATCTGTTAAAACAAACTTAAAGTAGGGTGTTCTGACAGCCTTCGACACAGTATACCGAAGAATCGAAGATACTAAACACGCCCAGGTTTGTATAAAGTTTATATTTTTAAACAGAAATCCTTCCAAACTAACCTAATGATGGGGGTCTTCATAATATAAAAAATTTATACAAACAAGCGAAGGAATAGGGTTTTTAATGATTGACAAACTAATTTGTGACTTTTATATGTTTTAAAATTTCAATACTGAACAAAACGTCCTGAGGAATGGTAAAGTTTCTACTTTACAAACAGCTATCATTTCAAATGAGGTTCAATATGACCCAATATGGAACAAAACAATTAGGAAAAACTGTTCATAAATACTCCATAATGTATTAAGGTAAATTATCTAATAAGTTTTCTGTACTACAACAAATATAGCATATCAAACGATTAATTAAAGATAGGAAGCATAAACAAAACTATACAACAGCAGACATATTTCTGTAATCTTTACAAATTTTAGTCTTTATCTTTTTGTTTATAAATTGCATTAGAAATCTTAGTAGTGATATGAAATACATGAAAAACCCACACTAGCAATAAAAAATAATAATCTCTAACTATAATAAGACTAATGACGTATCTGAGAAAGACATTGAAGGCATTAACGATTGCAGATAACGTCAGAATGGCTGGGGTTTGAATTCATTGTCGTGAACTGCCTTATATGCTTCGTTCCTGGAGTCATTGCCACAAGTACCTTTTTTTTCGAGAGTTACTAATGCACTTGTTGATTTCAATTATTCTTTGAGTAAGATCGGTTTTTACCAATGGGTCGACAATCAGCAATTCAATATTGAGACAAGAAGTGGTTATCCAATTCCTCGCATTAAGCATAATTTTTTGCGTCAAACCCTCCTCAGAATACAGCTTGCATTTGTTTTTCGTTTGACAGTACCGCAATGTACGGATTGTATTCAGTAAACTTACTGGTGTCGGCTGTTTATTCTCATACCGTTACTCGAGAATCCCATGAACTAGCACTTTCGGTAGTTTTGTTTTCCATCCTAATTACACACTGATCAATCAGACGGTGCACACCTGAAATATGGTGACATATATTCGACGTGGACGTTTTAAAACCCTTGAATGTCCTTCCAGCAGACAAAGCAGTTCTCAACTATTAGCACTAATGTAAATGCACCTATAGTGAACCACGTACAGTAGCGGACCACTAAATTTTTAAGTTTAAAAACAAGTCCAAAATTCTGACAAACGACTGAAAAAAATCTGACTGACTAACATCCTTAAATGTTAACTTTTCGTAAACTGTTTGGAATAATTGTTTTTTTCCTGCTGCTACATTTGTTTATTTCATAGTGTGTCTTCAAAAACAGATTTTTGGTAAATTCTTAGTGATTTCATTAAGAGATAAGTTTTTATTTCAAACATTGTTTCTTCAATATTTTGTTTAATTTTAAATTAAACTACTGTAGATGTACTCAATTACACTGTAACTAATTAGTTGGGTAAGCCGAAATCTTAAATATTCAAGCAACAGAAATTCACCAGGCCTACAATTGGAGCATAGAGAAAGGTAACATTTTATATTTTTCATTATTTTCAAAGAATATATTTTGAAACATTGAATTCTTATTCTGATACATGAAGGTTATGACTAGCCATTGAATTTATTGCTTAATGTGTAAACACTGAGCGTTAGTCACATCGTCTAGAAATATGAGGTGGAAAATGCATTTAAAACATTGTGACATTAAATATGATACGTCCGATTAAAAAAAAAAAATGCTGCTTTCAAATCTGACATTTCACGACTTAATATATTCCTGATTTTTCATTCATTCCTAGTGTATCGCGTATTACAACATATATCTTTTTCACTCTGTTTTTTGTAAAATTTATATTACAAAAATAAGTTTCCCGTAGTTAAAATTGCATCACAAATATTTAAAAACACACTGCATCTCAAAGCATTCGTAGCAACAGAGTCTAGATGCATCTAGACACTGTACCGAAAGATTGTGTAACCCCTTTTGAGGGAGGTGGTATGCTTATGAAACCACTTATTTTTAATTCAAATATGCCACAACGGCACCA
Organism: Maratus speciosus; assembly: GCA_963932465.1. NCBI lineage: Eukaryota > Metazoa > Arthropoda > Arachnida > Araneae > Salticidae > Maratus > Maratus speciosus. Next base: position 134,051,649 of record OZ010794.1, read on the forward strand.
GAATTTTGGTACAATTTTTTTTTCGGTTCATTATGTATCTGAGCAATAGTTTTTTTTCTTATTTGCAAATAAATTTGTAAGTAAATTCCCGTGTCGTCATTCATTTGAAAATTTCAGCAATGGCAGTGCTTTGCCCCTGAAAGGGTTAAGAGACGACAGATTACTACTCTCCAACAAAAATTTTTACAGAACATCACATACGCAATTCACATATTCAGACATTAATATAGAGTGTTTCAGTACCAGCCGAGCATTAATTTCCATTGATGATATTTTAACGGTGAAGACAATTTATCAAAATTTTCAAATGAAATACTATACTTTGCGTGAATAACGATGATATCATTAAAAGTGCACCACAATTTGATAATTGTTGCCAAATCTGGAGATTTATTTATTCAGAGAATCCGAGTTTACACCAGATATGGATGGATTTCCACATTTTTACACACCAGTATTTTGTAAGAAAAATAGATATTCATTTAATCTGAACTTTTTTGCGATTTAACAGAATAACTTTTTCCCTAAAAATATACTGGTGTGCAAAAACGCGAAAATTCTTATATTTAAGAAATGTGTATAATTTTAATAAATAAAATAACTATCAAAATTTTCTGGGGAGAGTTCGGTATGGGCTAAATGAAAAAACAGCCAGGTGTGTCAACACTAGCGGCACACTATGTACTTTCAGCAGCTTCTCAATTGCAAGAGCCTAGGACAGAATTATTTGGAGGCAGATAGTCTTAATTCTCAGCACATCTGGGATAGATGTGTTTATGCTCCACAAAATGAACTTAGCGATTTTTGCCCGAAATGCGCCGAAATACCAATTTTGAAAATGATCACTAATCTGAAACTCCGGGATAAACAAATAGGACAATTAATTTCAAAATGAAAATAGAGTTATTTTATCGGCCCTTTATATAAGTTAATGTTTTAAAGTTTTGAAAGTGATCACAATATTTCAAAACAAAATTTATTCGTAGTTTTGTTATTATGATCAGTTTAAAAAACGACATTTTCAGCACCACAAGTCCTCTCGAGTCATACATACATATTTCATAATTTTTCTAATGCATTGAATTAAAACACCATTGATCGAATGGTCGTAAATGTGACAAAATGTATTTGTTGTGAGATCTGGTAAACCGGGGATCCTGAATTCGGATCCATATCGCTCTCGTCGTAGTTCTATCTCTAGTATTAGTAATCTTTTGTAGTTTCCCATGGTTTTCTTTGAACCACATGTAAATACGGATTTGATTTCCTTAGAAAGATCCTCAAGGATGGCAATCTCTGACCCCGGAGTTATATCTTCATGAAGCTACTCTTCCGTAGTAAAGTTCCAAACTATCTATGGTACATCAATATCGTTTTTCAGTTATAATATGGTAGACTCATTACTGAAATCAAAAACGCATAGAAAATCTACTTACGGAAATGCTAAAATGCAAGCATAAACTTGTGGTATTCGTCGAAAGTAATATCAGCTATACAATATACCAATATTTAGACACCTGTGATCGAGAAGAAAAACAACATTTATTCGCATTCAATAGTTAGTAGGGCCTCCACGAGAACCCATTACAGCCGCAACCCTCTGGGAATGCTTTTTACAAGTCCTTGTGTGACAGTTAGTGATATTTTTTAACATTCGGATTGGAGAAGACGGGTAAATTCCTTCACTGATTTTGGACGGTTTTCGCACCCCTTAATTCGTCGAAACTAGTTCTCGTTCCAGAGGTTTTCGATTGGGTGCAGGTCTGGGCTCCGGGCTGCTCAGTCCAGTTGATTAACCCCATTGTTAGCATATCAATCCATGGTGGACCTCACAACATGACAGCTGGCGTTATCATCCTGGAAGTAACATGGGTCCAACCCATAGAACTGCCATAACGTAGGACGTACACCGTCATTCAAAATAGTGCAGTAGGCGTCGGTGTTAAGCTTACTATGAATTGGGACAAGGAAGCCAGACGAAATCAGGAAAAACATCACCACACCATAATTCCCCCGCTGATCTTAACTGTGGGCACAATGCATTCTGGCAGGAATCATTCTTCAGGTAGACGCCCAGTAGACCCAGACCCTACCATACGAACAGCAGAGGGAGCGAACCTTGATTCATACCTCCAGAGAACCCATTTCTACTGCTGTACGGCCCACTGTCGATGTGCTTTGCATCACCTTAACCGAGCAGAGCGGTTGGTGATCAAAGGCTTATGGGCGGAAGCATGATCATGAAAACCATGCAGATGAGCTTCCTTAACCCCTTAACACTCGAATTAAATTACAGTTTAAAAATTCAAATTGCTTATTGGCACTAATTTTATGAAAAAGAAATTTTCACCTTATTCAATGACTGCCAAAACGATATTAAAATATAGCCTATTTCGCTATTTTATAAAACTGGTGGGAATCAAACAATCTGAGTAAAAGACAAAGACACAGCCCGTGAATATGACGGGAGCGAGAATTAAGGGGTTAAGGATGATATTCATCGAAACAACACAACCGGATGCCTGTTGAAATTCTTGACGCTTGTTTGCCATTGATTGGATGCGGTTCTTCTGAATTTATATGGGCAGCACCCGTCGGTCTTTATCTCCCTGTTTCGTGGGTCTGCTAGGTTTATTCCGACAATCACCATCATCTTCCACTTCAGCATCACATAGGCCACAGTCGATTTTAGGTAATTCAGCTCGCTAGATGTTTCCCTAAGGATCATTCATTTCAGTGGTACTTGGTGATTACACCTTTCTTGAAATCAGATAACTCTGTACTTAGTGGCATCTTGCATGCGACTGATGCCAATGTTGTTTTCGACAACAAATTTAACGGTGGAAAGCGTGACGTATATGAGGACTGCAGATATTGGACTTTGCATAGGTGTCCAAATACTTATTGGTAGATAGTTTACAAGATACCAAGGTAGATATCCTATGTCCAGTGGTTAACATTCAAGCCACAAAATGAGAAGCTTGGAAACGACGTCCGCAGGTACAAAGCAAACAGGTTTCACTAGTTCCAATAAAATGTATAGGTTTTACATTTTTTTTTACAAAATAGAAAAGAACATAAGCATACATGACGTTACCAGGACCTGATTACCAACGGGGCACAATCCCACCAGTAAAAAGAAATAGAAAATTTTGCCTCATTCAAGGCAGAAATTTTTCACGAATACGATGTTTAGCCAAGCTGAACATTTCTTTTAAAATTTATTGGTGTAGGTGTGCCCCGTTGGTAATCAGGCCCTGGACGTTACCTATGCCTTGTTTCAAACTTTTATGAAACGGTACTATATAAAAGTTCTTTTATTATCATTGGACGGATTCTTGCAGACCGTAGATCCGGACGCGGAAAATTCCTAGTATGGCTTGCCCTGGTTATTTAGTCGCAACATCGTTAGATGTAGACGTTTTTATTTTCCATTGCGGTAACACAATTAGTTATTTTTATACTCATCAAATGTCTCCATCTGTTTAACGTTATAATCTGGACTATACATTTTCAAAATGTGACAAACATAATACAATGATGGCCAGAATTGGACTTTTGTATATAGAGGTACTTCTTCGAATATAAAATAAATGATTTATTACAAATATTATCGATAATATATAATTTATTTATTTTTAAAAGGGTAAATTAATTTTTATCATATTTCAAGAAAATGTCATTATTTGTTATATGAAATAAATCAGGGGTGGCAAACAGTGGCACGCCGGATTCCAGTAATTTTTTAAAGAAATAGCCGACTTTTTGAATCGCAGAGATAAAAGGATTAGGTAAAGCAGTGACTGCTGTAAAATGTTAGTGCTGTCCCACATGCCACAGTTGACCTCCCCTGAAATAAATCCTTCATACCTTCTTTAAATTTACGCTTACGTTAACCTAAAACGTACATTATATGTGAACATAAATAAATCGGCTTAAAATTACCTTCGGGGGTGTTTTAATTTGTCTGAAATCAGGCTGTAATTATAAAACACTAGCAAACCCCGCGGCTTTGCTCGCGTAATATTTGAAATGTGCCAAGTGATATTTATATGTCTAATTTTTATTAAAACGTACTAACTAAATTTTTATTTTATTAAATGGTAATATTTTATTTTATTAAAATGTTTTTTTTTTATTAAAAGGTACTTATTACTTTTAGGAATAATTCAAAAATTACTATTTAAAACACAGTTTGATTAAACATCATTATTACACTGCATTAGGCATAAATGAGACTTAAATTAATAAAATGAAATAAAACTAAATAAATGATAATTTAGAAAATATTTTGAAACTTTTATGCTCAATTAATACGCTCATTTCAGTATTCATTTGAAGTTTTGAATTTTATAGAAACCATCTTCTTACATCTTAAAATTAACCATCATGTCAAATTCAAAGTCCTACCACCTCTCTCAACATAAAGGGCTATGTTGAAACAGGAACTGTTACCATTAATTTGCCAACATTGATTTTGAAATCGGTTTGTTATTTCCTAATATTCCACAGAAACGTAATTTAAAAAGCTTTTAAAGTCCTTTATTAGAACGTTTGTTGTTCCTGTGAACCCCAGGTGGTAGAATCATCGCCATAAAATATAACCTGGGTAGGATCAGAGACTGTTACCATTGATTCGCAACTATTACTTTTATAATCGGTTTATATTCCCTGAAATTGCATAGAATTGTAATTTAGAACGTTTTAGAATGCTTTTCGCACCTCCCCTTAGCTTCACCCCTTTTTAATTCGAATATATTTTCGACGTTCCTTCGAGGGCATTTATATTTTATAAGTAACTACCATGTAATATTTAAAGTTTCTAGCCCTTTCAGTATCACAGAAATCGCAATTTAGAAAGTTTCTAGCTCCTGCAACCCTCTGGTGATAGTGGAACAGACATAAAATATAGCTTATGTTTGAGCAGGTTTTATCACCAAAATTTGTCATCATTATTTTTTTAATTGGTTTGGTATTTTTTAAGTTTGCTTAAAAATTGTAATTTATAAAGCTTTTCACTCACTTCATTTTTTTAAATTTGGAATTTTCTTTCGGCTGTTCTTAGAAAGCAGTTGCATCTTGTAAGTAAATACCATGCCATACTTCAAAGTATTAGACCCCTCAGTTTTGAAAAAAAACGCAAATTAGAACATGTTTTGCTTTTGCAACCCTCAGATGGTAGTGACAGCAACATAAAATATAACCTATGTTATAGCAGGGACTGTCATCATTGACTTGCAACCATTACTTTTGAAATAGCTTTGGTATTTCCTTAGATTGAGTAGAAATCGCAATTTAGAACGTTTTTAGGACGCTTTTCGCGCATTTTCACCCCTTTTTAAATTTCCAATTTTTTCGAAACTGTTCTTAAAGATCATTTATATCTATTAAATATGTACCTTGCCTAATTTTAAGTTGCTATCCCCTACCGATCACAAAAATCGAAATTTAGAAATCCTTTTTGCTCCTGCAACGTTTTGGTGATAGTGATACCGACATAACATAAAGTCTATGCTAGAGCAGAGGCTGTCAGCATCAATTTCCTACCATTACGTTTGAAATCAGATTCATTCTTCCTGAGATATTGCCGATAAATAGGAATTTAGAACGTTTCTAGAACACTTTTCGCTAATTTTGCTCCTGCATCTCCTCTGGGTTAGTGGAAACAGATATAAAATATAGTCTATCTTGGAGCAAGATCTGTCACCATCATATTTACACCATTATATTTGAAATCGGTTCAGTACTTCCCGAGATTGCATAGAAATCGCAATTTAGAAAGTTTTTTACAACGCTTTTTGCACATTTTGACCCCCTTTTAATTTCACGATTCTAGGCCCTTCCGTAATGCAAAAGCCGCAATTTAGAACGTTTTTCTCCTGCACCCCCTTTGGGGTAGTGGCACCGACATAAAACATCGCCTATGTTGGAGCAAGTGTTGTCACCATCATTTTGACGCCATTATTTTTTAAATCGGTTTGGTATTTCCTGAGATTGTGTAGAAAATACTATTTAGAACGTTTTTTAGAACGCTTTTCGCGCATTTTCACCCCTTTTAAATTTCGAATTGTTTAAGAACTGTTCTTAGAAATCCTTTATATCTAATAAGTAGCTGATACTTCAAATTTCATATTTCTAGGTCCTTCAGTAACACATAAATCGCATTTTTAGAACGTTTTTTGCTCCTACACCCCCTTTGGGGTAGTGGCACCGACATAAAACATAGCCTATCTTGGAGCAAACGTTGTCACTATCATTTTGACACCAATATTTTTTAAATCGGTTTGGTATTTCCTGAGATTATGTAGAAACTACCCTTTAGAACGTTTTTTAGAACACTTTTTGTGCATTTTCACCTCTTTTAAATTTCGAATTGTTTAAGAACTGTTCTTAGACTTCATTTATATCTTATAAGTAACTAATATTCCAAATTTCCTATATCTAGGCCCTTCAGTAACGCAAATATCGCATTTTTAGGACGTTTTTTGCTCCTGCACCCCCTTTGGGGTAGTGGCACCGACATAAAATATAGCCTATGTTCTATGTTTGAGTAACACCATCATTTTGATACCATTACTTTTGGAATCGGTTCGATATTTCCTGCGATTATGTAAAAACTACCATTTAGAATATTTTTTAGAACGCTTTTTGTGCATTCTCACCCCTTTTAAAATTCGAATTGTTTAAGAACTGCTCTTAGACATCATTTATATCTTATAAGTAACTAATATTCCAAATTTCCTATTTCTAGGCCCTTCAGTAACGCAAAAATCGCATTTTTAGAACGTTTTTTGCCCCTTCTTCCCCTTTGGGGTAGTGGCACCGACATAAAATATAGCCTATGTTCTAAGTTGGGCGAACACCATCATTTTGATACCATTACTTATGGAATCGGTTCGGTAGTTCCTGAGCTTATCTCCGACAAATAAACAAAATGTTGGAGCAAAGGTTGTCACCATCATTTTGACGCCATTATTTTTTAGATAGATTTGGTATTTCCTGAGATTGTGTAGAAACCACCATTAGAACGTTTTTCAGAACGCTTTTCGCGCATTTTCACCCCTTTTAAATTTCGAATTGTTTAAGAACTGTTCTTAGAAATCCTTTATATCTAATAAGTAGCTAATACACTGCTCAAAACAATTAAAGGATATTTGAAGTTTTATATAAAATAAAGATATAAACGAATTTTTTTGCCGAAAATAGAAGAAGAGAATCACAAATGCAAATTTTTCTGGTTTTCAAACTGTGGAGTATGCAAATTTTGAGTTCGACGTCAAAAACGTCGCTTCAGCGGCAGCGAATGAAATTTGACATTCAACTGGATAAAAGAGAATGAAGACAAGGATGATCGGCATTCAGTGATTGCTTTGTTTCTATGAGTACGATGTCTCAGCGAAGTCATTTGACAGATTCAGAAGCTTTGAGAATTGTTGGTAGGTTAGAAGGGGGCCAAACTCAAGCCGAAGTAGCGCAAGCCATTGGAGTGTCACAAAGTGTCATTTCCAGGATCTGGAACCGTTTTTTGGAGAGTGGATGTGCAGGCTGAAGACCAGGGCAAGGTCGTAGACGGGCAACAACGCCCAATGAAGATCGGTATTTAGCGTTAACAGCTCGGAGGCACCGAACCATGAAAGCTACTCTTCTCCAACAACACCTTCGCTCGGCTACAGGCACCACGATTTCAACTCAGACTGTCCGAAACCGACTCCATGCTGTAGGTCTGTATGCTCGCCGACCGATGGTATGTGTTAGATTAACATCAAGGCATCGTCGCGACCGCAGGGAGTGGGTAACCGAGCATTTCAACTGGAGGAGAAATGAATGGAGCAATATTCTGTTTTCTAACGAGTCCCGTTTTTCTGTGCATCCGGATAATAGGCGTATTTTTATCTGGAGGGACCGTGGCAGTAGGAATAATCCTGCGTTCGTGCACGAAAGTGTCAGATTTGGCGGTGGAGGAGTGTTGGTGTATGGTGGCATCTCCATTGACGGGCGCACTGACCTCTACATCATTCGAGATGGAGCTCTGACTGGTCGCCGATATAGAGATGAGATCCTCAGACCTATTGTAGTCCCTTACGCTGCAGCAATCGGAGATAACTTCATTTTAATGGACGATAACTGCAGGCCACATCGTGCAAATCTGGTGGAGGATTTCCTTTTCGAGGAAGGAATCGTTCGAATGGAATGGCCAGCGTGTTCTCCAGACATGAATCCAATCGAGCACGTTTGGGACGCTCTAGGAAGACGAGTTTCTGGCCACCAACAACCCCCACAAACTCTCCAAGAACTGGAAAGTGCTCTTCTGGAAGAGTGGGGCAGAATACCCCAACTCGTCATTAATAGCCTCATTGAGTCCATGCCTCAAAGGTATTCAACGTTGCTGGCCGCCCGTGGAAACCATACCCCTTACTGAAAATCATTTTCTTTGAAGAAAACACCTTTTCTTATTCTTTTTTTCTCATATGCACAAATTGTGTTTTTTTCCTTTAGTACACAAATGCGCAATAAAATGCATTTTTTTCTGCCAAACATGTGTAATTTATTCTCATATAACCTACTATGTCTGTCGACCATGTATCAATCAGCTAAACAGTTTACCAGATACAAAATCCACCTAAAACTGCAATATCATTTAATTGTTTTGAGCAGTGTATTTCAAATTTCATATTTCTAGGCCCTTCGGTAACACAAAAATCGCATTTTTAGAACGTTTTTTGCTTCTGCACACCCTTTCGGGTAGTGACACCGACATAAAACATAGCCTATGTTGGAGTAAGGGTTGTCACCGTCATTTTGACACAATTATTTTTTAAATCGGTTTGGTATTTCCTGAGATTGTGTAGAAACCACCATTTAGAACGTTTTTTAGAACGATTTTCGCGCATTTCCCCCCCTTTCAAACTTCGAATTGTTTAAGAACTGTTCTTAGAAATCCTTTATATCTAATGAGTAGCTAATATTTAATATTTCTATGCCCTTCAGTAACACATAAATCGCATTTTTAGAACGTTTTTTGCTCCTGCACCCCCTTTGGGGTAGTGACACCGACATAAAACATAGCCTGTCTTGGAGCAAGCGTTGTCACCATCATTTTGACACCAATATTTTTTAAATCGGTTTGGTATTTCTTGAGATTGTGTAGAAACTACCATTTAGAACGTTTTTTAAAACGCTTTTTGTGCATTTTCACCATTTTTAAATTTCGAATTGTTTAAGAACTGTTCTTAGACATCATTTATATCTTATAAGTAACTAATATTCAAAATTTCATATTTCTAGGCCCTTCAGTAACGCTAAAATCGCATTTTTAGAACGCTTTTTGCTCCTACACCCTCTTTGGGGTAGTGGCACCGACATAAGATATAGCCTATGTTCTAAGTTGGACTAACACCGTCATTTTGATACCCTTACTTTTGGAATCGGTTCGGTAGTTCCAGAGCTTATCTCCGACAAATAAACAATTTTTTCCTCTTTATAATAGGAGTATAGACTAAAATAAATTGAAATGCAAAATAGGATTTTTTTAAGGTATTGTGTTAGTTAAAGTGGTATCATTATTTGTGCAAAATAAAATGGTCTTCAAATAACAAAAAATAAAAAAAATTTCATGGATGTAGGCTGGTTTAATAGCCGAGGTTCGATATTTATGTATGAAAACCCAGCGATATGGAAGAAAAAAAAATGTTTGGAAACTAAAATCTCATAGTGACAAGTGGATAATTGTAATCAAATAATCTCACAGAGTGTTTAGTATAATATCCCTTTCAAAACACTTTATCCTTTAATCCTTTCAGGGGCAAGAGTTAAAATGTTGAAATAAATGAGTGACACCGGAATTTACAAACTAATTTAGTTGTAAATAATGAAAAACTATATTTCACAAATATAATAAACCTAAAAATTTTTACCAAAATTCTGGTGCCAATGGGCGATTTGGAATTAAAATTAAGTGGTTTCATAAACATATCACCGCCCCTCAAATGGTTAATTAGAAAATACTATTCATCAATTTATAATTATTAAATCTGTACACAGATGGCAGCACTATAAAATTTAATTTTAAAATGATTCTAAAAGGAAATTATTTTTTTAAATAAAATTAAAAATATTAAAATATAATTATTCAAATATAATTAAAAATTCAGAAATTTTGAAAATTTATCGGAGGATTAATTTTCTTTTATTTCTCCAAAATATAAAATCGTTTATACGAAACATAAAATGCTGAAATTTCTCATGGATTTAGTGGATACTCAAGCAAAATTTAAAATTTTGAATTTTAAAACAACAAATAAAAACATTTGAATAAAACAAATTGTATGCAAGAAATTTGAAAAATTTAAATTTTCACAACTTCTCAAAAGGAATTTTTGAATTAAAAAAATAATTGATAAAATATTTGTCAACAAATTTTTATCATAAAATAGAAAAAAAAATGTAAAAGTGAATCTGTTAGATAACGAAATATATTCCTTAACCCTCCGTCTACCAGACGGGTCCATTGGACCCGACAGGTACATACAAAATATTCATTTAAACCAGAAATTTCTTTAAAATAAACTAAGTATATAAACCAGACAAAAATAAGGTAAATAAATAAGTTAAATAGTTTTAAATAAAAATTCTGGTGTAGAACGTTTTATTAAAACTTGAATAAAATTCCCGGTAGATCTAGGGTTAAAAAGAAATTTCAAACTCCTGCGCCGAGTTTTGAAGCGAGAACCTTTTCGTTAGCAGGAAAATACCTTATCATAGAGCTACCGAGCTTGTGCGAAAAAAGCTGAAATTAAAGTTTTGTTTTATTTAAAATTTAAATGGCAGAAAAGGCCGGATGCTATTAATTTAATTTGTTTAAATAAAGACTGACATCAATTTATTTAATAACACACATTTTTTTAAAGATTTTTATCGTGTAATCAGAGGTATTCAGCTATAAGTATGGAAAATTTCAAGTGTCTAACTTATACAATTTCTGAGAAGGGACTCTGTGACAGATATACAGACAGAGGAGTAAGACAAATACGATTTCGTTAGACAAACGAAACTTTAAAAAGTTCTCTATCACTATAATACTTTTTTTATTTATAGATGTGTGTGTGTGTGTGTGTTTTTAAGTTGAAGTTCATATGGCCGAATTACTGTCCCTGATTACTAAGCCTGAATGCTGATACAAAATGGCGACTGTCGTAATCGGGCTTATTTCAGCGTTTATACGATCTCTTGAATTTGAACACCAATAATTTCTAAAAAAAAAATAAGGACTTACTTTTCTGAGATTATATAAGTGAAATAAAACTTTTAGAAAGTATTGGTGTGTAATTTCAGGAGACCGTACAAACGTATAAAAAATCTTTTAAAACGTATAAAATCTTTTTGTTAGTTCTGAGGCCTAGTATTTAGTGCGCGACGGCCTGACTGAGCGACAAAGCAACTGAGGCGTTAGTAATTAGACATTGAAATCGTGAAATAACAGTTAAAAATTAATAAATAATTAAAACATCCAAGATTAGAGTAACTGGAGCAAAATCTTACGACAGACAAGAAAATCAGTAACTGAAAATCTGTTTCTGAAATTGGATTTAGTATGTGATATAGAAGAAATAGTCAAGGAGCATAAAATTAAATTAACTATAAATTTCAAAATACAACACAAAAATAACCTTCATGCCATTTCACCGTATCTCGTAAACAGTTTTAAAACGTCGATTACAAATGGACATGTGTAAATTGGACATATGTAACACTTATGTAAAAGGTTTTGAAACTTCTACTTTCACATAACTATTATAATATGAGAGGCAATGCCATATTTTTTTAAGTAATTTTCGCGTCGATGATTTTGGTATATATGATGCTTGAAATAAAACTGATTACAAAGCTGCCAGTCATTAGGCATACAGCTGAATTTTAGCCTTTGTGACATCGCACAACTTGCAGAAATATGAAAGAATGGCAACCCGATTATTGATGTTAATCTGTCTTAGGGGCGTTATCAGTAATTGGACTGTTATTCATAGTACACAATGTTTCTATGGCGAATGAGTAGGTTTTGTAGGGCTATAGCCTATCGGCAGACAAATTTGCCAGGCTTGAAACTTGTGACATGGAGACTATCTCCATTATTGAGTCATCTACCTGTCAGTTTCGTTATTTGAACCCTCTAATTGAGCATATGAATTAAAATCATTGGTGCTAAAACTGGTTTAAAAAATGTGACGCTGCCTCCCCATTGCCAAAATTTACTGATCTTGCACATATGCTTTGTTTCAAAGATTAACTTTTACTTTATATAGCTTATCAAAAATTCTTTTAGCACATACCTACATTTTATGTGGGTCGATGAAAGATGTAATCTTTATTGTGGGTTTTATGACATTCAAGTTTGTGAACTGCTGTTCTAAGGTTCAATTCTTTGTTTTACTCATAGAAGGAATAATGAATACATATATAATTTAAGCAATTTTTACACAAATTACTTATAGATTAATTTAACAGATTTTTTAACTTCATTAAATATTAAAATATATAAAGATATAATAAACTGTTTTTTAGCTATTCTTAGTCGCTAAGAATAGCTTAAAAGATAAAAAAATATACTTTTTTAAAATACTGTATTCAATTACATGTTGAAAAATCGATATTAAATAAGTTCTTACTAGATTTTACACTACCATACTTGCCAATTTTTGCGCTTTTTCCTACCCCTATCTCTAAACGGAAAATATTGCTAATTTAATTCTCAGTTTTAGATGGCAAAATAAGATTTTTCTTTTGTTCGAAAATAGGGGCAAGAAAAAAGCGTAAAAGTTGGCAGCTATGAACCACTTACGCATGTCCAACTATTTAACCCTCTCTCTGCGTAATTGTTTTATCAAAATAGCCTCAAATATTGCGCATTTAATTCCTTCGCGACGAGTGTCTGTTAAGAATTTTTATTCTTTTGTCACCGGTTTTTCAAAACATATATTTTGCCTGATTTAATCGGGAAAATGCTCCGATTAGATAAGGCAAAATTTACAATGAAAAGTTACTGATGGGAATGATCAAGAATGGTTAATTAGACGGAAAAAATGCATCCCGATGAAATCTCGGGTTGCGCAAATTTTACTACTTTTACGTTGCCCGAGACTCTCGGTTTGCGCAGCGAGAGGATTAATGCATAAAACAATTTATAAATTATTTAACTACTACCGGAAATAATGTAAGGCAATTTATGTATATATTTAATTATTATTTCTGTCTTTCTTCATTATACCTAATAACAAATTAATCACGTAAGCTAACTCAAAATTCAATTACGAGTTTGCAAGATAAGATTGATGAGGTAAATTATCAGTGTAACCGGAGACGAATTGTTTTAGTATATCATATTTACATTTTATATGGGTAGGTGAAAATGTAAACTTTAACGTGGGTCTTATGTTTGTGAATCGCTGTTCTAAAGCGTAAATTCTTTAACCCCTTGAGGGGCAAGTGATTGCGTTCCTGTAATGTCGAACTCACATCGGAATCTTTGAAAAATTCTATTTCAAAATAAGTAAAAGCAATTTTACGGCTTTTTTTCCACCAAAGTTAGAAAAGTAACATTTAATAATTTTTTTCTGGTGTACAACTTCATTAGTCGTAGGTGGTATATAATATATACCGGCGCCCCTCAAGGGGTTAATTTAGAGCAGGGGTGGCCACAACAGTTGCATGCTACACACCACTAAAATTTAAAAGCGACTTCTTGAAACGCAGATACTCGATGATTAGATAAGACAATGATTAGTATAAAATTTTAGTGGTGTCCAGCGGGCCACAGTTGGCAACCTCTGTTTTAGAATGACTATAATGGATGCATATATAGTATATAATACATACAATTTTCACACAAATGTCTAATAGTTCATTAAATATTAAAGCATATAAAGATGTACTAAACAGTTTTCTTTGTCGTACAGATTAGGTGAAAAGATAAAACGATATATATATATATATATATATATATATTTTTTTAATTTTAACCCTTAAAGCTCCGGCGTCTCTTACACAAATTTTATTCTGTCAGCAACACTTTTTAAAAAGCAGTTTCCTTCAAGTACACAATTTCAAAAATGCTCTGATTAAATAAGTTGAATTTTATTTTCCTTTATTACTGGTATCAAAAACAAATTTTGTAAAGACTAATAATGTTTCCGCAGCGGAGCCAACGGAGTGGGAAGGGTTAATTAACTTCACCTTGTATAATCGATACTAAATACGGTTTCTGTTGACTTTGACATTACTTACGCATATCCAGCCATCTAATGAAAATAACAATTTTTAAAATTTCCAAATACTCACGGAAATAATGTAAGGATATTTATGTATATAAAATGAATTATTTTTTTAGCTTTGTGTGAGCTTCAGTTTTTTTAGAACAACCACGCAAGCGAACCTTGAGTTCTCATATGGGTTTGTCAGATAAGCTAGATGAAGTAAATTATCAGTATGTTCGGAGACCTTTAATTTTTTCGCGTAGCAATTTTTTTACAAGATTAACTCTTAATGCATGTAATATTATTATGACGCATTCGAGTCCCACCACACAGCCACCTGAATACTAGCCCTGAGCGCTGACACAAAAATGGCGGCTGCCGAAGGCGGATTTTTTCGAACGTAGGTACGGTTCCTCAAATGTAGACACCAGTATTTTATAAATATTTCTGTGACTCGTTTCATCTCAGTAAAAGAAAGCGGAAAAAACTTAAAAAAATTATTGGTACGAATATTTAAGAGACCGTACACACGCTGAAAAAAATCCGCCCTCGGAAACTGCCATTTTATTGTCAGCACTCATGCCTAGTATTCAGGGGGCGGTGCCCACCACCGAAAACGTCTCAAATATACCATTATTACGGACACTTAGTGAACTCTGTGTTTACCACATTTAGATTGCTTTATGTCTTTTTCATTCATATATCGTCGGTACCATATCAAACTGTCCAACGTGAAAACAATGGACTACTTTTTAAAAATTCAGATTTCTTGATTGACACCACTTTTTTGAAGTAGTGAAAATGGCCTTATTTAAACTTATTTAATAACATATTAATTAAGGCGAAAACAAGGCGAATTTTACCGTTTCAGAATTGCAGCCAATCAAGGAATCTGAAATTAAAAAAAAGTAGCCCACTGTTTTCATGTTGGATAGTTTGACATGTATTGACGATTAAAAAAAAATCTGTTTGTATATTATTATACAGGGTGTTTCATAATAGATGTGCAAAACTCTAAGAGGTGATAGTACACAATAAACAAAAAACTTTCATCAAAGAATGCATGGTCGGAAGTAAAAATCAAATGAGCTAGAGGGCACCAAAGGTGATGTTGTTATACGACAGGATTACAAGCTTGGTCTCCATTTTTATTCAGAAAATCCGAATTTGTGCCAGAAATTAAAAATAATATTATTTGCTTTATTTAATGACAAATAATTTGTGATTACATATAGTACAGATTCTTTCTTTTTTAATTTTTGGTATGAATGTGAAATTTCGAGATAAAAATGGAGACCAAACTGGCAACCCTGTTATACGATTCAAAAACACAGAAAGAATGATTAAGTGGCAAAAGCAAAGTTGGAAACCGCTCTCCATACAATCATTGAACCTCTGAACCATTTTCATTTGTAGCTGGAAATAAAAAGCATATGTTCTGTCGCATTTGTAAACTTGGTCGATGCAAAAGTAAAAGCTCCATTCCTGTTGCAAGTTAGCGGGAGAAGAACTACACTAACAGCATGCAAATGTGATATGGGGAAGAAGAAGAACGCGTATGAAAACTTTCCCCTCGTTTAATACATAAAAGCCGCTGATCCGACTGTGCAACCGTCAATCGCGCTAGGAACGTGTAGAAAGATGCTGCCCATCACTAGTAGGAAAAATGCTGATTTGCATTTTATCCACAAGAAAAATGCTCAGAGGCTGAGCGATTGTACATAGAGCGGTTTCCCACCATGTTTTTGCCAATAAATCGTTCCTTTTGTGTTTTTGCCTGGTATAACAGGGTTGCCAGTTTGGTCTCAATTTTTATTTTGAAATTTCGCATTCATACCGGTAAATTTAAAAAAAAGAATCTGTACTATATGTAATCACAAAATTTTCATCATTAAATAAAGCAAAAAATACTATTTTTAATTTCTGTCACAATTCCAATTTTCTGAATAAAATGGAGGTATTTAATGGAGTAATTTATTTTCGACAGTTCTTAGAGAGTATTTATATGTTACATGTAACAACCATGTCATATTTAAAGTTTCTAGCCTCTTCCGTATCACAGTAATCGCAATTTAGAACGTTTCTTGCTCCTGCAAATCCCAGGTGGTAGTGACACCAACATACAATAGAACCTATGTTGAAGCTAAGGATGTTATGATCAGTTTCTAACAACTACTTTTGAAATCGGTTTGCTACTTTCTGAGTTTGCGTAGAAATCGCTCTTTAGAACGTTTTTCGTGCATTATCATCACCCTTCTTAAATTTCGATTGTTTTAAGAAATGTTCTTAAAGATCATTTGTGTCTTATAACTACCATTCCAAATTTCATGTTTCTAGGCTCTTCAGTAGCACAAAAATCGCATTTTTAGAATGTTTTTTGCTCCTACACCACCTTTGGGGTAATGACAACGACATAAAATACAGCCTATATTGGAGCAAGGGCTGTCACCATCATTTTGACACAATTTTTTTTAAATCGGTTCGTTACTTCGTGAGATTGCGTAGGTATAGCCATTTAGAACGTTTTTTAGAACGCTTTTTGCCCATTTTCAGCCCCTTTAAATTTCGAATGTTCTAAGAAATTTCCTTAGAGACCATTTATATCTTATAACTAACTACCATTCCAAATTTCATGTTTCTAGGCCCTTCAGTAACACAAAAATCGCATTTTAGGACGCTTCTTGCACCCCCTTTGAGTTAGCGGCACGGGCATAAGATATAACCTATGTTCTAAGTGGGACTAACACAATCATTTTGATACCAATACTTTTGAAATCGGTTCGGTAGCTCCAGAGATTATCTCGAACCAACACACAAACAAACAATTTTTACTTTTTTATAATATTAGTATAGATTGAAATTTGGAATTCAAATCTGAATAAAAGCTCTTATTGGTTTAGCATGAATTTCCAAGTCTTTTCATGTTATACATGTTCTTAACCCTATCTCCGCGTAACTGTTTTATCAAAATAGCTCCAAATATTGTGTATTTAAGAATTTTTATTCTTTTGTTACCGGTTTAATAGGGAAAATGATCCGATTAAATAACGCAAAATTTACAATAAAAAATAATTGGTGGGAATAATCAGGGAGGATTAATTAGACGGGAAAATTCATTCCCGAGGATGTCTCAGGTTCCGCAGCGAGAGGGCTAATTTGAATGAAAACAAAGCGTTATAAGTAAGCGAACAAACTTAATGCTGGAATCAGGCGTAAATTAACACAGTTGCGCCACCTTGTGGACGGAGTGATAATTCACATACGCGGGCTTTTAGTGTGGCGCGTACTTTCTAAATCTTCATTCGCTCATGAATTTTGTTTGCCACATTTATTGCAAAATAATGTCGCAGCGAGAGGGGCATCCAGGCGCACTTGACACTACGGAGTTTTCTTCGCCTTATCAGAAAAACTTCAGTTATTAATCAAGGTGAAAAAAAACTTTATAATTTTAGTGGTGTCAGTGAGAAAACAGTTAGGTATTTACCTGTAGTTCACACTTCATCCGCTACGTGGCGCATGACCTTGATTGATGTGACCTCGCTTTTAATCTTGCGGTTACTTACCCCATTTAAGATAGGACGCTTACTTATATCGCTTTGGAATGAAAACAATGGTTGAAACACACTTTGAATTAGAAATTTTTCTCAAAATATACTGGTTTAAGATTAAGCTACTACGCTACAATAACAAGGGACACCAAGTAATAACTGAAACTACCAAACGTATTTCGTAAGTCATCTGTATAAATTATATACAGCAGTAATGTTTGTTTGTGGGTTTGTTTGATCGTAAGGGTAAACCGTAGAAATACAAAACTAAATTAATAGAATAAATTCATGGAGTAAATATAAATTAATGGAATAAATTAAATGGTGAAGATCGCTGCTATAAAGTAAGCTAAATTTTAAGTCAGTATGCCTTCACTTTCAGACTGCAGGCTTAAAGACATTCTAAAATTTCGATTTTGGTGATACCGAAGCTACTAGAAAATTGAAATTTGGCTGCAGGGTTACTTTTAAGATGTAGTAAATGGTCTGAAAATAGGTTTTCTATAATATTCAAAATTTAATAAAGTGAAATGAGCGGTATCTAAAAATGTTCTAAATACGATTTATATGGAATTGATAGGAATAGAAACTTGACATGACTGTTACTGTTATGACGTATGTTCTCCCACACATCGATTAAAAAAAATCTAATTGTAAATTGTTTAAAACCTGTTACTGACTAAGGGGCATCGTCGCCAGTAATATATTTCAGATTGCAGTGGATGATGTTCCTTTGGCGAAAACGCCGCTGTTGCATCATGTGACTGGCAGTTTCATTATCCCAACCTTTCTAATCGACCACATATACCAAAATCATAGGCGTTAAGATTGGATCCAAAATTTACACACTGCCTCTTGATTGTTCAATTTTACTGTTCTCGGGCGTGTGCTTTGTGACAAAGATTACCGATACCTTCATATTTGGAGATTTGGAGAAAAATGTAGATTTTGTTATTTATTAAACCTTTCGTCACCAACAGCTTTTATATTACTTTTATTTGGTTGACCCCACTTTTTGTTAAACAATTAACCCTTAAATACCGGATTTTTCAAAAATCATTGTAATAATGTTTTTTGGCTTTCATTTTTTAAATAAATCATGGGAAAAATACTTTAAAAAATCATATTTTGTTTTAAGTATGGTTTACGGCTAAAAAAACAGTTTATTACTTATCGGAAATACTGGTCTTTAATTGAAAAAATAATTTTCTCTGATAAAATTATATAATATTAAACATACAAGAATTTTAGGAACTATATTGAGAAATAAATTTTACTTGCTCACTGCAGAACAAAATAGGGTATTTCGCAAGCTTCAAACAAAACAAAAAGAACAAGTAGCAACAATTGAAAAAATAAATCTATCTTTATTCTTAAACAGCACAAATGCTGCCATCTACATGTTGAAAATCGATTTGATAATATTTTCAGAATGTAGGTTCAGAACGATAGGTGTATATACGCACCCGTGGTCCCTAAGGTATTAATTTTTAAAAGACTAACTACAATAGTTTCACCAATATTATTTTTTTTCTGCAATTGATGTGTCTTATCCACATGAAAATAATATGCATTAAAATGCAAAACAAGATTTCGCTTTTTTTTTTAATCACAAATGACTTTTAAACTGTTTATCCCATTGGAAATGTTAATAAACATAAAGTTAAATGTAAAGATAAGCATCATATTAAAATAAAATCTTAATAAATATATAATTTTTGTATACAATGTTGCCAGATTGGGGACTTTTTTAATCCAGATTATTTGACTGTCACCACTTTTTTAAAATAGTAAATTTCGCGTTATTTTTCACAATTTTTAATCTATTTCAAAATATTCCGAATATTTCTATTTCAAGAAAGCGGGGACAATCAGCAATCTGGGGCAGAAAAGTCCTCAATCTAGCAACACTGTTTGTATAAGGTGCTTATCAGTATTTGTTCTTTCCATTTTTCATTGAAATCTCTGTAATTATGTGATACTGGCAACAAAACCATATATATCTATATGTGATAGATGGCGCTCCTGGGACCATTGTGATTCCAAAAATGTATATATAACCAAGTCTTCAGAGATGAAATCAAAATAACTGATTTCAGTTTCAGTTTCCACGACTACATGAATCAATTAAAATTTAACCTTCAATACATTAATTCACTTCACAGCTACCAGTGTTTAAATAAATTTTTTGCTTCATGCAATCACAGAAGATTGCTATTAATTAATGTAAGGAATTGTTTTGTAAAATTTATGGTGTCTAACTCTAAATATTATAAAAACATGTGCTTCCAAAAAAAATACATGCAGTGTATGCCTAATTTATTCGCTTAGAAAACGGTTTTACAAGATTAAAAGTTCATACACTGTTGCCAGTGGGCTACTATTTTAATTGAGATTTCTTGATTAGCACCACTTTTTTGAAATTGTAAAACTCCCCTTATTGAATGACATATTAATTAAGGCGAAATGAAAAACGAATTTTATCATTTCAAAAAAATAATGTCAATTAAGAAATGTGAATTAAAGAAAAGCACCCCACTGGCAACACAGTGTTCATATGTGTAATATGAATGAGGTCAGGATTACCAGATTTGACTTTTTTAAATTCCGAAATTTCGCATTCATGTCAGACATTTCTTACAGGATTTTTCAAATTTCTTGCTTAAATTTGAATATTTTTAAACGATTTTAAAACATAGGATAGCTGAGCTCGATCTTTAATCGGTACATTTAGCACTTTCTCAATTTCGGTTGCAGATTTTTTCATTAAAGGTACTTTCACTTTCAAAACTGTTTCCGAAAGTGAAAGTACCTTTAATAAAAAAAAAGTGCAGCCACAAATCGAAAAATTAAAAAAATGCCCCCTTTAGAGATCGAGCTCAGCTATCCTATGCAAAAAAATATTTAAAAATATTCAAGTTTAAACAAGAAATTCGAAAATTACTTGGACAAAGGTTTAGCATTGGCGAGCGGATGTTTTAGGTGAGTGAAGAGTTCCCATAAAATGTCTTAAATTCTTCTCTTTATTTCATAACATATATTTGGTGATTACTTCAAGTAAAAATTATTTTTGAAGAATATTCGGTATAAATTCGAAACATTTTAATTTAAAAAAAGATGAAAAGGTCAGACATGGGTATCTCTTCTAATTCCTTAAATAAGTAAAGAAGTTCTGTAGTTAAAATATCCAAATATTTATTGTCACCAGAATTTGAATGCAAACTGAGGTGAAAACGAATTTTTTCCTGCGCGTACATTGCAACGTCATAATTTTATTTTCTGCTGCAAATGAGAATGTTCGAGATTAACATTTATATGAATTGTATGCCACCGCCTTTCAAAGGTATAACTTTGTGCTTTAGGTAATTCCAAAACAATTTCTTTTATAACTAGTACGTCTAAAGGGCTAATATAACTAAAATTATATAAACGTATTTTGAACCAGAATTTATATGTAATATTAATAGAATAAAACATTTATCATATTCTGTATAGTTTACAATTAGTTTCTTTAAGTAAGGAATTTCTGGTTTGAAATATATTTATTATGAATCGTCAAATTGATTACTATGATCATCATAGTTTAAAAAGAGTAGTCATAATTGCCAAAATGATCCGAATGTTGTTCAGCAAAATATTTAAAACCATTTATGTAAAAAATATATTATTTTTATAAGAATTACGAAACTTAAATGTATGCATGATCCTCTGTTCTAAAGTTTATACTTCAGAAAACCTACTTCTTTCCCTGCCTGAAAAATGTCAACCAAAACATTTTATTGCAACGAAATTTTTCTAAAATGGTCACAGCGGTTTATTTTCGTTTTGCGCCCAAAATCTGTGTTTTGCGGTGAATTAGTTTTCGTCGAAAATCATGCCGAAAATTCGGTCGTTACTGAAACTCGAACAAAAAATATCTGTATTCCAAAATTCTCGTTTCTTCCTTCGGAAATGGTCAACATTCCTCATTTATTTGAGCTGCATCGGCTCAAATGAAACACTTTTCATTTATTGCTATAGACTTCAGTGTTCATAATTATCAATCATGACTGACTCCAGACTTAAATGCAAATTATAAAGCAAGCAATACATGTATGACTAAACTTAGAAGATGCTTTTCACGTGGAGACTTAACCCTTTAAGGGGAGAGGCACTTTTATTAGTAAAATACTGAAATGAAAGAATGACACCTGAATGTTCAAACGAATTTATTTGAAAATAAGTAAATCTGGTATTCACATCCTTGATCAATCTACCAGGCAGCCAACCAAATAATGGCAAAGGCCCTGAATACCTTGCAGAAAAACACCCTCCACTATCAAACTCAGCCCCAGCCGCTGAAACAGACCCAGAATCAGCGACATAATAAAACTAAAAAGTCAGAAATATATGGCACGCTCTGCCAAGCAAATAAAATACAAAAATTAAAGTCATGTACAAGTTTTAAACATATGACATCTTAATAAAACAAAAATTTTCAAATCAAAATTCTGGTGTCAATGTCCCATTTAAGGATTAAAATTAGGTGGTTCAAAAATGAACCACCGCCGTTAAAATGGGTTAAAATAAATAGATTTTTTTTAGTTTGAGACCGCAGTAATGTTACGAATACTATTTGAGAAAGTTCTGAGTGACTGCCGCCACATCTGAAGATAGAATTTGTTTTTCTATAAAAAAGCCGAATATTGCGTTATAAAAATATTGGTAAAAGGTCCTTGAAGCGTACGAATTCTGCATAAATTTTGATACATTAAATTTTTATTAATTTTCATGTTTTGTGGCAAAAAAAATAAAAGGAATCACAATCGGAAAGCATTAATGAATCAAAAAATTCAAAATAACATGCATGTCTAGTAGCTTTTTAGGTGATCTTTGTGTATGATATGCATTTAACCACTTCGAGGGCGGTAGTTCATATTTGGACCACCTAATTTTAATTCCTAAACTCCACATTGGCACCAGAAAAATGGAGCTAAAAAAATTCCTTTTTTTTAAGTTTGTGAAAAAGTCTTTGCTTATTTTTAAATAAACTTGTTTCTAAATTCCGATGCCGTTGACAAATTTCGGCATTTCACGAATGAAAGTAACTTGCCCCTGAAAGGGTTAAATGGTTTACAAAAATTAAGAACTGCCAATTTAAAAAGCTTAAAAAACAGTTGGGATATTTTATCCCATTAAAGGAATTGGATCTCCGAGCTCACAGAATATAAGGGAAAAACCATTTTTAAAATAATACTATACATTTTTAATTACCCACTAACAACACAAAAAACATTTGTTTGGGTTTTGAAATTTATTAAATTTTGAATCAAAGTTTTGAAATTTATTTAAAGGTATTCATTTATGTGGTCTAATTGCCTAAGAAATCTAGAAAGATTTCGTTTCTTACAGCGATACTTTTTAACTCTGATAATTTTAATAGTTTAAGCGCGTAGTTAGATTACATGGCTGTTAACCCCTTCGCGACGGGAGCCTTTTACGTAATGTTTATTACTTTGCTACCGGTTTTAAAAAACAGAAGTTTGTGCCTATTCAAATCGGGAAAATGCTCGGATTAAATAAGGCAAATTTTACAGTAAAATTTTACTGGTGAGGATAAACGAGGATCCTTAGGCCTATTTCCGGCACGTATACGTGTCGCTCGTCCCCAAGGGGTTAATTTTATGTTTCATTAATCTTATTTTATTATTTTATTTTAAATATTAAGTTTTCACTCCGTTATGGATATCAGACGTAAACAAATGCTGAACTATTTATATTAACCTAAGTTCAAGAGGATGTGTCATTCCGTCTGCATCCAATAAACATAATTAAAAAAAATCATGCTAGAAAGTTATAAAATGAGTATTTGTAATTTCACCACCGCAATAAAAAATATTAATATTTAAAATAATACGTTTTATCTATCAGTAAAACACAGACAAAATTACGTGCTACATTTCGTCACCGTAACTGTAAGCTATGCATAGAACATAAGTTGGAAGAAATAAAAAGTTGTTTCGAAAATTTTTGTGTCACAAAAGTTTGTGAAAAGCTGTTCTAAACTTTAAAGTCTTTCATTTCAGATATAAAATAGATACGTACATAGTTCAAGCAAAATTTCAACTCCAAATGAATTATTCTAATGTTTTGTTATATTTTTTTAAAAACATATTTACATTTGTAAATGCATTATAAACTATTTTATTGGAATTTTTTATTTATTCTTCAGCATTGTTAATTTATTTCGTGCTGAATAATCTATATTTATTTCTGTGACTACGAGATGAGATATATGTGTCCAATGGGACTATTTATTATAATATTTATGCTGGTCTTTAACCCTTTCGAAGGCGGTGTCCTTAAAAAAGGACACCTAATTTAAATTCCAAAACTGACAAAAAGGCACCAAGAGTATATCATTAAAATTTTCCTTTTATAATATACGTGAAAATAAGCAAGTTCGTATTTTCTAATAATCTCGATTATAAATTCTGGTGTCAGTCCATTATTTCATCAGTTTATAAACAGAATTCCTCCGCGCCGGAAAGGGTTAACACTTTGAAACATAGTTGAAAAAGTTTTTATGAATTCTGTTTGCCTTGACATATGTCTGTCAATTTGTTCGAAATGAACTCTTTAGCGTTAATAGTTTGTTTACAGCGAACTCGAAAACATTCTGTTGCATTAGGGTATATGTAGAGAGTAGGGGTGCACAAACTTCTTAAGAGAAGGGCCAGTTACAAAAATGTCCAGATTGTCGAGGGCCACATCAGTAACACGGAGAGAATTCTATTTCGAGGAGGTGATCTGTGGCCTATTATCAGATAAAAAAATATGGATTTAGAGGGGGGGGGGTTACCCGTCTATATTCCCTTACCCAGTCAAAATATCCAATTCAGTTGGTAAGGATATATCAACAGCGTTTACGTTTGTATATATAACAGATATAGCAAGGATTATTTTCAAGAAGTGATAGTATTCATTGACTTTATACGGGAGAGTAAAATTTGTTTTATTGAAAGTGCTAAAAACAAATATGCGCATGAAAGTGGCTAGTGCCGAAAAAAATGTGAACTTTATGAACGAAGGAGGTAGGAGTAGCCGATCAATGAAATTTGCTATTTTTTTTTCCGCGCCTGATCAACAAAATTCGCATTTTTTCCGTAGCCGATCGACGAAATTCGTTTTTTTTCCCGTGCCTGATCTACAAACTTTGATATTTTTTTGCGCGTGATCTACAAAATCCGCGACCAACGAGATTCTCATGTTTTCGGAGCCTAATAAACAAAACTCGCGATTTTTCCCTGCCCGATCGACGAAATTTTCCTTTCTCCGCCTCTGATCGACGAAATTTTCGTTTTTCCACCCCTAATCGAAGAATTTTTCGATTTTTCGACGAACTTCGCGATTTTAAGTGACTCTGATGAAATTCGAATTTTTTTCCCGCGGCAAATTGACGAAATTCGCAATTTTTCCCGCGGCAAATTGACGAAATTCGCAATAATTTCTTGCGATAAACAGACAAAATTCACGATTGTTCTGCAGCCGATCAACAAAATTTGCGATTTTTTGGACCTTGATCGACAAAATTCGCGATTTGTTCTTGCCTGATCAACAAAATTCGTGATTTTTTTTCGTGCCCGACCAGCGAAATTCGCAATTTTTTGAATCCCGATCAAGAAAACTCGTGATTTTTGTGTACCCGATAAACGAAATTTGCGATTTTCCCGCACATGATAGATGAAATTTACGATTTTTCTGCGGCTAATCGACGAAATTTACGATTATTTCGCGCCCGATCAACGAAATTCCTGTTTTTTCTCGCGATAAACAGACGACATAGACGATTTTTCCACAACCGATCAACAAAATTTGTAATGTAATTTTTCCGTACATCATCAACAAAAATGACGAATTTTCCGTGTCCTATCGACGAAATTTGCGATTTTTCCGCGCTTGATTGGAAAATTCGTGATTTTCTCTTGCCCGACGAAGGAAATTCGCGATTTTTCCGTTCCTCATCCACAAACTGCGCGATTTTTCCGTACCCGATGAACGAAATTATGAATTTTTGCGAGCCTTATCGACAAAATTCGCTATTTGCTAGCACCCGATCAGTGAAATTCGCAATTTTTCCGTACCCAATCAACGGAATTTGCGATTCTTAACTAACTGGCGAAATTTTCAATTTTCAACGCGGCAAATTGACGAAATTCATGATTTTTTCCTGCGAGCTGTGGACAAAAATTTCAATTTTTTCCAGTTAGAAATTTACAAAATTCGCGGGCCACAGGTTATGCATCCTAATGTAGAGGATATCATTTGTTGTGTATTTTAATGTTGTTACTCCAGACTTATCGAATTTGCTATAGGTCACTGAAGTGCACTACAAAATGCTTGTTGTAGAATAGGATGTGCATAGCATTTATTGTTCATTTACAGGGACACACAAAAGAATTCGTCTACAGTACTGTCAATGAGCAATGATTTCTGGACGTGCTTTTTCAGTTGTGGTATGCGATTTAAATTAAATTTTTCTTTGCATATTATCAGTTGCGTACAAATTCTATAGATCATATACAAGACCACACACACAAAAATCGAGTAATGTATGTATATTGATGGGAATTGCTGAAGAGTAATTTTCAACTGTGTTTCAACCAATTCCTAACTGAAATTAAATATTTTTCATACTGTACAGTGTGGATGCAAATCTATAATCCATAAACCAAGGATTTGCATAAAATTCGGATATTTTTCAAGCTATAGATGTCGATGGCTGACATTCGTTTTTTAAATACCTTATGCGTAATTTGAATTGATTACTTAGGCATCTACTTTCACCTTATTACACAATGAAATTTTGTTACAATTCTCTGAATGTGTTGCAAATGGATTCTAGATCTACCCTTCACGCATGATTTTTATTTCTTGTTAAAATAAAACCTGCCGTACAATTAAAAAAAAAAATATTTTAAAGAGAAAATTAGTACAAAGCGAATCTTTTGTACATTAGGACACAATAGAATAGAAAAATAGTGGCCAGTTCTGGCCCATAATAAAGGGATTAAAACGATTTTTACTATATTTTCACACAAACGTTTTCGCATATCCATTCAACTATTACATAATAAACTTTTACCAAATATTCAGACAAACCCGGAAATAATACAAAGATATTTTAATATATATTTGAAAGATTATTTTTTGAAACGCTATACTTCTAAATCCTCTGTTACCCATCAAGCAAGTAAACGCAGTGTTTTCATTGAGTTTGCAATTGAATAATAAGTAAGTTTTGATAACCCTCCGAAACCCGCGATTGCCAAATAAAAAAGTATTTATTTTTATTTCGAGCATATTCGTAGAAAAATTAGGCGAATAATGTAATATAGAAACCACATAAGAAAAAAACGTGTATTCAAAATAAAATTTTAGAAATTTGCTTGACGAAATCAATACCTTTATTTGCTTCTTAAAACTTCAAATATTATATTAAATGTCATCAGAATTTAAAAGCAAATGTATTTGTTAGTTCATAACGTTTTACGAATACTTCATTATAAAACTCTTGGACAATGCGTTAGCTGGCAGTAGGGTTTTTAAATTGGTTTCCCTTTTCTTTATTCTAAAATTCCGAACTAATACCGGAAAGTTCAAATTGTAACTTTTGTCTATGATAAATGTATAAATCCTTCTTTTGCAATTTCCGACATGAATTCCGAATATCTGATTACAAAAATGTGGCCAAACTCGAAACATTAATTGGGAACTAAAATAAAACGATTTAAATAATACAGCACTGCCCTTGAAAGGATTAATTTTATCCAATAAATAACTTCTAAACCCTTAGATTTAATACTAGTTTACAAAGGCCGGAAGACAAATTTAACTCGAGTCATATAAGTTTATTTTAAATCAGAATTTAACTTTAATATTGTTTAACATAATTATTTATCTCATTTCTGTGTAGTAAGTATTTAATTTCTTTTATTGAGAAAAACTAGTTTAAGTTGTGTTCACTATGCCCAAAGTCAAGTTCATGGATATGATTGTTCTAGTGCTCACGCCACAGTTTCAACCGCGAAAATGATCCAAATGTTGTTCTTCTTCGCATTAAAATCAATTTATGTCTAAAAAGTTTATTTTTTTGGAAATGTACGAAATTAATGCTTTATAAGGTTTTCGGGATTTTTAATTAAGACAAACTTTATTTCTCTAAAAGTACAAAGGAAAGCTCATTTTATTGAAAAAAAAACTAAAATTATGTTCATAGTTGGCAATATTTCAATTTCTTTTGTGATGAAATATTTATAACTTAACAGAAGAATCAAAAGTATATATTCAATGGAATGAATTTTTTAGCTGTTCCCGACCTGCGCTCATCGGAGCCCAAAGACTTCCTTGCCACTATTCCAGATGCTTTGTAGCAGTCTAAGGAATTAAATAAGGTTTCAGTGATAGAAACACAAAGGATATCCTAAAGGTGTGCACGAAATTTATAGGTACAAAAATCACTATAATTTAAATACTTTTACAATTGCTTAATAAGTATAAGGTAACTCCCTACATTAACACGGCCAATCTTTCCATTTTATTTTAGTTGAAAAAACAAGGGTTTCAGATTGCAAATCTATTTTATTTTTATTTCTATGATTACTACAAGAGTGGTACAGGCGAATTTAATAAACATGAGATAATGAGTCAAATAGTAGAAATAGGTACCTAAAGGACAGGAATAATGTAAACAATCTTTCTACCACTCTTTTCTTATGTTTTTTTACATAAAAATACTAATAAACCTTAATTGACACTTCTAGATTATTTTTGTATGCATCTGAATGATCTAAAAGAAATATTTAAATGCAATTTCTGGGAAATCCATTTTCCCGTTTTCACCATGTTCGATAAATTTCATTACATAAAATGTTTTACACAAATTTCAGTGAAATTTTGTCAGTATGCTTTCCGTATTGCTCACTATGTTCTGAATTAGAAACTAAGCTGTATGTGAAAATGTAATTCTTTATAGGTATTCGACTATACAAAATGGTAATTCTTAACAAAATATAAGTATTTTTTGACATATTTTAAAATATTTCAGTTAATTTTAAAGATATTATAAAACCCCTAGTTCAGTGCACAGGTAAGTGTAATAGTACTATGTGGTGCAAAGGAAATTGAAGTATAATTAGTTGAGTTGAGTGTGAGTTGCCGTTCGCAAGCATGATTTTTTTCTAAAAAAATGGCAAATAAAACCATTTTTTTTAGTTTATTAAAAAAATTCCTAGGATTTTACGTTTTTCCTTCATTCTGTATTACATATAGGCTACACATATGTATATTCATTCAATGTTGTAGTTAAGAAAAAAAAATAAGCTCCGAACATAGGGACATCCTTAAACACATGGATTCACTTGTTATTTTCTATGCAAAGTATTCGGATACATTGCGATAATTAATTACTACTACCGGTCTTTTTGAGGTATATGCTCAGAAAAATGAAAATAATCCATCGTTGGAGGGAAAAATTGTCAGAAAACAATGTCATACTTTCCAAATCTTTTCCTTTTTCTAATGGGAAAATTCCTTATTTTTCTCCAAAAATGTTTTTTATTTACTGTTTTGTGTGATAAATATAATTCACATAGTGTGGCCCTTGAATATTATTTAACACTAGAACGTCCGCAAATTTTACTCAAGTTTCATAAAAATATTTGACACCAGAATTTTTATTTAAAATTATTTGCTGATTTTTCTAACGTAAATCTGTGTGGTTTAAATTTAACTTATTTATTAAAGAATTTCTGGTTTCAGTTGACATTTAATCATATAGTCGAAGTCGGATCGACTCCTTTCGGGCGTTCTAGTGTTAAGGTACAATTTTAATAATAAACAAGTTCGAAATTGCTCGTCAAACGTGGCAAATGAGGTGCGTTCGTACTATAACTACTTTTATAATTATTTTTTGCACCCCATATTGTACTGAATGTGTATTTATTTGCAATTCATAAGTGCAAAATCTGTAAAATCATTAAAATGCACTTGCAATAATTTTTTCCCATTCCCCTTAATGTAACGGAAAACTTTTGACTGTCCCTGTAATTAAGTTATACATCCGATTTTCATAAAATTTGAAATGGCTCGACAAATTTTTGCAGCAATTATATATTTAAAATTTCAGCCCATTCGGAAAGCTGTAACATCATTAAAATGCACTTGCAATAATTTTTCCCATTGGCTTTAATGTAAAGAAAAAATTTTGACTGTCCCTGTAATTAAACTATACGTCCGATTTTCATAAAATTTGAAATGGCTCGACAAAATGTCGCAATAATTATATGTTTAAAATTTGAGACCATTCGGAAAGCTTTAACATCATTAAAATGCACGTGCAATAATTTTTCCCATTGGCCGTAATGTAAAGAAAAACTTTTGACTGTCCCTGTAATTTAACTATACATCCGATTTTCATAAAATTTGAAATGGCTCGACAAAATTTTACAACAATCATATATTTAAAATTTCAGACCATTCGGTTGGGTAGTTTTTGCTCTATTATATGCGGACGGACGGACAGACAGACGGACTGAACGACGACTATAGGTGCTACGTATTTATATAATTACGAACGCACCTAAAAAAGGGTTTGAATGTCCCTTGTCCCCTTAATGAAAATGTTAAGATCAGTTAATTCTTATGTCTAACGAATTGCACACATAAATGGATCAGTAGTAAGGCAATTTTGTTAACCCTTTATGTACTGAATTATGAATTCATGAAAATTTTATCTTTTAAAGCATTTCTCGTGAATTTTTGAAACTGCATTAGAAGATTTACATAATCATTTATTAAATTTTAGAAGTATTTTAGAAAGATTGGAGGATTTAGAAGGATTAATTAAATCTGAAGTTATAGGGGTTTTATGCAATATTTATAACACAACTTAAATCTTTTATTTTAAATAATTTTCTTAGTATTTTGTAGAATTAGGAAATGTACAAATATAATGTTCTTACAATAGAAATATATCCGAATTGAGCAATTCCCCCCCCCCCCATCCGAAACGTTAAAAAAGGTCAAAAGATGCAAATGCAAAATAAATCATCCTTTAAAACAAATTTTTGTTTTCTGTAATCAATAATGCTTTTGGAACAAGATAAAGTAATGCATCTATAACTCATTCTAAACTGTATTACTACTAATCGATGTATTGAATGAATTTTATAACAAGTTATTTTAATGGTTTTTATATGTACCGTCAGTAGATAAAAGGTTAAAATCGACCATTTTCGTCTAAGCGATGAATAAAAAAAGTCATGCCTGAAATTCGTAGTTTTTGTAGCATGAGTATTTTGTCAAGAGCCTCATGACACTAGAAAGGTACTTATTAGATAAAAAATAGTCGTCATGCTTAACATTGAGAAATTCTATAATTCTTAGATTTTTAAATTTTTATTAGAGTGAGGAAAGGATTACAAATGGGGAAATGACAAATTTGTAAAAAACATGTTTCAAATAGTAATTTTAAGAAATGTTTTGCCCATAAAAATTAAATCTTCTTCCTTTCCTATCACAAGGCACTAGAGGTTCAATTATTTTTTAACAATATCCCATATTGGGTAGTCATGGCTATCATCATTCGTAGGTCACTTAACCCCTTAATTCTCGCTCCCATATAAACGGGATGTGTTTTTTATTCAGAGTATATGATTTGCACCAGTTTTACAAAAAAGTGTAATTGGCTTTATTCTGGTATCATTTTACTTGTTATTAAATAAGGTGAATATTTCTTTATCATAAAAGCGGTGGAAATAAGCAAACTGAATTTTTAAACTGTGTTTTAATGCGACCGTTAACCCCCTGAGGGGCAAGCAATTGCGTTTGTGAAATTCCGAATTCCCACCGGAAATTTAGAAAAAAAATTTAAAATAAGGAAAAGCAATTTTAAGAGTTTTTTTTTTCCACAAAAGTTAGAAAAGTAATAAGTTCATAAAATTTTTCGGGTGCAAAATTTCATTAATCGTAGGTGGAATAAAATATATCCCACCGTCCCTCGAGGGGTTAACCCTCTCACAGCGCAGACCGAGATATGCTCGGGCATGTATTTTTACGTCAAATTAATACTATTCACTTACTCCCAACGGTAATTTTTTAGCGAAAACTTTGTCTGATTTAATCAGGACATTTTCCCCAATTACGGTTGTCAAAAATTTCTACTTTAAAGAACCGGTGATAAACGATTAAAAATTCTGTAAAAGACCTCATCGCGAAGAATTACTTACGTAGCGAGAGGGTTAAGGAGTTAAACTTTCCATTGCCTGTACAGTGTTGCCAGGGGATTTTTTTAAAAAATGCAGATACATTTTGAAATGCAAAACTTGCTTTATTTAATGACAAATTAATTAAGTCGAAAACAAAGGGAATTTCACCATTTCATCAAACTACTACCTATCAAAAAATCTGAATTAAAAAAAATAGCCCAATGGCAGCACTGTGCCTAAATGTTCAAATGCATATACTTTGACTGATTTGTTATCGATTTCGAATAGCTCGACATCATACATTGCATTACATGTTTCACAATTACCTAATCAAAGTTCTTAAGAGGCCATGTTAAATTAAATTTAATGAGTACCCATTTTTAGGTGCGTTCGTAATTATATAAATACGTAGCACCTATAGTCGTCGTTCAGTCCGTCCGTCCGTCTCTCCGTCCGTCTGTCCGTCTGTCCGCATGTAACAGAGCAAAAACTACCCAACCGAATAGTCTGAAATTTCAAATATGTGATTGTTGCAAAATTTTGTCGAGCCATTTCAAATTTTATGAAAATCGGATGTATAGTTTAATTACAGGGACAGTCAAAAGTTTTTCTTTACATTACGGCCAATGGGAAAAATTATTGCAAGTGGATTTTAATGATATTAGAGCCTTCCGAATGATCTGAAATTTTAAAGATATAATTGTTGCAAAATTTTGTCGAGCCATTTCAAATTTTAGGAAAATCGGACGTATAGTTTAATTACAGGGACAGTCAAAAGTTTTTCTTTACATTACGGCCAATGGGTAAAATTATTGCAAGTGGATTTTAATGGTATTAGAGCCTTCCGAATGATCTGAAATTTTAAAGATATAATTGTTGCAAAATTTTGTCGAGCCATTTCAAATTTTAGGAAAATCGGATGTATAGTTTAATTACAGGGACAGCCAAAAGTTTTTCTTTACATTACGGCCAATGGGAAAAATTATTGCAAGTGCATTTTAATGATATTACAGCCTTCCGAATGGTCTGAAATTTTAAAGATATAATTGTTGCAAAATTTTGTTGAGCTATTTCAAATTTTAGGAAAATCGGATGTATAGTTTAATTACAGGGACAGTCAAAAGTGTTCCGAAAAAATTATTGGAAGTGCATTTTAATGATGTATCAGACTATGCACGTTATGAAGTGCAAAATATTATACATTCAGTACAATATGGGGTGCAAAAAATAATTTGAAAACTAGTTATAGTACGAACGCACCTCATTTGCCACGTTTGACGAGCAATTTCCAACTTGTTAGTATAAATAATACCCGAATGAAGATGTTTCCGTTTTCTTACAAAATGTACAGCTTGAATTTCTGCAGCGAATTTGTAATTAAAGTTTTCGCTGAAATATGTATCCAATAAGGTATAGCAGTTTTGTGTTAATGATGAATTTATTTCCTCACTTGCATTATATTGCTAAGCTAAATTTCTGCTGTGTAGCATAACTGTTTTCAACTGAATGTTAAATTCTTTCACAAGTTATTTTAAACAAATTTCTGAACATACTTTTTCTGGTTTCCTTCCTAACTTTTCATTACCTTTTACATAATAGATAACATTTTTATACACCCATTTGCTCCAAGATACAATTTTATTTTCATCAAAAACATTAAATTTTTGTATGCACTTTTTGCAAATATGGCATTTTTTAACAGTGTGATTTGTACAGATTAGAATACATTTTATCGTTAACATTTGTCACTATGGAACAATCAACTTCTCAAATTTAATTTTAGCAAGCAGAATGTTGAATATCTAGTAATATAACCCATTTTATTTTTCTTCTGATATTTGTCCCAATTATATTTTCATTCAGTTGATAACATGGTTTAAAATATCTTAGTATAAGTCAATCCCTAATTACTTTTAAAAAATATCAAAATACGACAAAAATATCTTTTCTACTAGTTTTTATAAATAATAGAACATTTCTCTCACATAAGCATGATCCACATGAAAGAATGGCCAGTGAGGGACTGATAAAATTTACATTATTAGCTTCTGAAATTTATGCTCACTAATTAAATTATAAAAAGTTATATACCGGATTTCCCAAAAATAACTGATGGATTTTAAAATTCAATAACTTGCAAACGGTGACAAATATTTTTAAAAAATTGCAGGAGATCTATGTAAGATGTCAGGAGTTTTTATGCTGCGATTCCCAGTTTTAGTTACAAATAGCAGCGATAGATGACGCTGAAAGCAGTAGACGCTAAATCCAGGCTCGATTTTTCAGCCTTCCTCTTCTTCCTTGGGAAAAAAGAAGATTAAAATGTTTTGAATGGATCCCAATGTACCAAAAATCGGTTCTGGAATTAGCACCTATTTCTAGCAGCGCCATCTATTGGTTGAAATTCTAACTAAAATCAAGAATCACAGTAAAAAAGAAAAAACTCCTGACATCATACATAACCCTCCTGGAAGAATTTTTTAAATATCTGTCACCGTTTGCAAGTTATTATATTTTAAAATCCATCAGTCATTTTTGGGACACCTGGTATATTCTCAAAATATCCTTTCAGTTAAAATTTAACTAAAACCTTAAAAGTCTAAAATCTTAAAAGAATGTAAAATGTTGTGTAAAGAATTAGATAAATAACTTCGCGAAAAAACGTTGTTTATTAATCCCTTAATTCTCGCTCCCGTCAATATCACGGGCTGAGGTGTCGTTCGTTATTTCTTGTGCCCGTCATATTTCCGGGCTGGAAATTTATTGCTGGAAAAAACTTCCGAAATCAGAAAAAATTAACTGGCATTTCGGTGTGAAGTCTTTGAATAATAACATTTGGATTCAGTTTTTGGTGATGGTTCTAATGTTGGACATTTTATTGTATGTTTCGAAATACATCACACTCAAAAAATTATTAATAATCAAAATTGAAAGTATATTATATTATTTCAAATATTATTTGTAAAAATTTGTTTGATGATAAGTAAAGATGTGAGATGTGAAAATAAAGGACTTATTCGCATTAATTTGTATGCTGCAAAACACAGGACATTAAAACACACAATTCACGCAAGATGGCTTTTCCAAAAATACGAATTTGTTCTATAACATCTTTTTTTTTCTCCTTATTAAAAAAAAAAAAAAAAAAAAAAAATGATTATGTTACGTAGAAACCTGATAATTATTCAATTTTTGTAATAAAAAAATAGGTGCCGTACATACTCTTTTACGCGTCGACTCCAAATTCGAGAAGGATCACAGACTGGATACCAGTATTAAAAAAAGTTATCTTCGCCTTATATAAATGCATAATTTGCTGATACCGTATATCCTCGTGTATAACTCGACCCCAAATTCGAGTGGGATAACAGACTGGATACCAGTATTAAAAAAAAGTTATCTTCATCTTAGATAAGTGCAAAATTTGCTGATATTAAATCAGACAATGATGGCTACCAGAAAATATTGGTATGGAACATATTTTTCTTTCTCGAAATTAGGTGTCGACTTATACACGAGTATATACGGTAATTTTTTTATGGTTTTTCAAATATTAAACGGACTGTTAAGAGGTTAAACTTGATGTAGAGAACATATTGAGGCTAAAGATTGAAAAGTTTTTGTCCCGACACAAACTCCATCTTTGATGCAAAAATACCATAAATCGCTTTGCCATTTAAACTGTGAAATTTTTCATGCAATCATTAAAAAAACGTACTCATTTCTTAGGTAGTAAAGGGTTTTGTTAATTCTAATTACATTACTCATATATTCCGGAGCGTAATTTTTTCAATCAGTTTATTATCTATAAATTTGGAATGTATGATATATAAGATGGTACATATGAAATCTACCAGTAAATCTGTGGCACTAATGAGACTGTGCTCATAGGAACATCATACAGGCTCCTACGGTATGAAATGAACAGGAAAAACATTATTGGTGTATTCCGACTCAAGAGTTTCACCAGTAATCCGTATGTGTATCATTACACATTGCAGTGTAGAGAACGATTTTGCTATGGTAAACACGGTCTTCCGGATTGAGGCTAAAATTTAAAAGAGTGTAAAGTTTTGTGCGAAGATACAGATAAATAACTTTGTGAAAAGACATTGTTTATAAACGTTATGTACATGATTCGTACGCCTCATTGAATTCTGCAGACCAGAAAAATTTTCGGCCCCGGTATTTTCTTATAGAGAATCACTTCTTAAAAGAGGCGAAGTTTTGCGCGTTTATCCTAGATTTCTTTTTCTATAAAAAGATACTGGTAGTTTTCCTTAAGAAATAACGGTATCCATACGAACTATGATGTAGCGAAGGGATTGAGAAAATTTTCAAAAGAATGTAAAATGTTACATAAAACTATAGATAAATAAATTTATGAAAAACATTGTTTATAAACTTTATGTACAGAATGGATTGAGGCTAAAATCCGAAAAGAATGTAAAGTATTCTGTAAAGATATAGATAAATAACTTTGTCAAACGGCATAGTTTATAAACTTTATATATTGCACGGATTGAGTGTAAAATCTTAAAATAATGTAAAATGTTGTGTAAAGATTCAGATAAATAACTTTGCGAAAAGACATTGTTTATTAATCCCTTAATTCTCGCTCCCATCAATATCACGGGCTGAGGTGTCGTTCGTTATTTCCCGTGCACATCATATTTCAGGGCTGAAGATTTATTGCTGGAAAAAACTTCTGAAACCATAAATATTTAAATGGCATTTCGGTGTGAGGTCTTTGAATATTAGCGCTTGGGTTTAGTTTTTGGCGCTGATTGTGATCTTGGACTTTTTATTGCATGTTTCGAAATATATCACACTCAAAAATTTTTTAATAATCAAAATTTAATGTGTATTATATTATTTCTAATATTATTTGTAAAAATTTGTTTGATGACGATAAATAAAGATCAAAGATGTGAAAAATAAAAGTCTTATTCGCATTAATTTGTATGGTGTAAAACAAAAATTAAAACACAGAATTCTCGCATGATGGCTTTTCCACAAATGTGAATTTGTTCTATAACATCTTTTTTTTTTCGCCATAAAAAAAGCCTATTTTACATATAAACCTGATAATTACTCAATTTCTGTAATAAAAAAAAATAAAAATATGTACCGTATATACTCGTGTATAAGTCGACCCCAAATTCGAGTGGGATAACAGACAGAATCCCAGTATTAAAAAAAGAAAGTTATCCTCGTCTTAGATAAATGCAAAATTTGCTGATATTAAATCAGACAATGATGGCTACGAGAAAATATTGGTCTAGAACATATTCTTTTCCCGAAATTAGGGGTCGACTTATACACGAGTATATACGATACTTTTTAGATGGTTTTTCCAAATATTAAATGACCGTTAAGGGGTAAAACTTATGTAGAGAACATATTGAGGCTAAAGTTTGGAAAGTTTTTGTCTCCACACAGAATCCATCTTTGATGCAAAATGCCATAAATCGTTTTGACTTTTAAACTGTGAAAATTTTTATGCATTCATTAAAAAAAGTACTCATTTCTTAGGTAGTAAAGGGTTTTGTTAATTCTAATTTCATTCAGCATATAGTCCAGAGCGTAATTTTTTCAACCAGTTTATTACCTATAATTTTGGAATGTATGATAGATAAGATGGTACATATGAAATCTACCAGTAAATCTGACGCACTAACGAGTTTGTACTCATAGGAACAACATACAGACTCCTACGGTATGAAATGAACAGGAAAAATATTATTGGTGTGATTCCGACTCAAGAGTTTCACCAGTAATCCGTATGTGTATCATTACATATTGCAGTGTAGAGAACCATTTTGCTATGGTAAACACGATCCTCCACCAATGTTGTGCCAGCGGCATGGTAGTTTGGATATCTGAACCAGCAAATCTTCAAAATAATTCATACTAAAATTGGTTGAAAAAAGTGACGCTACTGCCAAACTATTATCTATTACTGTTCTCGCGTGTTTGCTTTACACCAAAGATTGTATTTACTTGCAGCAGATTGCACAAAAGGATCTACGTATCTGCATATTAGATGAGTTGCGTAGTTTGGGAACATATTATTTAAGCCTGGAAAACTTCCATCAGTAAAAACGAAGAAAATTTGTCCAACATTTATAATAAAAATTCTCTATGAATAAGGTAATTAAAAAAGGCGGACATTTCTTTTCCAATTAACTGGTGGAAGTTTGCCTGGGTGGTTATCAAGCTATTAGTCTAAGAGTTAAAGTATTTGATTTAAAACGAATAATGTATACATACTTAGTTGAAGTTTTAAATTCTAGACGGATATATTTTTTTAACTTATTCACTATTTTCATTTATAAATGTGTCATAAACTATGTTATTGGAAGATCTAATGCATGTGTCAGAATGGTTGAAAAGAAAAATTGTAATTTAATTTAAAGTTTAAATTCTTCATGCTGAATAATCCATACTTAATACCCTTTTTAGACTTCCATCACACAGTGCTTAGTTACAGTGCGTCTCATAAATATAAATACACTGATATTTTCGAAATAATACTTTAATAATTCAGTATTCAAAATTATGTTTGTGCATATAACAAAAAGCATGTACTAAGAAACATTTTAGAGTAAATTAAATAAGAATTAAATAAGTTCAACTCGAAAATTGATAAATGAAAACAAATTTGCTGTCTCATAAATATAAAGATATTTTACATAGTTTTGAATTATCGTCCAATAAAGGATCTATTCTTATTAATGACAGGGATTATTCTAGGCGGCATGCTGTTTCTTAAGTTGTGTAAGTGTTTTGTCTTTATATCAAACCAACTTCGTTCGATTTCTTTTTTCAACTCAAGGACGTTCAAAAATTGTCTTTCAGATGCATATACCCTGCGAACGAGAATGCCACAAAGATTCACAACTGGATTTAAATCAGGGCTACGTGAGGGCCACACCATGACATGAACATTGCTATCAGCAAACCATTTTTATCAGAGTCTTGATTTGTGAATCAGTGCATTATCCTGTTGGTACAAATAATTCCGACCACCAAGAGTTTCAGAAATTGGCAACAAGTAACTATCGAGTAGTTCTATATACTCTTTAGATGTCTGTTTACCTTCCAGAAAAGCGATATCTGTAGTTCCATTAAAAGAGAAGGTTACCCAAATCATAACAGAATCCCCCCCCCTTTCTGAATACTGAAGAGGGTTCGAGGTTCACGTCTTAAATCGTGCGGGTAAGAATTCGAACCATCTGGGCCATTCAAATTAAATCTCTTTTCATCTGTAAGAAGGTATTGCATCCATTTATCCTTCAAATGCATATGACCTTTAACCTAGAGTAGCCTCTGTTTTTTATATTCTATTTTCAGTAAAGGAAATCTGCATATATTGCGGCTCACAATATTTTTACTTTCTTTTGTACTTCGATGTACTGTGTCCTTTGAGACCATACCATAAAATCGTTGAGAAACTTATCAGAGTGACATTTTTTGCGACGAAACAAATCACATCATCTTTCGATCGAGCCTTTTACTAGTCTTTCTCGGTCTGCCAGATCGTTTTCTCATGTAAAATTTAAGTTTTTGATAAAATTTTATAAAGACTGCTATATTACTGCTTCTCCCAGTTTTTTTTTTTTTTTTTTTTTTTTTTTTTTTTTTTTTTTTTTTTACATGTTGGAGAAACTGTTAACCCCTTCGGGACGGGAGCCTTTTACGAAATTTTTAATCTTTTGTCACCGTTTTTCAAAAACAGAAATTTGTGTCTTGTTGAATCAACAAATTGCGCTGATTAAATAAGGCAAATTTTACAGTAAAATTTTACTGGTGAGGAAAAACAAGGATTCTGAGCACTTCATGCGGCACGTATACGTGCCGCTCGTCCCCAAGGGGTTAAGCCATTAGCTATAAATCCACGCATTTTGCAAATCTCATCTTTAGAAATGTCAATGTTCCGCGGCATACTTACAACTGAAACAAGTCAAACAACTTTGCTCGTTTGGGTAAATTAAAGTGTATTTCTGCGCGTGCGCATTATTTCTGTAAGCGCGCATTCAAAAAACATTTGCATATAAAGCTTTTTCAAATTTGTCTTTATATTTATGAGAAAGCGTACTTTTATATTATTTTTATTATTCGAGTCGAAATTATTTGATTTATTTTAAACCCCTATAACAGATTCATTTCATTGTTCTTAATATGACTTACAAAATCTAATTTCTTATAACTTAATTAATAAAATGTAATTTCAAAAATATCTGTGGCTTTATATTTATGAGACAGACTGTGCTTTTATCCATCCATCTAATGCATAATAATATTTTCATAAATATTCTATTCGAACCAGAAATAATCTAAGAAATTTTTGTTATATAATATAAATATTTTTTTTTTTTTTGTATGCCGGTTCCAAATCCGTATTTCTTCAGGCAAACATTTAGCAAGCAAACGTTGTGATTCTACATGCGTTTGCGCGATGAAATTGTTAGTAAAGATAAAGAATGGAGGTGAGCTGTGGTGCCTGGATGTGACCCTAAAATCTTCTACGTTCGGTCCAAGCGCAATCACGTGCTTTCGCAAAAAGAAGAAAAATTCTAGCAATACAGTTTATAATTCATAATACAATGAAATGCTACTTTAGAATGCTTAAATATAATCAGAACATTTTCATTTAGAGAAAAAAAAACACACTGGAGATATCAAAGAATTCGGTCCTTGTTCCATGTGCTTGTTTTGTTTGGGCCGAATGAGGATATTTAAATTGGAGCTTTAACGCGCCGCATCATATTACAAACCGTTTTTACGGCATACTGCATCTCCATATCTCTTTCGTCCTTGGAAGTAATGTTATGGTTTGTAATAGGATTGCGAGCCTGGCCTCCAATTTTAATCTGAAATTTCAAATTCACACAGTAACTTTTTAAAGAATAATTTTTACTTTGTGAGATCACTAAATGTCTCTTATAAAATAAAAAATAAAATACTATTCTTTTTTTCTGGTATGAACTCGAAATTTCTGAATAATAATGGAGGCCAAACTGGCAACCCTATTTCGAATTGTATATTTTACACACAGCCCGGAAGTATTTAACCCGTTAACGTCCGAATTATCTTTTTCTTTAAAATTTAATTTTTCTACCACTTTTAAAAGGTAAGTAATTTTTATCTTATTTTATAAAGGAATTTGTCTCGTAAAAAAAAGTACATATTTATCTTCATATTTATAGGTGAGAAAAATGCTTTCTTGCCACTAAGTCTAGCGATATAAAAACATGCCACTTGGGGTTAATGGGTTAAGAACCCATAACATTAATTTATATTGATAATATACATAACTTCACTAGAATCTACGAACAAATATACTTTAAAAGACTGAAATGCGTTCTTGCACTTACATTACAAAAACAAGGTTTTAAAAAATTCTGCTACAAATGTGAAGTTAACGGGTTTAAATTAATCTGTATGAATTATATATCCCTAGTTTTGTCACGTATACCACGTAAATCGGACTCCAAATGCTCCGCACACCAGTATTTAAAAGTAATTTTCTTCGCCTTATCTAATGTCAGAATTATCTGTGATTAAAGATGGCGAAATAAACTGTAATATATCAGTTGTGTCCGGTGCATTTGGTACCCTAAAGTAACGCAGGATACCTGGCAACACGGACCCCTGCTTCAAAAGTGCCATAATTAAAAACATTCCGTTTTTTAGAAAAGGAAAAAATTGTTACCGTGATGTGGAAGGGTCAATGACTATCTTGCAAGCACAACTGCTACCTCTCGTCAGGACTTTCAGTGCATTGTCCGGTACTTTAGGCGATTAGTAGAGGCGTGAAAAGTAAGTACAGGGCTGCCACAGGCTGCTTTTTATATTCTGTAGGCACCACTATTTTTTAAGGGTATTCTCTGTAGCATATTTCATTTGCGAATGATCTCGAACTTTATGAAAGGACTTTTGTTTTGAAAAATTGGTGCAAAATAGAATTAAAAAATAGTCGCCTGTGGCAGCCCTGTAAGTAGAATAGCAGCCATAACAAAAAAAATAATAATAATAAAGAAAATCGAGTTGTGGCTTTTTTGAAAAAAGGGTTTGATATATCGTCGGCACCATGTCAAACTATCAATGTGAATAAAGTGGACTACTTTTTTAAAATTCAGATAGCTTGATTGGCACCACTTTTCTGAAATGATAAAATCCCTCTTGTTTTCGCCTTAATTAATGTGTTATTAAATAAGATTAAATAAGAAAATTTTACAAATTCAAAAATGTGGTGCTAATCAAAAAATTTGAATTATATAAAAGTAGCCCACTATTTTCACATTGGATAGTTTGGCATGGTATAGACCAGGGGTGTCAAACTGTGGCCCGCCGGATACCACTAAAATTTTAAAGAATTAGTCGACAAGTTGAATCGCAGCAATTCGACGATTAGATTATGCAAAGATAACTGTAAAATTTTAGTGGTATCCGGCGGGCCACAGTTTGACACCCCTGGTATAAACGATATCGCTGGCTAGTTCCATGGATTTTTGTAGTGCAAGTCACATAGCTGATAACCGCTATGATTGTTGGCCACCGTTATTTTCGAAAAGTTTATTTGACCTTATCAATTAATGAGATATCTTCGATAAAATAACATATTTTTCCGTTCTAAAACACTGCTAGCCAAAAATCGTACCATATGACTTAGACAGCAAGTACTCATGGAAATAGCCTTTAATAATTTTTTTGATAAATTATTTCTTCTGAATGAATTTCAAATAAAGTGAAGAGTCCCCTTAACCCTTTGAGGGGCAAGTAATTGTGTTTCTGTAATGTCGAATTCACACCGGAATCTTCAAAACAATTTATTGCAAAATAAGGAAAGGCAAACATCTTTCCTACCAAAGTTAGAAAAGTAAAATTTAATAAAAATTTTTTGTTGCAAATATTCATTAATCGTAGGTGATTTAAAATATATCCCACCACCCCGCAAGGGTTAAAATGTCTTGAATTCTTCTCTTTATTTAATAAAAGACATTTGGTGATTGCTTAAAGTAAAAATTCTTTTTCTAGAATTTTGGGCATATATTCGAAATCTTTTAATTTAAAAAAAGACCAAAGGAACAAACTTGGGTGTCTCTCCTAATTCTTAACCCTTTTAGGGGCAAGCAATTATGTTTGTGAAATATTGAATTTACACTAGAATTAAAAAAAATATATATACTTCAAAAAGAGAAAAAGCCATATTTAGGCGGGTTTTTTTTTCCACGAAACTTTAAAAAGTAAAAATTAACTAGAAGTTTCTGGTGCGAGTCTGCATTAAAATTAGGTGCCAGCCTTCAAGGGGTTAAATCGGTAAAGCAATTCTATAGTTAACATGTCGAAATATTGATTGTAACCAGAATTTGAATGCAGAGTGGTTTGGAATTTAATATTTTCATGCAAGTGCATTGTAAGGACATAATTTTATTTCCAATTCTGTTGCAAATTCGAATGTTCGAGATTAAAATTTATATGAATTGTACGCCACCGCTCTACAAAGGTATAAGCTTGGACATTACGTAATTCCTAAACAATTCGTTTTATAACTGGTGCATCTCAAGGGCTAATATAACACAAATTACATACACTTATTTTGAACCTGAATTTATATTTAACCCTCTGTCTACCAGAAGGGTCCAATGGACCCGACATGTACATTCAAAATATTTATTCAAACCAGAAATTTCTTCAAAACAAACTAAATGTATAAATCAGACAATAATAAGTTAAATAAACTAATTAAATAGTTTTAAGTAAAAATTCTGGTGTAGAATGTTTTTATAAAACTTGAGTAAAATTTTCGGTAGTTCTAGGGTTAATATTAACACAATAATATAATTAGCATATTCTATATAGTTTACAATTAGTTTACTTAAGTAATGAATTTCTGGTTTGAAATATATTTATTATGACCCGACAAATTGATTACTATTGTCGTCATAGTTTAAAAGAAATAGTTATTGGGTCGTTCGGAAAGTCGTGTCCGTTTGGGGAAATCACTTTGTACCGGTAAATTCTATCATTTAATCATTAGACGTTGATTCCGATATATAATGTATAATAATTACCGGGCAGATTTTTCCGTAACGAATTAATTTTCCCAAACG
Organism: Maratus speciosus; assembly: GCA_963932465.1. Taxonomy (NCBI): domain Eukaryota; kingdom Metazoa; phylum Arthropoda; class Arachnida; order Araneae; family Salticidae; genus Maratus; species Maratus speciosus. The sequence goes on from OZ010794.1 coordinate 134,095,808, forward strand.
GACACAAAAGGTCCTGGAAGCGTACGAATTCTGCATAAATTTTGATACATTAAATTTTATTAATATACATCTTTTTGTGGCACAAAAAACAGAAGGAATCTTAATCGAAAACATTAATGAATCACAGAATTCAAAACAACATGCATGTCTAGTAACATTTTAGGTGATCTTTGAGCATGAAGTGCATTTAAATTGTTCACAAAAATTAAGAACTATCAGTTTAAAAATCTTAATAATAAGTTGAGATATTTTATCCCTAAAATAACTGGACCTCTGGGCTTACAGAATATAAAGAAAAGCCATTTTAAAAATAATACTATACTTTTTTAATTGCCCACTAACAACACAAAAAACATTTGTTTGAATTTTGAAGTTTATCAAATTTTGAATCAAAGATTTGAAATTTATTTAAAGACATTCATTTCTGTGGGTTAATTGCCGAAGAAATATAGGAAGATTTCGTTACTTACAGCGGTCCTTTTTTAACTCTGATCATTTATGTAGTTTAAGCACGTAGTTAGATTAATCGACTCTTAAATGGATGTTTTATGTAACTTATTTTATTATTTTATTTTAAAAATTAAGTTTTAACTTCGTTATGGGATATCAGACGGAAACAAATGTTGAACTATTTATATTAACTTAAGTTCAAAAGGATATGTCATTTAAAATCGTTTGCATCCGATAAACATAGTTTTAAAAAATCATGCAAAAAAGTTATTTTTAAAGCCATACAAAAAGAGTATTTGTAATTTCACCAATGCAAATAAAAATTATTATTATTTAGAATAATACATTTGATCTATCAGTAAAACACAAATAAAATTACTTGCTAAATTTTGTCAATGGAACTGTAAGCTACGCATAGAACACAAGTTAGAAGAAATAAAAAGTTGTTTTGAAAATTTTTGTTACACAAAAGTTTGTGAAGAGCTGTTGTAAAAATTAAAGTCTTTCTTTTCAGATAAAAAATAGATACATGCATAGTTCAAGCAATTTTTAAATTCCATATAAATTATTCTAAATGTTTTGTTAAATTTTATTAAATATTTACATTTGTAAATGAGTTATAAACTATTTTATTGAAAGTTTTTATTTATTCTTCAGAATTGGTAAAAATATTTTTAAAAAATTTTAATGTATTTAGTGCTGAATAATTTATATTTATTCCTTTGACTACGAGTTAGGATACATGTCTCCAAAAGGACTTTTTATTATATTATTTATACTGCTTTTAACACTTTGAAACATAGTTGAAAAGTGTTTATGAATTCTGTTTGCCTTGACATCTGTCTGTCCATTTGTACGTGCTCTAACTCGCGTAAATTTTTTCAGACTGACATGTGATTCATTCATGTCATTAAAGTTTGTTATGGTATGTTAGATATTGAAAATGAACTCTCTAGTATTAGTAGTTCATTGACAGAGAACTCAAAAGTATTCCGTTACTTTAAGATCTATGTGGGGGAAATCATTTGTTACGTATTTTAATGTCGTTACACTTCTTCAAACACATTGAATTTGCTATAAATCACTGAAGTGCACTGCAAGATGGTTACTGTAGAATACGGTGTGCGTAGCATTTATCGTTTATTTACAGGGACACAGATGAGAATTCGTCTACTGTACAGTCACTGAGCTCTGATTCCTGGACGTGCGTTTTTAATTGTGGTATGCGAATTAAATTTAATTTTTCTTTTCATATTATCCGTTGCGTACAAATTCTATCGATCATAAACAGGACCACACACAAAAAATCGCGTCATTTATGCTTATTGATGGGAATTGCTGAAAGATAATTTTCAACTGTGTTTTAACGAATTCCTGACTGAAATTAATTTTTTTTACATACTGTACAGTATCGAGGCAAAACTATAATCCATAAATCTGGGATTCACATAAAATTCGGATATTTTTTAAAGATATAGATCTTGATGGCGGACATTCGGTTTTTAAAAATTTTATTCGTAGTTTGAATTGGTTACATAGACATCACCTTTCAATTTATTAAACAATGAATTCTTGATACAATACCCTGAATGTGTTAGAAAGCGTTTCTAAATTCTACACTTCACGCATGATTTTTATTTTTTGTTAAAAAACAACCAGCCATACAATTTTTAAAGCATATTTTAAGGGTAAAATTACTACAAAGCGAATCTTTTGTATATTATGATCAATGCAAAAACCGTTAACGGATTAAAAGTTTGTGACGCAGCACTTTATCTTATGCTCTAAGAATTTTAAATATGGAACTTAAAAATAATGATATCAAATTTTGAGTGACGCTATGCTATTAATTATAATCTCTCTATATATTATTTATTTCATCTTTTTTTTTTTTTTATAATCGCATGTGCAAAAATTATGTTCAATTTAAAAAAAATGTATAAAAGTTTATTCATTGATGCTTTAACATTTACACCTCTCATAAATTCCAAGTATGAGTTTTAAAAGATATGATATCAAAATTTTAGAGACGCTTTGATGTGGCTTTAAACGATTTGTTTTAAAATTAAATTTAAATGATTTTTGTTTTGGCTAAGATATATTCACACATCTAAATAATAGTTTTAATTTTCCAATATGCTTTAAATATGTCACTTTCACTGAATTTATATAATGCATTTAAATGTATTTATTTGAATAAATTGGTTTATCCTTTGTCCAATGCTATTAAAAATTTAAAATAAGATTTGCGTAAATATTTTTTTTGCCTCATAGTATCCATTTGAATACATTTCCCTTAGTTTGGATACAATGAGACGCAAGAAAATTATTTACGCAAATCTTATTTTAAATTTTTAATAGCATTGTACAGAGGATAAATCAATTTATTCAAACTAGGACTTCCCTCAGAGGGATTAGTCTGAGCGATATTACTGAGAACATAGATTTAATAATAACATGTGGAAGCAAAGAAAATGAGATGTTATCTTTAATTGCCCATATACTGCGAAAAATTGAAATGATGAAAATAAACGAATTGTAGAATTACAAAATCTTATGTATAAATTCGTATACACTGTTTAAAAAAATGGGAAATCAAACCATTCAAGACAGCCGTGCATGGATATAAAATTGAAAGTACGCAATATATTAAAAGTAAAATTGAAAAATGAAACACTAATTTACTTATATCGGAATTTTAACTGTATAAAATGATGTCAAGAGCATAATCAGACGCTCCGCACCAATTTGAGTAACTTTAAATGACAAATATATGATGTTTAAAAAGAATGGACTATACTTTATATGGTGTGTGCTCCCCCGGAATAGTTAATATTGTACAATATCTGTTTTCCACGGATGCAACGAGGTTGTCGATAACTTTTAAGGAATTCTCTTCTCAAAATCTAATATAGTGTCAAAGTACCGAATACATCAAAAGTGGCATGCAATGCTTCGTTAGGGTGCGTTTTAGATATGCTCGATCGGATTTAAATGATGAGTGTATGCTGGCCACTACATACGCTGTATTGTTTTGTTTTCAAACATATTCTGCACAAGTTGAGCTGTATTTAGCATGTATTAAATAAAAGAAATCGGCAATGATTACAACATAAAGTATGACACAAGATCTGAATATATCGTCTGCATAACTTTTGAGCTGTCAAAGTGTCATTTGAAGTAATTTACAAATCCATATATATTTATTCAGCAAATCATGCAAGCTAACATACGCCAATATGAACCCGATTACAAAATTTTACCAGAATAAGTTAATATATAAAAAATCTACTAATGATAATTGAGAATATGACCTTATGATAAAATGTCTAGAAAAACGAATCGGATAAAAAATTCATATCACATTTAAAACGGCACTTCCCTCTGTTCGTAGCCTTGGCAAGAGAGAAAAAAGCCTAGAGAAGGAACACTTTAAAAAGTACTTTCGGGCAACCTACTCACTGTTTCATACAGTTCTTTATTCAATATTTACACAATTTATTTAATGCTAGGTGGGTATCTATCAGTTTTGTTGCATTTAAATCGCATGTTTTGCAGGGGAAATGCAGCATTATGAAATATTTAAAGTTGCTGTACCTAATAATTCCAAATTAATGGTAATTGAGATCGCTTTCCGTTAATTTCATCTTTTTAAATTTTTAATTTTTTAGAAACAATTCATAGAGACAATTGTATATTTTAAAACTAACCCGAAGCAAAATTTCAAAATTTTGAGCTCAGCAGTAACAGAGAAATAGGAAATTTTTGAAAGTTTTTTGTTTCTGCACTGTTTTTTATAGCAACATTTTTAGAAATTGTTCTATTGCGAGAATTTACGTCATGATAAATACAGCCATGTCAATTTTCATGTTTATATTCCTAACAGTCCCATGTTCTTCGTTACTTAGATCATCTTTAGATCTTTTTCCGCTTTGTTTAGTCTTTCTATTTTTTAGAATTCGTTCTACAACGAGCATTTACATCTTATTAATTACTACCATGCCAAAGTTCTAGTTTCTAACCCCAACAGTATCCCAAAAATTTCAGTTTTCCAAATAAATCATAGTTTAGAACCTTTCTAGAAATTTTTACGTTTATCCGTCAAATTGAACCTTTTAGAGAGCGTTCATTACGAGTATTTACATCTTAAAAGTAATTACCGCACCAAATTTAAAGTTTCTAACCCAATCAATATCGCAGAAATCACAATTTTAGAAATTTTTTGCTCCTGCAGCGATGTAGGTTCTTGCACTGACATAAAATAGTCTTTTTTTTCGGAGCAGAGATGGCCACCAACATTTTTTTAAGTTAGCTATGTAGTTTCAAGAATAACACCTCACAAACGTGCAAGCATTAATAATATTATATACTTTATAATATTATAACGCTTTATAATATTAGCATTAGATGTACAGATACAAAAGCCATTTATCTGTTACAAGCTAAAGTGCCGGCGTTGCCCAGAATTTGAAGGATGTTTGTTCTGAAAAATCAATTTCAAAATTTAACATACAACACAAAACAAACATTAAAAAAAAGCAGTCGAAATGTTGTTGAATGAATCATATGAAAACGCTACATAAAAATGTGTAAATGTATATAACAGACGCCAAAGAATACAGCTATAAATGAACTTATTTCAATTTATAATTGGAGCAATAATGTTAAAATACGCCAATATTTCCCTAATCGGGTTTTTATTATGCTTCAATACATTTTTCACACTCATATGACGTTATACTATATCCACCATGCCCTTTATATTTCCAATATGACGTAATATTTTCCTCTTTCACGTGGAAACCTTGAAATAGAAAAGTTATGAAGTTATATTCACTTTCATTTAAATTCGTCAAACCATTTATTTCATTTTCATATTTCACGTGAATATCTTTCAATAGAAAAGTTATGATGTAATATTCATCCTTTTTTTAAAATTCGGCAAACTATTTATTTCATTTTCATTTTTCACGTGGAAATCTTGCAGTAGAAAATTAATTGTTGTAGTAATAATTTTATTGTGTTTTTTAATTGTTGGCAACTGCTATAACGAAAAATGTTTAAATTTGATAAGAAATTGCTGTTAAATTGGTGGTTTTTTATTAATTAAAAATTAACTATAAGTTATATCGATTCCGGATTACTTTAGTTGTCTCGGCCATGTTTTAATGCACATATACGTATCTCTTCACAATTTTGGCTTCCAAATTGTGGATTTTTTATAGAATTACAAACAGACAGATAGACAAGTTTTCATTTTTATATATCTCTCTATTCTATGAAAAGTAACTAACGCTGTCACCGCCGCCGCCGCCGGTTTTGAATTTTTTGTGACCGGAGGTCTTTCTTCGTTAATATTAAGAAAACTATTGCATACAAATATATGAAAATCGGTGGTATTATAGCGAAATGTTTGATCAACAAACTAATGCATACATTTTTCAAATCGAAGAATTATTTTAAGAGATATTTAATGCTAAAGTTGGACAAAATCGTTCCATTAAAAAAAAATTTTAAGAGCAAAAACTATACATGGGAATTTAATCATTTTTAGATCATTTTATTCAATAGAAGATCCCGGTCTGCAGATTTCATTAATTTTTTTTATTTTGACTCATTTTTTGAGGTTTTATTTCTATTTTAAATTCAAATATTCAGCATTTTGACAGATATTTTTTACATATTTTAGAAAATGGTATTAATTTAAACTGCTGCCAACTGTATAAACAGCGCAAACAACAATGTTTGCTTTCAAATAAAAAAAATATTTACACGTTACTATTATAAACAGAAAAAACCTTCAAATTACTATTAAATAATTAGGTATAAAAAGCAGGCACTTATTGGAAATTATGCCATAAAAACTATATTTACATGTGAATTTTAAAAGAGAAAGGATATTGTAAAATAAATTCATTAACATGCGTTAGAAATCTGAAATAGAACAAATTAAGTCACATTACACTTATGCAAAATGAACAAAAAATAGTATTGCAAAACAGTTTAAATTTAAAAATTGCGCGAGACAAAAGATTAGAGGTTAAATATTAGATTTTTTAAAAATTTTATTATTTGTCGTTTGATGTGAGGTGTTCAGCTATAAGTATGCAAATTTTTATGTTTCAACATAATTAGGGGCTGAGTTAGAAAAATTGCTTTAAATACACAAGTTAGAGCCGAGAGGGTTAAATATTAGACTTTTTCAAAATTTTATTATTTGCTGTTTGATGTGAAGTGTTCAGCTATAAATATGCAAAATTTCATGTCTCCAACTTAATTAGGGGCTGAGTTAGAAAAATTGCTTAAAATACACAAGTTAGAGCCCAGAGGGTTAAATAATAGACTTTTTCAAAATTTTATTATTTGTCGTTTGATGTGAGGTGTTCAGCTATAAGTATGCAAAATGTCATGTCTCCAACTTAATTAGGGACTGAGTTAGAAAAATTGCTTAAAATACACAAGTTAGAGCCCAGAGAGTTAAATATTAGACCTTTTTCAAAATTTTATTATTTGTCGTTTGATGTGAGGTGTTCAGCTATAAGTATGCAAAATTTCATGTCTCCAACTTAATTAGGGGCTGAGTTAGAAAAATTGCTTAAAATACAGAAGTTAGAGACTGGAGGGTTAAACATGACTTTTTCAAAATTTTATGATTTATCGTGTTATCGCAAGTTTTCAGCTATAAGTATGCCAACTTTCAATTCTCCAATTTAGTTAGGGGATGAGTTAGAAAAATTGCTTAAAATACATAAGTTAGAACTCAGAGGGTTAAATATCAGACATTTTTCAAAATTTTATTATTTGTCGTTTGATGTGAGGATTTCAGCTATAAGTATGCGAAATTTCATGTCTCCAACTTAATTAGGGGCTGAGTTAGAAAAATTGTTTAAAATACATAAGTTAAAGCCCAGGGGGTTAAATATTAGACTTTTTAAAAATTTTATTATTTGTCGTTTGATGTGAGGTGTTCAGCTATAAGTATGCAAAATGTCATGTCTCCAACTTAATTAGGAGCTGAGTTAGAAAAATTGCTTAAAATACAGAAGTTAGAGACCGGAGGGTTAAATATGACTTTTTCAAAATTTTATGATTTATCGTGTTATCGCAAGTGTTCAGCTATAAGTATGCAAACTTTCATGTCTCCAACTTAATTAGTGGCTGAGTTAGAAAAATTGGTTTAAATACACAAGTTAGAGCCCAAAGGGTTAAATATTAAGCCTTTTTCAAAATTTTATTATTTGTCGTTTGATGTGAGATGTTCAGCTATAAGTATGCAAAATTTCATGTCTCCAACTTAATTGAATTAAGGGCTGAGTTAGAAAAATTGCTTAAAATACACAAGTTAGAGACCAGGGGATTAAATATTAGACTTTTTCAAAATTTTATTATTTGCCGTTTGATGTGTGGTGTTCAGCTATAAGTATGCAAATTTTCAAGTCTCCGATATATATAGTTTCTGAGAACGGGCTCTGTGACAGACGGACAAACAGACAGACAAAGGAGTGAGACAGGAGGGTTTCGTTAGATGGACGAAACTCTAAAAACATGCTGCGGACGACTGTAACAACATCCTAAAATTACATTACCATCAGAGATCTACCAATCCCGAATTTAGTTTATATTCGTTTCATATATTCTTATTCTTTTGTGCGGCCATGTAAAATAATTATCAATATTATGTACAGTAAAACCTCTGAATAGTGGACACCCCGAGAATGCAGAATTTGTCCTCTATTTAGAGGTGACCGCTACTGAGAGTAAAATATGTACAGTTATTTAAGAGTTGGTAATCGAAAAAATGTCCGCTAAATAGAGGTATCCGCTAATCGGGTGTGTCCGCTATGGAGGTTTTACCAGTAAAACTTCTGAATAGCGAACACCTCGGGAGGGCAGAATTTGTCCTCTGTTTGGAGGTGTTCGCTACTGAGAGTAAAAAATGTACAGGTATTTAAGGGTTGGTAATCGAAAAAATGCCCGCTAAATAGAGGTGTCCACTAATCGGGTGTGTCCGTTATGGAGGTTTTACTGCATAATAATATCATCCTTTACAAGAAAATTGCATGCTGTATGATAGACAGACAGACATCCAGAGAAAGATAACCTCCGGATCAATAAACACTCATTTATTTTGTTTTAATCATCCACAATTGTATATCATACAACATGCCAGATTTTATACAACAGGCTAAAAACGGTCACCGTGGCACGGAATACTGTATTATTATTTGTTTGCCCACCAAAACTGGTTGCCACGGGTTGTTGCAAGGTTTGTGATCACGTGGTTGAAACTGATCTATTCAATATTACTGCGTGCATATTTTTTTATTTGCTCCATGTGTTCAAACCAGTTGTCAACGAAAACATCAACCGGTGAAAGTGACGCACACCATATTTCTGTGACGTATGCAGATAAATTGTGCTTTTTTAAGAGTTTTTTCTACATAATTTTTAAACGGTTTGGAACTTATTTTTCATAGTAGGTGCATTCAGTAGGCGACCCTCATAGGTACCTTCTGGTGCAATCAGAAACGAAATCCGACAAATATTTTTTGAGTTATGCTTGACGAAAGGTTTTTATTAGGCTTTTTTTTTAGTAGGACATGGCGTTAATATCCATCGTAGTAGTAAAGTGTCCGGACAGTAATATTTCTCTGAGTATTAGCCTTCGCTTCGCTCAGACAATAAATACATTTAAATGCATTATATAAATTCAGTGAAAGTGACATATTTAAAGCATATTGGAAAATTAAAACTATTATTTAGATGTGTGAATATATCTTAGCCAAAACAAAAATCATTTAAATTTAATTTTAAAACAAATCGTTTAAAGCCACATCAAAGCGTCACTAAAATTTTGATATCATATCTTTTAAAACTCATACTTGGAATTTATGAGAGGTGTAAATGTTAAAGCATCAATGAATAAACTTTTATACATTTTTTTAAATTGAACATAATTTTTGCACATTCGATTATAAAAAAATAAAAAGATGAAGTAAATAATATATAGAGAGATTATAATTAATAGCATAGCGTCACTCAAAATTTGATATCAATATTTTTAAGTTCCATATTTAAAATTCTTAGAGCATAAGATAAAATGCTGCGTCACAAACTTTTAATCCGTTAAGGGTTTTTGCATTGATATCATTACTTTTTTGAGGTTATTGAAAAAAAAAATAAAACAATAAACACACACAAAAAAAATTAAAGACCAATACAAAGAATTCATAGTCAGGATTTCAATTCACCTTCAATCTCTCCCCCCTCCCTCCCCGCAAAAAAGGATGACCATACTTCAGTTTTAAAGAGCATCGTGCAATGAGATTTTTATAAGAACTCTTTGGTAATATATGGAAGTCAGTGGCGTGGCGTCCGGTCATCGTTGGATGCGGCGATGACCAAGCAATATTTTAAAACTCTTAAAAAGCTTTTAAAACTCTACGATCCAGTTTTAGCAGAACATTTGGAGTTCATGTATAAGTGAAGGTAAGATTTAAAGTTTCTTTTTTGAACATTCAACCATTGAATCTTAGAGTTAATAATTTTTCACCACAAACTTAAATAATTGCGATGACCACCGAAAATTTTCACGCCACGCCACTGATGGAAGTAATGTACAACATGCATGTTTAGAGGGTATTTCTGTTGGTTTGCTTCAGAGATATAAAAAGCTATGTTAAATTTTACTATATAAAAAAACTACTTCGTTAAGAAAAATAGCAAGAAATATTACTCTTTAAACCTTTATATATATATATATATATAACAATCATCACTCACTTATAAAAGTAATTCCATACATTTATATTAAATCCAAAACTACAAATTTCTGCTTCTCCCTTTTCTCATTCCTAGTGCAAAAAATTTAAACATTCTTTAATTTTATATAAAATAATCTTTCACCATCCCTATTTAAAATTCTTTATTAACAATAATAATAAATCATATAAAATAATTCCCTGAGCTCCGAAGATTCCACTTCTGCTTTTGCACCCACCTCTCCAGCTTACCTAAATAATAAAATCTTTCAAAAATTAGTAAAAAAAAAAAAAAATCTGCAACATTTGTTGCTCACTAACATAAATAAATAAATAAGCACTAACTTCCCTAATGTACAGTCATGGAAAAAAAAAAAAAGTAAACACCCCCTACTAACTCCTCAACAAATTACCGTAGAAGAAAGTTACTGGTACCGAATGATTGGAAATAAAGTCTACTTTTAAATGATGCATATAAAATTTGCTTAAGAGGTTATCTACATATTAAAACGAACCTTAACTTTGTTTTTTTCAATAGCAGTACACAATTTTTACAGCATAAATGAATTCTACACCATTTAATTAGCCTAAAAACAAATTTTTATGCAATTCGTACTATAAGTTCCCGCGAAATTAATTATTTAAAAACAAGCTTATTTCAAGGGCTGTATCCAAATTGAAGTTCGGTACTCGATTGTTAACCGAGAGAGCCCCCTTCTTGATCGAGGCACCTTAAGCGTCACTCAAGCAGTCAATGAAGTTTGCTAGATTACAGGACAGCGTAAGACATTTCAAAATATCTAGTCACTTCTATCCTAGACGGCCCCTTATACCATAATTTTGCCGTTTTTTAAGCATAATTTGAAAACTATTTGGAAGAAAAATATGAAATTTTGGATTTCCATAAAGCAGGACTTAATAAATCTAAATCCATCAAAAAATTTTAGGTTACAATTCATAATATTTTCGAATATTAATTTCATAATTCATATCATAAAATTATAAAAATTGCAAATTCAACGTATTTATGTTTGGGTATGTTAGTATTACTGCTACACAAAAAAAGTAGCACATTAGGAGCATAATTTCAGGAGATATGAATAAAAATATGAAAATATAATTTAACATTAGAAGCACTAAATTTTGAATGTTTATAATTCAAAAACTTATTATTCAAATTACTTGAAATTTGGTGCCTAGGCATAGTTTGAACCGAAGATTTGAAATATCTCGTTAAAATTGGGTATTGCCATTGAAAAAAATGAAGTTTGGATTTGTTTTAATATGTAGATGGCCCCCTAAGCAAATTTTATATACATCATTTAAAAATAGACTTTATTTCCATTCGTTCGGTACCAATAACTTTTCTCTACGATAATAATTTGTTAAGGAGTTAGTAGAGGGTGTTTACTTTTTTTTCCACGACTGTACATTTCACCTCTTCTCCCTCCCCCTACTCCCCAACATTAAAAAAATTTAAATCTTTATTTTTATACAGAAAATTCTTCTATATAAATATCCTCCTATTCCTCAAAATTACCACTTTCCCACTCCAGCCTAGAGATTTCAATCTTTAAAGCTTTTTAGAAAATTGGATCTGCAAAGTCTGTTGCTTAATAATAAAATATATAATCATGTACACTTTTAATTATTTTTCACACAATCAATTGATGTCATGATAATAGTTGTTCTGAGCGAATATTGTGTTGGCTGGGCTGCCATACAGATAGCTCAATTGGAAGAGTACTGGCAATTAAAGCCAAGGGTTATTAAAGTTCACTGTAATTCCAGATGTTTAACCCCTTCGCGACAAGAGCCCTTTGGTTAATTTTTAACCTTTTACTACAGGTTTTTAAAAACAGAAAATTTTCTGTAATTGAATCACAGAAATGCTCCCATTAAAGAAGGTAAACTTTACAATTAAAAATAAGTGGTGAGAATAATGAAGGATTCTGAACACCTTAAGTGGCCAAGTATACCGGTCGCTCATCCCCAAGGGCTTAAAGATGCTTTTTTGCTATTACAACCTTTAGGATTTACAACATAAAAAAATCTTAATCACTTCTGAGGTAAATAAAGGCAGTGGAAAAAAATCAAGATGGCAATGTTTTGATTGGCAAATTCTAAGCTGAGTAATTTGTGCTACAGAATGAAAAAAATATAAAGTTGTAATAATGTCCTCTTACAGATACTAAATCTTTAAGATTTTTGATGTGTGAACTACATATGAATACAGTAGAAGATCTTTATAATGCACACCTTGGTATGAGAAGTTGTGCGTATTATAGAATTTTGCATTATATAGATCATATTTCATACATCATTAAATTTACTTTGTATACATGCTTTAAATTACATTCCTTGGAACCAGAAAATGTACAAATTATGAAATTTTACATAATAGCATAGCTGCCAACTCTTCCGCTTTTTCAGACCACAAAAATTTAATAGAAATTTTTGCCTTATTTAATCGGCAGATTAAGGCGATTTAAAAAGGTAAAATTTACTATAAATTTTTTGTGGTCTGAAAAAGCGTAAGATGTTGGCAGCTATGTAATAGGTATAGATCACACATTATTAAATTACCTTAAAGATATTACCTTGAAATATAACATCCAAATATGCCTGGGCAAAATCATTATAAACAGTGGTAGCTCATGACTGACAGTTTTGGGAACACTAAATGCATGGCTGGCCAATTTATTCTTTTTCACTATTTTCAGTAATGAAATCTTTGCCTTATTTTTAGCAGAATTTTCTTCCATTAAATAAGGTAAAAATTTATATATATATAAAATAAAAAAAAAAAAAAAACTTTTGGAAAGCATGCATTTTAGTGCTGCAAGAAAAACCTGTCATGAGCTGCTCTGATTATAACACTCATTTACAAAAAATTTCAATATAATAACAATGTTTTCATTACTCCAAAATAATATTTAGTGTTCCAAGAAATAGCAATATTTGTTAAATACATGTGCTTCTTAACTAAAAATTCATTGTTTATATCTGAGAAATACATTACATCTTCTGCATTAAAATTTTTTAGTGGCAGGCTTTTGTGATTGAAAAAGGACTGCTTGCAGAGTGCTTTTAAGGATTTTACAATATAAAATTATGGCTCTTGAACTACTATTAATCAAATACAGTAATAGGGATAAAAAAAAAAATCATTAAATAGTTTATTTTAAAAAATTACTTGTATTTTCATCAGATATACTGATTATTACTACCATATGTTATGTGTAACATATTAATTAGAAAAGTTACAACTATTTTCATGAAGTTTTGGATCCCCCCCCCCCCCGACATACTGTCAAATTTCGCGAGGTTTTTTTTTCTTGTGATGTTCCTCCCCCGATCGAGAATGGAGCGGGTTTTTAACAATCAACTGATTAATTTTGTTTTTCTTTTATTGCTACTTTTTTATGTTAGTGTGGTGATCTTTCAAATGCTATTGCACAACGAGGCGATAAACTCGCTACTCTGTAAGTGGCACGGCAACCCTCCAGTATACAGGTGGAATTGATAAAAAGAGTTTTTGTAGTCGGAATATGCGGAATGTTACAGAATAGTGACTGGTTTAATGAAAGCAGAATAAAAACTTAATATTTAATTTAAAATGCGAGTCAGATTAATATATTAATTGAAATGGTTACTGAGTAATCACTTTATTAGTTTATACAAAGTCTAATTATCATGACAGCTACAATGCACCTGCTAAATAAATTTTGTGAAACCAATCTTTTCTAAATAGTAACATGTTCTGAATTGTTCTTATTTACAATTATACTTCATTACCACAAATACCATATAAGGGAGCTGGCTACTTTTATATTTTTTAAAAGTAAATTATTTAAAGCTTTCTTTTAAGCATATTAACTTTAAAATTAAATAAAAACAAGTATCTTACTTTTGCAAAAAAGCTGTTTTATCTTATTTATCTATAAACTTTAATTACTAAATAAGGAAAAGTATCATGATGAAAATTTTTACATTTAGGAGCTCAAAACAACCAGTCAGGATAAAATGGTTCATTTTGAGCTAATCGTGATAATTTAAGTATATAAAGTAGAATTTACTATCAGTCAAAAATATGTCCAAGACTGAAATCAGTCCTGAGACTGAAGGTCTTGCACCCATGGCTGTAATCAATTAGCCTAAAAGAAATGCTTCAGGTGTTTTTTTTTCTGTTTTTCTTTTGTTACAGAGATAAACGGCAATAAGAATTTTTTTTTTTCCTTTAGGCATAGCTGCCAACTCTTCCGCTTTTTCAGACCACAAAAATTTAATAGAAATTTTTGCCTTATTTAATCGGCAGATTAAGGCGATTTAAAAAGGTAAAATTTACTATAAATTTTTTGTGGTCTGAAAAAGCGTAAGATGTTGGCAGCTATGCTTTAGGTTAAATTTTATAAAAATAAAATACTACGATGCTTTAATTTTTGAAGCTGAAAAGAGTTGTATAAAAAAAATATATATATAAACGAAAGATGTCATTTTAAGTCAATTTTCGTTTATAATATTATTAGAAACGATTCGCAAATGAATCATTTTGTAAACGGGATTAGAAATCTTAATTTTGATTTCGTCATACCTTTTATTTAAATTGAGCGTTCTTTAAAAATGAAAGATTTTGTTTAATTTCTTTAAAAGAAAACTCAAAATTAAATTAGTAATCTATCTGTATTACACTCACATATCACAAGAAATACCTATGCCACACATGAACGTTATTTTGTAAGGAAAACAGTTATAAGTATTGTTGAAAATAAAAACAATTCAGAACATTATACTAATTAGAAAGGATCGGTTGCAAAGAATGCTGTCTGGATAATTAGAAATTGTACTCACTTTCTCCCCTTGGAATACCATTTCAAGATCTTTGATATTTCTTATTTCTTCAGTCAACTTCGCGTATCGCGTAGTGATGCATGGCGAAGTCTTATGGCGAACGCGATGAATTTTCATTTCGATACGAGAATTTTCGATAAATATCGAATTTCGAAACGAGAATTTTTTTAAAAATGTGAAATATTTTCTCCTTAAAAAATGTTTACTTACTATGAATAACAATGAAATAAAATACCTATAATTATAAAATACTGCTCCATTTTAAAAAATCAGTCTAAGTATTTTAAAGCACATAATAAACTGTTTTCGTTGTTTAAAAAAAGATTTATTGCCAATATTCAGATTTTTAACTGTGACCTAAACCGCGCAAAACCGATGTGCAACGTTCTGTCTGCTAGCCCGTAGAATAACATGTAATCCGCGATCCTAAGAAGACCATTTTTTCATGCGGATTATATAAAAATTATTTTAGAGAGAGTTTTTTTAGATACTAGGTTAGTCTTATCCACTTCGTCAAAAACAGATTCATTTTATAGATTAATGTTTTTAAAAAAATCTAGACCGTTTCGGAGAAAAAAAAAAAAAAAAAGACAAACTTACACCATCGAAATTGCTTTTAAAATGGGTTTACAGATCTGAAAATATACCTGCACGTAGAATTACAAAAATTCAGAATAGGATTAGACTGCAGATATAAGACTGTTTAAAAAAATCAGGACAATAGGACCTATATTTGATGAGTTATTAACAGGCGGCTTTTCGCATTTTCTTTGATGTCGAGTTAGCTGTATATATGAGTTCCGCCATCTACGGATTCTACGATACGATACGATACGATTTTAGGTTTAAGGCTGCGTCACTCGGAATACTACCGTCTTCCATGATACAATAGACTATAAAAATAGTCACCATGTCTGTACCATAAAAATGAATTAAAACGATTTTTTTTCTTTTACATAAACCTTTTCGCATATCCATTCATCTAATACATAATAAACTTTTACCAAATAATCAATTGAACCCGGAAACAATATCAGGTTACTGTAGTATATAAATTTAATATCTTACTTAAGCGCAGTGCCTTGTATATCATTTTAACGATCAAGCAAGCAAACGCAGTGTTTTCATTGAGTTTGCAATTTAAGAATGTGAAAGAATGGATAACCCTCCGAAACTCGCAGTTGGCTAGGAGTATTTCTTTTTATTTCCAACTAGCGTCTAAATTGCACCCCTCACAACGGCTCATATTAGGAATGCGACCAGTGAAATTCCCAAGCACATCGTGCAGGCCGAGGCTAACGAAAAAAGACGGGCTACCACAGTGCATTCCAAGTGTCTTTTTTTACAGACCGCTAGAGCGACGTGTTACTCTTTTCGTACGCCCGCATTGGTGCAATCGAGCATCACGTGACTCCAGCGGTCTGTAAAAAAAAAAGATACATGGAATGCACTGTGGTAGCCTGGCTTTTTCGTTAGCATCGGTACAGGTTCATATGACGTCATTATTGTTTACTTTCGACTTTAAAAGGGAGTGTTGCATAGACTGTTCTCAGAATTTTTACAAATAAATAATAAGAAAAAGCCTTACAAATATCATTCATGGGGACGCACAAGTTAAATAATCTTGACTTAAATTGGTTCATGATTTTTTTATTTATTCTTGGTCAATAAAGAAAAATTTAAAACGATATTACCGATAACTTATACTTAATGAAATTAAACTTATGAAAGTAGATACGAGACTACATTAAATAGAGAAAAAAAACGAAATCTGCCTTATACGATTGGATAAAAGATCTTAAAAATAAAAGTATTGTTCTTATATTTAAACTGGATCTTTTCCTATATCGGTGGTTCCCAACCTTTTATTGACCATGTGCCATCGAAGCGTCTGTAAAGATACGATCCCCCCCCCCCCTCCGCTGTATGCCAAAAAGTATTTTGTTATTCTTTGTCAATTTACCCGTCTGAAACAAAAGTGTTATATGACCTGTATTTTTATCTTCAGAAAATTTCTTGAAGAAACTCTCACATTTAGCTTTAAATTTAATAGAATTTATAAATTTTATTTTGTTTGTAATACTTTATTTAACTATTTTAAGTGTTATTTAAGTTGAATGTATTCAAGACAATAAATTTCAGTGTAACCTTAAAAAATTTCATGTGTAAAAGTTTCGTTATGTGATATGTTCCAGAGGTAAGCACGTCTCATTCAACAAATAAGTTGATAAATTGTAAAACACAATTGCAACGAAAAAAGTTGTAGAACTGGAACCATAGTTTAAAAAAATGTCAATAACTTTTAAACTATTCTTTGTTTAGTTGTACTTGTACGCTTTCTATTTGCAACTTTTATTGGTAGTTTTAAAAAAATCAATAAAAAAGTTTTTTCCTTTTTGAATATTGTACTTATTACTTTTATTTTAATTGTACAACATATTTATTTATTAATATATAACAACTATATTAAACTAACAAAATCATCCGCTCAGTCCAACCGATTTGACTTTTGCAACTAAATGTGAAGTTTAGAGCATATGACAATAGCAACATTTGTTACACCAATTAAAATAAATTTGCGAGAAACCACATTTTCTAAAGAATAGAAATTTAACCTGATTATGGAAAGATCAGTCACCCTAAAATTTCAAAATGCTATTTATTCAGCCATTTTTTAAGATAGAGAATAAACAAAAAATGTTCCGCAATCCTTGTGTTAAGGTCGAACACTTGAGGGTAGAAACTTTTTGGATTTGAAATATTTCAAGTGATCACTATTTTGAAAAATTATGGCAGTTGAAGCTGTCAACAATCTCGGTGGAGACCTTGTTAAGTTATGCACACATTCTAAGATACATGAATCTAATAAATGAAGTGATCAGGAAAAAAGCATCACAGAAAAAGGAAAAGCGGGAAAAAACGTGACAAAGAATTGATAAATAAGTGCTAAAAATAATGAGGTAACAAAAGTATGATTTATACCATCCTCAACGGCGAATATTTGCAGTAAATATTTGTGAATGCTATTGCATTGAAAAAATGAGAATGCTCGTATTCATCACTATTTGAATTTTTATATTCATGAACATAATTATGAATATTTTCAGTCGATATTTACAAATCCAAATACGAATAACTTTTATCATTGTCTACAAATGTGAATATTGAAAAATGATGTGATATTCGCATATGAGGATGATAGTTTAATCACTACTTGATTTTTGACATTTGTGAGTATACGAATATCACAAATCAAATAGGGATGTAAACGAGAATTATCATATGTGAATATTCACACTTTTTCAATATTCGCATTCATAGATAGCAATGAAATATATTCGTATTAGTTTTTGCAAATGGTTTTCAAATGCTTTATGCCTTTTCCAATGGGTAGGACTCTTCACCTAGTTGAACCTGGTTTATTTAGATGTCACCATTCACCTTAATAAACTCCAAAGTTTTGTTTCAGTATTCTAAATGTGTTGGAAAGGGTTTTATAATCAATGCTGGATGCATGCTTTTTCGTTATTGTTTAAATTTCAGATTTCTGATTGCTATGATTTGTTTTAATCCAATATTCGCCTTAATTAATAACAGATTAAAAATGCAACAAGGCGATTTATACATTTCGAAAAAGAGGTTATACTCGAGCAATCTGTATTTTAAGAAAAAGTAGCAGATTGGCAACACTGCTCGAGGACATACCATATTGTCAAGCCTATATGTCCACTTGGATATCCATAAAGCGTTTGGAATCGTACTGAGGTTTATTGAAATAACCATGGCTCATTTATTATTCCATAATATAGAATGTCATTTTTCAGTCGTATATTTTAAAACTTTAAATCTTTTCTTTTTACATCAGATTTATCTCGCGCATGTGTACATTTTGAGGATTGTCCTATGTTATAAGTGTATTTTAACACTAGAACGCCCGGAAGGAGTCGATTTGACTCCGACCATATGATTGAATGTCAATTGGAACCGTAAATTCTTTCACAAAATAAGTTAAATTTTAAAAACGCCGATTTACGTTAAATAAATCCGTCAAAAATTTTAAATAAAAATTCTGGTGTCAAATATTTTTATGAAACTTGAGTAAAATTTCCGGGCGTTCTAGTCTTAAATGCCGGAGTATATGCCATTCATATCCAATCATTTTATGAAAACTTTTTATTTAATGACTGAAACCAGTATATTTAATAGAATGTATTATTTTATAATTCCAATTCGTTTGTTAACTGTAACACCAGTACTTATGTACTTTGTCATTTTTTGTTAGTCTTTTCTTTTTCTTAAAAGTAAATTTAATTTTGTGGCTACCAGCCACGTCTAAACATTATTTTTTAAGGCTCCTTAATGCCCTTGCAACACAATCACCTATCCACTGGATGTAAAGTTGCAACGCAACTAGGCAATCCATTCAGCTGCTCACATTGTTCCATTGTTTATCCATAACAAGGTTATTTTTTTTATCTCAAAGCATATCAGGTAGCTTCTGCTTTAGAAAGCAGTTGAAATATGTAAAGAAAAATAAAATTTCCATTCGATTATCGTTAGATGCCATGAGTCTTTTAACTAAAACTGTACGTGACTTTTAAAAGTGCAGTCCAGGAAATAAAAACAATCACTCCTTGCTTATTTTCTTTCAAAAACATATCGACTGGTTCTAATAGATACTTTTAAATTCTATTCATAAATTTTGATTCGATGGCTGTCTGGGAATTAAAAATTGCACATTCTTCGACTTTTACAATATGTAACAACCGACTTTTGATACCCTATTTCAGATTCTTTGATGAAGTCAGCCAGGAAAAGTGCATATTTGTCATACTTTTTCTTAAGCTTTATCGAGTAATAATAAGAAAAATAATAAATGTGCTACGAGTTCATCCATGGATAAATATGGACAAAATACCTTTCAATCAGTATTCCTGATCTTTTCACCAGATGATGCTACCTCTCTAACAGTAATGTTTATCTATCTTCACCTTATAAATACTGATATATTTTTATTATGACCTTCTAGCTATTAATAATTTATTTAGATTTTTTTAAATATCATAAACTATGTGATAAGATTAGGCGAAAACTATTCGAAAGTACTATCAGTAGGCTATGCTGCTTCTCTGAATTTCGTGATCGATTTTTCCGCACGTACATACGGCAAATTATTCTAAATAGTATTAGAATAATTGGATTGATATCAGTGTTTTTTTATACCACTAGTAGTTTATCCACTCTCACTTTTCACCACCACTCTCACTTTTTACCTTAGGTAACATATTTCATATTTGAAAATGCTATACAATATATCTAATGTACTCGAATGTCTGCCGCATGTTTTCAGTATCTCTTATTTTAGACCAGAAATTTCTAGAAAATACAAAGATTAGCAAAATTTTCTGAAGCGGCCATAATATAATTTGAATCAATCAAGTGTGATTCTTTATTCATCTAATCACATTTAGTCTGGTGATATTCGGTTCAAAGTATGTTGTTTAACCCCTTCAAGATTACCATCTCATACACGATTTTTATTCGGTTAACATATCTTTACATTAATATTTACTTATATAATCTGCGAAATGTGCCAATTTAATAATACAAATGATACTTTTCTTTATTACTGTAAAAATTGATGTATGTATCATTTGATGATATATATATGTTCTCCCATTGTTCCGATGTGTTGAAGCCATTTTTTAGTTTAGTTCTGTAGTTAAAAAGCAGAGAATTTGCAAATTAATTTATTTTTGCATATTTTCTCTTTTTTCTGGGAACATGTTCTTTTCTAACCAATTATGTTGTAAAAGTGTGATTTGTTAGTACTTTACAGACGGGAAACGAAACAATTCGGGTTTTTATTTTTAAGAAGCATCAATTAAGGGCGTGGCACCTCCCTTTCAAAAAAGCATTCATATAAAGTTGTAAATATTTTTTTTTTTAGATTGTAAAACGTTTTATATAAAACCGTACATTGAAAGATATTTACTGACGCATACATTTGAAATACACATATATGAAACTAACTTATGAAAGCATTTCAGAAGAGGGCGGAACTTCTACTATTATAAATCCCAGATTTCACTAAAAATATACGATGTGTTAATATTCAATGCTTTCAGAAAAAAGGCTTTAGCTCCATTTTTGGACTACTGGGAAACGGTAGAACGGGAACGGGAAGATGGTAACGGTACGTCAAACGTGACGAATGAGGTGCATTCGTACTATAACTATTTTTATAAACATTTAGATCAGTGGTTCCCAACGTGGGGCGTACGCCCCATCCGGGGAGCACTTTGACCTTCTAGGGGGGGAAATTCCAAATTTCTTACTTACTCATTCACTATAAGTTTCTTTTGTCTTTTTTGGGATAAGTAGTGTAGTAGGCTAAAAATAAATGAAATATAAGCAAAATTTAATAAATTAGTTTTTTATTGAATTTCTAAAATGTTCTACATCGAAATTTTAAAATAGATTTAACACCAGAATAATTATATGAATAATTTCTGAAAATATTTTGATATCTTTTAAATATTAAAACTCACTATAATTTTTCTGGTGGTGAATTTTAAAATTTTTCGTAACGTTTTCCATTATTTATTAAATGAGTTTTCTACTTCTATTCGCTAATTATTATCGATATTGGGAAGGGGAAAACGGAGAGAATGTGTTATGCGAAATAATAATTACTTAATTTAATAAAGATGCGAATGTTAAAATACTTCTTGTGTATTGTGTTATCCATACAAAGAAAAGTCAGTGTCCAAAGCTTTTCCGCCAACTCTTAATAAGCTACAAGAATGCGTTATAAAATGTATGAATTTATCAGTTTTAACGTTAATTGCAAGTGTTTATTTAAGTTACTTGGGAAGATAAAAATGCAGACCGTATAACACTTTTCTTTAACATTGAGTTAAATTGGAATAGTACAACATAACTCGTTTTGGCATGTAGGCAAAGATGTATAATCTCATTGCATTTATAAAATTATGTTAAAAACACATTTGTGGTAGAAGATTCACCTCTTTGATAAGTTAAAAAATATGAAATGAATAGATTTTATTAAGGCTCTATTACCCTTCCACTGTGTAAATAGAGTTCATTTTTTAAAAATGAGACATAATTTACATATTAGGGTGAGGGGGACATAGTGACTTTGGTGGGGCGTCGCCAATAGAAGGTTGGGAACCACTGATTTAGATCTTACTGCAATAGCTGTTGCACTCAATAATCAATCAGCAAATGCGTAGAAATTGCAGAAATTGGATGCTACTGAAAGGCAGACGCACACATCATTGTTAGTGTTAAGGAATCTCATGCCAGTTTGTCCTCCAATTTTAATTCGAAATTTCATGTTTACATCGGAAATTTCGAAAGAAGAATTTTTACTGTATGTGGTCGCTAAATGTTTTTAACAAAATAAAGCCTGAAGTGCATGGTATAAACTTGAAATTACTGAATAAAAATGGAGACCTGGAAACTCTGGTTGAATGGCTGTTTCGTTATCTGAATCATCTACAAAAATCGTGAACGCTAAAACTGGTTACACAAATGTGACGCTGCCTACAGGAATTTTAACAATTACTGTTTTGGAATGTATGCTTTGAGTCTATAATTAGCTTTTAATTAGGATAGATTATACAAAAGACTCTATATACCAACATATGAGGTGGGTCGCGGGATAATTTAATGTTTAAGGTGGTTCGCATAATAATAAAGTTTGTGAAGCGCTGTTCTAAAGGTAGAAATAACTTAATGATGCCTACATAATTCAAGCAATTTTTAAATAAATACCTTACGCTGATCTAAACAGGGATTGGTTAACGCTGGTACAAATTTCCACAAGTATAAATGAATTGAAATTACTTCCTTATTTAGGATATAAATTCTTCCTGAATGAGGCGACAATTCCTATTCAAGTTTAGCTATGGACGTTTACACCGGCGGTAACCTGGCCTTGGTTATTCGATTTAAATTATTTGATTTAGAACAAATAAGGCAAGATATAAGTTCAAGATATTTTTAAACAAATTCTTTGATAGATCATATTAAATATTTTACCTTAATTTGTTAATTATCTACATTTATAAAAGTGTAAAAAAAATGTTTTATTAGAATTTATTATTTATTGTTCATAATAATTTAAATCTATCCTACATATATATATAGCATTCTAAAGAAACGAATTTATGAAACGACTGATTATGTTTCACGGTTATTTCTCCTAATATATGGATGGTTTGGCGGTCAAGTTAACACCAATTATCCGTGTTGATCTACAGGTGTAAAAAAAGGTATTAGAATTTTAAGGTTTGAATTATTTTTAGAGTTTTTAAAATATTTTTCTCTAATTTTAGTGACATTTCTGTAATGATGGCAATTAAATTACTCAATTTTTGTGGAAAAAAGGGGAGAACAGTGAAAAGCTGTAGGGATTATTACATTTCTTATTTTCCGTCATTTTAAAACTGAAATTAAAATAACTTTTTATTTCAATCAAAGGTGAATTAATATTGTGATTAAACTATGTTTTTCAGAAAAACTTGAATAAAAAATTAGATTTGTTTTTTGTTATTTTGAAATTAAAATTGAAAACAGAAGTTATTAAAAAGAGAAAGAAAATTTTAAATTAAGAATTAAATGATCACGTGTTTAAAGCAGAAAATATGGAAAATTACATCAAAATATTTGCACATAAATATTAAAAAAGTACGAAAATTTTAAAGTAATAAAATTTTTACGCACAAAACACATTTAAAGGTGTTAATTAAGGTTCATATGTAAAATTCCCAAATTATAAATTTAGTCATATTTAAAGTGCCTAAAATAATTAAATTATTGCGGGTTGAATTTTTTTAATGGTGAAATATTTAAAAAGTTCACATAATAATGTTATCAAACATTTTAAAATTAAATAATATAACCCGTGAATTTTAAAAGAGTAAAAAAAGTTTAAAATAAATAAATTATTACATGAGAAATGCATTTAATAGTGAAAATGTCGTCATGTGCTAAAACGATACATTTAAAATTTTCATTCCGGATAATTTTAATGTGACGTCACATGGCATGAAGGTAGTGCGACTAGCAAATTTTTTGATACATTGCATCCCTTAATGCATCGTAAATAGAGGTATGCGCAAAATACTTTTGTTTTATTTTGTACAAATTACACAGCTACCACCTTCTACGGATTTGGCTCACCACTATAATTCAATAATAAATTTCACCTAAAACAATCGACGAAATAAAACAATTTCTAACGATGAAATACGAAAAAAATTCCATTAAAGTTTAGTGGTAGCAAAAAAAAAAAAAAATACAAGTTGCCAGCTATGGAATTACTATTCGATAGATGCATTTTAGAAAATTCGGATACTCTTATTGATTAATAAATTGTGAAATATGCATGATGATGCATTAAAATAGGGATACAAATTCATGAATAATCTATACCGTGCATGGAATTATCTAAAACTGGATCAAAATCTAAAATATAAATTTAAAAATTTCAAAACGCAATGCTTTTCAATACCGTGGTTCTGAAAGCTATTTCCAAGCAGACGGAGTTTTTTAACATCGAAACTAAGGGAAGGGTATTGTTCATGGTATCGTTATAAAAGCCAGAAAGACAATGAAATTTTTAACCTAAGAATTTTCAGAAAGCTGATTTTCAAGAGTGTAATTGATATTACTTATCAATCCCGAAAACAGCCAGCAGCTGTTATGACAGCGGTGGGTGACGCCATGGCACCCGAAAAATACCCCATTCAAATGAAAAAGGCGTGACAACCCGATTACAGAAGATTGCCACCGTTTAACTGAAAATATCATTCAGTCTTCTGTAACCTATTAATATCTTTTAACCCCTTGGGGACGAGCGGCACGTATACGTGCCGCATGAAGCGCTCAGAATTCTTGTTTTTCCTCACCAGTAAAATTTTACTGTAAAATTTGCTTTATTTAATCAGCGCATTTTCTCGATTCAAGAAGACACAAATTTCTGTTTTTAAAAAACGGTGACAAAAGATTAAAAATTTCGTAAAAGGCTCCCGTCCCGAAGGGGTTAACACGTTCACGCCGTCGCGGTGGGTCACACTCGACTGTCTCAGAGTTGTCAAATCTCCGGCTTTTTGCACACCACTGTTATTATAGAGAAAATGTTGTCCCTTTAAATCGCCCAATTGTACTAATTAAATAAAACAACATTTTCTGTATTAAAATACTCGTATCAAAAAAGCCGGATACTTGGCAGCTCAGAGACAGTCGAGTGTGACCCACCGCGCCGGCGTGAACGTGTTAAACAGGTCACATTACCATGTTTTTCGAGACTGTGAAGGATGAGCAGGTGTTAGCGGGCATAGCACGCAGGGGGCAGAAACCCTAGTATATATATATATATATATATATATAAAATTTGCTTTTCGGTGAATAATTTACACGTTTCTGTGTGTCAGTATTTGTTTACAGAAAAATACATCTTGGTTAAACGCACTAAATTTCGCCTTATTTAAGGATTGATTTTCTATGAGGAAATACTGGTATCGAAGAATTTCCTGTTCTGGAAATTTCCTGAATTGTGGCAACCCTGCACCAGCTTTACTTACGCATACGCTTAACCCTTTGAGCTCTGATGGGTAAATTTCTTCCCACGTAATTTTAATCTCCAAATGTCACATTGGTACCGGAATATACATCCAAATTTATTTTAAAATCGATTAATGCATTTTTTACTGTAAATTGTAAGCCGAATCTTTTGTTCCCAAAATACTGGTGTCGATGTGATATTTGAATATTTTGAAGAATTTTACCTCTAGAGCTCAAGGGGTTAAATCTCATACATATATATATATATATATATAGATAGATATATTTTGCAAATATTCAATTAGACCCGGAAATACTATAAAAGTGTTTATGAATATAATAATAAGATTTTTGTCGCATGCAACTAAACAACACAACTCCAAAGAATCCGGTAAGCACGCTGCGTGTTTTCACGTAAGCGGGCGAGAAATTATGAATATCTATTTCTATTTAAAAATTGTTTCCCAAAAGTTTCTGCCTGTGTTAACTTTAATGCGGCGTGTGATATAAAAGATGTCCCTTCCATGGAACTATGTATAAATAGGAAATGACTTATACTCGAAATGCTGAAGCTTCAACTGTAACCGGTTTCGCAGTGGCCCTTTACAGCTGAGGCAAGCTTCCACCAGTAAATTTAAATAGAAATTTTCTACTTGTTTAAACAATGTATTATACAATTTCAGTCATAATTATGGACCAAAACAGGTCTTTTTTTTACTGGTGGAAGTTAACTTTTTCTGTAGTCAGGCCCTGCGTTTCCTCCATATTGTGACAACATAAACAACCTCCTGTAGTATCAGTCAAAGTGATTATAATAACCGGGCTAATTACTACCCATAGAAACGACTAGAAATTTTTACTATATTTGTGAGAGAAATTTTCTGTGAATCAGCTGGTAAAATAAGGCGAAATGTTCTATGCAAAATTTACTGGTGGAAGTTTTCTTCGGCTGTCTTCGGAAACATTTCATCCGATGGAAAAAAAACAGCCGCCATTTTGTGACAACCTCCTCAGTTACTTCGCTCGCAACTGGTAGACTCTACCAGTGATTCTCAACCTGTGTGCCGCGGCGCAGTAGTGCTCCGCGAAGAAATCTCAGTTGTGCCGCGAAACTTTAAAGTCAAGTTACATCAAATTTTTAAAAATTCGAATCTATAAGATCCAACATTTCATATTATACGATTTACTTTGAAATAAGGTTCAGTGTCACAAATTTACTTTATTTGGGATATTTTTTTTTCTTCTCTTACTCATTTTAAAAGTATGGGAGGAAACCCTAAAAATGGTCTTACGTCTGTGTAAGATAAATACTTTCAGGAAAAAAAAAGTGTCACTTGAAGGGAAAAGATAATAAGTTGAAATGCAGTAGAAAATATCTTTGAAAAACGATTTAACCATTTGAGGGGCAAGTAATTGCGATTGTATAATGCAGAATTCTCACCGGAAATTTGGAAAAATGTTATTTCAAAATAAGGATAAGAAATTTTTTAACTCTTTCCCCCCCAAAGTTATAAAAATAAAACTTAATTAAAAGTTATTTGTGCAAATTTTAGTTAAACTTAGGTAGGATATATGTAGGAGCACGCCTATCGGGAGATTTTATCGTACGCAAAATGTATTCTAGCTTTAATTAGTCAAACACAGATATCTCTTTAAATGCTAACGTAACAAAATACTTACAAATGAAGATATACTTTTCCACATTATCAGTTCCATTCCCTGTACAATTTCTAATTGGCTCTTGGCTATTTCCTGTAACTTCCTGCACTGCCATTGATCAATAAATCCATACCTCGAATCCGCTTCTCCTCCAATATGGGAAAATTCCGTGATTCTTTGCACTGATGATGGTGGGCTGAATGATAGCAAAACTAGTGTTATCCCTTTGAGGGTCAAGCAATTTCGTTTGTTTAATGCTGAATTCCACCGGAAAGTTTGAAAATTTTCATTTCAAAATAAGGAAAATCATTTTTTAACTATTTCCCCCCAAAGTTATTAATGGAAAACTCAATTAAAAGTTTCTGGTGTAATTCTTAATTAAACATAGGTGGGTATATCCCACCGCCGAAGGGTTAAAAGTGTGCTTCATCCGCTTATAATTGGTGTTAATGCATATTAACAAGAATTATATAAAAAATTATAAGAATTTTATTTAAATCCATTGAGGGGCGGTGGGATTATTGTAGCCCACCTTCGATTATTGAAATTTGCACCAGGAAAATTTTATTAAATTTTACTTTTTTAACGTTGGTTGAAAATGTCGTAAAACTGCTTTTCCTTATTTTGCAATAATTTTTTTGGAAGACTCCGGTGTGAATTCGACATTACGGCAAAGCAATTACTTGCCCCTGAAAGGGTTAAAATAATTTTATTTTCTTTGATTCGGACTATTTTTTTGTGGTTGTAAATAAATGAAAAATTATTTGTATTCATTCCTTACGTAATGATAGATAATCCTTCCTTTTTTTAAGTCATCATAATTTTTGCGGACACTAAAATTGAATACTAAGTTTAAGTGTGCCGTGAAGTAAAAAGGGTTGAGAAACACTATCTACACTATATGAGGACTCCAGAAGCTAAGGGGTATAAGTGACAAAATTGAAAAAAATGAACTAAGTGCACAGACGACCTGGAAATATGCTTTTTTCTTCTCAGGTAAAGATATATAAGTTATTTTCTAGTTATATATTGCGTTTAGAGATCAACCATTTTTGCCGAATAATGATCAATATTGATTAATTACAAATTTAACACGTTCACGCCGGCGCGCTGGGCCACACTCGACTGTTTCAGAGCTGCCAAGTCTCCGGCTTTTTGGTATCAGTATTTTAATGCAGAAAATATTGTTTTATTTAGTTAGAACAATTGGGCTCTTTAACACCTTAATTTTCGCTCCCGTCATATTCACGGGCTGTGTCTTTTACTCAAATTGTTTGATCCCCACCAGTTTTGTAAAATAGTGAAATAGGCTGTATTTTAGTATCGTTTTTCCTGTCATTAAATAAGGTGAATATTTCTTTTTCATAAAAGTGGTACAAATAAGCAATTTGAATTTTTAAACAGTAATTTAATTCGAGCGTTAACCCATTGAGCTCCGGGTTATTAAAATTTTAAAAATATGCTAGAAAAAACACTTAAAATGTGATTAGGGGACTGTCTGAAATTGAACCATGTGATTAAAAAATTTTTAAAATACCCCCTTTAGGCTGGGGGACGTGGGAAGTTTTTCCACCATCAGAGCTCTAGAGCATTCATTTCAACACGTTAATACAAGAAATGACACCGCAAAGTTATTCTAAAATTACTGTAATTGCTGAAATTTTAACATATTTTAAGCAGTTACATTGTTTAAACAAATTCTAAGACTATTAAAATATTTTAAAAATTTATTAAATGAGAAAATTCAAACTTTAAAATTTTTTTAATCATAATATAAAAATATAAACTAATCAAATTTATAGATGAAACAGATGTTAAAAATATTTAATTTTTGTTTAGAAATATTTAAAACATAATAAACTCGTCAATCTGCTGAATTAAACACAAATTTAAATTCCTTGGAATTAAATTATAAGCATCTAAATTTTGGTTCTGAATCACTGTCTGGTATGTAATTTTAGTGCTGCCATCTAGTGACAAAGCACATTTTTGTAGTCCTTAGAGCTCTGCTGGTAGAAAATTCTACCATTACTTATTTCTGTCCCCTGTAATTATTTAAATTTTCAGTTTAGTGATTTGCATGTAATTATTATTAAATGTTTGATGTGTCCAAGAGAAAAAAATATTATCTCCTTTGAAAAATATTTTTTTATAATGCTTGAAAAATACAAAATTTCTAAACCTTCAAAATTGGAGTGTTTTTAAGATCGCATTAAAAACCTACTAGATATTTGTAGAGTATAGTGCTGCCATCTAGATTTTAAGAAGACAAGTAAAATCTACAAAACCCAGTTTTTGCTTTTAAAATGGAGAGTTTTTGAAGGAAATTAAAAGATTTTGATTTTATGTGGGTGAAAATTCACCTGGCAGAGCTCAAAGGGTTAAGGGATTAAAGAAACAACATTCTCTCTAAAATAACAGTGGTGTACTAAAAGCCGGAGGCTTGAAAACTCTGAGACAGTCGAGTGTGACCCACCGCGCCGGCGTGAACGTGTTTACCCTTTCAGGGGTAGAAGAGTTCTGTTCGTAAAATGATGAAATAATTAACTCACACCAGAATATTAAAATGAATTTCTTACAAAATAAAAACCCGCTATTTTATACTTTCATAAGAAAAACAAAAAATTTTTTAAATATTCTTGGTGCCAGTTGTCAGTTTTAGAATTAAAATTAGGTGGCTAGACCCTCTAGCCACCACCCTTGAAAGGGTTAAAGAAAAGAGGACTCTACTTTTTTCACATTTATTGAAATAAGAGTTCTAAGACCACTGTGGAACAAGCAGCAGTTTCCTATTTCAATTCAGTCAATTATTATTGATGTTCAACTTTAACATCAATTATCTTTCAACTCAATTTACTCCAAATTGAAATTTTGTCACTTGTACCCCTTGGCTTCGGATGTCCTCATATGTCTTCACCTCTTTATTCATAACTCCATTGTCTCTTCTTAGAAGTTATGGACGAGGGAATTTTGCTATCACACTGTTGAAATATTGGATGCCGACACAGGGTTGTCACGGGCGACTATTTTTTAATTCTAACTGGCAACACTTTATCAAAACAGAAACTCTTAACACACACTTTCACAACATTTGCAAGAGAAATACTTCAAAATTTATATTAGAAAAATACTGATGCGAACAGAATACAAAAACGTCGCCTGTAGCGGTACTGCAACAGAAGTTAAGAAAAACTGATTTGAAAATAATTATACGCTTCCTGAATTACTGTTCTATTGTTTAATCTTTGATAATAAGAAAAATAAACAGTTTTATTGAAATATCCTAATTATGGTTCAGAATAATTGAATATTTTTTTAAGTTAAATTAATCTGACTAATCTATATTTAATGCTTTTGTTCCAGACATCCACACTACTCACGTATGACTCCATTTAATACATGAATAATTAAAACACTCAATTTTCCACGAAAACACTTCAAAGATATTTAGCTATTTAATTTTTTTTTTTTTTTTTTTTTAAGTTTTGCATATCAATAAATAACTTCGAAACAGTCAAGAAAGCGACTTTTATGTACTCACATGAGTATGCTAGATTTAAATGTAAAGATTTGTGGACATCCATTGTGTATGGATATCGCGATATTCGATTTGTTTACAAAACATTTTATTCCTTTAACCCTTTATGTACTGAATTATGAATTCGTGAAAAATTTATCTTCTAAAGCATTTTCCGTGAATTGTTTAATGTACATTAGAAGATTTACACAATCATTTAATGATTTTTGAATCATTTTAGAGGGTTTTAGAAGGATTAATTATATTTGAATTCATAGGGATTTTGTGCAATATTTATAAACCACTCAAATATTTTATTTTAAATATTTTTCTTAGTATTAAGTAGAATTAGGAAATGTACAAATATAATGTTCTTACAATAGAAATATAGAAATATGTATATTAGAGTGATATATATATATTAATAAAGGATTAAAAATTTAGAAAATAATGCAAAAAAACATATATCGTGCCGTACAAAAAAAGCAAAATAAAGTGAAAAAAATGTGTAACGCTACAAAATTAACCCAAGAGTAGTCGTGTCTTTTTTCAGAACGTTATTAGTCATGCTTGGTTTTTTTTGCCGCCAGTTCCTGCATACAGAAATTGCAACATAAGAGACATTTTTCACTTAATATTCGAATATTACATTTCAAAGAAGTTATGAATTGGCAGTTTACATAAATTATACATTTTTTTCATAAAACTTAGAATAATGGTAAAAACTAAAAAAGAACTAACATTAGTGATTGTGGCGCAGACTTTTCCACCAATTTCAACTTTGTTTGTAAAAATGTACCTAATGAAAAAAAAGAGATGTCTTGATACTTTACTATATGGTGATGGAGAACATTTAACGCCTTGAAGGGCGCTGATGCCGTGGCGGCATCACATAATTTTAATACCTAATTGCCACATTGGCCCCGAAATTTTATAATGAAAATGTCACATTTTTGAAGTGCGCGAAAATATACTTTTATTTGTTTACAAATAAATTCTCTTGTAAATACTGATGTCAGTAAATTATTCAACATTTTACGAATATCATTGTCATCGTTGTCATTTATTTGAAATAAGGTTGATGTTATAAATAATAAAATAAACTCAAATGTTAAATAAGAATTTATTTATTTAAATGCCTTTAAGTTGGTTAAAATCGTTTCATTGTTTAGCTAAAATAAAAAGATTTTCGAATATCAAAATCAGGTAGTTTTTCCATGCACGCATGGGTAACGGTTGGTACAAGAAAAGAGGTTCTGTATTCATCATTGAATTCAGAGTTAGCGTCTAAGCCAGAGTTAGAGATAAAACCGTTGGGAAACAAAAAGTTAAGAGCAAAAAAGTAGTATATTACAATCATATATTTTAAATTGATGTGAAAATATTTTTTAATTAAATTTATTACGGCCGGACTAATGACTGCATGATATGACATGTTGTTGATTTAAAGGAGAACTCGACAAAGAACTATAAATTAAAAAAAATTACCCTCGAAAACTATAGTGACTAATGCAATATGTTACAAAATCCCAGTTCAATTTTATTTTTTCTAAAATTGGCTTTAGTAAGCAACATTAAAGAAATAGCCTAGAAACATGAAATTAAATTAACTTTAAATTTCGAAATATAAAACAAACATAATTTTGATAATATTGCGCCATACCTCGTCAAATAATTTTAAGAAGTTGGCTACAAACGGCGGACATGTTAAGCAATAGTTATGACAAATTATAATTTACTTAAAAGATTATGAAGCTAGTACTTTCACGTAAATATCATAATCCGGGAGGCTGAGGCACATTTTTTCAAGCAATTTGAGAGTCGATGATTTCGGAATATATGATGCTTGAGATGAAGCGGACCAAAAAAATATGCCAGTCTAATGGCGTACCAGAAGGTTTGTAGCAATCGTAATATCGCTCTGTTTGCAGTAATGTGAAATCAATGGCAACCCGATTAAACCTTTCAGGGGCAAGGTACTTGTATTCGTAAAGTGTTGAAATAATTGAATGACAGCAGTATTTAGAAGAAAATTTAGTTTTAAACAAGTAAAAGTATATTTTCGTGTACTGCATAAAAGTTAAACTTTCATTAAAAAAAAAAAAAATCGTGTGCCGATGAGACAATTAGTGATTAAAAATATGTGATGCCATACGGCATCACCGCCCTTCAAGGGGTTAACCCTCTCGCTGCGAATTGTCTTATCAAAATAGCTTTTAACCCTTTCAGGGGCAAGGTACTTCTATTCGCAAAATTCTGAAATCCGTGATTGAGACCAGGATTTATAAGCAAATTTATTTCAAAATAAGCAAAAGCTTTTTTTTTTTTTTTTTTTTTTTTTTTTTTTTTTTTTTTTTTTTTTTCATGCACTCCATATAAAGAAATTTTTCATTCCAATTTTCTGGTGCCAATGTGTCACTTAGGGATTAAAATTAGGTGGTCCAAAAGTGGACCATCGCCCTCGAAAGGGTTATAAACTTTTTCTGCGCGAATATATTAACACTAGAAAGACCGAGAATTTTTCTCAAATTTTAGAAAAAATATTTCACACCAGAATTTTTATTTTAAATTATTAACTTATCCATTTAACTAGGTTTTTTTCTTTGCATCTTTTAAACTAGTTTTATAAAAGAAAATTATTCTGGTTCGAACCGATATATATATTCATTTGGTAGCAGTCAAAATGACTGCTCGCTGTCTTTCTAGTGTTAAGGACATATTTTATTATGTAAATTGCCTTATAGTACGTATTAAAGAAATACGTACCTGTAAATGAAAAGACTTCTGCACAACAAACTATTCTCATATGAATAGAAATCAACATTCATTTTGAATGACTGCCTCCTCCTTCTCTCTCCTCCCCCGTCATACATAGAAGAAACTGAAAGAAACATATCGATTATTCAGACAAGGAATACATATTTTATTATGTAAATTGCCTGATAGTACGTACTAAAGTAATACGTACCTGTAAATGAAAAGACTTCTGCACAACAAACTCTTCTCATATGAAGAGAAATCAACATTCATTTTGAATGACTGCCACCTTCTTCTCTCTCCTCCTCCGTCATGAATAGAAGAAACTGAAAGAAATATTTCGATTATTCAGACAAGGAATACATATTTTATTATGTAAATTGCCTGATAGTACGTATTAAATTAATACGTACCTGTAAATGAAAAGACATCTGCACAACAAACTATTCTCATATGAAGAGAAATCAACATTCATTTTGAATGACTGCCTCCTCCTTCTCTACCCTCCTCCGTCATAAATAGAAGAAACTTAAAGAAACATTTCGATTATTCAGACAAGGAATACATATTTTATTATGTAAATTGCCTGGTAGTACGTACTAAAGTAATACGTACCTGTAAATGAAAATACTTCTGCACAACAAACTATTCTCATATGAAGAGAAATCAACATTCATTTTGAATGACTGTTTCCTCCTCCTCTCTCCTCCTCCGTCATGAATAGAAGAAACTGAAAGAAATATTTCGATTATTCAGACAAGGAATACATATTTTATTATGTAAATTGCCTGATAGTACGTACTAAAGTAATACGTACCTGTAAATGAAAAGACTTCTGCACAACAAACTCTTCTCATATGAAGAGAAATCAACATTCATTTTGAATGACTGCCACCTTCTTCTCTCTCCTCCTCCGTCATGAATAGAAGAAACTGAAAGAAATATTTCGATTATTCAGACAAGGAATACATATTTTATTATGTAAATTGCCTGATAGTACGTATTAAATTAATACGTACCTGTAAATGAAAAGACATCTGCACAACAAACTATTCTCATATGAAGAGAAATCAACATTCATTTTGAATGACTGCCTCCTCCTCCTCTCTCCTCCTCCGTCATGAATAGAAGAAACTGAAAGAAATATTTCGATTATTCAGACAAGGAATACATATTTTGTTATGTAAATTGCCTGATAGTACGTACTAAAGTAATACGTACCTGTAAATGAAAATACTTCTGCACAACAAACTATTCTCATATGAAGAGAAATCAACATTCATTTTGAATGACTGTTTCCTCCTTCTCTCTCCTCCTCCGTCATGAATAGTAGAAACTGAAAGAAATATTTCGATTATTCAGACAAGGAATACATATTTTATTATGTAAATTGCCTGATAGTACGTATTAAAGTAATATGTACCTGTAAATGAAAAGACTTCTGCACAACAAATTATTCTCATATGAAGAGAAATCAACATTCATTTTGAATGACTGCCTCCTCCTTCTCTCTCCTCCTCCGTCATGAATAGAAGAAACGGAAAGAAATATTTCGATTATTCAGACAAGCAATACATATTTTATTATGTAAATTGCCTGATAGTACGTATTATAGTAATACGTACCTGTAAATGAAAATACTTCTGCACAACAAACTATTCTCATATGAAGAGAAATCAACATTCCTTTTGAATGACTGCCTCCTCCTCCTCTCTCCTCCTCCGTCATGAATAGAAGAAACTGAAAGAAATATTTCGATTACTCAGACAAGGAATACATATTTTATTATGTAAATTGCCTGATAGTACGTATTAAAGTAATATGTACCTGTAAATGAAAAGACTTCTGCACAACAAATTATTCTCATATGAAGAGAAATCAACATTCATTTTGAATGACTGCCTCCTCCTTCTCTCTCCTCCTCCGTCATGAATAGAAGAAACTAAAAGAAATATTTCGATTATTCAGACAAGCAATACATATTTTATTATGTAAATTGCCTGATAGTACGTATTAAATTAATACGTACCTGTAAATGAAAAGACTTCTGCACAACAAACTCTTCTCATATGAAGAGAAATCAACATTCATTTTGAATGACTGCCACCTTCTTCTCCCTCCTCCTCCGTCATGAATAGAAGAAACTGAAAGAAATATTTCGATTATTCAGACAAGGAATACATATTTTATTATGTAAATTGCCTGATAGTACGTATTAAATTAATACGTACCTGTAAATGAAAAGACATCTGCACAACAAACTATTCTCATATGAAGAGAAATCAACATTCATTTTGAATGACTGCCTCCTCCTTCTCTCCCCTCCTCCGTCATAAATAGAAGAAACTGAAAGAAACATTTCGATTATTCAGACAAGGAATACATATTTTATTATGTAAATTGCCTGATAGTACGTACTAAAGTAATACGTACCTGTAAATGAAAATACTTCTGCACAACAAACTATTCTCATATGAAGAGAAATCAACATTCATTTTGAATGACTGCCTCCTCCTCCTCTCTCCTCCTCCGCCATGAATAGAAGAAACTGAAAGAAATATTTCGATTATTCAGACAAGGAATACATATTTTATTATGTAAATTGCCTGATAGTACGTATTAAAGTAATATGTACCTGCAAATGAAAAGACTTCTGCACAACAAATTATTCTCATATGAATAGAAATCAACATTCATTTTGAATGACTGCCTCCTCCTTCTCTCTCCTCCCCCGTCATACATAGAAGAAACTGAAAGAAACATATCGATTATTCAGACAAGGAATACATATTTTATTATCTAAATTGCCTGGTAGTACGTACTAAAGTAATACGTACCTGTAAATGAAAATACTTCTGCACAACAAACTATTCTCATATGAAGAGAAATCAACATTCATTTTGAATGACTGCCTCCTCATCCTCTGTCCTCCTCCGTCATGAATAGAAGAAACTGAAAGAAATATTTCGATTATTCAGACAAGGAATACATATTTTATTATGTAAATTGCCTGATAGTACGTACTAAAGTAATACGTACCTGTAAATGAAAATACTTCTGCACAACAAACTATTCTCATATGAAGAGAAATCAACATTCATTTTGAAGGACTGTTTCCTCCTTCTCTCTCCTCCTCCGTCATGAATAGAAGAAACTGAAAGAAATATTTCGATTATTCAGACAAGGAATACATATTTTATTATGTAAATTGCCTGATAGTACGTACTAAAGTAATACGTACCTGTAAATGAAAATACTTCTGCACAACAAACTATTCTCATATGAAGAGAAATCAACATTCATTTTGAATGACTGTTTCCTCCTTCTCTCTCCTCCTCCGTCATGAATAGAAGAAACTGAAAGAAATATTTCGATTATTCAGACAAGCAATACATATTTTATTATGTAAATTGCCTGATAGTACGTATTAAAGTAATACGTACCTGTAAATGAAAAGACTTCTGCACAACAAACTCTTCTCATATGCAGAGAAATCAACATTCATTTTGAATGACTGCCACCTTCTTCTCTCTCCTCCTCCGTCATGAATAGAAGAAACTGAAAGAAATATTTCGATTATTCAGACAAGCAATACATATTTTATTATGTAAATTGCCTGATAGTACGTATTAAAGTAATACGTGCCTGTAAATGAAAAGACTTCTGCACAACAAACTCTTCTCATATGAAGAGAAATCAACATTCATTTTGAATGACTGCCACCTTCTTCTCCCTCCTCCTCCGTCATGAATAGAAGAAACTGAAAGAAATATTTCGATTATTCAGACAAGGAATACATATTTTATTATGTAAATTGCCTGATAGTACGTATTAAATTAATACGTACCTGTAAATGAAAAGACATCTGCACAACAAACTATTCTCATATGAAGAGAAATCAACATTCATTTTGAATGACTGCCTCCTCCTTCTCTCCCCTCCTCCGTCTTAAATAGAAGAAACTGAAAGAAACATTTCGATTATTCAGACAAGGAATACATATTTTATTATGTAAATTGCCTGATAGTACGTACTAAAGTAATACGTACCTGTAAATGAAAATACTTCTGCACAACAAACTATTCTCATATGAAGAGAAATCAACATTCATTTTGAATGACTGTTTCCTCCTTCTCTCTCCTCCTCCGTCATGAATAGAAGAAACTGAAAGAAATATTTCGATTATTCAGACAAGCAATACATATTTTATTATGTAAATTGCCTGATAGTACGTATTAAAGTAATACGTACCTGTAAATGAAAAGACTTCTGCACAACAAACTCTTCTCATATGCAGAGAAATCAACATTCATTTTGAATGACTGCCACCTTCTTCTCTCTCCTCCTCCGTCATGAATAGAAGAAACTGAAAGAAATATTTCGATTATTCAGACAAGCAATACATATTTTATTATGTAAATTGCCTGATAGTACGTATTAAAGTAATACGTACCTGTAAATGAAAAGACTTCT
Organism: Maratus speciosus; assembly: GCA_963932465.1. Taxonomy (NCBI): domain Eukaryota; kingdom Metazoa; phylum Arthropoda; class Arachnida; order Araneae; family Salticidae; genus Maratus; species Maratus speciosus. The sequence goes on from OZ010794.1 coordinate 134,133,869, forward strand.
GCACAACAAACTCTTCTCATATGAAGAGAAATCAACATTCATTTTGAATGACTGCCACCTTCTTCTTCCTCCTCCTCCGTCATGAATAGAAGAAACTGAAAGAAATATTTCGATTATTCAGACAAGGAATACATATTTTATTATGTAAATTGCCTGATAGTACGTATTAAATTAATACGTACCTGTAAATGAAAAGACATCTGCACAACAAACTATTCTCATATGAAGAGAAATCAACATTCATTTTGAATGACTGCCTCCTCCTTCTCTCCCCTCCTCCGTCTTAAATAGAAGAAACTGAAAGAAACATTTCGATTATTCAGACAAGGAATACATATTTTATTATGTAAATTGCTGATAGTACGTACTAAAGTAATACGTACCTGTAAATGAAAATACTTCTGCACAACAAACTATTCTCATATGAAGAGAAATCAACATTCATTTTGAATGACTGCCTCCTCTTCCTCTCTCCTCCTCCGTCATGAATAGAAGAAACTGAAAGAAATATTTCGATTATTCAGACAAGGAATACATATTTTATTATGTAAATTGCCTGATAGTACGTATTAAATTAATACGTACCTGTAAATGAAAAGACATCTGCACAACAAACTATTCTCATATGAAGAGAAATCAACATTCATTTTGAATGACTGCCTCCTCCTTCTCTCCCCTCCTCCGTCATAAATAGAAGAAACTTAAAGAAACATTTCGATTATTCAGACAAGGAATACATATTTTATTATGTAAATTGCCTGCTAGTACGTACTAAAGTAATACGTACCTGTAAATGAAAATACTTCTGCACAACAAACTATTCTCATATGAAGAGAAATCAACATTCATTTTGAATGTCTGCCTCCTCCTCCTCTCTCCTCCTCCGTCATGAATAGAAGAAACTGAAAGAAATATTTCGATTATTCAGACAAGGAAAACATATTTTATTATGTAAATTGCCTGATAGTACGTACTAAAGTAATACGTACCTGTAAATGAAAATACTTCTGCACAACAAACTATTCTCATATGAAGAGAAATCAACATTCATTTTGAATGACTGCCTCCTCCTTCTCTCTCCTCCCCCGTCATAAATAGAAGAAACTGAAAGAAACATATCGATTATTCAAACAAGGAATACATATTTTATTATGTAAATTGCCTGATAGTACGTACTAAAGTAATACGTACCTGTAAATGAAAAAACTTCTGCACAACAAACTCTTCTCATATGAAGAGAAATCAACATTCATTTTGAATGACTGCCTCCTCCTTCTCTCTCCTCCCCCGTCATAAATAGAAGAAACTGAAAGAAACATATCGATTATTCAGACAAGGAATACATATTTTATTATGTAAATTGCCTGATAGTACGTATTAAATTAATACGTACCTGTAAATGAAAAGACATCTGCACAACAAACTATTCTCATATGAAGAGAAATCAACATTCATTTTGAATGACTGCCTCCTCTTTCTCTCCCCTCCTCCGTCATAAATAGAAGAAACTTAAAGAAACATTTCGATTATTCAGACAAGGAATACATATTTTATTATGTAAATTGCCTGGTAGTACGTACTAAAGTAATACGTACCTGTAAATGAAAATACTTCTGCACAACAAACTATTCTCATATGAAGAGAAATCAACATTCATTTTGAATGACTGCCTCCTCCTTCTCTCTCCTCCCCCGTCATAAATAGAAGAAACTGAAAGAAACATATCGATTATTCAGACAAGGAATACATATTTTATTATGTAAATTGCCTGATAGTACGTATTAAAGTAATATGTACCTGCAAATGAAAAGACTTCTGCACAACAAATTATTCTCATATGAAGAGAAATTAACATTCATTTTGAATGACTGCCTCCTCCTTCTCTCTCCTCCTCCGTCATGAATAGAAGAAACTGAAAGAAATATTTCGATTATTCAGACAAGCAATACATATTTTATTATGTAAATTGCCTGATAGTACGTATTAAAGTAATACGTACCTGTAAATGAAAAGACTTCTGCAAAACAAACTCTTCTCATATGAAGAGAAATCAACATTCATTTTGAATGACTGCCACCTTCTTCTCCCTCCTCCTCCGTCATGAATAGAAGAAACTGAAAGAATTATTTCGATTATTCAGACAAGGAATACATATTTTATTATGTAAATTGCCTGGTAGTACGTACTAAAGTAATACGTACCTGTAAATGAAAATACTTCTGCACAACAAACTATTCTCATATGAAGAGAAATCAACATTCATTTTGAATGTCTGCCTCCTCCTCCTCTCTCCTCCTCCGTCATGAATAGAAGAAACTGAAAGAAATATTTCGATTATTCAGACAAGGAATACATATTTTATTATGTAAATTGCCTGATAGTACGTACTAAAGTAATACGTACCTGTAAATGAAAATACATCTGCACAACAAACTATTCTCATATGAAGAGAAATCAACATTCATTTTGAATGACTGCCTCCTCCTTCTCTCTCCTCCCCCGTCATAAATAGAAGAAACTGAAAGAAACATATCGATTATTCAGACAAGGAATACATATTTTATTATGTAAATTGCCTGATAGTACGTATTAAAGTAATATGTACCTGCAAATGAAAAGACTTCTGCACAACAAATTATTCTCATATGAAGAGAAATTAACATTCATTTTGAATGACTGCCTCCTCCTTCTCTCTCCTCCTCCGTCATGAATAGAAGAAACTGAAAGAAATATTTGGATTATTCAGACAAGCAATACATATTTTATTATGTAAATTGCCTGATAGTACGTATTATAGTAATACGTACCTGTAAATGAAAAGACTTCTGCACAACAAACTATTCTCATATGAAGAGAAATCAACATTCATTTTGAATGACTGCTTCCTCCTTCTCTCTCCTCCTCCGTCATAAATAGAAGAAACTGAAAGAAACATTTCGATTATTCAGACATGGAATACATATTTTATTATGTAAATTGCCTTATAGTACGTATTAAAGAAATACGTACCTGTAAATGAAAAGACTTCTGCACAACAAACTATTCTCATATGAATAAAAATCAACATTCATTTTGAATGACTGCCTCCTCCTTCTCTCTCCTCCCCCGTCATACATAGAAGAAACTGAAAGAAACATATCGATTATTCAGACAAGGAATACATATTTTATTATGTAAATTGCCTGATAGTACGTACTAAAGTAATACGTACCTGTAAATGAAAAGACTTCTGCACAACAAACTCTTCTCATATGAAGAGAAATCAACATTCATTTTGAATGACTGCCACCTTCTTCTCTCTCCTCCTCCGTCATGAATAGAAGAAACTGAAAGAAATATTTCGATTATTCAGACAAGGAATACATATTTTATTATGTAAATTGCCTGATAGTACGTATTAAATTAATACGTACCTGTAAATGAAAAGACATCTGCACAACAAACTATTCTCATATGAAGAGAAATCAACATTCATTTTGAATGACTGCCTCCTCCTTCTCTCCCCTCCTCCGTCATAAATAGAAGAAACTTAAAGAAACATTTCGATTATTCAGACAAGGAATACATATTTTATTATGTAAATTGCCTGATAGTACGTACTAAAGTAATACGTACCTGTAAATGAAAATACTTCTGCACAACAAAGTATTCTCATATGAAGAGAAATCAACATTCATTTTGAATGACTGTTTCCTCCTCCTCTCTCCTCCTCCGTCATGAATAGAAGAAACTGAAAGAAATATTTCGATTATTCAGACAAGGAATACATATTTTATTATGTAAATTGCCTGATAGTACGTATTAAAGTAATATGTACCTGTAAATGAAAAGACTTCTGCACAACAAATTATTCTCATATGAAGAGAAATCAACATTCCTTTTGAATGACTGCCTCCTCCTCCTCTCTCCTCCTCCGTCATGAATAGAAGAAACTGAAAGAAATATTTCGATTATTCAGACAAGGAATACATATTTTATTATGTAAATTGCCTGATAGTACGTATTAAAGTAATATGTACCTGTAAATGAAAAGACTTCTGCACAACAAATTATTCTCATATGAAGAGAAATCAACATTCATTTTGAATGACTGCCTCCTCCTTCTCTCTCCTCCTCCGTCATGAATAGAAGAAACTGAAAGAAATATTTCGATTATTCAGACAAGCAATACATATTTTATTATGTAAATTGCCTGATAGTACGTATTATAGTAATACGTACCTGTAAATGAAAATACTTCTGCACAACAAACTATTCTCATATGAAGAGAAATCAACATTCCTTTTGAATGACTGCCTAATCCTCCTCTCTCCTCCTCCGTCATGAATAGAAGAAACTGAAAGAAATATTTCGATTATTCAGACAAGCAATACATATTTTATTATGTAAATTGCCTGATAGTACGTATTAAAGTAATTCGTACCTGTAAATGAAAAGACTTCTGCACAACAAACTCTTCTCATATGAAGAGAAATCAACATTCATTTTGAATGACTGCCACCTTCTTCTCTCTCCTCCTCCGTCATGAATAGAAGAAACTGAAAGAAATATTTCGATTATTCAGACAAGGAATACATATTTTATTATGTAAATTGCCTGATAGTACGTATTAAAGTAATACGTAAAGTCGTGGGAAAAAAAAGTAAACACTCCCAACTAACTCCGCAACAAATCACCGTAGAAGAAATTTACTGGTACCGAACGATTTTAAATAAAGTCTACTTTTAAATGATGTATATAACATTTGCTTAGGGAGCCATCTACATATTAAAACGAACCATTACTTCATTTTTTAAAAGGCAATACCCAATTCTGACAGCATAAATGAACTCTATACCCTTCAAATAGCCTAAAAACAAATTTTTATGCAATTCGTACGAGAAGCTTCCGAAAAATTAATTATTTTAAAACGAGCGTATTTTAAGGGCTGTATCCAAATTGAAGTTGGGTTCTCGATTGCTAACCGAGAGAGCCGCCTTCTTGATCAAGGCACCTTAACCGGTCAATGAAGTCTGTTAGATAACAAGGCAGCAGAAGAAATTTCAAAATATCTTCTCACTTCAATCATAGACGGCCCCTTAAACCATCATTTTGCCGTTTTTTAAGCATAATTTGAAAACTGCTTGGAAGAAAAATGTGAGGTTTGGGATTTTCATAAAGCAGGACGAAAAAATTGCAGGTTGCAATTCATAATTTTTTCGAATATTAATTTCATAATTCATAATTCATATCATAAAATTATAAAAATTGCAAATTCAGCGTATTTATGTTTGGGCACATTAGTTTTTTTTCTAAACAAAAAATTAGCACATTAGGAGCATAATTTCAGAAGATATAAATAAAAATATGAAAATGTAAATTAACATTAGAAGCACTAAATTTTGAATGTTTATAATTCAAAAACTTATCATTCGAATGACTTGAGATTTGGTGTCTAGACATATTTTGAATCGAAGATTTGAAATATTTCGTTAAAATTGGGTATTGCCCCTGGCAAAAATGATGTTTGGGTTCGTTTTAATATGTAGATGACCCCCTAAGCAAATTTTATATACGTCATTTAAAAGTAGACTTTATTTCAAATCGTTCGGTACCAGTAACTTCCGTCTACGATAATTTGTTGAAGAGTTAGTAGGGGGTGTTTACTTTTTTTTTTCCACGACTGTACATGTAAATGAAAAGACTTCTGCACAACAAACTATTCTCATATGAAGAGAAATCAACATTCATTTTGAGTGACTGCCTCCGCCTTCTCTCTCCTCCTCCGTCATAAATAGAAGAAATTGAAAGAAATATTTGGATTATTCAGACAAGCAATACATATTTTATTATGTAAATTGCCTGATAGTACATATTAAAGTAATACGTACCTGTAAATGAAAAGACTTCTGCACAACATACTATTCTCATATGAAGAGAAATCAACATTCATTTTGAATGACTGCCTCCTCCTTCTCTCTCCTCCTCCGTCATGAATAGAAGAAACTGAAAGAAATATTTGGATTATTCAGACAAGCAATACATATTTTATTATGTAAATTGCCTGATAGTACGTACTAAAGTAATACGTACCTGTAAATGAAAAGACTTCTGCACAACAAACTCTTCTCATATGAAGAGAAATCAACATTCATTTTGAATGACTGCCACCTTCTTCTCTCTCCTCCTCCGTCATGAATAGAAGAAACTGAAAGACATATTTCGATTATTCAGACAAGGAATACATATTTTATTATGTAAATTGCCTGATAGTACGTACTAAAGTAATACGTACCTGTAAATGAAAAGACTTCTGCACAACAAACTCTTCTCATATGAAGAGAAATCAACATTCATTTTGAATGACTGCCACCTTCTTCTCTCTCCTCCTCCGTCATGAATAGAAGAAACTGAAAGACATATTTCGATTATTCAGACAAGGTATACATATTTTATTATGTAAATTGCCTGGTAGTACGTACTAAAGTAATACGTACCTGTAAATGAAAATACTTCTGCACAACAAACTATTCTCATATGAAGAGAAATCAACATTCATTTTGAATGACTGCCTCCTCCTCCTCTCTCCTCCTCCGTCATGAATAGAAGAAACATAAAGAAATATTTCGATTATTCAGACAAGGAATACATATTTTATTATGTAAATTGCCTGATAGTACGTACTAAAGTAATACGTACCTGTAAATGAAAATACTTCTGCACAACAAACTATTCTCATATGAAGAGAAATCAACATTCATTTTGAATGACTGTTTCCTCCTCCTCTCTCCTCCTCCGTCATGAATAGAAGAAACTGAAAGAAATATTTCGATTATTCAGACAAGGAATAGATATTTTATTATGTAAATTGCCTGATAGTACGTATTAAAGTAATATGTACCTGTAAATGAAAAGACTTCTGCACAACAAATTATTCTCATATGAAGAGAAATCAACATTCATTTTGAATGACTGCCTCCTCCTTCTCTCTCCTCCTCCGTCATGAATAGAAGAAACTGAAAGAAATATTTCGATTATTCAGACAAGCAATACATATTTTATTATGTAAATTGCCTGATAGTACGTATTATAGTAATACGCACCTGTAAATGAAAATACTTCTGCACAACAAACTATTCTCATATGAAGAGAAATCAACATTCCTTTTGAATGACTGCCTCCTCCTCCTCTCTCCTCCTCCGTCATGAATAGAAGAAACTGAAAGAAATATTTCGATTATTCAGACAAGGAATACATATTTTATTATGTAAATTGCCTGATAGTACGTATTAAAGTAATATGTACCTGTAAATGAAAAGACTTCTGCACAACAAATTACACTCATATGAAGAGAAATCAACATTCATTTTGAATGACTGCCTCCTCCTTCTCTCTCCTCCTCCGTCATGAATAGAAGAAACTGAAAGAAATATTTCGATTATTCAGACAAGCAATACATATTTTATTATGTAAATTGCCTGATAGTACGTATTATAGTAATACGTACCGGTAAATGAAAATACTTCTGCACAACAAACTATTCTCATATGAAGAGAAATCAACATTCATTTTGAATGACTGCCTCCTCTTCCTCTCTCCTCCTCCGCCATGAATAGAAGAAACTGAAAGAAATATTTCGATTATTCAGACAAGGAATACATATTTTATTATGTAAATTGCCTGGTAGTACGTACTAAAGTAATACGTACCTGTAAATGAAAATACTTCTGCACAACAAACTATTCTCATATGAAGAGAAATCAACATTCATTTTGAATGACTGCCTCCTCCTCCTCTCTCCTCCTCCGTCATGAATAGAAGAAACTGAAAGAAATATTTCGATTATTCAGACAAGGAATACATATTTTATTATGTAAATTGCCTGATAGTACGTACTAAAGTAATACGTACCTGTAAATGAAAATACTTCTGCACAACAAACTATTCTCATATGAAGAGAAATCAACATTCATTTTGAATGACTGTTTCCTCCTCCTCTCTCCTCCTCCGTCATGAATAGAAGAAACTGAAAGAAATATTTCGATTATTCAGACAAGGAATAGATATTTTATTATGTAAATTGCCTGATAGTACGTATTAAAGTAATATGTACCTGTAAATGAAAAGACTTCTGCACAACAAATTATTCTCATATGAAGAGAAATCAACATTCATTTTGAATGACTGCCTCCTCCTTCTCTCTCCTCCTCCGTCATGAATAGAAGAAACTGAAAGAAATATTTCGATTATTCAGACAAGCAATACATATTTTATTATGTAAATTGCCTGATAGTACGTATTATAGTAATACGCACCTGTAAATGAAAATACTTCTGCACAACAAACTATTCTCATATGAAGAGAAATCAACATTCCTTTTGAATGACTGCCTCCTCCTCCTCTCTCCTCCTCCGTCATGAATAGAAGGAACTGAAAGAAATATTTCGATTATTCAGACAAGGAATACATATTTTATTATGTAAATTGCCTGATAGTACGTATTAAAGTAATATGTACCTGTAAATGAAAAGACTTCTGCACAACAAATTACACTCATATGAAGAGAAATCAACATTCATTTTGAATGACTGCCTCCTCCTTCTCTCTCCTCCTCCGTCATGAATAGAAGAAACTGAAAGAAATATTTCGATTATTCAGACAAGCAATACATATTTTATTATGTAAATTGCCTGATAGTACGTATTATAGTAATACGTACCGGTAAATGAAAATACTTCTGCACAACAAACTATTCTCATATGAAGAGAAATCAACATTCATTTTGAATGACTGCCTCCTCCTCCTCTCTCCTCCTCCGCCATGAATAGAAGAAACTGAAAGAAATATTTCGATTATTCAGACAAGGAATACATATTTTATTATGTAAATTGCCTGATAGTACGTATTAAAGTAATATGTACCTGCAAATGAAAAGACTTCTGCACAACAAATTATTCTCATATGAAGAGAAATCAACATTCATTTTGAATGACTGCCTCCTCCTTCTCTCTCCTCCTCCGTCATGAATAGAAGAAACTGAAAGAAATATTTGGATTATTCAGACAAGCAATACATATTTTATTATGTAAATTGCCTGATAGTACGTATTATAGTAATACGTACCTGTAAATGAAAAGACTTCTGCACAACAAACTATTCTCATATGAAGAGAAATCAACATTCATTTTGAATGACTGCTTCCTCCTTCTCTCTCCTCCTCCGTCATAAATAGAAGAAACTGAAAGAAACATTTCGATTATTCAGACATGGAATACATATTTTATTATGTAAATTGCCTTATAGTGCGTATTAAAGAAATACGTACCTGTAAATGAAAAGACTTCTGCACAACAAACTATTCTCATATGAATAGAAATCAACATTCATTTCGAATGACTGCCTCCTCCTTCTCTCTCCTCCCCCGTCATACATAGAAGAAGCTGAAAGAAACATATCGATTATTCAGACAAGGAATACATATTTTATTATGTAAATTGCCTGATAGTACGTACTAAAGTAATACGTACCTGTAAATGAAAAGACTTCTGCACAACAAACTCTTCTCATATGAAGAGAAATCAACATTCATTTTGAATGACTGCCACCTTCTTCTCTCTCCTCCTCCGTCATGAATAGAAGAAACTGAAAGAAATATTTCGATTATTCAGACAAGGAATACATATTTTATTATGTAAATTGCCTGATAGTACGTACTAAAGTAATACATACCTGTAAATGAAAATACTTCTGCACAACAAACTATTCTCATATGAAGAGAAATCAACATTCATTTTGAATGACTGTTTCCTCCTCCTCTCTCCTCCTCCGTCATGAATAGAAGAAACTGAAAGAAATATTTCGATTATTCAGACAAGGAATAGATATTTTATTATGTAAATTGCCTGATAGTACGTATTAAAGTAATATGTACCTGTAAATGAAAAGACATCTGCACAACAAATTATTCTCATATGAAGAGAAATCAACATTCATTTTGAATGACTGCCTCCTCCTTCTCTCTCCTCCTCCGTCATGAATAGAAGAAACTGAAAGAAATATTTCGATTATTCAGACAAGCAATACATATTTTATTATGTAAATTGCCTGATAGTACGTATTATAGTAATACGCACCTGTAAATGAAAATACTTCTGCACAACAAACTATTCTCATATGAAGAGAAATCAACATTCCTTTTGAATGACTGCCTCCTCCTCCTCTCTCCTCCTCCGTCATGAATAGAAGAAACTGAAAGAAATATTTCGATTATTCAGACAAGGAATACATATTTTATTATGTAAATTGCCTGATAGTACGTATTAAAGTAATATGTACCTGTAAATGAAAAGACTTCTGCACAACAAATTATTCTCATATGAAGAGAAATCAACATTCATTTTGAATGACTGCCTCCTCCTTCTCTCTCCTCCTCCGTCATGAATAGAAGAAACTGAAAGAAATATTTCGATTATTCAGACAAGCAATACATATTTTATTATGTAAATTGCCTGATAGTACGTATTATAGTAATACGTACCTGTAAATGAAAATACTTCTGCACAACAAACTATTCTCATATGAAGAGAAATCAACATTCCTTTTGAATGACTGCCTCCTCCTCCTCTCTCCTCCTCCGTCATGAATAGAAGAAACTGAAAGAAATATTTCGATTATTCAGACAAGCAATACATATTTTATTATGTAAATTGCCTGATAGTACGTATTGAAGTAATACGTACCTGTAAATGAAAAGACTTCTGCACAACAAACTCTTCTCATATGAAGAGAAATCAACATTCATTTTGAATGACTGCCACCTTCTTCTCTCTCCTCCTCCGTCATGAATAGAAGAAACTGAAAGAAATATTTCGATTATTCAGACAAGGAATACATATTTTATTATGTAAATTGCCTGATAGTACGTATTAAAGTAATACGTAAAGTCGTGGGAAAAAAAAGTAAACACTCCCAACTAACTCCGCAACAAATCACCGTAGAAGAAATTTACTGGTACCGAACGATTTTAAATAAAGTCTACTTTTAAATGATGTATATAACATTTGCTTAGGGAGCCATCTACATATTAAAACGAACCATTACTTCATTTTTTAAAAGGCAATACCCAATTCTGACAGCATAAATGAACTCTATACCCTTCAAATAGCCTAAAAACAAATTTTTATGCAATTCGTACGAGAAGCTTCCGAAAAATTAATTATTTTAAAACGAGCGTATTTTAAGGGCTGTATCCAAATTGAAGTTGGGTTCTCGATTGCTAACCGAGAGAGCCGCCTTCTTGATCAAGGCACCTTAACCGGTCAATGAAGTCTGTTAGATAACAAGGGAGCAGAAGAAATTTCAAAATATCTTCTCACTTCAATCATAGACGGCCCCTTAACCCTAGATCTACCGGGAATTTTATTCAAGTTTTAATAAAACGTTCTACACCAGAATTTTTATTTAAAACTATTTAACTTATTTATTTACCTTATTTTTGTCTGGTTTATATACTTAGTTTATTTTAAAGAAATTTCTGGTTTGAATGAATATTTTGTATGTACCTGTCGGGTCCAATGGACCCGTCTGGTAGACGGAGGGTTAAACCATCATTTTGCCGTTTTTTAAGCATAATTTGAAAACTGCTTGGAAGAAAAATGTGAGGTTTGGGATTTTCATAAAGCAGGACGAAAAAATTGTAGGTTGCAATTCATAATTTTTTCGAATATTAATTTCATAATTCATAATTCATATCTTATTATAAAAATTGCAAATTCAGCGTATTTATGTTTGGGCACATTAGTTTTTTTTCTAAACAAAAAATTAGCACATTAGGAGCATAATTTCAGAAGATATAAATAAAAATATGAAAATGTAAATTAACATTAGAAGCACTAAATTTTGAATGTTTATAATTCAAAAACTTATCATTCGAATGACTTGAGATTTGGTGTCTAGACATATTTTGAATCGAAGATTTGAAATATTTCGTTAAAATTGGGTATTGCCCCTGGCAAAAATGATGTTTGGGTTCGTTTTAATATGTAGATGACCCCCTAAGCAAATTTTATATACGTCATTTAAAAGTAGACTTTATTTCAAATCGTTCGGTACCAGTAACTTCCGTCTACGATAATTTGTTGAAGAGTTAGTAGGGGTGTTTACTTTTTTTTTCCACGACTGTACATGTAAATGAAAAGACTTCTGCACAACAAACTATTCTCATATGAAGAGAAATCAACATTCATTTTGAGTGACTGCCTCCGCCTTCTCTCTCCTCCTCCGTCATAAATAGAAGAAATTGAAAGAAATATTTCGATTATTCAGACAAGGAATACATATTTTATTATGTAAATTGCCTGATAGTACGTATTAAAGTAATACGTACCTGTAAATGAAAAGACTTCTGCACAACAAACTAATCTCCTATGAAGAGAAATCAACATTCATTTTGAATAACTGCCTCCGCCTTCTCTATCCTCCTCCGTCATAAATAGAAGAAACTGAAAGAAATATTTCGATTATTCAGACAAGCAATACATATTTTATTATGTAAATTGCCTGATAGTACGTATTATAGTAATACGTACCGGTAAATGAAAAGACTTCTGCACAACAAACTATTCTCATATGAAGAGAAATCAACATTCATTTTGAATGACTGCCTCCTCCTTCTCTCTCCTCCTCCGTCATAAATAGAAGAAACTGAAAGAAACATTTCGATTATTCAGACAAGGAATACATATTTTATTATGTAAATCGCTTGATAGTACGTACTAAATTAATACGTACCTGTAAATGAAAATACTTCTGCACAACAAACTATTCTCATATGAAGAGAAATCAACATTCATTTTGAATGACTGCCTCCTCCTCCTCTCTCCTCCTCCGTCATGAATAGAAGAAACTGAAAGAAATATTTCGATTATTCAGACAAGGAATACATATTTTATTATGTAAATTGCCTGTTAGTACGTACTAAAGTAATACGTACCTGTAAATGAAAATACTTCTGCACAACAAACTATTCTCATATGAAGAGAAATCAACATTCATTTTGAATGACTGCCTCCTCCTCCGTCATGAATAGAAGAAACTGAAAGAAATATTTCGATTATTCAGACAAGGAATACATATTTTATTATTTAAATTGCCTGATAGTACGTATTAAAGTAATATGTACCTGTAAATGAAAAGACTTCTGCACAACAAATTATTCTCATATGAAGAGAAATCAACATTCATTTTGAATGACTGCCTCCAACTTCTCTCTCCTCCTCCGTCATGAATAGAAGAAACTGAAAGAAATATTTCGATTATTCAGACAAGCAATACATATTTTATTATGTAAATTGCCTGATAGTACGTATTATAGTAATACGTACCTGTAAAGGAAAAGACTTCTGCACAACAAACTATTCTCATATGAAGAGAAATCAACATTCATTTTGAATGACTGCCTCCTCCTTCTCTCTCCTCCTCCGTCATAAATAGAAGAAACTGAAAGAAACATTTCGATTATTCAGACATGGAATACATATTTTATTATGTAAATTGCCTTATAGTACGTATTAAAGCAATACGTACCTGTAAATGAAAAGACTTCTGCACAACAAACTCTTCTCATATGAAGAGAAATCAACATTCATTTTGAATCACTGCCACCTTCTTCTCTCTCCTCCTCCGTCATGAATAGAAGAAACTGAAAGAAATATTTCGATTATTCAGACAAGGAATACATATTTTATTATGTAAATTGCCTGATAGTACGTATTAAATTAATACGTACCTGTAAATTAAAAGACATCTGCACAACAAACTATTCTCATATGAAGAGAAATCAACATTCATTTTGAATGACTGCCTCCTCCTTCTCTCCCCTCCTCAGTCATAAATAGAAGAAACTTAAAGAACCATTTCGATTATTCAGACAAGGAATACATATTTTATTATGTAAATTGCCTGGTAGTACGTACTAAAGTAATACGTACCTGTAAATGAAAATACTTCTGCACAACAAACTACTTTCATATGAAGAGAATTCAACATTCATTTTGAATGGCTGCCTCCTCCTCCTCTCTCCTCCTCCGCATGAATAGAAGAAACTGAAAGAAATATTTCGATTATTCAGACAAGGAATACATATTTTATTATGTAAATTGCCTGATAGTACGTACTAAAGTAATACGTACCTGTAAATGAAAATACTTCTGCACAACAAACTATTCTCATATGAAGAGAAATCAACATTCATTTTGAATGACTGCCTCCTCCTCCTCGCTCCTCCTCCGTCATGAATAGAAGAAACTGAAAGAAATATTTCGATTATTCAGACAAGGAATACATATTTTATAATGTAAATTGCCTGATAGTACGTATTAAAGTAATATGTACCTGTAAATGAAAAGACTTCTGCACAACAAATTATTCTCATATGAAGAGAAATCAACATTCATTTTGAATGACTGCCTCCTCCTTCTCTCTCCTCCTCCGTCATGAATAGAAGAAACTGAAAGAAATATTTCGATTATTCAGACAAGCAATACATATTTTATTATGTAAATTGCCTGATAGTACGTATTATAGTAATACGTACCTGTAAATGAAAATACTTCTGCACAACAAACTATTCTCATATGAAGAGAAATCAACATTCATTTTGAATGACTGTTTCCTCCTCCTCTCTCCTCCTCCGTCATGAATAGAAGAAACTGAAAGAAATATTTCGATTATTCAGACAAGGAATACATATTTTATTATGTAAATTGCCTGATAGTACGTACTAAAGTAATACGTACCTGTAAATGAAAAGACTTCTGCACAACAAACTCTTCTCATATGAAGAGAAATCAACATTCATTTTGAATGACTGCCACCTTCTTCTCTCTCCTCCTCCGTCATGAATAGAAGAAACTGAAAGAAATATTTCGATTATTCAGACAAGGAATACATATTTTATTATGTAAATTGCCTGATAGTACGTATTAAATTAATACGTACCTGTAAATGAAAAGACATCTGCACAACAAACTATTCTCATATGAAGAGAAATCAACATTCATTTTGAATGACTGCCTCCTCCTCCTCTCTCCTCCTCCGTCATGAATAGAAGAAACTGAAAGAAATATTTCGATTATTCAGACAAGGAATACATATTTTGTTATGTAAATTGCCTGATAGTACGTACTAAAGTAATACGTACCTGTAAATGAAAATACTTCTGCACAACAAACTATTCTCATATGAAGAGAAATCAACATTCATTTTGAATGACTGTTTCCTCCTCCTCTCTCCTCCTCCGTCATGAATAGTAGAAACTGAAAGAAATATTTCGATTATTCAGACAAGGAATACATATTTTATTATGTAAATTGCCTGATAGTACGTATTAAAGTAATATGTACCTGTAAATGAAAAGACTTCTGCACAACAAATTATTCTCATATGAAGAGAAATCAACATTCATTTTGAATGACTGCCTCCTCCTTCTCTCTCCTCCTCCGTCATGAATAGAAGAAACGGAAAGAAATATTTCGATTATTCAGACAAGCAATACATATTTTATTATGTAAATTGCCTGATAGTACGTATTATAGTAATACGTACCTGTAAATGAAAATACTTCTGCACAACAAACTATTCTCATATGAAGAGAAATCAACATTCCTTTTGAATGACTGCCTCCTCCTCCTCTCTCCTCCTCCGTCATGAATAGAAGAAACTGAAAGAAATATTTCGATTACTCAGACAAGGAATACATATTTTATTATGTAAATTGCCTGATAGTACGTATTAAAGTAATATGTACCTGTAAATGAAAAGACTTCTGCACAACAAATTATTCTCATATGAAGAGAAATCAACATTCATTTTGAATGACTGCCTCCTCCTTCTCTCTCCTCCTCCGTCATGAATAGAAGAAACTAAAAGAAATATTTCGATTATTCAGACAAGCAATACATATTTTATTATGTAAATTGCCTGATAGTACGTATTAAATTAATACGTACCTGTAAATGAAAAGACTTCTGCACAACAAACTCTTCTCATATGAAGAGAAATCAACATTCATTTTGAATGACTGCCACCTTCTTCTCCCTCCTCCTCCGTCATGAATAGAAGAAACTGAAAGAAATATTTCGATTATTCAGACAAGGAATACATATTTTATTATGTAAATTGCCTGATAGTACGTATTAAATTAATACGTACCTGTAAATGAAAAGACATCTGCACAACAAACTATTCTCATATGAAGAGAAATCAACATTCATTTTGAATGACTGCCTCCTCCTTCTCTCCCCTCCTCCGTCATCAATAGAAGAAACTGAAAGAAACATTTCGATTATTCAGACAAGGAATACATATTTTATTATGTAAATTGCCTGATAGTACGTACTAAAGTAATACGTACCTGTAAATGAAAATACTTCTGCACAACAAACTATTCTCATATGAAGAGAAATCAACATTCATTTTGAATGACTGCCTCCTCCTCCTCTCTCCTCCTCCGCCATGAATAGAAGAAACTGAAAGAAATATTTCGATTATTCAGACAAGGAATACATATTTTATTATGTAAATTGCCTGATAGTACGTATTAAAGTAATATGTACCTGCAAATGAAAAGACTTCTGCACAACAAATTATTCTCATATGAATAGAAATCAACATTCATTTTGAATGACTGCCTCCTCCTTCTCTCTCCTCCCCCGTCATACATAGAAGAAACTGAAAGAAACATATCGATTATTCAGACAAGGAATACATATTTTATTATCTAAATTGCCTGGTAGTACGTAATAAAGTAATACGTACCTGTAAATGAAAATACTTCTGCACAACAAACTATTCTCATATGAAGAGAAATCAACATTCATTTTGAATGACTGCCTCCTCCTCCTCTGTCCTCCTCCGTCATGAATAGAAGAAACTGAAAGAAATATTTCGATTATTCAGACAAGGAATACATATTTTATTATGTAAATTGCCTGATAGTACGTACTAAAGTAATATGTACCTGTAAATGAAAATACTTCTGCACAACAAACTATTCTCATATGAAGAGAAATCAACATTCATTTTGAAGGACTGTTTCCTCCTTCTCTCTCCTCCTCCGTCATGAATAGAAGAAACTGAAAGAAATATTTCGATTATTCAGACAAGGAATACATATTTTATTATGTAAATTGCCTGATAGTACGTACTAAAGTAATACGTACCTGTAAATGAAAATACTTCTGTACAACAAACTATTCTCATATGAAGAGAAATCAACATTCATTTTGAATGACTGTTTCTTCCTTCTCTCTCCTCCTCCGTCATGAATAGAAGAAACTGAAAGAAATATTTCGATTATTCAGACAAGCAATACATATTTTATTATGTAAATTGCCTGATAGTACGTATTAAAGTAATACGTACCTGTAAATGAAAAGACTTCTGCACAACAAACTCTTCTCATATGCAGAGAAATCAACATTCATTTTGAATGACTGCCACCTTCTTCTCTCTCCTCCTCCGTCATGAATAGAAGAAACTGAAAGAAATATTTCGATTATTCAGACAAGCAATACATATTTTATTATGTAAATTGCCTGATAGTACGTATTAAAGTAATACGTGCCTGTAAAAGAAAAGACTTCTGCACAACAAACTCTTCTCATATGAAGAGAAATCAACATTCATTTTGAATGACTGCCACCTTCTTCTCCCTCCTCCTCCGTCATGAATAGAAGAAACTGAAAGAAATATTTCGATTATTCAGACAAGGAATACATATTTTATTATGTAAATTGCCTGATAGTACGTATTAAATTAATACGTACCTGTAAATGAAAAGACATCTGCACAACAAACTATTCTCATATGAAGAGAAATCAACATTCATTTTGAATGACTGCCTCCTCCTTCTCTCCCCTCCTCCGTCTTAAATAGAAGAAACTGAAAGAAACATTTCGATTATTCAGACAAGGAATACATATTTTATTATGTAAATTGCCTGATAGTACGTACTAAAGTAATACGTACCTGTAAATGAAAATACTTCTGCACAACAAACTATTCTCATATGAAGAGAAATCAACATTCATTTTGAATGACTGTTTCCTCCTTCTCTCTCCTCCTCCGTCATGAATAGAAGAAACTGAAAGAAATATTTCGATTATTCAGACAAGCAATACATATTTTATTATGTAAATTGCCTGATAGTACGTATTAAAGTAATACGTACCTGTAAATGAAAAGACTTCTGCACAACAAACTCTTCTCATATGCAGAGAAATCAACATTCATTTTGAATGACTGCCACCTTCTTCTCTCTCCTCCTCCGCCATGAATAGAAGAAACTGAAAGAAATATTTCGATTATTCAG
The DNA here is from genome assembly GCA_963932465.1 of Maratus speciosus. NCBI lineage: Eukaryota > Metazoa > Arthropoda > Arachnida > Araneae > Salticidae > Maratus > Maratus speciosus. The sequence continues at coordinate 134,152,218 of OZ010794.1, forward strand.
ACAAGCAATACATATTTTATTATGTAAATTGCCTGATAGTACGTATTAAAGTAATACGTACCTGTAAATGAAAAGACTTCTGCACAACAAACTCTTCTCATATGAAGAGAAATCAACATTCATTTTGAATGACTGCCACCTTCTTCTTCCTCCTCCTCCGTCATGAATAGAAGAAACTGAAAGAAATATTTCGATTATTCAGACAAGGAATACATATTTTATTATGTAAATTGCCTGATAGTACGTATTAAATTAATACGTACCTGTAAATGAAAAGACATCTGCACAACAAACTATTCTCATATGAAGAGAAATCAACATTCATTTTGAATGACTGCCTCCTCCTTCTCTCCCCTCCTCCGTCTTAAATAGAAGAAACTGAAAGAAACATTTCGATTATTCAGACAAGGAATACATATTTTATTATGTAAATTGCTGATAGTACGTACTAAAGTAATACGTACCTGTAAATGAAAATACTTCTGCACAACAAACTATTCTCATATGAAGAGAAATCAACATTCATTTTGAATGACTGCCTCCTCTTCCTCTCTCCTCCTCCGTCATGAATAGAAGAAACTGAAAGAAATATTTCGATTATTCAGACAAGGAATACATATTTTATTATGTAAATTGCCTGATAGTACGTATTAAATTAATACGTACCTGTAAATGAAAAGACATCTGCACAACAAACTATTCTCATATGAAGAGAAATCAACATTCATTTTGAATGACTGCCTCCTCCTTCTCTCCCCTCCTCCGTCATAAATAGAAGAAACTTAAAGAAACATTTCGATTATTCAGACAAGGAATACATATTTTATTATGTAAATTGCCTGCTAGTACGTACTAAAGTAATACGTACCTGTAAATGAAAATACTTCTGCACAACAAACTATTCTCATATGAAGAGAAATCAACATTCATTTTGAATGTCTGCCTCCTCCTCCTCTCTCCTCCTCCGTCATGAATAGAAGAAACTGAAAGAAATATTTCGATTATTCAGACAAGGAATACATATTTTATTATGTAAATTGCCTGATAGTACGTACTAAAGTAATACGTACCTGTAAATGAAAATAATTCTGCACAACAAACTATTCTCATATGAAGAGAAATCAACATTCATTTTGAATGACTGCCTCCTCCTTCTCTCTCCTCCCCCGTCATAAATAGAAGAAACTGAAAGAAACATATCGATTATTCAAACAAGGAATACATATTTTATTATGTAAATTGCCTGATAGTACGTACTAAAGTAATACGTACCTGTAAATGAAAAAACTTCTGCACAACAAACTCTTCTCATATGAAGAGAAATCAACATTCATTTTGAATGACTGCCTCCTCCTTCTCTCTCCTCCCCCGTCATAAATAGAAGAAACTGAAAGAAACATATCGATTATTCAGACAAGGAATACATATTTTATTATGTAAATTGCCTGATAGTACGTATTAAATTAATACGTACCTGTAAATGAAAAGACATCTGCACAACAAACTAATCTCATATGAAGAGAAATCAACATTCATTTTGAATGACTGCCTCCTCTTTCTCTCCCCTCCTCCGTCATAAATAGAAGAAACTTAAAGAAACATTTCGATTATTCAGACAAGGAATACATATTTTATTATGTAAATTGCCTGGTAGTACGTACTAAAGTAATACGTACCTGTAAATGAAAATACTTCTGCACAACAAACTATTCTCATATGAAGAGAAATCAGCATTCATTTTGAATGACTGCCTCCTCCTCCTCTCTCCTCCTCCGTCATGATTAGAAGAAACTGAAAGAAATATTTCGATTATTCAGACAAGGAATACATATTTTGTTATGTAAATTGCCTGATAGTACGTACTAAAGTAATACGTACCTGTAAATGAAAATACTTCTGCACAACAAACTATTCTCATATGAAGAGAAATCAACATTCATTTTGAATGACTGTTTCCTCCTCCTCTCTCCTCCTCCGTCATGAATAGAAGAAACTGAAAGAAATATTTCGATTATTCAGACAAGGAATACATATTTTATTATGTAAATTGCCTGATAGTACGTATTAAAGTAATATGTACCTGTAAATGAAAAGACTTCTGCACAACAAATTATTCTCATATGAAGAGAAATCAACATTCATTTTGAATGACTGCCTCCTCCTTCTCTCTCCTCCTCCGTCATGAATAGAAGAAACTGAAAGAAATATTTCGATTATTCAGACAAGCAATACATATTTTATTATGTAAATTGCCTGATAGTACGTATTATAGTAACACGTACCTGTAAATGAAAATACTTCTGCACAACAAACTATTCTCATATGAAGAGAAATCAACATTCCTTTTGAATGACTGCCTCCTCCTCCTCTCTCCTCCTCCGTCATGAATAGAAGAAACTGAAAGAAATATTTCGATTATTCAGAAAAGGAATACATATTTTATTATGTAAATTGCCTGATAGTACGTATTAAAGTAATATGTACCTGTAAATGAAAAGACTTCTGCACAACAAATTATTCTCATATGAAGAGAAATAAACATTCATTTTGAATGACTGCCTCCTCCTTCTCTCTCCTCCTCCGTCATGAATAGAAGAAACTGAAAGAAATATTTCGATTATTCAGACAAGCAATACATATTTTATTATGTAAATTGCCTGATAGTACGTATTAAAGTAATACGTACCTGTAAATGAAAAGACTTCTGCACAACAAACTCTTCTCATATGAAGAGAAATCAACATTCATTTTGAATGACTGCCACCTTCTTCTCCCTCCTCCTCCGTCATGAATAGAAGAAACTGAAAGAATTATTTCGATTATTCAGACAAGGAATACATATTTTATTATGTAAATTGCCTGGTAGTACGTACTAAAGTAATACGTACCTGTAAATGAAAATACTTCTGCACAACAAACTATTCTCATATGAAGAGAAATCAACATTCATTTTGAATGTCTGCCTCCTCCTCCTCTCTCCTCCTCCGTCATGAATAGAAGAAACTGAAAGAAATATTTCGATTATTCAGACAAGGAATACATATTTTATTATGTAAATTGCCTGATAGTACGTACTAAAGTAATACGTACCTGTAAATGAAAATACTTCTGCACAACAAACTATTCTCATATGAAGAGAAATCAACATTCATTTTGAATGACTGCCTCCTCCTTCTCTCTCCTCCCCCGTCATAAATAGAAGAAACTGAAAGAAACATATCGATTATTCAGACAAGGAATACATATTTTATTATGTAAATTGCCTGATAGTACGTATTAAAGTAATATGTACCTGCAAATGAAAAGACTTCTGCACAACAAATTATTCTCATATGAAGAGAAATTAACATTCATTTTGAATTACTGCCTCCTCCTTCTCTCTCCTCCTCCGTCATGAATAGAAGAAACTGAAAGAAATATTTGGATTATTCAGACAAGCAATACATATTTTATTATGTAAATTGCCTGATAGTACGTATTATAGTAATACGTACCCGTAAATGAAAAGACTTCTGCACAACAAACTATTCTCATATGAAGAGAAATCAACATTCATTTTGAATGACTGCTTCCTCCTTCTCTCTCCTCCTCCGTCATAAATAGAAGAAACTGAAAGAAACATTTCGATTATTCAGACATGGAATACATATTTTATTATGTAAATTGCCTTATAGTACGTATTAAAGAAATACGTACCTGTAAATGAAAAGACTTCTGCACAACAAACTATTCTCATATGAATAAAAATCAACATTCATTTTGAATGACTGCCTCCTCCTTCTCTCTCCTCCCCCGTCATACATAGAAGAAACTGAAAGAAACATATCGATTATTCAGACAAGGAATACATATTTTATTATGTAAATTGCCTGATAGTACGTACTAAAGTAATACGTACCTGTAAATGAAAAGACTTCTGCACAACAAACTCTTCTCATATGAAGAGAAATCAACATTCATTTTGAATGACTGCCACCTTCTTCTCTCTCCTCCTCCGTCATGAATAGAAGAAACTGAAAGAAATATTTCGATTATTCAGACAAGGAATACATATTTTATTATGTAAATTGCCTGATAGTACGTATTAAATTAATACGTACCTGTAAATGAAAAGACATCTGCACAACAAACTATTCTCATATGAAGAGAAATCAACATTCATTTTGAATGACTGCCTCCTCCTTCTCTCCCCTCCTCCGTCATAAATAGAAGAAACTTAAAGAAACATTTCGATTATTCAGACAAGGAATACATATTTTATTATGTAAATTGCCTGATAGTACGTACTAAAGTAATACGTACCTGTAAATGAAAATACTTCTGCACAACAAACTATTCTCATATGAAGAGAAATCAACATTCATTTTGAATGACTGTTTCCTCCTCCTCTCTCCTCCTCCGTCATGAATAGAAGAAACTGAAAGAAATATTTCGATTATTCAGACAAGGAATACATATTTTATTATGTAAATTGCCTGATAGTACGTATTAAAGTAATATGTACCTGTAAATGAAAAGACTTCTGCACAACAAATTATTCTCATATGAAGAGAAATCAACATTCCTTTTGAATGACTGCCTCCTCCTCCTCTCTCCTCCTCCGTCATGAATAGAAGAAACTGAAAAGAAATATTTCGATTATTCAGACAAGGAATACATATTTTATTATGTAAATTGCCTGATAGTACGTATTAAAGTAATATGTACCTGTAAATGAAAAGACTTCTGCACAACAAATTATTCTCATATGAAGAGAAATCAACATTCATTTTGAATGACTGCCTCCTCCTTCTCTCTCCTCCTCCGTCATGAATAGAAGAAACTGAAAGAAATATTTCGATTATTCAGACAAGCAATACATATTTTATTATGTAAATTGCCTGATAGTACGTATTATAGTAATACGTACCTGTAAATGAAAATACTTCTGCACAACAAACTATTCTCATATGAAGAGAAATCAACATTCCTTTTGAATGACTGCCTAATCCTCCTCTCTCCTCCTCCGTCATGAATAGAAGAAACTGAAAGAAATATTTCGATTATTCAGACAAGCAATACATATTTTATTATGTAAATTGCCTGATAGTACGTATTAAAGTAATTCGTACCTGTAAATGAAAAGACTTCTGCACAACAAACTCTTCTCATATGAAGAGAAATCAACATTCATTTTGAATGACTGCCACCTTCTTCTCTCTCCTCCTCCGTCATGAATAGAAGAAACTGAAAGAAATATTTCGATTATTCAGACAAGGAATACATATTTTATTATGTAAATTGCCTGATAGTACGTATTAAAGTAATACGTAAAGTCGTGGGAAAAAAAAGTAAACACTCCCAACTAACTCCGCAACAAATCACCGTAGAAGAAATTTACTGGTACCGAACGATTTTAAATAAAGTCTACTTTTAAATGATGTATATAACATTTGCTTAGGGAGCCATCTACATATTAAAACGAACCATTACTTCATTTTTTAAAAGGCAATACCCAATTCTGACAGCATAAATGAACTCTATACCCTTCAAATAGCCTAAAAACAAATTTTTATGCAATTCGTACGAGAAGCTTCCGAAAAATTAATTATTTTAAAACGAGCGTATTTTAAGGGCTGTATCCAAATTGAAGTTGGGTTCTCGATTGCTAACCGAGAGAGCCGCCTTCTTGATCAAGGCACCTTAACCGGTCAATGAAGTCTGTTAGATAACAAGGCAGCAGAAGAAATTTCAAAATATCTTCTCACTTCAATCATAGACGGCCCCTTAAACCATCATTTTGCCGTTTTTTAAGCATAATTTGAAATCTGCTTGGAAGAAAAATGTGAGGTTTGGGATTTTCATAAAGCAGGACGAAAAAATTGCAGGTTGCAATTCATAATTTTTTCGAATATTAATTTCATAATTCATAATTCATATCATAAAATTATAAAAATTGCAAATTCAGCGTATTTATGTTTGGGCACATTAGTTTTTTTTCTAAACAAAAAATTAGCACATTAGGAGCATAATTTCAGAAGATATAAATAAAAATATGAAAATGTAAATTAACATTAGAAGCACTAAATTTTGAATGTTTATAATTCAAAAACTTATCATTCGAATGACTTGAGATTTGGTGTCTAGACATATTTTGAATCGAAGATTTGAAATATTTCGTTAACATTGGGTATTGCCCCTGGCAAAAATGATGTTTGGGTTCGTTTTAATATGTAGATGACCCCCTAAGCAAATTTTATATACGTCATTTAAAAGTAGACTTTATTTCAAATCGTTCGGTACCAGTAACTTCCGTCTACGATAATTTGTTGAAGAGTTAGTAGGGGGTGTTTACTTTTTTTTTTCCAAGACTGTACATGTAAATGAAAAGACTTCTGCACAACAAACTATTCTCATATGAAGAGAAATCAACATTCATTTTGAGTGACTGCCTCCGCCTTCTCTCTCCTCCTCCGTCATAAATAGAAGAAATTGAAAGAAATATTTGGATTATTCAGACAAGCAATACATATTTTATTATGTAAATTGCCTGATAGTACATATTAAAGTAATACGTACCTGTAAATGAAAAGACTTCTGCACAACATACTATTCTCATATGAAGAGAAATCAACATTCATTTTGAATGACTGCCTCCTCCTTCTCTCTCCTCCTCCGTCATGAATAGAAGAAACTGAAAGAAATATTTGGATTATTCAGACAAGCAATACATATTTTATTATGTAAATTGCCTGATAGTACATATTAAAGTAATACGTACCTGTAAATGAAAAGACTTCTGCACAACATACTATTCTCATATGAAGAGAAATCAACATTCATTTTGAATGACTGCTTCCTCCTTCTCTCTCCTCCTCCGTCATAAATAGAAGAAACTGAAAGAAACATTTCGATTATTCAGACATGGAATACATATTTTATTATGTAAATTGCCTTAGAGTGCGTATTAAAGAAATACGTACCTGTAAATGAAAAGACTTCTGCACAACAAACTATTCTCATATGAAGAGAAATCAACATTCATTTTGAATGACTGCCTCCTCCTTCTCTCCCCTCCTCCGTCATAAATAGAAGAAACTTAAAGAAACATTTCGATTATTCAGACAAGGAATACATATTTTATTATGTAAATTGCCTGATAGTACGTACTAAAGTAATACGTACCTGTAAATGAAAATACTTCTGCACAACAAACTATTCTCATATGAAGAGAAATCAACATTCATTTTGAATGACTGTTTCCTCCTCCTCTCTCCTCCTCCGTCATGAATAGAAGAAACTGAAAGAAATATTTCGATTATTCAGACAAGGAATACATATTTTATTATGTAAATTGCCTGATAGTACGTATTAAAGTAATATGTACCTGTAAATGAAAAGACTTCTGCACAACAAATTATTCTCATATGAAGAGAAATCAACATTCCTTTTGAATGACTGCCTCCTCCTCCTCTCTCCTCCTCCGTCATGAATAGAAGAAACTGAAAGAAATATTTCGATTATTCAGACAAGGAATACATATTTTATTATGTAAATTGCCTGATAGTACGTATTAAAGTAATATGTACCTGTAAATGAAAAGACTTCTGCACAACAAATTATTCTCATATGAAGAGAAATCAACATTCATTTTGAATGACTGCCTCCTCCTTCTCTCTCCTCCTCCGTCATGAATAGAAGAAACTGAAAGAAATATTTCGATTATTCAGACAAGCAATACATATTTTATTATGTAAATTGCCTGATAGTACGTATTATAGTAATACGTACCTGTAAATGAAAATACTTCTGCACAACAAACTATTCTCATATGAAGAGAAATCAACATTCCTTTTGAATGACTGCCTAATCCTCCTCTCTCCTCCTCCGTCATGAATAGAAGAAACTGAAAGTAATATTTCGATTATTCAGACAAGCAATACATATTTTATTATGTAAATTGCCTGATAGTACGTATTAAAGTAATTCGTACCTGTAAATGAAAAGACTTCTGCACAACAAACTCTTCTCATATGAAGAGAAATCAACATTCATTTTGAATGACTGCCACCTTCTTCTCTCTCCTCCTCCGTCATGAATAGAAGAAACTGAAAGAAATATTTCGATTATTCAGACAAGGAATACATATTTTATTATGTAAATTGCCTGATAGTACGTATTAAAGTAATACGTAAAGTCGTGGGAAAAAAAAGTAAACACTCCCAACTAACTCCGCAACAAATCACCGTAGAAGGAATTTACTGGTACCGAACGATTTTAAATAAAGTCTACTTTTAAATGATGTATATAACATTTGCTTAGGGAGCCATCTACATATTAAAACGAACCATTACTTCATTTTTTAAAAGGCAATACCCAATTCTGACAGCATAAATGAACTCTATACCCTTCAAATAGCCTAAAAACAAATTTTTATGCAATTCGTACGAGAAGCTTCCGAAAAATTAATTATTTTAAAACGAGCGTATTTTAAGGGCTGTATCCAAATTGAAGTTGGGTTCTCGATTGCTAACCGAGAGAGCCGCCTTCTTGATCAAGGCACCTTAACCGGTCAATGAAGTCTGTTAGATAACAAGGCAGCAGAAGAAATTTCAAAATACCTTCTCACTTCAATCATAGACGGCCCCTTAAACCATCATTTTGCCGTTTTTTAAGCATAATTTGAAAACTGCTTGGAAGAAAAATGTGAGGTTTGTGATTTTCATAAAGCAGGACGAAAAAATTGCAGGTTGCAATTCATAATTTTTTCGAATATTAATTTCATAATTCATAATTCATATCATAAAATTATAAAAATTGCAAATTCAGCGTATTTATGTTTGGGCACATTAGTTTTTTTTCTAAACAAAAAATTAGCACATTAGGAGCATAATTTCAGAAGATATAAATAAAAATATGAAAATGTAAATTAACATTAGAAGCACTAAATTTTGAATGTTTATAATTCAAAAACTTATCATTCGAATGACTTGAGATTTGGTGTCTAGACATATTTTGAATCGAAGATTTGAAATATTTCGTTAAAATTGGGTATTGCCCCTGGCAAAAATGATGTTTGGGTTCGTTTTAATATGTAGATGACCCCCTAAGCAAATTTTATATACGTCATTTAAAAGTAGACTTTATTTCAAATCGTTCGGTACCAGTAACTTCCGTCTACGATAATTTGTTGAAGAGTTAGTAGGGGGTGTTTACTTTTTTTTTCCACGACTGTACATGTAAATGAAAATACTTCTGCACAACAAACTATTCTCATATGAAGAGAAATCAACATTCCTTTTGAATGACTGCCTCCTCCTCCTCTCTCCTCCTCCGTCATGAATAGAAGAAACTGAAAGAAATATTTCGATTATTCAGACAAGGAATACATATTTTATTATGTAAATTGCCTGATAGTACGTATTAAAGTAATATGTACCTGTAAATGAAAAGACTTCTGCACAACAAATTACACTCGTATGAAGAGAAATCAACATTCATTTTGAATGACTGCCTCCTCCTTCTCTCTCCTCCTCCGTCATGAATAGAAGAAACTGAAAGAAATATTTCGATTATTCAGACAAGCAATACATATTTTATTATGTAAATTGCCTGATAGTACGTATTATAGTAATACGTACCGGTAAATGAAAATACTTCTGCACAACAAACTATTCTCATATGAAGAGAAATCAACATTCCTTTTGAATGACTGCCTCCTCCTCCTCTCTCCTCCTCCGTCATGAATAGAAGAAACTGAAAGAAATATTTCGATTATTCAGACAAGGAATACATATTTTATTATGTAAATTGCCTGATAGTACGTATTAAAGTAATATGTACCTGTAAATGAAAAGACTTCTGCACAACAAATTACACTCATATGAAGAGAAATCAACATTCATTTTGAATGACTGCCTCCTCCTTCTCTCTCCTCCTCCGTCATGAATAGAAGAAACTGAAAGAAATATTTCGATTATTCAGACAAGCAATACATATTTTATTATGTAAATTGCCTGATAGTACGTATTATAGTAATACGTACCGGTAAATGAAAATACTTCTGCACAACAAACTATTCTCATATGAAGAGAAATCAACATTCATTTTGAATGACTGCCTCCTCCTCCTCTCTCCTCCTCCGCCATGAATAGAAGAAACTGAAAGAAATATTTCGATTATTCAGACAAGGAATACATATTTTATTATGTAAATTGCCTGATAGTACGTATTAAAGTAATATGTACCTGTAACTGAAAAGACTTCTGCACAACAAACTATTCTCATATGAAGAGAAATCAACATTCATTTTGAATGACTGCTTCCTCCTTCTCTCTCCTCCCCCGTCATACATAGAAGAAGCTGAAAGAAACATATCGATTATTCAGACAAGGAATACATATTTTATTATGTAAATTGCCTGATAGTACGTACTAAAGTAATACGTACCTGTAAATGAAAAGACTTCTGCACAACAAACTCTTCTCATATGAAGAGAAATCAACATTCATTTTGAATGACTGCCACCTTCTTCTCTCTCCTCCTCCGTCATGAATAGAAGAAACTGAAAGAAATATTTCGATTATTCAGACAAGGAATAGATATTTTATTATGTAAATTGCCTGATAGTACGTACTAAAGTAATACGTACCTGTAAATGAAAATACTTCTGCACAACAAACTATTCTCATATGAAGAGAAATCAACATTCATTTTGAATGACTGTTTCCTCCTCCTCTCTCCTCCTCCGTCATGAATAGAAGAAACTGAAAGAAATATTTCGATTATTCAGACAAGGAATAGATATTTTATTATGTAAATTGCCTGATAGTACGTATTAAAGTAATATGTACCTGTAAATGAAAAGACTTCTGCACAACAAATTATTCTCATATGAAGAGAAATCAACATTCATTTTGAATGACTGCCTCCTCCTTCTCTCTCCTCCTCCGTCATGAATAGAAGAAACTGAAAGAAATATTTCGATTATTCAGACAAGCAATACATATTTTATTATGTAAATTGCCTGATAGTACGTATTATAGTAATACGCACCTGTAAATGAAAATACTTCTGCACAACAAACTATTCTCATATGAAGAGAAATCAACATTCCTTTTGAATGACTGCCTCCTCCTCCTCTCTCCTCCTCCGTCATGAATAGAAGAAACTGAAAGAAATATTTCGATTATTTAGACAAGGAATACATATTTTATTATGTAAATTGCCTGATAGTACGTATTAAAGTAATATGTACCTGCAAATGAAAAGACTTCTGCACAACAAATTATTCTCATATGAAGAGAAATCAACATTCATTTTGAATGACTGCCTCCTCCTTCTCTCTCCTCCTCCGTCATGAATAGAAGAAACTGAAAGAAATATTTCGATTATTCAGACAAGGAATAGATATTTTATTATGTAAATTGCCTGATAGTACGTATTAAAGTAATATGTACCTGTAAATGAAAAGACTTCTGCACAACAAATTATTCTCATATGAAGAGAAATCAACATTCATTTTGAATGACTGCCTCCTCCTTCTCTCTCCTCCTCCGTCATGAATAGAAGAAACTGAAAGAAATATTTCGATTATTCAGACAAGCAATACATATTTTATTATGTAAATTGCCTGATAGTACGTATTATAGTAATACGCACCTGTAAATGAAAATACTTCTGCACAACAAACTATTCTCATATGAAGAGAAATCAACATTCCTTTTGAATGACTGCCTCCTCCTCCTCTCTCCTCCTCCGTCATGAATAGAAGAAACTGAAAGAAATATTTCGATTATTTAGACAAGGAATACATATTTTATTATGTAAATTGCCTGATAGTACGTATTAAAGTAATATGTACCTGTAAATGAAAAGACTTCTGCACAACAAATTACACTCATATGAAGAGAAATCAACATTCATTTTGAATGACTGCCTCCTCCTTCTCTCTCCTCCTCCGTCATGAATAGAAGAAACTGAAAGAAATATTTCGATTATTCAGACAAGCAATACATATTTTATTATGTAAATTGCCTGATAGTACGTATTATAGTAATACGTACCGGTAAATGAAAATACTTCTGCACAACAAACTATTCTCATATGAAGAGAAATCAACATTCATTTTGAATGACTGCCTCCTCCTCCTCTCTCCTCCTCCGCCATGAATAGAAGAAACTGAAAGAAATATTTCGATTATTCAGACAAGGAATACATATTTTATTATGTAAATTGCCTGGTAGTACGTACTAAAGTAATACGTACCTGTAAATGAAAATACTTCTGCACAACAAACTATTCTCATATGAAGAGAAATCAACATTCATTTTGAATGACTGCCTCCTCCTCCTCTCTCCTCCTCCGTCATGAATAGAAGAAACTGAAAGAAATATTTCGATTATTCAGACAAGGAATACATATTTTATTATGTAAATTGCCTGATAGTACGTACTAAAGTAATACGTACCTGTAAATGAAAATACTTCTGCACAACAAACTATTCTCATATGAAGAGAAATCAACATTCATTTTGAATGACTGTTTCCTCCTCCTCTCTCCTCCTCCGTCATGAATAGAAGAAACTGAAAGAAATATTTCGATTATTCAGACAAGGAATAGATATTTTATTATGTAAATTGCCTGATAGTACGTATTAAAGTAATATGTACCTGTAAATGAAAAGACTTCTGCACAACAAATTATTCTCATATGAAGAGAAATCAACATTCATTTTGAATGACTGCCTCCTCCTTCTCTCTCCTCCTCCGTCATGAATAGAAGAAACTGAAAGAAATATTTCGATTATTCAGACAAGCAATACATATTTTATTATGTAAATTGCCTGATAGTACGTATTATAGTAATACGCACCTGTAAATGAAAATACTTCTGCACAACAAACTATTCTCATATGAAGAGAAATCAACATTCCTTTTGAATGACTGCCTCCTCCTCCTCTCTCCTCCTCCGTCATGAATAGAAGAAACTGAAAGAAATATTTCGATTATTCAGACAAGGAATACATATTTTATTATGTAAATTGCCTGATAGTACGTATTAAAGTAATATGTACCTGTAAATGAAAAGACTTCTGCACAACAAATTACACTCATATGAAGAGAAATCAACATTCATTTTGAATGACTGCCTCCTCCTTCTCTCTCCTCCTCCGTCATGAATAGAAGAAACTGAAAGAAATATTTCGATTATTCAGACAAGCAATACATATTTTATTATGTAAATTGCCTGATAGTACGTATTATAGTAATACGTACCGGTAAATGAAAATACTTCTGCACAACAAACTATTCTCATATGAAGAGAAATCAACATTCATTTTGAATGACTGCCTCCTCCTCCTCTCTCCTCCTCCGCCATGAATAGAAGAAACTGAAAGAAATATTTCGATTATTCAGACAAGGAATACATATTTTATTATGTAAATTGCCTGATAGTACGTATTAAAGTAATATGTACCTGCAAATGAAAAGACTTCTGCACAACAAATTATTCTCATATGAAGAGAAATCAACATTCATTTTGAATGACTGCCTCCTCCTTCTCTCTCCTCCTCCGTCATGAATAGAAGAAACTGAAAGAAATATTTGGATTATTCAGACAAGCAATACATATTTTATTATGTAAATTGCCTGATAGTACGTATTATAGTAATACGTACCTGTAAATGAAAAGACTTCTGCACAACAAACTATTCTCATATGAAGAGAAATCAACATTCATTTTGAATGACTGCTTCCTCCTTCTCTCTCCTCCTCCGTCATAAATAGAAGAAACTGAAAGAAACATTTCGATTATTCAGACATGGAATACATATTTTATTATGTAAATTGCCTTATAGTGCGTATTAAAGAAATACGTACCTGTAAATGAAAAGACTTCTGCACAACAAACTATTCTCATATGAATAGAAATCAACATTCATTTTGAATGACTGCCTCCTCCTTCTCTCTCCTCCCCCGTCATACATAGAAGAAGCTGAAAGAAACATATCGATTATTCAGACAAGGAATACATATTTTATTATGTAAATTGCCTGATAGTACGTACTAAAGTAATACGTACCTGTAAATGAAAAGACTTCTGCACAACAAACTCTTCTCATATGAAGAGAAATCAACATTCATTTTGAATGACTGCCACCTTCTTCTCTCTCCTCCTCCGTCATGAATAGAAGAAACTGAAAGAAATATTTCGATTATTCAGACAAGGAATACATATTTTATTATGTAAATTGCCTGATAGTACGTACTAAAGTAATACATACCTGTAAATGAAAATACTTCTGCACAACAAACTATTCTCATATGAAGAGAAATCAACATTCATTTTGAATGACTGTTTCCTCCTCCTCTCTCCTCCTCCGTCATGAATAGAAGAAACTGAAAGAAATATTTCGATTATTCAGACAAGGAATAGATATTTTATTATGTAAATTGCCTGATAGTACGTATTAAAGTAATATGTACCTGTAAATGAAAAGACTTCTGCACAACAAATTATTCTCATATGAAGAGAAATCAACATTCATTTTGAATGACTGCCTCCTCCTTCTCTCTCCTCCTCCGTCATGAATAGAAGAAACTGAAAGAAATATTTCGATTATTCAGACAAGCAATACATATTTTATTATGTAAATTGCCTGATAGTACGTATTATAGTAATACGCACCTGTAAATGAAAATACTTCTGCACAACAAACTATTCTCATATGAAGAGAAATCAACATTCCTTTTGAATGACTGCCTCCTCCTCCTCTCTCCTCCTCCGTCATGAATAGAAGAAACTGAAAGAAATATTTCGATTATTCAGACAAGGAATACATATTTTATTATGTAAATTGCCTGATAGTACGTATTAAAGTAATATGTACCTGTAAATGAAAAGACTTCTGCACAACAAATTATTCTCATATGAAGAGAAATCAACATTCATTTTGAATGACTGCCTCCTCCTTCTCTCTCCTCCTCCGTCATGAATAGAAGAAACTGAAAGAAATATTTCGATTATTCAGACAAGCAATACATATTTTATTATGTAAATTGCCTGATAGTACGTATTATAGTAATACGTACCTGTAAATGAAAATACTTCTGCACTACAAACTATTCTCATATGAAGAGAAATCAACATTCCTTTTGAATGACTGCCTCCTCCTCCTCTCTCCTCCTCCGTCATGAATAGAAGAAACTGAAAGAAATATTTCGATTATTCAGACAAGCAATACATATTTTATTATGTAAATTGCCTGATAGTACGTATTGAAGTAATACGTACCTGTAAATGAAAAGACTTCTGCACAACAAACTCTTCTCATATGAAGAGAAATCAACATTCATTTTGAATGACTGCCACCTTCTTCTCTCTCCTCCTCCGTCATGAATAGAAGAAACTGAAAGAAATATTTCGATTATTCAGACAAGGAATACATATTTTATTATGTAAATTGCCTGATAGTACGTATTAAAGTAATACGTAAAGTCGTGGGAAAAAAAAGTAAACACTCCCAACTAACTCCGCAACAAATCACCGTAGAAGGAATTTACTGGTACCGAACGATTTTAAATAAAGTCTACTTTTAAATGATGTATATAACATTTGCTTAGGGAGCCATCTACATATTAAAACGAACCATTACTTCATTTTTTAAAAGGCAATACCCAATTCTGACAGCATAAATGAACTCTATACCCTTCAAATAGCCTAAAAACAAATTTTTATGCAATTCGTACGAGAAGCTTCCGAAAAATTAATTATTTTAAAACGAGCGTATTTTAAGGGCTGTATCCAAATTGAAGTTGGGTTCTCGATTGCTAACCGAGAGAGCCGCCTTCTTGATCAAGGCACCTTAACCGGTCAATGAAGTCTGTTAGATAACAAGGGAGCAGAAGAAATTTCAAAATATCTTCTCACTTCAATCATAGACGGCCCCTTAACCCTAGATCTACCGGGAATTTTATTCAAGTTTTAATAAAACGTTCTACACCAGAATTTTTATTTAAAACTATTTAACTTATTTATTTACCTTATTTTTGTCTGGTTTATATACTTAGTTTATTTTAAAGAAATTTCTGGTTTGAATGAATATTTTGTATGTACCTGTCGGGTCCAATGGACCCGTCTGGTAGACGGAGGGTTAAACCATCATTTTGCCGTTTTTTAAGCATAATTTGAAAACTGCTTGGAAGAAAAATGTGAGGTTTGGGATTTTCATAAAGCAGGACGAAAAAATTGTAGGTTGCAATTCATAATTTTTTCGAATATTAATTTCATAATTCATAATTCATATCATAAAATTATAAAAATTGCAAATTCAGCGTATTTATGTTTGGGCACATTAGTTTTTTTTCTAAACAAAAAATTAGCACATTAGGAGCATAATTTCAGAATATATAAATAAAAATATGAAAATGTAAATTAACATTAGAAGCACTAAATTTTGAATGTTTATAATTCAAAAACTTATCATTCGAATGACTTGAGATTTGGTGTCTAGACATATTTTGAATCGAAGATTTGAAATATTTCGTTAAAATTGGGTATTGCCCCTGGCAAAAATGATGTTTGGGTTCGTTTTAATATGTAGATGACCCCCTAAGCAAATTTTATATACGTCATTTAAAAGTAGACTTTATTTCAAATCGTTCGGTACCAGTAACTTCCGTCTACGATAATTTGTTGAAGAGTTAGTAGGGGGTGTTTACTTTTTTTTTCCACGACTGTACATGTAAATGAAAAGACTTCTGCACAACAAACTATTCTCATATGAAGAGAAATCAACATTCATTTTGAGTGACTGCCTCCGCCTTCTCTCTCCTCCTCCGTCATAAATAGAAGAAATTGAAAGAAATATTTCGATTATTCAGACAAGGAATACATATTTTATTATGTAAATTGCCTGATAGTACGTATTAAAGTAATACGTACCTGTAAATGAAAAGACTTCTGCACAACAAACTAATCTCCTATGAAGAGAAATCAACATTCATTTTGAATAACTGCCTCCGCCTTCTCTATCCTCCTCCGTCATAAATAGAAGAAACTGAAAGAAATATTTCGATTATTCAGACAAGCAATACATATTTTATTATGTAAATTGCCTGATAGTACGTATTATAGTAATACGTACCGGTAAATGAAAAGACTTCTGCACAACAAACTATTCTCATATGAAGAGAAATCAACATTCATTTTGAATGACTGCCTCCTCCTTCTCTCTCCTCCTCCGTCATAAATAGAAGAAACTGAAAGAAACATTTCGATTATTCAGACAAGGAATACATATTTTATTATGTAAATCGCTTGATAGTACGTATTAAAGTAATACGTACCTGTAAATGAAAAGACTTCTGCAAACAACAAAATATTCTCATATGAAGAAAAATCAACATTCATTTTGAATGACTGCCTCCTCCTTCTCTCTCCTCCTCTGTCATGAATAGAAGAAACTGAAAGAAATATTTCGATTATTCAAACAAGGAACACATATTTTATTATGTAAATTGCCTGATAGTACGTATTAAAGTAATACGTACCTGTAAATGAAAAGATTTCTGTACAACAAACTATTCTCATATGAAGAGAAATCAACGTTCATTTTGAATGACTGTCTCCTCCTTCTCTCTCCTCCCCCGTCATAAATAGAAGAAACTGAAAGAAACATATCGATTATTCAGACAAGGAATACATATTTTATTATGTAAATTGCCTGATAGTACGTACTAAAGTAATACGTACCTGTAAATGAAAATACTTCTGCACAACAAACTATTCTCATATGAAGAGAAATCAACATTCATTTTGAATGACTGCCTCCTCCTCCTCTCTCCTCCTCCGTCATGAATAGAAGAAACTGAAAGAAATATTTCGATTATTCAGACAAGGAATACATATTTTATTATGTAAATTGCCTGATAGTACGTACTAAAGTAATACGTACCTGTAAATGAAAATACTTCTGCACAACAAACTATTCTCATATGAAGAGAAATCAACATTCATTTTGAATGACTGCCTCCTCCTCCGTCATGAATAGAAGAAACTGAAAGAAATATTTCGATTATTCAGACAAGGAATACATATTTTATTATTTAAATTGCCTGATAGTACGTATTAAAGTAATATGTACCTGTAAATGAAAAGACTTCTGCACAACAAATTATTCTCATATGAAGAGAAATCAACATTCATTTTGAATGACTGCCTCCAACTTCTCTCTCCTCCTCCGTCATGAATAGAAGAAACTGAAAGAAATATTTCGATTATTCAGACAAGCAATACATATTTTATTATGTAAATTGCCTGATAGTACGTATTATAGTAATACGTACCTGTAAATGAAAAGACTTCTGCACAACAAACTATTCTCATATGAAGAGAAATCAACATTCATTTTGAATGACTGCCTCCTCCTTCTCTCTCCTCCTCCGTCATAAATAGAAGAAACTGAAAGAAACATTTCGATTATTCAGACATGGAATACATATTTTATTATGTAAATTGCCTTATAGTACGTATTAAAGCAATACGTACCTGTAAATGAAAAGACTTCTGCACAACAAACTCTTCTCATATGAAGAGAAATCAACATTCATTTTGAATCACTGCCACCTTCTTCTCTCTCCTCCTCCGTCATGAATAGAAGAAACTGAAAGAAATATTTCGATTATTCAGACAAGGAATACATATTTTATTATGTAAATTGCCTGATAGTACGTATTAAATTAATACGTACCTGTAAATTAAAAGACATCTGCACAACAAACTATTCTCATATGAAGAGAAATCAACATTCATTTTGAATGACTGCCTCCTCCTTCTCTCCCCTCCTCCGTCATAAATAGAAGAAACTTAAAGAACCATTTCGATTATTCAGACAAGGAATACATATTTTATTATGTAAATTGCCTGGTAGTACGTACTAAAGTAATACGTACCTGTAAATGAAAATACTTCTGCACAACAAACTACTTTCATATGAAGAGAATTCAACATTCATTTTGAATGGCTGCCTCCTCCTCCTCTCTCCTCCTCCGCATGAATAGAAGAAACTGAAAGAAATATTTCGATTATTCAGACAAGGAATACATATTTTATTATGTAAATTGCCTGATAGTACGTACTAAAGTAATACGTACCTGTAAATGAAAATACTTCTGCACAACAAACTATTCTCATATGAAGAGAAATCAACATTCATTTTGAATGACTGCCTCCTCCTCCTCTCTCCTCCTCCGTCATGAATAGAAGAAACTGAAAGAAATATTTCGATTATTCAGACAAGGAATACATATTTTATAATGTAAATTGCCTGATAGTACGTATTAAAGTAATATGTACCTGTAAATGAAAAGACTTCTGCACAACAAATTATTCTCATATGAAGAGAAATCAACATTCATTTTGAATGACTGCCTCCTCCTTCTCTCTCCTCCTCCGTCATGAATAGAAGAAACTGAAAGAAATATTTCGATTATTCAGACAAGCAATACATATTTTATTATGTAAATTGCCTGATAGTACGTATTATAGTAATACGTACCTGTAAATGAAAATACTTCTGCACAACAAACTATTCTCATATGAAGAGAAATCAACATTCCTTTTGAATGACTGCCTCCTCCTCCTCTCTCCTCCTCCGTCATGAATAGAAGAAACTGAAAGAAATATTTCGATTATTCAGACAAGGAATACATATTTTATTATGTAAATTGCCTGATAGTACGTATTAAAGTAATATGTACCTGTAAATGAAAAGACTTCTGCACAACAAACTCTTCTCATATGAAGAGAAATCAACATTCATTTTGAATGACTGCCACACTGCCTCTCTCCTCCTCCGTCATGAATAGAAGAAACTGAAAGAAATATTTCGATTATTCAGACAAGGAATACATATTTTATTATGTAAATTGCCCGATAGTACGTATTAAATTAATACATACCTGTAAATGAAAAGACTTCTGCACAACAAACTATTCTCATATGAAGAGAAATCAACATTCATTTTGAATGACTGCCTCCTCCTTCTCTCTCCTCCTCCGTCATGAATAGAAGAAACTGAAAGAAATATTTCGATTATTCAGACAAGGAATACATATTTTATTATGTAAATTGCCTGATAGTACGTATTAAAGTAATACGTAAAGTCGTGGAAAAAAAAAGTAAACACTCCCAACTAACTCCGCAACAAATCATCGTAGAAGAAAGTTACTGGTACCGAACGATTTTAAATAAAGTCTACTTTTAAATGATGTATATAAAATTTGCTTAGGGAGCCATCTACATATTAAAACGAACCATAACTTCATTTTTTTAAAGGCAATACCCAATTCTGACAGCATAAATGAACTCTATACCCTTCAAATAGCCTAAAAACAAATTTTTATGCAATTCGTACGAGAAGCTTCCGAAAAATTAATTATTTTAAAACGAGCGTATTTTAAGGGCTGTATCCAAATTGAAGTTGGGTTCTCGATTGCTAACCGAGAGAGCCACCTTCTTGATCAAGGCACCTTAACCGGTCAATGAAGTCTGTTATATAACAAGGCAGCAGAAGAAATTTCAAAATATCTTCTCACTTCAATCATAGACGGCCCCTTAAACCATCATTTTGCCGTTTTTTAAGCATAATTTGAAAACTGCTTGGAAGAAAAATGTGAAGTTTGGGATTTTCATAAAGCAGGACTAAAAAATTGTAGGTTGCAATTCATAATTTTTTCGAATATTAATTTCATAATTCATAATTCATATCTTAAAATTATAAAAATTGCAAATTCAGCGTATTTATGTTTGGGCACATTAGTTTTTTTTTCTAAACAAAAAATTAGCACATTAGGAGCATAATTTCAGAAGATATAAATAAAAATATGAAAATGTAATTTAACATTAGAAGCACTAAATTTTGAATGTTTATAAATCCAGAGATCATACAAATATTTAATTTTTGAAACTTTTACAAATACAATTATTATGAAATTAGTGGCTGTTAACCCTTTCAATGGTGGTGTTTTGAAGGGGTGACATTTAATTTTAATATTTACCGGATAAAGTTGCACAATACTTTTTAATATAAATATTTGTTTTCTAATGTACGTAAAGAAAAGCATTTTTCTTCTAAATAGTTTCGTGGCAGAGATTAATTTAATCATTTTGCCTGGAGAATTACTTGGATACTGAATGGTCTTAGAGGAGTATTACTTCTCTAAAATATTTCAAAATATTGATGTTTCGAAGAACACGTTTATCAAAGGGAAACATCTTCAACCCATTTTAAAACAAATCATTTACAAATGAACCAGTAAAACATTAAAACAATAAAACAAATAATTTTACCTAGAGAAATACTTTGATACTGAACGGTCAAAGGAAGGAAATACTTCTCTAAAATTTTTCAAAGCGTCACTTTTTCGAAGAACACGTGCATCAAAGGGAAACATTTCCGCCTATTTTAAAACAAAACATTTACCAGTTAATCACTAAAACTTTAAACCATTAAACCATTAAAACAAATTATTTTACCTTGAGAATCACTTTGATAATAAACGGTCTAAGGAAGGTAATACTTCTCTAAAATGTTTCAAAACTTCGCCTTTTCCAAGAACACGTATATCAAAAGGAAATATTTTCTACGCATTTTAAAACTAACCACATACAACAAATTCCTTCAAATTAAGCTAGCTAACTCACGCAGGTAATATGGTTTGTGTAAGAACTCAACGAAAAACTGACATCGACATTCACGAAAAGCTACATTTAGTAGAATTAAATTTCTGATTTAACTCATGGAAAATTAACAAAACTCATGAAAAATTAAAATCTGGTTCTAGAACAGTTAATTAAAAGTTGCTACACTTTACTCAAAAGAATTTTATTGCCTAAATGAACATTTTACTTTATCCGAACTTATAACAGGACGCTTATGCCCAGCTTATGGGGACGTATATGCCCAGCAAAACGAAATGAAACTACCGTTTCAGGGAGAAACTGTCACAAAGCAATTGCAAAGTGTATACTTTCAAGAGTAAACTGGTGTATTGGTTGGAATTTGTGTGGAGGAGGGATACCGGGCCCTTGGATATTGCTAAAATGATTCATGAATGAAAATAACATCCAGCTTGAAAAAAAATGCAAAAGAAAATTTAAGTTATCTCGAAATTTTGAAAAGCTTATTTGAGCATTCTTTTTCATTAGCTGGAATCTTTCAATACGCTCTAAATGTTTACAGCATCAACAGAAAACCAAACAGTTCACATTCAGTGGATTACATGGTCTTCAATGATTTGATGTCTCATAGGGAACTAAAATTTGCATTTCAAATTAAAATCTGCCTCAGTTGATGAGTCTATCTGACAGGATTCAGAACATTGTCTGAGAAAGCAAAATTAGCATTACTGTCTTTTTCAACGACGTTGCACTGTGAAACAGGATTATGCACGCAGGCAATAGAACGAAGCATAGAAACGTTTTAAATGGAGAATCAGACATGTCAGGTCCGACAAAGTGTCTGTCGTTGGTGCTAAACAGTGCCATAAATCGCATTGACTTTCAAACTGTGTTTTTTAATGCATTTGTTAAAATAAGTACTTTATTCTTAGATATTAAAAGGTTTTGTTCACTCTAATCAAATACAGTCCAGAGCATAAGTTTTTTTCAAGCAGTTTTACCATTGGTGATTTTCGAAAGCATGATAGATAAGATTGTATAGGCAACAAATTTACAAATAATATCACGCACTACCGATGTTGTAGTCGTAACAACATCACATAACCTTCTGCAGTGTGAAATGAATGGCAACAAGATTATTGATGTGACTTCAACTTAGGGTATCCGTCAGTAAACCGTTTATGATTGATTCCACATAGCAATAGTGAGAATGATTTTAGTATGTTCAATTCCCCTATTGATGCGTCAGCTGCATGACAGTTTCATTATGGGAAACATCTAACCTACCAAATGTATCATCGCAGAAATTGTTTGCAATAATTTGACGCTGCTGCTAAATTATTGTTATTGTTTTCGTGCATTCGTTTTTTGCCAAAGATTGTATTTTCCTTGGAGAAGATTGTAAAAAAGGCTCCATGTACCCACATGTTGAGCAAAGTAGTTTGCGAACAGCAATCTATTCAGAGTCAGATAATTGCCTGGCAAAATTCCACGAGTAAAAACGAAGAAATTTTTTCTCTTATATATAACAGAAATTCTCTATGAATAAGGCGCTTTAGTAAGGGGAACATTTCTATTCAAATTAACTGGTGGTAGTTTACTTCAGCATTTGTCAATTTTTGGTTCTAAGAGTTAAAGTCTTCCATTTTGAAGGAATAATGGGTAAATGCATAGTTTTTAATAACTTCATAAAAGATTACTTTATTTGTTCTTTTAACTTATTAACAATTTACATTTCTAAATATGTCCTAAACTGTTTTATTGGAATATCTTGTTTATATTCTTATATTATTA
Source organism: Maratus speciosus (assembly GCA_963932465.1). Classification (NCBI taxonomy): domain Eukaryota; kingdom Metazoa; phylum Arthropoda; class Arachnida; order Araneae; family Salticidae; genus Maratus; species Maratus speciosus. Next base: position 134,175,675 of record OZ010794.1, read on the forward strand.
ATAGTTGAAAAGAAAAAAAAATAGTTTAAATGTTAACTAATTTTAACTAACTGCATGCTATACTTAATTCATTTTCTCCAGACTTTCCTCACACAACTTTAGTTACTTATCTAAGGCATAATAATATTTTCTAAAATATTTTATTCGCCCCAGAAATAATGTAAATATATATAGTTACATAAAATTAAGATTATTAAATCGTACATAGGCCAAAGCGTGATCTATAAGTTCGACATCTAGGAAATAACTATGCGCACGCGCAGCCGTGATTTTATTCGTTTGTCGTGTGCAGTACTGCAGTACTTAATTGTTGGAAGTATAGATATAATTCGATTTATTTATTTTCCATTATTTAATTTATTAATTTAAGTTAGTTATTTAAACAAAATCAGTTCTTTTAAGAACTTATATTATTTGGGAAAATGTCACGTTGGCGTTCTAATTATTGCAGTTTTCAAAACTGCAAAAATAACTCTCTATCTGAGAGAACTCATTTTTTTCGCTTCCCTAAAGAGAAAAACAGGTTAGTTTTGTGTTTTATTATAATTTATAAAAAAGTTAAAATATTATTTAATATATATTATTAAATGTCAGTGATTTTAATACGTTCTATTTGAATTATGTTTTTGTAATGCAATGAACAAGGCCATATAAAAATTAGTTAATATATGTTAAGATAGAATTTTACAGCAGTGTTTTTAAGTCAATTCCTGATAAGATAAAGTTATTTTTATTAAGCTTAGAGTTTAAGTATAAATTATTTAATTAATTTTAAGGCCTATTTTTTTATTTACCGGGTGCAGGCGATAAATTGTCAAATATTCTCTGGATCGAATTGCATTTATAATATTTAAAATAGAAGAATTTCATTCATTCCATTTAAAACTCATTTAATTTTACATTAGGATCCACTTTAATTTAAAATGCAAGTAGTAATTCTTGCACTATTAAACCAGCAATAATTGATTATTTATAGTTTTAAATATTTTGAGAATTTTAGACAACAGCTTAAAAAAAATTCCTAAAATCGACAAATTACTTTTTTTTTAATCTGGAAACATGTCGGTTATTGTGTCATATCCGGGAAAAATCTTTTTCATGGGATACCTGCACTTCGCACAGGTGAATAACATTGCATAAAACATACAAAGTATAGAAGAAACTTCAAAAATTGGAATAAAATATGAAATATTTACAAATAGTACGTGGTATGCTCAATTAAACATTTATTATCTTACACCGGTTCTTCGCAGGGGTGAAATGGATAACTTTCCGTAATCGGCCCGATAGTCATGATTGGCGTCAAATGTAAAACAGTACAATTGTAACTGTATAAAAGTTAAATAAAGGTTAGAAAATGAAAGTAACTTTTATCGAAATAACCCTATGATGATGTAATCATCATATATTGTCCTTTTTATTTTTTTTTAAATTATTGTTTTCTTTTTCCTTCCATGTATTCTGTCAGTCATAAATGGATTTGTTAAAAAGTAATTTCAGGCTTATTTCTCGTCTCTTTCATGCGGAAGTAAAACATTAAATAATAAACATTAAATTATCATTTTGCTCTTCGCTTGTCTAAATCTGAAAGTCAGTAAAACTATATGGGAGATTTACGATAATTACATTTCTGTCATTTCGATATTAATTTAATACTAATCTATTTTAGTTTCAATATTTATGTGGGTAATTTTCCTTTGCTTTGTTTATAAAAGAAAGCGATCATTTTTTATTAACAAGGAGATGTTATCCATTTCTTGCATTTTAACTCAGGCAATAAATTTAATCATAAAATTATATTTGACATCCATAATATAAATAAATTTTACGTATTGTTAATGTTTTGGTAGGGTTGCTTGAAGTTAGTTTCACAATTTTGTCTTTATCAGTTTAATCGCCAATAATTTAAATTATCTCCCATTGTTTTTCTATGTAACGGATAATTTGCCGTTTGCGTAACTCTCATATTGGCTTGGTATTCCAGTGGATGTGGCGTGCATTCGAATTGTAAATGTATCATTCGGCCTGATACTCAGATACTGTAAAGACACGTTTGTCTTATGGACCACCCCATCATACTTGTTTTTACGGAACTTTCAATAAATAGCATCGTAAAAATTTTGATGTGTTGCAGTCAAATTCTTGGGGATTAGAGCTCACAAATATGGGTTTTTGTGAGACATCCCAATGTACTCCACTCCCCACCGGCCAAACTTTTAGTTTTAAATGTGTGAGTTATAATTATTCTTCACAAACCCAATTGCGGACCATTCTCCAAATTTGAAAAAGGCTTATGAAACACACAACAATTGTCAATAACTGAAAACTATAGACTAATAATAAGCTCGACGTAGCAGTTGTTGGTCGGTAGCCAATAATTTCAAATTTCCCTTTTAATTTTGTCCGGTTTCAATTTTTGATTTTTTTTTTCAATCTGGCTTCCGCAAAAGAGTCGGAATAAGTAGTAGCAAAAAGGGCTGCGGACGGAGATGGGCCAATTGGACGTATTAAAATCACTGACATTTAATAATATATATTAAATAATATTTTAACTTTTTTATAAAAAATTATAGGGCTGAAAATCACGTTTAAGATGCTTAAAGGGATTAAATATTTCTCTTTTGCAATTTCCCAACCAGCTGGTATATTTTAAAAATCGTAGTTCGTTACATAACTTACTCAATTGTTGTACTTATATATACAGTTGTAACAACCATAAAGAATGTTTAAGGATTTATCAGCTACGTTTAGATAACGTAAAATTAATTTGCTAATTTATAATCAAGTTGTAAAAATACTAAAATGTTGTATTGTTACTAGAAACACATCCATGTACATAATTTTTATTTTTCTAGCATATCTGGGAGGGAAAAATCGATTAATTTTTTTTATCTTTTCATATATATGAACAGGGTTAGATTAAATAAACAGTGTAAAAAAGTACTTTTATGTTAGCCGGCAGCAGTTCATAAACCGTCAAGTATTTTCCCCATCACCAGCGTTTATGTTGCAGTCATTTCATTCAAAATATAAAATCATCATTTTAAAAATATACTCGTCATTTGAAAAACATAACTTTATTTAAAATACATACATACTGGTATATTACACCAATTTAAACACATGCTTTTCGCTCATTATATTTAAAATACATTTTTTTCTAATAAATAATAACATAAACCCAAGGTGGGCTAGTTTCTTCCAATGTGGAAAAAAACCTGGAAAAAACCATGGAATTAAAAGTTATGCGTGTAACTTTTATTAACAAAATTGATTTTCTTTTAGCCTGAATAGCTTACATAAAATTCAGGTCTATTTGAAGATATTTACAATTTAAGAGTTATAGGCGGAAAAGCAGACAAAGCCATTTTAGAGAATACCTGTTAAAATTTTAATCGTGAATTTCAAATATTTACTCACTCATGGAAGTTTAACCTTGTTTACCAGATTTATTGCAAAATATTTTTGTTACAGCTTGTTTTGATAAAAATATATGTATTTAAAAAATAGTTGCAATGTCAGTTTAGTTTTGGGGCAAAATGCAATACTGTTTACGTAGCATTAGTGCTTTTTCTCCCGAAATTAAAATTACATTGCGATTTTTTTTTAAATACACAGATTTTCATCAAAACAAACTAACAAAAATATTTTGCAATAAATCTGATAAACAAGGTTCATCTTCCATGAGTGAGTAAATATTTGAAATTCATGATTAAAATTTTAAAGGTATTCTCTAAAATAGCTTTGTCTGCTTTTCCGCCTATAACCCTTAAATTGTAAATATCTTCAAATAGACCTGCGCACAAGATGCGCAGATGGTAGATATTCTGTCATATATGACGTCATACAAAAAACCCGCGTATTTGCGTTATTCACTCCATCCACAAGATGGCGCAGTTGTGTCAATTTACGGCAGATTCCAGCATTAACTTTGTACGCTTACTTATAGCGCTTTGGCATAGGCATTTCAGACAGACAAACAATCAAGAAAGCAAACTCGCAAGTGAGTTTGTAAAGGAAAAGAATGATCATAATGATTGCAGTAAATTTATGATCGGAGAGGTCTCACCTCGCAAGTTGTAAACAAAATCTTGGGGGTCGGTTGGCTGCGTTAAATCCCACTTAATTTTAATCAATGTGTGCATCAGAAGTTTTTAACACATCGTATGCGGGCATTTTTTTGAAAATGAGCGTTAAATTTATGTTCACAAATGCCACTGAAAATTAAAACCTGCTCACAACCAATTAGAAGCAAGCCTTCTTGTATTACACATTTTTTAGTCAGTACAAAATTTCCGCTACCAGTAATAATTTCTTGTCCTCAATTCACAAAAACGTACTAGTATGTGTCCTGCCTATAACGTTTTAAGTAAATTTTACTTTTATAGCTTCTGTAAAAATGGAAATTGGGAAATTGCTTTTCCTTATATTCAAATAATTTTTTTTTAATTCCGGTGTGAACTGAACATCACAAAAACTCAATTATCTTCCACTGTAAGGATTGAGAAAGGATAACATTTTAATGTTTATACTACAAAGAAATTCACGAACAAATACATTTTAATATAAATAAAAGCTTTTTCTGCATTTACATTATAAAAAGAACGTTTTATTAAGAAATTCTGATGTATATTAGGCAGTGGGGGAGGGATTTAAAATTAAGCGACATAAATTATATACGACCGTCCTTCAAAATATTAACTTTGTTAAATAGGTAACGTGGTCAAGATGTGCATCAAAAACTTTTAATTAAATTTTACTTTTTCAGCTTCAGTGAAAAAAAAAGAAAGCGGGCAAATTGCTCTTACTTATATTCCGGTGAAAATTCCGGTGTGAATTCAACATCACAAAAACACAATCACTTTCCACTGTAAGGATTAAGAAAGGACAACATTTTAAGTTTTATACTATAAGGAATTTCACGAACAAACACATATATACTTAATATTATAAAGATTTAAAAATTGTTTATTTGTAGGAGGTAAGCTCCGGAACTACCGAACCGATTCCAAAAGTAATGGTATCAAAATGATGGTGTTAGTCCAACTTAGAGCATATGCTATATCTTATGTCCGTGCCACTGGCCAAAAGGAGGTGCAGGAGCAAAAAACGTTCTAAAGATGCGATTTTTGTGTTACTGAATGGCCTAGAGACATGAAATTTGAAATGGTACTCTTTTATAAGATACTAATGATCTCTAAGGACATTTCTTAACAAAATAGAAATTAAAAAGGGCTGAAAATTCGCGAAAAGTGTTCTAAAAAACGTTCTAAATGGAGATTTTTACGCAATTTTAGGAAGTATCAATCTGATTTCAAAAATAATGGTGTCAAAATGATGGTGACAACCCTTGCTCCAACATAGGCTAAGTTTTATGTCGGCGTCACTACCCCTAAAGGGGATGCAGGAGCAAAAACAAAAGTTCGAAATTGCGATTTTTGTGTTACTGAAGGGCCCAGATACATGAAATTTGGCACGGTAGTTACTTATTAGATATAAATGATCTCCAAGAACATTTCTTTAAAAAAAATCGAAATTTAAAAGGCGTGAAAATGCGCAAAAAAGCGTTCTAAAAAAACGTTTTAAATGGCGATTTTTACGCAATCTCCAGAAGTACCAAACCGATTTCAAAAATAATGGCATCAAAATGATAGTGATAACGTTTGCTCCATCATATGCTACATTTTATGTCGGTGTCATTACCCCCAAATGGGGTGCAGGAGCAAAAACAAAAAAACGTTCGAAAATGTAATTTTTGTGTTACTGAAGGGCCTAGAAACATGAAATTTGGAATGGTAGTTACTTATAACATATATATGATCTCTAAGAATATTTCTTAAAAAATTCGAAATTTAAAAGCGGTGAAAATGCGCAAAAAGCGTTCTAAAAAACGTTTTAAATGGCGATTTTTACGCAATCTCAAGAAGTACCAAACCTATTTCAAAAATAATGGTTGGAAATTGATGATGACAACCCTTGCTCCAACATAGGCTCTATTTCATGTCGGTGTCGTCGCTACCACCCAGGTTGTTGCAGAAGCATTAAACGTTTTAAATTGCGATTTTTGTGTTACTGAATAGCCTAGAATCCTGAAATTAGGCAGGACAGTTATTTATAAGATACCAATGATCTCTAAGAAAATATCCTAAAATATCGAAATTTAAAAGGGTGAAAATGCGCGAAAAGCATTCTAAAAAACTTTCTAAATTGTGATTTCTACGCAATCGTAGGAAGTACCGAATTCATTTAAAAAATAATGGTGTGAAAACGATTGTGACATCCCTCGCTCCAATATAGGCTGTATTTCATGTCGGTTCCACTTCCCCAAAGAGGATGAAGGAGGAAAAAACGATATTAATTGCGTTTTTTTTTTTTTTTTTTTTTTTGTAATACTGCAGGGGCTATCAACCTGAAACTAGGCATAGTAGTTACTTATAAGGTATAAATGATCTCTAAGAACATTTCCTAAATAATTCGAAATTTAAAAGGGGTGAAAATGAACGAAAAACGTTCTAAATTGAGATTTCTACGCAATTTCAGAAAGTACCCAAACGATTTCAAAAGTAATGGTTGGAAATTGATGATGACAACCCTTGTTTCAATATAGGATCTATTTTATGTCGGCGTCACTACCACCTTGCGGTTGCATTTTAAAATGCATTCTAAATTGTGATTTAAATTTATCTTAAAATGTGTAACATACGTTTTTAATATAATGGGGGGGGGACAGGAAGTGAGTCAATATTTATAGAACTCCGGTCTATCCAGCTTTTTTGTTATCCGGCTTACCCTTCCGCCCTGTTAGGCCGGATAGTCGGGGGTTTACTGTAATTAATAGCAAGTGTCGGAGCATACGGGACCAATTTTATTATTCTTACCAGTATATTTTATCAGTAATATTCAAGGGACATTTTTATAAAATATGCAGTAAGAATATATCATGAAGATTATTGATAAAGTTACTGGTAAACGTAATAAAATTTGTCCTATATTCTCCGACCCCTGTAATAGTTGTTCCAGAGTCCTTGGAAATTCCAAGGAGTGTGCGAACCTTGGTAGTATATTTTAAACTTATTTTATTAAGAAATAACTGATTTAAATTATGTGTTTTACGTCGCGATCAAATTTATACCCATGGTCGCTCTAGTTTTAAAAGTATTGTTTCAGCTGCAAAAATGTCCCGGTTGTTTCCTCCAAAATATTAGAAAACATTTATGTCTATAAAAGTTAGAAAATTGAAATTTTATGTCATTTTCGGGCCCTATAAGTTACATTTAATCTTTTCAGGGGCAAATAATTGTGTTTCTGTAATGTCGAATTCACACCGGAATCTTCCAAAAATTTTGTTACAAAATAAGGAAAAGCAATTGTACTACTTTTTTCCACCAAAGTTAGAAAAGAAAAAATTAATAAAAAAATTTCTGATGCAAATCTTCATTAATCATAAGTGGGATATAATATATCCCACCGCTTCTAGAGGGTTTAAGACAACACTCTTCCGTCTCTACAAATACAACAACAGAAATGACATTCTATTACAACAAAAACATTTTAAAAAATTATGTTTATTTCTAGATATTTCAATTCAAGAAATTATCATTTGGACAAATAAAAACAACAACATTTAATTGAATTTTTTTTTCTGAGTGGTTGTAATTTAAGTTCCTTTATTTAACAGTATTTCTGGTTTAATATAACTACTATGAAAATGCTAATTTGAGATCTTTGCATGTTATTTTGAATTTCACGAATTATGAACGTTTTCTGACAGTAAGTTCTCCTCTTTTTAATGACAGAAACTCTAATAATTCATAAAATTCAATATATCATAGCTCAGTAAGTTTTAGTTGTAAAAAAATGTTGCTTGGTTTTACTGTATTTTTCAAACACTAGATGTTTTTCTAACTATAACTTAGAGATAAAATTTAATGTTTGCTTGTTTAAATAATATTACTATATATATATATATATCTTCAGCATTCGATGCTGTTGAATTCTAAACAATTGTTATTGCTGCATTTTTACATATCATTTTAATTTACGTTGTCTCTAAATACGATTCACAGAAATAAATGTGTGTTGCAATAGTTACATTCCCACGCACGTTTCTTCCTATAAAAATGAGGCGATTATGATACAATATAGTTTATGTTTGAGGTGCACATACTATTTACACCGAAATACTCACAAAATAAATCTATTAAATTATTCTTCAAGCAAACAATTTGCATTGCATTAACAATACATTCCTTTTACAAGTAAACATAAATCATTTTAGTAGTAAATAATGCAATAAGATATTGAATTGTGTTTTTCATGTTAGTAATTTTTAATGAATATGGCGTTTATGCAAGATGAAAATTTCTATTAAAATTTACAGGTGGAAGATTGGTTGGTAATCTGGCCGTTTTGTAATCGCAAGTTTCATGCATGATCACCTAATATAATTTTCTTCTGACGGAAAAAAAGATAGAATGAAAGAAATATATATATTTAGATTTTAACGCAGCTTTTAATGTCATTGAAAAAGAAAAAAAAATGAACTTACAGATACTATTCCAAATGAAAGTTGTTGTAATTGAAAATATTGACAAATGACAAGAACATACCGGACACGAACATTATGTTACCCTGATGGCCCGGGTTCGAGTCCCTGGGAAAGACATGGATGTAATTGTGATTGTGTTTTCAAGTAATATATGTATGCATGTATAGAAACAAAATTGTTATGTGTGGTTTGTGTTACAGTTTCTGTGTATAAATATGGATCATTCGAGGCAACAGCCATTGTTGCTATACGCCTCAAAGCAATCTCCACTACAGTGGAATTCAAATCAAATCAAATCACGAACATTATTCTTATATCGCGGACGCCACAAATATTATTCTTATATCGCAGATGTCACAAACATTATTCGTGTTTCAGGAACATCATCTTTGAATAGTTAAGGATAATGTATATATATCACTAGAGGGATTTATTATCTTCACAAGGACATTATTAGGGATAATAATAATAATAATAATAATAATACATATCCTATAATAATAATAGTTCAATAGACATTTACGTACTATTGAGTTAATGCTCGTTCGATTTAATTTGGTGGTACTATAAAATTTATTCATTTTTAAACCTATTTGGCGAGTGTGGTTGATTTGCCTATCTGCCATCACTCTGTCTTCCCACGCTCTGACATTCGTAAATCTAGTTATCTCTTCAAGTAATTAGTATATATTACTGAATCATACTATAATTTCCTACTGAAAATAAAGTGTGTGACATTTAACTTTTTCACGAGCACATACAAAAGATTTACTGTGCATAATAGTGTACGCTGAGGAATATTGTTTGCACGTATTTTAATGCTCTTCAACAACTTCAAACATAACGAAAATGATATGCGCTACTAAAAGGCATTACAAAATGCCATGTTTTTTTATAGCCACAGCATTTATCATTCATTTACTTGCACTCCCAAAATAATTCTATTAAGGTTCAGTCTATGAGCGATAATTGTGGTAAATGCATTTTTATTTTCTTCTATCTTTACACGGAGAATGCATTGGATTCGTGAAAATTTAGACTTCCTGTTTTCGATGGATTTATAAATTTTAGTAGGTCCTGAGTGCGTTTCGATGGTTTTTAGAAAATGTCTGTCTGTCACTCTGTCTGTGAGCCTGTCTGTATGTGACAAACATTTTGTGGGCGCTATATCGCAAGAGCTAAGACACGGAATTTCACAAAATTTTAGATTGAGTTAGACCTTGATATAAACGGGTGCTGATTACATTTGCTGCTGTGCTACATTTTGTACGATTTTCGCAATTGCTCTTTCTCAAGAACTAATGCATTGATTTTAATCAAACTAATGATTAATTTAGATGTTGACGTGAGCTGTTCTTGATTAGGTTTTGGTGTAAATCGCACAATAGTTAGCACAACTGTGCTGAATTTTGCACAATTTTTGCAAAAGCTATATCTCAAAAACTAATGCACGCAATTTAATAGAACTTAATAGTCTGTTACATTTTTACGTAAATAGATCCTTAGAAGACATGGGTGTGTATTGAACAATGGGTGTTGATTTTATACTCTTTGGATTAGAACTTTTGGTTGCGGACATCTAAGAGGTTGGGTAGCGAAACTCAATGATTTGTTTGAAACAATGCGACGCCTATATTTCCTTGTTAATTTCATCCAATTCAACGAACGTATATACCATTACATTACTCATGATGGGCAGAGATTGTCATTTAATTTTGGCACTGTGATAGCGAATTTTCAATCATTAACGAGAATGAGATAAGCAAAGTTTTGGGATCGGCATATCCGACTAGTTAGATGTTATATGGGTTTTTAACCTCTTAACGGTCGCATTACATTACGGTTTAAAAATTCAAATTGCTTATTGCCACTACTTTTCTGAAAAAGAAATATTCACCTTATTTAATGACAGGTAAATGATACCATAATAAAGCCGATTTCTTTATTTTGTAAAACAGGTCTGAATCAAACAATCTGAATATTTTGTTCAGATTGACACAGCCCGTGAATATCACGGGAGCGAGAATTAAGGGGTTAAGGTTAACTAAACTTCTGAAAATTAGCTGATGTGTATAAATTCTATACACTGGGTACAGGGCAGTGTTGCCAGATTGGGGACTTTTTTTTCCCAGATTGTTGATTGTTACCGCTCTTTTTGAGATAGAAATATTCTGCCTTTTTAGAAACAGATTAAAAATTCTGAAAAATAAGATCATTATACTATTTTTAAAAAGTGGTGACAGTTAAATAATCTGAATTTTAAAAAGTCCCCAATCTGGCAACACCGGTACAGGGACATGTTATGCATTTTACAGATGACTGCATTTTAAAATATACTAGCGGGAATCGCCCACTTCAACGGAACGAAAATGGATTCGGCGCGCCACAGATTTCGGGAATCTTTGCAGGCTATGTTCGCTCCGGTCTCAAATCAGACGAACCTAGAATTATAGTGATTTTTTATTTCCACTTAGATTAAATTAACCGCCCCTCATGTTCCTATAAGAAACGATATGACATTCTTCTAACTTGGATTTAATCATTTAAGTAGTAAAGTATAACACCGATTTTGTTGTGTACAGAAAAAAAAATCAAAAAATCGCTGCGAAACGCATAAAAATCGTAAACATTGTTTGAAGATTTCTGGAAAATTCGAAAATCGTAGAGGATAAAATTTAGTGTGTTGTGTTAAACGATTTAAACAGAATATTTTTACGAATGTCAGTAATCGTGAAAATTACTAAAATCACATAAAATTGCAGAAAAAAAAACACACCAAAATATTATTTATTATGTAGTTACCTAAAGCTCAGAACAAGCGAATAATTCTTATCCTCTATCGCTAATCTGCTTGCATATTTATTAGAGCGCAGGCTAGTGGTGTAGCGTTACGGAGGGGTGGCTGAATCAATTTATTAGCTGTAATATTGCTTGCTAATTTTTGCATTGTTTAATCGTGTTACGTTCACTGAAACCAAATTTACCATATAATAGTGCTGGTAGTAAAATGCTCAGCTACCACTACCCCTAATGCTACGCCACTGGCCCTGGCTACTGGAAATCAGAGTACGAATCCGAATAACAACAACAACAAAAAAAAGGAATCCAAATTAAAAAAAAATTAAAATTAAAAGAATATTAGAATTAAAAGAGAAATGCTTCAATACACTCCTTGTTAAATTATTTTTTACGGTGTATTTAAAAAGGTCTTTCTCAGTGTTAAAAACAAAATTTAGGAAATATTTAATTCTTGACGTTGTCCAATATATTTTTTAAAAATGTCGTTGAAAATCATTCTTCTGAAATTTGGCTGATAACGCGTTCAGAAACAGCGCACAAATAATTGTCTTATGAAGATTTCCCGATTTTCACAAGCGAAAGTTCATTTTAGCTTAAAAAAAGGTTTAAAAAAGAAACAAACACGATAATAGAAGATGGTTCCATGTTTTAAAAATAAGTACTTGCTTATAGTCCTTTTAGGTATCCTTAATAATCTTCTTAATTTTTTTATATGTTTATTCAAGGATTTAAGCAGAATATTCTAAAATCTTTAAAATAATTTTTAAGCGAGATTAGGCGAAAAAAATCGCAGATGAATAAATGTTTTCATAAAAGATTATAAAAGTGAACTACTTTTTTGAAAAGGATATTTCAGGGATGAGATTTCTGCGTATTTGTACGCCAGTATTTTGTTAGAGAAAATAATATTTCATTTAATCGGAACATTTTTGCGATTTAAGAGAACAACATTTTCTCTAAGAATATACTGGTGTGCAAAAAAGCGGAAATCTCATCCCTTATATTTATTAGAAAAGGTTAATTACTTTTTATGATCAACTTATTCACGTCATATCTTATAATTTATTTACTTTAAAACCTAACTCTCTAATAAAGTGTTTAAACTTCCATAGTGCATTTTATTAAGATCGAAATATTCACTGTGTTAACTGCATGACATAATTAAAATTAATGACTTAAATGTTACAGTCTTCATTTTATATTTTTAGATGCATAACACACCTTTAGGCGTCAAGAAATTAAATTTTCCATTTTATATTAACACATTGCATGCGAGAAGCGTAAAAGTACACTTTTGTAAACTGGGGTAGAAATTAAAGGTGGTAGCGAAAATTTTGTAAGGTCAAAAATAGAAACCGGATTTCGAGCATGCAAGCTTCTGATTGGTTGTGAGCAGGTTTTAATTTACAGTGCCAGTTGTAAACACAAATTTCGCGCTCATTTTCGAAAAATGGGCTTCAAACAGTCGGTAAAATAAATATTTTTCAGAATATTTTGATAGAAATTTTTCCTTACAACGCTTTTGTACTTCAAAACTTTCATAACAAATAAATTTATCTCTACAATTATTTAATTCAAATTTTTATAAACTTCTAAACTTGTACACACTATGTCGGTTATGTATATACATAGCTGACAACTTTTTTATTTTCTATTCTTTTATCCCTTTCCGGCGCGGGCAATTTTTGTTGTAAAATGATGAAATGATTGACTGACACAGGAATTTTAAAACGACTTTTTTAGAAATTAAAAACATGCTATTTTAACTATTCATTGTAAAAACAAAATTCTACTAAAATATTCTTGTTGCCGTTCGTGAGTTTGGAATTAAAATTAGGTATCCCGACCCGGGCACACTGTGCCGGAAAGGGTTAAATTTTATTAATTGAAACGTGAAAGAATAAGCAGTGGATATCGGCTATATACTATATCACCACAGAAATTCTCAAGAATGTTATTGTGTATATGCAGCGAGCTGATACTTGGAGGCGTTTTTTTCTGTGTGTGCCAGCTTCAAGGTAGGAAACGATTATCTTCCATGGCTTCTTCAGATGATTACAATACTGTTGTTCCCGAAGAACTTATTCACCGCTGACAACTTTTACGCTTTTTCCTACCGCTAATTCTTATTCGAAAAACTTAACTTCTTTAATGGCGAAAAATTTAGAATTAAATAAAGCAAATTTTCCCTCTGAAAAATTGCGTTTAGAAAAAAAAAAGCAAAGGAAGGTTTTTGAAGCTATATTATATATATTCTATCGCAGTTGCAATCTTTTGCACTTTTTTGTTCCCGAAAATTTAATGGAATATTTTCTTTATTTAATCGCAGATTTCGGCGATTTAGTAGCAGAACTTACCATTATTTTTTTTCTTCTGCTAACAGAAAGTGCAATAGTTGATAGCTAGGTTATAAGCGTACATATATGGGTCATTCTCTGAAAAGTGGCTGTTTTTTGGGGAAAAAAATGCGGCCCACTAAAATTGCCTCAAAAATCTCAAAATTTATCCTACAAGTACCTTATTTCTATATTTATCAAAAAATAATAAGAACCAAACTCTAGCTGATACATCTTCTGAGATTTTAATTTAAAGCACTTTCATTGCTATAATGTTCAAATAAATTATTGGCACCGAAATTTAAGAACAAATTTATTTGTAAATAAGAAATATTCTACACTTCACACACGTTACATAGAAAAAAGCTTATAAAAAGTCTGGTGCCGTTGTGGCGCTTTAGCATTAAAATTAGGTGGTTTCATAAACGTACCACAGTCCTTGAAATGGTTAAAAAAGAAAACAAATTATAATTAGAAGTCATAGTGTCAATAAAAAATATTTCTTTTTACTCTATTTCAATTGAAAAATAAAGATAAAGCAGTAACATTTATCAGAGTTAATGTTTATTTGATTTAGTACAATATATTTTTTAAATTTATTTTGAACTTCTCCCAGTTAAATAATAAAAATTAAAATGTATTATCTTTACTTACTCTAATTAAAAATCTTATGAGTTTTTTAATGTGTATTTTATTGCATTAAATTTTCTTATTTTACTGTTTAGTACGTATATAAATGGATTCAGAACATTCCCTTACATATTAAAATTATGAGGGATTGATGAAATACTTCTGAAAACCATATTATACTATAATGATTAGTCTAAGGTATATTTTCAGTTACTAAATATCTTTTGAAACACATTTTTTATAATATAGCATCATTTAAAAAAATTTCATTAGCTTTTATTAAATTTATAGTAGATGAGGGAATGTAATAAAAATACTTGTACTTCAAAGCCACGTGCTAGTTATTTGGGAATGTTTTTGAGCAAACAAAAAGATGTCTGCTCCACATTATTCATGTACAAACTGTCCTAGACCATTATAATGCATATGCTGCTTTCTACTAAGTAAATAGGGGCAAATTTATAGTATGTGAGGGAATGATGACAAATATTATGGACATCATTAAAAAGTGACCCAAATCTTTTATTATATAATTTATAAATATAATTAAATGGTATGTAAATTAAGTATGTTTAATGGATTGAGAAAATAATAATTATAAACATACGTGCTGCAATGGCAGAGAAAGCATTTTCCTTCCTACGTGTGTGACTGGGAACATAGTGTGGGTATGATATTTGCATTAAAAATACATTTAATTTATCATACTTCAGTTTCAATGAGCAAATAATTACAGTTTATATGTATAACTGATTAATATTGATAGTTTAAATCACTTTTTCATTTTGTAACCCCTGCGACATAAAACTGCAACTTTTCAGGGAATCACTCATATATTTAAGAGAAATCTCTCGCTAAGGAGAGTTTTCTGAAATTGTGATATGATTGAATATAAAAAATGACGCCAGTTCTGGTCCATACTGGAAAGGTTAACACTAGAACCTACTTAAATTTTACTCAAGTGTTATAAAACTTTTTCACACCAGAATTTTTATTTAAAACTATTTAATTTATTTATTTAACTTCTTTCGCCGTTGTACATATTTAACTAATTTTAGAAAAAAATTGCTGGTTCGGATCGAAATATTTTCATTTTCTACCGGTCAAAATGACCGCTATGGCGGTTCTAGTGTTAACCCCTTAACGCTCGAATTAAATTACGGTTGAATAATTCAAATTGCTTATTGGCACCACTTTTAGGAAAAAGAAATATTCACCTTATTTAATGACAGGTAAAACGATACTAAAATATAGCCAATTTCACTATTTTATAAAACTGGTGGGAATCAAACAATTTGAGTAAAAGACACAGCCCGAGAATATCTCGGGAGCGAGAATTAAGGGGTTAAAGCTTTTTTCAGTACTTTTGCACAAGTATTTTTTATACGAGGGACATAGTAAAGTTTGAATTAGAGTCGACTATTTTTATATTCTATTCGCACGACTATTTTCAAAAATACATTTTATAGTATATTTCTCTTACAAAAGTTCTCAAAGCGTATGTAAAAGATTTTTGTTTTGGAAAAGTGGTGCGAAGTAGCATTAAAAAATATTCGCCTGTAATTGGAACTTTACGATACACCCTCATACATTTTCATCTAATACAAAATATTATTTTCATAAAATATTCGATAACACCCGGAAAACGTCTAATGATTTTTAGTTATATAAAAATAATATATTTTGCGATAGCAAAGATCCTGTTGTATTTTAGATGGATCAAGCAAGCAAACGCACTGTTCCCGCGTGTGTTTGGTATTGAATAATGTGAAAGTTTTCATATGCGTTTAAAATCCATGCATGCTAGAAATTACCGTTTTGCTTTATTACAATTTAACTCATAAAACAAATTTAGCGTTATATAGTTATAGAAACTATATTATTAAATCAATTGAATAATACTATATAAAAAAGCGGTAAAATGTAAGCATTTGCTTGAGGAAATAAATAGCTTTACTGGCTTCTCAAAACTTTTTACGTGATTGACTTTTTATATGTGCAGTATACATGTTATCCTCTCTTACACTTGTCAAGGGCAAAGTAATTATGTTGATAATATGTTAAAATAATAAATATAAACGGGATTTATAAACAATATGATTTGATAATACTTAAACTTTTTTCTTCATCTGCATTAGAAATATATATACAGTGCGCATAAAAACTTTAAGGACAGCAAAAAATGTAATTTTTTGTCATAAATGTCAAATCAGATGAAAAAAAGTTTACTATAATGTGTATCATAAAGTTGAAAATCTAATAAAGATGTTCAAAAATTAATCTGTACGAATATAAAGTAATTGTTTAAAAAGACTCTATTTCTGCTTGTGTAAAAACTTTAAGGACAGAAAAATAAAATCAATACAGTAATAAAGTAACAAATACTTAGTATATTATACAACCACCATTAAGTTTAATAGGGTTCGTATGGGTCCTTGAATTTCCAGACTTAGAAATTCTTCGGTAAAAGTATTTTCTTATAGAAAATTCCTCCTCAAATAAGGCGAAATTTCGCGCGTCTAAGCTATATTTATTTTTCTATAAAAAAATACTGATATATGGCCTTTAAAATAACGGTACCCGTACGAACCCTGTTTAACGACTGCAAATATTCTATCTTTCATAGATATTATTGATTTTTGGCACAGTTTGGGTCTGGTTTTGTACCATTCATGTTCAATCGCAGATCTGAGTTCTGAAACTGAAGAAAAATGTCTTCCATCTCTATAAACTCGTCTTGCTAGATCGCCCAATTCAGATGAAAAATCTTCTGCCACATGACGGACACTGGTACTAGCCTGTACATTAGAAGCTTTGTCCTCTACAACCTAATGCGTAACCCTCTCCATTGCTTCTCAGGAAACGGGTTTTCTTCCTCTTATAGAACGGACATTGAATGCTACTGTTTCTTCAAATTTGGCTAACAATAATCGAAGAGGTTTTTAACAGTCAATGGACCTTTTTGCATCCACTTCGAAGTTCGAAATTTCCGTAGAGCTACTAATGCAGAATTACCGTTTTGGTGAAACAATTTTTCGAATAAAGCTCGGTCTGGTAAACGTAACGACAATCTGATTACCATTAGCAAGCACATTGCAAAGAAAGGTCTGCAAAAGTTTCTTGATTTCATAAAAGCTGCTGCAAGAAATTTAATTTTTTTTTAATTTGTAGCAATTCACGCCTTCTGGCGGCGACATTTTACGAGACGAGTCAAGATCAATGTTGTCAGTTTAGTCTTTTTTTTTTTATTATTCAGACACTTGGAATTCGAACTGGAAATTCTGAAGGAATATTTTTTGCATCATGTAATCACGAACGGGTGCTGAACAGGTGAGCAGCATTGAGGAGTATCCTTGCTGAAAATAGCTTAACACGCAGACTAGGAATTGAAATATCTTAAGTTTTATGAGCCCAGTGTTGCCAGATTGGGGTCTTTTTGTCCCCAGATTGCTGATTGTCACCGCTTTTTTGAAATATTAATATTCGCCCTATTTAAAAAAATATAAAAATTCTAAAAATAAGCCAATTGTACTATTTTTAAAAAGTGGTGACAGTCAAATAATCTGAATTAAAAAAGTCCCCAATCCGGCAGCACTGTATGAGCCATTGGAAAAAAATTAATTGTAGTTTAGAACTACTTGAGAAATAAATTAACCCCTTGAGGGGCAAGCAATTGCGTTTGTGTAATGCTCAATTGCCACCGGAAATTTAGAAAAAAATTTATTTCAAAATAAGGGAAACCAAATTTACGACTTTTTTCCACCAACGTTAGAAAAGTAAAATTTCATAAAATTTTTCTGGTGCAGATCTTCATTAATCGTAGGTGTTATAAATTAAAAGATAAATAATTGTAAAATATTTTAAAAGAAAGTATCCTAAATTAAACAAGCCAAAAAGAACTTCTAAGATTTCCTCGTGTGAATTTGAAATTTCTGATTTAGTAGAAAAGTGTCTTGAAAATATTTTGTTGAATTGAAATCTGAAACTATTGTGAATGCATGCTAAGTCACCTCCCCCTGAATATTTTTCAGGGGTTGTCTGTATCTTTGTCTTATTTAATCTGAGAAACATAAAGCGTAAAAAAACTTTAAAAAATCATTAGTGTTCGAATTGAACAGTTGTACAAAAACGCCTACGACAGCCGCTATTTTTTTTGTCAGGTCTAGTATACAGTGGGCGGTGGCTAAATGCGTAATTTATTTTAAAGCGTCCTCTAGTGGCAAAAGTTTGAACAATTATTTCGCTTAATCAAATTCCCATTCATTTATTATGTCCTTCACAAAATATCACAACTCTCTGACCAATAGTTTCGTATGTAGTCAACTTTAAAATACGGTCGTTTAACTATGAACACCCTGCATAATAGGTGAAATGCGGCTGGGTCTGATTAGCAACGTGACAAACTTCTAGCTGTAAATTTTAATCAGGCCCTGTGTTGCAGAAAATTTAAATGTATGGTATGTCTAGTACAACAAAATTTATAAACCACTCTTCTAAAGGATTAAATTTTTATATTTAAAAAGGCTAATGGCTGCACACATAATTCAGACATTTTATAAATAAATTTCGTCTGTTTTTTTTTTTTTTTTTTTTTTTTTTTTTACTTTATTTAGTTACGTTATTAAAGTGTATTTTTTTATTAATAGAATTAATTTCTGGTTTAGAATAATAAAAATAAATAAAATTAACTTTTAAAGATTGCATTAACTTATGTTAATTATCCATACTTCCTACATTTTACCCAGACATTTACATATGCATATGCATACATCTACAGGATTTGTACCCATCAAGGAATTCGTGGGATTTTAGGTGTTTTATGACCAGAAATTTCGTAAAGTACTGGTCGGTGTATCTCAAGATAGATTTTTTTAAAAATTAAATAAGGCGTATCATGGAAGACGGTAGTATTTCGAGTGACGCAGCCTTAAGCCTAAAATCGTATCGTATCGTATCATAGAATTCGTAGATGGCGGAACTCATATATACAGCTAACTCGACATCAAAGAAAACGCGAAAAGCCGCCTTTTAATAACTCAGCAGATATATGTCTTATTGTTCTGAATTTTCTAGAACAGTCTTATATCTGCAGTCTAATCGTATACTGAAATTTTTGCAGTTCCTAATTTGAAAATCTCGAAAACGGTTCTAACGATTATTTTTAAATTGATACATAATATAACTGTGATTAAGGCGAGGTGAATAACACTTTTCTTTTTTCTGGGAAAACTCTCGTTCTTTAAATAATTCGATTTTTTTTTCTCTCGAAAATGACATGGGCGATTTTTTAAAAATCAAATAAATATGTTTCAGATTAACCAAATAACAATTTACTTGTTTCCAGCAAGACTCTTGTTCGTTTTATAATGCGCATGAAAAATCGGACTATATTTCTTCGCCATTCTATGGAAATTTCACCGAAAATGCATGACACTGTATTCATACACATGCTTTCTTTTTAACCACTTTTGGGGAGAAAAATTTTGTCTTCCTACTGGCTGAGTGGCTAAGGGCCATCGTTTACTGACCTTAAGATAGGCAGTTCGATACTCGCTGGTACGTGTTTTCACATGTGAATGTTTTTTTTTTTTTTAAGTCTGCTAGTTGACCATTATTCTCAGTTCCTTTGTAATTTTTTTAATTTCTATTAAGTTAAATAAAATTACAATTATAATGACGCCAATTTGATGATGATTATTTCTTGGCAATTTTTCAACAATAAAAATATTACCATAAATTTTATAAATATATTTAATTTCAATCACTTTACAAAAAATATACATTAATAATTATTATTTGAATATAAATCACACGATCAGAAACGTAAAAAAATAATTCATTTCAGCTCTTCTTTTTATAATATCATTTTTTATTATTATGACGGTCAATCAATATATAATCACTGACATCCATAATATTATTATTATTATAATTATCATTTTCCTTGCATAAAAGCTATTGTGATGTAATAATTCTTTTATTATAAATAATTTAGTTGAAATGTTTTATTTATAAATATCAATGAAGTTTGATAACCCCGAGACAATTCTTTTTATTTAACTCTGCAATATTTACAGTTTACATAATAAGCATATCAGAATTCTGGTGTCGCCATCTTTTGACGCAATTGCGTAGTATTATAGAGAAATGTTTGATAAAAACGTTGAATTAGACAGTTTTTAAATCGAAGAATTATTTAAAGAGATATTTAATGTTAAATCTGGATAAAATTGTCTCATTAAAAAAGTCTCATAGGAAAAAAAAATATACATGGGAATTTAATCATTTTCATTCAATTTAATCATTCAATAGAAACTCGAAGTTTGCAGAGTGCATTTATTATTCTTAACTTGCCTAATTTTTTGACGGTTTATTTCAATTTTAAATTAAAATTTTCAGAATTTCCAGAGCTATTTTTTACATATTTTAGAAAAGGTTATTTTAAATTGTTGCCAAATGTTAAAACAGCGCAAAGAATAATATATCCTTTAAATTAAAAATTTATTCACACGTGACTATTATAAACAGAAAAAAATCCTTTTAAATTAGAATTAAATGATAACGTGTTAAAAGCAGGAAAATATTAAACATTACGTCATAAAAATTGTTTTTACACATGCTTACTTAAAATGAAAGAAAATTATAAAATAATCAATTATTTTCAAATTAGAATTAAATGATTACGCATTAAAAGAAGGAAAGCATTGAAAATTACGTCATAAAAGTTATATTTACACGTGAATATTAAAAGAAAAAGAGAATTTTTAAATAATAAATTCATTGATATGTGTTAAAAGTCGTAAATGGAGGAAATTACGTCATATTGGCCAAAGTGGCCAAAACAGTTTACAAAACACATTGCAAAACATATTGCAAAACAGTGTAAATTAAAAAATATATTTATATGAGAGATTTATTTCAAATTTCGAGATGATATTTTTAACTATAGTTGCTAATTTTAAGGTAGCGCAAATAATAATATTATCTTTCTAATAATAAAAATATTTTCAGTTGAATGTTACAAAGAGAAAGGAAAGTTTGGTGAAAATTATGTCAGATTTAAAACGTTACATTTAAAATCTCTTATTTAAAATCATTTTCTTATAGCGTTGTTAAAAAATACCATAAAGCAAAGACTCTGTTGACTTAGTTCCTTTTATATTTGGTAATTTTCAAATGTTTAACTAATCTTATTTAATCAAGCAGGGAAACAGCAACTAACATCAGCTGATTCGGTTTTGAAATCCCTCAGTAAAAGGGAAACCCGTTTACAGTAAGATCGCCATTGATTTTTTAATTATACAGAGCAGCCTCGATTATCCGAGCTAATTGGGACTGTTAGTAAATCGGAATCGAAAATCTCGGTTAATAGAAACTGTGTGTAAAAACTCGCCGTGCTTGCGAATTTAACATCTCTTTTAAAAAATATATATAGAACGTTTTTTAAATAATAAAAGTAAATATATGTAAAGTTCTGTTTCACAGCTTAACAAATTTAAAAAGAAAATTAACTACCAGTAGTAAATTTTAAAATGCAAATTGAAAAATTTACGAAAGTTCACACAGCCACTGGAAACAAAGCATTGTTCGCTATTTGACTTCTCAGGGTCCAATGTTTCTTTGGAGTTGAGGGCTTTTGGGGGCAGAAGGGCCTGTATAGCACGGACAGTGAGCTAAAGAGTGTGGTTATTTTTAAAGTTCATTCAAAAGGAAAAAAAAAAAATCAGACTTTGTTATCGGTTCGGTTAACAGAAACCTCGATTAATCGAAGCTCGGTTAATCCAGGTTCTACTATAATTCAATCTTCCGTAATCTTTTTAAAGCAGATCAAATTAATGGACTTTAGCACAAAGTCACATAGCTGATAACTGCCATGCTTGTTGGCCACCTTTTTTTCAAAAAGTTTGCTTCACCTTATTCAATTAATGAGATATCTCCGATAAAATAAGTCACATTTTCCCGTTCTAAAATACTGGTATCCAAAAATCGTAGCATGTAACTGACACTACAAGTACTCATGGAACTAGACTATTTTAAGTCTGATTTTTATTATAGACTATATAAAATTATTAAAAATATATATTATGATAGGAACTAGCGGGCTTCGTCCGCTATTTACGTTACGGATATAAAAATCATGTTTTTTTTAGGGAAAAAGAAATAAAAACCTATTTGACGATAGGTTTATAAAGACACATTTTGTATTTGTTATATTTCCGGGGATGAGGAGGGGGGGAGGGGCTATTTTGATTAAATATCGCAATTAGTCTACATGGCAGATATAATTATGATAGACACTAGCGGGCTTCGCCCCTCTATGGCGCCTTATGGCTCCAGCTTCCATAACTCAGAAACTACCTTTCGGACATCAATGCAACAGATTCCAAACGTTATAATTAACTTAATAATCACCCTATATAGCATTAAAGTAAATTTACGAGTACTGCATACTATTTTTTTATCGTAATTTCTGAAGAGAAAAAATTATTTCGGTTCCATTCTTAAGTACTGGTCTGAAAATTTTTGAAAAAGGGGGAAAGGAGGGGACATGAGACTGCTGTTTGTCAAACAACACAACGGGCTCTGGCTTATTCAACTTGGTTTTTGATGACTTCAATTGGAAGGTGGTTTGTTTAAAAGAGTGCGTTCCCTGCCCCATGAAAATTGGAACTATTGGTGCTACATCTATGTAAGGATTTAATAATTATAAATTAACATTTTGGATTTATTAATTTAAGGATAAAGTGTTTTTAAAGGAATATCAAATGAAACCCTCTGTGCGATCTGCGATTATACTTACCCAGTTGTTTTTATATACAAACTGCTATAAGGAAAATTGTAATAAAATAGTAAAAATTAAATCTGCATTAAATTCCATAAGTATCTTTTTTTTTAATCATTTTATCACTAACCTCAAAAAAGTAATGATATCAATGCAAAAACCCTTGACCGGTTAAAAGTTTCTGACGCAGCACTTTATCTTATGCTCTAAGAATTTTAAATATGGAACTTAAAAATACTGATATCAAATTTTGAATGGCGGTATGCTATTTCTTAAAAAATATATTTGTATTTATTTCACCATTTTATTTTTGTTTTATTTATAATCGCATGTGCAAAAGTTATGTTCAACATGAAAAGCTGCATAAAATTTTATTCGCTGTTGCTTTATCATTTACATCTCTCATAAATTCAAAATATGTGTTTTAAAAGATATGATATAAAATTTAAGTGACGCCTTGATGTGACTTTAAAAGGTTTGTTTTTTAAAATTCAATTTAAATTATTTTTGACTTGGTTAAAATATTTTTTTTACATCTACACAATACTTTTAATTTTCCAATTCACTGTTAAATATATCACTTTCATTGAATCTATACTATGCATTGAAATGTATTTATTTCAATAAATTGATTTATCTTTTGTGTCACGCTATTCAAAATTGTGAGTAAGATTTATGTAAATGGTTTCTTTGCGTCATTGTGTCCAAACTACATGAAATGTATGAAAAAGGATAGTTTGACGCAAATAAACCATTTACATAAATCTTACTCACAATTTTGAATAGCGTGACACAAAAGATAAATCAATTTATTGAAATAAATACATTTCAATGCATAGTATAGATTCAATGAAAGTGATATATTTAACAGTGAATTGGAAAATTAAAAGTATTGTGTAGATGTAAAAAAAATATTTTAACCAAGTCAAAAATAATTTAAATTGAATTTTAAAAAACAAACCTTTTAAAGTCACATCAAGGCGTCACTTAAATTTTATATCATATCTTTTAAAACACATATTTTGAATTTATGAGAGATGTAGATGATAAAGCAACAGCGAATAAAATTTTATGCAGCTTTTCATGTTGAACATAACTTTTGCACATGCGATTATAAATAAAACAAAAATAAAATGGTGAAATAAATACAAATATATTTTTTAAGAAATAGCATAACGTCATTCAAAATTTGATATCAGTATTTTTAAGTTCCATATTTAAAATTCTTAGAGCATAAGATAAAGTGCTGCGTCAGAAACTTTTAACCGGTCAAGGGTTTTTGCATTGATACTATTTTACAGAAATTCTGATAAAAGGTCCTTCAAGAATACGAACCTCGACTAGCGCAATAAATCAATTCTTAAATATTTAATAACTGCCGGAAAAAATATTTAGAAATGCAACTATATTAAATTAGAATTATCTGTATTGTTTATGCCACCTGGATAGACCTTTAACAGTGCCGAAAGCAAACGCTGCGTGTTCATATGAGTTCGCGAGCTTAATGTGCGTAAGTTAGGATTTGACTGGAGGCTTATATTCGATCCGCCCTGTTTGAAAGGTTAATTTTTATAGTATGCAATACAGAGCTTTCTCTTTGGCTTTTTTCTCTCCATAAATTTCGATTTGATACTGGAAATTCTGAAAGGAGAATTTTTAATTTAGGTAAACTGGAAATATCTGCCACAATACGAGTAACAGCAATACTTTTCAGATTTTCCAGTACGAATTGGGTTTTCTGAATAAAAAAAGTATTCCAAACTGGCAACCCTGGTGTAACATACAAGCAACCCCCTTTTTATCATTTTAAGGGGTAGAAAATATGTTGTTAAATTGTTGAAATTTTAAATGGCTTCAAAATCTACCAAAAACCGATTTAAAAGTAATTAAATGCTTTCCTGAAACTCTGTTCTAAGGTTCGTAGATTTAAAATAAATAATGGATGGATACATAATTCAAGCAATTTGTAAATACATTTTTATATAATATGTCAACTGTATTATTTTATATATTAATTACTACCTGTAACCCGTGACGTCGTTCACGTAGCGTTTAAAAAAAGAAAATGTTTTTACCCACTTCCAGGCTGCTGTTGCGTTGACGCAACGATAAAAACAAATGCGATGCTTAACCCTTTGAGGGACAAGCAATAATGTCTCTGTAATATTGAACTCTCACAGGAATTAAAAAAAATATATTATAAAATAAGGAATTGTAATTATTGACCATTTCGCCTACAGAGCTAAAGATATAAATTTAGTTGAAGGTTTCTGGTGCAAATCTTGCTTCAATTTGGTGGGATATAATATATCCCACAGCCCCTCAAGCGGTTAAATTAACAATGATGCTACTACTATTTTTTAATTAAAAATTTGCCTTATTTAAGTAACAGAAACCTTAACATAAAATAAAGCAAAGATTATCTTTCAAAATTTTCGATGACAAACGTATTTCGGCAAAAAAAAAAAAAGTTGAAGATTCCTATTATATAGTTTCGGCGGTAAGTGGTTTAATTAAGAAAGCATTTCTGTTCCGATAATTAGATTCATATATGACGCTAATCAACGATTTACGACATTTTAAAAGAGAAAATACGTTATTTCTTCTTATTTTAGATACCTTGACATAACACAATCATAAAATAGGTATATTTTGTGCCAAATAATTTAAACAATGACAAAAATCAAACTGCAACGAATGAAAAAAATTGGGTTATGCAAAAGCGTTGAAATCGACGAATCTCTTCGTAAAACGAAAAGAAACACTGAGTGAATTTCGGTGCAACATTACATTTTAGGTGGTATTTGGTTTGAAATTTGTATGCATTGCATCCTATAAGACTTTACAAAAAATCTATTATTTAATTCATCAACCGCTAAAACTATAAGATTGAGGTTGAAAACTTTATAGCTGAACGTCGTTTGCCATCACAAATTTTGAAAGATAATTTTTGCCTTAATTGATATTACGATTTTATGACTTTAAGTAGGTAATTTTTTTAATTGAAAAATAGTGGTGTGTAGGTAAATAATTTTAACATAAGTATTTATTTTGACTGTTGTGTCTTACGCAACACCAGCGGGTAATGGGTAAAGTAAAATATAGTAAAATAAAATAAAAAGGTTATTTTTAAAATTACAAAATACTTTTACTCTTTAAAAGCTAAAAGACATGTGAAACTAAAATCGGGTTGCTAAACCACGATTTACAATTTCGTCTGCAATATATTTTGAGCTTCCGAGCCTTAAATTCGATACTGGCAGAGGGGAAATTATGTTACTTTGACGCAAGCATTAGGCTTCAATTATTATGACCTTTAAGATTTATGAACGAAAGTACAACTTACGATTTTTTTAGAAAGGTATTTTTATACATATTTTCTGAAATAATTGGTTTCTGAAAAAAAAGGCTTCAAAATTTGGGTTTTTTCAGGGAATGAAATTATTTTTTTAGATTTTAAGAATAAAAATAACTATTTTGCTAAACATGACGTCATTCTCGACGTGGATACTCAACGTTCATATTTATTAACCATTTTTTCAAACCTTTTTTTTAATCTTTTTTTTTTATTTTAGATGAAAAATTAAACATTCATGTTATCCTTGCGCAGTTTATAAATCGCCAAGTATTTATAATAAGTTTCTTTAAATAAGACTATGTAAAGAAAAATTAATAATAAGAAATAATATCAAATTCAGAGATAATTTTATTTCAACGACACAAAATATCCATTATATATTCTTCAAATGACGTAAACTTTTGTCTTCTTTCCGTAGTTATCAATATTCATGTACCTTGTATGATTAAGTAGTACTTGAAATTTTCCCTTTCATTTCAAATATGATGTCAAATTCACCTTTTTTTTATCTTCATTTTTTTTATCTCTTTACTGTTTCATTTGACAATCTTTCAAATGAAAAATAATGTGAAGAAAATTTATTCTTCCGATTTTTTTTTTTTTTTTTTTTTTCGATAGCGTCAAGAAAGATTGTTAAATTTTATAGCAGGGTTCCCAAATGGTTCGTCAACTGAATACCAATATTTTCTTAAAATTTTTTTTCTTCTTAGATTTTTCTCCGTGCAGAAATCGTGTGTTAAAAATTGCGCAAATGTTGTAAAAACCTACGATGAAATATTTACCCTGAATTTGTTACAATCGCCTATTTTAAATAGTTGAAATGCGGTTTTCTTTTTCTTTTTTAATTTTGCTCAAGATTTCTAATGAGCCATTTAATATTTTTACATGCAATATTTGTGGATTCATAGATTATATCTGTATCCTAAGACTGAGCCAAAATCTGAATTTTAAAAGTAGGGCATTTTTTTTTCGGAGTTTATCTACATATTTTCGTTTTTGCTGATGAAACAACAAACATATTTAAATAGATTAAACATTTCTACTCAGGCGTCTCTTACACAAATTTTATTCGGTCAGTACTACTTTTTAAAAAGAAGTTCCCTTCAAGTACACAATTTCAAAAATACTCTCAATAAATAAGGCAAATTTCACTTTCCTTTATTACTGGTGCAAAAAACTAATTTTGCAAAGAAACATGATGTCACTGCAGCGGCGGCAACGGAGTGCAAAATGGTTAATTTTATCACCATTATTATAATTGGTAAGTAAATCACATGAGTTCTAATTTTCAAAATAGTAAAAAAAAAAATCCGCGCCAGTATTCGAACTAGAGATCTCTTACCTGAAGCTGGAATGCCCTGCCATCTGAGCAATCCCGTACGAACCCGGAGGATCTAATTCACCCCTCAAACCTCACTGACCGTGGCATCTAATGAATTAGGACCTCCAGATTAGACCGGGGTTGCTCAGATGGCTGAGCATTGGCAGCTTCAGCCAATAGATTCCTAGTTCGAATCATGGGCCGCAGGCACAGCTGGAAATTTACAACCCATGTAAACATATTCAGGTTCAGTATTCAGATAGAGATATAGATATAATTTATAACGTCTAAAAACTGCTTTGAAAAATATTGAGTATTTTCAGAAATATCTTGCTCGGAATTCGGAAAATTTCATTTCTGGATGAATCTTTTAAAAGAATCGTATTTAAAAACTTGAGATGTCCAGAGTTTTAATACACATGTATTAGTTTACTTGCGAGTCAACTATAATTATATACTACATGAAAAATATTCTATAACCATTTGGACTCCGTCTCCTCTTACAAAAATTTATTCGATCGGCACCACTTTTTTTAAAGAAGTTTCCTTCAAGTACACAATTTCAAAAATGTTCTGATGAAATAAGGTAAATTATATTTTCCTTTATTACTGGTGCCGAAAACAAATTTTGCAAAGAAAGATGATGGCCTCGCAGCAGAGACAACCGGAGTGCTAAGGATTAAATGCATCAAGATGTTCCACAAATATGTTACGGCGAGCTTCTACGAAAACTATAGAAGCACAGCTGCCAACTCTTCCGCTTTTTCAGACCACAAAAATTTAATGGAAATTTTGCCTTATTTAACCCCTTAATACTCGCTCTCGTCATATTCACGGGCTGTGTCTTTTACTCAGATTATTTGATTCCCACCAGTTTTATAAAATAGTGAAATTGGCTATATTTTAGTATCGTTTTACCTGACATTAAATAAGGTGAATATTTCTTTTTCATAAAAGTGGTGCCAATAAGCAATTTGAATTTTTAAACCGTAATTTAATTCGATCGTTAAGAGGTTAATTAGCATATTACGGCTATTTAAAAAGGTAAAATTTACTATAAAAGTTTTGTGGAACACTAAAGTTTAAGTTTTTGGAAGCTATGTAGAAGCCACACAATCTTTAAAAATCTTGAGGTTAGGTAGTTTTCTCAGTTTCATGCATCAATAAAAATATTCTGCTGTATAGAATTTTCGAGTTCATAAACTATGGTTCAATATATGATATAAATACATATGTTTTAGACTAAAACTTGCAAATTCTTAATACATGAAAAATTACATGGGTTGAACTAAAGATTCAACGTCCACGTTTGCCTATGATATTTGTCTATAAAATAGTACACCCCTTGAAAGGCGATGTTTCATATTTGGACCACTTAGTTTTAACTCATGCCACACTACCACCAAAATTTTTGAATGAAAATTTTCCTTTTATCAATTACGCGAAGAAAAGCTTTCTTATTTTCAAGTGAATTTGTCTTTAAATTCTTGTGTGAATCAATAATTTAGTACTTTACGCACATAAGTGGTTTGCCCCTGAAAGGGTTAAGAAATGTTGTTCTACGCCCCAACGTCTATCTTCGATAACGAAAATGTAAAAATTAGGTTTAGAATTGATGCCTTAACCCCTTGAGGGGCGGTGGGATATATTTTATCCCACCTACGATTAATGAAGATTTACACCAGAAAAATTTTATGAAATTTTACTTTTTTAACTTTGGTGGATAAAAGTCGTAAAATTGCTTTTCCTTATTTTCAAATAATTTTTTTCTATTTTTCCGGTGGGAATTCAGTATTACACAAACGTAATTGCTTGCCCCTTAAGGGGTTAACCCGTTGAAGGGCGGTGGGATATAATATATCCCACCTAATTAAAATTCCGAAATGCTACCATAGCACATGAATTTTGGAATGAATTTTTACTTTTATAATTAAATTATTCTTACTTTTATATTACTTTTATATTTATTACTTTTATAATTAAATTATTAATTATTATATAATTAATTAATTATTAATTATTTATTAAATTATCTTTCACTAATTTTCAAATAATTTTGTTCTTAACCCTTAAATGCGCGATTTTTTATTTTGTTTCGAAATAATTATATACGATACTCTGAAAGGATTATAACACAGGAAAATTAATGAAAAAAAATCAGAGATATATTTTTCATTTAATACGTCGATCTTTTCTTCTGTTTCACGTCTGCAATACAAGTAAAAACTACTGCCGTGTGGCTCTTTTAATCTAAAATAATGCAAAATGGTAAATACTTTAATAAGTATGTCTCCAAATACATTATTTCGTTTAATTATTTATTTTATAAAACTTAACCTTTAACCCTTTAATTCCTATGACAGAATACGTTCTAGAACATACGTAGTCCAGAGAATCTGACTTCACACCAGAAAGTTTCAATGCTTAATTTTGCTTTATTTAAAAACGGAATGTCTGTTTTTTTTTTTTTTTTTTTTTTTAATTAAGGCAAATATTGATATTTTAATTTTCTGGTGTGAATTAGGAATATGCGAATAAAAAAAAATTATTAAATTCATAACAGTGTAGTTTGCATATATGTAAAGCTGCGCAGTAAAGGGTTAAATCCCGATATGAATCAATGATTCAATATTTAATTAACATAAGTACTGTGCCTCTGAAAGTATTAAAGGAATACAAGACTGGGTGCAGTCCTATGGGAAATATGCTTGTTTTAATACGCGTTTTCTCGGAAACTACCGATTTTGATGAAATTTGGAATCCATATTCACTAGGTTATACTCAAGACTTATGGGAAATATTTCTTTTCCGCAATTAAAACTTTTTATTTTAGAGTAATTGCAATTTTTTTAGAAATTTTCCATTTTTGGGATTATTTTTTTAAAGTAATTAATTTCCTTTTAACTGTCTGTTGCATTTGATATTATATTTACGCTCTATCACCAAAACAAAATTAACAAAATTGCTCGATTACTTTATGAGATATTGGGATTTGTATCTGAAATGTACGATTTTGCAGAAGAGCTAAATAATTTAGACACGTCTAACTTGTGTGAAATTCTTGAACAGTTTTATCAAACACATGAATTAAAGTGTATATAAATATTTGGATAAAACAGATTTACCTAATAAATGAGTATAAAATGTTAGAGTGCAATTAATGCGAGTGGGCTTGCGGTCCCAGTCTTGTTTTCCCATAAGAAAAACTCTGCCGTGTGTTTGTATCACAATTTGTGGTCTTGATAATGAACTTTTAAACATTACAGAACTAAAAAATATTCGCCAGTGGCAGCATTGTAATAGCAGCAGGACAGGTAAGATGACCCGGTTCTCTGCATTTGTAGCGTCCGTGCATTGACACAAGAAGCACTTTTTTATTCAACTTTTAAAAAAAAGTGGTGAGAGTTTTAAAAATGTTTGCAATAAGACCTACAACTAAAGGTACCCTAAACAATGTTTACATGTTTTGTTTTTTTTTTTTTTTTTTTTTTTTTTAAAGGGGCATCCTAAACATTTTAGTGTGTACTGTCGGAATCACAGATATCAAACGGGAAAGTTTCTTTTCTGAGCTCCTCATTGTGTGGCGAGCATGTTAACCCTCTCGCTGCGTAACCCGAGAAATACTCGAGCATGCATTTTCCGTCTAATTAATATTATTTGGTTATTCCCACCAGTTATTTTTTAGAGGAAACATTCTCTAATTTAATCAGGACATTTTCTCTGATTATGATAGTCCAAATTTCTACTTTAAAGTACCGGTGTTAAAAGATTAAAAATTCTGTAAAAGACGCTCATCGCGAAGAATTACTTACGCAGCGAAAGGGTTAATCACTGGACTGGGGAGATCTACATCGGATGTTACATAACTAAGACTTCATACAATGCATATTTTAGAGGTTTGTTACGACCGATTTCCTGCACGAGTCATATAATGCTGGGGGGGGGGCAGTGTAAATTGCCCTACTAGAGTATCTTTCTAAGGTAATCTAGCCCATGTTTAAGCAAGGTTCGTAGTAATCCGCTCAAAACTTCTTGAAGGACATAGTTTCGAATTAAGCACATTTCGTCTACCAGCTTTGAATGCAAACCCTCTCGGCCACTGACGAGGCCATGTGATTGACAGTGTCTTCATTATACGCATTAACCCTTTCAACGGCGATTGTACGTTTATGAAACCACTTAATCGTAATTCATAAATGCCACAATGGCACCAGAGTTTTGGTATAATATTTTCCGTTAATTACGTATGTGAAATATAGTCCGTTTCATATTTACAGGCAAATCTGTTCCTAAATTCCGGTGCCGTTCATTTCCTTCAACATTTTAGCAATGGAAGAGCTTTGCGCTTGAAAAGGTTAAAAATATCACGAAATATGCATGAGAATACAGTACATTAAAACAGGGTTGCTACGGGGTCAGGGAATTCCCTGACTTAACACCAGTATTAATTTAGAGAAAGACTCGGCTTTTGGAATTGCGCGATTATGTTAGATAAAGTAAGATTAGTTTTTCTGGATACAAATACTGCTATATTAGATAAAAGCGTAGCAACCCTGTTAAAAACAGTTCAAATGTGCACAAGGAACAGGAATTCTAAATTTTACACTTTTTCTCCATTTTATAGATTTTCGCATACTTACTTTTCGCTTAGGATAAAGACAATAACATTTCAAAATTGTAATAGTCTAAGACAGGGGCGTCAAACTGTGGCCCGCCGGATACCACTAAAATTTTACAGTTATCTTTGCCTTATCTAATCGTCAAATTGCTGCGATTCAACTTGTCGACTATTTCTTTAAAATTTTAGTGGTATCCGGCGGGCCACAGTTTGACAACCCTGTTCTAAGAGCTAAAAACGTTTTCGTCACCTGATTATATCAAGGCTCATTTTTCAATTCCTTCTATTAGCTCACACTCTCCCTATATTTATTTATTTATATATTTATATATTTATCTTGTTCAAATTTTCTATCGTTAATAAAATACTCATTATTCATCCTATCAAGTTGAAATAAATTTTTTAAAACTTGTACTGGATGACAATTGATGTTAATACAGTTTTTTCAAATATTAATTAATTAATTAAATTTTAATTAATTAATTTTAGTTTTGCATGGGTAACAAAATGGCGGCCATTGGTTATTGGAGTTCAATGAAAGTATTTTCAATAAGGGGTTACCATAGGAGGGACCCTGTTCTGTCGCCAAATACCGCCTCGTTTGTCGCCAACTTGGCTATATATCGCTAAATTTGGCGGCCAAAAGTGACGCCAACTTAGCGATATCTGTAATATTTCGCCAAATTACCGTAGAGTTCCATTGTAAACCTACTTGCCTATAGAAAATCCACAAATTGAGATATTTTAATGCAACAAAAACTAATATTAGCTTGATTATATTAAATTTTTCTTTGATGGTTCCGTTACCAGGTTATACAACGTTATCAGTCGATATACAGAAGTATGATTTGGTTGAAAAAAGCAAATTTTGTTTTATTTCTTGGGTTTCTAGGTTTCTAGGTTTTATTTCTTGGGTTACTAGTTTGTCACGTTACATATTACCCGTAAGTACTTAATAGTTGTAACCGTAATGATATTTTAAAATACATGTTCATTACTCACCTCGAATTTTTTAGGTGAGCAACAACTCCAATAAATAAAGGGTACATTTATTAATCATCTCAGTTTTAATAAAGGTAAATTATCGTATGATAAAATACTTAGAAATTACTCTTTCTACACTTATTTTCTAAAAAGGGTATTTTCATCATCTGAATATTTCTTGTTTAGCATTTTATAAGTCGAGGAAAACAAAGATAAGGCTCTCTCAAATTTCTGTAAAATTAAGGTAAATCTAGGAGAGTCTGCGCACATTTCAAAAGACAGGTAAATCGTAAATGTATCCAGGCTCATGTAAAAAATGCATGTATGCATTATTATGATGTGACATCTAATATTCATACATATTATAACATCGATGTGTGACATACCATGTCACACATCTGATGTACATATATATATACCCATTATGTATGATAAATGTTACCATGTCATTACAGTAACTAGTAACGTGTAACGTTACGTTAAATATCCATAGTACTATATGACTAAGTTAGATATTTGCTTAATTTATTTATTTTTTACCTTAGTAAACAGCAATGTTTTGGTAAAGAACGCAAGAAGTGTTGAAAAGTTTTTCATAATCTATGCTTGGGGCATGATTTTTCTTTCTTATTGTATATGTATGCATAAAATTGGCTTGTATAACTCCATAAGAATTGATAGTATTTGATTACGATGATTTATAGACATTCGTACTACAAGATTCCGTGTTTTGAGAGAATAGCAACGAAGTTATATTAGAACAGGAAATTAACCCCTTAGTCGTCGCGCCCGAGACATTCACGGGCAAACCCATATGAACAAATTTCGTCGCGCCCGTGACACTCACGGGCTGGACGTCAAATGAATTTAGCTAATTTTTTCTGGTATTAACTTTGTATTTTTCTTTCACGAAAATATTTTTAAGTCTTATATACGTAATTATATTTTTATATTCTGTTCGCACCACTATACTTTTAAAGTATAGTTTTTAGTAAATTTCTCTTGCACTTTTTTTCGGAAATAGGGTAATATTGTTCCTTAAACAAATAGTGGTGTTCAGGAAATAAATTATCTCATGTCAATATTGCAGCATCGGTCCGTTAAGGAAGTCATAAAAGCTTAAAAGATGGGAAACTGAAATGACAAGTTTGTTTTAAGATCGTAATTGTTAATTTAAGGAATTGTACGAGTTGAAACACATGTTTTACTTGTTTCAAATCTGAATACATCTGGGTTACCGTTTTATAAATTTCTATGTTGAGTAGCTCAAGTGAAGAAAAAGGTTTTAGTGTTGAGATATCTGGAAATGAATAATTTTTTCAGATGTTTTTGACTCTGAAAAATCGGAAACTGAAGATGGTGATGATGACGCAATATTAAGCACACCTATACTTGCTATTCAAATCGAAGCCTAAGATTAACGTTTCGTTTGAAGCTATTTCGGGTATTCTGCAGTACTATGAACATTTTATAAAAGATGAATTGGCGGATAATACTCTAAGCGAAACGGATCGCTACGATGAGAAATGGGGAAATGTTTTGGCGAGAAAGGCAGATTGGAATGGCAGCCTATTTCGTAAAATAAAATGCTGTTGTTCCTTGCTCTTACTACTGTCGAAAAAACTGTAAAAAAAATTGTTAAAAATGAAAGTGAAAGAAAATATATTTTGGACTACACTTTATTCGTTAAAACCCAATTTATTTGCGATATTATGACGTACAGCGAATAGGTACAGCGAATTAAAAAAAAATTACATTTTTCGAATAATGAAGCTCAGGTTCCTCAAAATCCACCTAATCCGAAACTGTACAAAACTTCGAATGTTTGTGCGCATCTGAATGATTTGTAAAGAACAATTATCAACATCAAGTCGTTTATGTGAACACCATTTTCTGGATGTTATGACCCCTACGGACAACCTTACACACAATGAAAAATTTGTTCTTCCCATGAGAATAAATATGGAAACAAAATTATAAAATAAACCAAATATGAATTCAAGGAGTGTAATTTAGGAATATGCATGTCACGTTTCAAAGTTTCCCTTACATTGAAAATTTACTAAATTTTTAAAAATATATTGAATGCCAATTTTCAAATTAAATTTGAATGAAATTATCGTCTTCGTAGTAACATAAAAAATTATTTGATTTATATATGTCTTTAACTTTACTTAAAATGAAACCACAGGTTGCAGCATTGCATCGAAGCTTCTCTGCACGCCATGTGTGTGCAATACAATTAAATAAAAGATAAATAAAATTGTAAGTTTTAAAAATTTTATCCAACCTGAACACTTTCAAGAACAATGCACCTTCATTGCCTAAATGTCGAAATAAGAGATTGACATCAGAATTTATGAACAGATTTTTTTAGAAATTAAAAAAAAAAGAGCCAAATTTCACAAATTTTCTAAAGAAACATTTTTGTATAAAATTTCTGGGATTATTGGACTTTTGTGTATTCAAATTAAGGGATTTCATATACTTCAAACCACCCTTAAAAGGGTTAAATATTGAGAAAATACCCTTTTTTTTTTACTAATGAACTCAGAATTTTATGAATAATAAAATCGGGCAATAAGAAAAAAATCGACGATTTTTGAAGGGATTTTCCCAAAACTATGCGACGATTAAAGGGTTAATCCTCTCATCGATGATATCCTTGACCAATTAAAGCAAGCTGTAGTCTTTACAACCGTCGACCTCAAAAATGGATTCTTCCATGTAGACGTGTACCCGCAAAGCGTTAAGTACACCGCTTTTATCACATATGACGGTCAATTCGAGTTTCTAAAAGTCCATGACATATATGTCATCATGATGACATACATGTCATCATATGTGTCATCATGATGTTTTCATACATTGTCCATGATTATCACATGTAAAAAATGCATATATGTAAATAAAGGTAAATAAATAAAAAAAGGTAAGAATTAATTAACATACCAATAAAATAAACGGGTTAAGACGTTATATTAGTAATAAGCGTATCAATCAAACAAATTCCGTGAAAGTAAAAAGTTTACAATAAATCGAATCATAGAATCAGCAGCGTTTGGTTAATTAATGTCATACATGGTCAACATGAAAAATGTTAATTATTTGGTACATCGTGATGACATATATGTCATATATGATGTCATATGTCATGATGTCGATTATATCATATTATAACATCGTGCACATATTTACATATATGCATGATGTCACATAAATGTATGATTATATCAAGGCTCATTTTTTTTCTTTATGTTCTTCCCTTTTATGGTGTAGTTCGTTTGCGGGCGGTCTGGCAGTCCGGTGACGTTGCGTTTACCAGCGGCAGAAGGGGTTATGCAGGTCAAAAAACTTTAAAATTACGTCATTTTATCAAGGCCCATTTTTCTATATGTTCTTCCCTTACATGGTGTAGTACGTTTCCGGGCGGTGTGGCAGTTGGGAGACGTTGCGTTTACCTGCGGGAGAAGGGGTTATGAAGGTAAAAAAACTCCAAAATTTCGTCATTTTATCAAGGCTCATTTTTCTATATGTTCTTCCCATTTATGGTGTAGTACATTTGCGGGCGGTCTGGTAGTCGGGAGACGTTGCGTTTATCTGCGGAAGAAAACTCAAAACTGCGGGAGAAGGGGTTATGTAGTTCAAAAAACTTCAAAATTACTTCATTTTACCAAGGCTCATTTTTCTATGTGTTCATCCCATTTATTGTGTAGTAGGTTTGCTGGCGGTCTGGTAGTCGGGAGACGTCGCGTTTACCTGCGGGAGAAGGGGTTACTTAGCTCAAAAAACTTCAAAATTACGTCATTTTATCAAGGCTCATTTTTCTATGTGTTCTTCCGTTTTATGGTGTAGTTCGTTTACGGATGGTCTGGCTGTCCGGGAACGTTGCATTTACCTGCGGGAGACGGTGTTATGCGGGTCAAAAAATTCAAAATTACGTCACTTTAACAAGGCTCATTTTTCTATATGTTCATCAGTTTTATGTTATAGGTAAGTATGCGGGTGGTCTGGCTGACGGGAGACGTTGCGTTTAAATGCTGGTGAAGGAGTTATGCAGATCAAAAAACTTCAAAATTACGTCATTTTAGCATGCGTTTTGTTTACAACATCTGTTTCTACTAACTATTTGTGATATTAATCCATTATTGCCAGGCGTTACCAATGTCGCTAAGACCATGCCAGATCCACATTTATAGACAACATAATACTCTTTGGCTAACATACAACCTATAATTAATTTGCCAGACACAAATTCGGTGGCAAAGTTAATGCCGGACGGCTTTAAACATGGCAAAGAAAGTGCCTGTTTCAAAAGTGGTTTATAGTTTAAAAATTATAAGTCATCTTTACGTCATTTTATCAAGCTTAAAAATGACAAGATATTACACTTTTGCTAACAGACAACCTATAATTAATTTGACAGACACAAATTAGGCTGCAAAGTTAATGCCAGTCGGCTTTAAATATGGCAACGAAAGTGCCTGTTTCAAGAGTGGTTTATTGTTTAAAAATTATAAGTCATCTTTACGTCATTTTATCCAGCTTAAAAATTGCAAGATATTACTATTTTGCTAACAGACAACCTATAATTAATTTTCCAGACACAAATTCCAGACACTCTTGAACAAGGCACTTTCGTTGACATATTTAAAGCCGTCTGGCATTAACTTTGCAACCGAATTTGTGTCTGGCAATTTAATTATAGGTTGTCTATAAGCCAAAGAGTAATATCTTGTTATTTATAAGCTTGATAAAGTGACGTAAAGATTACTTCTAATTTTTAAACTATAAACCACTCTTGAAACAGGCACTTTCGTTACCATATTTAATGCCGACTGGCATTAACTTTGCAACCGAATTTGTGCCTGGCAAATTAATTATAGGTTGTCTAAAAGCCAATGAGTAATATCTTGTTATTTATAAGCTTGATAAAGTGACGTAAAGATTACTTCTAATTTTTAAACTATAAACCACTCTTGAAACAGGCACTTCCGTTGCCATATTTAAAGCCGTCCGGCAATAACTTTACAACAGAATTTGTGTCTGGCAAATTAATTATAGGTTCTCTGATAGCCAAATATTAATATATTGTAATTTTTAAGCTTGATAAAGTGACGTAAAGATGACTTATAATTTTAAAACTATAAACCACTCTTGAAATAGTCACTTTCGTAGCCATATTTAAAGCCGTTTGGCATTAACTTTGCAACGGAATTTGATTCTGGCAAATTAATTACAGGTGGTGTGCTGGCCAAAGAGTAATATCTTGTATTTTTAACCTTGATAAAATGACGCAAACATGACATATAATTTTTAAACTATAAACCACTCGTGAAACAGGCACTTTCGTTGCCATATTTAATGCATCTGGCATTAACTTGGCAACCGAAATTGTGTCTTGCAAATTAATTATAGATTGTCTGATATCCAAAAAGTAATATGATACCTATACATGTGGATCTGGCAGGGTCTTAGCAACATTGGCAACGTCTGGCAATAATGGATTAATATCACAAATAATTAGAGAAAACACATTTTATAAACAAAAATCATGCAAAAATGACGCAATTTTGATGTTTTTTCGCCTGCATAACCCCTATCCTCGCAGGTGAACGCAACATCTCCCGACTGCCAGACCGTCCGCAAACGTATTGCCCCATAAAAGTTAAGAACATATAGAAAAATGAGCCTTGATAAAAGACGTTATTTTGAAGTTTTTTGACCTGCACAACCCCTTTTCCCACAGGCAAACGCAACGTCTCCCGACAGCCAGACTGTCCGCAAACGTACTACCTCATAAAAGGGAATAGCATATAGAAAATGTGCCTTGATAAAATGACGTAATTCGGATGTTTTTTTCACTTGCATAACCCCTTCTGCCGCAGGTAAACGCAACGTCTCCCGACTGCGAGACCGTCCGTAAGCGTACTACACCATAAAAAGGAAGAACATATAGAAAAATGAGCCTTGATAAAATGACGTAATTTTGAAATTTTTTGACCAGCATAACCCCTTCTCCCACACGTAAACGCAACGTCTCCCGTCTGCTAGACCGTCCGCAAACGTACTACACCATAAAAGAGAACAACGTATAGAATAAACGGTCAAGTGCGAGAAGTACTCGCGCTCATAGGGTTTCGTACATTAAGTATATGAATTTTGAAGTGTATATGAATTTTGAACAATCGTTTTTAAAGAAAAGTAGGATTTCGTAAAAACTATACAACATTGGGTTTGGTATAGCTGTATATATACTAGAAAAGTATGAATGGGTAGACCGTAAAAGTTCAAAGAGATACGAAGCCTAAATAATATCAAATATTGCTATTCTGTATAAATCTTATTTAAATCTTCTCCTAGTCTGTTCATGATGAATTTAATTCGGCACTGATAATAAAAATAGTGCATATTTAAACTTCATTTGACATTACATAAAACTAAATTCAGCGTCGTAATAATCTTTTATTTTACAGTGTATCTAAAACAAAACACTTTTTCAAATTTTAAACTTGGCATTTTGCTAAGCTTCGAAAGGTGATAGCAAAGTAGCAATGCCGCTTTGGTCTCTGCCGCTTTTTTGCATACTGGTTTTCAGTCAACCTTTAAAGACACAATAGGTGTATTGAGAGAGCTACTCAATGCGAACTAATTGGGAATCCCATAGTATTTATGTGATTAAATCTCATTAAATTATTCTGTTTTTAACAATTTGACGTTTATTACTTTTATACCACTATTGGGCATTGCTTTACACAAATATATCCTTAAAATTAGTTATCTAGGCTTTAAAAGTGATGGAGCGCAGAGTACACCATCCCTGTCATTATGTATGTCCAAACCGTCCGTGTCTTTAACGATTAATATCTCGCCTAATTACCGACAATTTTTTATGAAATTCATGATCAACAATGCTTTTATACTTCTGCTACGATAGGTACTTCTAGCGCTGCTCAACACTTTTACTGAATGCCCGTAAATCGAAATTTGTGTGTAACGGAAAAATGCGATTTTCTCAAAAAAGAAGTGACTTATGGCAATCGCTATAAATTTCCTGCAAGGTTTAAACTAACGTCCACTACCTCTAATTTTTTCAGAATTTTAGTTTCAGTAGATTCGATATTAGATGGGGTGGGGGAACATATTTTTGCACTACATTTTCGACAATAACTTTGAAAATATAATACCGAAAATTAAAAGAAATGTATTTTTGAGTTCCTTGTTACGAGAGCTTTCACACGATATACAAAGAAAATATTTCTTTTTTTCAAGTAACTTAATTAGCCCCTATACATTTGTCCTAAATATGTTTATGAACATTTATTAATCTGTTGATATGTGGGTCAATAGTCTTTATTTTTTCCCCCAATTGGAACTTTACACGTTCAATAGTTTACGAGTAAAGTGGCTGTGACATACAGACAGACACAGGAGTGATCTTATAATATTTCCGTTTTTACTTTTTAACTACGGAACCCTAAAAATGAGCCTTGATAAAATGACGCAATTTTGAAGTTTTTTGACCTGCATAACCCCTTCTCCCACAGGTAAACGCAACGTCTCCCGACTGCCAGACCGCTCGCAAACGTACTACACCATAAAAGGGAAGAACATATAGAAAAATGAGTCTTGATAAATTGACGTGTTTTTTGACATTGACTCTTAGACTATAAGAAATTTTCTTACAAATTTACGGACATTTCATCGGGAATATCGTCTCTTATAATGTATCATAAAGATATATTTTTGAGATGAGAAACAATAAAATTTTCTACAAGAATATCGTTTTTTGAGTTTTTTAGAAAGCTCGGTTGGGTGAATGTCTGGTTGAGTGTTTTTAATTGGCGCAAGGTAACCAATCGACATGCAGCGCAAGACACAAGTTAGAATACTTAATAAAATATAAATCTGTAGAAAAAGCTATATCTATGCTAATCTAATATTTTACACATATCATTGCAATAATGTAATATTTAGAAGAAATTACTAGATTTCCCTATGTCACATCACCTACGAAACCACTCCATACAAATTATGAGTGTTTAATAGCCACGAAACGACATTTTTAAGTTTTTCACTCTAACTGCCCGCCACAAAGACACGCAGTTAGTTAACTAGAGTCGGCATCAACAGCGGCATAAATACAATCTCTTGCAAATTTAATTGATTTTAATTAAATAAGGTCTGCTACATTTTTTCCGGTATCTGATGATATTTTTTATATATTTTTTAATTAAGGAAAAACAAGCATTTAAATAACTGCCGACCTCCCCCTTTTTTTACCTTTAAGTCAAAAACCATATTTCACACTGAAAGTTTTCTTAATAAATAAAATCAAATACGTACAACATAGAAGCAGAAAACATTTTATTACATAATTTTTTTATTCAAACTATGATTATATAATTTAGAAAAAAAAACTTAAGGTTAAAAAGCTATGCATATTTGTTTTCGTACACTTTTCAGTTTTTGTGTAAGTCGGTGTTGCCAGTTGAGGTACTTTTTTATTCATATTGCTTTATTCTCACCACCTTTAAAATATATATATATATATATTCGTATTATTAATATGGGACCAAATAAGGTAGATAATAAAATATCAAAACAATTGCAACAATCAAGCAAATTTAAAAAGGAATACAAATGGCAACAGTGGCGAAAGTAACCAAATCCGTGTTTTACATAGAACTGCGTAGCTGTCCAACATTACTTGCGTGCTTATTCACACATTTCTGACGGACCTGCAAAATAATTAATTATTTTTGCTATCATCAGCTGCGAGAAATAAAAACGTTTGAAACTGTGACAGGCTGATTTTAAACTTTTTTTGTCGACATGACCATCTATATTCGATACGTCTAGAACATTTTTTTAATATGGCATAATCATTTCAAAAGTGGTGTAATTATACAATGCACCGATTTTTCTCAATTAAAAGTCGATTCCAAAATTGGAGGAAAATAATGTGTACTCTAGTAATATAATTTAATGCGGAAATTTTTTTCTGGTTCTATTGGCTTGATTACTACAACATTTATCTCTCACTTTGGTTTTTAATTATCTTCTGCAACGTGCGGAGCTCTTCCGGTGCATTCTGCCTTATTCATCGGGGACCCAGGTTAGTTCGGAAAGAGTTTTGTTGGAAACACACTAGACGCTGCGGAAAGCAGAGAGGATCCCGAAACTAGGTTCATTTAACACTAGAACGCCCGAAAAATGTCGATCCGACTCCGACCTAATGATTAATTGTCAACTGGAACCAGAAATTCTTTAAAAAAAAAAGTTAAATTTTAGCCACGCAGATTTATGTTAAATAAATCAGTCAAATAATTTCAAGTAAAAATTTTGGTGTAAAATATTTTTATGAAACTTGAATAAAATTTCCGGGCGTTCTAGTGTTAAAGCAAAAATTTTTATACGATGCGGAAAAATTGGAATTCAAACATAAGTATATAATATTTCTTCCCATTTTGGGATCGACTTACTCTCAAGCATAAACAATATATTTTATAATTAGTAATAAATTTATAGGTGTGATTCTTGATTCACATTTTAATTAAACATTCCTAGCTAAGTAAAATTTTAATCGTTATATACTACACTACTTAAAGAGAAACTGACTTTTTTTCGCCCTTTTTTCGTGTGGATATAGGTATAAAATGTAAATCTATACATATTTCAGAATTTTAAAAAAAATGTACTTTTAATAACGTACTTCTAATGTACTTCTAATTCTTAAAGTATTTATATGTATTTGTGGAAAATACAGTCAAGATATGTAATTATAGTCAGGAGCTAAAGGACAGGTACACACTACATGGATGGGATTAAACATACAGGGGTCGTACGGGTGCTTGAATTTTGAGACTAAGAAATTCTTCGGTAGCAGTATTTTCTTATGAAAAATCTCTTTTTAAATAAGGCGAAATTTCTTCCGTTTAAACTAGATTTATTTTTCCATAAAAAAATTCTGATATTTCGCTTTGAAAATAACGGTGCCCGTACGAACCCTGATATAGACAGTTGTTATTATAGCTTATCACTTTGCAATTTAAAAATAACCAATTTTTTATACTTCTATTTAGCAGAAATGATCTATTTTAAACGCTTTTTCAAAACTTAAAGCCTTAGTCCATTTTAAAATAAAATTTCTGACATTCGAATACTATATTTGATTTTATCTAAATTTCGAAACGACTCCATCGAGTACAATTATAGAAGGTTTTGTTGTAGTTGGCTATTCACGTAATAAAAATCAAGCATTAAAAACTACTCTATACATTTTTATTACCTGGGATGAGGTCTGATTATTTTATTAGGAATTTACATCAGCTTGATCATCAGTTGCGGTTTCGCAATATTTCTACTATTCCGCTGTATTAATACAGTTATTTACATAGAAAAATGTTCCTTGAATTTTTTTAAAGCATTCGCAATAAAAAAATTTCGCAGTACGTTCCAACTACATTTGGAAGAGGAAACTGAAGGGAATATGATGTTTGAGATAACCGGTATTCATGAAATGGACAGAGATCTTCTTTATTAAACAGAATGTTTACAATACATTTTTAACTGAACGAAAAGTATATTAAAAATATGTAGTTAGCTTCAGAAGTTTATTTTACCATTGCCGATGGTAAAAACTATCATAACTAAGTCATTAACACATTCACTGCCACAAAAAGTAAGAAGTTTCAAATTTCTTCTTGAAAGTCGTTTGCCACCACAAATTCTGAAAGGTAAATTTCGTTTTACTAATATAGCGAAATT
The DNA here is from genome assembly GCA_963932465.1 of Maratus speciosus. Taxonomy (NCBI): domain Eukaryota; kingdom Metazoa; phylum Arthropoda; class Arachnida; order Araneae; family Salticidae; genus Maratus; species Maratus speciosus. Next base: position 134,219,821 of record OZ010794.1, read on the forward strand.
TCTGCCAATAAATAAGGCATTTTTTTTTATTTTAAAAGAATGGTGAGAAAGTAATAAATTAAAGCCACGAATATTAAAGCTACGAGTTAACTCGTAGCGTGGCAGTCAACATGTTAAGAAGTCTGGATAATTTTTATCTTTATGTCAGGGGTGGCCAGCTGTTGCACTCTGGATATCAGTGATTTTTTAAAGAAATGACCGAATTCTTAAATCGCAAAGATTTGATGATTATATAATACAATAATTACTGTATAATTTTAGTGGTGTCCAGCGTGACACAGTTGGACACCCCTGCTTTATATATTGAGAATGGATATTTTGGAATTTTTTAAACAAAATTATTACTACTGTTTAGTGATTTCTTGCATTAAAATAACTTTAAATCTGTTGATTTAAGTAGACATTATGTAGTCATATGACTTAAAAAAAAATATTTTTTAATTATCATTTTTGAACTTGGCAGCCACTACAAAATCAAAATTTGTTATTTCAGTTGAAATGTCGATACGATATGTTGGTTGAATATCCTTGACACATATTGGTTGTGTATTGATTGGGTACACTTGGGTTGTAATACTTGACTCATTTCAAAATACAATGAATAAAAAAATTATATGCATAGACGAATGGGGTTTGAACGAAAACGCTTATTAAAAATAAAAATTTTAAATTTTCCAGTCACGTATGTTATTTTTAATTTTATGACATTCATATCTTTCTATTTTTAGTGCTAAAAAAATCTGAAAATTCATAAAATTATTTGTATTATTACACGTACGCTTTGGTTAAACAAAAGATATATTGTGGTTATTGTTGTGTTTCTTAGAATGACAGCACTTTTCGAAATATATGTATTTTAACCCCTTAACTCTCTCTCCCGTTGTATTCACGGGCTGTGTCTTTTACTCAAATTGTTTGATTCCCACCAGTTTTAGAAAATAGTGAAATTGGCTATATTTTAGAATAGTTTTTCATGTCATTAATAAGGTGAATATTTCTTTTTCATAAAAGTGGTGCCAATAAGCAATTTGAATTTTTCAACCGTAATTTAAATCGAGCATTAAGGGGTTAAGTTTACGAATTAAAAAAAAATTAAATTTTCGAAAGTTTCATAAATAACACTAATTTAATAACAGCTTTTAACCTTTTCAAGGAGTGATCACTCAATTCTAATCCCCAACTGACAAACTTGCAGCAGTCGTATTTGTCCTGAAATTTCAAGACCAGGAAATTCTTCGGTACCAGTATTTTTTATAGAACATCTCTTCTTAATAAAGGCAAAATTTTGCGGGTTTAACCTAGATTTACCTTTCTATAAAAAATTACTGATATTTACCTTGAAAAACTCGCTGAAGCGTACGAGCCAGTACCTACAGGACAAGTTTTGAATAAAAGGTTTACTAAATTGCAGTCAGCAATAAAAATAGAGAAGATGCAATATATTTTGATTACCAAATCGTTCCAAAAAAGTGCATTTGTAATCGACAAGAAATTTTGTTAACATAGCTCTTTATTGTTTCGTCTTCATATTAAATCTTACCAAATTGTGTAACTCCCAATACGACCAACAAATTTTTGTAACCATCTTTTGCCAAATATGTTGTCAAAATTGAGTATTGATACCAAAAATTTTAAAGATTGGTAAAATATCACAACTTATTATTATGAGGTTGATTACCGCCGGGACAAACTTTCACCAGTAAATTTAAAGAGACATGCTCTCCTTATTTAAACTATTAATGTAAAATTTCAGTGATAAATAATGGCGAAAACGGATATTATTTTTTACTGGTGGAAAATTAATTTGGCAGTTGTCAGGCCATGAGCTTCCACCATAATTTGACAACTTCCTCTCAGTGTCACTGAAAAAGATTATAACACCTGGGAAAACCGCCACCAGTAAAAACAAATATTAAATTTAATTCAATTTATGAGAAAAATGTTTCATGAAGAAGTCGCTAAAATAAGGCAAAATTTTCTATTAAAAATTGTTGGGAGTTCACTCTGGCGGTAATTAGAAACTGTTGATATGACGTAAAAAAATAGCTACCATATTTTGACAAGATCCTCAGTTATTTCAATCGCAACTTGTAGAAAATGCGCAATATCTCCCCTCCTCTTTATTCATAACTTCATTCGGGCGATAAACAATATTTCCTAAACTATTTGTTCGTTATTTCTGAAAACAGCTAACCATGTGAACATTTTTCTAACAAAATTACTTTGCCCCTAAAAAGTTTAATGTTTTTTAGGGAATCTTTCAAAAATATTTGAAATTGTAACAACACTAATTAGAACTAAGGGTTTAGGAGTTAGCTATTGGTCAGCGATAAAAGGGTACACACAGTATACTTACATTTCTCACATGGTGGCCTCCCACTCGATATGTTTATAAGTACTTTCGTAATTGTATAAAGACGTAGCACCAATAATCGTCGTCCGGTCCGTACTACTGTCTGTCTATCCGTCTGTCCGCTGATAACAACGCAGAAACTACCCGACCGAATGGTTTGAATTTTAGTAGGTATAATCGCTGCAGAATTTTCTCTGGACAGTTCAAATTTTATAAAAATGGAATCAAAACTTAAAAAGATATTAATAAAAGTTTTTTTCATTCTATTAAATCCTATCATATGTAATTAATGCAATGATATCCCATTATACGTAATGATTGTAAGTTGAAAAGCTGACGACGTCATATTTAAGATGGAGCCCTATTGTTTCCGTACCACTGAATTTAATATGTAAGATCGTAATAAATTTTGTATTCATGCAGTTTTGCAGGAGAGTGCACTCTAAACTGAAATGTCTGAAATTCAGACATTTAAGTGTCTGAAACACAGTGTTCAATTTTCAGACGTTTTAAAATGTCTTAAAATTTTCAGACACTTCTTGTATCTGAATTTCAGACACTTAAGTGTCTGAAACATGAGTGTTCAATTTTAAGACGTTTTAAAATGTCTTAAATTTTTCAGACACTTCTTACGTCTGAATTTCAGACATCTCAAATGTCTAAATTGTGGCCATCTTTGAGCCCCCTTTTTTGTTGGGGGGGGGGCAATATGAAGCCATCTTTGACCACTTTTCTTTCTAAGCCATATACGCAGCCATGTTTGACCACATTGAATCATTTTTTATAAATGGGAATAATTTGTTACCATAAAGCAGAGCAGATTGCAGCGTGGGAAAAATGGAATGCTTCTCTGCCCCTTGATTTAAGGATACCCCGAATTGGGTATGAAATTTTCATAAAGCTGATATTTTAAATCAGTTTTGATATTATGAGGATTGTAATCAGTATTTTGCAGTTTTAGAATAGGATAATATATGTATATATATATTCACCTAAATATGTATTCATGTGGTATCATATATGCCCTACGGCATCAAAAAATATTTATTACTTTTAGTAAGAACTTCAAATTAATCTTGTCCAAAGACCTAGTATTCATTCGCTACCTCCCCCCCACTGCCTTCATATACTGTTCCAAAAATTAATAAATAAATAAATAAATAATCCTATTCGATGCCGTCAGATACATATTTGGATAAATATATAATTTTCTTTAGTCTAATCATGTTCTAAAAGTACAGAATATTTATAAAAATAAGTATAAGATCAAAACAAATTTAAAATATCAGCTTTATGGAAATTCCGTACCAAATTTAGGGGCCCGTAAAGCTAAAGGTCCATAGAAACAGCCCAATTTGTCCATGCTGCAATCAGCTCTGCTTTATGGTAACAAATTATTCCCATCTATAAAAACTGATTCACTCCTTCAGAAAGAATTCCATCCCTGCTTTGTAGTGCAATTTCTTCCCATTTAAATAAGATATTCCCATTGAATCAGTTTAAGCATTTGTTGCATTTTTATTTCTGTGTTAAATAAAATCTAACACTAGATTCCGCACAATTTTCAGTATATGAGATCCCAATATTAAAAAAAAAAAAAAAAAAAATGAGTATGAAACTTTTCAATTAAAGAGTAAATTCGATTTTTTAAGAGGGGTTTATTTACTATAAGAAAAGTTGAAAAAATAATTATAAAATATTCAGAATTTCACGATAGCTTCATTCTAATGCTTCTGTGATTTGTTTTCATGTTCACACACACATGCACATATATATAATAACATATACGAAAAGTCACTTCTAGTTTCAAAATCTATTTTGCCTAAATATACATTTTTTTTTGCCTTTTCTATATAAGGGGCCATCCCCAAATGATGTCACGCTTGAAGATGGGGGAGGGGAGTTCGAGAAATTGTGGACGTTTGTGACAAGTGGGTGGGAGGGGGTAAGAAGAAATGTGACATCACACATTTTGGTTAAAATAAAAGCATTAAAAATCAGCAGATTAAATTTTGAAGTTATTTTGAAATTAAAGTATTTTTTATTGATAAAGTAAAGATAAGATTTAAAGCCAAATATATTAAATTCCATTTCAAATTCCAAAATACTACTGTTTTCAATTTCTCTTTCATATTAATATTTTATTACTACTGTTTATTAATTATGTTTTGTTGTAAACCTTAGTCTTTTTTCAATACAAAATAAGTGCACGAATCATTTTTGTAGTTATGCTCACAAATATCATTAGAACACATAGTTAAAGTTTAAAAATAAAATTTGAAATGTAATCTGAACTGCAAGTATATGCTCATGTAATATAGTGTGACAAGGGGAATGGGGGGGGTGGGGGGGATGGTAAAGTGTGACACTTTGTGACAAAGGGTGGGAGGGGGAGGGGGGGGTCAAAATAATTGAAAAAAAGCGTGACATCATTTATGGACCGCCCCTAAATGAACTTTGGGGAAAACCGCAATTTTATGTGGAAATGTAGTTATACATGGAAATATACAAAATTTTAGCTTTTTTCAAATTTCCATTTTAAACCTGTTAAAACCTTTTTACTTGAGGCTGTTCTCAACTGCTCTGCTCAACAAGCACAAAACGTTTTGACATATTTACAAATTCATTTTTTAACAGAAAGATATAAAATTGGAAGAACTGACTATGGAAGCGATTTGGAATTGAACTGTGTTTTCTATTTTTTGATAAATAAAATACCTATTGAGTTACAAGAGATTTGGATCACGTGAGAAAGACGTTTTTCACCCTTACTTGAGTGGTTATTCTTCTTTCACGCGGAAATTCAGTTCAAAACGCCCACTTGGACACTATTTTCTAAAAGACCTATTGCGTTCGCAAAAAAAAAAGAAATGGAAAAAACAGTTCGATGACATAATTTCTGAACAACAACACCTGCTAGTTTCATGCATTTCCCAACAAAAATAAATTAAAACTTATGTCATAAAGTTGCCCTTTTGGATTTGAGAACAGCCTTAAAAATAAAATAAGCTTAGTTTTTAATTTCTCATGTTTTGAAAATCCAAAATTTAAAATTTTGAACAAAAAATCAAAATACGTATTTTTTTTTTTTTTTTTTTAAGAAATGAAATTATAGCTGTAAATAATTTATCTTTTATACAATGTACTATTAAAAAATGAAAATTTCGAAAACTGATTTTACATATAATAATCACAAAATTGCAGTAATCTTTTAACTGTCATTTATGTAGTTTAGAGAATATACGGATGTGCAATGTAATTAAAAATTGCTTTGAAACCACATAATATGCAGAATATATATATATATTTAAGTTAATAATAATAAAGGACTTTACGTTGTAATATCGATACAAAACAAATAGGTGTTGCTATCCAACGTACAATTTATACACAAGTTTAACATAAAACTCTACGTTTCGGTTTATTCTTTAAAACCTTCATCAGGAGAAAAATTTTCTAAAATATAAATCGACAACAAACTCTTTACATGCTACATTTTAAAATCAATTCAAAATTCAAAACATTCTAACGGAAACCTCTTACTCCCAAATAAAGAGTTCAGTGGCGCCATCTTTTAATCAAAGATGTAAACGAAGAAAGACTAGCTGAAAAAATGGAATTTTCATTGACTTTTCAAAATTGAAAGCCATATTGCTGGTATGTGAAAGGAAACATTATCATTACACACTTCATGGTTTCTTAGACGAATTTCTAAAGATTCACGAATAATAGCATTGCGCGGAATAACTTGTTTGGAAATAACTTTAGCATGGTCAAAGTCTATAAATGAAATGAGTCCTTTATGGTAGCTTCTTGAGAGTGCAGTAGAAAGTTTACGAAACTTCAAATCGTTTTTATGTTCTTGCAATCTTTCGAAAAATCGACGTTTAGTCATACCAATATAGGACGAGGTGGTCCCATCAGAAAATTTAAAGGGAATTTCATACACCCCAGAAAAAGATGAAAAAGGAATTGGATCTATTTTTTTACACAGAAGATTAAACAAAGTCATAGAATTAGAGGCAACGAGTTGAATGTTGAATTTCATGAAAGACTTTTTTAACTTTTCAAATAGGATAGGAAAATAAGGAACCTTTCGGTAAACTTGATTAAATTTGGGGGAGGGGGGATTAACGGAAACTTTATACTTATCAACCAATTTATAGATAAGGCTTGAATTAAAACCATGACATAATCCAATGTTAACGATGAAATTGATTTCATCATCCAAAAATTCATCGGAACAAACAAGAAATGCACGCTGGATAAATGACCTAAATGCTGCAATCTTATAATTCCATGGTGCAGCTGCAGTGACAGGAATAACATTGTTTAATTTCATAGATTTCCGGAAAATTTTCCGTTTTAAACAATTGTTTTCTTTAATAAGGAGAACATCAAGAAAAGGAAGCGAGTTATTGTTTTCTAACTCCATCGTGAACTTAATATTGTTATCAAGTTGGTTAATTTCGTCAAAAAAATTTTTTGTCAAAAAAATTTTAGAAATCCTTAGAAAATTTTTTTGACGAAATTAACCAACTTGATAACAATATTAAGTTCACGATGGAGTTAGAAAACAATAACTCGCTTCCTTTTCTTGATGTTCTCCTTATTAAAGAAAACAATTGTTTAAAACGGAAAATTTTCCGGAAATCTATGAAATTAAACAATGTTATTCCTGTCACTGCAGCTGCACCATGGAATTATAAGATTGCAGCATTTAGGTCATTTATCCAGCGTGCATTTCTTGTTTGTTCCGATGAATTTTTGGATGATGAAATCAATTTCATCGTTAACATTGGATTATGTCATGGTTTTAATTCAAGCCTTATCTATAAATTGGTTGATAAGTATAAAGTTTCCGTTAATCCCCCCTCCCCCAAATTTAATCAAGTTTACCGAAAGGTTCCTTATTTTCCTATCCTATTTGAAAAGTTAAAAAAGTCTTTCATGAAATTCAACATTCAACTCGTTGCCTCTAATTCTATGACTTTGTTTAATCTTCTGTGTAAAAAAATAGATCCAATTCCTTTTTCATCTTTTTCTGGGGTGTATGAAATTCCCTTTAAATTTTCTGATGGGACCACCTCGTCCTATATTGGTATGACTAAACGTCGATTTTTCGAAAGATTGCAAGAACATAAAAACGATTTGAAGTTTCGTAAACTTTCTACTGCACTCTCAAGAAGCTACCATAAAGGACTCATTTCATTTATAGACTTTGACCATGCTAAAGTTATTTCCAAACAAGTTATTCCGCGCAATGCTATTATTCGTGAATCTTTAGAAATTCGTCTAAGAAACCATGAAGTGTGTAATGATAATGTTTCCTTTCACATACCAGCAATATGGCTTTCAATTTTGAAAAGTCAATGAAAATTCCATTTTTTCAGCTAGTCTTTCTTCGTTTACATCTTTGATTAAAAGATGGCGCCACTGAACTCTTTATTTGGGAGTGAGAGGTTTCCGTTAGAATGTTTTGAATTTTGAATTGATTTCAAAATGTAGCATGTAAAGAGTTTGTTGTCGATTTATATTTTAGAAAATTTTTCTCCTGATGAAGGTTTTAAAGAATAAACCGAAACGTAGAGTTTTATGTTAAACTTGTGTATAAATTGTACGTTGGATAGCAACACCTATTTGTTTTATATTTAAGTTGACATAAAAAAGTTTTGACAACTCGGATTTCAAAACACAAATCAATTTTGCCAAAAAACAGATTTTTGGCAAAAAAACTTTTCCTTGAAAATTATACATCTCTAATTATAAAATATAAATCACAATAAATGTTTGATAATTTTCAAATTTTTATCCAATATTAAACTTTGAGTGAATTGCATATCCTTCATAGCGAACAAACAATTAAATTAAAAGTTGAAAATAAAATGTAGTTATAACTACGATAGAAAATGTTACAAGGAATTCAACATGTTCATCAAAACGCTAAATTCATTAACACACCAATTTTTTTTATTTTATTATTATTTTTTTAAGTTCTTTTAAATCTAAACAAAGTATTTCTTCTTAAACAAAAGTTTTGACAATTTTACGTTTTTGCTTTTATTTTTATAAATATTTTAAATGAAGCAATTTTTTATCTCATAACAGTAAAAAATATTTATTGGATATAAAATGGTACAAATGTGATAAATAAACGTTAGTCTTAGAAAAGTATTTTAAATAATTAAAAAACAACATACAAAAATATACTGTTCAAGTTGAATTTGAAAATTATATTGTTGCATATATACGCGCTAGGAAATACATACCTTTCATACATCCTTAAAAAGTAAATCCATATCCAAAATAAATGTGCACACTATTCTTGACATAAAATTATTTCCGTAAATTTTTTGATGAATATTGAGTACAAATTTCATAATAGAAATATCATCCTTATTTCACCGTGATGTATAAATATGATTCATTTAAATATCATAGAAATTCATAGAATTTCATAACTTGAATTCAAATTCCATACACATGCTATTTCACAAGAACACTAATGTATAATAAACAATTGTATTACATAGATGACAGATCACATGGAAGCGAATGCACATGGAGCTGAAATAATCACAATAATATTTTTAATAAGTTTTCACCTAAAAAAACTGCGCCGAATTCGTCCAGAAAATTGTTCAAAGAACATCTACATTCGAATGTACCAACGGAAGTGAAATGTCTCCTTAGACAAAGGGAAAAATAGATGAAGTAAGCGTCTTTCAATTTCGAATGTTCTGAGTCAGTCTACGGTGTGGTTGAGATATTGTGGTTGATAATGAGCTCGTGTTTTATGATGAGCGTTAAAACTTTTTATCAGCGGAGAGAAATAAAACATAGTACAAGCATAAATGAGAAACATTTTATTTTCCTTATTTGGTGTTTTCCGAAATGCGTTAAATTGATCAATTATCTGGATATTATTATTATTATTACAGTTTTTATACTTTCTGACAGAGTGAAAACGTAGAAAACGTAACTTATATAAAAATTTTGTCGTAACACTTGCAATTAATACATCTTATTTTGATGAAGCATAATCACCGACAGAAGAGAGGTTGAAGGCCATTGCCCCTCCCTATATTTTGAAATTTAATTAGTTAAATTTTCTTTATGTATATAAAAAAAAAATATTCTTGTAAATGACTATATAACATAAAACGCTTAGAGAAAAAGGAACTATATATTCTTGAACAGTTAATGTTTTTAATTAATACTTAGATATTGCATTCATTATTCTGATATTTAGGTAGTCATTATTTAGATAGTTATACATTGATTTTTAAATGTAGAAGGAAGGGAGGGGTTCAGAAGAGCAAAGCACCCTAAAAGGAAAAAAAAATCAATTCTGCATTTTGAAAAATGTTCTTATTATATATATGTGTGCACATATATTATATATATTCAAAAATGAGTTTCTATTTCTTAATTAATACACTTTTGAAATTCTTTTATGCGAAAATCCTCTTGAACGAGGCATTCCGAAAAAAGGTTCTTAGTTTAGCTTATTTCATGTTTAGATTCTGTGTTTTAGTTAAGCAGATTAGGCTGTGGACTCCAGGCATAGCTGTTTAACCTTTCCCCTCCATGCATTTTTTTTCCTGCCAGCACTTGTATTTCTTAGTATTTAGCAGAGCAGTCGTTCTTTGAACCCCTCCCCCCTCCCTCCCCTACATACTCCCATTAGTACAAGTAATTTTTGGAAGATTTTATACTTTGTGAAAATCAAGTCGTTAATTACTTTTTGCATTAAAAATAACTCTACTAAATTTTAATAAGCGGACTGTAACAGTTTTGATAGACGACGTGTAGTTTAATCAGATTGCTGGTTTTATAAAGTAATACTAAATTTATTGGAAGGAAAAGTATTTTAAACATCTGTCATCCATTTGAAAATCTTTTATGATTATGATGGCATATATATTGCAATATAATTGTGTATACAGTCATCACACATATGATATAATTGTGCTACATTCAGACACTTAAGTGTCTGAATTGCTAAATGTCTTAATTTCAGACGTTTCATCATTATTCAGACATTATTTTCAGTCCATTTATAACATGATCTTAGTAAGACACTTATGTATCTTAAATTCAGACATCTATGACGTCTGAAATTTCATATTCAGACTCTTAAGTGTCTGAATTCTTTTTTCAGACACATATATGTCTGAATTTAAGACGCCTCTATTTGCAGTGTGCAACAACTATTGCACAAAGATATTAATATTTATTAAACTAGTTATAGTGCGAACACACGTCATTTTCATGTGCGAAGTACAATCGTGGGAAAAAAAAGCAAATACCCCTACTAAGTCTGCAACTAATTATAACAGAACAATTTGCAGGTACCAAACGATCGGAAATAAAGTCTACTTTTAAATGATGTACATAAATTTTTTTTAGGGTACAATCTAAAAATCAAAACCAGACCAATTTTTTTTTCAATAGTAACAACCGATTTGGACAATATATTTGATATCCTTGGTTTAAACTATGCCTAGAAACAAATCATTTCGATGATAAGATTTGGAATTATAAACATTTAATGGTTAGAGCTTCTGACGTTAAATTACATTTTCATATTTTTAATAATATAAATATGTAAAAATTATAATCCTAATGTGATAATTTTGTGTGTGGTTATAATGCTAAAAAACCCAAACATAAATACATTGAATTTGTAATATTACAAATTTTATAATATGAATTAAGAAATTAATTTTCGAAAAAAATACGAATTGTAACTTACAATTTTTTTTGACAGATTTATGTTTACTATGTCATGCTTTATAAATATTCTCAATTTAAAATTTTTAATCCAAATATTTTTCGAATTATGATTAAAAAACGTCAAAATGATTGTGCAGAAAAGCATAATATATAAAAAAATATGTATATATATTACTCATTTTATTAAAATATTAGTGCTGACAATAGTCGAAACATATTAAGTGAGTGAAATGGTCGTATTTTCAAAAAGTAATACATTAATAGATGTGACATAGTCATTCTGTAGCATTTCAACAATCGAGTACAGAACTTCAATTTGAATACAGCCCCTAAAATAGGCTCACTTTATAGTAATTAATTTCTCGGAAACTAATCGAAAGAATTTCATGAAAATTTGGATTTAAGCTAATTGAAGTGTGTAGAATTTATTCATGGTGTCAAATATGGGTATTGCTATTGAGAAAAGCAAAGTTTGTGTTAGTTATTTTTATGTAGATGATTCCTAAGTAAATTTTATATGCATCATTTAAAAGTAGACTTTATTTCCAGTCGTTGGTACCTGTAACTTCCTTCTTCTACGACAATTTGTTACAAAGTTAGCATAGGGTGTTAACTTTTTTTCCCTCGACAGTACAATTTTCGACTTGTTTGAATGCATTTTTTTTCACAGGAAATTCTTCCTTTTTGAATTTTCTAAAAAATTTTGTAGGAACATATCCGAAACTTATATTTTGAAGCAATTATTGTAAAATCATACCATAAAACATTTTTTTCAAAATGATGGTATTTAAAAAATGATCAGTGGTATCCCTGATTTGTGTCATAGATGCGTAAGTTATTGGAAAATTTTCAAGACGCGATAAGCATAACACCTTTTCTTCAACAAATTTGAAGTAATGGTGAATAATTAAGAATCTTTCACAATTCTGATTCAAATGAAACTTAATAAATTTGCTAACTCAATCCAAAGCTTATTATCAAATAACACTCACTGCTGATTATTGAACACAGTCGAGTGGATCAGTAATAGATTCTTCTCCTAATACTACGAAGGTTTACTTTAGATGATTAAAATGCTTTATCGTATATGCAGATGTTTTTATGCAGATTGGAAATAATAAATACACTGCCAGTTAAAACGTGCATGTAATTCTAAAAAAAGTAATAATGCCTATTGCATATAAAACATTTTATTTTGAAGTAACATTAAGTTTAAAATAAGGGTTTTATCTCTTTTACCATAATTTAAAAAAATATATTTAATGCCAGAAAATAGTGCTAATTTTGCAATACAAAAAAAAAAAAAAACGAATTCCAGCCATATAAAAACTAAATAAAAAATTTCTAACTAGAAATTATGGTGTCAAACTCCTTGGAAATTTTAACCCCTCGGAGACGAGCGGCCGGTTTACGTGGTTATTTTCACCAGTAAATTTTTATTGGAAATTTTGCCTTATTTAATCCGAACATTTTCCCTATTCAATTAGGTAACAATTTTTGTTTTGAAAAACCGGTAATAAAACATTAAAAATTCTGTAAAAGACGCTCTTCCCGAAGGAGTTAAGTGGAGCCTTCGTACCTTGAAAAAAAAAGGGTATTAAAATATAGGCAGGCTCCTCTTTTTTTTTTCTTTTTCTTGACGTACAAAAAAGGGGTATGATTTAGAATGTTATTTTAACCCATTAATGACGAGTTTCTTTGACACATTTTTAATATCTAGGTACCAGTTGAAACCAGGTTTCCCGTACTGTAATTTTAACTTTTTTGATCTCTCAAAGTTTGATATTAAGGAATATGAAAATTTTCCTGACTAAAATACTGTTTTCGATATTTACATTTTCGTATCACTTACATGGCAGATTTTTGTACCAAGCGATGTTAATGGGTTAAGGCATAGCTGCCAACCTTGCACTATTCTTCCGTAATATCTCGATTAATTTGACCCAGGTTAACCACTTTCGAATCAGAAAATATATTTCGTGATCTTAATTTAGTATTAATTCAAGGTTTCCAGACGGAACGTAGTTAATTTCACTTCTTAAAAAAATTTCTGGTTCGGAACGTGTTAAACCAGCGTCAAATTAACTCGTGTATTACGGAAAATTAGTTTGAGGTTAGCACCTATGGTTAAGGATATTTTAAAAGGCATAACTCACAAGGTGTGTAGAGCCTTAAGAAAATAATTTTCGGAAAACGTTTTTCATTTGTAATTTAAGACACATATAGACTGTCATTCGAATATTTATGCGACTCAAGAGGTAAGTGTTTTAACAAAAATTTGCAAATGTTACAGAATAAATAACAGCAAAAATAATTCTTAAAATTTCATATATAGTATTTTTACGAAGATGATAATTATTCAGTTCATTCAAATTACTAATTCGATTATTAAATAAAATTATGCGACATCGCGAAGTGCACAATGTATGCGCATATTCCAGGACCTTTATTCGATTCGCACTTGACAAATTTGTCCCTTTCAGACCGATGCGGCAGCAAAAACTACTGCCTTATCGAGTTGACGGCTGAAATTCAAGGATTAATTAACACTTAATTTGTACATTAAATTGCAATATGTCCGTCAAGTCATATTTTGGTAGAACAAACCTGCATACATATCCAATTTTTGCGGTTGGCTGGTATGTTTACCATTATGTTTTAATGCTCCCTGTCCTCAATGATTTCATACGTTTTGGTGCAGCAATGCACATTGATAAACCTACGGATCAACCTCTAAAACCAAGTCTACAGGTGGTTTCCACCGATAAATATATTGGCAGAACAGTTGCATTTGAATATGCTAATCGAGTTCTATCTAATCCTAGAATTTAGGCCAACAACTTGACGAAGAGATTGTCTGTTCAGCCGCCTCTCTGTCTTTTATTCATCCATAGACCTAATATTCCACGATACTACATTACGCATACGAATATACGGTGCAGTCCCCGACTCCGGCAGCTGTGTTTGTAACATACATAACATTTTCCTTCGAACAGATTGTATGAAAGTCTTTATATACACACATATATATATATATATATATATATAAGTTGGCTTGCGAAAATATTTAAACATTAAGGTGAGACTCGTAACAACAAAGATTGTAAACAGTGTTTTAAGGATTAAATTTTAGTAGTTACTAGAAAAACCAGCGGTTTTGCTTGCGTAATAGTTGAAATATATCAAGTGGTGTCTCTGTTCCTATTTTTAGTAGAAGAAATTATATTTTTACGAATAATTCAAAACTTACTAATTAAGGAAAAATTTGACTAAACGTGATTATTACACTACATTAGGCGAAAATGAGACTTAATGAGAACTAAAACTAATTCTAAATAAATTTTAATTCAGGATGTATTTGGAAAATTTTGAGCTTATTTCAGTTTTCATTTGAAGTTTTATTTTTTTTAAAACCATTCTTAGCAAGCATTTACTTATTAAAAGCAACACTCACGCCATATTCGAAGCTTCTAGTCAAACAGTTTACCACACCACTGGTGGTAATGGCACCCACATAAAATATAGTCTATGTAGGAGCAGGGACAGCCACCATCAGTTTGCCAACATTACTTTTGAAAGTTAGGTAGTTCCTGAGATTCTATTGAAATCGTAACTTAAAAAGTTTTTAGGATGCTTTATGCTCATTTTTTTCCTTTTTAGAATTTGTTCTTAGAGAACATTTACTCGTAGTATAATAATCTAACATGCCAAATTTCAAGTTTCCATCTTTAACTATTCAATAGAAGTCTCAATTTAGAAAATTTTTAGAGCGTGTTTTCGCTTACTTTACTATTTTAAATTTCCATTTTTTACAACTTTTAAATTTCGTTTTCATATTATTAGTAACTATCATACAAAATTTCAAGTTTCTTGCGTCGTCACTATCACACAATTCACACTTTTAGAATGTTTTTCGCTGTTGCATGCCAACTTTTTGGTAGTAGCACCGACATAAAATATAGCCCATGTTGGAGGAGAGACAGTCACCTGCAATTTGCCACCATTACTTTATAAAACGGTTTGGTATTGCCTGACATTCTACAGAAGTCATTATTTAGTAACTTTTTAAAACGCTTTTCGCTTATTTGATGCTTTTAAAACCCTCCGAGTGTCTTGCAAAAGGGTAAAATTGTGATGTTGTTTTCTTTGAATTTCGTTTTAAATGCTAAGGAAATAGGATTCTTTCAACATTATAAAAAATACCCAATTTCAAGAGTATTAATCATTCTTCAATGTATTTAAAATTCATTAAATCTATAGAATTATATTATCTTAAATAGTGCTTGTATTGCTGTGAAACCTGGAGCTTAGTGAACGGTATATTACGCCCCAAACACTTAGAGGGTTAAATTTCAAATATTTTAATAACTGTTCATTTAAGCCTTATATCAGGTTTCGCACGCTTCAAGTACTTTCAAGGTTATTTTAAAAGATTTTTCGTAATTTGGTTTATTTAATTAAAAAAAAATTCTATCTTCAGTATAGAGACCAGTACTTTACGAAATGTTTTTTAATAAATCGCCTAAAATCCCCTAAATTACCTGATGCCTACGAACCCTGTATAAATATGTACAATGCCAAACATTCAAGTTTTTTCTATCTTTAAAAAGTACATAGAAATCGTAACTTACAACCTTTTTAGAACGCTTTTCACTCATTTCCCCTTTCTAAATTTGAATTTTTTTAGAGACTATTCTAAAGAGAGAATTTAGATATTAGACCTAAGTATCACGCCAAATTTCAAGTTTCTATCTTTAATAATTCCGTAGAAATCGTAATTTAAAATGCTTTTAATAAGTTTGCCGATGACCTTAAAACAATTCACCATGCTATGAAGAAAGAAAATTGCTTACAGACACGTATATTTCGGGAAAGGCATTGTTTAACTGAAAGTCTCATTCTGCTAATTGCTAGAAGTAATTCTTGCCTTTGTTTACGAATACATTCATTTATATTTGAGTTACTCATCTTCCAACTCATCGTGAGATACCATAATAACATACCTGCCAATCTCCCAGTTTTTATCGTAGAATGTAGGTTAATTTGATTGATTTTTCGAAACAGATTATTTTAGAAATAAATTCAATTAAGGCCCATGCGAAAACATAAAATAAAATGAAAAACAACGTCCAATAAATTCCCTGGCTCGAAACTGGTTTGAGATGAATCAAATTAAACTAATGTCAGGGTTGCGAGTTTGAACTTTTTTTTTATTAAAAAAATTCGGATTCATAACAGAAAATGAAAAAAAGTACTTTCCGATTTATTTAATTTCACACTGTTCATGCTTAAATAATATAAAAATTATTCTTCAAAAAGTTCCAGCCTGCAGTCGAAATTTCGGAATAAAGATGGAGGCTTATCTGGCAACCCTGACTCGTCGCACCATTAACCCTCTCGCTGCGCAACCCGAGATTTCATCGGACAACTGAAAAGTAGGAAAAGAGATTTCCTCGGGGATGCATTTTTTTCCGTCTAATTAACGCTCCTTAATTATTCCCACCAGTTATTTTTTTTTTATTGTAATTTTTTTCTCATTTAGCATTTTTCCGATTAAATTAGACAAAAATTTTTGTTTTGAAAACCAGTGACAAAAGAATAAAAATTTTTAATCCCTTGGGGACGAGTGACACGTATACGTGCCGGAAATAGGCCTAAGGATCCTGGTTTATCCTCACCAGTAAAATTTTACTGTAAAATTTGCCTTATTTAATCCGAGCATTTTCACGATTTGAATAGCCTCAGACTTCTGTTCTTTAAAACCGGTAGCAAACTAATAAACATTTCGTAAAAGGCTCCCGTCGCGACGGGGTTAAAAGTCGCTCGTCACGAAGGGGCTAAATACGCAATTTTTGAAGCTATTTGATAAAACAATTACGCAGCGAGAGGATTAATAAAGAGGAACTGGCATATCCTTAAAATAGTGAAGAGTCAACTATAACTGCTTTCGCACGAGTTGATTACAGCTGGGTTAAATCTCCACCAGTTAATTTAAATAAACATTTTCTACTTATTCAATCGTCTTATAAATGCAAAATTAGAGTCATAAATAACCGCATTAAAGCTATCCATTTTTTACTGTGGTAAGTTTATGTTGGCGGAGTCAAAACCTGCATTTCCGCCACAGTGTGATAATCCAGACATTCTCTTGTCAGTGTCACTGAAAAGCATTATAATACCTGGGCAAACTGACACCAGAAAAACAAGTGGAAATTTTTAGAATATTTGTGAGAAAAAGCTTCCACGAATACGGCAGTTAAATAAGACGGAATTTTCTATTCAAATTTAGTCGTGGGAAGTTTGTCCAATGGAGTTATGAATACAGAGGAGGAGACATATAATATATTGTCTACCAGTTGTGAGTGAAGTAACTGCGGAGGTTGTCACAAGATGGCGGCTGTATTTTTTAAGTCGGATCATAAGTTTTCCATTACAGCCGAGGCAAAGATCCACCAGTAAATTTGAATAGAAGTTTTCATCTTATTTAAGCGCTTATTCATGGAAAAATTTTCTCAGAAATATGGTGAAATTTTCTTTTTGTATTTACTGGTGTCAGTTTGCCGTAGTAATATAATCTTTTTCGCTGGAAGTGGCTTTGTCTAGGTTGTCACAATATGGCGGACGCAGGGCCTGACTACCGCCGAAGTAAACTTCCACCGGTAAAAATGAATATCTGTTTTTCCCATTATTTAAGACTGAAATTTTGCATTAATAACGCGTTTAAATAAGGAGAAAATGTCTACATAAATTTACTGGTTGAAGTTTTCTATGTCGGTAATCGATCCCTGAGAAAGCAGTTACAGTTGAAGCTTCACCGTTTTAAGGATATGTCGGTACCTCTTTTTTTCAAAGTTCGATGGTTTGTCCGGCGGTAATAAAAAACTGTTGATTCGATAAAATAAAAAAAGCCGCCATCTTGTGACAACCTCTTCTGTTACTACAATCGCAACTGTTTGACAGTACACTATATTCATAACTCCACTATTAAACTACGTCGATGAACAGTTGATTATTAGGATGTGCACAATAAATACTCAAAACCTCTTACATCAGGACTAGAGTCTAAACCGCGCCCCTCACAGCGGCTCATATCACAAATGCACCCGCGAAATTCCCCATGTTACTGAGAAAGTCCCTATTTAAAGGGAAAATATGGCTTTTCTTTATTATCTGCGGAAACGAGTTAAATTCAGAAGCTTTTTTTTTTTTCCTTTTTTTTTTCTTTTCTTTTTCTTTTTTCTTTTTTTTTTTTTTCGTGTGTGTCTGTATGTGTTGTTATTGGCGTGGGTAGCAAAATGATTTTAAATAGATTTGATAGTAGTGAGATTAAATTGTTATTTATTGATTCTGAATAAAATAAATAGATGAATGTAGAGGAATATTCCTGGATAAAAATGTTGTCCTTTACATGTTATGAATACGATTTTTGTTAATTTTGTTATTTTTTTACTTATCTTTACTCTGGTTTTACTCTGGTTGTTTCAGTATTTAAAGTAAAGAATAAATAGTATGTGAATATTAGTTTTTAAAATGGCTTTCTTAGGTAAAGGTAAGCAGTCAGATCTTAAATATATGGCATTAGAGAGCAGAGAATAAGCGACTAACGAGTTGCGTATAATAGATTTAAAAGTTTTAGTAACTTTAAGTGTAGATCGACAGAAATATTTGTTACGTTTTCGGCCCAAAATCTGAGTTTCGCCAAACATTCGTTTTCGGGCAAAATGCTGCTGAAAATTCTGTATTTCAAAAATTCCGTTTGTTTCTTCGGAAATTTTTTACATTACTCATTGATTTGAGCTGTATTGGCTTAAATGAGACTATCTTCATTTATTTCTAAGAACTTTACTGTTTATAATTATCAGTCATCAGGGATTCCAGATGTGAGTGCAAAATATAATGCAAGAAATTCATATATGACTAAACTTTGAACATGCTTTCCACGTGTTCATTAAAAGTTACAAAATTAACAGTAATTATTTATTTATTCTTTTTATTGAACAGCAAATATTACAGATTATTTTCTATAATAAAGAATTTTTTTTTAAATTATCGGGTTTTCTTTCTGTCATGTTATCGATTTGCATATATTTCATTTAATTTGGCTACTTTGACGCAAACAAAACATTTACATAAATTTTACTCATGATTTTTGGATAGCTTGACACAAAAGATAACTCAATTGATTGAAATAAAACATTTTAATGTATGATATAGACTCAGTGAAAATATGATATATTTAACAGTGCACTAGAAAATTTGAAAATATTGTTTGAATGTGAGAATATATTTAAGAAGGCAAACCAAAAATAATTTTTATCGAATTTTAAAACAAACCTTATAAAGTCCTATAAATTCGGCATTCAAATTTTCATATCATCTCTTTTAAAACCCATATTTTGAATTTATCAGAGACATGAATGTAAAAGCATTAGTGAATAAATTGTATATATGTCGTAGGCTAATTGAGAAATCCGGCTCATTACAAACAGCCTAGGCTCTTTGCAAAGAGCCAGGCTAATTGGAGAATCCATCTCCATTTTTCCAATTAGCCTCATATTTTTCAGGCTTATTGCAAAGAGCCTAGAAAGCGTTAGGCTAATTGAAAAATGACTACTTATTATCCGATCAGGGTGATATTTTTAGCTCACAGGCTATCAAAACCCGAGAGCTTATGTTCTCGCCGATTCTGTATGTACGTAACGCGATAACTCTTGATAGAAATATCCGATTTGTTTCAAATTTTTTTTCTAGGTTCATTCTGATAAGGTGCTTCCCTGTTTAGTTCTTGGGGTTCATTGGTTAAGGATAAAGGGGGAAAAGGGGGGCTAGTTCCCCCCCCCTTAATTTATATAAATGCATTTTTATGCAGAAATACTCGATTTGCTCCAAATTTGGTATGCCTGTTTATTGTGTTAAGGAGTTCCCTGATTAGATTTGGAAGCTCATTATTTAAGTATAAAGGGGGGAAAGGGGGGCTACCCACCTTAATTTAGATAAATCGGTTTTTCATGATGAATTATTCGATTTGCTCCAAATTTGGTATACCGGTTTATTAAGTTAAGGAGCTGCCTTGATTAGATTTGGAGGTTCATTAGTTACATATAAAGGGAGGAAAGGACGGGCTATCCCCCCCCCCGTAATTTAGATAAATGGGTTTTTCATGCAGAAATATGCGATTTGCTATAAATTTGGTATACCGGTTAATTATGTTAAGCAGCTTCCCTGATTACGTTGGGAAGACCATTATTATGTATAAAGGGGGGAAAGGGGGCAATTGCCTCTCCCCTTAATTTAGATAAATGCGTTTTTTCATGTAGAATTATTCGATTAGCTCAAATTTGGGTATACTGGTTTCTTATGTTAAAGATTGATTAGATTTGGAGGTTCATTAGTTAAGTATAAAGGGAGGAAAGGGGGGCTAGACCCCCCCTCCACTTAATTTAGATAAATGGGTTTTTCATGCAGAGTTATTCGACTTGCTCCAAATTTCGTATACTGGTTTATTATGTTAAGAGGCTTCCCTGATTAGATTTGGAGGTTCATTAGTTATGTATAAAGGGAGGAAAGGGGGGCTAGACCCCCCCCCCCCTTAATTTAGATAAAGGGTTTTTCATGCAGAGTTATTCGATTTGCTCCAAATTTCGTATACCGGTTTATTATGTTAAGGAGCTTCCCTGATTAGATTTGGAGGTTCAATAGTTAAGTATAAAGGGAGGAAAGGGGGCTAGACCCCCCACTTAATTTAGATAAATGGGTTTTTCATACAGAACTATTCGATTTGCTTCAAATTTGATATACCAGTTTATTACGATATGCTTCCTTCATTTGATTTGGATGTTCATTGGTTAAGTATAAAAGGGGGGAAAGGGGGCAATTGCCCCTCCCCTTAATTTAGATAAATGGGTTTTCATGCAGAATTATCTAATTTAGTTTAATTTTTTTCTAATTTCATTCTAATAAGTAGCTTTTCTGATTAGATTTGAGAGTTCATTGGTTCATCATAAACGGAGAAATGGGGGAGCTAATACCCCCCCCCCTTAATTTAGTGAAATGGTTTTTTCATGCAGAATTATCTGATTTGCTTCAAATTTGGCATACCAGTTTATTATGTTAAGTAGCTTCCCTGATTCGTTTTGGGGGTTCTTTGGTTTAGTAGAAAGGGGGGCAACGGGGACTAATCCCTTCATTTATTTTTCGAGGGGAATTATTCTTTGAAATAAGAGTATAATATACAATTAGTGTGAGTAGCCTGTGAGCTCAATGCCATCAGTTTAACTGGGCAATTTTCTTTTTATTAGGCTTATTAACGCATAACCCTACCCAAACCCGAAAAATAAATTACAACAGACCGTAACCCGATCCGAGCAAGACAAAATAATTTCTACATGCAACCCGACCCGAACCTGAGAGTTCCATTTGAAAAAACCCGAAATCCCGAACCAAATCTGAAAACCGACAAAAATATTACAAAGATCCATAACCGGATCCGAACAAGACAAATTAGTTTCCGTGGACACGCAATGCTACCAGAACCTAAATATTCCATTCGAAGTCAACCTGAAACTCATCCCGAACCAAATCTTAACCGACAAAAATATTCCAAAGAACTATAACCCAATGCAAGCCAGGCAAAATACCTGAAAGTTCTAATTGAACTCAATCCGAAACCTGGTTGTGGTCGGTTTTCGGGTTGACTTCCAATGGAACCTTCAAGTTCGGATCCGGTTGAAAAAAAATATTAAACTAAATTAGATAATTCTGCATAAAAACCCATTTATCTAAATTACGGGAGGGGGTGGTATAGCCACCCCCTTTCCTCCCTTTATATGTAACTAATGAACCTCTAAATATAATCAAGGCAGCTCCTTAACTTAATAAACCGGTATACCAAATTTGGAGCAAATCGAATAATTCATCATGAAAAACCGATTTATGTAAATTAAGGAGGTTAACCCCCTTACTCCCCTTTATATTTAAATAATGAACCTCCAAATCTAATCAGGGAAGCTCCTTAACATAATAAACCGGTATACCAAATTTGGAGCAAATCGAATAACTCTGCATGAAAAACCCATATATCTAAATTAAGGGGGAGGGGGGGTCTAGCCCCTCTTTCCTCCCTTTATACTTAACTAACGAACTTCCAAATCTAATCAGCGAAGCTCCTTAACATAATAAACCGGTATACCAAATTTGGAGCAAATCGAATAATTTTGCATTAAAAACCCATTTACCTAAATTAAGGGAGGGGGGGGGTACCACCACCCCTTTCCTTCCTTTATACTTAACTAATGAACCTCCAAATCTAATCAAGCCATCTTCTTAACATAATAAACCAGTATACCCAAATTTGAGCTAATCGAATAATTCTACATGAAAAACGCATTTGTCTAAATTAAGGGGTGAGGCAATTGCCCCCTTTTCCCCCCTTTATACATAATAATGATCTTCCATATGTAATCACGGAAGCTGCTTAACATAATTAACCGGTATACCAAATTTATTGCAAATCGCATATTTCTGCATGAAAAACCCATTTATCTAAATTACGGGAGGTGGGTATAGCCCCCCTTTCCTCCCTTTATATGTAACTAATGAACCTACAAATCTAATCAAGGCAGCTCCTTAACTTAATAAACCGGTATACCAAATTTGGAGCAAATCGAATAATTCATCATGAAAAACCGATTTATCTAAATTAAGGAGGGTAGCCCCCTTATATCCCCTTTATTCTTCAATAGTGAGCTTCCAAATCTAATCAGGGAAGCTCCTTAACACAATAAACCGGTATACCATATTTGGAGCAAATCGAATATTTCTGCATGAAAAACCCTTTTATACAAATTAAGGGGGGGACTAGCCCCCTTTTCCCCCTTTATCCTTAGCCAATGAACCCCAAAAACTAATCAGGGAAGCACCTTATCAGAATGAACCTAGAAAAAAAATTTGAAGAAAATCGGATATTTCTATCAAGAGTTATTGCGTTACGTACATACAGAATCGGCGGGAACATAAGCTCTGAGGCTTTGATAGCCTGTGAGCTAAAAATATCACCCTGGTTGGATAATAAGTGGTCATTTTTCAATTAGCCTAACGCTTTCTAGGCTCTTTGCAATAAGCCTGAAAAATATCAGGCTAATTGGAAAAAGGGAGATGGATTCTCCAATTAGCCCGGCTCTTTGCAAAGAGCCTAGGCTGTTTGCAAAGAGCCGGATTTCTCAATTAGCCTACGACATATATATCAATTGATGTTGAAAATACAGTTTGCACTTGTGAATATAAATAGAAAAAAGAAAATGGTGATATATTTTTCTTTTAATTAATAGCATAGCGTTACCCAAATTTTTATATCATTATTTTTAATACCTATATTTAAAATTTTTAGAGCCATAAGGTAAAGTGCTGTGTCACAAACGTTTAACCCGTTGAGGGTTTTTGTACTGAATTTAATTAGTAATAAAAATTGTAAATGAAAAATCCGTGTTTCCCATTTTTGGGTTCTTCTATCTTTACAAGAGGAAATTAGTTGGATTTGGGAAAATTTTCGACTCCCGGTTTTCGATGGATTTATACGATATAGAAAATCCAGAACACGATTTAATGGTTTTTAGAAAATGTCTGTTTGTCACTCTGTCTGTGAGTCTGTCTGTATGTGACAAAAATTTTGTGGGCGCTCTATCTCAATAACTAATACACGAAATTTCACAAGCCTATACATTCAGTTAGACCTTGATATAAACTGTTGCTAAATAGTGTTTGGTGTATATCGCCCAACAGATAGCTTTGTTATGGTGATTTTTTCACGATTTCAGCAATAACTCTATCATGCATTGATGTACGGAATTTAATAAAACTTTAGATTCAGTTAGACCATGATATAAACCAGCTTGATTAGTTTTTAGTGTATATCGCCCAGCAGTTGGCGCTTCTGTGCTGCTTTCTGAGTAATTAATAGCTATATTTCAAGAACTATTTCACGGATTTTCATCAAATTTAATATTCAGTTAGACGCTGATGTAAGCTGTTACTGATTAACTTTTGGTGTAAATCGCAGAACAGAGGTGGCGCTGCTATGCTGAGTTTTTCACAATATTCGCAAAAGCTATATCTCAAAAACTAATGCACGCAAGTTTATCAAATTTAGTATTCTGTTATATTTTCACGTAAATAGATCCTTATTAGACTTAGGTGTATATTGAACAACAGGTGTTGATTTTGATACTTTGGGTTAGAATTTTGGTTGCGGACATTTAAGTGGTCGGGTTCCGAAATTTAATGATTTGTTTGAAACAATGCGTTACTTATATCTTATTAAATACATCCAATTCAACGAGCCTATATACCTTTACTTTCCTCATGGTGGACATAGATTGCCATTTAATTTTAGCACTGCGATAGCGAATTTTGAATTATTAAAATGTATGAGACAGAATAAAGTTTTGGAATTGGTACATCAGTCTCGTTACATTCTTACAAAAATAAAGTGATCATCTAACTAGGAAATGAAGCAGTTTTTAAAAAAAGAATATTTATCCATACTTTTACTTTTAGGATATTGTATCTCGCATCAATACTTAAAAGGCAGATTTTTTAAAATGTATCCTAGTATTTACTTTCGCAAAATAATAGCGAGTTTTTTTCTTCTCTAAAAGAGAGAAATTTTATAAAATGATAAAAATCAATCCAGAAGAAAAAATAAACTGATTTTATTCAGATTTAAAAATAATAATAATACAAATAAATGATGATATCAAGCAATTTAAATCCGGTTTTAAATAAACATTTAACTTGTACATGAATGATATTTGTTAGCTGTTTTATTATTTTTTTTCTAAAAACTATGAAGACAGGAACGCTCCGCTTTTAAGCTGAAAGTAAACAAAGCATCCTATGAGCCAGCGCGCCGTGCCAGGGAATTTTATGGGTGCATTTGTGATATGAGCCAAAGCGATATAAGTAAGCGTCCTATCTTAAATGGGAGAAATAACCGCAAGATTAAAA
Source organism: Maratus speciosus (assembly GCA_963932465.1). NCBI lineage: Eukaryota > Metazoa > Arthropoda > Arachnida > Araneae > Salticidae > Maratus > Maratus speciosus. Next base: position 134,244,914 of record OZ010794.1, read on the forward strand.
GCCAGGTCACATCAATCAAGGTTATGCGCCACGTAGCGGATGGAGTGTGAACTACAGGTAGATACCTAACTATTTTCTTACTCACACCACTAAAATTTAAAGTTTTCAACTTGATTAATAACTGAAGTGCATTTCATAAGGCAAAGAAAACTTCGTGGGGTCAAGTGCATCTGGATGCCCCTCTCGCTACGCCATTATATTGCAATAAATGTGGCAAACAAAATTCATTTCCATGAGTGACTAAAGATTTAGAAAATACGCGCCACGCTAACAGCCCGCGTATGTGAATTATCACTCCGTCCACAACGTGGCGCAACTGTGTTAATTTACGCCAAAGCGTTATAAGTAAGCGAACAAACTTAATGCTGGAATCAGGCGTAAATTAACATAGTTGCGCCACCTTGTGGACAGAGTGAAAATTAACATACGCGGGCTGTTAGCGTGGCGCGTATTTTCTAAATCTTTAGTCACTCATGGAAATGAATTTTGTTTGCCACATTTATTGCAAAATAATGGCGTAGCGAGAGGGGCATCCAGAAGCACTTGACACCATGAAGTTTTCTTCGCTTTATCAGAAGCACTTCAGTTATTAATCAAATTGAAAAAAAACTTTAAAATTTTAGTGGTGTGAGTAAGAAAACTGTTAGGTATCTACCTGTAGTTCACACTCCATCCGCTACGTGGCGCATGACCTTGATTGATGTGACCTCGCTTTTAATCTTGCGGTTATTTCTTCCATTTAAGATAGGACGCTTTCTTATATCGCTTTGATTTACGCCTGATTCCAGCATTAAGTTTGTTCGCTTACTTATAACGCTTTGGATATGAGCCGTTGTGAGACGCTAGTTTACATTAGATACTTTCTTATTTAGATTTTGCCTCTGCAATTAGCGACCTGAGATCCTGCGTGCCAACACAGCGATCCTTTCGTGATGATAGAAATCAATGAATTCAGTCTGCACACCGTTTTGCTATTTTTCTCATTTATATTTTTATATAACTTTATAACTTTTCCGGGTACAAGTAAATATATCTCAAATAATCAAGAAACGTAAGCTTTGTTTTTATGTCTTAATATTTCTAAAATTTGTCTAGTGAAATGAAACCTGTGAAATCCAAGAATGTATCAGGTAGATTCCTTGATTAAAACAGTAGCTAAAAATATATGTCATTGGTGAGGTACAACTGCTAACAAGGAAACGTCTTTTAAATATGATTTTTATTTTGGTCCTGTGATATGTCGTCTTAGCAAGTTTTAAGATTTTTCTGGTGCATAAGTAACGGTGATCACAAATAAAAGTTTTTTTATTGAGCTCCAGTATTTATCAATAGTAATAGTCGCTTTATTTAAATTCCTAAATTCTAGAATAAATACGGTAAATATTACTATTATATAATAATGAAATAGCTGCCAACCAGTGGAGTAGAGTTTGGGACGGGGAGGGGTTCGATCATTTTACTGCCAACACTGTTATATAGAAAATTTGGCTTTATTTAATTACTGAACGTTATACTAGTAAAAAAAAAGCAAAATTTAGCATACAATAATACTGGTAGTAAAATTATTTGAGCCCCACCCTCCCTTTTCAACGCTACGCCACAGCTGCCAATCCCTTCCGTTTTTTTCTACCACAAACATTTTTCAGTAAATTTTACCTTTTTAAATTGCTGCAATCCGCCGATAATATAAGGCAAAAATTTCAATGAAACTTTTGTGGTATGAAAAAGCGAGAAAGTTGGCAGCTACGTAATGATGGTTGCTGAATTCTCCTGTGCTGTGACCAGCCTAATTTTAAGAGAAAATTTTCTCTCCACTTAAACAAACTTTCATGAATCTAAAATTTAATTAAAATTCTGGTAATAGCGGAAGATTTGATAACTGAACTCAATTACTCATCTTAATATTGAAAATGAATATTCACTTTCAAAATAAAGAATAATTAAAATACAATTTAAAAAATGACAGCAAGAAAAATGATCGGTAAATACATTTTTAACAGATACACATCATTTCGAAAAGTGAGAAATCGTTTCATATATTTACAAAAAAAAAAAAAAAAAAAAAAAAAAAAAAAAAAAAAAAACTATCGTTTTAAAATATAAATAGTTTAAAACGTATAAAATAAAGAACTAATTAGCGCAACAATTTTTAGCTCAATAATGTAACAATTTCCATACATGCCAAATCCATGGGAGCGTATTTGAAACATTTTTCCATATAAATTAGCTTTGTACTGAAATTGCTTACAACCCAAACTTTTAAATTATTTTTTTTAATTTACCCAACATTTATATATCGTAATATAGCAGCAACGATTTTTTAAATTATCATTTTCATATTTATTACTTTTCTATTTCGACGCATGAAAATTCGTTGTTTTACACATGAAGCTAATGTTTCATAAATCCGTTGCTGCTAAATTACGACATAAAAATATTAGGTCTGCTAAAAAAATAATAATAATTAAAAGTGTGGGATTTAAACGGTTTCACATCCCCAACAGTGGCCGAGAGGTACTGCTCTCAAAGCTGGTAGACGGGAGGTGTTTGGTTCGGTGCCCGATTTTCTAATCTTTGGAGTTTTCAGTGGTTTTCTTCGAATCTTGGATTTACTTGCGTAAATACGAGTTATGTTCTTTTAGAAAGACTCCACGGAGGGCAACCCCTCCTTTGGGTCCATATCTGTCGTGGCCATGTAAGGCAAACAAAACTTTTAAATTTCAAAACCAGTATTTTAGTTTGGAAATTTTCACATTATCTAATCTCGAATTTTGAGCGATTTAACTTATCAAAATTACAATGTGGAAAAAACTGGTGTCGAATAATTAAAAGAAGTGTAAAAGAAGCTTGTCATTAACCCCTTAATTCTCGCTCCCATGATATTCACGGGATGTGTCTTTGATTCAGATTGTTTGATTCATACCAGTTTTATCAAATAGTGAAGTTGGTTTTATTATGGTACCATTTTACCTGACATTAAATAAGGTGAATATTTTATTTTCAAAAAAGTGGTGACAATAAGCAACTTGAATTTTTAAACCGCAATTTAATGCCACCGTTAAGGGGTTAATTGGTTAAATGAGGTAAACAATTATTTTAAAAATCATTTTGATTAATAAAAATATTCATTAGAAAGTTACGAAATTTAAATTTTTATATGGTCAGCCGATTCTATAGATGATATTTTGTAAAAAATTTCTATTACACTAACAGGTATGACAAAAAAATACCCATCATGCATAACCCTTAACCTGCCATAATTAAACCCAATAACATATTAAATTTCGTAGTAATCTTAAATTATTACGAGTGTTAGAGCATGGAAATGCGGTCAGACAGTCAGACAGATGGACGGTCAAACAGAATTCATAAACACTTTCTACCTATTTTGTTAAATGTTAATGGGTGAATTAGTCAAAAACATAAAGGTTTCAAGTGGAACTGTTTTGCAATGATTTCCGAAACAGCAGGTTTTTTTGTAACCTCGAACATGAAGAAAGTATATCATATTCATATAAAATGTAGGTAATTAAATGTAGTTCAGGCGCAAATATTTGCCAAACTTTGCCAAAAGTTTTCTAATAGTTGCCGCATTCAAAGGATAAATTAAAAAAAAAAAATCATAATATTTTGTCTGAGCTTAAAAACAGAAAATCATAAAAAATAAACACAGTCAAATAAAGTTTATTTTCTTAGATTGCCATCGACAACACCAAAAAGCATTTTTTTTTACTTTCGTATTACTTGTATGCTAACGGTCAATCCCGAAACTTTTTATTACTTATAGCAACCTGTGTCATTCTGATTATAGGAGAGTTTAATTCCCTAGTTCGATTATTTACCTATTAAATTCCTGTTTTATTTATGTATTTGTGAAGTTTATTTTTTGCTTAGAAATTTAGTTAAGGAATATTACACGGTTGCAGACAAATTCTGAATTAATCACATTATTTTAAGTGCAAACAGATTGATTTTTCATAATTAGGTTGCACGCAGATTTAAAAAATAGCTTACAAATTAACTTTAAAAACATAAAAAATCATTAAACTGATATAGTATTTTTAATTTCGAAGTATTTTGTGTTCCATTCGATGAGTTAATCGTTTTAATTGTGCAAAGTATAAAAGTTAAAAAAAACAACAACAACAACACTGCAATCAAATTTGAATTTGTAGATTAGGTCGTTGCCACTATCAGTTTGAGGCGGGCATTGTTAGGAGATATGTTTCTGCTTTATCATATCCCGTGTCTTCGTTCACGTAACATTTAAAGAAGAATAAATGCATTAATTAAGCAAAAAAAATCGATAAATTAAACCATATATAATTAATCATATGTCACATTTTATAGTAGAAAAACTTCTGATGATCTCAGTTGGCATATATATATATATATATATATATATATATATAAGATAATTTAAATTTCTTTTCGTGAGCTTAAGCAATAGAGTTGCTTATTGATTTAACCCTTTCCGGTGCGGAGTAATACTGTTTATAAACTGATGAAATAATGGGCTGATATGATAAAGATGATAGACTTAACTATTTGCTAATGATAAATTCTGTAGAAATTGCGCCATTTCGTGTAACTGCTATAAAATGCTAATATTTTCTGTATGAAAATCGGCTAACGGTTTAGAATATCGCTTTCACCAGATTATTTTTTCCTACGGAATAATACGTGTCGAGTTAGAAAAAAAAATCCTTCACTTCATGAATCATGCAAAAATATGCATTTTAATTTATTTAAAACATGAAAGTGCTTAATTAAATTGAATATTATTGTACATTTAGAAAAACATTGAAACATTACTTTTATGAAATGCTGAATTTCAGGTAAGAAATCATAGCTGCCAACATCGGACCCTTTATACCACAAAAAATTTATAGTACATTTCATCTTCTTAAATCGCCGTTATCTGCCGATTAAATAAATGAAAAATTTCTGTTAAGGTTTTGTGGTAGAAAAAAGCGGAAAAGTTGGCAGCTATGAGAAATTCTTTTTAAAATGTAAGCTAAAACTGAATTTTGAAATTAAGTGACTTTTGATGCTATATTATATGAAAATTATTTATGTTATTCATTATATTACGTCATTATTTATTTGCTTTCATTAGCTACTGATATTTATACTCATTGTATTTTCAACAAATCCTTGGAAAATGCAGCTTTTATTTCAATTACTAGGCGGGCTCTGCGCACTACGATCTACGGTCGCCAACTGCCGGTCAGACTCTAAAAATCCGTTAATTTGAACTGATCTAAAAAGATTACGGAAGAATGAATTTTAATTTAAAAAAACAGTGGTGATATTCCTGTAAATGAAGTTCCATTTTTTTTCTTTTACTGAGGTATTTTAACCGCTTGAGGGGCGGTGGGATAAAATATATCCCACCTAATTTAAACAAGATTCTCACTAGAAAATTTTAACTAAATTTTATATTTTTAACTTTGGAGGAAAATCATTGACAAATTGTTTTTCCGTAATTAAAAATAAAAGTTTTCGATTATACCTGGGATAGTTCAATATTTAGAGACATTTTTGATGCCCCTCAAGGGTTATGGCCAGATCAGCTTCTGTTATTTTCTGTTTTCTTGTTTGATTAAATGAGATTAGTTAAACATGTGGAAATTATCTAATACAAAATGAACTAAGTCAACAGAGTCTCTGCTTCCGGGTAATTTTTAATAACGCTATAAGGAAATGATTTTAAATCACGCGTTTTAAATCTGACGTAAGTTCCATCCTACTTTTCTTTTTGAAATATTCGCATAAAAATATTTTTTTGTTAGAAAAGAAATACCATTTGCACTGTCATTATTGCGAAATTGTTCAGTTGAAAATTAATTACCAAGAAGAAATTATTATTACGGTTTTATTTTATTTTTTTGGCAACGAAAAAAGAAAGATTGTTAAATTTTGCAGGAAGATTGTCAATTTATTCTGTATAAAAAATAATGAAATTCCATATTATTATGAAATATATTTGACTAAAATAACTGAAGCGTAGCCTGTGTTCATTTCTTGTTTATAACCTATTATTATACAAATGTTAATTCGTCCCTTTTGACATTGACTTCATTCAAACTTTCGGACGTACTTTCGCATTTGTAGTATTATAAGGATTTAGAGTAATAAAAGTATAATAAACTGTCAAATTACAAGATATGTTTCATATTGGTTAAAGAAATAGGTTTTAAAATTTAATTAACTTCGGATTGAATAATCTGTTCTTAGTCTTTTCACTACGTGTCAAGACATATAAGTCCAGGTGGAATTTTTTTTTACTCTACTTCCATCCTTTTTTGAACAGTGATATCTGACATAAAAAGGTATGTTCGAGAAAAATACACCACAATTCATTTTGAATTCATTTTTATACATTATGATATTATCCCAATATGATTAATTCAACCCAGCAATAATGTAAAGTTGCTTTAGTAAATAAAACTAAGACATCTATACAATATGATTTATTCCCAAGGTCGTTCGCGGATCAAGTAAACAAACTCTGCGTGCGTGAAGTTTGCGGATGAAGTATAGGAAGTTTGATGTACATACAGTGTTTCCAGACGAATACTAAAATTTTATTTTTAATGCCACTATTTTCACAGAGTGCTAGTTGCCTTATTTATTTGCAAAAATTTTGCGATTAAAGCAAGCCATACGACAATTGTGGTATTCAAAAAAAAAAAAAAAAAAAAAAAATCAGTATTCGTCTGACAACACAGTGTACATCCAAAAATAACAAGTGTCAGAAATCTACGTAAGTTTATTTCGATTACCGTATTTTTTAATAAAATTTCGTTTTATTTAATTATAGAAATCTCATTTTTTACAAATACGTTGTTATACTTCATGTATTTTGCATACTCTTAATATTTAAATTACTCATCACACCCTTTCTTAACTTCTAATAGTTAATTTTATCTTTGTGGCTACTATCCGCTTTAAAACATCTTTTTTAAGGCTCCCTAATACCCTTGCAAACCGAATTACCTCTGCACTGGATGTTAAACTGCAACGCAATTTATGGAAGTCCTTCGAATCCAAGTCGTTGATGGAAGTCCATCAACAAGCTTCCATTGTTCCATTCGCGGTTAAATAAGGCGAATACTACAGTACGAAATTAGGTTGTCAAAGTAAAAATTTTGTATATGCCTGACGAGACCTATAACTTTACTAGTATCTCAATATTTTTTTCCGAGATAGACTTATCTATGTAGAGTATATAGGGTAACCCGGCTTTTTATTTTGACTGTTTTGTTACGTTTTATGAAATATTTACATTAGAAATGTATAAGAATCTGTTTTATTGAAAGAACTTACTTATGCTTTTTATTAGTTAACACTAGAATACCTGGCAATTTTACTAAAGTTTTATAAAAGTATTTTTCCCAGAATTTTATTTAAATATTTTAATTAGCCTATTTTTGTGCCACATACATTTAGCATATTTTACGAAAAACAAAATCTGGTACAACTGTACTAGTAGATTTTTAATAGAAACTACGAAAAAAGTTCTTTTTAACCGTTTCAAGGGCGATGGTTCATTTTTGGACCACTTAATTTTAATCACTAAATGGGACATTAACACCAGAATTTTTTTTTTTTTTTTTTTTTTTTTTTAACTTGAAGAAACGCTTTTACTTATTTTCAAATAAATTCATTTGTAAATTCCGGTGTCATTCATTCATTTCAGTATTTTACTAATAGAAGTGCCTTGCCACTGAAAGGGTTAAATTTAGATACAATTGAATATAAAATATCTGGCTAGTCTAGCCTTTAATCAAACGTTTAGGATATTTTTCTCCAGATTTTTGCACAAACTTTACTTACGCTATACCGTTCATTTAACCCCTTGAGGGGCGGTGGGATAAAATATATCCCACCTAATTTAAACATGATTCTCACCAGCAAATTTTAACTAAATTTTATATTTTTAACTTTGGAGGAAAATCATTTAACAATTGCTTTTCTTTATTTAAAAATAAAATTTTTCAATTATTCCGGTGAAAATCCAATAAATAGAGACATTTTTGCTTGCCCCTCAAGGGTTTAATACACATTAATCATATATTTTCAACTGAAACCAGAAATATCGTAATAGTATTCAGTATGTAAGATTAAGCTATACGCTCTCGGATGTTAAGGGATCAAGGACACAAATGCTATACTCTTAACTCCTTAATTCTCGCTCCCGTCAATATCTCGGCTGAGGTGTCGTTCGTTATTCCTCGTGCCCGTCATATTCTCGGGCTGGAGATTTAATTGCTGGAAAAACTTCTAAAACCAGAAAAAATGAACTGGAATTTCCATTTGAAGTCTTTGAATAGTAGCACTCTGGTTTGATTTGTACGATCTATAATTTGTCATAGATTTGTAATACACTGCTCAAAACAATTAAAGGATATTGCAGTTTTAGGTGGATTTTGTATCTGGTAAACTGTTTAGCTGATTGATACATGGTCGACAGACATAGTAGGTTATATGAGAATAAATTACACATGTTTCGCAGAAAAAAATGCATTTTATTGCGCATTTGTGTACTAAAGGAAAAAAACACAATTTGTGCATATGAGAAAAAAAGAATAAGAAAAGGTGTTTTCTTCAAAGAAAATCATTTTCAGTAGGGGTTATGGTTTCCACGGGCGGCCAGCAACGTTGAACACCTTTGAGGCATGGACTCAGTGAGGCTATTAACCCTCCGTCTACCAGACGGGTCCATTGGACCCGACAGGTACATACAAAATATTCATTCAAACCAGAAATTTCTTTAAAATAAACTAAGTATATAAACCAGACAAAAATAAGGTAAATAAATAAGTTAAATAGTTTTAAATAAAAATTCTGGTGTAGAACGTTTTAATAAAACTTGAATAAAATTCCCGGTAGATCTAGGGTTAATGACGAGTTGGGGTATTCTGCTCCACTCTTCCAGAAGAGCTCTTTCCAGTTCTTGGAGAGTTTGTGGGGGTTGTTGGCGGCCAGAAACTCGTCTTCCTAGAGCGTCCCAAACGTGCTCGATTGGATTCATGTCTGGAGAACACGCTGGCCATTCCATTCGAACGATTCCTTACTCGAAAAGGAAATCCTCCACCAGGTTGCACGATGTGGCCTGCAGTTATCGTCCATTAAAATGAAGTTATCTCCGATTGCTGCAGCGTAAGGGACTACAATAGGTCTGAGGATCTCATCCCTATATCGGCGACCAGTCAGAGCTCCATCTCGAATGATGTAGAGGTCAGTGCGCCCGTCAATGGAAATGCCACCATACACCAACACTCCTCCACCGCCAAATCTGACACTTTCGTGCACGAACGCAGGATTATTCCTACTGCCACGGTCCCTGCAGATGAAAATACGCCTATTATCCTGATGCACAGAAAAACGGGACTCGTCGGAAAACAGAATATTGCTCCATTCATTTCTCCTCCAGTTGACATGCTCGGTTGCCCACTCCCTGCGGTCGCGACGATGCCTTGATGTTAATCTAACACATGCCATCGGTCGGCGAGCATACAGACCTACAGCATGGAGCCGGTTTCGGACAGCCTTAGTTGAAATCGTGGTGCCTGTAGCCGAGCGAAGGTGTTGTTGGAGAAGAGTAGCGTTCATGGTTCGGTGTCTCCGAGCTGTTAACGCTAAATACCGATCTTCATTGGGCATTGTTGCCCGTCTACGACCTTGCCCTGGTCTTCGGCCTGCACATCCACTCTCCAAAAAACGGTTCCAGATCCTGGAAATAACACTTTGTGACACTCCAATGGCTTGCGCTACTTCGGCTTGAGTTTGGCCCCCTTCTAACCTACCAACAATTCTCAAAGCTTCTGAATCTGTCAAATGACTTCGCTGAGACATCGTACTCATCGAAACAAAGCAATCACTGAAAGCCGATCATCCTTGTCTTCATTCTCTTTTATCCAGTTGAAAGTCAAATTTCATTCGCTGCCGCTGAAGCGACGTTTTTGACGTCGAACTCAAAATTTGCATACTCCACAGTTTGAAAACCAGAAAAATTTGCATTTGTGATTCTCTTCTACTATTTTCGGTAAAAAAAAATTTCGTTTATATCTTTATTTTATATAAAACTTCAAATATCCTTTAATTGTTTTGAGCAGTGTATTTTTGTCATTTTGATATGGATTCTGATCAATCAAGCCTTTCTGATGATAACTGTAATATTAGCCCCTTCACTGTCGCTTAATATTTGAAAAAACCATCAAAAGTGTACCTATTTTTTTTTTACAGAAATTGAATAATTATAAGGTTTCTAAATAAAATATACAATTAGTTTATTTTTAAGGCGAAAAAACAATATTTTATAGCCATATTCATATTTGTATAAAAGCCATCATGCGAGAATTATGTGTCTTAACCTCTTAAGCTCCGGCCCGATAAATGTAGGCTACAATCTTTTATTTCAGATTGTTTCACTCCCACCAGTTTTTTTTTTTAATAGTGTAAATGGCTTTATTTTCGCATCATTTAATCTGCCGTAAACTACAGTGGTGGGAATCAAACAATCTGAATAATAAAAAAAGTAACCTACATTTATCGGAGGCGGAGCTTAACCCCTTGAGGGGCGGTGGGATATATTTTATCCCACCTACAATTAATGAAGATTTACACCAGAAAAATTTTATGAAACTTTCCGTTTCTAACTTTGGTGGAAAAAAGACGTAAAATTGCTTTTCCTTATTTTGAAATATTTTTTTCTAATTTTCCGGTGGGAATTCAGCATTACACAAAAGGGGTTGTTAAGACACATAATTATCGTATGATGGCTTTTATACAAATATGAATATGGCTATAAAATATTGTTTTTTCGGCTTAAAAATAAACTAATTGCATGTTTTATTTTGAAACCTTATAATTATTCAATTTCCGTAATAAAAAAAAAAAAAATAGGTACACTTTTGATGTTTTTTTTCAAATATTAAGCGAACGTGAAGGGGTTAAGTGAGTTTGATAAAAAGAGTTTTAAAGTTGCATAGCCTTACAAAAAAAAACGGTTCCCAGGAAAGCTCTCTCTCTCTCTCTCTCTATACATATATATATATATAGTTATATATATATATATCCAATATTTCATAGAAAAATAGTCGTGTGGTTTAATTGCAAAAAAATTGCGATTGCGTCAAGTCATTACGAAAGTAAAGGTATTCAGAATTAAATTTTAGCGTTTTCCTAAAGGAACCTATAGTTTTACTCACGTCTAAAACTGTTTTTACGAAATTACTTTTAACTTTTTCCTGCACAATAAAATTATGTCCGCAAAATGATGAAATGATTCACTGATACCGGAATTTACAAACGACTTTTTTAGAGATTAAAAACTTGTTGCTTTAAACTTTAACTTTAAAAGCAAAATTTTACTAAAATATTCTTGGTGCTGTTTGCGAGTTTGAAATTAAAATTAGGAGGTCTCGACGTGACCACTGCGTCGGATCAAAACCGACATAAGAGTACAAGCGAAACACAAGGTTTTGTGACGTCGTCATTGTGCGGGGCTTACGTCAGCCGTAGAGAGCACAGCGTTATATAAAACATATCAATTATTTCCTGCACATTCCAACTTATTATCACAGCATAAGGGAAAAAATATATGCTTATAGTTTAAAGACGCTAATTAAATGCATTTCATTCAATTTTATCCACTAAAACAGTAATAATAAAGATAACACAAGAACAATATTTATGAAATAATATCACTGTGTCAATGAAAATGTGCATCAGAATTAAAGTGACATTAAAGAAAATTAGCTCGTTAATGAAAAAAAATCCCAAGTATTAAATTTATTTTAGTGGACAGTTTTTATTATTTATTCTACTTTGAAATTTAGAAACAATATCAATTATCTATTTGGTATATGTTCCAAAACAAAACATTATACATTATTACATATATATATATATATATATATATATATATATATATATATATTTGCAGTTTAAACACACAAATTGAATTATTTTGCTTTCAATTATTTCAAAATAAATAAATAGCAATAAGTGTGCCAATCAAAACCAACATTTAAAAATTAAATTAAAGTGGATGAAAAGTTAAATGAAAACAAATTCAAGTTGTGTTCTATTTATATTTTTAATCGGGTAAGAATTATACAGTAAATATCCTATTAAATATTCAGTGATTTGAAACCTGCATATAATAAATAGTAAAAGTATACATGAAATTATGTATTCTTATAAATAAATTTTCGTGCTGTAAACTTTACTTATCAGAAACGGGTAATTTTCACATAAAATCCATTAAATAAGAAAACATAAAACTGTCATAATACTAAAACAACACAAGTTCATGAAACACAAAATTATTATTTAGTTTTGTATTAGTTTGATATATTATGCAAGGTACAAGCAATAGATTTTTTAAAAAGTCTATTGACATGTGAAGAGAAAAATAAAAGAATGGAAGAAAACACTTTCATCAATTGGAATCAAAATATTCCTAATTTATGTTCATTTTCCTCGGATGTTTAGGTAATAGCTGATTAAAAAAAAACGTCTAGAAACCCAAAAAGCTTCCACAAAAATATTTCATTTCCAAAATAATCTTGTGTGGGTTCTTAAATGTTTGTTCACATCTTTTAAGCTTAAAATAATCAATTTTTATGAAATGAAAAGTATATCCTGGCTAGATCGAAAAGTAAATGTGTAATTATAGAACAATAATTTTATTTATTGTTATTTTAAATTAAACATTAAAATGTACATGAAAACACATACGATTTTTGCGAAGAAGGGGTGGGGGGGGGAAACAACTGTTTGGCATAAGGGTACTAACAACACTTCCTCTTATCTTGTAAATAAATTGTTTACAGTTGTGGCAAAAATAGAGTGATTCAAAAACGTTATCCCCATAGCTCTATTTAAACAGTACATAAGCATTTATAATTTAACAAAAAATTATAAAAAGAATTTTTATTAAGATAACAAAAGTTTAAGATTAAAAAACAACAATAAACTGATAGCTGTATACCGATCGAGCTTTGCTTTTAAAGAAGTAAACAAGATAAAAATGCTATGTATCCACATCGACTTTTATGAAAATTTCAAGAATATTTAATTTTTTAAGTATGAATATATATATATATATATATATATATATATATATATATATATATATATATATATATTCATACTTAAAAAATTAAATATTTATATATATATATATATACATAAATTTGTTGTCAATATAAAGCCCAACCAATTCTGCATACAAAATTACCCGAGTTACTATTCACACGACAAGTGTTTTTTTAAGAAATGGGCGTTTATTAAAGGTCACTCTAATGAATGAGAGAAAATAGAACAAATAAGAAAGAGAGGGTGGTGTGACAAGATGCAAATTAAATAATATAAGTCTTGACACGATTTAGGGATGTTTGCCATTTTAAATTATTGCTCTATGTGAAAAGAAACAGAACTACACTAATATCGTTTCGTTTTGAGACACGGTTTTATTGATGGCATCGCACTAGGATTTACTAGTTAATTTATTTCAAAGAAATTAAAAATGGAAGATTTTGAACACAAGAAATAAAACTTGTGCTGATAGCACATAAATAATTTGAAAATAATACTTGCCTTGAAAAGAATATGTTATTAGTCTGAATAAAAAGCACGTTCACGTGTTTCTTCTAAATAGCAATATACAAAATTCAAATGTTCGGCGTTGGCAGTTAACCAGCCCCGCGCTGTGATGTCACATGTGGAGAATGAAGGGCGTGTCTGGCTTGTTGTCTTTAGGCGGCTTTGAATTTTTACCAGACTGGAAAGTGTTCAGACATTCACATTTGTTTATTAAACTTTTGAATTTCTTGGAATAATAATTTTTTTCTTTTTTCTACGTAATTATAATTTTGTTTACTTTAATAAATAAATAATTTGCAATAATTATTTTTAAAAAAGGTTTTATTCATACACAAAATGTATCAACTGGTATATTTTTCGCAAAACATCGTAAATATAGATAACTTTTTATGTAGGGTCATTTGACCCCTTCCGGTAGGAATAGGTATAAAAAATATCGGTACGTTTAGTGTTAATCAAATTTTATGAAACATACATAAATCTAGACTACGTGGCAGAGAAACATTATAGTACTTTTATGTTTTCCTTCCCACGCATTTAAAATAAATTAGTCACTAATTTTATTCTGCGTTACACTCATTGCAAAGTTAAATAACTGCCATAACTTTAATTCTTAAAATTCAGTTTAAAATTTTGACTAATAATCCTTAAACTTTACTTAAGATAATAATTCACCATGTTTAAAAGATGAATTAGTCTCATTTATCTTAAAATACTGTGTTTGTTTGATCTAGCAAATTTGTAGCACTTTTAACACATTTAAACTGAAAAATTACCATGACGTTATTTTATTTAATTGCCAGTGTCTCTTTTCTGCAATACAGATATGCATTTTATTACGCCTTTTATTAAAAAGATGATTGGATTGTGAACAATTTTGAGTTGGATATATCATATATCACATTTATTTTCATTCAACTATTTTGTTTTTGTAATATTTTCAGTTAATGTAGGAACAGAGCCTGGTTACCAAAATGGAAAAATTAAACCATTATTTCTAAATAGTAATATTTTTATCGCAGCGTTTAATCGCAACATTATGTCCTACATAAACGAAAATTACGTTTCGAGAATAGTGGTAGAAGTTTGCACCTGCGGTAACCAACTCTGAGAATAAATACTAACCTTCTAATTCCAATGGTAGGATACGTTCTAGAAATTCCGTAAATAAGAGATTTTGAATTCATACCAGAAATTTTCAATAATAAATTTCGTTTTATTGAACGACGGGATGTCTATCATTAAATAAAGAAAATATTGCTATTTTAAATTTCTGGTTTCAATTAGAATATCTGAACTAAAATATCCACTAAATCATAAACACTGGTGGTAGCATATATGCTATCATGAGCATTAGAAGGTTAAAATTCCTTTCTATATTTTAAGATTTTTACACAGTTAGATTTGCGTTTTTTAAATGCAGAAGTTAAGCACTTTGATATGTAGAATACAGAAAACATTTATTCATTGCAAATTTTTGTTTTATTTTCATTTAGAATGAACACTTTGTTATTGTTCTGGAGGCATTTGACTTGTATATATATATACAGGGTGTTCCGTTAAAGGGGTCCAATATTAATAGGGGTAATAGAGGAGATCACATGGAGCATAAATCAGTATATAAAGCCTGGTCGGATCTCAATAGTTTTCAAGTTACAGCAAATAGAATGAAAATTCGGAAAATTGTAAAAGAACCCTCATTGCTAAACTATCGATAATGCTACATAAAAACGATATTTAGAAAGAGCAGAAAAAAACCTACAAAATGACATCAATTGTATTAAAATAGCAATATTTATTGACGAGTTACAAGCCCTGAAACAGTGAAAAAAGTACGAAATCCAATATACTTCAAAATAGTTAATCGTTAATTCCAAAAAGACAACTCTAGCTACAACAAGGAAAATGTAGTAAAATTTGGTCCATTCCGAAAACTTTCGAAAAAGCTTACAATGAACCATATCGGTTTAATTGTGTGAGAGAAATTAATCAGTTTCTTAGTTACAACTCCGCTTTCTTTGACACTAGCAAAGGTTAAACTCCGCCCATCACGATTGGAAACACCGCCTTTTTAATTACTCTCAACTATACATTTTCGATCATGCTTCTTCTGAGATGCAACATTTTTAATTATTCAAGGGTTGAATGAACCAAAATAACTTTACAATAATAGTCTACATTTTAAAGTGGTCTTTTATTGATATAAAGCATAAGTTAAATTCTTTAAAATTAAACTGGTGGTGAAAATTCGGAAATAATTAAAAATATTGCGATTTGTAACTATGCAAGAAGTTTCAGTACATGTTTTACATGGACAATTATTGTATGTATATGTGCATCATAATTTATGATAGGAAATAATAATAACAAATAGCATAATAATTTTATTAATTATAAATTTTAAAAAGACACTAAATTTTAAATTAATTCATACAAACTTTGTAATTTACAATATGAGTACACCACAGTCTGTGACTTACAAAATACTGTGCCAAAAAGTGTTGAAAATAAAAGAAAAATGACAAATAAAGAATTACATTCCACGTACTTTATGACATATGTGAAGCATAGTCTTCTGGCCTGCGCTGCACAGTTCAATGTCGGAAGGCAGACGAACGGACATTATTATAATAGGTGTTCGAAGTTGCGCCCATTAACAGAATCGCACAGCCGACAGCGACGTCGTAAAGGTTGGCGAACACGCCGAAAAACTCCGACGGAGTTGGGAATGTCTCCTGCAGCGACAACGATTCGCGCTAATAAATCCTCCGGTGTATCCACAGGCGTTTCATACACCAGCGATTTAAGGTGTCCCCAAACAAAAAAGTCTAACGGATTGAGGTCTGGAGAGCGTGCAGGCCAAGCAACAGGTCCACTGCGTCCAATCCATTTCCCAGGAATTGTTGAATTGAGGTGATTGCGAACACCTATGAAAAAATGTGCCGGTGCGCCATCGTGCATAAACCACATATTGTGACGCAATGTTGCTGGCACATTTTACAGTAACTGCGGTAAGATATCCCGTAGGAAAACCAAGTATGTACTGACATTGAGTACATCTGGGAGTAAATATGGTCCTATGAGATAATCGCCGAGGACACCTCCCCATATGTTCACACTGAACTTTTGTTGTGCGTTCGACGGGAAAACAGTGTGCGGATTTGTATATGACCATGTGTGCATATTGTGCGTGTTTACCACGCCCTCTCTCGTAAATGTTGCTTCATCAGTAAATAAAATATTTTCCAGAAATTGTGGATTATTTTCTGTTACATTAAGCAACCAACGTACGAATTCTGTCCGCTGAGCACATTCTGTTACTGATAACAGTTGTACCCGCTGCACATGAAAGGGGTGCATGTTTTCTGCACGCAGAACACGCCACACACTTTGGTGAGAAACACCGACTTCAGACGCAGCAGCTCGTGTACTCGTGGAGGGGTTATCTTTAAAAATATTCAGTACATCTTCTTCCATTGCAGGTGTTCGTACATGTCGAGGTTTCCCTGCATTAACCCTAGATCTATCGGGAATTTTATTCAAGTTTTAATAAAACGTTCTACACCAGAATTTTTATTTAAAACTATTTAACTTATTTATTTACCTTATTTTTGTCTGGTTTATATACTTAGTTTATTTTAAAGAAATTTCTGGTTTGAATGAATATTTTGTATGTACCTGCCGGGTCCAATGGACCCGTCTGGTAGACGGAGGGTTAATGCTTGCTGTATTAAACGATCCAGTCTCCCGTAATCGTCTATCGATTTTTATAAAGAGTTTCGAACTTGGGCAACGTCTCCTTGGAAATTGCTCACGGTACATGCGCTGTGCTAGACATGCATTTCCATGAGCTTGCCCGTACATTAGATGCATGTCCGCGTATTCTTCGTTAGAGTATTCCAGCATAATTATTATACATCAACTTACTACAATCCCACTTACAACAGCCTCCCTTTAACATAACGCCCACTGATGATTGCTGTTTTATTACACTTTTCTTCCTATACACATAGAAAATTTGCATAAAAAGTACTTCTTCTTCATCATCCTGAAAGTTCATGGAGGAAACGCAGCAGTCACGGAGTTTGCTTTAAGACAAGGCGAGAGCTGCACAATATGTCATTCACTTGACCAGACTGAATAATGAAAGGGTATTGATAGAGGTTCATCAGAAATGTATAATTTAAAGATATTAAAACGGGGTGTTTACAATCGTCATGGGCGGAGTTTCGCCCTTTCCGAGCGTGCAACAGTACAGAGTTGTAACTAGGGAACTGCTTGATTTCTCCCATACAATTAAACTGATATGGTTTATTGTCAGCTTCTTCGAAAGCTTTCGGAATGGACCAAATTTTATAACATTTTCCTTGATGTAGGTAGAGTTGCATTTTTGGAATTAACGATTAACTATTTTGCTAAATATTTGATTTTGTATTTTTTCCCTGTTTCAGAGCTTGTAACTCGCCATTAATTCTCAATATTCTAAAACAACTTATGTCATTTCGTAGGATTTTTTCTGCTCTTTCTAAATATGTGCTTCGTTTTTATGTAGCATTATCGATAGTTTAGCAATGAGGGTTTTTTTACAAATTTCCGATTTTTCATTCTATTTGCTGTAACTTGAAAATTATTGAGATCCGGCCAGGCATTATATACTGATTTATGCTCCGTGTGATCTCCTCTATTACCCATATTAATATTGGACCCCTTTAACGGAACACCCTGTATATATATATTTTTTACTTGAAGCAAGTAACTCATGTTATACGACAAACTAAAACAAATATTTTCTGGCTACATCGAATATTTAACACTTTGCAAGAGGGCAGCATTTTCAGTACTTTTGCAGGTATAGCCCGTTATTGCGCGTAAAAATCGGCATAAAAATCTCCTTCTCATTCAATACTAGTGAAAAGATAAAAGTACGGGGGCGTATTTCCCTTTGAAAAATAGCACTATCCTCTGAGAAATTATAACGCCTTTTAAATACTGATTGTGTCAGAATTATGGCCGAAAACCGATATTTATTTTTTCTGGTGGAAGTTTATTTCGGTCGTAGTGAGGCCCTGTGTTTCCGCCATATTGTGAGTGCCTGAACAACTTCCTGCCATTGTCAGTGAAAGAGGTTATAAAACTCGGGCCAACTTCCACCAGTAAAAAGAAATAGAAACTTTTACTATATTTGTGAGGAAATTTTTCCACGAACAAGCCACTAAAATTAGGCGCAATTTCTATTCAAAATTTACTGGTGGAAGTTTGCTTCTTCGGTAATCAGAAACTGTTGATCCTATGTAAAAAATCAGCCGCCATCTTGTGACAACCTTCTCAGTTACTTCACAAAGGAGTTATGAATAAAGAAGAAGAGACGTACAGTGTATTTTCTACCAGTTGCAAGTGAAGTAACTGAGAAGGTTGCTACAAGAGGGCGGCTTCCTTTTTACACTTTCAGGGGCAAGTATTTGTGTTTCTGTAATGTTGAATTCACACTGGAAATTTCGCGAAAAATTATTTCAAAATAAAGAAAGACAATTTTGCCAACTTTTTACCGCTAAAGTTATAAAAGTCAAATTTTATTAAAAGTTTCTGGTACAAATTTTGCTTAAAATTATGTGGAATGCAATATATCCCACCTTCCCTCAAGGCGTTAATCCGAACAATAGTTTCTGATTGCCACCGCGGCAAATTTCTACCAGTAAATTTGAATAGAATATTTCGCTTTATTTAAGCACCTTAATCATGGGAAAACTTCTTTCAGAAATACCGTAAAATTTTCGATTTATTTTTACTGGTTTATATTTGCCCAGGATTACAATCCTTTTCACTGACACGGCAGGAGGTTGTCTACGTTGTCACAATGAGATAGATTTTATATTAACAAGGCGTTTAAATAAGGGGAAAAAATTAAGCAAGTTTTCCGCGGAAGTAATCAATCAATTCGAAATCGGTTACAGTTGAAGCTTCACTATTTTAAGGATGTGTCGGTACCTCCTTATTAATAGTTTCATGCTCGCAAGTGTAGACTCTACACTATATGTCACCTCCTCTTTATTCATAACTCCATTCAAATAATATACTCTCATTGTATAAACTCGTTTATACCGGGTGTCCCAAAAAGGGCTGACTGATTTTAAAATTCAATAACTTCCAAACGGTGACAGATATTAAAAAAATTCTTGCAGGAGGGTTATGCATAAAGTCAAAAGTTTTTTTTACAGTGATTTTCGATTTTAGTTCGAATTACAAACAATAGATGGCGGTGTAAGCAATAGTCGCTAAATACAGGCTCGATTTTTGGTACTTCGTGGCTCGGATAGTACATTTCCATCTCCTTTTTCTGCATGGAACAACAGAAAGGACCAAAAATCGAGCCTGTATTTAGCGACTATTGCTTACAGCGCCATCTATTGTTTCTAATTCGAACTAAAATCGAAAATCACTGTAATAAAACTTTTGACTTTATGCATAACCCTCCTGCAAGAATTTTTTTAATATCTGTCACCGTTTGGAAGTTATTGAATTTAAAATCAGTCAGTCCTTTTTGGGACACCCGGTATATTTTGTATAGTAACTTAAAATACAATTACACATGCATTTTTAAAATATCATTTTTTTAAATCATACAAAAAAAGAGATATTTTCAGACACACTTCTATAACAATATCGGATTTTTGTTAACTCTATTCTTTTTTTTTATTGTACAGTGTTTCTTTAAGCTTTTTATCATTGTAATCATTACTAAGAATGATATATTGTTCTTTAGATAGAAGAATATATTTTTTAAAACGATAAACTAATCTGCTTATGCACAAAAATATATATCTACTATAACATACTTTTCAAAAATGTTATTTTATGGATTGGCATCCATCAATCAATTTATTACTAAAGGTATCTCAATCTCTAAGAAACCTGTCAACTGTTTTATGGCTCTTAAAAAGCTGAGTAAAGTAGATATCGCATGAATGATTTTAACTTTTTTTTTTTTTTTCATGAGCTTAAGAGATTTGTATTTTTGAATAGTAATGTGATTCACGAAGAAAGAAAAGAAGAATATTACGCTTATACTAATTCGTTCTTATATTCATGTAACAGTTTACTTTTTTATTCATGTTAAGAACGTTAGTAAGTTAATTTCCGAATTTCCCTCGCTAATGTTAAGGGTACAGTGGTTATTCAAAATCATTTTTCATATTTTTTACTCAGTTGTACGGAAATTTTGCACACATAATATTTCATACATTTTCTAAGTAAAGTAGTCAATTTTATTAAAAAATGTGTGATTTAAGTAAGTTATTAATTAAAATACGCTAATTAATCAAGCTAATTAAAAATTCTCCATGCGCATTAAATTTGACTTTAAGAGCCTGATGTTTTCTCAAATGGTATTTTTCTAATGCTGCAATAAAATTTTGTATGGGTTTTTAAACTATACTCATATACTGAAAAAAAATAGAAAATACTTCCAATATTTACACTTTTTTATGAAATTTGAAGGAAAAAAGTTATACAACTACCAAATTTTCCTTTTATCTACAGTAATGCGTACATATTTATGCTAAGTTTTGAAATATAACATATTCCAAACAATAATACCTAAAATTATGAAAATTGGTAAAAAATAAGATTCATGAAACATTTTGAATATAGTAACTCCACGAAAATTCTAATTTTTAGAAAACGCAATTCAAAATTTTATTTTTAGCGTAACTCAATTACACAGTACCAATTTCAAATGTTGTAACTTCTTTAAGAATCATTGCAATTGCATGCGGCTTTTTAGAAATGTCGTTGTTAAAATTGAAGTAAATTAATAAATCAAAAGAAAAAAATCGATTATTTAGTCGATTTTTTTTTAACTGAAGGTCCTCTGCCCCATTAACTCTTTCCGGCACAGATATATTCTATTCATACCGATTGACTGACACAGGAATTCACAAATATCTTTCTTAGAAATTAGAAACCTGTTACTTTAAACTTTCATTCTAAAAGCAAAATTTTATTTAAATATTTTTGAGGCCGTTTTTGGGTTTGGAATTAATATTAGTTGGCCCCGACGTGGGACAACGTCGTCGAAAAGAGTTAAATCTATAGGCGTAGAATGCATTCTTATCTGTGCATGTATCTTTAACCCTTAAATGCGTGTTTTTTTTTAAATTTAGTTTCGAAAGAATTATATAGGACTCTGTGAAAGATTTATTACACGGGAAAAATAACGAAAAAAATCAGAGCTATATTTTTCATATAATCTGTCAATCTTTTCTTCTGTTGCACATCTCCAATACAAGTAAAAATTACTGTCGTGTGACTGTTTTACGATAAAAAAAATTGCAAATTAGAAAATATTTTAACAAGTATGTGTCTAAATACCTTATATTAAAATTATTTATTTTATAAAAATGAACCTTTAACCCTTTAATTCCCATGATAGAATACGTTCTAGAAATTACGTAATTCAGAGAAGCTGACTTTACCCAAGAAAGTTTTAATGGTTAATTTTGCTTTATTTAAATACGGAAAGTCTGTTATTAATTAAAGCAAATATTGCTATTTTAATTTTCTGGTGTGAATTAGGTATATATGAATAAAAAAAACGGTTCCCAGGAAAGCTCTCTCTCTCTCTCTATATATATATATATATATATATCTCCAATATTTCATAGAAAAATAGTCGTGTGGTTTAATTGCAAAAATAGGTATTAGGTATATATGAATAAAAAAACGGTTCCCAGGAAAGCTCTCTCTCTATATATATATATATGTATATATATTTAAAACCACAAACAAAATATCAAAATCCATCACTCACCATAGCTGCATTGAAACTCACATCGAAAATATTATAAAAACCAACATAAACTTAACTCTTAAAATCAAACTGAATAACCAAACTAAAGAAAAAATATATAATTGCAAGACATAACAGAACAGAACAGAAGGCGAGCGGTATGGCTAACGACATACACTGCAGGGTTAAGTCAGACTTTACGCATGCTACGTCCCCCTTCACTCGCCAAGACCAAAATTGAAAAAATGAAAAACTATGAAAAAGTAAACAGAACTACAACATCCACCAAAATATCTCTCTAACTCATTAGATCAATCAACTCATCAAAACTTCCATTCTCATCCATCACTGAGTTCAGTTCAGTTCCGTACCTGCTGCTCTTAATAAAATCACTAGTTATTCTTCTGATGAAATTGCGAGGATAACCATCCTTGAATCCCAAGCGGCACCACTCTAAAATATCACTAAACATATCTTTAACTCTAGTACTCAGTCTTTCGATTCGAATTAATCCATTTCTAAGTACATTTCTTTTAATCGAAACATGCACGTTGGAATCAAAATATATCAGCTTTAAGGTATTAAAGTTGAAATCATTTCGCTTGTCAAATAACTTAGATATCAAATTTTCACTTTCTATGCTTAGATTCACATCTAGAAAATTAATATTTTTACAATTCTGGGATGAGGGTTCCAGACTCAGAGACGTAGGATAATATGTAAAATCAATATTTTCAATATCATTGTTTAATTTGACTATCAAAACATCATCTATATATCTGTAGGATAATGTTTAAATTATTATTTCTTTCATATATATGTAAGTAAATGTTTGCCAAAATGGAACTGCAACTCCCCCCCATTGGAATACCCCGAATTTGTTTAAATATTGTATTTCATTCGTAAAGGTAGTTTTCTTGTACTACGAACTGAAATAAATTTATGAAAAAATCATAATGAACATCCAAAGTACTATTTGTATTATAAAAATCTACTATTTTATCTTTTAAATCTGGCAAATCAATTGTGTTATAGAGGTCTGCAAAATCGTAAGCGAATAAACCAGTAATATTTTTTAATTTTTTCAGATTATCTAATAGTGTATAGCTATTTTTGATAATAAAAGTCGTCTCTCCCCCCCATTACTCCGTCAAACACCCCCTCCAGCACCCCCAGCAAAGCCTTGCTAGCATATATAGCAATATTTTTGCTAGCATATATATATATATATATATCATGTCCCAGTTGCCCCAACTAACCTTATATAAATTACATGACAATCTGGGGGAATTTAAGCGAGTTAGAGCATGGAATGCAAGAAGGCAGACAGACAAACTGAATTCATAAACTCATTCAACTATGACGAAAAGTGTTAAAAACGAACTTTCTGACGTTCAAAACATCAAAATTGACCTGAAGCGCACATTTATATGATGGGTAGAAAGAAAATTCAGAAAATGACGCCATTTTGAATAACAGCCGCCATCTTGAATTGCATTGTATTAATATAAAGCGCATGGTATTAGAACAGAAGGTAGGGGAACGCTGTGTGCGAGAATTAACCGCAAGAGAAAAGTTCAATGATGCAGGTACTGGCTGGAGCGTCATCTATTATCTCTATTTGAAGTTAAAAACGAGAACTTTTTTTAAATAATGTAGCGCTTTTTTTTTTTTTTAATATTACAATTTTTTTATATTATTATTATAAAAATCATAAAACAAACTATTTTAAAATTTGTAAATTATTCATAATACATTTTAAAAACTGAAAATAACTCCCTTTTTCTCAGCTGTATTATTTACATGTAATAAAAATTATTAATTTTTGTTCAAGACAAGTCTAGAATACATTTTTTTCCCCTTTTAAATTTTACTGCATTTAATCGAGAGTATCTATATAAAATTATCCTGAATTTGGCATGTAATTTTCATAATTTTTTTGTAGATTTTTTTTTTTTTTTAATTAAAATAAATGCTGGAATGTTTTTGTTTGAATTTATTATTTTATTAAAAAACCACGAAAACAAGAATTCAGGTTATGAATTTACTTAATAGTCATAATAAATTTGACAAACTGCAAATAACTAAAAACTTTTTTTTTTCAGTTGTATTTAAAATGAACAAACATCAATTCTTGTTGAAGACAAATCTAGAATACATTTTTTCCTTTTAAATTTTATTGTAGCTATTCGAAGTAATCAAGGGTGTATCTACATAAAAATTGTGTCCTAGATTTGGCATGTAATTTTTGCAAATATTTTATAGATTAACTTTTAAAAATAATAAATACTGCAATGTTTAATTTGTATTTTTTTTTTATATGTAAAAACCATGAAAACAAGAATACAGAACAAGAATTGTTAATTATTCATAATAGATTTGATAAACTGCAAATACTAACTTAAAAAAAAAAAAAAAAAAAAAAAAAAACTAAAATAAATGCTGCAATGTTTTATTTGCATTTTATTTTATTAAAACCCCTAGAAAACAAGAATTCAGTTTGTGAATTTCATAATAAATTTGACAAACAAATAAGTAAAAACCTTTTTTTTCCCCCTCTCATGTGTATTATTTAAAAAGAGCACAAAATGGATAGAAAATAATTGCTATTCAAAATAAGTCCTAGACATTTTTTTTTTTCAATTTTACTGTTCTCGGATTTTTTAAAAATAATTTAGACAGTATCATGTTAATGCTGAGATTTTATATTTTTACAGTAGAGTCAGTAATAGTATAAATATATTTAACCCCTTAACGCCCGAATTAAATTACGGTTGAATAATTCAAATTGCTTATTGGCACCACTTTTATGAAAAAGAAATATCCACCTTATTTAATGACAGTAAAAATGATAGTAAAATATAGCTAATTTCCCTATTTTATAAAACTGGTGGGAATCAAACAATTTGAGTAAATTCAGTATGTGCCATATATGTCACAGTAGGAAGGAAGGGGTTAACAGATTGAAAAAGCTCAAAGTTTTGTGAATAAATACCTGACCTTGGAAGGAAGAGAAAATGTGTTATATATTGTTGAATTATTGTACTTTTATTCTTATATTAAATGCAATATAAATAAATATGAAATTAACTGTTTTTCAAAATTAATGCAAATTTATAGTATGAACATAGCTGCCAATTCTTCCGCTTTTTTTTTAAGATAAAAATTTAAGAGAAAATTTTCCCTTATTTAATCTTAAATTAAAAAAGGTAAAATTTACTGTAGAATTTTTAGGATACAAAAAAGGGTAAGAAGTTTGCAAGCAACTATGTATGAATCATTTCGTGTAATCAAATTAGGATAAAGTCAATTTATTGACATTTTTTTCCAAATAAAAAAATTAGCTGATGTTTTTATGTTGCATTTAATAAAGGTATTTCGATAAATTAAAGCTATGTACATTTAAATAAAGATTACATAAGAAAATGTACATTGTCTTTATTTACGAAACAATACGATAGATGGCAGCTCTAGCAAGATTCTAATTGAATTTTTAGAGTTGATTAAAAAATTCATATTGTTAAATATTTATTCAATATATAACAGAATAAAATATTTTATTTACAAAATTGGAGTTTAAATTTCACTAAATACTAGTTGCAATGTATATATATATATTAATCTTTTATTTACAGAAATTCGGATAGAAAATTCATTGTCATAATCAAGACATCTCCTATATGGAAGTTATTTATTTAATGCGTTTATTTCCCAGCTCTTTATTCCGTTTTTTGGCTTTCACATAGCCCGTGTCACATCCACACACAAAACATTTCCGCGCCATATCAAATTATAATGTAAAAATATTAATTTATAAAGGAAATATTAACGCATTCGTATTGAAAACAGTGTTAAAGTAATGCAGGTACTGTGTGCAGCGCCGCGATGCGGCCATTTATGCGTTACGGTTAAGTTTGCTTGGAAGATGCCATAAGAGAAGTTTCTCCTTCTATAGCTTCCTGATAAAGCGTATGCGGACCAATCGGTATATTCTTATCACGATTTGCAGTTTTCATCTTATTTTGGTCGTGTAGCACTCGGGCTATTCAGCCTTCCGAGCTATTTAAGCATATCTGAACATTTAATGCATAACGCAATTTCCAAAATATTCAGTTAAACCCGGAAATAATCTATGTACATTTATGTATATAAACTTAAGTTATCATCAGACCGGATAGCCAAAAATTGATGAAAATGCTCACGCAAGCGAACTCTGGGATCTTTCATGTGTTTTCGAGATAAATAAATTTTGCATTTGTTGAGTACATTTGATTTATTTCGTAACAGTTTTTACGAGTGTAACTTCTAGTGTGCGCAATATACAGGCTGTCACCAAAGTAGGATATAAAGTAAGCGTCCTATGTTAAATGTGAGAAGTAACCGCAAGATTAAAGACGAGGTCACATCAATCAAGGTCGCGCGCCACGTATTTGACGGGGTTGAATTACAGGTAGATGTCTAACTGTTTTCTTCCTTTTTTTATAATATAATAAAGAAAGACATGACTGGGACGCCATGCCCACTCACATGAATTTTACTTTAACATTTTATACTCACTTATAATATGTAACTATATTTTATCCTAGTTTGTGTATATAGTTTAATTTATGTGTTTGATAATGCGATAACTTCACTTAAGTTAGAAATGCCCAAGCTTTTTAGCTCTCCGAAAAATTTTACTTTTCAGCTAAAAACCCCATTAACTCCAAAAGTACACGAGCAATTTCGATAATATTTTTAGCGGTAGTGTATAAATATAAGATAATGTGTGGTAGACAGTTTAAAAAAATTTAATTAGTTAACCCCTTGATGGACAGTGGTATATATTATATCCGACGTATTATTAATCATGATTAGCACCAGAAACTTTAAATTATTTTTTTACTTTTAAACTTTGGTGGAAAAAAGTTGAAAAATTGCTTTTCCTTATTTTGAACAGAATCTTTTCGATAATTCGGGTGTGAATTCAACCATTACAGAAACGGAATGGCTTGCACTTGAAAGGGTTAATATATATTTATATATGCATACATGTTTGTCCAGATGCACTTCACACCACTAAAATTGTAAAGTTTTTATCATCTTCATTAATAGCTGAAAAGTCTCTGATCAGGTAAGGCGAAGAAAACGTCGTGGTGTCAAGTGCATCTGGACCCCACCACC
Source organism: Maratus speciosus (assembly GCA_963932465.1). Lineage (NCBI taxonomy): Eukaryota > Metazoa > Arthropoda > Arachnida > Araneae > Salticidae > Maratus > Maratus speciosus. The sequence continues at coordinate 134,272,482 of OZ010794.1, forward strand.
TTCTTCCTACGCCACTGGTCACAATGTCATTTTAGTTTCGGTGCAAAATGAGTAAAATTTTCGTAGCATTAATTCCTTTTCTGCCGAAACTAAAATAATATTGTGGCTTTTTTTTATATAAATAATTTTATCAAAACAAACTGTAAAAAAAATATTTTGCAATAAATCTGGTAAACAAGATTCATATTTCATGAGTGATTAAAGATTTAGAAAATATGGGCAGATGGTAGATATTCTGTCATATATGACGTCATATTAACCCCTTAATTCTCGCTCCCGTCATATTCACGGGCTGTGTCTTTTTCTCAAATTGTTTGATTCCAACCAGTTTTATAAAGTAGTGAAATTGGCTATATTTTAGTATCGTTTTTACTGTCATTAAATAAGGTGAATATTCCTTTTTCATAAAAGTGGTGCCAATAAGCAATTTGAAATTTTCAACCGTAATTTAATTCGAGCGTTACTGGGTTAAAAGCCCGCGAGGCTAACGGGAAAACAGGCTAAAGTGGTGCATTCCACATATATATTTTTACAGACCGCTGGAGTCACGTGATGCTGGAATGCACCAATGAAAGTGTACGAAAAGAGCATCACGTCACCCTAGCAGTCTGTAAAAAAAGACACGTAGAATGCACCGCGGTAGCCTGTCTTTTTCGTTTGTCTCGAAAATCCCGCGTATGTGGATTATCAACCCCGTCCACAAGATGGCGCGGCTGTGTTAATTTACGCCCGTTTCCAGCATTAATCCATTAAAACCGGTTGGAAAGAAAATTTTCCAGGTAAACCGAACAAAATTTTTAATGTTGAATACCAGTATTTTAGTTTGGAAATTTTCATATTATTTAATCTCAGATTTTGAGCGATTAAATATATAAAAATTACAAAGTGGCAAAAACTGGTGTTGAAGAATTAAAAGAAGCTCATCGTTAATGGGTTAAGTTTGTATGCTTGATATGTACGTACGTAGTATTGGGTTCTCACTTGTCATTCATTGTTACCAGTGGACTACGTTTTTTAACAGAGATTTTTAGATTACCACCATTTTCTTTTTGAAATGCTATAATTCATCTTAATTATAACTATAAATAATCAGGCTAAAAGAAGAGGAATTTTACCGTTTTCAAAAAGTGCCGCCATTCAAGAAATCTGAATTAAAAAATAGCCAACTATGAACACTGTTTTTATCCCTTTAAGGGTTTGCGCAATTCAGTTTTTTGAAACACTGAAGTTCGCCGGAATTTACGAACACCCTTTTTAAAAAATAAATAAACGATTTCTTACGCTAACACGCAAAATTTTAATCAAAAATTCTGAAAATGATTGATATCAGTTTTTTACAGACACCCTTCAAATTAGTTAATGTCGTCTAATAGACAGTCAGGCAATTGGGAAATTTAACATAACCCATATACACATTAAAATATGCTATTACGCCCAGTCAAATGGACTGTTTTTGTTTTTCTAGTTTTAAAGCATAATTTCAATTTCAAAAATGATCTAAATATTGTTCTTGAAAATATTAGATTGGTTGTACGAATTTTTATGGCGCAAAATCCCTTAAGGGACATGCTGCGCCAATGAAAATATTCGAATTCATTAATGTCATAAAAAAGTTTTGTTTTATAAAATAGACGAAAATAATATTTCGACAGAATCTTCGGATCACATAAATTATGTTACAGAAAACATATTTCATTCTCTAAAAGTTATCTTCGCAGTTGGCAGCCTTCTAATTTTTTTTTTTAATCAAATAATAGTAACTTTATATATTATTGTTTCTCGTTTCCATGTGGTTTTAATTTAAGTTGTTTTATTTATTAAAACTTCTAATTTTACCTAAAATTTAAAATATAGAAATATTGATGACATGCAAGATATTTTCTATTTTATGAATTATTTATACTTTTCGACTGAGATTTCTTCTCCTTTAACACCCTTGAGGGGCAAGCAAAAATGTCTCTAAATATTGAATTCTCACCGGAATAAACGAAGAATTTTATATTTAAATAAGGAAAAGCAATTCTTCCACTACTTTTCTCCAAAGTTAAAAATATAAAATGTGGTTAAAATTTTCTGGCGAGAATCTTGTTTAAATTAGGTGGGATATATTTTATCCCACCGCCCCTCAAGGGGTTAAGAGCCAGAAAACGTTGAAAATTCATAAAACTTAAAATGCCTTAACGCAGTAAGTTTTGGCTGTAAAAAATAATTTTTATCGTGGTTTTATTTGTTTTGAAGACTAAAGCGGTTTTTTTCTGAATGTTGTTTGATCAGATCCAGAGACTATAAAGAAATATAAATTTCGAAATCTTTCAAAAACTACTATTTCACCATAGAAAATCAAAATTAGGGTTCTTTATTAACAAAAAGGCTCTAAAAATATATGAAAACAGGTTTTAAAACATAAAAACCATCGTAGATGTTAAAATGATGTTACGAAGTCGATACTCGCGCTCGTTCGGCAGATTCACACAGTCATAATCAGGGGGAAAATTCTTAAAGCCGTCAAGGTTGATGAAAGATCATTGGTTTAATAGCTGGAGACGAGTCTATTCATAAGCATGGGAGGAATAAATATTCAATGGTTACGTTCCAAATTCACAAGAAATATTTAGTATGTTATACGAGATATAGTGTATACTGTAGGTAAGCATACCATTACAAGTGTTTCATTTTTCAGTTAACATTTCAAATGACTCCCTGTTTATAACAGTCTAGTAATGCCTAAATTAGCCTATATTTTTGTGTTTCTGAACTCTATGTCGATATCTTGCTTCTGACTAAACCTTGATAATGATGTTAAGTGTTTTTTATTCTTGATATCTGTAATATCCTTTTTAGCCTGTCTTTTAATTCCCAAGTTCTTATTCCTATTTTGCGAGTTTTTCCTGTTTTACATTATCTTTAAAATGTTTGGTATATACGGCAGAAATTTTATTATCAGGAATTGGGTTTCTGTGTAAAAATTTCTTTTTATTAACCCTTACCGGTACGGAGTAACTCTGTTTGTAAGTTGATGAAATGATGAACTGACACGTCATTTTATAAACGAATTCATTAGAAAATACGAACTTGCTTTTTTTATGTTCATTATGATAGGAAAATATTAGTTAAATATTCTTGGTGCCGTTTGTCAGTTTTAAAATTAAAATTAGGTGTCCTTTTTTAAGGGCACCGCGTCGGAAAGGGTTAAGCAGTTCGTTTTACGATTAAGTTAATATTTTACTTCTTTAACACATTGTTAAATGTCTTATGCAACTGTGGAACAGGTTTAAAACTGTAAAATCAGTATTTTTGTAATACTGCTTTTCATTCGAGCCTTTATACTGAATGACGAATATTAATTTACTATCATATTGAAAGAGAAATCCATTTTCTATTGGAATTTTCCTAATAGTGATTAAATCATCTTGTAGGTAATTTTCCGTAGACATTTCAATGGTTCTTTTAATACAAAATCTATAAAATGCGGATTTGTATTTAAATGGAACATCGCTATTGTATGAAACTGTATTGTTTAATCTGTATGGTTTTCTATAAACTTTGCTATCGGTTATATTCGTTCTATTGTTTGTAATTAACACTACACCGAGAAAGGGCAAGGTTCCGTTTGTTCAATCTTTAACCCTTTCCGGCGCGGAATAATTCTGTTTACCAACTGATGAAATGATGGACTAACACCAGAATTTGTAAACGAATTTATTGGAAAATACGAACTTGCTTGTTTTAAAGTAACTTATAAAAGGAATATTTTAATGAAATATTTTGGGTGCCAGTAAAATAAAAAGGACACCGCCCGCAAAAGTGTTAAGATAAACTGTATGTTTGTGTTAACGCTATTTACATTGTATGAAAACTCTTTTAATGCTGGGATTCCATGATTCCAAATCAAGAATATATCATCTACGAAGCGCAGACATAAATCGAGTTTTAATTCTGATTTAAATACCATTTCCAGTTCAAGAAGACTTAACTCCAGTTCTGCAATTAATACTGAATTAGGCGAACCCATCAGGTCTCCTTCAGTCTGTCCTTAAAAATTTCCATTACATATGAAATCGTATGCATTCGTAATTAAATTAAAGCCGGAATTTAATGTGGTTTAATTGTTATAAGCGGGGTTATTAACAGTGAAGCATTTTATGAGAACTTCAACTCTTTTAACGTCGATCGAAGGATGTAGTGGTTTAATGTCAAGGATTGCCAGTATGCTGTTTTTAGTCAAATCTACATTCTTGATTTTCTTAATATTTTCTGTAGTTGAATTGATCACAAGATTTGTATGGAGTAAAATTTCCTTTAAAAAAGGGACAAAAACTTTTTAAAGACTGTATGTTGAGGCGAAGTATATAGAAACTATGGGTCTGAGGTGGTGGTTGTCCATATGATCTTCTAATGTGCCAATTAGCCTGGATTAACCACTGAATTATTGATCTTGATTTTAGTTTTCATTTCCATACCATGCTTAATTAACTATTGTGCTTTACGTTTAATTGTAGGGTTAGGATCTTTATTCATTCCTTTACAATTCATTTCTTCAATGCAATCCACCATTTTTTAGGGTTTCGTTCATATGACGAAACCCTATTCGTCTCACTCCCTCAGTCTGTCTGTCTGTCACAGAGCCCGTTCTCAGAAACTATATACGATGGAGACTTGAAATTTTGGATTGTTATAGCTGAACACACCTAACATCAAACGACAAATCCTAAAATTTTGAAAAAGTCTTATATTTACCCTCCGGGCTATAACTTGTATATTTTAAGCTTTCTTTTTCTAACTCAGCCACTAATTAAGTTGGAGATGTGAAATTCTGCAAATTTGTAGCAGATCACTTGCGATCACACGAAAAACTATACAATTTTCAAAAAGGTCTTATATTATTTAGCCCTCCGGGTTCTAACTTCTCTATTTTTAGCAATTTTTCTAACCTTCACACTTTTCACCCGGGGTGCACTTTTCTAACTTTTACTGACACTCCTTTGGCCACTCTTTCATATTATGCACCATAGCCGTACATATTTTAGTTTTTACCGTCAGACGGCCCCTAACTATCACGGGTGCTATGGGCCCAATCCCCTCGACTAATATATCTACGGATAGTTTGTAAAACGGAGTTTCGTTCGGATAGAGGTTTGTTTAGAATAGAGTGTGCTCCCTGGTTGCGAAATGTGGAACTAACAGATTTTTCAAAAGGATAAAGTGTCTTGAAAGGAATATTAAACGTAACCCTATGAGCGATGTGTGATCACACTTACCCACTTGTTTGTGATATCATCTTGTGTATTCATGGCGGTTATTTAGTTGAATTTTTCTGTTTGAATTTCAGATATAAATGAATTTGCTTTAAGTTGCTTGATAACTTCCAAATCATTCATTATTTTGTTTCTTTAACCCCTTAACGGCCACATTAAATAACGGTTTACAAATTCAGATTGCTTATTGTCAACACTTTTTGAAATTACACTATTACACTATTTTATAAAACTGGCGGGAATCAAACAATCTGAATAAAACACGCATTCCATTAATATCACGGGGGTGATAATTAACGAGTCGAGTAAATTTAACATTATTCTGTAAGATGCTTCTATTTTCTTGTTTCTAACATCTACGGTGGATTTCATGATTCATAACCTATATTTATATAGTTTTAGCAACTTTTTAGTAATTTTTATTTTCCATGTATAAATGTTCTTATATAATCTCAAAGAGACACGTGACGTTCTGAAGCTATAGTTAAACTAGATTTTTAATTAACTATTTCAACTTTAATGACTTGTAACCCTTTCAAATGGTTGTCACTAACAGAATTGCCACATTCGAATATTTTTTAGCTGTATCTCGCACCATTTTTTTTAAACAAAAAATTTTCACATACACTTTGGCAACATCTGCAAGAGAAATATACTAGAAAATGTACTTTCTAAAAATAGTGGTGCAAATAGAATATAAAAGTAGTTGCCTGCGTCAGCCCTGCACTTAAATTTATTTCTTACTTTCCCAAATTGCGTCAGATTTTTTAATATTTATTTTAGTTTTATAAGTTAAGAAATGAAAAGCAATCAATTACATTTTTATTCAATTTGTTCCTAAATTCTGAATTTACTAAGTTATTTCACAATTTTATCAACAGAGTTACTATGGACTTGAAAGTTTTAGGAGAGCATTCTTCACTCAAATGTTCCGAAAATTATATTTTTTGAGGAACGTGTGTATGAAAGTGAAACATTTTCTGCGCATTATAAAACAAGGCGCATTATGCAAGATGAGATAAGGTGACAAAACATACAAGATAGCGTACGAAATACTTAAAAATAGAAAGGCTGGAAATTTTACTCAAATTTTATATAAAAAAAAATATTTTATAGCAGGATTTTTATGTAAAACTGTTTAACTTATTTATTTAAATTTTTTCTTCTTTTTTTGAGTCCTTAATTTTTTTTGACGAATTTCCGGTTCGAACGGAAATATATTCATATAGTAGGATTCAAAATGAAGCCTGACGGCCCTCCTAGAGTTAAATGAATAATTAACTTTTGGAATTGCGGTTTTTATATTATTTATTTCAATTACATTTTATGCCCAGTTTCTAAAATGCACCAGAACTTCCTAATAAATCTTTTTTTTTATATAATGTAAGAGAAGAAGAGCATTTATTTCTTTTTAAATGATTTTATTCAAAATATCTTGTGACAATCAATTGTTTCAACATTTTTGCAAGATATTGACATTGCCGCTGAAAGTATTAAACCATAAGCATTTTCAATGCTAAAGTGTTGAAATAAATGAATGGCACCTGAATTTGCCAACAAATTTATTTAAAAATAAGAAAAATGCTTTATTGAACATACATATTAAATGGAAAATATCTTATAAAAATTCTATTGCTGTTGTATCGTTTGGGAATTAAAATTAATTGGTTTCATAAACATACCAACGCCCCTGAAGGGGTTAAAGGCGCTTATTTTAAAATGTTGAAAATCTGATTTTTTAACATCTTGATTGAACCTTTTAATAACTTTACATTAAATCTCTACTGATTGATGCATTGTATTTACACATTAAGACTGGATCTAAATAAGTATACAGGGTGCATAGGAAAGTACCTTTAACCGAAAAATACTTGCGAACGGAGAGAGCTACAGCTATGCAAGTGAGGTAACGATATAGTAAAGCGACTACGCCCGATTTAATGGAAACGACAGCAGCGTCCCTAGTGGCGAAATTTGGAAGCTATCTTCAAATTTCGCCATTGCAAATCGAAAACGAAAAGAGATAGAGCAAAATTTCCAATTAGAAAGTTTTAGAGCACCAATTAAATAGAACGAAACGACATTTGGATTACATGGATAAGATAAATCTTCGTCTGTATGCCCAAAAATGTCCGAAATCGACGCACTCCATTTTGTGTAAACGTTTGAATGGAATAGCTAGAAGTATGAAGAAATACGCACAATTTATTGTATAAATACGTACTTTCCTGAATACATTTTGATAAAATCACACAAAAAAGGCAAACTGTTTCACAGTGATAAAAAGTTTAATATGCAGTATGTTCGAAAAGTTCACCATTGCTCACGATACACGTTTGTATTCGTGAGTGTAATTCTGCATACACATTTCTCTGCACGGAACGTCTATTGCAAGGCTCTTCAATACGACGACATAGATTTAATCCTTTCAAGGGCGGTGGCTAGATGGACTAGCCACCTAATTTCAATTCCAAAACTGACAAATGGCACCAGGAATATTTTAATAAAATTTTGCTTTTGCAATGAAAGAGCAACTTAGCGGGTTTTTATTTTGTAAGAAATTCGTTTGAATATTCTGGTGTCAGTCAATTATTTCATCATTTTACGAAGAGAATTCTTCTGCCCCTGAAAGGGTTAAATTAAAATTTTAAATGCATTGGAAATAAAATTTTTACAGACGTTACAGTGCAGTACAACGTCACAATCTGCAATTGCGCACTGCTACATTTTCGAAATGTGAATATGGAAAGTAGAATCGTCGTTCATCAATTTCGTACATTTTTGGTTATACAGGCGACGATTTATCTTATCCGTGTGAACCAAATGTCGTTTCGTACTAATTAATTGATGCTCTAAAACTTTCTAATTGGAAATTTTACACTAGCTCTTTTCGTTTTCGATTTGCAATAGCTATCTTCCAAATTTCGCAACGAAGGGCACTGCAGTCGTTTGCATTAGGTCGGGCGTAATCGCTTTACTATACCGTCACCTCACTTGCATAGCTGTAGCTCCCTCCGTTCGCAAGTATTTTCAGGTTAACGGGACTTTCCTATGCACCCTGTATATTATAGGAAAATTTATATTTTCGAAGTAAAGTATTGATTACTGTTTTTTATTCGAAGTTTACTGCTGATTAATTGAATTTATCGGTGAAACGACAAACATATATAGGTTCAGTCTTAAGGTATGGATATAATTTATAGCGTCTAAAGATATCATGTGAAAATATTGGATTGTTTCAGAGTTATTTTGGGCGCAGTTCCGAAAACTACATTTTGCTTTAACCCCATGAGTGGCGGTGGTATTTTTATGAAACCATTTTTAATTTTAATTCCCAAATGCCACAATGGCACCAAAATTTTGGTATTTTTTTCGGTTTATTATATATGCGAAATGTAGATTTTTGTTATTTACATTTTTTTTTTCAAAATCCGGTGTCATCCATTACTTTCCACACGTTAGCAATGGAATTGCTTTGCCCCTGAAAGGGTTAAAACGATTTAGAGCTCAATACACACTGTGAAGACAGGGGCAAAATGAAGTGCGACATAGGCGAAAAAACCGGTCGAAACAAAGAAGGAAGCTGTTTCAAACCTGTTTTAAATCAGTTTTTACCCCGAAATCGAGCGACATGTCTCAAGTGTCGCCTTAGTGTGCGACTTGCCTAAGGGATTTACTGTATGCTCTTAATAGAAATGAAAACAATATTGAAACACATTTTCAATTGGAAATTTTTCCTTAAATCTAAATGGTTTTGAAATTCGCTAACGTGGTACGATAAGATAATATACCTTGTAATCTATGTAACTACCGATCAAATTTTATAAGTATTCTTTACTAATATTATAAAAACGACATATTTGTTTGCAGGTAGTAAACGATAGAAATAAGAAAACCGATTTCAAATTAATGGTGGCAGTCTCCGGTCTAACATAGGCTATATTGTATGCCGGTACAGCTAAACACAAAGGTGTGCAAGAGCAAAAATTTTCTAAACTTTTGATTTTAACTGAAGCTGCTAGAAACTTGAATTTTGGCAATAGGTTTAGTTTTTAGATATAAATGCTCGCTAAGTATGTTTTCTACCAAATTCGAAACTAAATAAAGTGAAATAAGCAAAATAAGCTCTAAAAAACTTCTAAACTATTATTTATATGGAATCGATGAGGATAGAAACTTCAAACGTGACATGTCTATTACTTTTATGACATAAATGTTTTCACAGATAAATTAAAAAATTTAATTTTAAAAGGCTGCAAGCCTATTATTGAATAAGGGACGTCGTCAGTAATAAATTTCAATTTACAGTGCACGGTTTTCCTATGGCGACAATTCCACTTTTGCCTCATTTGATTGGTAATTTCATTATCCAAACCATCTAATCGAACGAAAATATACGAAAATTTTTGCGCAAAGATTGGTCCCAAAATAGACAGGTTGCCTCTCAATTATTCAATTTCATTGTTCTGGCATGTGTGCTTTGTGCAGGGGTCGCATTCTATACGGAAAATTTTATTGTTCCTACCACCATGTCAAAATAGCCAATGTGAAAACATATGCCTACTTTTTTTTTAAAATTCAGATTTCTTGATTGGCACCACTTTTTTTTAATAGTAAAATTTGCCTTATTTAATCTTATTTAATGACATATTAATTAAGGCAAAAACAAGGGAAATTTTACGATTTCAGAAAGGTGGTGCCAATTAAAAAATATGAATTTAAAAAAAGTAGCAACTGTTTTCACAATGGATAGTTTGACATGGTACCGACATGGTACTATCATCATCGTAACTTCAGGGTTCGTACGGGTCCTTGAATTTCCAGACTAAGAAATTCTTCGGTACCAGTATTTCCGTATGGAAAATCTCTTCTTAAATAAGACGAAATTTATTCCGTTTAACCGCTTGGGGAAGAGCGACTAGTATAAGTGCGGCATGAAGCGCTCAAAATGTTTGAATATCCTCACCAGTAAATTTTTATTCTAAGTTTTGCCTTATTTAATCCGAGCATTTTACCGATTCAATTAGGCAAAATTTTCTCTTTTGAAGAACCGGTGAAGAAAGACTAAAATATTCTGCAAAAGATGCTCGACCCGAAGGGGTTAAACCAGATTTATGTTTTCTATATATATATATAAAAAAAAAACAAAAAAAAAAACAAAAAAAAACAGGGTTGCCACGCTTCAGGGAATTTTCCAGTCCAAATATCAGTATTTTTTTATATAAAAATATATCTAGATTAACCCCACAAAGTTTCGCCTGATTTAAAGAGAGGTTCTCTGTAGGAAAGTACTGGTGCCGAAGAATTTCCTGGTCTGAAAATTCCCTGTAGCGTGCCAACCCTGAATACCGATTTTTGGCGTTGAAAATAACGTTACCCGAACGAATCCAGAACTTGCTATAACGTCATGAAGACAACTGATAAAGGGTTCTGGTAGGAACAATAAAATATTCCCTATACAATGCGACCCCTGTTTGTGACAAAGATAACCTGTACCTACATAATAGGTGGATTTGGCGGAAAATGTACATTTTAAGGTGAGTCTAAAATATTTTGTAAACCGCAAGTATAAGGATTAATGTCTTTGATTTAAAAGATATAATGAATGCTTAGAGAAAGTATCTAATTTTTACCTTATACATTATTTTAACTGTTTTCTTTTTAAACATTATGGAAATTTTTATACTACTTACGGATATCCACAATAAAGGCAGAAAATAATTTATAATATTTTCTATTATTCCCAGAAATAATCAACGAATATTTACATATATATGATATTAAGTTGCTGTTAATGCTGGGTATGTTAACCTTTCGAGCTGAATCAAGAAAGCATTCTCTGTGGTTTCCTATGAGTTTGTGAGTTGAGCAAAGTAAAGTGTGGATTTGACACAGATTTGCCACCTTGGCATTTTTTTAAGTTAAAAAATTTTGGATTTGCACCCGGAATTCTGAAAGAGCAAGTTATACTTCAAGCAATCATGCAAATTTTGTCAATTAATAAAGAAAAGAGTATTATAGGAATTTTGATATAAATACGAAATTTAGGAGTTAAAAAAAAGGTCAAACTGGCAACCCTGATTGACCTGAGATCTTTCATTTATTCGCGTCACAAAAGTTTTTACAAGATTAAATTTTAATATTTCTAATAGCAGAAGGCTTCTTTTTATTCCTTAAAACGGTGCAACAATTCTGTAAGTAAAATTTTAAAATATACATTGCCACCAACATTTTCGGGCTTAGAAATTTGAAAATAAATGTTTTACTGAACGTACTTATAAAATTAAATTTATTCCAAACATTGTGCGCAAATGTGGCAGTTTGGAATTGTAATTAAGTGACATAAATAACATACCACCTCCCCTCAGAGTTTTAATCTTGTCCAAAGGGTAATTCCTAAATAGTCATTTTAAACATTAGTGCGTCTAAAGGGCAAATTGAACACAAGTTATGTTCACTTATGCTAAACAAGAATTTATATTTAATATTAATAAGAATAGGTATTTAGCATATTTTATTTAGTGTATAATTAATTTCTTTAAGTAAGGAAATTCTGGTTGGAAATATATTTATTATGGCCCATCGAATGATTGTTAGCGTCATTGTAATATAAAACGCATAGTTAGAATTGCAAAAATGATTCGAATATCGTTCAACAAAATATTTGAAATCAAATATATCAAATATATATATTGGTTTTATAAAACTTATGAAACTTAGATATATACATGAGGGGCTATCTGTTATATCTACTACCACAGTGAACTAAGCCTGTTCTATCACAGTTTCAGATATATGTCATCTGTTTACAGACTTAATTCACTGTGGAAGCGAATAAAATAGATTTTTTTTAACCCCTTCACGCTCGAATTAAATTTCGGTTAAAAATTCAAATTGCTTATTGACACGACTTTTATGAAAAAGAAATATTCACCTTATTTAACGCCAGGTAAATCCATACTAAAACATAGCCAATTTCACTATTTTATAAAACTGGTGTGAGTCAAACAATCTGAGTAAAAGACGTAGCCCGAGAATATGACGGGAGCGAGAATTAAGGGGTTAAATCGACTTTGTCTACTATGGAGGTGTACTCCTCACATGGTCCTCGGTCGTAAAACTTCTTAAAAAAAAAAAAAAAAAAAAAAAAAAAAAAAAAAAAAAAACTTAATTCTCTACCAGAACAACAAAAACAAAGACATATTGCAACAAAAAGTTTCAACGAATGTACGTTTGCAGCTGGAAACCTTATAATTTTATTCAAGTCAAATAATTATTACTTGAACCAAAGAAATCTTTCAATTGAAAGTTTCTTGTTCCAATGTGGTTGTAATTTTACCTTCTTTATTTAATGAAATTTCGCATTTAATCTATATTTTTAGATATATTTGGCAGCTATGCGTGGTATTTTTAGTTTTGTGATTTATTAATGTTTTCCGATTGTGATTCCTTCTATATTTAGTCCACAAATGAATCAAAATTAATAAAATTTAATGTATTAAAATGTGAAGTATCAGTAACTTGTATTTGAACAAAAATATTTTTGATGTTGTTGTAGTTATTAAAATACCAACGAAGTTTTTAAAAATATAATTCTTATTGGAACCAGACATCATAACTAAATTTAAATTTCGAAACTTTTGCATAATCAAGTATTTCGGCATTAATGATTTTTATGCCTATCAAGAGTAGTGATTTCAATCGGTGACCACTTAATTTTAATTCTTATTTACTAAAGTGTCCCTACTTGTTGATATGTGTTTTTGGTATATAATGTACTTAAAGAAAAACATTTCTTAATCAGTTTTGTGTACTGATGTGCAGAATGAATGATTTTACTATTCGAATGAATAATTCGGGCATGCGCGATAGCATAACTGCCAATCTATTTTTATTATTATTATTATTATTAAATTTAAACTAGAAATTGTGTATCAAAAAAGAAGTTTCTTATTTTAATTAGAAACAATTTAGGAGTCGCATAAATATATAGGTCATTCTCCGAAATTTGGCTATTTAAAAAAAAAAAAAATGCGGGCCAATAAAATTGCCTCAAAAATCTCAAAATTTAGCCTACTAGTACCTTATTGCTATATTTATCAAACTATAATATGAACAAAACTGTATCTCATAGTTCTTCTGACAATTTAATTTCAAAGCACTTCCATTGCTAAAATGTTCAAATAAATGATTGGCACCGGAATTTAAGAACAAGTTTATTTGTAAATAACAAAAATGCTATACTTCACACACATGTTAAATAGATAAAAGTTTATAAAAAGTCTGGTGCCCTCGCGGCGCTTGAGAATTAAACTTAAGTGGTTTCATAAACATACCACTGCCCTTGAAAGAGTTAAAAAAAAGAAATTATAATCAGAAGTCATACTGTCAATAAATATTTTTTTTTTTTTACTCTATGTCAATTGAAAAAATAAAGATAAAGCATTAGCATTTAGAAGAGTTAATGTTTATTTGAATTAGTACATTTTTTTTAACTTCTCCCTGTAAAATAGTAAAAATTAAAATTGTATCATCTTTACTTACGGTAATTAAAAGTCTTATAAGTTTTTAAGTGCGTATTTTATTGCATTACATTTTCTTATTTTACTGTTTAGTACATATATAAATTGGATTCAGATCATTCCCTGACAATTTAAATCATTCCCTCATATTAAAATTATAGGGGGATTATTGTGAGGGAATGACGAAGAACTTCTGAAAACCATGCTATACAAAAGTGATTAGTCTTAAGTATATTTTCAGTTACTAAATATCTTTTGAAACACATTTCTAATAATATAACAACATAAAAAGACATTTCATTAGTTTTTATTAAATTTATAATAGATGAGGTAATGACGCGTAATAAAAATACATTGATCTAGTACTCCAAAGCCATATACTAACTATTCAAGAATGTTTTTGAGCAAACAACAAGATTTATACTTCGCTTTATTTTTGCACAAACTGTCCTAGACATATATAAAGCATGTTATGCTTTCTACTAAGTAAATAATGGCAAATTTATAGTTATGTGAGGGAATGACGACAAATGCTAAAGACATCATAAAAAAGTGCCCTTATTCATTCATTACATAAAATATAAATATAATTAAATGGCTAAATATTTATTTAAGTGTCTATAATGGATTGAGAAAAAAAAATAATCATAAATATACGTACTGCAATGGCAAAGAAAGCATTTTATTTCTTAGATATGTGAATGGGGATATAGTGAGGGAATGATATTTGCATTACAAAATACATTACATTTATCAAATTTCAATTTCAATAAGAAAATAATTACAGTTTATATGTATAACTGATTAATATTGATAGTTTAAATCACTTTTTCTTTTTGTAATTTATAAATATGTCTTCAAGACCCTTGGGGCATACAATTGCCACTTTTCAGAGAATGACTCATATGTAATTTTCAGTATGTTTAAAATAGTGTAATATCATTAAAATACACCTCAATCATTTTTTTTTGTAAACCGTAATATAAAGGAATTCTTTTGAGTGCCAGTGTAACTAAACCGTAAATGGTACTTCATTTTCAATGACGAACATACCATAGTGATACCCAATAACATCTATGAATTTTATGGCATTCGGATTATTTTTAATTACAGAATGGAGAGACGGCAGACAAACAAACCGAAGTCACAAACTTTTTTCGTGTTAAAATGTATATAATTTTTATTAATTTTTCAATTAATTTTCGGCAGTGAAATTACGCTCGAAATTATTAAATATTTAATACGTGTTTTATCACGTTACTGTAATTTCCGACGCATAATCCGCGGATCAAACAATTCTGTTTGGACCCAGAAATTTTATTTAGTAATTGAAGTCAAATGTTTACCGCGAGTTACATTTTACTTTTAAAAGATTGTTTCATCCGCGGATTATACGCTGGAAATTACGATACTAAAAAAGCGTCGAGTCAACTTAGTGAAAAATGTCCAAGCCGGCAATCGTACCCGGAACCCTTGGAATAGCGCTCCAACTGCTCTACCATTAAAGCTACGAGGACGACACCCAGCTTAGCATCTCTCACTCACATATATTGTTAATGCTGCAATTGCAGCATGTCTTGTTCTTCAGATGGAGACTTACCAAAATATTTGAGTGAGATATGCTAAGCTGGGTGTCGTCCCCGTAGCTTAAATAGTAGAGCACTTCCAAGGATTCCGGGTTCGATTCCAGGCTTTTAAAATTGTCACCCGGTTGTTACAAAATAATGATTCACGTATTAAATATCCTGTAATAAACTGTTTTATTGGAAGATCTTTTTTATCGTTTAGAATAGATGAAAAAAAATATGTATATATATATATATTAAATTTGTAATTAATGTCCTGCTGAATAACCCATAGTAAATAAGTTTTCGTCACACTTTCCCACTTTTTGCGCATATCCAACCATTAAATGCATAAAACAATTTCCAAAATATTCAATTATCCATGGAAATAATGTACGTTCATTTATTTATATAAAATTAAGCTTAATTTTGTTCTTATGCAATTAAAAGAAAAAGTAGAAGCACACAAGTGAACTCTGAGATCTCTCATGAGTTGAACACAACTGAAGTTTGTATGTTTCCGGTGGTGAAGTACAGTCGTGGAAAATAAAGTAAATACCTCTTACTAACTCCTTAACAAATTATCGTAGAAGAAAGTTACTTATATCGAAGGATTGGAAATAAAGTCTAATTTTAAATGATGTATATAAAATTTGCTTAGGGTGACATCTATCTATTAAAACGAACCCAAACTTTTTTTCCAATGGAAATATCCAATTTTAACATGATATTGCAAATCTTCGGTTCAAACTGTGCCTATAGGCATATGTAAAGGCATATTGTCTATAGACTCCAAATTTCAAGTCATTTGAATGATAGGTTTTTGAATTATAAACATTTTAAATTAGTGCTTCTAATGTTAAATTGAATTTTCATATTTTCATTAATATCTTCTGAAATTATACTCCTAATGTGCCAATTTTTAGCGTAGCAATAACACTAAAATACCCTAACGTAAATACGTTGAATTTACAATTTTTATAATTTTATCATATGAATTATGAAATTAATATTCGAAAAAATTATGAGTTGCGACCTACAATTTTTTTGATGGGTTTAGATTTATCAAGTCCTCTATTATGGAAATCCAAAATATCACATTTTGCTTCCAAGTAGTTTTCAAATTATGTTTAAAAATTGAAAAAATGATGGTTTAAGGGGCTGTCTATGAAAGAAGTGACTAGATATTTTGAAATTTTTTATGCTTTCCACTAATCTAGCAGTCTTCAATGACTGCTTGAGTGGCCCTTAAGATGCCTTGATCAAGATGGGGCCTTGATCAGGGCTCTCCGTGTCAACAATCCAGTACTGAAATTCAGTTTGGATACAGTATAATACCCATACAATAAGCTCGTTTGAATATAATTATTTTCTCGGAAACCTATCGTACACCTATCGTATCTTGCACAAACATTAGTTTTTAGGCTAATTGGAGGGTGTAGAGTTCATTTATGCTGTCAGAATTGTGTAATACTGTTGAAAAAACAAAGTTATGGTTCGTTTTATTATGTAGATGTCGCCTTAACCCAAAGCGTTATAAGTAAGCGTCCTATCTTAAATGGGAGAAATAACCACAAGATTAAAAGCGAGGTCACATCAATCAAGGTCATGCGCCACGTAGCGAATGGAGTGTGAACTGCAGGTAGATACCTAACTGTTTTCTTACTCACACCACTAAAATTGTGAAGTTTTTGTCACCTTGATTAATAACTGAAATGCCTTTGATAAGGCGAGAAAAACTTTGTGATGCCAAGTGCATCTGGATGGCCCTCTCGCTGCGCCATTATTTGGCAATAAATGTGCCAAACAAAATTCATTCCCATGAGTGACTAAAGATTTAGAAAATACGCGGCACACGCCCGCTTATGTGAATTAACCCTCCGTCTACAAAAAGCAACTGTGTTAATTTACGTCTGATTCCGCATTAAGTTTGTTCGCTTACTTATAACGCTTTGCCTTAACCCCTTGAGGGGCGGTGGGATAAAATATATCCCACCTAATTTAAACAAGATTATCACCATAAAATTTTAACAAAATTTTATAACTTTGGCGGAAAATCGATCAGAAAATTACTTTTCCTTATTTAAAAATAAAATTCTTCGATTATTCCGGTGACAAATCAATATTTAGAGACATTTTTGCTTGCCCCTCCAGGTGTTACGCAAATTTTATATACATCATTTAAAAGTAGACTTTATTACCAATCGTGAGGTACCAATAACTTTCTTCTGCGATATTGGTGTGCAGAGTTAGTAAGGGGTGTTTACTTTTTTTTCAACGGGTGTACATATTATTCGTTTCGCAAGAGTTTCTGAGAGTGTAGCATTTAATTTATAAATATATTAGTGATTTTACTATGGAATGAATGATTTAGTATGGAATGAATCAATCCAGCTTGCGCAAAAACATAGTTTTCAACCTGTGGATATATTTTTAATCAATTACCACCAGACAGTTTCTCTGAAGATAAGTAGCAAAAAAACATAGTTCATTGTCTTTGTAAGATGTTTCAATTATCTTGACAAATTTTGAAGATGAAAAGAATTTTTATATTTTTATGGGATTCTTAAATTATTCTAATTAACCCTTTCAAAGGCGTTGGTCACACGGCGTGACCACCTAATTTTCATAAATCTGACAAAACGCACCAAGAATATTTTAATAAGATTTCCCTTTTACAGTGAAAGTGTTAAAAAAAAAACGATTTTTTTCTAAGAAATTTGTCTGTAAATTCTGGTGTCAGTCAATTATTTCAGCATTTGACGAACAGAACTTTTGTACCCGTGCATGGGTTAAAATAAGAAACTTCTTTTTCGATACAAAATTTCTGGTAGATGTTAATAAAAAAATAACAAAGCTTGGCAGCTCTGCTTTTGCGCATGCCCGAATGATTTATTCGAATAGTAAAATCATTCATTCTGCCCACCACTACGATTTACAGTTTATCACTTTTTAGCCATTTAACACTAGAACCGCCGGAAATTTTATTCAAGTGTTATAAAAAAATATTTTACACCAGAATTTTTATTTAAAAAATTTAACTTATTTATTTAACTTATTTCTCGGTGGTACATATTCAACTTATTTTAGAAAGAAATTTCTGGCTCGAATCGACATATTTTTATTCGGTAACGGTCAAAATGACCGCTATGGCGTTTCTAGTGTTAAGGTATCTGCCTACTTTCGAAGTTATTTTTTTTTAATAACTTTGCAAAGAAACAGTGTACCTTCACATTTTTTTAAGTTTTAATAAAAATTAATAATTTACCTTTAAATATGTATATATTCCTAATAAAAGAACCGGACAATTACACCGTAAAAAGTTATATATACACTTGATAAAATATCATTAGTTTACTACACGGTGTACAAAACTGTTGTAAAGTCAAAAATAAACTTATACAAACATTAAAATAAAGTTAAAATATCTACGTTTCGGTCATCCTTCGATGACCTTCCTCAGGAACGTTGCCGTATATCTTCTAAAACTAGAGCAAAACCTAAGGGAAACAGAGGTTTTGCTCTAGTTTTAGAAGATATACGACAATGTTCCTGAGGAAAGTCATAGAAGGATGACCGAAAACGTAGATATTTTAACTTTATTTTAATGTTTGTATAAGTTTATTTTTGACTTTACAACAGTTTTGTACACCGTGTAGTAAACTAATGATATTTTATCAAGTGTATATATATATTCTTATAAATTTACAAAAATTTTTTCAAAAAATTGAAATATGCTATATGAAAAACAAATGAACTTATTAGAAAAAAATTACTACGAAAGCAAACTATAAGTTTTTATCTAGTGTAACTAATACAAGATAAATTATATCTTAGTAAATAAACATTTTAGAGATGATCGAAGCGTTAATTATAAGATTTTCAACAATTTTACGATGTTTTTTTTCCAAATAATAAGCATAACTTTGAAAATATTAATTCAATTAAAGTATTTTAGTAGAAGCACTAGATAACAATATATAGACAAAGCTCGGTAAGTTTTATGTCAGAATGATAATAATATTAGATTAATTTAACCCATTCGGGAGCATGGACTTATATATGCACTTTCAAAAAGAACGTACAGAATTTGTTAGAGAAGTCGGCACCAGTAAAAAAGAAAAGTATTATTTTTTCTTTTCTTAAATCAGAGCATTTTCGTGATTATTCATGTAAAGATAACATTTTTTAACACCTTAATTCTCGCTCCCGAGATATTCTCGAGCTGTGTCTTTTACTCAAATTGTTTGATTCCCACCAGTTTTATAAAATAGTGAAATTGGCTATTTTTTAGTATCGTTTTACCTGTTATTAGATAAGGTGAATATTTCTTTTTCATAAAAGTGGTGCCAATAAGCAATTTGAATTATTCAACCGTAATTTAATTCGAGCGTTAAGGGGTTAAAAGGGGTGCCAACCGAAAAAAAATTGTGTAAAAGCCACCGACTCTGAAGGGTTAGCACAATTGTACTGACTGGTAAATAAATCATATGAGATGAAAGTTTCCCACCGGGCGAAAAAATCCTGGTCTGGACATTTTTCGCCCTGTTGGAAATTTACATCTCAACTGATAATATATTTAGTTACCATTTTTTAAGTGAGTTACCTAGTTTTGTGTGAAAATCAATTTTGTCAAAAATGCATTTAAACGTTAAATTTGTATATTTTTATTATAATTTTACTATAACGTCTGTTCTGGGTGGTAGGAACAAAACAAAGCAGTTTTAGAATCGTAAAAAGTATTACTTTCAAATGAAATAATAAAAACAAAATTGACAATTTTCGCAAAAGTGCTCATTTCCAGCGCAGGCAGATAGATGCCTTGAGGGTTTGAGCAATTCAGTAGTTGAAATATTGAATGTCACTGAAATTTACGAATACACCAATTTAAAAATTAATAATCAATTTCCTACACGTGCACCTAAACGCATAATTTTAATAAAAAAATTTCACAAAGGGTTATTTTTGTCCAATAGGTAATTTTTAAACCGATAGTGCGACAGTCGGGAAACTTAATACAAGCCATATACAAATTAAAATATGGTTATTACATCCAGTATAAATTGATTGCTTTACTTTTTTCTAGTTTAAGTTTAAGTTTTTAGTTTCAATTGCAAAAGAGGATCAGGATGTTATTATTATTTTTTTTTAATATTAGAATTCATAACTGGGGTTCGAAAGCATCTAGGGATTCAAGGGATTTTAAGCATTTTAGCACCAGAAATTTACCAAAGTATTCTTTGCTATATATGAAGATATAATTTTGTTTAAATCTGTTTTTTTTAACTTTACGAAATATTTCACACTACTTACGCATAGCCACAATGACGGCATAAAACAATTTCTTAAATATTCTATAGCACCCGGAAATAATGTACGGATATTTGCATATATGAAAATTCAGTTGCTTTATGTAATGTAATATTTCGCCGTTGTGATGTAATCAAGTAAGCAAACTCCGTGTTCTCACAGGAGGTTGCGAGATGAAAAGAAATTGTGAGTGTGACCCGGTGTGGCAACCTTGACATTTTATAAATTCTAAAATTTTGAATTTAAACCAGGTATTCTGGAAGAAGGAGTTTTACTTTAGGCTATCACGAAATGGCACGAAAAGAATTATATGGAATATCTTGTATGAATGCGAAATTTCGGAGTTAAAAAAAAAGCCAAACTGGAAAACTTTATTGATTGGAGAGGTCTTCCATTCATTCTCGTCGCACATTTTTTTAGAAGATTACCTTTTAGTGTGTCTATTATGCAGGGATTATCTTTTTATTCCATAAAATTCCTTATTCCGGTATAGTAGTTCTGCAGCAAAATGTTTAAATATTGATTGACGGGTTAACAGATTTGAAAATAAATTTTTCGTAAACGTACATTATAAAAATAAAACTTATTCCAAAAATCTGTCGAGTTCTGTAGAGTTTGGAATTAAAATTATGTGACATAAATTATATACCGCCGCCTCTCAGAGGTTGAATGTTTTCCAGTGGGTAATTGTCAAACAGTTATTTTTAACAATAGTGCGTCTAAAAAACAAATCTAACACATGTTATATACATTTATTTGAACCAGAATTGATATTTAATATTAGCAGACATAAATATTTAGCATATTCTATATAGTATACAATTAATTTATTTAAGAAAGGAATTTCTCGTTTGAAATATATTTATTATTTCCCGTCAAATTTATTGATATTGTCATTGTAGTTTAAAAGGCATAATTATAATTGCAAAAATGATCCGAATGTTGTTCAACAAAATATTTGAAAGCACTATCTCAAATATATGACATGATCCTCGATTATTAAAGTTATATTTCCGGAAACATACTTATTCAGGGTTCGGATGCTATTAAGCCACACCCCGTTTTGTAAGGACTTTACCACCAGTATTATTGTAAAAATAATTTTCTTCACGATTCATTAGGGTGAAGATAGTTTGAGCGATTACTGGTGGTAGAGTCCTTACAAAATGGGTCGTGGCTTAATAGCGTGCGAACCCTATTATTGGGTCTATCGGAAAGTCGGGTCTTGCTGGAAAAATCAATTCGTACCGAAAAATTCTATCATTTTATTATTAGAAATTGATTCCGATATCTAATGTCTAATAATTAACGGGCAGAATTTTCCGAACACGACACGACTTTCCGATCGACCCAATATTTCTATACCAGAACAACATCAACCAAAACATTGTTTTGCAACAAAAACTTTCAAAGATGTTACGTTCACAGCTGGAGACCTTATAATTAGAGAACGACAGAAAATTCGCTTTCGTTTTCGTTTTCGACCCAAAATCTGGGATTCACCGAAAATTCATTTTCGGCGAAATTTTGGATGAACCGAAACTCTCTATATTCCAAAAATATCGTTTCTTCCTTGAGAAACTTTCAACATTACTCATTGATTTGAGCAACTTCGTCTCAAATGAGACACTCTTTGTTTATCACTATTATTTGAACTTCACTGTTTATAATTATCAGTCATGACTGACTCAAGACGTGAGTGTAAAATATAAAGCTAGCGATGCATAAATGACTAAACTTACGCTCTACACATACAGACTTAACAGCAATAGATTTTTTTTAGATTGAAACCACAGAAGTATTTAGAATAGAGAGAGGGTATATGAGAGATAATAGGGAATATTTACTCTTTGAGAAAGTTCTAGTATAAGATATGAATAGTTACAAAAATCTTTATAAAAGATAAATCGAGGTGTGTATAATTAAAACATTTTTTTATATGAATTTCGTATAATTAGAAAACTTTCTGTGATTTAATTAATTTTTTTATAAGAAAATAACAATTTTTTGTCAGAGGCACACTTATAACTACACGTATAATTAATAAATAATTATGTATATATTAATTACTTTTAAAAAGTTTTGCACATTTTCGTTTTCGCTATCGTTTCCGGCCAAAAACAGGAAGATTACCTAAATTGGGTTTCGGTTTTGAAAATTTGTTATGGTCGATCCTTACTGATAATTTTATTCAAGTGAAATAATTATAACTTGAACCATACAAATCACTCAGTAAAACGTTTCTTTGATATATGTGGAAGTAATTTAATGTCCTTTATTTAATGCAATTTCTCATTTAATCTACTTTGTTACAAATATGCGAGTAGTGTAATACCAGCGTCATATTTTGAGGACGCTAGACTTAGTCGCAAGAAAGCGATTTTATATAACCGTGTGACAAGAGTGATCTTCAACCTTCATAAAAAAAAGACGGAACTTAGCTTAGAGAAGTATAGATATTGTATTATTGTAGCTAATAATAGATTGCCTTTTATTTCAACTTCTTATTTGTTTGCAAATATCAATTTCTCTAAATACCTATTATGTAGAACTTTAATTATAAATGAGATTGGGCAACTCCCAAATGCTATTCATTTGCCAAGATATAATAATAATATAATTATAAAAGCTAACGATATTTATCTATCTACAAGTATATGTATTATAAAACAAAAGTATGTCCGTGAATAACGTTGACGTCATATCGACGGTGACAAGAATCTAAGAGATCCATTTCGCTTTTATCGCCAAATTAATTATTTCTAAGCAATGCATAATTTAAATTTTTACACCGCCAAACAGATAAAATATATACTTTTAAATGTAAATTCTTTAAAAATCTCAATTTACTAATTTTTTACTTTAAAAAATCTATGTCTATTGCCTGCATATCGACAAAGAAAAATTAATACTTTTGCGATTAAAAAAATATAAATATTTGTAGATTGGCGTTTGTTTCCGGCTAATATTCCGTAACGAAAAAAACACTTCATCTACAAATAAATAAATTCAAATCAAACATGACTTTAACAGATATATAATTAAATTACGTGCCCCTTTGGAATGTTCATCCTATACACGCATTTTGTTTGTTTGGAAATCTTTGTTTTCAAGCAATTATCTTTAAGTATGCTATCAAACTGAACAGCGGTGCAGCATCGAAGGGCTTCCTACTTGCAGGCAGCTACACGCCCAGATTATGTACCGTGGTGCTATTAAATGAGACACTGGGTAAAAGCATAGCTCTTTTATCGTGATGACGCTGTAATATGATTAACGAAATACTATTTTTTATTTTTACTGGTACCACAAACAAATACTGTATCCATCTTTTAAACGTGCGTATATGCATCCGTGCTTCTGAAGGGATTAACACTAGAGCTTCCGGAAATTTGAGTCAAGTTCTATAAAAATATTTCACACCAGAATTTTGATTTAAAACAGTTCAAATTTATTATTTAACGTTTTTCTTCTTTATTTATTATGAATTATGAATTATGAATATGAATTATTTCATAATCAAAATTCTGGTTTAAAACGAAACAAATTCATACGGTAGTCGTCAAAGTGACGTCTCACGGTAGTTCTAGTTTTAACGCTTAATTGCATAGTGATGTAAATTTCCATCACCTTTTTATTTAAATTTTAATACATAAATTAAGTTCTTACAACCACTATATTTATATAGAAATATTAATCTTCTAAAAATTAAAAAAATATGCTACTAAATAAAGTTAAAAAATTATCTTAAGATTTCTGGTGTCCAATCCTTAATATAAAAATAAAAAACACAATTCTAAAAGAACTAGGGGATCGTACCCGGGCTTCCCGGGTTAAAGAATATGGGTGAAAACTTTTTTTTAATTGAAAATTAATAATTTTTTTATATGCAATGAATTTTTTAGATTGACCACTTACATTCAAAAAATATTTTTCATATGGAAAATACGAATTATACAATCAAATATTTTTTTTTAATTTATCAAAAGCGATATTTTCTTATTAGCTGTATGCTAAGATTTTTTGCCAAGATTTTGCTATTTATGGCATCCTTTTATATTCTGGTAATTTCAGAGCTTATACGTGGCTAGTAAATTTGTGTTTTATTTACATTATTTTATTTATTTATTCATAGGGAAGTTTTTTTTAATGGATATTAGCCGTAAGAAAATGATGAACTATTTATTTTGTTTTAAGGGAAAACGAATTAATCTTTCGTAATCGAGCTCCGCGCGATATAGATAAATTCATGCTTTAAAATTGTTTTTAAAACCGTAGACAATCAGTAAACTGAGATGAACTTTGCAAACAAATTCCATTTGAAAAACAAATCCTGTTTGGTGATCTAAGAATTTTAATTGCACGATTACAAATATATTAGATTTGTGTTTTTTCAGTATTATTCTTTTATTTGTTTATAAAAGAAGTATTAATTTTGTTAATTTGTCTTTCACAAATATGTTATATTGGTGGGTTTTTTTAATATTATTCTTTTATTTGTTTATAAAGGAAGTAATAATTTCGTTATGCATAAATAGTCAGAAACAAATGCTGAAAAATGTTTGTTGCTTTATGTGCAAAATGTTTATTATTATTATGTATTGAAACCGGCACGTGATAAGATAAACTTTAAAAAAATCATGCTTAAAAATTATTTTAGAAAATATAATACGTCAGTCAATGAATACAGTTTTTAATCAAATTGCATTTGAAAGTAAATTTTTTCCCTATGCGACAAAAATTGAAAATGTACGATGGTCAGAAGATTAAAAAATTGCAGTAGCGAAAATTTCAAGACCGAAATTTGATCGTGAAGTGTTGCCATTCGCAAAATGACGTCAACGTTACGCACAGATAAGTTTCTTCTTTATAATATACATACTGAATCAGTAAAATATCATAAAGATCAGTTATTAGGATGTGGTTATCGAGGTTCTTATGCTTGGGTTTCCGGAATGAAAACAGCAATTTTTACCTTCTCAAAATTTGCATACGCACTTCTCATATCCATATTCATCATTAAAAAAAAATGTATTTTGTTTGATCATTTAAAAATCATTTTAACTCAAAACTTGAACTCACGATTATCAGCAAAATCTTTTATGTGAAAAGACGCACTCTTTACTTGAGATTCTAATCTCAATTCCAGAGAGTAAAAATTTCCGTAATTTATGTTTTTTAGACGCATTTGTGTTAAAATGTTTAGTTTTATCTAAGAAAATGATCGTTTTCTTTTAAATATGACTTCATTTTCACTTAAATAAGCATTTCGCCTAGTGTCTTAAACTTAGTATCAGTACACATGCAGAAGGAAAAACAATATAGAAAATTTATGAGGAAAAATGCGTGTTTTCAAAAGCAATATGTCATTTTCCGTTATTATTCTCCTAATATAATATTCTGCTCCTAATGGGATTTTGAAACTAAACCCTATGCAACAATTTTTATCAAACATTTTGAATTTTTATCAGAAAATAGCACGAATAAAGTTAAAAATACCTCATTATTTCTCTCTTGTCGGCAATAATGTAAGCTATCTAATTTTCATCATTTTGAAGGAATTTCATAAAAAACTTTTAAAATTAAAATTTAAAAGTGGGGATATTGAAAAAATAAATAAATAAATAAAACAGATACTGCGATCACATCTACAAAGGAAGCGTTTTCAGTTAAAAAAAAAAAATATATATATATATATATTAGTAAAATTGGTTCAGCAGAAAGATCAGGGAAGATGACTAAAAAACACACTTGTGTTTTAAATATATAGATTCTATAAAATTAGGAAAAATTAAATTAAGCAAATTATAATATATAATAAAAATATAGTAGAATGTCCTAAAGAATAGCATTAAAATTTTATTATTAGACAGAATTTTTCACAAAAACTTCAAGAACACGATATTATTTTAAACCTCGAATTATTTGTTTGCTTGTCTAACTCGGCGTAGCAAATCCATCCATTCGAGAATCATCATTTTCTGTAATATATTTCCGCTATTATTTGCATGTCACCTCTCTTTTATAAAGACACTCTAAAATTTGTAAAACATTGCGTTTTATCAGTGTGTGATTTCGATTACATTATTCTTAAAAGTGAAGCATTTTCACCTGCGAAGAATTTCAAAGCAGGTGGGCTGTGAAAATGACGCACTTCTATAAAACATAATTCAGGTTTAAGAATTAAAATAGTACACGCTTTTTTATAAAATGACGTCATTTGCATCCGCTAAAGGAATACACTTTTACAATCCAGTTTTAAACTTCATCTACAGAAAAGTGTGCATATGACGTCATTATCACGGAATAAAAGACAATATTTTTGACATAGCCCATATTTTAATTTCAACCTTTTTTTCAGGTTTTATGAGAAAATGGCAACAAAATGATACATTATCTCCTATTTTCGACTATTTTCCGTTTACTTTAAAAGACTTTCAATAGAAATGAGGTACTCTTGTTGCCACGATAAGAAAAATGGTAATAAAAACTACAAAAAAATTAATATCTCAAAAATAAATTGAGATACAGCTTTCAAACAAATTGCATTTAAAAGAGCATTTTTTTCCTTATACGACGGTGTAAAAATTTAAAATGTGCGATGTTTATAAGTTGAAAAATTTGCAGTAAAGAAAATTGCAAAACCAAAATTTTATTTCATATTTCAAAGTGTTGCCATTCGCAAAATGACGTATGCGTTACGCACAGATATGTTTGTCCTTTATAATATAGATACTTCATGCAATTAAGGGTTAATCGGTGAATTAATCAAAATATCAGGTCATCAAGTATGAAACTTGCGATTACAAATGGGCCAAATTACCATCGGGGCGATCTTTCACCAGCAAATTTTAATAGAAATTTTCATCTTACACGAACGCCACATTCATAAAAAATTACTGTCATGAATAACACAATAAAGTCTATTCTTTCTTGCTGGTGGGAGTTTGTCACGTTTGTAATCTGGTCCTTTCGTACCTACAAGTTTCATACTTGACAACCTAATAGATAATTCTGCTTTAACCTCTTAACGGTCGCATTAAATTACGGTTAAAAAACTCGAATTTCTTATTGGCACAACTTTAAAAAAAAAAAGAAAAGAA
Source organism: Maratus speciosus (assembly GCA_963932465.1). Taxonomy (NCBI): domain Eukaryota; kingdom Metazoa; phylum Arthropoda; class Arachnida; order Araneae; family Salticidae; genus Maratus; species Maratus speciosus. The sequence goes on from OZ010794.1 coordinate 134,300,237, forward strand.
AGAAAAAAAGAAAGAAATAGCCGTTAAACGATACCAAAATAAAGCCAATTACACTATTTTATAAAACTGGTGAGAATCAAACAATCTGAATAAAAGATAGAACGTGAATATCCCGGGAACGAGAATCAAGGTGTTAAACCTTTTCTGCGCAGAGCACTTTCATTGCTAAAATGATTACATGCATGAATGACACCGGAATTTAAGAAAAAAATTATTTTGAAATAGGAAAATGCTTTATTTCACATACATAATGAATGAAAAATACTTTTTGCAGAATTCTGGTGAGATTGTGGCATTTGTGAATCAAGTTCCATATAATGAAACACTGAGCCACAAAGGGTTAAGAAGTACAATCTTTGGTAATTTCTTCAGTTTTTAACCCTTTATCGGTTAGTGGAAATATACATTACACCTAACACCTTAACCCTTTCCGCGCAGTGTGTCCAGTCTGAACACACCTAATTTTAATTCCAACCTTGCAAATGGCACCAAGAATATTTAACAAAATTTTGATTTTACAGTGAAAGCTTAATTTAAGGAGTTTTTGTTTTCTAAAAGAAATCGTTTGCAATTTCCGGTGTCAGCCAATATTTTCTCATTTTGCGAATAGAATTTGTCTGCGCCGGAAAGGGTTAACGCTCGAATTAATTTACAGTTTAAAAATTCAAATTGCTTATTGGCACCACTTTTATGAAAGAGAAATATTCGCCTTATTTAAGGGATGTTTAAATTGATACTAAAATATAGTCAATTTCACTATTTTATAAAACATGTGGAAATCAAACAATCCGAGTAAAAGACACAGCTCATGAAAATGACGGGAGCGAGAAGTAAGGGATTATTTTTTATTGAAACTGATCAATTCGCACCGGACTTTTTAGTGAAATATTTCGCTTTTATAATGCATATGTCATATGCATTACAAAAGCAAAATATTAACGAATGTTACAAAAACGCGTTTTGCCAGCGTGTGTGTAATCACCTATTCGATTGCTCCTCTCAGTGATTCTGCGGATAATGATGTCTCAAGCCCATGGGTCTGGCTCTACTGCTTCTGGCAGTAATGGTGAGATGTGTCGCACATCTTCTATGTCTTCTCTATATTCTACTAACAAAGATAATTCTAACATGGCCACGGCGGTCATGTTATTACGTAAATATTGTACCGAATTTAACGGCCCAAAGGAAATTATTCTCAATGATAACCTTATGAATTAAATGTAAAAGATAAATTGGAAATAATAATTAACTTAAATGAAGGCAAAGCCACTAATATGTTAGATGCTATCCAACTAATAATTAACTCTAAAAAGAAAGGTGGTAGTGTAAGGTTAATGGACGCTGATGAGGCTTTTACCCCGGTTAAATCTAAAAAAACGTAAAAATAAATCGCAACATAAAGCTGCTGCGAAAGAAGTTCCAAACGACAATGATAATGATAGCATTAATGATTCTTGGGTAGGTAATGAAGCAACCGACGATGAAATACATACAGTGGAGGTAACTAAGAAAAGACTAAAACATAGCATGGTTACTGAAAGTCCTAACATCATCGAATTTCTAAATGAACTTTCTGCCAGTAATAAATTCAATTATGAACCCAATTAGACCGGAGAATTCATCAGAATATCCTCTGCAACTTTCCGTGACTAATGTCGCATCATGAATATTTCAAGCAAAATGCTATTCAGCATTGCATCATTCCTAACCGTGACATACCGCTAAAAGTAGTAATTAGAGGTCTCCCTAGGTCTCGCGTCATGGAAGCAGTAACAGAAACTCTCTCATGTAGAGGTTTATCTATTCTTAAAATCAATCAAATGAAAAATCGTAGAGATGGGAAACCCCTCCCTCTCTACCTTATGGAAGAAAATGCTACTTCTTGCGAAATCTTCAAAGTTAATTCTTTCTACAATCTACGGGTGGAAATTGAGAAATTTCGCCCAGCAAAGTAATCTGCACAATGCTATCATTGTCTGAAATTATTCCACTTAATCGTTAACTGCCGTTTAAACCCTAAATATATGGGATGTGGTGGGCCACGCTTGTCCCCAGAATGTAAAGCAAATAAGATGCTTCAACTGAGCTCCCTAACCCCCTCTTAAATGTGCTAATGGATCTTTAGAAAATCCCTCATCTTATAAGGGTTGTTCGCAATTTCCCCTTAAACTTTAGAAAATCATATGCTAAAGCCGCTGCTGCGACTAAAAATGAAAATTCTGCTAAAAAACCCCACAAAAAACCAGACAACAATGTCATCTTACAACCCACCAATTCGAATGCTTCTGTAACCAAGGCCCCGCCTCCTACTCCGCAGCTCTCTGAATTGTATGAATTCTTAGAATCTATCCCTTCGATAGCTGAGATCTTACATAAAATAAAACAAGAACTCGATGTAAGTTCTTTAATGAAATCCCCAACAAACTCAACAGTGTCCTACAAGATATTCAAACTAAAATAGATCCTACTTCTAAACTTCTCGCCGTCGGCGAGATGTTATCTGGTAACTTTAAACTTTCTCCTAGTAGCGAGTCATTAGTTCGCTCATGGATCCTACCCTTCATTAAATTTTTATTATTGTTATTTTAAATTGCATGGTCACTGAAAAGTGTCTGTTTTGTTAACTCCTTGAGAGGCGGTGGGATATATTTTATCCCACCTACGAAGACCCCCCCCCCTTAACCCCTTAATCCTCGCTCCCGTGATATTCACGGGCTGTGTCTTTTATTCAGATTTTTCAATTCCCGTCAGTTTTATAAATTAGTGTAATTGGCTTTATTGCGGTATCAAGTTTCCTGTGATTAAATAAGGTGATTATTTCTTTTTCAAAAAACTGGTGCCAATATGCAATTTGAATTTTTCAACTGTAATTTAATTCGAGCGTTAACCCCTTGAGGGGCGGTGGGATATATTTTATCCCACCTACGATTAATGAAGATTTACACCAGAAAAAAATTATGAAATTTTACTTTTCTAACTTTGGTGGAAAAAATACGTAAAATTGCTTTTCCTTACTTTGAAATAAAATTTTTCTAATTTCCCGGTGGGAATTCAGCTTTTCACAAACGCAATTGCTTGCCCCTCAAGGGGTTAAGGGGTTAATGAAGATTTACACCAGAAAAAAAAAATGTATTAAATTTTACTTTGCTGACTTTGGTGGAGGGGGGGGGGGGGAGCAAAAGATTGTAATATTGCTTTTCCTTATTTTGCAATCATTTTTTCTAAGATTCCGGTGTGAATTCGATATTACAGATACACAAGTACTTGTACCTCAAAGGGTTAAGGTAATGGGCTTTGCTAGATTTTTCGGCTATTCTGAACTTTGAATAATCTTTTTTATACTATCCTTTGTTTTTCTACGAGAGACTTCATGTAACAGTGAAGCAACGCCCTCCCTATTTCGGATTGGCTGTGGTTTTCCTCTATTTCTCTCTCCACTATTTTTATACTAACACATACGCAGTTGCTTTGCACTACAACTACACAAGTTTTATTTCTTTTTTTTGTGATGTGCTCTACATTTACTTGTCTACAGGGCGTGGATTTGCTTTGCGAATGGGAAGCACCTTGAACCTGTGTTCACTGTTCACAAAAACACGTTTTATTTTGAAATCAATTTTTGAGTGAATATTTTCAACATTTCAGCCACAGAATTGACTTGCCCAATAAAGGATTAAACTGCGGGTTGCGACTAATATGAAAATGTTACTTGAAAAAAATTCAAACCTACGTTTGAATAGATAATTAATATTTTCAGAGACAAATTATTGTTGGTGTTGTCAGTGGGCAATGTAAAAAAATATATATAGTAAATGTAAAGCATGATTACAGCATAAAATTTTTAAAACAGTTTTCATCTGTGTTCTGTACACGGAGCAGTATTTTCTGCATTTTGTCAATCCTGCGTTAGATTCTCTGGTTTATATAAAATAAAAATACAAATATAAATCCAATTATCGATTGTCGTTGTTTTCTCGAATTAATCAATCCCAATTGATCCACTTTAAAATAAAATCTTCTTTTTAAATTTATCTTACAAATTTTCTATAAATGTACCCCGAAGTTATTTTCTACGAAAAACTTCCCTGGGAAATACCGATAATAAAAAAAAAGGAATTTTTGGTTCCCTGTGCTTAACATTGTTAATGAAGAAACTGAAAACAAAAAAAGGTCTTTGAAAGTTTGCAACTTTTTTTTTCGTTTTTTCATATTGTAGATAATTTAATTCTGGAAATTTATCTGTTGAAAAAAATTATATAAAAATGAATGTAAAGCAAATTAAGGTGGCGATGAGGTTATAGTTACCGTATATTCTCTCGTATAGTTTCGCACCCCCCCCCCCCTGCCCCCCAAATTCAAGAGGAAAGACCGGCTGATTACCAATATTTATTAATACTTGTTTTCGCTTAAGTACATCGAAAAAAAATGTTCTGAATTCTTCGATTAAATAAAACGAAGAAATAGATTAGGAAATACCGTATTAATCTGTATTTTCTCTTTAATTTAAAGGAGAACATATAAACAAATAGACAAACAGATAATCGAACACCAACAAACAAAAATATAAACACATCTTCATAATATTAGTATTGATTGGATATCCTCGCTATACCAACTCCCATCTTAAAGCATGTACTTCCTTAGATATATGAAAAATATTTGACATGGGCGGTTTCGTATTTCTAACGCTCATGTTTTCCCCTCATTAAACACACAGATGCTGATTTAATCATTTTTGAAACTAAGCTGAGGAATCCGACATGACCTAGAAAATAATAATGTACGGTGTTACCTGTCAGTCTGAAGTCAATTCAATTTTCTAATAAATTTGTAAGCATGTATATCTGTGTCAGCAGTATCCCAATAATATTGTCAATCTCTTAATAAATTGCCAGGAATTTATTTAAAAACAAGATGGGAAAACACATTTTATACGATACAGGACTAATTACGAAATGAAGATGATAAGGCAGGGGTGTAAAAATCTAGGCGCCAGCGGCCAGTCTCTAACCACTAAATTTTATTCGTTACTTTTCATCTGATATTTCGTCTAAATTTTCTATTAGAATGCTAATAAAATTTTAGCGAAGAAAACACATATAGTGGTGGGAGACTGTCCGCTGGCGCCTAGATTTTTGCGCACCTGTGATAAGGTACGATTTATGTTAAAGCAAAATTCTGAATGTCTTGCAAGTCACACCAACTAGACTGTATTAAATTCTAACCCTACATCGTGTGGGGTTTTTCCATTTTCATAGTGTAAAATTTTCATAAAAACAATTCTTAGAGAGCAATTGCATGGTAAAAAATGTGCGTTCATCAAAATTTACTTTATCAAATCTGTACTTTTCTTGAATTCAATAAGTTCATTGACTTGCAATCATCATAGCATTTATAGGACATATAATGCCGTAATGTAGGTATTCACAATTGTAACTTCTTGCAGAAACAATTTAACACTAGAAAAGCTTTAAAGTTTACTTAAGTTTATAAAAATATTTCACACCAGAATTTTTATTTAAAAATGTTTATCTTATTTATTTAACCCATTAACCGCCAAAACTATAACGATAGAAATTTTCAAATTTCTTGTTGAAAGTAGTTTCCCACCACAAATTCAGTAAGGTAAATTTCGCTTTACTAAAATAGCAAAATTCCTGCCAATAAATAAGTATTTTTTTAAATTCTAAAATAGTGGCGTCAATGTAATTAATTCATTGCATGAGCAAATATTTTGACTGTTGCGTGAACGCAACATCAGCGGTTAATGGGTTAATTATTTTCTACTTTGTTTCTGAACCCGGGAATGATCTTGCATATCCAGGATATGAACGATTAACCCTTTCGGGCACAGGCAATTTTTGTTGTAAAATGATGACATGATCGTCTGACACCGGAACTGTAAAACGACTTTTTCAGAAATTAAAAACGTGTTACTTTAACTATTCACTGTAAAAGCAAAATTTTACTGAAATATTCTTGGTGCCGTTTGTAAGTTTGGAATAAAAATTAGGTATCGCGAGCAAACTTCTTGCCAACTCCTACGCTTTACAATTCTCCCCGAACCCAAACCTCGCTAGCCAGGACAATCATGATGAGGTTAGTGATACTGTTCGCAGTTTCCTAGCCGTCCCCCCTGATGAACCCCCCCCCCTATAATTCAACCTATTGTTATCCATAATATTATTAAAAAATTGAAAAAACGCAAGACCCCAGGTTATGACAAAATATCTAACACTGCTCTTAAAAATCTTCCTCCTAACTGTATTATCTATATCACCAACCTTACTAATGCTATCTTTAAATTTAATTATTTCCCGAAACCTTGGAAACTTTCTATCATATCACCCATACCCAAACCTGGAACTGATCTCTCTGACCCTACTAAATATAGACCTATCTCTCTCCTGCCTTCTCTCAGTAAAGTCATCGAGCGTGTCATTAGGGCCCAGTTGCAGGACTTTATACAGCAAAACAACATCCTTATGCCTGAAAAATTTGGCTTTCGCCCAAAACATTCAACCCAACACCAGCTCCTTCGCGTTGTTGAATTTTTCAGCGAAAAACTCAACGCGAAGATCCCAGCCGCAGCCATTTTTCTTGACGTCGCAAAGGCTTTTGACAAAGTCTGGCACGAAGGCCTTATATACAAATTAATTAAGCTAAAATTCCGTGCTAGACTCATACATTTAATATACTCATACCTTTGCGGCCGAACTTTTAGAGTCCGCATCAATAACATCTTATCCATAATTCTCTTTATACTAGCGGGCAACCTTCAAGGGAGCGTGTTGGGCCCAATGTTATTTAACATATTTTTCAATGACATCCCACGCTCATTACTTACTTATTTAGCTCTGTATGCGGACGATATGCACACCACCCAGATAGTCTATACAGGTACCTGCAGACTCATCTAGAAGACTTCCTTGACTGGTGCGACCTATGGCGCGTTCTAATCAACGAAAATAAAACTAAAGCTGTTTATTTCTCCCGTAAATTTATTTATCCTCCAAGACTAACAATAAATAACACTACAATTCCATGGTCTGACGAGGCCAAATACCTGGGTGTCATCCTTGATCGTAGGCTCACTTGGAGCAAACATATTCTCTCCATCAGGGGGAAAGTCGCCGGAGCTTCTCTTGCCCTTAAACCACTTCTTAATAGTAAAACTCTTTCAGTCCACAACAAGCTCATCCTCTACAATTCCTGTATTCTCCCCATTATTACTTATGCAAGTCCTATCTGGGGCTTTACCTGCAAATCCACTATGGACAACCTAAGCAAACTCCATAATAAAAACCTTCGAACCGTCCGAGGCGCCTCTAGATACTTACGTAATACCACTGTACGTAGGGACCTGAACACCATCACCCTTAGGAAAAGAATTAAAGATCTTGCAAATACTTTCTATGCTACCTTATATGACCTTCCAAATGAAATTGTGGCAGAGCTCCCAGACTACGATGCCTTCGAGCCCCATCATCGCAAACGCCCGAAATATTCCACAATAATGGAATCCCCGTGAGCTTTGTGTTCACGGCATAAGATTGCTACAGTACATTTTTTTCTCCTTTTTCTTTCTTATTTTATTCATTTAATAAAAAAACCCTCTATATATTAATTATATAGAAAAAAAAGTTATATTTCCCTGATTAGTGCATTTTTGTTTAAGTATGCAGCCTTGCTGCCTTCCTTAACCGCCGACCCTGCCCTTGCTTGGTGTGAATAACTTTTGAACTAGTGCTAACTTTTATTTTAACTTATTTTTCTATTCATTACAGCAGTCTGTACTGCAGCTATACGTATATCTTTATATAATTTCATCAATTAAATCCAAGTTCTTAAACTATCTTTAACTTTTTTCTCTTAACTTTTAATGCATCTATGCTAGTTAAGAATTAAGCTTTTCCTTTTTTATGTAGTTGCAAACGACTACACATTTCTTAATTTCCCAATGGCTGTATTATTTGTAAGACATGACAATTAACAGACTGGGTGTAAAGTTGACTTCAACTAGGCAACCCCTTAACCGCTGCTTCACTGTTCAGCACTGTTCAAGTTACAATTTAACTAATTTTACGAAACAAATTCTGGATCGAATCGACATTTTGTCATTTGATCGGTGTCAAATTGGCACCAGCTGGACGTTCTAATGTTAAAAACTTGATGTACCAGAAATTTCAGGTTCGAACGAAAATATACAGTAATCTTTTAAGATTCGCGGGCAAAGCGATGTAAGTAAGCGTACAAACTTAATACTGGAATCGGGAGTAAATTAACAAAGTTGCGACATATCTTGGACGGCGTGATATCTACATCCGCAGGCTTTTAGTGTGACGTCATACATGACAAGATATCGACCATCTGCGCATATTTTCTAAATCTTTAGTCACTCTTGGAACTGAATTGTGTTTACCACATTTGTTGCAAAATAATGCATTTGTTCGGATACATTTGACACCACGAAGTTTTCTTCGCTTTGCTAGAGGCATTTCAGCTAATAATCAAGCTGAAAAAAAAAATTACAATTTTAGTGGTGTAAAGTAAGAAAACAGTTAGGCATCTTCCTGTAGTTTAACCCCGTCCGCTGCGTGGAGTGCGACCTTGATTAATGTGACCTCGCCTTTAATCTTGCGGTTACCTCTCCCATTTAAGATAGGACGCTTACATAACATTCCTACCCTGAATGGGTCTAATCGACCCATGTCAATAATTCATTTCATTCATTTCGAACCAGAAATACTTTCGTAAAGTAAGATAAATAAAAGAAACCGAAAACTACCATAAATAAATACATCAAATAGTTTTTAAAGAAAATTCTGGTATGAAACGTTTTTATTAAGGTTAAGTAAAATTTCAACAGGGTGGGAAGATTAAATCGCATTGTTCGCGTATTTTGAAATAGAAAATTCAGAACATTTCAACATTCGTACCACTTTTTAAAATAAAAATATTTTACACATACGTTGACAACATTTGCAAGAAAAGTATAATAAAAAATGTATTTTTTTTTATAGTAGTGCAAACAGAATATAAAAATAGCAGTTTTGCAATCGAAATTTTGACAGTCGCGAAACCTATCCCTCGCGAATGTTAAGGGATTACTGTATTCATTTGGCTAGGGTACAAAATGACCTTTCGCGGTCGACTAGTGTTAAAAATTAATTGATTGATGTCGACAAATTAACGGGCAGAGACAGGATTCTTTCGATTTCACACGCCTTATTGAATATCTACTAAAATTCGTGACTAATTGTCTCTGAATTTCGAAACATAAGCAGCAGGTTTAACTTCATATTAATCAGTGAAGGATTAGTCGCAAGGACAGATAGGGGGGCAACAGTATATTTACTAATAAAATAATATTTGCGATCCCCCATGTAACAGAAAATGCTCAAAATGATCCGTTGCCATAGCAAATAACTATATAGGTCTGTTCCACGTTTGTGTGCATTTGTGCAACCATCGCTCGCATATTGGTGAAGATGTTAATGTTTCTATCAAAATTTCAAATATTTTTTTTAATATCATACGCTGTTTTCAACCTACTTTAACATCCCTTTCTTGAAACGTAAAAGAGAACAGTAGAAGCAGTATTCTACAATTAAGACATGGAGATATTAAATATTTGATGAGATATGGGTATTTATATGAAATAATTTTAACTGCGCATGCGTGGAAGATTCTAAAACTTCTATTTCAGAATTTGGTAGTCAGCAATTTAGCATAACATATATAAAAATTTCAGCCGATTATCGCAAAACTTCAGTAAACTACCGGCGATATAGTGAGTTGCTTTCTAAAAGTAGCTGCCCAATAAGAGATTTTACACTATCTGACAATCAGACTCACTGTATCATTGATATACTTCTGAGTATTAAATTTTATGAAATATCTTGAAATATTCAATATATTCATGTTTTAATTGCAATATACTGTCCCTACTGTTCTGTGTCAAGTCACCAGAAAGTGGTGTTACAACAGCGCATAAAAATTGAACGAGACCCACATAGTCATTTAATACTGTGATAGAATAATTTGAAAAATTTCCGCTACACGGATGATCGCAAATATTATTGTATTATTAAATTTATTATTAGTCCACTAATTATGCTCACGACTAAATCTTCACTGAAAAATATGAAGTCAAACATTTTCTTTATATCCTAGAAGTTAAAGGACAATTGCGCAAGAATTTCCGTAGTTATTCGACAGACCGTGAAAAATCAAAAGCGTCCGGTCACTGCCTCTGAATTTTCGGACGTGAGTGTTTACATATATTTACAGTGCGTGTAAAAACTTTAAGGATAGCACATAATTGTCAAATTTATAGTAAATTTAAAATACGATAATTGAAACGCTAATTTAATGTTGATCATAAAGGGGAAGTACTAATATAAAAGTCAACAAAAAGTACTCTGAGCTTTTTATTGCAAAAAAGTAGTAATTATGCAAACAAACGCTATTTTTGCCTGTGTGAAAAGTTTAAGAAGCAAACTTTTTTTTATAGAAATTAATTATTATTCATTTGTACGTTAAGGACTTTTCTTTATAATGATTTTTTTACGTTTTCTATTAAGAGTTTTGATAATTTTATAATAATGATCAAAGCAAGTACTGATTGAATATGAAAAAAAATGCTGTTGAATCTTTAGTATTGTCAGGAATGAGTTGTAGGTCCATTGCAAAAAAGATAGGAAGATCTAAATCCGTCATCAACATTTTTTTTTTAAGTTTAAAATGGGAGTATGAGGGAAAACCCGCTGGAAGCAGACGGAAAGCGTTGTAATCCAAAAATGAAAGGAGACTTTTAAAGTTAGCATGAACTTGAAAATACTCAAGAAAAGAAAGTTTACAAACAACTGGGTTGAAAGTACGCAATAAAACAATCTGCAATACAATTAATCAATCAGGGAATTTCTAGTATACATCAAAATTGTGTAAACCACTTTACTGACTTGCCAATGAAGCTCCAGCGTTTACAGTTTGCAAGGAAAGTAATGACTTGGGACAACAAATGGTTGCAGGTTATTTTCTCCGGTTAAAAAAATGAAACTGAGCTGATCCTGATGGCTCGTAACAATATTAGCATGATTTGAGAAAAGAAAAATAAATTTTCTCTAAACGTTCAGTTAGTAGGCGGATACATTATGATATGGAGATGATTTTCGTTCAATGGCGTTGGGTCACTACTATTTCTTTCAGGAAATGTTAATTCAAAGGAAAAACCTGACCATCTTTCACCTGTCACAAATCTTGCAAGCGAAACATGGACTTATCAGTAAGATAATGCACCTTTCCACACAAGCCGTGAGACAAGACACCCGTTCCAGAAGAAATATATTGAAGTTTTGCAATGGCCACCCAGAAGTGCTGATCTAAACCCTATCGAGAACTTATGGGGAGATCTATCAAGACTAGTTTATAAAAATGGAAGACCTTTTTCTTCAGCTTTAGAACTCAGATCTTCGATTAAAGATGAATAGTACAAAACCAGTCCCGAACTGTGCCAAAAATTAATAATGTCCATGAATGTCAGAATATATGTAGTCATTAAATGCAATGGTGGGTGCATAACATATTAAATATTTGTTTCTTTGATACTGTATTGTTTTCATTTTACTGTCCTTAAAATTTTTACACAAGCATAAATAGATTTTTTTTAACATTGACTTTATGTTTGCAATACTAGGGGGTTCTGCCCCCTGCGATCTACGCTCGTAAACCCCCGTTCAGATACCGCAGACTCTAAAAGCACGCTAATTTGATCGGCTTTAAAAAGATTTCGGAAGTTTGAATTATAATTTTTAAGAAAGAGTGGCGATCTTCCCACAAATGGGTTTCTATTCATTTCTCTTTGATTGGGGAATTTTAAGGCCAAATCACCTGCCGTTAAAAGATACAATGGCTGTTTTCGTCTTTCATTAAATAAAGCCAGTTAATCATTTCAAAATAAGCTAATATAAAATGAATTAAGTAAACAGATTCTTTGTCTCCTGGTATTTTTTAACAAGGCGAAAAGAAAGATGTTTTAAATAAGACATTTTAAATGTATCGTTTTTAAATCTGATGTAATTTTGACCAAACTTTTCTTTCTCTTTTTAATATTCACGTGAAAATACTTTTGTTAGAAATGAAATATTATTTGCGCTGTCCTAACAAAAATAGTTGAAAAGATCATCTCAAAATATCAAACACATGTCGCGCAATTTTTAAATTTAAACTGTTTTGCAATATTATTTTTTGTTCATTTTACGTAATAAGTGCAATGTGACGTTAATGTGCATTATTTCTCCTATTTAATGCGTCTAAATCATGTTAATGAATTTATTATTTTACAATATCCTTTCTCTTTTAAAATTCACGTATAAATATAGTTTTTAGGAAGTAATTTTCAACAAGTTCCTGCTTTTTATTCCTGCTAATTATTTTATTCTAATTTGAAGATTTTTTTCTGTTTATAATACTCACGTGTAAATAAATTTTTTATTTGAAGCAAACATTATTCTTTGCGCTCGTTTTATATAGTTGGCAACAGATTAAATTAATAACATTTTCTAAAATATATAAAAAATAACTCTCGAAATGTTGAAAATTTGAATTTAAAATAGAAATAAAGCGTCAAAAAATGAGTCAAATTAAAAAAAAAAAATAAATGCAGTATGCACACCGGGAACTTCAAACGTATAGAATGATCTAAAAATGATTAAATTCCCATGAATAGTTTTTGCTCCGATAAAACTTATTTAATGGAACGATTTAACATTAAACACCTCTCTTAATATAATTTTTGTATTTGAATACTGTCTGCATCAGCGTGTTTATCATATATTTCTCTATAATACCACCGATTTCCATATTTTTGTATGCAATATTTTTCTTAATATTAACGAAGAAAGATCTCCGGTCACAAAAAATTCAAAACCGGCGGCGGAAAATGCGTTAGTTACTTATTTTAGAATAGAGAGAAAATACTTATAGATGAATTTTGTTGATTTTTTATTAGGTTTTTAACTTCATGATACACATTATAGTAAAACTTTTTTCTATTGTAAACCTGATTTCATGAGTATCAGAAAAAATTAATAATTATTGCTGTCCTTACAGTTTTTACACTCACTGTATCTTCAAGCATTGACACGAAATAAAAACAGCCATTATGTCGGCCTTCTTTTAACCCCTTAACGCTCGAATTAAATTACGGTTGAAAAATTCAAATTGCTTATTTGCACCACATTTATGAAAAAGAAATATTCACCTTATTTAATGACAGGAAAAACGATACTAAAATATAGCCAATTTCACTATTTTATAAAACTGGTGGGAATCAAACAATTTCAGTTAAAGACACAGCCCGAGAATATGACGGGAACGAGAATTAAGGGGTTAAATTGTTGTTTTTATATGACTTTTTCGCAATCAAGAGAATTATTGTTTTATTGTCATTTTCAGGTTGAGTGCAGGTCAACCACATTTTTTCAACAGATTTCTCCCTCATTTAACTAAAATTCTGTAAATAAATACAACGATTACAAATTCTGCTATAAAAAGGTCAAACTAAAAATTTCATCATAAAAAAAAAATAAAAAAAATATTGCAATTTTTTTAATCAATTTTCTCTGGTTGAAAATTGAAATTACGAGAATTTTGTTGCAAAATTAAATTAAAATTAAGAAGAATAAAGCTTTATAAAATTACAAACTGCACTTTTCACAAAATAAATACGGTATTAATGTTTGCAAAATTTGACTTAGAAACGCCTTTGGATTTGAATAGTTTATTATTATTATTATGATTATTACATTTTATCGTAAAAAGATGCTATTAGAAAGACAAAAGAGATTGTTCATGGAAATGCTTATCTTGAAATCAAACTTTAAATAATGCAAAGATGCAAATGTTTAAAGTATGAATCATAAGTTCATTTTATTTGTAGTTTTAAAACATCGCATCTTTTTTGAAAAAAATTAGAAAATTTTGGAGTTAACAAAAATTTAACAAAAGAGAACAAAAGACGACTTTGCAAAAAATTGGAATGCATTTTAAGCCGTGAATTAAAAAAAAAATCAAAGTATTTACGTATTTAAAAACTATTTCTGTTTTGTAAAGATTTATTCATGTAATTAGTGGAGATTGTATATAAAAGTAATAATAATGCTAATCCATACTAATATCATAAACAGGTAAAGTTTGTGTGTGTGTTTGTTTATTTGAAGGAAGGAATCTCTGGAACTACCTAACCGGTTTCAAAAATATTGGTTGCAAAATAATGGTGGCAGTTCCTGTTCCAACATACGCTATATTTTATTTCAATACCACACTTCCCAAGGTGGTGAGAAGCAAAAAACGTTCTAAAATTCAATTTTTGTGTTACGGAAGGGGATAGAAACTTGAAATTTGGCATGGGAGTTACTTATAAGATATTAATACACTTTAAGAACAGTTTCGAAAGTAATCTAAAATTAAAAGGAGTGCAACAGCGAGAAGAGTATTCTAAAAGCGTTCTAAATTACTTTTTCTAGGCAATCTCAGGAAATAGCAAACCGATTTCAAAAGCAGGGATCCTACTTGTCCTGAAATTTGAAGATCATGAAAGTCTTCGGTACCAGTATTTTCATATAGAAAATCTCTTTTTAAATAAGGCTTAATATCGCATGTTTAATCTAGATTTGTTTCTCTATAACAAAAATACTGATAATTGCCCTTAAAAATACCCTTAAGTGTACGACCCGTTCAAAAGTAATGGTTTCAAATTCATGGTGACAGTCCTTGCTCCAACAAGGGTTATATTTTATGTCAGTGTCACTACAACCTGGGGTTACAGGAGCAAAAAAAATGTTCTAAATTGCGATTCTTGTGATAGTGAAGGAGTAAGCAACTTGAAAGTTTGCATGGAAATTACTTATAAGATTTAAATGCCATTTAAGCACGAAAAAAATCGAAATTAAAAAGAAGTGGAAACTCTCGAAAAGCGGTACTCCCTCTATCTCAAATTAGTTGCTACATTTGATTACTTTTGCACTGATTATTGATACTGATGATTTTATGATTTTGTTTGAACATTTTTAGAGATCTCAGGTTACAATTCTGTCAATCAACAACATTTACTTACCATCCGTCTCTCCTTAACCCCTTAACGCTCGAATTAAATTACGGTTGAAAAATTCAAATTGCTTATTGGCACCACTTTTATGAAAAAGAAATATTCACCTTATTTAATGACAGGAAGAACTATACTAAAATACAGCCAGTTTCACTATTTTATAAAACTGGTGGGAATCAAACAATTTGAGTAAAAGACACAGCCCCAGAATATGACGGGAGCGAGAATTAAGGGGTTAAAACAGTGCCAAATTAGTTTAAAAAATCCAGGGTTCGTACGCTCTTAAGCCACACCCTTTTTAACTCATTAGGAAGAAAATGATCTTTAACCCTTTGAAGGGCAGGGAATTGCTTTTGCGTAATGCTGAATTCCCACCGGAAATTTGGAAAAAAAAAATGTCAAAAAAAGGAAAAGCAATTTTCATCTCTTTTCCCCCAAAGTTATAAAAGTAAAGCCTAATTAAAAGTTTATGTTGCGAATCTTAATTAAACTTTCGTGGGATGTAATATATCCTACCGCCCCTCAAGGGTTTATGGTATACTGGAGTCCTTACAAAATGGGACGTGGCTTAATAACGTGCGAATCCTGTAAATTTGCTTCCATAAATTAGCCCCAAAATAAGTGCGACATTTGTGGAAAGTAAAGAATGAGAATTTAACCCCTTAACAGTGTGGCCCGAACTGGATTCCGGCAAGAACATTTTGCTTGCTTCGTTATTAAAAGCATTTTGATACCACTAATCTGTAACTGTAAATTTATCTTTATTGATTGTCAGATATTTTTCAATTGAGTAAGGTAAATATTTTAGTATGGAAAAAGTGGTGTCCAGCCCAATTTTTAATTTTTTTGTAAGAAAACAAATGTCACTGTTAAGGGGTTAAACACCAAGTTGTGATAATTTTAATCGCAAATAAAACAATTTTAATTGATATTCAAGGAAAGTTTTGCACATAATATAAATTTGGGATTACCTGCCAGGTTTCGCGGAAGAAGATTTTGATGACGACATTTTTCTTATTGCGATAGGTTGCTTTGTCCGAGTTGCCTCCGTCTGACATCATAAAGTTTTCCATACATGTTCGTAAAGTTAAAAATACAATGTCAAGCTTTTCTACTTCTATATTTTCAAAAGCTACTTCAACAGCATCAATTAACTTGTAAATATTCTTTGTGAGCATCTGATGTTGCAATAACTGTATAGCGTTAAAAAACACGGGATCATGTACATTTAACCCTTACCGGAGCGCAGTAATACTGTTTATAAACTGATGAAATAATGGACTGACACCGAAATTTATAAACGAATTTATTGGAAAATATGAACTTTTTTTTATTTCACGTACATTATAATAGGAAAATTTTAATAAATATTTTTGGTGCTATTTGTCAGTTTTAGAATTAACATTAGGTGTCCTTTTTTAAGGACACCGCCCTCGAAAGGGTTAAATCCGGACTATTTGGGAGGTTGACATTGTAGTAGCAAATTCCATACATTTTTTAAACATTCTTCTGTGATACCGGGATCATCCACTGCAAAATGAGCCTTGGCATTGTCCTGCTGTATGTATATAGGACTCGATTTTTCACTACATAGACATTTTCACGTATAGTCGGCGAAAATGTTTCTATAATCATTTTTCGGGTTTCTTCTTTGTTAACAATTTCTACAACTTTTGGCACAGCAGTTCCTTTTGCACGATTTTTTTAGTTTGTTTTTGCATTTTCTGAATAATCAAAAGGCCATATTCCAATTTTTCCTAACGACATCTCGTTTCTATCCGAGTCCAATCTGGGTATTGCTACCGCTGCTATAAACATTACTTTGGTAATAAACCATTTGCTTTTACTATGCCTCAAACGTTCAGTTACATCTAGGGTGCTGTAAAACGAATTACTGGTTTCCGTAATATAAACCATTTTTCATCGATATGAATGCGATCCAAAATTTCCAAAAAGCATCCGTTATTTCGAACATGCTGTAAACAAAATTGAATTCTGCCTAGCTTATTTTTTCCTGTTAGACTTAGCTTAACCCCTTGGGGACGAGCGACACGTATTCGTGCTGCATAAAGCGCTCAGAATCCTTGTTTTTCCTCACCAGTAAAATTTTGCTGTAAAATTTGCCTTATTTAATCAGAGCATTTTATCGATTCAAGCAGACACAAATTTCTGTTTTTAAAAAACGGTGACGAAAGATTAAAAATTTCGTAAAAGGCTCCCGTCCCGAAGGGGTTAATGGTGGATGCAATAAGCTTCAAAACTTTTCCCACCTTTACAATCCTGTGTGTGTGTAATATTGATTTAAGAATACTAACAGCACACGAGTACTCACAGCATTCCGCAGTAATTGTCTTAATTTTATTTGGACATCTTTGATTTGGCTCAGTTGCTTAGAAAAATCTCTTTTTTCGTCCGCATTTACAAATTTTTTATGAACTTAAATAGTAAATTTCATCATAATTTATTTTTGACGACTTTGCATGCTTCCACAAATGGGATAGTGCACTATGATGAACACTAAATTTAATCGCTGCAGCATTCATAGCAGGAAGGCTTAGTTTATTATTTTTAGATACTGCAGTAAAAATTGCAATACAGTGTTACGCTCTTTATTATTAACACTAGGACGCCCGGAGAGAGTCAATCCGACTCCGACCATATGATTAAATGTCAACTAGAACCAGAAATTCTTTCATAAAATAAGTTAAATTTAAACGACGCAGATTTAAGTTAAATAAATCAGTCAAATAATTTTAAATAAAAATCCTGTTGTCAGCTCCGGTCTGTTTAAATAAAAATTCTGTTGAATTTAATCAAGATTTGTACCGGAAAATTTTAATTAAATGTTATTTTTATAACTTTGGCGGAAACAATTTGTAAAATTGTTTTTCCTTAATTTGAAACGAAAGTTTTCAAAGATTCCGGTGTGAATTCAACATTTCAGGAACACAATCACTTGCCCCTCCAAGGGTTAAAATTAGGTGTCCTTTTTGGTGGACACCGCCCGCTAAAGGGTTAAAAGGGCGAAATGAAAGAAAAGCGTTTTAAAAATTCCCTAAATTACGACTGCTATGGAATATAAGGAAATGCCGGTCCGATTTTAACTCATTCAGGGGCAAGGAATTTCTGCTGTAAAAATGTTCAGATATTTAATTCACACCGTAATTTAAGAACAAATTTATTTGAAAATAATCAAAAGCTTTTTTTTTCACGTATATTATGAGATCGAAAGTGTACTAAAAAATTTCTCGTCTCATTTGTTAATTTCGCCATTAAAATTAACCGTTAGCAGACTGCAAAGGGCGCCCTCAAGGGGTTAAAAGTAATGGTAGAAAATGTATAGTGACACTCTCTGCTTCAACATAGCCTATATTTTTTGTCAGAGCGACTAACAAAAATTAAGCGGTGTTGAAGCGAAAAACATTCTAAAATTGTAATTTTCCTGATAAAGGAAAGGGCTAGAATCTTGAAATTTCGACTGGTACTGACTTATAAGATGAAAATGCTATTTAATAATTATTTCTAAAAAAATCAAAATTTAAAAATGTGAAGTGAGCGAAAACCGATCTAAAAAAGTTCTAAATTTCGATTTTTCTGGAATTACTAAAAATAGAAACTTGAAATTTTGTATGGTAGCTTCTTTTATGATCTAAATGCTCTCTTAGACCAGTTGGAAAAAAAAATAAAAGGATGTAATAAGCGAAAGTGTTCTAAAAATTGTTATAAATTACAATTTCTATTGAATTGTTAAAGACAGGAGAATCCTATAATTTAGCAAGATAGACACTTACAAGACATAATTTCTCTCAAAGGACGGTTTGTAAAAGATTCAAATTTCAAAGGGGTTATATGAGCGAAATGCCTTTTAAAAACTTTCTAAACTACAATTTCCATGGAATATCAGGAAATACCAAACCTATTTCAAAATTTATGTTGGCAAATTCATGGTGGTAGTCCCTGATCCAACATATGCTATATTTTATGTTGGTGCCACTAACACCAGAGGGGTGGTAGACCATTAGACTAAAATCTTGGTATATGGCATGATGGTTACTTTTAAGACGTAAATGCGTGCTAAGAACGGTTTCTAAAAAAATCACAACCTCAAATGAAATCTGAAATGAGCGTAAAACCTTCAAAAAGATTCAAAATTTTCATTTATTTAGAATTTGATTTCTTCTCATTAATTTAAGTCTTATTTTCGCCTATTGCAGTTTAATAATGAAGTTTAGTTAAACTGTTGCTGAATTAGTAATTATTTAATTATTCCTAACAGTGCAATTTTTTCTAATAAAAATAGACACATAAATACCACTTGGTATTATTCAACTATTACGCGAGCAAAGACACAGGTTTTGCCAGTTGTTTATTTTCAGCAAAATTTTTCCTTATTTATTTATTGAATACTGAAAACTTGTGAACCAGAAAAATCATAATTTCTGTCTTTTTGCAAATTTCTTTAAATTTCCTGCATTTTAACACCTTGAAGGACAGTGTCCTATGTTATATCCCGCCTAATGTTAATCAAGTTTTGCACTAGAAACATTTAATTAAATTTATTAATATAAATTTGGTGGGTAAAATTGTAAATTTGCTTTTTCATAGTTAGAAATATAATTTTGAGAAAACTCCGGTGTGAATTCAACGTTACAGAAACACAATTGCTTGCCTCTGAAAAAGTTATTTCATGTCAAGGATAATTTGAACCCTAGAAAAAAAAATGTAGTACGGTTTTTTCTAGTAAATTAAGTAAAATCATACTATGAGTGTTTTATTAGGAGGCGCATTTGTGTGCCGTATAGTCAGGCGTAAAACGAGGCCTTATGCATTGCGGTTATATTTTCTCCTCTTACATATATTCCTCATAATACGCGTAGAACCATCATTAATTTCTTGAAAAACTTTAAATTCACGGGAACACATGATTAAAATCGACACTACTCCCGTAATTGAAAAAAAAATAATTAAGAGGTTTAAAAATTAAATAAGGTATTTTCAAAAGTATATCAACTTGTGGGTCATTCCATGGTTACGGACGTAACAAACAGAGACTTTAAAGCTTCATAATTAATGTAAAAAAAAAATACTTATTACGTGGATTATTTTATATTTAAGGTAGGTCCAAGGATTGTAAATAGAATACTAAATTTTAAAATCTGAAAAATGTTCCCATAATTTTTGAAAAAATAAAGTGTAGGTATTACGGACGTAATTCACAAAACAGTCAAAATTGCATATAGTTGCAGTTATTGTCATAATCCTGTGAATTTTAAGGAAGAACATTTAACTTTTTCTTCAATAATTAATTATTAGGGTACTAGCTATTTGAAACTGCAATTGTGAAAACATTAAAATAATTATTAATTAATACATGGCATAATTAAATTGTTACAGACGTAACATTTGCCTGTTACGGACGTAACAATTCAATGCATCAAAATTTATTTATGAATTCTAATTCATTTATAATATATTCCCTAATTTCTTTTATAAAATTTAAAATAGAATATTCAAATACAAAAACTAGCCTAATTACAACTTCTACAAATAATTTCTGAAATGACAATAACTTGTTAAACATTACCATAATTTAAGTGAAATATTCTCAATCGCATCATTCTCACCTTTTTAGTACTAATACTTTTATTTAATGTATTTTTTATACTTAAACTGCATGTTTTCAGAAAATTCACACTCTAAGCTATAAAAAAATGTATTACATGACTTTATAAATTAAATTTCATTTGTTTTATAAAAAAAAAAAGAATTAGTACTTTGTTTTCACTTTTCATGGTATGACCCTAGTACAAACATATAAAGAAAATGTGATCAAATGGCGACGCGAGGATAATGATGCAAGTTTTCTGCTTTTAAAAGTTCATATTGCTTGAATGTCGTTGCCTCTTTTTAAATATTGTACTATTTTCCTTATTTACCAGCAAATTCAATAAGGCGAAAACAAGGCAATCAACACATTTAGGAAAAGTAGTAGAAGTGAAGCGTGTCTCGCGGCGGACATCACGTGATCATACATAGATTCTTGCCCTTTTAAATATAATTTGCTTAAAAAAACTATTTGATAATATTGCACTGAAATGGAACTTTAAATATTAAAAGGCGCTTTAATATAAAATGTTAAGCACATTTTAACGTATTTAAATAGTTATTTTTTGTATTACTAGAAATAAATATAATTGATATTAATATCAAAATTAAATTTTACTAAAATATTCCTTGTATAATATTTTAAAATAAAAAAGTAGAAAACAATTCTGAAATAGCATGCTTAAGTAAGTATTTTATTTTAACAATTTAAATTAATCTTTAATTGTTATTATCATCAAAATTTACTTATATTAAATATATTCCATTTATCATGAAAAATATATAGCAACCGATAAAGTATTTTTAAATAAAAAAGTTGAAATAAAACTGAAATAGAATATTTCACCAATAGAAAATTAAAAAAAAAAACTGAAATGGAATTTTTTAACCGAAAAAACATTTTAAAATAAAGATCTAGAAGAAAAAATTCGGAATAAAAAAAGTCGTGGGATTTGAACTTATGGTATCTAGATTCAAATCCATCGATCTAATCACTCAACCACCAGGCACACAGCCCTTCGGCAAAAAAAAAAAACACGTAATTATTAATTATAAATTAAGTAGGCAAATCTGTGATCTGAAGGCAGGAATCTAAGTATGGTCACGTGATGTCTGTCGCGAGTCATTAAACAGTCAACCAATCTGAATTAAAACAAGTAAGTAAATTCACGCGTTAAGCATAGATTATAAAACATTTCCCAACACCTCCTGGATGGTTTAAGAAAACTTCGTTATTTTGGGAAATAAGGTACATAGAGAACTAAGTAAACATTTTAGAAAACGCATAAAACATTTGAAAAACTGATTTCAACAGTTACCATCCATACCAAATATGTGTTTCAATTCTTTTGAGCAGCCCTGTATTTGATCTGTAGGTTGATATATATATATATGCTATATAACGAGAAAATGTTGTTTAGCAAGAAAACGCATAACAGGTTGCAATTTCTCTTTCAGCAATTTATACGAATAGATGGAAACATAGTTGTATACTTTTGTACAAACCTATAGTTAACCTAGTACCATTATTACACGCCACTACTTAGCTAAAGTTTAATTCAAAGTAAAACACTCTTAAAACTACTGAAATTACATTTCCAGCATTTATCATTTATAGACGGCCATGTATCCAATTTTTTGCGTGACCCTGTATATCATTTTACGAATTTCCTACAAGCATTTCTTAGTAAACTAAATGCAGTTCAGCGTAAAAATGCATACTCATTTAAAAAACACCATTAAGCAATTTGCAATCATACCCAGTAACCCTTACCAATTTTTTCATGTAGCCCTGTATATGAATTACAGCATTTATACACACAATATACTATGCATAAATATAGTGAAGCATGAAAGCACATAACATAATTAAAAGTTCATTTCCAGCAATCATCGCTACTGTACAGTACTTCGGATACAATATAGTATCTGAAATTATTTGTGTGTCCCTGTAAATGATATGCACTTCGTATTATACATGAAATAACTTATAGTAAACCTCAGCGATGTATATAAATTTCATTATATATGAAATACGTTAACATAATTAAAATACGCCGCAAACAACTCTCCTTATATCATTATGTAACGGAATTCTTTTGTGTGGCCCTGTGTAGGAATAATAACTATTCTTTGCACCGCATATTCTACATAATGCATATTTTAGTGCACTTCATTAATGGATATCAATTTTAATATGTTTGAAAGCGTGTAACAGCATTAAAATTCATTTGAAACGATTTTTTCCCATAGGCTGTAATGTAAGGGAAAATTTTTCACTGTCCCTGTAAATGAACTAAACATGCTAGAAACTTCATTTGAAATAGGGAACTTGCTATGGTAAACATTAATAACATCCAAAAATCTCAGGGCAATCTGAGTATATTTACGGGAGTTAGAAAGCGGACAGACGGCCGGACAAACCGAATGCATAAACACTTTTCAACTTTGTTGGAAAGTGTTAATAAAAAGCAGCCGACTGGCAATACTGCGCGGGGATATACGATACTGCTTTCCTTGGCACACCTACGTATTATTACAATACTTTTATAAACACTTTTCACTCAATAAAACAAACCAGTATAATTTAGCAGATTCTTTTATTATAAAATTTAATTTTTTCGATCATGCATAAATCTTAAAAATATGTAAAATAAACATATCTAGTTACTACCGCTTAATACGTTGTAAAAAGCATAATCTGCCTGAACAGATTTTTCAGTTAGCATAATGAAGCTTATTTTTATTTCAAATTCAACACAAAATAAAAAATTATGTTATCGATAACAGATTCTACAAAGATGCCAAAATTAGTGAATAAATAGCAAAAGATAGAACATCACAGAGAAGAACAAAAGATAAAACATCTCAAAATTACTTTGTCTAATTAAATTTTTTGTACATTATTGCACAAAATTTTTAAGAATATTAAAATAATCACTTACCGTTTGCATATCCCCCAACATTTCCTCAACCTCGCTAAATACGAATGCCAAAATTAGTGAGTAAATAGCAAAAAATAAAACATCACAAAGAAGAACAAAAGATAAAATATCTTAAAATCACTTTGTCTAATTAGATTTTTTGTACATTATTGTACAAACTTTTTAAAAATATCCAAATAATCACTTAGAGTTTGCATATCCCCTCCACATTTTCGCAACCTTGCCAAATACTAATAAAATATGTAGTAATTTCAAGTCCTTATTAATGATTGGTAGCGTTTGGACAAGATATTATTCAAATTTATAAAATAAGCCAATTTTATTTCTGGGTTAAACGATCTCAGTGTATTTATACAAGAATATCGAAAGTGGGTTCGAAGTCGATTTCAGTTGGAAGATCCAATTACACCACTATGTCTAGTGAAATTACTGGGTTCTACTCATTCAAGGGACAGGATGTCTCTGCCTGGAATGGAAATTACCGGCTTGCTGCTCTGTGGAAAATCCACCACGCTTCTTCGACTCTAACGCTATCTCTTCCTCCCATGTTTCTTCTCCATTATCTCCCTCCGCAAAAGGGCGAGGGACGCGTCCACTTTTACGGCACTTCCAATCACTGCGAGGTGCCTTAGTGTTGATTGGAGTTCTTTGTTGTGCTTAAGATGCCAGTGATGCCACTGGATGTCTTCTGCGCGGCTGAAACTTTGGCCAGAGACGATTTTTTAATGTCAAGAGGCATAGAAAAAATACTTTGCGATGCCTGTTTATTCTCCATGAAAGACATTTTTTTTTTTTAAATTTACCACGGTGAGAGGAAAATTCCTCTCACCGTGGTAAATTGTAGTCCGTTGTAAAGTATAAATTCGGGCACAGTTCTGTCAAATTTATCACTAATTACTTGCAGACTTTTCAGCAATCCCTCCCTATGACAGAGAGTTTTCCGCACACCTGAAGAAAATCTGAACTTGAGATCAAAGCAGACTCACATTCGTTCACAACAGAGGTTCGCAATTATTGTCATTATTATTTTTTTTTTATAAATAAACCCCTATTTATTATCACTCTACATTTTTCAAAAGGTTAGTTATAATACTGATAGTTATTTACACATTTTAATTTCAAATTTAAATCAGAAATAATTTACACTGCAAACAGTTTTGAAATTTATATACAAATTTATTATGTTCCTACATTTATTCAACCCTACTCAAGCAGTCAACTATTTCTTTCCGGGCCGGTGCTTGATAGAGTAATGATAAGGTTGAAGAATCAACCACCAACGGATTCATCGTGGAATATTTCCGGCGTTGTTTTTTAACCACATTACTGGAAAATGGTCGGTTTCGATACTAAACTTCTGACCGGCCAAATAGTGTTTTAATTTATTAATAGCATAAATTATAGTGTTCAACCCTTAATGGTCAACGTACTCCTCTCAGGCACTGGAATTTCCTACACTAATTTATACCGTCGCCACCACTGTTTTTTTTAAAGGTTTTTACTTGCACTTTGACAACATGTGCAAATGAAATTTACTAAAAAATGTACATTAAAAATACGAATAGAATATAAAAACTTAATCATGTACATAAAGCTTGGACAGCCATTTGCCGGCACTCGACCGAAAAGGGTTAATTAGATCTTGGAGACATCAAACATTTTTTTTTTTTTTTTTTTTTTTTTTTTTGAAAATTTATTTTTGGTTTAAAAAATACTTGCATTGTGAAAATAAATAAGGAGGAAAATAATTAAAAAAAAATAGTGTAAATTTCGGTAGGCTTTAACCCCCGTCCCCCGAATACTGGGCCTAATAGCTGACACAAAAATGTTGGAAGATTATATTTCAAAATTTGTGATGGCAAACTTTTTCAGCAAAACAGTTGAAAATTCTTATCTTATAATTTCGGAGGATAAAAGCAACACTGTGGACCTTTGCCCGAGTCCAGCGTGGAATATTTGGCCTCTATTTATCTTGCGCATTGGTAATTAACCTGTTGCAGAGCCTATGCAGGGCTCCCAAATGGTCCGCCAACTGAATACCAATAAATTTTAACAGAAAATTTTATGATAAGTTTGCGCTAGAATTAACTTTCAAAGGTGATTCCGGGGCGGTTTTAAAAAAATCTAAAAAGAAAATTTTTCTACAATAATATTGGTATTCATTTGGGAGCCCTGCCTATGGTTTCGAGGTGAATTTGGGACAAACAAATATGTAAAGGATTTGTCTATAACTTGGTTAAATCGTGCCATTTTAAACAAAAACTTTTTTATTTTATTAGTAATTTGGTTTTCAGATTGATTGCTTGACTTTGATAACATTCGCAATTATATTGACTATTTAACTATATTGTTGTTTGAACTGGTGGAAGCCCTTATGTAGATGTAATGGTTGTCGGTTTGCGGAAAAAAATATTGGTATTTGCTGAAAAATAAGGTGCTTAAAATCCTAGGAATTTACAAGGTGTATAGATCAGTTGTTTCATATTTAAAAATTTCTATTAGTTTTTAAATCGTACATTATGCAATCACTTCGTTTAATCGTAGAATTTATAATTTTTTTCTGTGATTAAGAAAAGTGCAAAAATCTTTTAAAAAATTGTGGTAAAATTGTACGCACTATGGAAAAACACAAGAAACAGAAGTTAAGTTTTAAAGCTCAAAAATTTAGTTCCATAAAAGAAACTGAAGGGTCTCACTGAAATTATTAAAAACGGGCTTTCAACTTTTGCATATGAAAAATTAATAATATTTGTGGACTTAAATTAATGTCGCTTAATATTGTTTTTAGGCTGTTTTTAATTGTGCGACTGTTATTATAAAATAATTAAATAAACTGATATGCCAAATAATAATAATTTTTACAAATTCCACAAGGTTAGTTCGTGTCATTTCATTGTTTACCCAAAACAAAATTATATTCGTCAATTATAATCAGACATTTTTTCATAGACGTATGGTTGGCGGCCTGTTTAAGAGGTTCAGTATGATATGAGAGGATCAGTATGAGAAGCGATACGAGATACCAGGGATACGAGACAGTAAAAAGTTCGGGAAACAAAAATTTATTAATAAAAGGATGCAGCTCATTACAATAACATAATTTAAATATATAGCTGTGAACTTTTCGCGTGAAGTTAAATTTGGTATGGCCGGTCTGATCGAACACAAAATTGAAGTGCCGCTTTGTTAACCCCTTTAGGGGCGTTGGGATATATTTCATCCCACCTACGTTTAATGAAGATTTGCACCGGAAAAATTGCATTAAATTTTATTTTTCTAACTTTGGTCAAAAAAGCCGCAATGTTGCTTTTCCTTATTTTCCAATAAATCTTTTTGCAGATTCCGGCGTGAATTCGAAATTTCAGAAACGAAATTACTTGCCCGTCAAGTGATTAACCCCCTGACCGCCGAGCAAAAGGGCAAAATTGTAATGTTTTTTATTTTGTAATTTTTTTTAAAAGCCTAAAAAAAGATTTTTTTTTCAACATGTAGATGTATGATATAAAAAAATTAATTATGTATAGGAATGTAATCCTTCAGAGTATTAAACATAACTTAATCTGTCAAAACTGAATTATATATGTTGAATTAAATTAATTAAAAAAATGATTCTATCACATTGAAACCTACAGCTTTGTGAACGGATAGGGGAGATGGGGGCACATGTGAACAGTTCGCATAAATATAGCTTTTTCTCATAATTGGATTAATTCTTATAAATAAAACCTAGTCAGTATAGTAAACAGAACATTCTTTTACACTTGGTAAATTTTTTTAAATTACCTGTATAGTTTTTCTTACATTTTTTAATAGTTTTATAAATTCAAATAATTGTTCACATGTGCCCCATCAGCGGGGTAGTTGTGAACACTCGTGGGGCACATGTGAACACAAGGAAAAAATATCCTTTGACATGCTTTTTCTCCTGTTATTAATTTGTTATCATAACCATTACTTATATTATCAGTTAAATTCACCAAAAAGAAAAAAAAAATATTTTTTTTTCTAGTTTATGAGTGATATAACAAAAGATTTTACAATGAAACTAAATATATATAAAGCTGTTCTGACACCATACCCAAGAATTATATTAGTTATCAATTTGAAAATTTTACATTTTAAAAATGTTACTGATATCCATCCCAATTCAAATTATCCCATTCATAGCTGTTGTTTGAAAGATGGAAGTAAGCCATCACTGCAAGTTTGAGAGAAATGAAAAGAAAAAAAAATTACAAATTTGTTTGTCATAATACTCTTTGTATTAACAATGCATAAAAAATATTGTTTTAAACCGTTTACAAAAGTAGTACACAACACGTATTGCATTTTAGGAAACATTTAATTTATTTAAATTATAATTGAACTCAAATGAGCTTCTTGCTCTTTGTGTACTTCCTGACAAATGTGGAAGTGGAAGTTTCAATACAATATCATTTTTTGGTATGACAGAAATGTTTACTATTTCAGGGAAATTATATGAATTGGATCTGAGATTCTTTCTCAGAAATTTAACATACATTTTATCATTATCAATTCTTTTTATTTGCCCAACAGAGAAAGTTTTTGATTTTTGTGAACTGTTCATATCTGCCCCAATTAGTCTGTTCACAAGTGCCCCGCATGGTTGCTAGAGTTAAATTGATAAATAATTAACATTTATCAATTTTAGGGAACAAAACAACTTTATCCAAAATATTTAGTAGTAGTCATAGTATATCTTAAAACATTAAAATTCGAATAACTAACTAAATAAATAAACTTTATCACTTACCAAAGTTGAAACCGTCATTTTACATTTGACATCTACAAACAGTGTTTTGGCTACTGAAGACAAACAAAATGTCGAAAAGCTTGAAAAATTTTTTACCATATGTCTACAGGTGCTGCCATCTTTGGTAATTTTTTTCAAATAAAAAAACTTATAATAACTATTGAAAACCTGTGATGTTCACATCTGCCCCCATCTCCCCTATATCTTTCACGGCGATGAGAAGGTTAATGACAAGTTAAACAAAAATCAATCAAAAAAAAAAACACATACCATGGAAAATTGTAGTAACTCCAGCAATATCTTAAAAGACACCGTTCACTTACAAATTTGAGAAATCGGCTTCGAAATGCAAAGTTGAAGAAATAGTCAAGAAAAATAAAATGAAATTATATTCAAAATTTAAAAAACAAATCAGCAATAATTTTGATAGAGTTGCTCCATAACTCGTCTAATAATTTTAACACGCTAACTACGAACGTTTCATACGTGTAACACTAAAAATAATAAATAATTGTGTTTTTGTTAAATTGTGTAAAAGGTTTCGATAACACTACTTTCACACTACTAACCCCTTCGCGACGGGAGCCTTTTACGAAATGTTTATTACTTTGCTACCGGTTTTAAAAAACAGAAGTTTGTGCCTATTCAAATCGGGAAAATGCTCGGATTAAATAAGGCAAATTTTACAGTAAAATTTTACTGGTGAGGATAAACGGGGATCCTTAGGCCTATTTCCGGCACGTATACGTGTCGCTCGTCCCCAAGGGGTTAATACTGTACAAGAGGCAGCAGACCATGTTTTCAAGAAATTTTAGCGTAGATGATTTTGGCCATTATGATACCTGCGGTGAAACAGATAACAAAGTCCCCTGTCATCTGGCATACAAGAGCTGTTCTTGCCATCGCAACATCACAGAGCCTCTAGCCACCGCCCTCTGAATACTAGGCCTGAGCGCTCACACAAAAATGACACAAAAATGGCGGCTGCCGAAGGCGGATTTTTTTTAGCGTAGGTACGGTCCCTTAAATGTAGACACCAGTATTTTATAAAAGATTTCCCTACCTTGTTTACTCTCAGAAAAATGAAGCGGAAAAAACTTAAAAAAATTATTGGTAGGAATATTTAAGGGACCGTACACACGCTGAAAAAAATCCGCCTTCGACAGCCGCCATTTTTGGTCCAGCGCTCAGGCCTAGTATTCAGAGGGCTGTGCTCTAGCAATGTAAAGGGAATAACAACTTGTTTCTTGATATTACGTCGACCCAGAGGCGACTTCAGGAATCGGATTACCTTTTATTTAACATTGAATCGTAGTGCAAGATGTTGATAAAGCGAATGGTCAGGACTTCTTGAACTGCAGCCATTTGGCAGGCTTTCCTCCCAGGTCCGTACCAGTTTTTATGGTGAATCTCTCCGCCCCTGGTGCACAATCGCACAATCTGTTAGGCAGATTCGTTTTCTTAACCATGAAATACATTATTTATGAAAAATAATCGACGGTTGCGACGTCTGCGGTCGAAATTGGTTGCGAAAATCTGATGCTGTTTCTCGATTAATACATTTGACTATTTTGACATTATGCTTTGTGACAAAGATTACCTATTCATTTGAATGTATTAAACAAAAAGTTTTATATGCCTACATATTTATTGTATCGACAAAAATTTTAAGCATTATGGGTCGTCTCATAAAATTTAAGTTTATGAACAGCTGTTCTGAGATTTATGTTATATGATTCAGAACGAATAATGGATACATAGACAATTCATAAAAAAATTAAGTATATTTTTTATAAATTATTTTAATTGTTTTTTATAGTTTAATAAATATTTACATATATAAAAAGTAATAATATGTTCTGTTGGAGGAGCTTTTTATGATTCAGAATAGCTGAAAAAAAAGCACAAAAATGTTTTTTTGAAGATTTAATTAACTATATGAGGAATAATCTATTAAAAAACATTTAATGCAGACTTTCGCACTACATACGCACATCCAACAATCATGCATAAATTAAATTAAATTCCAAAGTATTGAACAACAACCGGAATTGACGTAAGGATATTTAATTATATAAAGTAAGTTTTTTTAAGTTCTGCTGATGAAGATAATAACATGGAAACCTCTAGCCAGCAAACTCCGTGTTTTCTCATGAGTTTGTGAAATGGATGAAGAGAAGTGCGCATATCGTCCGTACCATGTCATACTACCCAATATGAAAACAGTGTTGCCAGTGGGCTACTTTTTTTAAATTAAGATTTCTAGATTGGCACTACTTTTTTGAAATAGTAGAATTCGCCTTATTTAACATTATTTAATGACACATTGATTAAGTCGGGGAATTTTACAACTTCAGAAAAAGGGTGCCGATCAAGGAATCTGAATTTAAAAAAAGTAGGCAATTGGCAACAATGTTTTCATATAAATATTGGATAGTTTGTCATGGTACTGAAGAAATGACAGTGGAACTTTAAGTTGTTCGTTTCGCAAAAGATTTTAAAAGATTGATTTATAATATATGTAACGCACAAGATGTTCCTTCTTATAGTACAGCAATTGTGAAGTTCAAATGTTATATGCCACCAGAATCTACGAGATTTCAAAATAATCTATTTCCTGGACATACATATGAGTATATAGAAGCATAATTTTATTTCAAAATTATGGGGAAAATATGGCAGTGCGGAATTAAAATTAAATGATATAAATTATACGCCACCGTACTTCAAAGAATAAAACGTGTCAATAGGTAATTCCTAAATAGTTATTTTTAACATTATACAGTCCAAACCTAATAAACACTTATTTTAATCCAGAATATATACTTCATTTTTTAACATAATAATTTAGCATATTGTATTATATAATTAATTTCTTAAAGTAAGGAATTTTTGATTTGAACTATGTTTATTTTGAAACGATAAAATTGATTGCTAGGGTCGTTCTTGTTTGAAAAGTGTTTTTACAATTGCAAAAATAACCCGAGTGTTGTTCACTAACATATTTGAATCCAGTTATGTAAAACAAAAAATTAGTTTTATAAAATTGACGAAATTTGATTTTTTATACACCTTCGTCCGTATAACTTACATTCAGTAGTGTATTGTGGCTATCATAATTTGTGAGAATAAACGTTTTTCTTTTCTTACCATTATTTATTTAAAAAATCTTTGCTTTGGATTAAAATATTTGAATCCAGTGATGTAAAAAAAAAAAAAAATAGTGGAATAATGGAGCATTCCGCTAAGAAATAAGGCAAATATTCCTTTAAAAATAATTGAAAAAATGAATTAATGCCATTCATTTAGTGCACTAAACATGACTACGTGGCGCCGTCATTACTTATATTTCAGAAAACATCTCTACATTATTTACGGTGCAACAACAACAACTAAAAAACAACATTTTATTGCAAAAAAAAAAAAAAATAACAAATAACAAATCCACAGCACAACTGGAATCATCCAATTTCTTTCGAAGTCAAATTATTAACCTTAACAAGTAAATTCATTCAAGTGAATGTTTCTTGTTTATATGTGATTATATTTTAATTTCATTTATTTAATAAAATTTCTCATTTAATGTATATTTTTACTGAAATTTTGCAGCTGTGTATGTTGTTTTGAATTTTGTGATTTCTTAGTTTTTTTCCGATTGTGATTCCTTCTAGTTTTAGTTCCACAAGTCGATGAAAATTAATAAAATTTTATGTATCAAAATTTATAGCATCAGTGACTTTTATTTGTACAAAAATATCTTTTGATATTGTTGTACTTATTAGAATATAGACAAGGCATTTATAAATATAATTTAGAACATGAGTTTCAAAATTCGCCTTATCGAGAAAATCAAATTTTGGGAAATCGCAAAAACACCCTGACTGCGTCCACTGGTTTCCATTGTAAACCAAGATTTTACAATGCCAGAAATACAGAATAAAACTAGTTATTTTGCAGATTGTAGTGTTTTATCGATGATGGCTGACCAATAGAATGACAGAAAAGAATTGATAGAAAAAAACTCGATTTTTTAAATTTTAGATAAGGCGAGTCTTGAAACTGACGTACACAATTGTTATCGGGTCAACAGATCATATATAAATTTGAATTTCGAAACTTTTACAAAAACAACTATTTTGACAGTGATCAGATTTACCCCTTTCAAGAGTGGTGGTTTGAATAGGAGGCTGCTTAAATTTTAATTTCTACCTAGGAAAGATTTACTAGTATTGATATAAATTTTTGTTTTATAATGTCCTAAAGAAAAGCATTTATTTCTGAGTTGGTTTGTGGGAGTGATTTATTTCAACATTTGCACTTCAGAATTACTCTGTTCTTGAAAGGTATAAGGGATTACTTCTCTTAAATATTTCAAAATTTCGATTTTTCGAAAAACATTTTGAAAGAGAATCATTTCGTGCCTATAATAAAAGAAACAACTTACAACATTTTCTATAAATACGCTAGTTATAGCTAGTAACCATGGGTCGTACTTGTCCTGAAATTTCAAGAGACAGTTTAATAGTACCTATAGTAAAGTTAATAAAGTAAGTTTAATAGTCATTATTTAATAGTAACCATGTAAAAAAATTCAATTTACTATTTTTTTTTAATTCAAAGTATTTTTTATTATTAAGTAAAATTAAGTTATAACTTCATTTTTCGCTGATGTTTACTGCAATGCTAAGACACTCGTAGAATTTCATGTGCGTTGTTTAAATGACGATTTTGAAAAAAAAAAGTTATAATACCAGAATCCACACCAAATTGGCTAATTTTATCGAGAATGTTTCGGTACAAAATGAAATACATTTGTTGTAGACATGATCGTAAATCTCAATACTCGGCGATTGAAAAGTCTTCAAAATTATTCAGCAGAGACAACGAGAAGTAACTTACAGTTTCATAAATTTTAAGAATCAATATTCTTAAAGATCTATCTACTTCTGCTTCTACGATATACACGAGATTAAAATTCAAATGGGAAATTCGTCCGGGCTGCATATAGCTTAAGCTCACCTGACTGGATATTGATGAGAATCGAAATGATAAATAGATATTTTTTCAGGGAAGATCTTAGCATATAAAATATATTTTGCACGTTGCTTATACATATAATTATGTTTTAAAGTTATATAATCCTACAAACTCGATTATGAAAGATTAGCCTTTTTAAAAGATTCAGCCATTGGAATTCGATTGGATTTGCACTGTTAGTTAGATAATTTTTCAGTCAGGGTTTTAGTATATACTATACCCTTCTGCATTGCTTAATAATAGAGGTGTGGTGGAAAATTCTATAATCAGTAGAACCCGATTATGAAAGTTTAGCCTTTATAAAATGTTCTACAGAACCGATTTTGATAGGAATTCCATTGTTAGTTACATACCTATTCTGATATGGTTTTAGTATTTTGAATATTGCTCTATGTTACTTAGTCATAAAGTAAAAGTCGGAAATTCCATCATGTGAAACCGATTATGAAAGATTAGACATTTCAAAAAGTTCTAAATGGCGGATATTGATAATACTTGCTTTGTTGATTAGACAATATTTGGGGATGTTTTAGTTTATTGCATCTCATTCTACGTTGCTTAGTTATAGAATTATGGGGGAAAGTTCTATAATCAGATGGACCCCAATATGAAAGATCAGTCTCTAAAAAATGTTTTACTGGATGGATTTTGTCAGTTTGTTTGTTTGCATTATGGTTAAATAATTTTTCAGGGTTTATTTTATTACACTGCATATTGTACTATCATTCTTTACCAAATCCTACTGCGATTGACCAATTAAACGGTTAAGAACTTAATGGCTGAAAATTTATGTGTACATTAGAAAATATAATAGTACAATGGCGTTCATATCGTTTTCCGAGGTGCAAAAGGACATTCCAGGTAAGGTTCCATATTGCTTTAAATCACAATGTCAAATTCACTGATACATTTTGTTTATTCAAGGTTCGTTTGGATAAACAGACCAGTGTAGCGGACAAAGCCTGCTAGTTATTAATAAAAACCGCAAACGATTTTTCCCCTTAGACCGCACTGGAATTCTTTTGAGATCCCTGTAAATTAACAATAAATGCTAATCATTTATTTTCAATACCGGGCATGATATAGTGATAACGAAAAACGTCTATGAATTTCATTGCAATAGGATTATATTTACGCGAGTTACAGCACGCACAGACGGCAGACAGACAATCAGAAGTCACAGGCTTCAATAGATCAATTATTGTTCTATTTCTTCTGTAATAATTTTTTTGTGTCCCTGTAAACGAATGATATATTCTATGCAAACGATGTTCTAGAGTAAGGATTATGTAGTACACTTCAGATATACATATACATTTTTGTATATTTAAAATATTGTAATATCATTAAAATAAACCGTAAATGATTTTTCCCTTTAGACCATAACGTAACGGAATTATTTTGAGTATCCCTGAAAATTAACAGTAAATGCTACGTACTTGATTTTCTATACCGAGCATGGTATAGTGATATCCAAATACATCTCATGGCAGTCTAATCTCATGGAGACTAATAATAAGCTAGAAGTAGCTCGGAGTCGTTCGGTAGCTTCATCGCCCCGAGCCCAACCCTTTCTGCTTTTCGGTGTCTTTAATTTGTGTAATTTCCCTTTTAAATTTGTCCGGTTTCAATTTTCAATTTTTTTTTTTTCAATTTGGCTTTCGCTAGAGAGTCTTTCATTCGGGACGTGACTGGGCACCTGGGAATCTTGCTTCCGCAAAAGAGTCGGAGTAGAGTAGAAGAATAAAGGGTTGCGGACGAAGATAGGCCGCTCGCCGCGGCGGTTGGTGGCATGGCAGTCTAATCCCATGGCAGTCAGACAATATTTACGCGAGTTACAGCACGGACAGACGGCAGACAGAAAACAGGAGTCAGAAACACTTTTCAGCGGAAAGTGTTAAAAATGTATTTGACTGTTTTATTGGAAGATCTTTACTATGCTTTAGAATAAAGAAATTTAAAGTTGTAATTGAGGCGTTCAAGAAGACAATCCGACTAAGCCCATTTTAAGAGGCTTTTTTTTAAATAAGGGAACTCTGAAAATTTTCTATATATTTATACAGCGATAAAAATATTACTCTTGATTAAAAGAAAATGAGTTCAATCAAAATATCCGGACAAAAAATATTGTATAGATACAAAATTTTTATAGTTACAATAACTTTAACTGATTATACTGAACCAGGGTTCATAATGGGTATCGATATTTTCAAGGCTAAATATCAGTATTTTTTATAGAAAAATAAATCTAGTTTAAAAGTGCGAAATTGCGCCTTATTTAAGGAGACATTTTCTATAAAATAAATACTAGTACCGAATAATTTCTTTGTCTGGAAATTTAAAGACCCGCACAAACACTGTGAACATTTTCATTGGATATAGTTAATCGATTTGTGCTCTGAACGATTCAGTTAACCCTTTAATTCACAGGGTGGAATACGTTCTAAAAATTCCGTAATTCAGAAAATCTGATGTTTACCAGAAAATTTAAATAAAATATTCGCCTAATTTAATGACGGAATTTCTGTTATTGAACTAAGCAAATATTGCTACTTTAAATTTCAAGTATGAATTTGGAATATCAGAATTAAAAAATACACTAATTAAGAAACAATGGTGGTAGCAATTACGCTACCATGGACATTAGAGTGTTAAGTTCATACTGATTAATCCAGAATAAATACGTTTCCTCCAGACACTATTTACGAATATACAAACATTTAATGCACTAAGCGATTTTCAAAATATTCAGTTATACCCAGAAATAATGCATGAACCTTTAATTATATAAAATTAAGTGTAATCAAAACAGAATTTACTAATTACGTTATTTAAAGTTCAAGAAAGCGAACTCGGAGATCTCTCATGAGTTTGCGGGAAAAAGAAGTAAAATTAACGATTGTCCGGAGGAGAGGTGCTTTTGACTACCTTCACAAGAATTTTTACTAGAGGAACTTTTAATGTGTAATTTATATACCTGATGTCCTTCATGTACAGTCGTGGAAAAAAAAGTAAACACCTCCTACTAACTGCTCAACAAATTATCGCAGAAGAAAGTTACTGGTACCGAACGATTGGAAATAAAGTCTACTTTTGAATGATATAGATAAAATTTGCTTAGAGGGGCATCTACATATTAAAACGAACCGTAACTTTGTTTTCTTCAATAGCAGTACACAATTCTGACAGCACAAATGAATTCTACACCCTTCAATTAGCCTAAAAACAAATTTGTATGCAATTCGCACCATAAGTTTCTGAGAAATTAATTATTTTAAAAAGAGCGTATTTTAAGGGCTGTATCCAAATTGAATTTCGGAAGTCGATTGTTAACCGAGAGAGCCCTCATCTTGATCAAGGCACCTTAAAAAGTCAATGAAGCCTGCTAGATTACACGACAGCAGAAGAAATTTCAAAATATCTAGTCACTCCTACTATAGACGGCCCCTTAAACTATTATTTTGCCGTTTTTTAAGCATAATTTGAAAACTACTTGGAAGAAAAATGGGAAATTTTGGATTTCCATAAAGCAGGACTTAATAAATCTAATTCCATCAAAAAAATTGTATGTTGCAATTCATAATTTTTTCGAGTATTAATTTCATAAATCGTAATTCATATCATAAAGTTCTAAAAATTCCAAATTCAGCGTATATATGTTTGGGTATATTAGTATTATTGCTACACAAAAAAATAGCACATTAGGAGCATCATTTCTGGAGATATAAATAAAAATATGAAAATGTAATTTAACATTAGAAGCACTAAATTTTGAATGTTTATAATTCAAAAACTTATCATTCAAATTACTTGAAATTCGGTGTCTAAGCGTTTGAACCGAAGATTTGAAATATCTCGTTAAAATTGGGTATTGTCATTGAAAAAAAGGAATTTTGGATTCGTTTTAATACGTAGATTGCCCCCTAAGCAAATTTTCTATACATCATTTAAAAGTAGACTTTATTTCCAATCGTTCGGTACCAGTAGCTTTCTTCTACGATAATTTGTTGAGGAGTTAGTAGGGGGTGTTTACTTCTTTTTTCCACGACTGTACCTTTAAAGAATTGGACTATTCAGTAGTTGAAATATCGAGTAATACCGGAATTTACGAAAACAATAATTTGAAAATAAATAAACGATTCCCTACACGTACATACAAATACAACATGGTAATAAAATTTTTTGAAAGTAAGTGATATCAATTCTATACAAACACTCTACGTAGGGTTAATTTTGCTCAATTGGTAATTATTAAACTTATAGTTTTAACACTAGAGCTGTAAATTTAGGACGAGCTATATACACAGGGGTGTAAAAATCTAAGCGCCAGCGGAATGTCTCTCACCTCTAAAGGGCATAGCCGGATAAGCACTGGAAACATGCCTTTTAATAAAATTTCCTGATTTTTTTCACAGACGTAGCTACATATCTGACAGTATATTTCCCTTATTATCACCCTATAAATATTGATATTTAATGAGATAAAATTATTTTTTCAGTTTAAAAAAAAAAACGGATTTTCTCAAAAAATACTGCACGGAATTTCATGCCATTAACTCTGGATACATAGATACCAAAGATGCATAACTGGTAATTTTTGTATAGTTTTCTGTTTATAAAAACTGTGTGAAATAGCGAAATAAAGATTGAAAAAAATAAAAATCATACCCTATGGTTATCCGAAAATTACCATTTTCTTTTAAAAAATTCCCCGTATGTGCCCGGATATTCTATATAAATGCCGAAAGTTTGCGTTGGGTACTACATATAAATATTTACAAAAAAGTACATTAAAATTATTGAAATTTATTTTAAAGCGTTTTTTTGGGCGGAGCTACTCAACTTCCACACCCGAAGAATTTTTGGAATAAACAGCTCAAGAATTGCTGTATTTTAAATTTTAATGAACACATGAGCAACATTCTCAACACTGTCGATATCGAAAGGAACATGATGTTGAAAAACATGGCTTATATGCTTAATGGAATCTAAAATACATCAGTTGACATATTGTCGACTGACTTTGTTCCAAAAATTCTTCGGATGTTGAAGTTAGGTAGCTCCGCCCCAAATAACGCCTTAAAACGAATTTCAATAATTTTAATATACATTTTTTGTAAATATTTATATGTAGTACCCAACGCAAACTTTCGGCATTTATATAGAATATACGGGCACATATGGAAAATTTTTAACAAGAAAATGGTAATTTTCGGATAACCATAAGATATGATTTTTATTTATTTTTTATTTTTATTTCGCTATTTCACACAGTTTTAATAAACAGAAAATTACACAAAAATTATCAGTTATGCATCTTTGGTATCTATATATCCTCAGTTAATGTCATGAAATTCCGCGCAGAAAAAATCGAAAAAATATTTTTATCTCATTAAATATCAATATTTATAGGCTGGTAATAGGGGAAATACGTTGTCAGATATGTAGCCACATCTGTGGAAAAAATCAGGAAATTTGATTGAAAGGCATGTTTCCAATGCTTATCTGGCTATGCCCTTTTACTTGTTTTCTTCGCTTAAATTTTATTAGCATTCTTACAAAAAATTTCTACGAAATATTAGACAAAAAATAACGAATAAAATTTAGTGGTGAGAGACTGCCCGCTGACGCCTAGATTTTTACAACCCTTCATATCTGGATGTACACATTAACACTAGAACGTCCGGAAGGAGTTGATCCGACTCCGACCATATGATTAAATCGAACACAGATCCTTGGCTTACAAGGCCAATGCTTTTACCGTCTAAGCTAACTGCGCCGACAACCAGCCAGCAATATAAAAGGCCCAGCCAAGGAACTAGGTTCTATCCCCAGCCTGGGCATTTTTCCGCTCAGTTGTAAATATTCAATTCGTATGATAAGTTTACCAATCAGTTTCATTGTGTTAAAATAATAGTTCATCTACGTATCCATCGTTTATATGGAATTCCTTTACCCCCGGTTTATTCTGTTGAGCTGTCTACATACAGACCAGATATTACTACGAATAAGGTTATCTGTGCGAAGTATGCTGGCTGGATGTCGACCCAGTTAGCTTAACCCCTTACGTGCCGAGAAAAACTTACGAGATTCAATCCCCAGTGCCACAGTTAGAAGTTAGTGGCCTTACAAAATGGGGCGTGGCTTAAGAGCGTTGGAACTCTATAAATAATCATTGAGAGATAGAAGATGTTCCATTCAATTTTTAATTTTTGTGGATTCACTAATAACTGAAAGCTGTGCCCTTAAGCTACCGATAGGAAACTATTGTATATATCTCGAACAAAAGAGTCAGGAGTGCATTTTACATGAACAAAACCACATTTCCGAAAAAAAAACTTTTTATGTAATTCATCTAGGTAAATAATTCATATTTTCGAATATGATTTATTGATTCTCTTCCAATAAATAAGTACGCTTTAGAACCAACAATTTGTTGGTAACAATATTGGTTCTATTCGTTTCATTATACGAAAAAAGGTTTTTCTTGCGTTCATTTTAGTCGGATTCTTTATGTCATGTCTTTATGCATTATTGATTTTTTTTCTTTAAAAAAAATGATATGTGATTTAATGGAAGGTTTATTGCACTGCAAAAATAATGATAAAATCAGAGATGTGTTTTTCGTATAACGTCAACTTTTTTCTTGTACTGCACATCTGCAACATGAGCAAAAATTACTGTCATAAGTAAAATATTAAACAATTAGTAGTTATTGTAATCTCTTACCTGCCGAGAAAAACGTACGAGTTTAATTCCCCGTGCCACAGTTTTCCAAACAGGTGCACGTAGTTATGCGGTGTATTGGGGGAAATAAGAGACAAGCTTTTAATATAAACATTGTGTACTTCCACGAAAATATAAAAAGAAACGAAAATACAAAAATTATGTACACAAATTATACCAAAAATGTAAAATTATAGTGTAACAATATGATAAAAAAGATGTTAGAACTTAGTGGCCGTGTGATATATCCTGAAACATGGTTGGACACATAAACCAACATCACATTCAGTGCATTGATAGCGGGATTCACGGCGAATTTTTATCATTGAACATACCGCACATCTTCTCGATGCATTTTTCTTTGAAGACGTTGATGTTACTAAGTCCGGAAATTGTCTAGCAGAAAGTCGTAAAGGACAGCCACTTTCTAATTTCTGTCGTTTGGCAGGTTGTGGGGGAATAATATGAAATTTCTCAAATATACGTTCCACCAAATTCATGCGGAAGTTGTAATTATCAACGTTACGGAGTTGTTTCTTTTGTAATGTGAAGGCATTCCAAATAGTCATATCTAATAGATGACGAAATATTGTTAAATAATACCTCGTCTGTCTTTTTCGTGTTGTTGAATAACAAACTAATGCCTGATCCGCTCTATCAACCCCACCCTTCTTCAAGTTATAATCTATAACAACTTCATGACATATTTTTCAGTTTCAGAGCAATTTGCTGTATGGACAGAACTAAGAAGCGAAACATCTTTTTGTCACGCCATCTCAACACGGTAATTTTGCCTCTTTGGAAAGAGGCTATTTCGCCTTTCTTCAAAGTAAGTTTGTTGAAATTTATCGGCAAATCACGTCGATTAGGACAAAGAGTTCCATATACGTCAGTTGAATTTTGGATAAGAAGTTCTGCTAATTCTGGTGAGAGATAAAAATTGCCAGCCACTGTTGCCACATTCAAAATGACGCCAGCGTACGCACGGACACGTTTTTCTTTTATAATATAGATAGTAGATAGATGATACATACGAATTATGTAAAACACATGAGGTCTGTGAACATAATTTGCGTTGACATGGTTACGAATCTAGAAAACGAAATAATGCAGTT
Organism: Maratus speciosus; assembly: GCA_963932465.1. NCBI lineage: Eukaryota > Metazoa > Arthropoda > Arachnida > Araneae > Salticidae > Maratus > Maratus speciosus. The sequence continues at coordinate 134,341,547 of OZ010794.1, forward strand.
TTAATAGAATGTTTTTCACGATCTGGATAAAGAATAACATGATGTTAGACAATTTCAAAGCAATATAAATCCTTTTTGCCCCTTTTGAACTTTCAGGAAAAATAAAAATTAAAATAGCAATACAGATAAAATTCTGGCTAGGAAATTTGAAATGAACAGAGTGGAAAAAGGACGAAATAGCATAGTCCTCGTTTCTATATCCAAAGTAAAGCGCTTTGTAAACAATGTGTGGGATAAAAGAAACAATTTCCGGCTAAGATTAACAAAAATGAATAAGTGCCATAATAAAATGGCATATGACACCTTGAAACTTGATAGTATATTATTTATAACATTTAATTTTAATTTTCAAGTGTAGCTATGACACCAGAACTTTCTAATAAAATATTGCTTTTATTATGTACCCGAAGAATTTTTTTATTACAATTTTTTTTTAATTGCTCGTAAATTATGGTATCATTCAATCAACATTTTAGCTACACAAAAACTTTGCCTCTGAAAGGGCTAAACATGAAAGCCGTATTATAAAAAAGAAAAGGAAAAACTGTGTTTACATCATTCATTTATTTTGTTTCTGAATAACTATAATTCTCATAAGGGAAAAAAATCTCATAAGAGATTATTTCGTTTATAATTAAAAGTATAACAGAATAAACGAAAATAGGAAACAAGTCTTATGTTAAATATGAAAAACATACCAATTATCAGTTCCAAATGACAGGTATTTAATATTTGCAAAGAAAAGTTATTGAAGCGGGAGAAATCCTCAACGAAATTAAAACAACTCGAAAAATAAGCAGGTTTCAGCACAGCGGCTACAAACTTTAAGGAGAGATACAGTATCCCTAGACGATGGAAATTTACATAATAATGCATGGTCGGAAACGCTTTCGTGGTGCGGTAGTGACGACACACAGGGGTTGCATTGTATAGGGAAAATTTTATTGTTCATACCAGGACCCTTAATGAGTAATCTTCATGATCATTTTATTTAAAATATGCTAGAGAAAGGTACGACGAAGATACTATTTTCAAAATAGTGGTAGAAATAATAAAATTTTACCTATAGAATGCAACCGCTGTGCACAAAACACGAGAAAGGAAAACACAAACAGGGTGAGAAAACATGTTTATTATTCTTAATAGCCCGAAAATGCTGGGACAAGGCTGAACAGTGCTGCGGAACTTGTTGCACGCATTATGGCAGCTGCTGCGGAAGTCCGGGACACGTCCGGTATTTTCGAGGATTTTACATGAAGCATGCATCACGGCTCTAGATCGTAATTTTGAATAACTTCTTTGATGACGAACATTGTCTCTCTTTTTGTTATTATTTTTTAGTTTCTTGCTATGCTAGGAATAATAAACGTGTTTCCTCACCCTGTTCATGTTCTTTCTTTCTTTTTTTCTGTGTCGTCACTAGTGTTCATAGGTGTCCCGTGTAAATCGGGGCTCCAAATGCTATGGACACCAGTATTTTAAAGTAGTTTTGTTCGCCGTATCTAATGGCTGAATTATCGGCGATTAAAGAGGGCGATATAAACTGTATGAAATTAGTGGTTTTCAGAGCAAATGGAGCATTTTTTTACGCTGGACGTATGAAAACATTCGTCATCAATACCGCGAAAGGAAAGCATTTTCGACCATGCATTGCTGTTTGATTTCTGATCGTCTAGGTATATTCTATCTCTCTGAATGTTTGTAACCGCTGTGCTGAAACACCGTGTATATACATTTATTAAAATTAAAATATTTTGTCAAAATAGAAGAGATACCAAAGATTTTTTTTCCATTTATTGCGACTGTATGAATTGAAAACACACGAGAAACCTTCTGAACACGATTTTCTTTCTTTATTTTTCTTACTTGAAATTCAACTGGCTAAAATCTTTGTGGTCAAGGATGTCATCGATCATTGAAGTAGTGGAAATTTTCTGGCTCAGGACATCTTTATTTAGAAAAAGTAGACTCTTTATTTAATCGCAAACTTCGTAATATTTTTCTGTGAGGAAATAAAGCGAATTCGGAATTTTGTGGTACCTTGGGATCTCAGATAGTGTTGCCTAGTGATTTGCGTAAATTGGGGCTCATAATCCTATGTACACCACTAATTACTTACAACTTATATCGCCATCTTCAATCGCAGATAATTCTGCCCTTAGATAAGGTGAAGAAAATCACTTTAACCCTTAACCCCTTAACGGTCGCATTAAATTAGATTTATTTTTTGAAATTGCTTATTGGCACCATTTTTTGAAAAAGAAATATTCATCTTATTTAATGGCAGGTAAAATGATACAATGGTAAAGCCAATTATACTATTTTATAAAACTGGTGGGAATCAAACAATCTGAATAAAAGACACAGCCCGTGAATATCACGAGAACGAGATATAAGGGGTTAAATGTATAGTGATGTACAGCTACATCACTTTTTATTTAACCCTAAACAACCACTATATTTATATAGAAATATTAATCCTGTAAAAGTTACAAAAATATGTTACTAAATAAAGTAAAAAATCAATCTTAAAACTTCTGGTGTCTAATCTGTAATATAGGAATAAAAAGCACAATTCTAAAATAATAATTCATGCATTTAAAGGTTAAGTTTTACAAAATAAAAAATTATATAAAATAAGGTATTTAGATTCAAACTTATTAACAGTATTTTTTACTTGTATTGCGGAAATGCAACATAAGAAAAGATTGACGTATTATACGAAAAATATATGTCTGACTTTTTTCATTTTTTTCCTGTGTAATAAACCATGCTGAGAATCATGTATAATGTTTTCGAAATAAAATAAAAAATCATGCATTTTAAAAGTTAAAATGTTGGTGTCCAGCGCATTTGGAGCTCCGAGTTATGCGGGACATCTTGCAACATTAACCCTAGAACTACCGAAAATTTTACTCAAGTTTTATAAAAATATTACACATCAGAATTCTTATTTAAAACTATTGAACTTATTTACTTAACTCATTATTGTCTGGTTTACATATTTAGTTTATTTTAAAGAAATTTCTGGTTAGAATAAATATTTCGAATGTACCCATCGGGTCCATTGGACCCGTCTGGTAGACGGAGGGTTAATCCCATATACCACTGACCGATAGTCGCACTAACGCATAGCTGTCAACTTTTACGCTTTTTTACTACCACTAAAATTGCTTAGAGATTTTCATCTTGGGTAATCGTGAGATTTCGACGATTACGTACGACAACATTTACTATAAAATTTTAGTGGTAGGAAGAAAGCGTAAAAGTTGGTAGTTCTGCTAACGTAATTTTCAGTGTATAACCGCGGAACAAATAAACATGCTTTGTAACAGAAATTGCATTAAATTAAATACGAATTAATTTAGTACATGTTATACTTCATTTTTTAAATTAAACTGTTGGTGCAAAATATATATTAATTTGTTATGTAGATTATACGCAGGACATAATGAAATATTCCTAATACGAAATATTAATTCAAGAACTGTGGTTTAAAAGAGCTATGTATGTTTTTGTCAGCGTCAGAAAGCAGGCCATTTGCCATCTTTGATGTTTCATACCGATGCCGTCGACGAAGAATGCACTACTTCTTGAACGCAAACGTTTCATCATACATACAATAAAACATATTATAATGAAGCTTTAATTTAATTTTCTTACCGGTTGTTTTTTCTTGTAATACTTTAAAATAATTTTCGAATAGTATTTCACAGTTATTAACTAAGCTTTTTTTAAACATAAACTGAAAGACGGTGTAATTTTCAGTTGTATGGCTATTTTAGTTTTTTTCTGAGTGAATTGTGTGATTAAAATGTATAGGCTGATCTCGGTTTATTTTTGGCAGACTGTAAATATGCTTTAAAATTATAGTTCATGTAGAATAAAAGTTTTTATTTATGAAACATTAATTTCTTCATGATAAAAGGTCAACATTTAAAAAATGTGTATTTGTTAGATTTACTGCAATAATTACTATAATTATTGGAACAAGAAAGAATTGCATATTTTATTGCATTTGATTCTTTTTAAATAGTTTAACCATAATTCTATATTTAAAAACTTGATTTAATAAACTTCTGCTTTTTGTATGTAAAAATGGAATTCTGTAATAAATTTTTAACACACTTTCTGATATGTTAGTATTGTAAAAATTACATTCACAGCCGTGTTTCCAATAACAATACAGCATTTTAATGTTTTTAGAACTTAATTATGAATTAATACTTTATTTTTAAGGCATTTTCCGTTAGTCCACCAGAGGTTATAAATCGAGATATATTCTTTGTAACTCATATGAACGTACATTTGAAACATCAATGAGTTTAATAATCAGTCAATTAACGCTCTCCAAAATATGTTAAATGGCTGTGAAACTGCAACAATGAAACATTTTAATGTTTAAAATATAGAAAATAATTAAAATATTAAAAATGAAGGGAATAATAAAACAAATGCGCTTTTATCTATCAATATTTTAATATAATTATTTTACAATTATATGTTGAGAAATCAGTTTAGATATCCTATAAAGATAGTTTAAATAATATTTCATTTTTTCTTTTCTTTCGTCAAATCTTAAAGAAACAGGTAAAAAGTTACGTATTTTTTAATTAATTCACTCGCTTAAGATCTCTACGAAGCGTAAAAAATCATTAAATTTTTCATAAGCGAGTTCGGTATCGGGGCTTACGCCAAATTAATATATATGATGAGAATTTTTGGGGAAAAAACATAGATTACAGTAAAAAATCGGCTTGATTTTAAAGACAAATGTTCATAACGGAGTGTTTTAAGTAAAACTATTTTTACATTTTAACATATTTAATAACATTAAACGTATTTCTGTGCGTATTTGATGTATTTTATTAAATTAAATATTTGATGTAAACAAATATTTATTTAACCTGACTCTGGTTAAAAGAAAGGTCTCTAACATGTTAAAAATTATCAGGAATTCACCATTTCCATTTCCATTCAGGATCAAAATATTTTTTGTAAGAAAAAAATTTTTTTTAACTTTGCTGTATAATGCTTATGGCGCTTACAAGACTACCGCCATTCTCAATACTAGTTTTCTCGTTATTTAATTGCAAAAAAAAGTTACAAATTCTGCCATTAATCAAAGACAGAATTTTTATCTGAAAAATAAAATATTATGCAATAATTTCTAATCCGAAAGTGTGGTACTATACTTCTTGCAAATTCGAAGGAATGAATGCACCTTAACTCTTTAATTATCGCTCCCGTTATATTCACGGGCAGTGTCTTTTATTCAGATTGTTTGAACCCACTAGTTTTATAAAATAACTAGCAAAACCCGCACCTTTTCTCGCGTAATAGTTGAAATATGACAAGTGATATTTGCATGTCTAACTTTTATTTATGAAATTATACTTTTAGGAATAATTCAAAAATTCTACTTAAGCCACAGTTTGACTAAACTTCATTATTACACTGCATTAGACAGAAATGAGACTTAAATTAATAAGAAGAACTAAGACTAATTCTTATTAAAGGATAATTTAGGAAGTATTTTGAAGCTTTTATGCTCATTTAATACACTCATTTCAGCATTCATTTGAAGTTTTGAACTTTTTAGAAACCGTCCTTAGTACGCATTTACATCTTAAAATTAATAACATTGTCAGATTCCAAGTTTCTTGTCTAATAGTCTACCACATCTCTGTTGGTAGTGGCACTAACATAAAATACCTATAAGCGTAGAATAAACTTTGCGCGAATTGTAGTAAAAAGCCAAAATCTTAAACAACGATTTTTACGCACAAATAACGCACAGAAACGATAAAAAACAATCATACCGTCATTACGGGAATTCCTCGATGCCCTTCCTCAGTAGAAAAAAAATTAAAGGGGTTCAAAGAACCCCTCGGCTATAGCCCCGAGAACTGGCTTATGGATTGATTGAAAAAGGCAGAAGCAAGAGTTTATATATCCCAAAGAAATGACGTAATTGAACAGAACTAACTGAAAAAGAGTCACTGCGCAGGATCTCTCCACACTGGTGTAAGAAAGGGGGTGCTGGACATATCATTTACTAAGGTGGAAGTATGTTTATGAATATAGTTAGCTTCGTAAAAGTCTAGATCAAAAATTTAGTTACATTTTTGAATAATTTTTGCCTCTGGATAATTAAACTGGTTGTTGGAATTCCAAAAATGTTTTGCTATTGTAGAAGGATCGTATGAGTGTTTTTATCGTTTTTGTGCGTTATTTGTATGAAAATCGTTGTTTAAGATTTTGGCTTTTTATTATAAAATACCTATGTTGAAACAGAGACTATCACCATTAATTTGCCTTCATTAATTTTGAAATTGGTTTGGCATTTCCTAATATTTCCTAGAAAACTTAATTTAGAAAGTTTTTAAAGGCTTGTTTAGAAAGTTTGTTGTTCATGCCAACTCCAGGTGTTAGTGGCACCCGCATAAAATATAGCCTGTGTAGGATCACAGACTGTCACCATTGATTAGCAAACATTACTTTTTTAATCGGTTTATTATTTACTGAGATTGCGTATACAAATCATAATTTAAACCGTCCAAGTGTTTTCCTGTATTTTAATAAGAATGCTTGTGAATTCAAGGATATATATTTTTTAAATCGCAGTTTGCTGCTGTAATATCTTTAATATCACGTCTTTCTTTACATGGTTCAAAATAGAATTCTGTTTAAAATACTTTTGTCTACTGCCATTTTAGCATGATTTCTAGAAACGGAAAAATCCGGGCCAGCTGGTTAAAGGGTTAAGACTTTCTTGGAATGCTTTTCGCTCCTTTCCTTCGCTGCACGCCTTTTAAATTTCGAATTTATTTTCGACAGTTCTTAGAGGGCATTTATATTTTATAACTAACTACTATGCCATATTTAAAATTTCTAGCCTCTTCAGTATTACAGAAATCGCAATTTAGAAAGTTTTTTGCTCCTGAAACCCTCTGGTGGTAGTGGCACAGACATAGCTTATGTTTGAGCAGTTTCTACCACCACCAATTTGCAACCATTATTTTTTAAATCCGTTTGGTATTTCATAAGATTGTATAAAAATCGTAATTTAGAACGCTTTTCTCTCACTTCGTCCTTTTAATTTTGTAATTTGCTTTTGGCCGTTCTTAGAAAGAATTTGCATCTTTTAAGTAATTAACATGCCAAATTCAAAATGTTAGACCCCACAGTATCACAAAAAACGCGATTTAGAAAATTTTTTTCTCCTGCAAGCCCCAGGTGGTAGTGACAACAACAGAAAATTAGCCTATGTTGGAGCAGGAATTGTCACCATGAATGTGCAACAATTACTTTTGAAATCGGTTTGATATTTCCTGAGATTATGTAGTAATTGCAATTTAGAACGCTTTTTCCGCATTTTCACCGCTTTTAAATTTCGAATTTTTTAGAAACTATTCTTAGAGGGCATTTACATCTTATAAGTAATTACCATGCCAAATTTAAAGTTGCTAGCCCCTGCAGTATCAACAAAATCAGAATTTAGAACTTTTTTATCCTGCAATCCTCAGATGGTAGTGACACTGACATAAAATAGAGCCTATGTCGGAGCGAGGGTTGTCACCCTCAATTTCCAACCATCATATTTGAAGTTGGTTTTGTACTGCATGAGATTGCGTAGAAATCGCAATTTAAAATGTGTTTTAGAACGCTTTTCGCTCATTTTCACCCTTTTTCAATTCGGAATTTTTTTAAGAAAGGCTCTTAGAGATCATTTATATCTTATAAATAACTACCATGCCGAATTTCATGTTTCTAGGCGCTTCAGTAACACAATAATCGGCATTTTTAGAACGTTTCTTTGCACCTGTACCCCCTTTGGCGTAGTTTCACAGACACAAAAAATATCCAGTCTTGGACCAAGTGCTGTCACTATCATTTTCACACCATTACTTCCTGAGATTGTGTAGAAATCGCAATTTAAAACGTTTTTGAGAACTCTTTTCGTGCATTTTCACTCCTTTTAAATTTCGTTTTTTTTTAGCAAATGTTTTTACAGATCATTTACATCTAATAAGTAACTACCATGCCGAATTTTGTGTTTCTAGGCCCTTCAGTAACACAAAAATCGCATTTTTAGATCGTCTTTTCTCCTGCACCCCTTTTGGGTTAGTGGAACTGACATAAAATATAGCCTATGTCGGCTCAAAGGCTGTCGTCATCATTTTGACACCTATATTTTTGAATTAGGTTCGTTATTTCCTGAAATCGCGTAGAAATCGCCATTTAAAACGTTTTTTAGAACGCTTTTTGCGGATTTCACCCTTTTAAATTTCGAATTTTTTAAGAAATGTTCTTAGATATCTTTTATTTATACTTTTGTATTAATATTATAAAGAAGAAAAAATTGTTTGTTTGTGTGTGTGTTTGTTCGAGGTAATCTTTGGAGCTACCGAAGCGATTTCAAAAGTACTGGCATCAAAATGATTGTGTTCGTCCCACTTAGAACATAGGCTATATCTTATGCCCGTGCCACTATGCCAAAGGGGAGTGCAGGAGCAAAAAAACGTTCTAAAAATGCGATTTTTGTGTTATTGAAGGGCCTAGAAACATGAAATTTGGAATGGTAGTAACTTATCAGATATAAATGACCTCTAAGAACATTTCTTAAAACATTCGAAATTTAAAAGGGGTGACAAGGCACACAAAATCTTCTAAAAAACGTTTTAAATGGCGATTTCTATGCATTCTCAGGAAGTAACGGACCGATTAAAAAAATGATAGTGTCAAAGTGATGGTGACAGCGCTTTCTCCAACATAGGCTATATTTTTTGTCGGTGCCACTACTCCAAAGGGGTTCAGGAGCAAAAAACATCCTAAAATGCGATTTTTGAGTTACTGAAGAGCCTAGAAATATGAAATTTGGAATGGTAGTTATAAGATACAAATGATCTTTAAGAACATTTCTTTAAAAATTCGAAATTTACGAAGGGTGATAATGCGCGAAAAGCGTTCTAAGATCGTTCTAAATGAAGCTTTCTACGCAAATTCAGAAAGTAGCAAACTGATTTCAAAAGTAGTGGTTGGAAATTGATCATGACAGCCTTTGCTTCAACATAGGCTCTATTGCATACTGGTGTCACTATCACCTGGAATTTATATGAGCAAAAAAACGTTCTAAATTGCGATTCTGTGATACTGAAGAGGCTAGAAACTTTAAATATGACATGGTTGTTACCTATAACATATAAATGCCCTCTAAGAACTGTCGAAAATATATTCGAAATTTAAAAGAGGTGAAGCGAAGGGAAGGGGCGAAAAGCGTACTAAAAAAAGTCATATAAACATGTATAATAATCACTTAACCACTTGAACGGCTGCCCCAAGGTAAGTCGAGGGTAAAAGCACTGTTTCCCTATACCCGTCGCCGGTGAAGTGGTTAAAAACAGATTTAGTTAAATAATGCTATAAAAAGTGATAGAATATCTTTATTAGGATTGACGATCGTTTCGTTTCATAAACGGCGACATTTTCAAAATCCTTCACGATAGAAAATATTTTCACATAATTTAAAAACAATAAACATAGTAAACAATGTCACCAGACATGATGCATAATGAAAAACATTGCAAACATAAAATTAAATTAAAATTAAATTAGCTATTTGCGAGCGTGTATTAATTTTCAAAAACAATAACATGGTAAACAATATCACGAAACAAATTGCATAATGAAAAGCATTGCAAAATATAAAATTGAATTAAATTAACTTTGCTATTTGCGAGCGTGGATAAATTTTTACTTTTTTTACTAAAATTACATAGCACCTCTTTCCAAATTTTAGGTAATTCAAACAACACTGACTCATTGCAAATACTCTTGTTGCGTAAAAATATCTCTATTGATTCTCGGATTATGGATGGTAAATAAAATCTTGATGTATAAATGAACTTGCTATTTTTAAAATCGATCTGTAAAAGTTCTTCGCTGCATAATATGGTCAAAGCTGTGGTTCTTCTGTTGTATTTGATGTCTGCTATATGTTCTTTGATTCTAGTTTTAAGTTTTCTACTTGTCATACCTATATAAAACTGCTTTGTTCCATCTTCTTTGGTGAAAGGTATTTCGTATACTGCTGATAACTGGTTTGACTCAATTGGATCTATTTTCTTGCATACTATATTTCTTAATTTCATAGAAGGTTTTGCGACTAGGGAGATATTGAATTTATTGAGATTATATTTCAAACGTTCGAAGAAACCAGGAAAATATTGTAAAGTGGATAACATGGAATTTTGTTGATTGAAATTTCTTTTTTTTTTTTATTCTTCAAGCTCTTAATTAAAATATTTAAATAATAATAAAATATTTTCTATCGTGAATGATTTTGAAAATGTCGCCGTTTGTGCAACGAAACGATCGTCAATCTTAATAAAGATATTCTGTCACTTTTTATAGCATTATTTAACTTAAAAAGTCCTAAATTACGATTTCTAAGCAATCTCCAGAAATAGTAAGCCGATTACAAAAGTAATGGTTGCGAATCAATGCTGACAGTCTCTGATTCCACAGAGGTTATATTTTATGCCATTGCCACTACCACATCGGTTTAGAAGGAGGAACAACAAATGTTCTAAAAAAACCTTTAAAAGACTTTCTGAATTACCATTTCTATGGAATATTGGGAAATACCAAACCGATTTCAAAACTAATGTTGCTAAATTAATGTTGACAGTTTGTGTAAGTAACTACCATTCCAAATTTCATGTTTCTAGGAAAATCAGTACCACAAAAATCGCATTTTTAGAACATTTTTTGCTGCTTCACCCCCTTTGGGTAGTGGCATCGACTTAAGATATAGCCTATGTTCGAACGTGGACTAACATCATCATTTTGATACCATAACTTTTGAAATCGGTTCCGTAGTTCCAGAGATTACCTCCTACAAATAAATAAACAAACAAACAATGATCGAGCCAAATGTAAATTCTTCTTACCACTAAAATTTCACAGTAAATATTGTTTAATTTAATCGTCGAAATTCCATGATTAAACAAGGTGAAAATCTCTATTAAATTTTGGATTTGCCAAATCGTGGAGCTGTTGAGACTAAATCGTAGGTTAAGGGGTTAACTTTGCTGTATAACCCTTAGGGTGCGTACAAGACTACCGGAATTCTCAAGAGACAATTTCGCCTTATTTAATCGCAAAAACTGTTACAAGTTCTGTCATTAATTGAAGACAGATTTTTAATCTGAAGAAAAAAATGTTAGTCTAATCTATTTGTAAGCTGAAAAAGTGGTACCATACTCCTTGAAAATTCTAGGAAATGTATGCACCTTGATAATGTTACATACGTATATTAAATTTATATAAATCTGTATTTAAAAATATAAAATAGAATTTCTGGTTTGATATACAAACTCTGTGTATGATTTCATGACACGTGTTAACTCAGAATGATTATTTTTCAAAGTTTTGTGCATCCGAGTTAATTTGTTATAAGTAGGAAAGAGCAAGTAAGAAAACCTTTTTTCAGATGTTTCTCTGAGAGGTGAGATTTTCTAACTTTAGTAAGGAAGCTCATTGTTCACGTCATATTGCGAGTCTACCACCCGCCTCCTGAATACTAGGCTTGAGCGCTGACACAAATATGGCGGCTGGTATAGATGGATTTTTTAAACGTTTGTTCGGTCCCCTGAATTTAGACACCAGTATTTAATAGAAGTTATCTTTCACTTATTTAATGGAATTAAAATATATATGTTTGTATTCAAATTCAAGAGACCGTACAGGTGCTGAAAAAAATCCAAGAAGGAAAAGGAAGGAAGCTAATTTTTCACGTCATATTGCGACTCTACTACAGAGTTGAGGTGTAAAAAGTTAATAAAAATAAAATTGATTTTGGACACAAACAAATTTTAAAGTTATTCCCAGCTGTTTTTTTTTCCTTTACAATTTGTCTCTGAATTTATGTTTAACCCTTAACAGTGACATTTGTTTTCTTACAAAAAAAATTTAAAATAATTCTGGGCACCACTTTTTCCATACTAAAATATTTACTTTACTTAATCGAAAAATATATGCCAATCAATAAAGATAAATTTACAGTTACAAATTAGTGGTATCAAAATGTTTTTAATAACGAAGCAAGCAAAGTGTTCTTTCCCGAAACCAGTTCGGGCCACACTGTTAAGGGGTTAAGAAAAAATATCTTAGATATACATACAGCCAAAGAATTTATATATCGGATTCCGGGGAGGGTTACAGTGTAATGCCTCGCAAGCTAGTGACTGAATGTGGGTGAGTGACAGAGACTTAAACTGGGGATTTTTTGCTTAGTGGTATGGTGCTATACCTACGTATTTTAACTTACATTATACGCCAGACGCAAGGGTAATATGTCTAGTACGAAATATTCATGCAAGAATCAAGGTTTAACACTAGAAAGACCGAAAACTTTCCTCAAGTTTTATAAATATATTTTATACCAGAATTTTATTTGAAACTAACTTCTTTATTTAAAATTTTTCTTCCTTTGTGTGCGCTAAATTTATGGTAAAAAAAGAAATTTCTGGTTCGAACAGAAATATATTCATATGATAGGGATCAAAATGACCCGTCACGGTCCTTCTAGTGTTAAAATAGCTATGTCAAGGGCTGCCACTTGCGGCTAATCTCTACTTCTGTCTCGGACTACTTTCTCAAAACAAAAATCTTTTATGTATACGTAGCTGCCAACTTTTACGCTTTCTTCCTACCACTAAAATTTTATAGTAAATAATGTCTTATTTAATCGTCGAAATCTCAAGATTGAGCAAGGTGAAAATCTCTATTAAATTTCAGTGGTAGAAAAAAAAACATAAAGGTTGCCAGCTATGAATACGCTTTGGCAACATTTGCAAGAGGAATTTACTATAAAATTCGTGGTAATATAAATTCGTAAAATAGTGGTTCGAAAAGAAGATAAACTAGTATGTTGTGGCCATCACAAAACTTTCTTCTATATAAATCACGTCAATTAAATCGTTTAAATAGTACCAATTCATATCACAATATATCTGAATTTGAAGTTTGGTGAAAATTCGTGCATTAATTCTAGTATAGAGCTATAGCGGAAATTCTGAAAAATGTAGTATATCAGCGCCACCTGTTGAGCGATTTACACCAAAACATAAACAGCACTAATTGATATCAAGGTATACCTGAAACTGAAGTTTGATGAAAATTCATGCATTAGTTATTGAGATACAGCTGTGGCAGAAATTCTGAAAAATGAAGCATAGCAGCGCCACCTGTTGAGCGATTTGCACCAAAACATAAACAGCACTAATTCATATCATGGTATACCTGAATCTGAAGTTTGTTGAAAATCCAAGCATTAGTTCTTGAGATAGAGCTGTTGCGGAAATTGCAAAAAAGGCCCAATAGCAGCGCCACCTGTTGAGCGATTTACACCAAAATCTACAAAATGTCTATTCGTGTCAAGGACTAACTGAATCTGAAGTTTCATGAAAATCCGTGCATTAGTTCTTGAGATAGGGCCATTGCGGAAATCGTAAAAAATCCAGCATAGCAGCGCCACCTGTTGAGCGATTTACACCAACACGTAATCAGCATCAAGTCATATCAAGGACTAACTGACTCTGAAGTTTCATGAAAATCCGTGCATTAGTTCTTGAGATAGAGCCATTTCGAAAATCGTAAAAAAGGCAGCATAGCAGCGCCACCTGTTGAGCGATTTGCACCAAAATCTCTAAATTGTCTATTCATGTCAAGGACTAACTGAATCTGAAATTTCATGAAAATCCGTGCATTAGTTCTTGAGATAGAGCCATTGCGGAAATCGTAAAAAAGGCAGCATAGCAGCGCCACCTGTTGAGCGATTTGCACCAAAAACTAATCAGCATCAATTTGTATCAGGGACTAACTGAATATGAATTTTTGTTAAATTCCGTGCATTAGTTCTTGAGATAGAGCGCCCACAAAATTTGTGTCACATACACACAGACAGACAGACAGACAGACAGACTCACAGAGTCACAGACAGACATTTTGTAAAAACATGTTTTTTGGAATCTCTGACCCCTAAAACGTGTAAATCCGTCGAAAACCGGAATTCGAAAATTTTTATGAATCCAATACTTTCTTCTTGTAAAGATAGAAGAAAGTAAAAAAGTCGTCAGTGGCATCCCTGCATGCATATTTTTGTCAGCCCCAACAAGCAGTTCATTTGCCTAAAAATTATGCCTTTGATCTTTGATACTTCATGCCGTCGACGAGGACTGCACAATTTCAAGAGCAAGTTTGAAAACTTTCTTTTACCATACAACGTTTTATTATTTACTTCTTATGTACTTCTTTTATCGGTTGCTTTTTCTGGTGTGGCTTAAAATATATTTCCGAATTGTATTTCACAGTCGTTAACAATTTTTTTTTTTTTTTTTTTTTTTTTTTTTTTTTTTTTTTTTAACATAAACTGGAACAGGGTTACCAGTTTCATCTCCATTTTTTAGTGTGCAATTCAGAGTTCATACCAGAAATTAAGAATGGTATATTGTGCTTTTTTTAATGGCAGACATTTCGTGATTACCTAAGGTAAATGTTCTTCCTGTCAATGTTTTTTTCTGTTATAATACAGTGATTAAAATGTATATGGGGTGTTCTCGTTATATATTTGGTCGACTGTAAATATGCGATTAAAATTAAGGTTCTCTGTAGAATAAACGTTTTTATCAAAACTTCATATACATTAAGCGTACAAACTTAATGCTGTAATCGGGCGTAAATTAACACAGCTGTGCTATCTTGTGGACGGGGTTGATAATCCACATACGCAGGCTTTTAGTGCGTCGTCATGTATGACGGAATATCTGCCATCTGCGCATATTTTCTAAATCTTTAGTCACTCATGGAATATGAATCTTGTTTAACAGCTTTATTGCAAAATAACGGCGTAGCGATTAGGGGGAGGGGTCTAGATGCAAAGCGATATAAGTAAGCGCCCTATCTTAAAACGGAGAGGTAACCGCAAGATTAAAGGCGAGGTCACATCAATCAAGGTCGCACGCCACGTAGCGGACGGGGTTAAACTACAGGAAGATGCCTAACTGTTTTCTTACTTTACACCACTAAAATTGTAAAGTTTTTTTCACCTTGTTTAATAGCTGAAAAGTCTCTCATAATGCGAAGAAAACATAGAGGTGTCACGTGCATCTGGACGCTTCTCTCGCAAAACCATTACTTTGCAATAAATGTGGTAAACAAAATTCAGTCGCATGAGTGACTAAAGATTTAGAAAATATGCGCAGATGGTAGATATCCTGTCATATATGACGTCACACTAAAAGCCCGCGTATGTGGATTATCACCCCGTCCACAACATGACGCAACTGTGTTAATTTACGCCCGATTCCAGTATTAAGTTTGTACGCTTACTTACATCGCTTTGGCCTAAATGCACTTGACACCACGAAGTTTTTTTCGCCTTATCTAATAACAGACATTTCAGCTATTAATTAAGGTGAAAAATACTTAACAATTTTAGTGATTTGAAGCAAGAAAACAGTTAGGCATTTTCCTGTAGTTTAACCCCATCCGCTACGTGGCGCGTGACCTTGATTGATGTGACTTCCTCTTTAATCTCGCGGCTACCTCTACCATTTAAGACAGGACGCATAATGCGTGTACAGTTTTTGTTTTCATAACACTTTCGCTGCCGATCCCGCGCTAGCGCAGGAACAGCAGAGGAAGTGATAAGAGATTTTAAATTGATACCGGTAATTTTGAAACAAGATATTTCATAAAATTTCAGGATAAAAATGGAGGCCAAACTAGCAAATCTGTATGGTGGCATTCAACGTGTTAAATGTCTCAGGACTCTTAAAGCTTCAAAATTTTAGAAATTTTATTTATTTTTTTTATGTTAAATTCCTATCATTTCTGAACATTTTGATATAATTGTTTCCTTGAAATTCCCATTAGAACAGAAGTTATGGGTTTTGGAATTATACCGCTCAGTAGCTGAAGCGGCGTTTCCGAGACTTTGACATATTTTTTCTCCAAATGACGTTTTTAAGCGTAACGCGCAGGATACCTCGAAAACTTTTGAATATTTTTTCAAGAAATTTTCTAAACATATATCTCATTCTATTCTGTATAAACTGAACCTAAAATTTCCTTTTTATTGTTCAAAAAAATATTTCTTTACGTGATTATACTGTTGAAAATTCCAAAATTTGTATTAGAGAAATACAAATTTGCATTAAAAATACAAAAATGCTTTAAATACAAATTTATTTAGGTTCAGGGTAATTATTATAATTTGAAGTATAAGTAGGCACCAAAATTTGCATTCTAGTTGCAATATCTATTTTGTAATCCTGCGCGTAAGCTGTTATACCAATTTTCAGCTCGACAAATGTCTGACAGTTTCGAGCCCCCTATGAATACTAATTCTGCATCTTGAATTTTTTAAATACATCAAATGAAAGAACATACTTATATCTTTCATACCAATAAAAATTCTCTTTAAAAGCATATGAGTCATTTTATGAAAATTCGCAATTTTATTTTCAAAATTACAAAAAGAAAAAGTGATTTAAACTATCAATATTAATCAGCTGTACATATAAACTGTAAATATTTGCTTATGGAAACTGAAATATAATAAAATAAATCTATATTTTAATGCAAATATCATTCCCTCACTATGTCCCCATTCACATATGTAGGAAAGAAAATGCTTTCTCTGCCATTGCAGCATGTATTTTTATAATTATTTTTTTCTCAATCCATTAAACATACTTAAATAAATATTTAGCCATTTAATTATATTTTATATAATGAAAGAATTAGGGCACTTTTTAATGATGTCCCTAGTATTTGTTATCATACCCTCACATAACTATAAATTTATCCCTATTTACTTAGTAGAAAGCAACACATTTTTTATATATGTCTGGGACAGCTTGTACATGAGTAAAGTGAAGCAGCTATCTTGTGGTTTGCTCAAAAAATTCCTGAATAGCTAGCACATGGTTTTAAAGTACTAGATCAAAGTAAGTATTTTAATTATCCGTCATTCCCTCATCTATTATAAATTTAATACAAATAATGAAATGTTTTTTTATGTTGTTATATTACTAGAAATGTGTTTCAAAAGATATTTAGTAACTGAAAATATACATTAGACTAATCATTTTCGTACAAAATGTTTTTCAGAAGTATTTCGTCATTCCTTCACAATCATTTCCTCATAATTTTAATATATGAGAGAATGATCTAAATCTATTTATATATGTACTAAACAGTAAAATAAGAAAATCTAATGCAATAAAATACATATTAAAAACTCATAAGACATTTAATTAGCATAAGTAAAGAGAATACATTTTTATTTTTTATTATTTTACTGGGAGAAGTTAAAAATAAAGGAAAAAATTATGTGTACTAATTTAAATGAACATTAACTCTGCTAAATGTTAATGCTTTATCTTTATTTTTTCAACTGACACAGAGTAGAAAAAAAATATTTATTGACAGTATGACTTCTAATTATAATTTCTTTTCTTTTTTAACCCTTTCAAGGGCGATGGTATGTTTATGAAATCACTTAATTTTAATTCCCAAGCGCCACACTGGCACTAGACTTGTTATAACCTTTCTTCTACTTAACATACATGCGAAATATAGAGTTTTTCATATTTCCAAATAATTTGTTCTTAAATTCCGGTACCAAGCATTTATTTGAACATTTTAGCAAAGGAAGTGCTTTGAAATTAAAATCTCAGAAGATCTATCAGGTACAGTTTGGTTCATATTATTTTTTGATAAATATAGCAATAAGGTACTTGTAGGCGTAATTTTGAGATTTTTGAGGCAATTTTATTGGGCCGCATTTTTTTTTTTTTTAACAGCCACTTTTCAGATAATGATGACCCATATACATTTTAAGACATCAAATGTTGTAAATGGACTTTTTTTTCATTTTTTTTCTATTTTAAGAGTCCTGAGACCCCTTAATGTGAAATACTGCTTTCAAGTTAATTTTGAATGCTGTTTTGAAGTTGTTGTAGTCCAATTAATTTTTTGTACTAAGTAACAATATACCCATTTATCAGACATATTATTATCTAAATGTTATAAATGTCTTATGATTTTGCGATTATATATTTACTAATAGGCATTAAAATGTAAAATTAGAAGGCACTACCGTTTTACCTTATTTTCAGAATAACTTTGAGCTGGCACAAAGTTAGGCGTAGGTTTATTGTTTAATGATAAATACTGTATAATTTTGTGGTCATAAAAACTATGTGAAATAATTATTAAAAAAAAACAAAAATAACTATAATATCTGATGGTTATACGAAAATATCATTTTCTTCTCAAAAATTCACCATATGTGCACGTATATTATATATGAATGCCGAAAGTGTGCATTGAATATAACGTGTAAATGCATCTCACTCAAGATGTAGCACTTTACTTTACCCTGTCACTGGATCCACATTTTACAAATATTAATCCTTTCTAGTTTTTCAAATCGTTTACTAAAGAAAATAGTATGATAACTGCCATATCAGTATCTATAGAGATTACAATAATATTTCTAAATCCAGACACTAAAGCAAGGTGAGCGCGATGACGTACATCATTCGTGTATTCAACTATTTCAGATAATGTTCATTTTGTAATTCTTGAGACATGAAATGTATAAGTTCTTTCTTGTTTTCCTCATCAGAAAGAAACTGCTTTCATATTCGTTCTGAGTGTCCAGGAGTATGTAACTTTTATAGCGTTACCAACAGTCATATTTTTCGTTCATTTCTTTTTATTGAAATCTGCCTGTATGTATCAAATGCAGGATGTAGAATCTCGTATTATTTTAGAAAACAGATTCTTTGCTAGTTGTCCAAATGATTGTAGATCCCGCGGTAGTTTTGAACAAAGCACATTATGTCAATGATATTAACAATGCCATCATTTGCATTCTTTCAGCAGTCACAATTTTGTCATAACATCCACCAGTTTGATTTTTCAGTTTTTCGCATTAAACCATCAAGTGTTGCTAAGGATTATGGAAAATGCTCTAGGTGGTGGTTGGAAAAGACAGTTCTCATACCGAAATTTCTTCGCTCTGCAGTGATTGTCATCTGAGAAAACAGATTTCTTTCTGCCTAGGCAAAAAACTCTGATTTATTAAATTTTGCACTCTGTTTCTTCTTAAAGTCAGAAAATGTCTTTAGCTTCTTTATCTTTGGAAGTTTGAAAAACCTGTCTGGCTTTGAGTCTTTAGACAGGTATACTCTCTTAAAGTTTGGTAAGCTTCTTCACCCATCTCATGAGCTTTGACCCTGTCTTCGACAATTTCTAGATTTGTCATTGCTCCAGCTGATTCTATTACCATGTCTAGATTGCGCCATTCGTTGGTAATCGAATTCTGTAAATATGAGATATCACGTTCGTCTTTCTGGATCGTGCTCTAAGACAGATCTCGATGTAGAACTAATTTTGGTTCTTTCACGAATCGTGTGACGAAATGAAGCCCTGATATCAAAAATATCTCTCGACGACTGTGGCAGGTCTTTGACTGAACCTAGTTGTACCTTTTGACCCCTACAAGTCTTTACTTATTGTCTCTTCAATCGCTCAGTTAATATAATATCATGCAAAACCAAGAAAATCTTTCAATGAACCTGTTTATCGGAGGTCCAATATGGCGTCCGTTAGTTACTCTGTTTTTGAATGTATCATGGATAAATGTCAATCTGATGTTGTGGTGAATCAAAAAAATTATAATTTACCAAGTCCGCTGACATGAAACCACACGAGCCACTGGCTCAACGACGGCGACCATTTTCCAATATGGCTCCCATAAGCTACCCTAGTGTTGAATGTATCATGGATAAATGACATGCTGTTGTTGTGGTGAATTAAAAAAAATGTATGGTTTACCAAATCCACCGATATGAAACAACTCGAACCACTGGCTCAACGACGGCGGCCATTTTCGGATATGGCGCCCATAAGCTACCCTGGTTTCGAAAATATCATGTATAAATGAAGTGCTATTGTTGTAGTGAATCCAAAAATATATAGGTTACCAAGTCCGTTCGCATGAAACCACACGAGCCATTGGTTCAACTACTGATAGGAGGAAAGTTATTTTATTTGAATTTAATTCATGAGGAGTCAAATAAGCAATTTCCAGAGAGTTGTAAGATTTTGTTCTTATCTGGGCTGTCCCTTCAGGATTAGCTTTGATCGAGTTGTAGCTGTGGTATACTCGCGTGGATGATTCTCAGTAATATTAATGAAGCTATCTTGTTGACATATTTTTTTATGGTGAGAGTATAGCTCGATCCTCCATTGTTTCATAATGTTCTTTGTATAAGCAGTTTCGAAAGGCGTCATCAGTTAAGCCATACTTGCCAACCTCCAATTAAACTTCCGTAAAATACGAATCATTTTAAACCAGTTTAAATAGGTTTCTAACTGTAAATTATTTTCCGTGCATCATTATATGTTTAACTTCATTTTTCTACATTTAACTTATTTGATATCGTTCATTTAAAAAAAAACTCAGGTTCGAAACAGGTTTAATCTTTGTCAATTAACCCTCATCTTACGGAAGATTGGTGATATGTTTGCAGGTATGGTTAAGTCTCCATTTCAAAGAATATATTTATAAAGGTAAACTCCGTGACGTATAAAATCCATAAAGGATCATAGTTCATGTACCGAATTCTGCTTTTTGACCACAGGCTCTGAGGATTTATATATTTATAAATTTCAGCATTGTCAAATCCGGAGGTTGGCCTTGGTGGGGTTATTTCTTTCCACAATATATGTTGTATCAAATTATCCCCTGGAGATTTGTGAGATTTTCTATTTATTTATGATCCGAAATTGTACCCCACCCCCTCCCGTGTGATAACTCCATTATCCTTGTTCCTGGAGAATTCCTTGAAGTAAAAGGCCTATTTAGTTCAATATTACACACGGGACAAGTGGTCCACTAACGCGGAAGTCCCACTTGATTAATTCCCAAACCTGGTAGCTATTATTTTATCGACCACGAGGCGATAAAAGATTTAGTGTACATTGTCCAAATCTGTAAGAAAACTTCAGGCAAGTAATGTGGTAGCGCAGAACGTTAATTGTTCAACCACCTTGCGTTAAATATTCGTCGCCACAGAGCAACTCTAGGTCATTTAGTAATAATACAAAATTAGATGATTGATTTACTGCTATGAATAACTGTCTTTGCATCTAGTGGAACAACTTCTGAAACACATGGTTACGTTTTATACTATATCTGAGATGTGTTTTATAAAAATTCCCTACCGTTCCACTAGATGCCGACCTAGTTTTTCAAAGCAGTAATCCAGACATCTCATTTTCAATTATTACTCGATGCCTTATTGTTGCTCTGAAGCGACGATCTACCGGCATTTCGAATTTCAACCATCGCATATACTACTAGATACCCATCTCAAAGTTTGAAAAGATGTTTGTGGAAATCTCATTGTTCTGGATCTACACGCTTATTATCTTTCAATGAAATTGATGTGTTGCCGCAAATAATTTCTCTTGATTAATATATAAAATATTTCAGTGTCTAAAGTGTAAATTCACTGAAAATGATGTAACACGGGAGCAATATTAGTAACAAGTGTTAGCTGAAAAATGAAATTCCTCTTTTTTAAATAATTATTTTAACACTAGAACGGCCGGAAATTTTACTCAAGTTTTATAATAATATTTTACACCAGAATTTTTATTTAAAATTACTTAACTGATTTATTTAACGTATATCTGCTTTTTTTTAATTTAACTTATGTTGTGAAAGAATTGACATTTAATAATATGTTCGGAGTCGAATCGACTCCTTCCGGGCGTTCTAGTGTCAATTTGACGTCTTTAAAAATGTATAATATTTAAAAATAATTTTCGAAAGAAATATGAAATCTAGCCTATAATTATTTGTAAGAGAAATTGATTTCTAGAAATTTGAAATATGCTAATCAAAAATTACAGATCAATCCGCCAAGTAGCTTTTGAGTTATCCTTAGAAAGTGATTCACATTGCAATCTGTTTTGCAACAAATAAAAATGAATTTAAGATTACGAGTTTCAATCTTTAACACGTTCACGCCGGCGCCGATATTCATGTTTTTCTCTGTGAGGCGGGGTTCGAATTCATATTTTGCTTCATCTGGCGGCACGGCACATTCGCTTATTTAGACACTGTATGTAATGACACGCCCCTCTCATATTTATTAAATTGAACTCGAATATAATAATTAGAATTCATTGTGAATGTCTGAAAAATGGTAAGGAGTAAGCAAATTACTTAGAGACATAATTTTATATACTACACTTAACACGTTCCCGCCGGCGTGCATCACCGGTGGGTCACACTTGAATATACGAAAATTCAGTAGAAAGAACAATTCAGTATTGTAAACATAACGTAATTATTTATTTCGATGCAGTTTTTTAAAGCGTTTTATACAGCTGGAACCTTACAACGGTTACAATACGTCGTTACTTTTTTAGTTTTCATTGAGGCATACTGTCTACCTTTTCTTTTGGAATAGCATTTATAACATTCTTTACATCTTTTTCTCGTTTTTCTTGCGGCCCCTTTGTACGAATGAAGAAAATGCGAACATTTTTCTGATGGCCTTATTGTGTTTGACCTTTCAATTGGTATTTTTTCATTGTGAGGATTATTGATCAGAAGGGATGAATTTGTTCTCTGAATTTTAAAATATTAATATGTTTATCATCTCATTTTTTTGTGTATGTACCACGCATTTATGAGCGAAGTCCCGCTTATTAATTCTATGATTATTTTTTCTGTACCATTTACCGTAATTTCCGGCGTATAATCCGCGGATCAAACAATTCTGTTTAGACCCAGACATTTTATTCAGTAATTGAAGCCAAATAGTTACCGCGATCTAAAAAGTTACATTTTATTTTAAGAAATTTCTGGGTCGAAAAATAATTGTTTGATCCGTGGATTATCCACCGTAAATTACGGTAACGGTTTTCCGTAAAGAACTATAATATGATGACATTTGATCGGCTAAATCAACACCTTTTTTGCATCATTATAAAAGATAGTATCGGGGTTTAATTTACTACTTTTTCCTTGAATAATAGTACATGTATGATTCCTGGAAGTAGTTAGCATAAATACTGATCTTTTGTCAATCCATTTCAAAAATTTAACTTCGTCAAGTTTTTCAAAACTCATAATGCCACCCCGTTATTGTTTTTGTTTTGCCTGTGGCGCTAGAAATATTTTGTTCACGGACTGGGAGCAGGAAAACACAAAGGTAAACCTACGTAAAATCGGGTTTTTCGGTGTTTTCCACCAAAATATGACTTGACAGATCGATTGCATTTTAATATAGGAATCCAGTTTTAGCTAATTCTGGAATTTCAGCATCCAACTCGATAAAGTGGTTGTCTCATGGTTCGTACGCCTCCTTGAATTTTGGAGACCAGAAATTTTTTTCGGCATCAGTATTATCTTATAGAAAATCTCTTCTTAAAAAAGACGAAATTTTGCCCGTTTAACACCCATTTCTTTCTCTGTAAAAAGATACTGGTAATTTTCCTGAAGAAATAACGGTATCTGTACGAACCATGTGTCTGTGCTGTCGGCTCGCGGTCTATTATCAAAGTTAGTATAAACAAGTTGGAAATTGCTCGTCAAACGTGGCAAATGTGGTGCGTTCGTACTATAACTAGTTTTATAAATATTTTTTTCGCCGCATATTATACAGAATGTATATTTTAGTGTACTTCGAAAGGCTATAACATCATTAATTTGCACTTGAAACAATTTTTTCCCATTGGCCGTAATGTAACGGAAAACTTATGACTGTCCCTGTAATTAAACTATACATCCGATTTTCATAAAATATGAAATGACTCGAAAAAATCTTGAAACAATTATATATTTATAATTTCAGACCATTCGGAAGGCTGTAACATCATTAAAATGCACTTGCAATAATTTCTTCCCATTGGCCGTAATGTAACGGAAAACTTTTGATTGTCCCTGTAATTAAACTGTACATCCGATTTTCTTAAAAATTGAAATGACTCGACAAAATTATGCAACAATTATATATTTATAATTTCAGACCATTCGGAAGGCTGTAACATCATTAAAATGCACTTGCAATAATTTCTTCCCATTGGCCGTAATGTAACGGAAAACTTTTGATTGTCCCTGTAATTAAACTATACATCCTATTTTCATAAAAATTGAAATGACTCGACAAAATTATGCAACAATTATATAGTTTAAATTTTAAACGATTCGGTTGGGTAGTTTTTGCTCTGTTATATGCGGACAGACAGACGGACGGACAGACGGACTGAACGACAACTATAGGAGCTACGTATTTATATAATTACGAACGCACCTAAAAACGGGCTAATAAACATAATTAATATTTTTTAAATTCAGAGAATAAATTATTGTACACCTTTTGATCAATATTCAACACACTGAAAATTGGCAATTCGATGGCAAATACCGTGACAAAAGGATTCACGTTTTTTTTCATTCGTATAAAGAGTCTGCAAGCAAAAAGAGAAGATGCAAAGAAAAATACAAATCTTTATCTAAAAGAAAAGGCATATAGTATACCTCGAAGAAAACTTAATAAGCAACCGCGTATTGCAACCTTTGTAAGGGACAGCCAGCACTCTATTTGGAATGCTTTAAAAATTACACTGAAATAAATAAACAAATAGTATATTAACACACTGCCGATGACCAATTTTCATCAAATCTGAATTTTCGGTAAATATCTTTCAATGTACGAATTTAATATAAAATGTCTTACAATCTAAAGAAATATGGACAACATGATATAAATGTATTTTCTGTTAGTTAGAAACCATGCCTTCAATGAAAAAGTTGAGTGTCACCCACCGATGATGCACGCCGCCTGATGCGACAGTCAGCCGTGACCCACCGGTGATGAACGCCGCATCACCGGCTAAAGTGTAGAAGCTCCTCCCTGTTCGTAAAGGCTTTTGTAAATTGGTGTTCTAGATCGGTTTCCCAAGTTTATGCATCGGCAAATACCTTTCAATGTACGAATTTAATATAAAATCTCTTACAATCTAAAGAAATATGGTCAACATGATATAAATATATTTTCTGTAAGGTAGAAACCACGCCTTCAATGGAAAAGTTGAGTGTGACCCACCGGTGATGCACGCCGCCTGATGGCACAGTCGAGCGTGACCCACCGGTGATGCACGCCGGCGTGAATGTGTTAAAACGTGTAATGACTAGAAAATCATTAGAGAAATTCACAAATAATTTCTGTCTGATCTGGATATATAATATATTATAAAACGAGCAACTCTTGTTTGTGTCTAATTTTGTGTCTATGTTTGGAAGCAAATTCTATCTAAAAAACAGCTCTAACGATTTTGACTACATTCTACCACCGTTTTGGGGCACGAGACAAATATTGCGCTAGGTCACACGTTAGATAAAATTCGATTTGTGAATCATTTTAGTAAGTGCATTTTAATGGGTATTATGTTATCTAAAAAACTGCTGTAACGGTTTTGACTTTTTTTTATTTTTTTATTTATTTATTTATTTTATTTTATTTTTATTCTACGGTTTCGCGTTTCAAGATTACCGCTGGGCTAGATCACATGACACAGAAAATTCAATTGATGGGTCCTTTTGGAGTCACTCTGGGTCAATACATTTCTGTGGGGAAAAGGCTCTACCGATTTTGACTAAATTTTGTATCCTACAGTTTTGGAGTGCGAGAATACCATTTGACCACATTGGGCATGAAAAAGCTAGTCATACCAATAAAATCCAATAATGTTAAATTACTTGCTTCGTGTAAAAATTCGGATGAATGTTAACATTTTTTTAAAATTACTTTAGCGATTTGATGAAAAGATTGAAAGGAAAAACGAAAAGTTATTTTGGTAGAAATGAATAACGCATTTCATAATTTAAACTACAGTTATACGAATTTAATATGCCTTCAAATTTGTAATTTTAAAAAGAGTGCGCGACTATTAAAAAATATAAAATTTAAAAAGAAGCATTTGGGAAAATAAATTATTCGACGTATTCAGAGTAACACCTAACTTTGTCTTTATACAGATACTACAGAAATCGTTATTTGTGAACTTACATAATGACTTTATAACCATTACAGACGGTTATTGTGATAAAGTAGTCATAATGTAATTTAAATCATTTTTCTTGGCAAAACAAAGAAGTATGTATCATAAAAATGCACTTTTCGAAAACTCGTTACAGGGCTGCCACTGGCTATTAATTTTTAATTTTGTCTCGCACCACTTTCTGAACACAGAATCATTTGATATACATTTTGGCATCATTTGCCGGAGGAATGAACTACAAAATGTACTTTTTTTTTAAATAATGGTGCGAATAGAATATAAAAATAGTCGTCAGTGACAATCCTGTCATTATGTCGCAAGATGGTAATAAATCGTAAAAAAAAAAGAAAATCCTGTTAGTTTTTTTTCCGGACACCGTATAGAGATTTCGCACTATTTTATTTATTTATTTATTTATGGTAAAGAAACATATCTATAAAAAAGAAATTTCGCATTCTTTAAAAAAAATTGTATACACATATGGAAACTTGCGTTGTCACTTGTTTCTGTTTGAGTAATGATAGTTTATAATGCGATCAGTGAGATTTCGGATATCAGGGGTGAACTCTATAACGTGAGATGTTTTTGGTTGAGATATGACAATGAAAACTGTAAAAGAAACGTTTTTTTCTTAAAATAGTCTAAATACTCTGTAATGCTTCGAAATTGGCTTTAAAAAATAACATTCAAAGCACATAAAATGAAATTAATAACCATATTCCATTGATTCAAAAATAATAATTTTCATTGCATTGCTCCTTATCTTAGAAACAGTTTTCAACCCTTAACTCTCAAAAGTATTACATCTGTAATTCTTATGAAAGCGATATCAGATTATTTTCAACGGTTTTCTATGTGTATTTAAAAAAAAATCTTCATTATAAATCTCTATTAGTTACATGCGAAATTTGCTTCTGGAAATACATGATAAACAGATAAATATTACTGTACTAAATTAGTACGATAATTTAACGGTAGCATGGTGTAATCTCGAACGATATAAAGAAATGGTATTCTACTGCAGAATATAAGTTAGTCACATAAATAAACTTTTGCACCATTATGCAACGGCAACAAGATTTAAAATTTAACAAAAATGTGAATTTATTTGAAAATGTTTTGTTTATTGAGGAAAATTACAATAAAGAGAACATGAAGTTTTGCAAGTGCGAAATGTTTAAATTTTTGACCAAATTGGGACATTTGTTGTATGTATATATCTCAGGAAAAAATTATGTAAAATATATTACTTGGCTGAAAATTTCGAGTGGTTACAAAATTGATCCAGACAAATTCTCCAAATTCAGATTTTAATCAATGCAAAACATAATGAAGACATTTTCTCATGATATCTTATGATTACTATTTTTAACATAGGGTCCCTCGGTGCAGAGATAAATATACAAAAGAATATACAACACAGCAATTTTTATTAAAGCTGTCGAATGTTTCGTAAATTTTAGAAAAGTAAATTTTAGGATTTGTAATAATAATACAAAAATAGTTTTATCACCTTAGCATCCATACCGTTCAGAAAATATCATTAAAATTATCAAGAACGTAAAATCATGCGTCAATTAGTTTATGAAACATTTTTCAACGCATTCGGACTACTATAATAACACTTCATAGCTTAATAACGTGAAAAACGATGTGTAAGTAATAATTTGTAAAACATATAGCACGTTTGAAAACACAATTTTAACCAAAGCCGAAAAAATAACTGAAAATTTTGTACATTCCTGCATACATTTTTCATATAATTCACAATATGCTATAATTTAAAACAGTTCGAGAATTCATAGCACAGTCGAAAATTCCCGTCAGAAATTTTCGATATAAATCGTCCCGTTAGAATTTTCGATTCAAATAAATAAGTTAAATAGTTTTAAATAAAAATTCTGGTGTAGAACGTTTTATTAAAACTTGAATAAAATTCCCGGTAGATCTAGGGTTAAATAACGAAAATAATAATATAGGAATTTTCTGGGATGAATGCGAAATTTTCAAATAAAAAAAGGACCAATTTGACCCCCCGGTGTTTGTACCTGAGCGCGTTACTTGCGCCATTACATTCCTATACAATAAATGATTGTTACAGTGTCCTGTACCAACCCTCATAGTTTGTACCATGAGTTTAGAATCATCCTATGTATATATATATATATATATATATATTTATGTAGATAGATAGATAGATAGATAGATAGATTTTATCTTAAATAGATGCAATTAAAAAGACAAATGAGATTGATCAGAGGAAAGCTTATGTTAAAATTACGTTATAAATAAAAAAAAACAAATGTTTAAAATATGAAGCTCAAATTATTAATTCATTTTATTTCACAAGTTTTAAAATAAATCATAAAAAAACATGTACGCCTAACATACTAGGGAATTTTTAGAGTTAAGGAAAATACTTCAACACCAATGCATATATTAAACCAGGGTTGCCAGTTTGGCCCCCGTTTTTATTAATCCTTTAATTCTTGCTCCCGTGATATTCACCGGCTGTGTCTCTTATTAAGATTGTTTTATTCCCATCAGTTTGATAAAATGGCGTAGTTGGCTATAATGGTATCATTTTATCTGTCATTAAATAAGGTGAATATTTCTATTTCAAAAAATTTGTGCCAATAAGCAGTTTGAATTTTTAAACCGCAATTTAATTCGACCGTTAAGGGGTAAAAAAAAAAAAAAAATCTGTATTCGTGCCAGAAATTTTATGCAGGAAATTTTATGATTACAGAAAGTAAAGATCCTTTTTGCAAATTTTCTGGTATGAATTTGAAATTTCGAAATAAAAATGGAGGCCAAACTGGCAACCCTGTATTTAACTAAAATGAAAGAAAGAAACAGCCGCTAAAAATTTGGAAAAAATTGTAACTCATGCATTATAAAATTTTATCAGAATTGTCACGAACATAAGGGACATTTCTATTTAGGAAATATTTTTTATAATTACAGACTGTGTGTAAAAGGAAAGTAGCACTACAATGCCTATTTCCAGCGAGAGTTTCTTCTTATTTATTGATTGATTTCTTTAAAACTTGGAAACACAATAAAAAATCTGTTTCCTCTCCAGATGTAAATTTCCTAATCCTCGCTGTTCTTAGGCATTATCTCGCGCAATAGTTAATCCTTTTAAAATATATAAAATTGAATGTTTTGTAGCAAATTTTGCAACATCAGATGTGTTTTGGTACCAACTATTTTTTTATTAAGAAATTTAAATTTCATATCATAGACTCTAAAAAATAAATTTAAACTTTCTTAAGTAAGAATTAACTTATAAAATAAAGTAAAAAAAAATCTTTCAAAATTTCTGAGAGAAATTTGAAATTTCTGAATACAAAAAGAGGCCAAACAGATACTTATTGTTTTTAATAAATCATAGTACCAAAAATCTTTTTGAAGATACATTTAAATCCAGTATAGACTGGCGTAAAGTAAGCAGCTAAAGAACGCTATTTTTTATTTTATTTTTTATTTATTTATTTATTTATTTATTTATTTATTTTTTTACGTTTAGACCGTAATACGTGGACATACATTTTGTAACATTTTGAAAAAAAAAAGTTAACAGAAACCTGAAATCATATGTTTAAAATAGATCCTACACCCATAATTGAAAAAAATGTCGGTAAATATCAGTAAAGAAATTAAAAAAAAAATAAATAAAACGAGTATAAGAACTAATGCGAACGTATGGAAAAATATTGGCAAGTACGATACGAGGATAATTGTTGCATGTCCGTGCTTATTTAAAATTAAATTTCCTTACTTGCTACCACTGGTTTTTTTAATCTTTCGCCTTATAAAATAATAGAGTAAGCATGGCGAAAACAGTGCGAATTTTGAATTTTCAAAGAAGATTTAATAGTCAAGCAATCTGAATTTAAAATAAATTGGCGGACTAACAACACTGAACGAGGACATTACTATAGTGTGGAACCGATATGTCTATCTCAATTACCTCAAAGTATTTGGAATCCGGCTTTCGTTTATTTAAGAAATCACATCAAAATTTTATGTTTATTAATAGCTATTTCCATGAGTACTTTCCGTTTATGTCACATGCTACGATTTATGGTTACCAATATTTCAGAACGGAAAAAAAATGTGACTTATTTTATCGGAGATATTTCATTAAATGAATAATGCGAAACAAATTTTTCGAAAATAACAATGGCCAACAAACATATCCGTTATCAGCTATGTGACTTACATTACAAAAACCCATAGCTGCCAACCTCTGACGCCTTTTTATACCACAAAAAAAGTACGGTAAACTTTAACTTTTTAAATCGCCGTAATCTGCCGATTAAATAAGGCAAATTTTTCTATAATTTTTTTTCTGGGACAAAAAGCCGTAAGAGTTGGCAGCTATGAGGTAGCCCATAGCTGCCAACATCTTACGCTTTTTTGTACCACAAAAAATTATAGTAAATTTTACCTTTTTTAAATCACCATAATCTGTCGATTAAATAAGCGTAGCTGCCAACTTTTACGCTTTCTTCCTACCACTAAAATTTTATAGTAAATGTTGTCGTATTTAATCGTCGAAATCTCACGATTAGGCAAGACGAAAATTTCTATGAAATTTTAGTGGTAGTAAAAAAGCGTAAAAGTTGGTAGCTTTGAATAAGGCAAAAGTTTCTATAAAATTTTTGTGGTACAAAAAAGCGGAAGGCTAGGCAAGCTTGCTAGCCTAATATAGAGATATCATTTATTAAGCATATATTTAGAAAACTTTCAATATTTTCTTTTTGAACCTGACCTTTAAGGCGCACATGTAAATTTTAATGATTCTTCTTTGTTGAAATAGTGCATGTTATAGGCCGGATTATTATACAGCGTATCAAATAATTTTACAAAAACTTTTTTTATTTAATACAGCCACCAGTATTTTTTAGCTGTTTTTTTTATTATAAAATTTCATTTTCATCTTGCCTAAACGCCGTCTAAGTTCTGCATTTAAAAACGTATGAAGTAACTGCTACTTACGATAATGGTAGAAATACGTTATAAATACAATTTCAAGTCACAGTTGTTGAATACTAGGCATGATCGCTGATTAGGCCTGATCGCTGATATAAGAAAGGCGGCTCTTGTAGGCCAATTTTTTTCAGCGTTTCTACGGCGATTGAATTTGAATACCAATAATTTTATACAAGGTTCGTACACTCCTTGGAATTTCCAAGGACTCTGACACCACTATTAATGATAAGAAAATTTACATTTAATTTTTAAAACACAGAAGTCGCAATCCCAGCCTTTATTCACAGATTTTGCAATATTTTCCTGCAGTGATATACTTTCAGAATACTGTTAAAATTTAGTGGTAAAACAGTGCGAACCCTGTTTATATTAATATCAGTTTTTTTTTTTCAGATTTATTTTTCTAAGATTAAATATGTCAAAGAAATCTTTTGACAAATACTGGTGTCTAAATTCATAGTACCGTACAAACGCTTAAAAAATTAGCTTACGACAACCGCCATTTTCGTGTCATCGATCAGGCCTAGTATTCAGGGGGCGGTGTCTGAGCAGAATTTGATTCAACGTATCTGTTAATCAACATAACTTAATATTAATTTTATGTTCAACAGAAAAAAAAAATCTTTTTTCCAGTTAATAGATTTTACAAAGGTGAAAACATTAATGAGTATTAACAAAAGATAACTTAACTTTAAACTGCGTTGTCTCTTTCGATTTTCTATACATAAATTCTAAACACTTTTATCTAGTTATCAAGATAAACACTTGCGGTTTGAAATTTCCCTAATGCTTCGCCAAATGCGATTAGATCTAAAAATTCGCACTAAGAAATACACTTGGCTAAATAGTTTGCGAAAGATTTTTCAACTAATTATTTCAGACGTAGAAACATATGTGAGTAACAAATTTATTCTACGCATTTTTATATCAAAAAGAAGAAAAAAAGCTATCTAAGCCTAATATGTGAAACTTACACATAAAAAGAAATTCAATGAATCTTTGGGCTATATTTTTAATTTGGAACCTGGCAAAAAATTATTAGAATGTAATACGACAAACAAAATAATATTTAAATCTTAAACTACGATGAAGGGACATACATAAATTTAATTTAGATCTAGTCTTTGAAAGCTGGACCACAATAAGATGCACTTGCTAGTTTCATAAGTTAAAGACAATATATAAATGTTAATTTCGCCTTTATAAATGAAACTGATATTGAAAACTAATTTGAAATAATCACATTTATTATTTGAAATACACATTTCATTATAAAATGAATATAGTTAAAGAAATGTAACTTTAACTGTAGATCATCGCCTTTAATTTATTAATGATTCGTAATTTGTCTAGAAAGTTAATTAAACTTCTAATCTCCGTGAACTGATGTATCATTAGCGAAGCTGCTGGTTTCACTGCAATAATAGCCTTATTTAAATTAATGCAATTCTAGAGATATACTGCTATTTAAATCACTAATTAATGACTATAGGTTTTTTTCCATGGGTTTTTGTAGTGTAAGTCACATAACTAAAAACTGCTATTCTTGTTGACCACCATTATTTTCGTAAAGTTTACTTGGCCTTATTCAATTAATGAGACATCTCCAATAAAATTAGTCACATTTTCCCGTTTTAAAATACTGGTAAACGAGACACAAGTTGTGGACACACTTGTGTGTAGACACAAGTTGTGCGGATGACACAAGTTGTGACGGCATCACTAATCGGCAGACTTCTCACTAGAGTTAGAATTCACACCAGAAAATTTTGAATAGTAATTTTCTTTTATTTTATTTGCGGAATATCTATATAAACAATAATAACTAATTAAATTTACTGGTCAGAGTTTCGAATCCCCCCAATAAACAATCAACCAGATGCGGCAATACTGTAGAATTCCGCATATGGCTGAATTTTTATTTTGGGATTCCGAATTCTCATCTCTAACAAGAGAACCACTTTTGGTGTTGCTCGCACCTAGCATTGAGACCTGGTACATTTTAAAGCCCTATATTAAAAGTTTCATAATCGATAAAATTTTCCTGTTAAAACAATATTTTTTGATTAAATAGCAGCATAACTTTCTGAAAATGCAATTTTCGAGACCACTTATCGGACTATTAACATTGATTTTTTTTTTTTTTTTTTTTTTAAGAAAAACATTTAAAAATAAAAATTAGTTAATAATAAGTATAAAATATTGTAAAAAGTTTGAAAATTCCTTCAAAAACCCACGAATTTGATTTTGAAAATTTGAAACTTTATATTCATATTTTTGGCGGGGAAACAGTTGGCGTTTATTTTCAAAAGTAGAGCTTTCCGGCAACCCTAGCCAAATGTCATAGCTGGATTTGTAATAGCTAGAAATTGCAATGTCTGACCTCTTTCGCCACAGTAATTTTTCTAAATTGTGTAAAAATATTAATTTACTTTATGATTACTTTTACCGAAGGGTCATTTAATACAGCAACATTTAATTTTAAACGTTCGAAACATTATTTCATTCGATTTCAAAAGAAAATATTTTGCTTATTTTGTATTTCACTAAAAATAGTTTTCAATGATCTTCGAAGCTTTTATAGAATTATATTTATTACTTATATATTTATCGTCTGCATAGAAAAAAAAATAAAAACCTAATATTTGTTTCTTATGCAATTCTTATTCTCAATTATATATAAAAAATAAAATAAAATAAAATAAAAATTAGCGCCATATTTGGCGACTTAACTCACTTTTGGCGTGAAATAAACAAATAAATATGTAATAATTAAAAATTAAAAGTATAAAAAAGTATATAAAATATTATTTTAACAGATAATTTTTTTCGGTTCTCTAACTTTTATGTACAGGGCTACAAAACGCACCAGGTCTCGATGCTAGGTGCGAGCAACACCAAACATTGGTTCCCTTGTAAGTTTAAATAATTATTATTGTTTTATAAGATGATAGATAATCCACAAATAAAATAAAATAAAATTGCTATTCAAATTTTTCCAGTGTGAATTCCAACACTAGTGAGAACTCGGTCGATTAGTGATGACGTCATAACTGGTGTCCTCTGGCCTTGAGTATTTCGATGGCAGCGGCTATATTTTTAGTTAGTGCAACAAATTAAGTAAGGTACTTATTTTTTGTAAAACGTTTTGGATACGTATGGCTCGATAGTGCCTTGTTTTTGCTTTATATACTGCTAGACCAAGAAATTCCGTTAGTAAAATAAGAACAAATTATTCTTCAAATTATCTGATTTGAAATCGGAATTTCTTAATAAAAAAAGCTGCGAGATTTGGTAGCATGCGGGGGAAATTTTCAATGTTTTTAAGCACGTAACAGGCAAATCCAGTTAACTGTCACCAGAAAGTTTTAACAATTATTTTTCTTTCAATTAATGACGGAGATGCCATGAATGATACCACGGTTGTCACATTTAGGGGCTTACATGTAATTCCTTAACCCCTTGAAGTGTGGTGATGCAGTCAGTGCATCACATAATTTTAATTCTTAACCCTTCCCACTCTCCGCTGCGGAGACATTCTTAGTTTTTTCAAAATTTGTTTTTGGTACCAGTAATAAAGGAAAATAAAATTCACCTTATTTAATTAGAGCATTTTTGAAATTGCGTACTTGAAGGAAACTGCTTTTTAAAAAGTGGTGCCGATCGAATAAAATTTGTGTAAGAGACTCCGGAGCTTCAATGGTTAATTGCCACATTGGCACCGGTATTTTATAATGAAAATTTCACCTTTATTAAGTACGCCAAAATATGCATTTACTTGTTTAAAATAAATTCTTTTGTAAATGCTGGGGTCAGTAAATTATTTCACTATTTTATGAATACAAGTACCTTACTCCTGAAAGGGTTAATGGACAATCTTAGTAGACTGCATTAAAAAACACATCGGTAGTGTTCGTAATGTATTCCACTATTTACGTACTACATCCTTAGAGGCCTTAACACTAGAACGGCCGTGAGCGGTCATTTTGACCTCTGCCATGTGAATATATTTCGTTAAATAAGAAATTTCATTATAAAATGAATTTAAGAGAAACCAAGAACAAAACATTTAAATAAAAAGGTACTGTTAATAACCAGGGTTCGCACACTCCTTGGAATTTCCAAGGACTCTGGCACCACTATTAAATATAAGAAAATTTAAATTAAAATTTTAAAACACAGAATTCGCAATCCCAACCTTTATTCACAGATTTTGTAAAATTTTTCTGTCATGAAATACTTTGAAAATACTGTTAAAATTTAGTGGTAAAACCGTGCGAACCCTGATAACTGTTTGAAATCAAAATTCTGGCGTGAAATATTTTTTATAAAACTTGACTAAAATTTACGGCTTTTCTAGAGTTAATGCCCCTATTTTTAGAAAAGAAAAGTTGTTTACCTTTCCAAAAAATTTTACAACAATATTTATAACCTCTCCAACGAAATCATTGCTGAGCTACCCGATTACGACGCTTTCGAGCTTGATCACAGAAAAGACCCAAATTATCCGGGATTATAGACGCAGAGCTACTAGAAATTCCTCACACTTGTCTAACTTAAATTTCTGTTTAAACTTCCTAATTAATTCTCTCTCTCTCTCTCTATATATATATATATAAATTTATATAAATATGCAACAATTCATTTTGAATTATTTTTTCCTTAATATTGGTATCTTATATATATTTATATATATACCTAGGTAGCTAAATGTTTTAGCAATATTTTAAATATTATACGCTTTGATCTTTTGCTGCAATAGCGCATAATCTTTGTGTATTATCTATATGATTTCTACTTTGTAGTTATCTGATACCTCTCTTAGGAAATTCCATTAATTTTTTCATCCTTATCATCGCAAGGATTCAATTTATGATTTTTACCTTTCAAGTTATGTATTTTATATGTATTTTCTTGTTGTTATTGTATGATATTGTCCTATATATTTTCAATTTTTAGATTATTATTATTATTATTTTGCTATTGCTTTTCATAATTTTATTCTTTATGAGCTATTCTTTATATATATATACATCAATGTTTGGTAGCAATAAATATTTCTAATAATAGTTTTAATGTTAATATGCTTTAGTCATTTATATTTATATTACTTTGATCTGAGAAGTCAATTGGGATAGCGTTTTTGGTCGTCTTTGCATAGTTATTGTCGTTCTAGGTTTTGGATTTTAGATGCGGTTATTTTATTTGTTCTAAAAAGTCCAATGGTTTCATGCTTTTGTAGTTTTTGCGCTTAGGGTTATCATTATTTGGTTTTGGAAATAATAAAGGTCGTTTTTGAGTATTGCTTCTCTGATTTGTACATATTGTATATAAATTTATATTTCATACTCAAAATACTTAATATTAAATTTAATCAAGACTAATTTAATTTCATTTATTATTGATTTTCATATTATTATATTTTCTTATATTTTGCAATTATTGCATTTTCCAAAAGAAATTTGTATGGCAGTTCTTAGTAAACATCTCGATCCTGGCAAGATACACTAAGCATCTATGCAGCGTAGTGGTCGGTACAGGAACAATAATGGGGTTGTTCCTGGATCGTCATCCAGTGACCATTTATACTCTCCCTCTCGCCCTTTACTTTTTCGTAAGTGTTTAGATGCTCGGTGCAAGACATGTCCATACGCTTCTCAGACACAAATTGTCTCAGATCCTAATTATTCAAGTTTTTGTAAAGCATTTAATGTTATTTATAGTATAAAGTGTAATTTGTGTAACATGAAATATAAAGGTGAAACATCAGGTCCAATTCATAAACGTATCAATCAACATCGTTCAGACTCTAATAAAAATAAAGCAAAAAATATACAGTCTACAGCTGTAATTCAACATTTTCATAAACATCAATTTAAAAATACGACAATTGAAGTCCTTCAAATTCTAAAAAATAAATCAGAACGGCTTTATATGGGGTCATCATACATGAAATATTACAACACAATTTATCCTTATGGACTTAATAGGGAAATATTTAATAGACCTGTCAAAGTCTTTACATCTATAAATAACACTATTGATTATTCTCCAATTTATCCTACTCTTAATCATAATTTAAATTGTAAAACAACACGAAACAAACGTGGAAAGTGTTCATCATCAGTTGTAGTTTCCAAAAAATATATCACTAAACAAATATATGTAATTATATATAACTTATATGTAATTCGTGACTTTTTTTATTTCAATCCATATTAAATTTCGCTTATTTAATATTTAATCAAATTCAAAATTAACTTGTTTTTAAATTTTAGTCTACTCAGGACTTATTAATTGATAATAGTATACCATCTTTATAGTGATTAATATGCATATAAGTTTATTTGATATAACTAATGTTATACTGTATGTATTAAAATTGGGTAATTAGTTTTTATTATTATTCCTCTATACTTTTTAATATTGTTTTATTTTCAACTTTGTGTTCCATGATTAATTATCGGTTTAATGTATTTGATTGTCACAATCATATTTTTTAGCTTTTTTATTGCTAACATGAAGATAATCCTCACACTATATTTGCGATCTTTAGGCAATTGGGAATTTTAGACTCTGACAATCTTCTATAAACATCCATTTTTTTTCCTGTTCATTTTATTAATTTATTATTTTTTATATTGAAAAGTAAGTATTAAAGTTTTTTATATTTTTATTATATATAATTTTTTTATGTTATATATAGCTATATACTATACTAGCAGAACTACCCGGATTCGCCCGTGTCAAATATAAGAAGCCTTCCAGGTAAAATAAATTAAAACGAAATAATACGGCAATCACAATAACTGAAATTTGTGCATTCCCATCCACAAATCGTTATAAAGATAATCAAAAAACATGGCGTTATTGTCTTGCAACCATAGTAAAATCCCTGAGCTTTAATAACAGAATGCACGTTTTCTTTGGCGGGTATAAGAGAAAAATGTGTGATTTTCTTGACAATACGAAAAATAGAAATTCCTCCAAATCGCGCAGCACTTAGTGAAATTCTAGTTTGTATGGTATTATCTACATTATAAAGTAAAAACACTATGCCAGTGCCCATAAATTGTAACCCATAAAATGTGCCATTACTGGAGTTTTTCTAACTTTTAAACATCACACAATTTCATTTTTAACAATGTCGAATAGAAAAAAGTTCTCTCAAATGAAATTTGTTTGAAAATTGTACCTCAGTTTTCTGATTTGTACGAGTATGTTCTCGGTCCTGTTGGACTTTATTAATTAAATACAAAATCTTAATATTGTGAGCCATCTCTATGCAGTTTCGAGGACTCCTATTGTGAGCCATCTCTATGCAATCTCGAGGACCCCTGTTCTCATTCGGATGTACCCAGGTACGATTACTTCAAGTGACTTGTGTACCATATCTGAATTATCGCTTTTGATGTATATTAGTCCCACAGGAGAAACTATCTCACCATTTACTTATTTTATGAGTATGTCATTAAGCATATCTAGAAAATGTTAGAATGAGTTAGATCCATTTTTAGTAGTCTTTTCTAATTGTTTTTTTTTCTTTAAGTAGTTTCTTATTTAATGTGTTTTTAAATCCTGTAAATAAAGTTTTGTTAAGTTAAATATCTCTTTTTTTATTATTAGTTTAGCCTGAGTCTTTTTGCATGATTTATTTCAGGCATTTTGTTCTTCGAAGAAAGGGTAAACTAATTATTCAAAATTATCCGGGTTGGTTTGTAGAAACCGGGGTATGCAGTTACTACCATCAAACCAAGAGGCCATAGGATAGATAAGCGTCTAAAAGTACACAGCGCAGGTCAATAGTTTTTTTTAAAGTGATAGACTTACATGTAGCCGTAGGTCATCACTTGTCTATCCAGGCTAACGATCACATGGACTTCTGGATACAGAAGCCCCGGAAAATACTAATAAAAGTTTTAGGGATGGGGATTACCCAAGTCCTCGTGTAGTCCTTGAGTGGCAGTTTATTATTTTATGACATAGGAAACCGACTCTAGTAGTATATGTCTTAAACTTACCAGCATGGGCTACCCTATACTTTAGTGGTGCTCGTTCCTTGTGAACTTAGGTTATTTTAAAATTTAGGTTACATTCTTTGGGTGAATTTAATGTTATCAAAATTGTAAAATTAAATTAATTAGTTGTATTTTACTTTGGTTATTAGGAGGTTAACTTTATAAATGTGGGAATTAGGCGAGTAAAATATAAGGATTTATAGATTTTTTTTTTCTCTCACTCAATTCTTCTATCATTAAATAAATTTATAGAGTTTACAAATTTTCCTTATGGGTAATTTTTTGTTATTATTATTTTTTTTCTCTCTTTTCGGTTTTGTGTCTGGCAGTGTTCTCCTGTGGCAGGGTAGTGAAAGGTGGCACAAATCTTAAAGGTTAAACAGTCATGATAACAATTATTATAAAATATATGGTGAAAACAAATAATAAGGAAATTTAAAAGTGTATGAATACTAGATTTTATATTTTTTATGATAAAATAGGGTGTATACGTGCTATAAATCTTCATTTATTTTTATCTGTCTGTATGTACAGCAGATGTGCAAAAATACTTAAAAAATATAGAAATATATATTGTATGTTGGAATAAAACAAGCAATTTTGGATAGATACAGAAGGTTTATGAAAATTGAAAAGAAAATTTAGTAAATATTGGAATTTTGTTTAAAATTAATGTTTTATGAAAAAAAAAATAATAAAGAGTGTAATTTATATATATATATATATAAAGAGTAAATATTATACTCAGGTTATCCGAATCTTATTTCATTTTTCTTAACGTAGGATTTATGTATTGCTAATATTTTTCATTGGTATTTTCTTATGTATCAGATACATAAAAAAATTCAAAATGAAATATGATAGTGAAGTAAAGAAAAGAAGTAAATAATAATAATAATCAGAGTATAGAAAAGCATTTGAAATTTATTTGCTTGATTTTTGTCATATAATTGAGTTTTGATACCTATATCTTCTTTTTTCTCTTATTTCTTATACCTCAAAAATAAATAAGTAAATAAATAAAATAATAAACTAATGGGTTAGGGTTTTCGAATATTTTATAATTAAAGGATAAAAATTATTGTTGATCGTTTATGGATTTGATCAGAAATAATGTTAGCGCATGGGAAATAGGTACAGAAATAAAAGGCGAACCAGTTCAGAATTTCAGAAGTTCATATATGAAACTCGTGCACATCTTGCAGAGAGTTCATTAAATAATTCGCAAAAAATTTCAAATATTTCTAAAGCGGATATGGCGAACACTGACAGTTTACTGGGGGTGATAGCACCTTATGATGGGAAACGGGAAAATAACATACAATTTTTTATCGACGAATTCGATCGAGCTGCTGCACAGACAAAATTTGGTAATGGGGTTAAGTTAATAATTTTACGCTCAAAGTTTGTGGGAATGGCACGGGAAAGGTTACAATCTGATATGGAGCTAAATTCGGAGACAGATTAGGCAAAATTTAAAGAGAAAGCTATTCAAACATTTGCGATAAAAAAAAAAAAAAAACTTTTGGAGAATAACATAATGAGTTTTCAAAAATTCAACAAAAGCCAACGGAAATTATAAGCGATTACATCGTAAGATTTAATTTAGTAGCGGCAAAATTTTTTGAAATTTCAGGATTTTCTAGCAAAGCGGATGCAAAAAAAATGTTTGATTTGATGAAATTGCACAGGTTTTCAGAATCAATCAAACCGGATATTGCTCTTGAAATACGGAAGAGAGGCACTAATAAATACAAAGAGGCAACTGAATTAGCATTAACCATAGAGGATGCGTTTGTATCGGTGAAACATGAGGAATTAAATGCGATTAGCACAAATGCAGCAACGATGGAATTTTGTGAATCACTATTAAAAAAAAAAAAAAATGAAGCGCAAGCTCATGAATTAATACAGTTAAGGAGTGAACTGGAAAAACTAAAAGTTCAAGAAAAGGGGAAATTACAAAATAATTCGAGAAATAATTTAAAATATTGCAGCATTTGTAATTTAAGGAATCATGACACTGAATCATGCAGATATAATGTGAGGAATAAAAGGCAATATAGGGATAATAATTATCAGTGGAACTTCCCAACCCACAGACAAAATATGCAGGGATTTGTAAATCCCAATAATGAAAATCGTAATTTTCAGGGGTACGGGAATGTAAACAATTGGAGTTCTCCCCTTCCCAACAACAACAAATGGGTCAAAATTATGCTTTTAATTATTTTCAGCAGGGATATCCTGCAAGTTATCCTAATTATGGGTATGGTAATTATCATCCAAATAACAATTACAACCAAAATTTTCAAAATGGACAGGTGTCCAAAAATCCTGGCCAACCAAAATCCAGGACAACCCCCCCCCCCCCCCAGGAGTATCACAGAAATTCAAATAGTGGACATACTAGAAAGAATGTAACAGATAAACCAGGGGGTCGAATAATAACGGGAAAAAAACCACCTTCGGGAAACGCATAGAGGGATCTGTGGATAGTAGTGGAAATGGGCAGGAATTCTCGCACAGATCCCAAGAAACTAAAGTTATAGCAAGCGTTAATTACAAGCAAACTGATAATGTACCAATGATTAATTTTACAATTGAAGGGGAGATAGTTTCAGCACTGGTGGATAGTGGCAGTTCAATCTCCTTAATTTCACCAGATTTGTTTGGAAAATTAAAAGAGAAAAAGATGAAATTTAAATATTTGGGGAATAATATTAGAATTCAATCATTTAGTGCACACTAATTCCCTTCAAACATTGCGTACAATTTACATTTAAATTACAGAATGCATTCACTTTGGGAACTTTTTATGTAACTGAAAATAATTTCATGGGTACATACAAAATATTATTGGAATGTGACTATTTACGAAATAATCACATTATTCTGGATATGAAAGAAAAGCAGTTAAAGTTAAAAAATATTAAAATTTCTTTAAATCATTTTGAGAATAAGTTGCCAGGTCATGAAATAAATATTATTAATAGCGAGGAAGTAGAAACTTCGTGCAATACAGGAAGAGTTCATGAAAATTATATCTCGGTAAAATCAGTTAACAAAATCTATATTTCGCCAGGACAAGAAAAGATAGTTTCTTTAATTTGTCTAGACTTTTTGGAAAAAGGTACTATGGTTTTGTTTGAACCGAATATTAATAAAGTAGGTATTGAGTGTTATCACTCTGTGCATGAACTGTCAGACAGTAGAATCATTCATGTGGTAATGGGGAATAAGTCGGATAAAAAAATTATTTTACAGAAAGGAAAACAATTATGTACCTTAAGTTTGGATTTTGAGTGCGAAACCGATAAGATTCCGGAGAATATTACAGACGGGAATGTGCATCAAATTAATACTTTAAATATTGATGAGTTTCACAAACTGAGGGAAGCGGAACTTACAGAGGGAGATTTCGATCTCAAGCATCTTTCGGCGGAACTTCAGGAAAAGATGGGGACAGTTTTAATGCAACATGCCCATGCGTTTTCCAAATCATATAAAACTTTAGGACAAACATCTCTAGTCGTACCGCGTATAAAACTGTCTCATGATTTTCCCATTCAAGCTAAACCATACAAGAATTCGCACACGATAAGACAGTATGCACAAGGGGAGCTAAAGAAATTATTAGAGACAAATATTATAGAGAAGAGTACGTCACCGTATGCTTTTCCGGTACTTTTTGTAAAGAAAAAGTTGGCAACTAAAGATAAACCTAAGTATCGTTTAGCATGTGATTATCGTTTACTTAATGCAATTCTGGAAGGATATGCTTACGCTATACCAGACATACACGAGCTATTACAGAGGATGAGCGGGAAAAAGTATTACACGGTTCTCGATTTGCATAGCGCGTTTTTTCAAATTAATTTACGACCGGAAGATAAAGAGAAACTCGCGTTTATTACTGAACATGGGAAGTATCAACCTGTTCGTTTAAATTTCGGGTTAAAAGTGAGCCCGACTACTTTTGCTGAATTAATTGACAAAGTTTTGGGTCATTTTAACAAAGATAAAGTTAGTTATTTTATTGACGATTTGACTATCGCTTCAAACACTACCGAACGAATGATAACTCTTCTCGAAGAAGTTTTACAAACTCTTATACAAAATAACCTTACAGTTGAACCTAGTAAGATGCAGGTATGC
The DNA here is from genome assembly GCA_963932465.1 of Maratus speciosus. NCBI lineage: Eukaryota > Metazoa > Arthropoda > Arachnida > Araneae > Salticidae > Maratus > Maratus speciosus. Next base: position 134,384,887 of record OZ010794.1, read on the forward strand.
AAAACAGAAATTGAATTTCTTGGGTACAAGGTAAATGAAAACGGTTATTCACCCTCCAACAAAAATATAGATAAGACTGAAAAATTAGCAAAACCCCAAAATAAAAAAATGAGTTAAGTCTCTACTAGGTCTTGCAAATTATTTTCGGTCACTAATACGCAGATATTCGGAGATAGTGGACCCACTGGTCGAACTGACTAAAGAAAAAGTGAAATTTCACTGGAGTGAAGCGGCAGAAAAAGAGTTTTTAGCGATTTAAAAAGCTATTATTGAAAACCCGACGCTTAGACCTCCGGATTTTAATAAACCATTTTTTCTTATTACCGACGGATCGAAAACGGCGATATCTGCAATTCTGGCTCAAAAATATGGTGAGGAATTTGTACCTATACAGTTTTATGGGCGTAAATTAAAAGACTCAGAGAAAAGATATCCTAGTATTAAATTCGAACTCCTAGCCATTCATGATGCTTGCATTCATTTTGAAAAGTTTTTGCTAGGGAGAAAATTTACTATCCTTACGTATTCCAAGGCTCTAACTTACCACCTTAACTTAGAACAACAAAGTGATATTGTGGCTAGGTGGATCTTGAGGTTAGCGGATTTTGATTATGAAATTGAGTATTTAGAGGGAGAAAAGAACCCAGCGGATTATGTAAGTCGATTTATTAACTCAATCAGTACTCAAAATGAGCTTTAAAATAAGTTATTTACAGTAAATTTTAATCTCTCGGAAGAAAAGATAAAAGGGTGGCAACGGCAAGATACAAAACTTCTGACAATAATTCAGAAAATTGAAAATGATAAACAAAATCGTATTACAAAAAAAATTGAACTAAATGAAAATCAAGTATCTTAATATTGTGAGCCATCTCTATGCAGTCTCGAGGACTCCTACTGTGAGCCATCTCTATGCAGTCTCAAGGACTCCTACTGTGAGCCATCTCTACGCAATCTCGAGGACCCCTGTTCGCATTCGGATGTACCCAGGTACGATTTCTTCAAGTAACTTGTGTACCATATCTGAATTATTGTTTTTGATGTATATTAGTCCCACAGGAGAAACTATCTCACCATTTACTTATTTTATGAGTATGTCATTAAGCATATCTAGAAAATGTTAGAATGAGTTAGATCCATTTTTAGTAGTCTTTTTTAAATGTTTTTTTTTCTTTAAGTAGTTTCTTATTTAATGTGTTTTTAAATCCTGTAAATAAAGTTTTGTTAAGTTAAATATCTCTTTTTTTATTATTAGTTTAGCCTGAGTCTTTTTGCATGATTTATTTCAGGCATTTTGTTCTTCGAAGAAAGGGTAAACTAATTATTCAAAATTATCCGGGTTGGTTTGTAGAAACCGAGGTATGCAGTTACTACCATCAAACCAAGAGGTCATAGGATAGATAAGCGTCTAAAAGTACACAGCGCAGGTCAATAGTTTTTTTAAAAGTGATAGACTTACATGTAGCCGTAGGTCATCCCTTGTCTATCCAGGCTAACGATCACATGGACTTCTGGATACAGAAGCCCCGGAAAATACTAATAAAAGTTTTAGGGATGGGGATTACCCAAGTCCTCGTTTAGCCCTTGAGTGGCAGTTTATTATTTTATGACATAGGTAACCGACTCTAGTAGTACATGTCTTAAACTTACCAGCAGTTTGCTTTCGCGTAATATTCAATAATTAAATTGACAAATGAAATTAAAACGCCAAAAATAAAATAAAATAAAACACGAATTTAACAGATATCAAATCAAACTACTCAAAATAACCTGATAAGTATGTAAAATTCAAATGGGAATTTCGTTCAGGGTGCATATAACTTGAATTCATCAGAACGGATTTTCATGCAACTTGACCTATTAGTTTTTTAGGGAAGATTTTAGTGCGTAACATATTGTTTTCCGTTGCTTAGTCATAGAATTATAGGGGAAAGTTGTATAATCATGTGAACCCAATTATGAAAGATTTGTCTTATTAGCTGAATGAAAAATGCAGAAATATTTTTATCTCTAAGTATATTGACGGGTTTATCTTCGGTAATGTGGCTGTACGATAGGGTATTCTTATTTTAGTGAGTGTGCCTGACACCTATTATGGCATGCACTTTTGTTTAAAACAATATAGAATGACTTATGTTTTAAGCGACTACCTGGCATGCAACTTGATTACAAAATACTAACCTGCAAATGCTTCTGGTGCTTCTCCAGTTCCCTGCTCAACAACGCGAAACTTTCTGACACATTTTCTGACTCATTAAACGTAAAGGCTTAAAATTTGTAGGCCTGACTATTAAAGCGATTTGGAATTGAAATGAGTTTTTCCCTTTTCCATAAATAAATTACTTATCGAGTTATGAGCAATTGTGGTTGCGTGACGGCCGGTTTTTATCCTTTATTGCACTGTTGAGTCCGAAATTCAGCTCAAAACACCAACTGAAAGATCTTATACCTTTACCAACAAATGGAAACTATCTTTCGATTACATAGTTTCTAAATAAGAACTCCTGCCAATTTCATGCGTTTCCGAACAAAAATTAATTTAAAAAATATGTCAGAAAATAGCTCCTTTTGAATTTTAGAACAGCCTTAACTTGAAGTTTATGAAAAAACTCACATTTTTAGTTTTAATTTTGGAACTCGCGAAATTTAAATTCAGAAAAAGGATGTTCTTTTGAAACATTGTTGTAATTTTTTTAACTTTTAAAATTAAAATACATGTTTTCTTTGGCGCGCGTAACAGAAGTACACAATATCTTCACAATACGCGGGGAAATGCAAAAAAATACATCCAAATGAGGCAGTAGTTACTAAAATTTTATTTCTAAAATTTGAAATTTTATTGAAATTAAATCTACAATGATTAGATGAAATGATGTCATTTTCCATAAATTTTAAATCAAGACATCTGTCAAGATTTTTTTTTGAAAATGTAAATAACCGCTCTCTTTTTGCTATAAATCACAGAAAATGCTAGCACTGAATCTAAACCAATACAACACTTAGCGATAACGTATAGCTATAAGATATGGCTGTAGTATACAATCGAAGTAGTAAGCTAAATATAGGAGCCATTTGTTTACAATGAGTTTGATTACGCGTTGAAAAGATTTGATAGAATGTGACGTCATACCTAGCCTTTTCTTTCTTTTTCTTATAATGTTTTCATGAAATTTGACTGTTTGTATTAAAATAAATGTTTAAAAAAAAAAAAAAACATTCAAATTGAGGTGCTACGTTATTTCCCCGCTCTTATAGTTAAAGATTTTATTTTATATACAAAAAAAATGTAAATTTTCTGTTTAGAATGGCGTCAGTATCAAACACGCAAAAATATAGCAAAAAATCTGAATTTTTATTGGCTAATAAAACAAAGTACTCGAGTTAACATTTTTTTTTAATTATTGAGCAGTTTTTTAGATGTGTGGCAACAGGAAAGAAGCTATTGAATTTGAAAATTTAAAATGAGATATTTCTATAATGTTAAATTATGAAAGATGATAGAAAAAAGGGATAAATATTGGTCTGATGATTTTTTAAAGGTGACAGGGATCTATTCCACGTTCTAAAGCCTATGTACAGCAAGTTTCGTGCAAATCGGTCAAAAATTAAAGATTTGTATAAAGGACATACACACAGAGAACGGCTTTTATATATATAGATATTATCAATGTTATAAAATTATTTAATTTCTCAGTGCAGATTAAATGGGTAAGGTAATAGAATATATTGAAAGTATTTTATTAACATTTAATTAATTTAATTTTTTTAATAACCATATATAATATGGAATTATTTATATATTATGATTTGTGTGGTAATGCAGTTGATATATCTTAAATTCATTAGCTTTTATTAGGTTCATCTTGTGACATTTGAATAATAATAATAATAGTTTTAAAATAACATAATAGATGGACAGCACAAAAATTTTGTCTTTTAATGTTTCTATTAGAGTAATAATTTAAATTTTTTACACCAGGTGGTATTGAACGCTGTTATTGGCAATATTGGAAAATAGAAATTAAACAATTTAAAAGCGTTTTAGGTATTTTAATAATGTAATTATTTTCTATTTATATTATATTAATTGAACATATCACGGTATTTCAAAATAAATTAACTGAATCAATAGGTTTTAATTTCAGTGTTAACTTAACTGTTTAATTCACCTTAATCTTGTCGTGCTTTTGGATACCATGTGCAGAAGGATATTTTGAAAACAACTGGGATTTTATTCGGTATGTTGTGTAATATTTCTATTTTTTATGCTATAAAATAAATATTTAAAAGGTTGTATTGTTTTTTTCCATTTCATGCCATTTGATATTATTATATTTTCATCTTGTATCTATTCTCTTGGTCATATTGGTTGTTTGTGTACAAGAGAAAAAAAAAATTCCAGCTTTTAGCTTTTTTTCTCAGAGAAAACAACCGATTTGCTATTGAATTCTGTACTCTTGAAAACGTAATTCAATATATAAGTTTTTCAATATTTTTCGGTATCCATATTCTTTTTTTTCTTCCATATTAATTCTTGTAATTAAGTATAAGGCTTTTATTTTATACATACAGCTGTATATTATAGGCTTGTGATATCCATTTTTATTGTCATTTCATTCACAATATTGCGGTTTTTGATGATGGTCGGTAATGTTTAATTACTGGTTATATACAGGGTGTTTCTAAACTCATGGTACAAACTTTAAGGTTAGGTAGAGCACACAGTAACAATCATTTATTGTATAGAAATGTATGGGACCAAGTGACGCATTAAGGTAAAAACACCAAGGGGGGCAATTAGGCCCCTTTTTTAATTTTCAAAATTTCTCATTCATACCAGAAAATTTTTATGCTATCCATTTCTTGACATTTCATAATTACTTAACACTAAAATTCTTCTTTGAAAATTTTTGGTATGAAATCGAAATTTTTGAATAAAAAAAAAGCGCAAAACTGGCAAACTTATCAAATGAAATACATGAATAAAAAAGATAAAATGTTTATTTACAATGTAGTTTACATGTAAATAATATTGCATAAAATAATATTAAAATAAGTGTTCAAAATTGCGCCCACCAACTGTGATACATGCTTCGCAGCGTCGGTGGAACGAATGGCGTACACTTCTAAAGATGTCAGGCATTTCCCGCACACGTGCAGCAGCTTCCGATATACGAGATACTAGATTTTCGTCAGAGTCAACTAGAGTCTCATAAACAAGACTCTTCAGATGTCCCCATAAAAAGAGATAGAGGTTCGATAAATCGGGAGATCGCGGTGGCCAAGGAACTGCTCCACCACGCACAATCCATCGCCTCCCAAATGTGGCATTCAGGTAACCTCGCACATCAGTGGTGAAGTGCGCGGGCGCTCCATCATGTTGAAACCACATCCGGTTACGAATAGCGATCGCAACATCTTGCAGCAGTTCTGCTAAAACCTGTTGCAAAAAAATAAGGTAACAGCGACCATCCAGCCTGTTTGGTAGCAGGTATGGGCCAATCAAATAATTATTAACAATACCCGCCCACAAATTCACAGAAAATCGTTGTTGATAAGCATGTGGCCGAGTTGCATGCGGATTATTGGTTGCCCAAAGGTAAAAATTGAGCGCATTAAATACACCCTCGCTTGTAAATATTGTCTCATCTGTCAATAGAATATGAGCAGTGAAGTCTGGCTGCAATACATGTTGCTGCAAAACCCACTGGCAAAAGTTCAACAGCAGAAGATAGTCATCCGGATTCAAAGTTTGTACACGTTGAAAACGGAAGGGATGAAATCGATTTTCATTTAACACTCTCCAAACGGTCAGATGACTCACACCTAAATTCTGTGCAACAGCTCTTGTACTTGATTCGGGCCTTTCACTCACAAAATTCAAAATATTTTCTTCCAGGCTTGCACTGTGTACACCTCTTTCTCGCCCAGTTTCCTGTCTGGTGACGTGGAAAGAACCTGTTTCAGAAAGCTGACGGTGTAAGCGCTGAAACATTCTATCATCAGGTATTCTTCGGCGAGGAATCTGCTCCTGACACATTCGTAGGGCAGCTCTGGCGTTGCCATTTGCACGACCTACATGAAATGCATGTCGGCTTTTTCGGCATATCTAGTCTTCGATGGCGAACGACAGCACAATTAAAAATGGCGATTTCTTCTACTTGAATGCATGGTATTGAACAGCGACCAGTCACTTACTGCCTCTACCGGCAGTGGAATCAACCAAAAACTCCATTTCTATTTCAAAAAATTTCTATTTCTATATTCAATTCAAAAAATTTCGATTTCATACCAAAAATTTTCAAAGAAGAATTTTATTATTAAGTAATTATGAAATGTCAAGAAAAGGGTAGCATAAACATTTTCTGGTATGAATGTGAAATTTTGAAAATTAAAAAAGGGGCCTAATTGCCCCCCCCCACCTGTGTTTTTACCTTAATGCGTCACTTGGTCCTATACATTCCTATACAATAAATTATTGTTACTGTGCGCTCAACCTACCCTTAAAGTTTGTACCATGAGTTTAGAAACAGCCTGTATAAAAGAGTGAGTGGAATATAGTGTTACCAGGTGTCCCGCGTAATCAGGGTTCTAAATGCTCTCGACAGCACTAATTTCTTAAGGTTTATATCGCCATCTTTAATTGCAGATAAATCTGCTATTAAATAAGGCGAAGAAAATTACTTAAAAATACTGGTGTCCAGAGCGTTTGGAGCCCCGATTTACGTGGGATACCTAGTAACACTATGTTCCACTCACTCTTTTATAAATACAACATCACTAAATGCTAAATTTGAACCAGAAATGAAATTTTGATATTGTTACCATTTAATGACTGTTTTCATTTTTATCTATAAGTACAGGCACATTCACTGGTTATCGCTTTTTTATAATAATGTATATGTGTCTGTGCACAATGTCGACATATACATAACGCAGTGCTGTTTTGAATGCTGTTTTGAAGTTGTTGTAGTCCAATTAATTTTTTATAGTAAGTAACAATATACCCATTTATCAGACATATTATTATCTAAATGTTATAAATGTCTTATGATTTTGCGATTATATATTTACTAATAGGCATTAAAATGTAAAATTAGAAGGCACTACCGTTTTGCCTTATTTTCAGAATAACTTTGGCTGGCACAAAGTTAGACATAGGTTTATTGTTTAATGATAAATACTGTATAATTTTGTGGTCATAAAAACTATGTGAAATAATTATTAAAAAAAAACAAAAATAACTATAATATCTGATGGTTATACGAAAATATCATTTTCTTGTCAAAAATTCACCATATGTGCACGTATATTATGTATGAATGCCGAAAGTGTGCATTGAATATAACGTGTAAATGCATCTCACTCAAGATGTAGCACTTTACTTTACCCTGTCACTGGGTCCACATTTTACAAATATTAATCCTTTCTAGTTTTTCAAATCGTTTACTAAAGAAAACAGTATGATAACTGCCATATCAGTATCTATAGAGATTACAATAATATTTCTAAATCCAGACACTAAAGCAAGGTGAGCGCGATGACGTACATAATTCGTGTATTCAACTATTTCAGATAATGTTCATTTTGTAATTCTTGAGACATGAAAAGTTCTTTCTTGTTTTCCTCATCAGAGAGAAACTGCTTTCATATTCGTACTGGGTGTCCAGGAGTATGTAACTTTTATAGCGTTACCAACAGTCATATTTTTCGTTCATTTCTTTTTATTGAAATCTGCCTGTACGTATCAAATGCAGGATGTAGAATCTCGTATTATTTTAGAAAACAGATTCTTTGCTAGTTGTCCAAATAATTGAAGATCCTGCGGTAGTTTTGAACAAAGCACATTATGCCAATAATATTAACAATGCCATCATTTGCATTCTTTCAGCAGTCACAATTTTGTCATAACATCCACCAGTTTTATTTTTCAGTTTTTCGCATTAAACCATCAAGTGTTGCTAAGGATTATGGAAGATGCTCTAGGTGGTGGTTGGAAAAGACAGTTCTCATACCGAAATTTCTTCGCTCTGCAGTGATTGTCATCTGAGCAAACAGATTTCTTTCTGCCTAGGCAAAAAACTCTGATTTATTAAATTTTGCACTCTGTTTCTACTTAAAGTCAGAAAATGTCTTTAGCTTCTTTATCTTTGGAAGTTTGAAAAACCTGTCTGGCTTTGAGTCTTCAGGCAGGTATAGGCGGAGTCTTCAGACTGATATTCTCTCTTAAAGTTTGGTAAGCTTCTTCACCCATCTAATGAGCTTTGGCCTTGTCTTTGACAATTTCTAGATTTGTCATTGCTACAGCTGATTCTATTACCATGTCTAGATTTAGCCATTCGTTGGTAATCGAATTCTGTAAATATGAGATATCAAGTTCGTCTTTCTGGATCGTGCTCTAAGACAGATCTCGATGTAGAACTAATTTTGGTTCTTTCACGAATCGTGTGACGAAATGAAGCCCTGATATCAAAAATATCTCTCGACGACTGTGGCAGGTCTTTGACTGAACCTAGTTGTACCTTTTGACCCCTACAAGTCTTTACTTATTGTCTCTTCAATCGCTCAGTTAACCCATTACCCGCTGGTGTTGCGTTCACGCAACGGTCAAAATAAATGCGCATTTTTAAGTTATTTACATGCCCACCACTATTTTTTAACAAAAAAAAAGGGTCTTTCTGAAAGGCTATAAAATTTTAAGATCATATAAAGCGAAAATTATCTTTCAGAATTTCCGGTGGCAAACGAAGTTCAGCTAAAAAGTTGAACATTTCAACAGTATAGTTTTGGCGGTTAATAGGTTAATATAATATCATGCAAAACCAAGAAAATCTTTCAATGAACCGTTTATCGGAGGTCCAATATGGCGTCCATTAGTTACTCTGTTTTTGAATATATCATGGATAAATGTCAATCTGATGTTGTGGTGAATAAAAAAAAATATAATTTACCAAGCCCGCAGGCATGAAACCACACGAGCCACTGGCTCAACGACGGCGACCATTTTCCAATATGGCTCCCATAAGTTACCCTAGTGTTGAATGTATCATGGATAAATGACATGCTGTTGTTGTGGTGAATTAAAAAAATGTATGGTTTACCAAATCCACCGATATGAAACAACTCGAACCACTGGCTCAACGACGGCGACCATTTTCGGATATGGCGCCCATAAGCTACCCTGGTTTCGAAAATATCATGGATAAATGAGGTGCTATTGTTGTAGTGAATCCAAAAATATATAGGTTACCAAGTCCGTTCACATGAAACCACACGAGCCCTTGGCTCAACTACTGATAGGAGGAAAGTTATTTTATTTGAATTTAATTCATGAGGAGTCAAATAAGCAATTTCCAGAGAGTTGTGAGATTTTGTTCTTATCTGGGCTGTCCCTTCAGGATTAGCTTTGATCTTTTGATTGTAGCTGTGGTATACTCGCGTGGATGATTCTCAGTAATATTAATGAGGCTATCTTGTTGGCATATTTTTTTATGGCGCGAGTATAGCTCGATCCTCCATTGTTTCATAATGTTCTTTGTATAAGCAATTTCGAAAGGCGTCATCAGTTAAGCCATACTTGACAACCTCCAATTAAACTTTCGTAAAATACGAATCATTTTAAACCAGTTTAAATAGGTTTCTAACTATAAATTATTTTCCGTGCATCATTATATGTTTAACTTCATTTTTCTACATTTAACTTATTTGATATCGTTCATTTAAAAAAACTCAGGTTCAAAACAGGTTTAATCTTTGCCAATTAACCCTCATCTTACGGAAGATTGGTGATTTGCAGGTATGGTTAAGTCTCCATTTCAAAGAATATATACATAAAGGTAAACTCCGTGACGTATAAAATCCATAAAGGATCATAGTTCATGTACCGAATTCTGCTTTTTGACCACAGGCCCTGAGGATTTATATATTTATAAATTTCAGCATTGTCAAATCCGGAGGTTGGCCTTGGTGGGGTTATTTCTTTCCACAATATATGTTGTATCAAATTATCCCCTGGAGATTTTTGAGATTTTCTATTTATTTATTATCCGAAATTGTACCCCACCCTCTCCCGTGCGATAACTCCATTATCCCTGTTCCTGGAGAATTCCTTGAAGTAAAGGGCCTATTTAGTTCAATATTACACCCGGGACAAGTGGTCCACTAACGCGGAAGTCCCACTTGTTTAATTCCCGAACCTGGTAGCTATTATTTTATCGACCACGAGGCGATAAAAGATTTAGTGTACATTGTCAAAATCTGGAAGAAAACTTCAGGCAAGTAATGTGGTAGCGCAGAACGGCAATTGTTCCACCACCTTGCGTTAAATATTCGTCGCCACAGAGCAACTCTAGGTCATTTAGTAATAATAAAAAATGAGATGATTGACTTACTGCTATGAATAACTGTCTTTGCATCTAGTGGAACAACTTCTGAAACACATGGTTACGTTTTATACTATATCTCAGATGTGTTTTATAAAAATTCCCTACTGTTCCACTAGATGCCGACCTAGTTTTTCAAAGCAGTAATCCAGACATCTCATTTTCAATTATTACTGGATGCCTTACTGTTGCTCTGAAGCGACGATCTACCGGCATTTCGAATTTCAACCATCGTATATAGACCATACCTAGACCATACCTAGATACCCATCTCAAAGTTTGAAAAGATGTTTGTGGAAATCTCATTGTTCTGGATCTACACGCTTATTATCTTTCAATGAAATTGAAGTGTTGCCGCAAATAATTTCTCTTGATTAATATATAAAATATTTCAGTGTCTAAAGTGTAAATTCACTGAAAATGATGTAACACGGGCGCAATATTAGTAACAAATTTAGCTGAAAAATGAAATTCCTCATTTTTAATAATTATTTTAACACTAGAACGCCCGGAAATTTTACTCAAGTTTCATAAAAATATTTTACACCAGAATTTTTATTTAAAATTACTTAACTGATTTATTTGACGTATATCTGCTTTTTTAAATTTAACTTATGTTGTGAAAGAATTGACATTTAATCATATGGTCGGAGTCGAATCGACTCCTTCCGGACGTTCTAGTGTCAATTTGACGTCTTTAAAAATGTATAATATTTAAAAATAATTGAACGAAAGAAATATGAAATGTAGCCTATAATTATTTGTAAGAGAAATTGATTTCTAGAAATTTGAAATATGCTAATCAAAAAACTACAGATCAATCCGCCAAGTAGTTTTTGAGTTATCCTTAGAAAGTGATTCACATTGCAATCTGTTTTGCGACAAATAAAAATGAATTTAAGATTACGAGTTTCAATATTTAAACTTGCATGAATCCTAAATTTCTTAATTAAATGACTCCCCTATTGGTATACAATAAATTTTAAGGAAATGTGACTTAATCGTGTGTAGTATATGTTATGTTTCATTTAATAAATAAAACTTCTGATGCAAAATATATTTTATTGTTCCTTAGATTGTACGACGGGCAGAACGGCAATATGTCTAGTACTGAAAATTCATGCTAGAAACAGAGTTTGATATAATTAAGTCTGGAGGACGCGCAACGTGCCTGATAGGACCGGAGTGCGTAGGGTTTTTACAATTGTCACCACTATCTTTTTAAAAGTAATCTTCAACTTATTTTATCACAAAATTCTCTCCGATTAAATAAGGTGAGGTTTACTACTTGGTTTTATTAGAGACAAAGTAAAAACCATTCATACAATGGGTATGCGCGCGTTCTCCCGGGTCAAACGTACTCCAGCGAGTGTCAAAATCAGTTTTTGATATATTTAACTCTGGACAGCATTATTTCACGAACGGAGATAAATCCCAATATTTCACAGATCGGCTTGTAACTTCATTTTTACTTGAAATCTTCATTGGTTGTTTTTTCTGGTATAAATAAAAATGATTTCCCGAATAGTATTTCAAAATTATCAATTAAGGCATACATTTTAAACTTGTAAATTTCAATTACACTCTTAATTTTACCTTTTTATATACTAATTAACTAATATTTAACTTTTATTTTAACCCTTATCGACGCGTAGTAATTCTGTTTATAAACTGATGAAATAATGGACCGACACCAGAATTTATAAACGAATTTTTTAGAAAACACGAATTTTCTTTTTTTCACCTACATTATAAAAATAGAATTTTAATTAAATATTCTTGGTGCCGTTTGTTAGTTTTGGAATTAAAATTAGGTGTCCTTTTTTAAGGACACCGTCCTCGAAAGGGTTAAACAAAATTTATTACTTAGTTTATATACTACCGTTAGACTTTTTCCTTCCAATAGCTCATTTATTATAACACAATCATCTACAGACTGGGCGTAAGGCTGATGACAACTCAGAAACCCCTTAAAGTATTCACACTGTTAATCACTGTTACTGGGATCGTACGCATCGAAGGTTTCAGGCATTTTAGTACCAGAAATTTTATAAACTACTGGTTGTTATATCTGAAAATAGAATTTTTTTTTTCATATAATAAGGCATATATTACTTTACAAAAATTCTGTTAAAAGGTCCCTGAAAGTGCTTGAAGCGTATGAACCATGTGTTAAGCATTGCGATCGAAGCAGTCGACTGTTTCTTTGACCCTTTCGAGTGTGGTCTCCTTAAAAAAGGACACCTAATTTTAATTTAAACTGACAAATGCACCAAGAATATTTAATTAAAATTTTCCTTTTATAATGTACGTGAAAATATTCGCACTTCATCAGTTGCGTTGGAGCTCTGTTGTGAGGTAGACGTAAGAGGTGCTTGCTCCATCGCATGTTATATTTTTCGCAGTGTGAATGGCAAGTGTGGCGGTTCGTTAGAATAGTTTTCGCTCGCTATTTAGTGCTGCATTATGACGGCTACAGATGATCAAGATTATTATATTAAGGAAGTTATCGACAAAATATGTAATGGAACGTTAAACAGCAATTTCAAGGACCAGTTTGACAGATTTTCTTCAAATTTTGAAGACTATGCTAAAACTATATTAGGTGATTTCTACACATTTGTGGATCAATATATTTTGGCCATTAAGGCTAAGGACGGCTATTCTGCTTCTGCTTCAGAGCAAGAAGAGGTAAGGAAAACTTGCCTTGATGCTTTTACTTTGCTTAAGGAGCCAACCCATGATAATTTGTTAAATTCAGCTATCTTTAGTTTTTTCTGCTCTATTAAGTATAAGAAAACTCCTAATTTTTTTCTTACTAACACTAATCTTAAAAAAGAAATTTTTAACGCTGTTAAGAAAGGAGTTAAACGACCTATTTCGGAGGAGAGTTCTCCTATCCCACTTAGTAATAAATATAAAAATATCGCTAGCGAAGTTAACCTAACTGAAAATGTGGATATGGATGAATCAAATGTTAGTGAAAATACACAGGACACTGTCAAAGTTAAAAAATCTGTTAACCCTTTCTACGTCGAAGTCGACAGCAATTGGGCGATGGTTGCCCATGAAATTACGGAGTTAAATTCAGAAAAACTCAAAATAACGCTAAAAGGCGAACGCATTGTTATACAATGTAACTCTGATAAGGACTTTAAATCTACTCAGAAATGGCTAGACCAAAACAAAAAGAAATATACCACTCTTGATCCTAAAGAACTTCGACACAAAAAATATGCATTAGGAGCCTCCCCTGTTACACCGATACTAACATTATTGAAGATAGTCTCAGGGAGCATGGTTTCGCAGTCACTAGGGCTGCCATGCTTAAAAATCGTAAAACTGGCCAACCAATGCCGATATACATGGTAAATGTTGTAGCTCGTAAGAACTTTGAAGAAATTTACCAAATTAACAATATACATTATATTTTTGTTAAGATTGAAGCTTTTACTAGCAAAAATCGTGTAAAACAGTGTTAGAAATGTCAAGGTTACGGTCACGCATCAGAAGTGTGTGGCTTCGATGCTAAATGTGTAAAATGCGGAGATCTACATTTAAGTACAGATTGTCACCACATGGGGCGTATTAAACCCACTTGTGCCAATTGTGGACTCGGACACCCAGCGAATTTCCGCGGTTGTCCAAAAAATCCCTAAAGACCAGAAAATAAACAAAACCGTAAAACAAGTAATAGCGTCAGCAATCTATCCCAAGAAACCCAAATCTTAGAGGATATATTTAAGAATTATAATTATACCAAAAATACTAAAGACTCTGAACCATCAACTAGTAATGTAGAATTAAACTCTGATAACAATGATAGTACTACCGCAAACACCCATTCCTCCCCTACTATTGAAAATTCTGATGCTCCTACTAATTACACCAATGATATTAAAGGCATTCTTAATACTTTAAACGAAGTTAAACAAATCTTTCAAATCACTAAATTCCTAAAATGTATAAAGAACATCTCAACTCAGACTAAGAAACTCGATAATCCGATGCAAAAACTGATGGTTATATTAACTGAATTTGATAAACTTGCAAGTCATATCAACATTAACGAAGATTAAGCTCTTCATGTGCTAAACTTTTTGCCTTCTTTTTGTTGGGTCGTTTGTTTAAAAAAAAATAAAAATAAATAAAAATAAAAACTTCTATTCTAGTATTTTATGCTCTTCTCATGATATTACTCTTATTACTTCCATTCCCATGTTTAATTCACCTCAAATTACTAGACTGGATGGACGCCGTCCTCTTGCTGTCGTTTGATCCCTTCGGCTTTTGCACTTATCTGTTTTTTTTTTTAGTTTGAACTCTCCTCACTGTAGCTTTTTCTTACATTTTTATTCTTTTTACTTACAGTAATTTAAATTCTCTTGTAATTATGTATATATTTAGTTTTGTTTCTTTTCTTCACTGTGTTAAACTTTTTTACTTAACAAGCTATATTTAATGTATGGTCTCTGAATTGAGTCTTTTTTTTATGGGGCTTCCTTTGGTAGCTTTTTCGCCTGTCCTGGACATATATGTGGATCATATGGAACATTTTTTTTTTCCTACTAGTTATACTAACAATTTTTTCTTTTAAAAATTGTCTATCTTTTTAGCTTTTACTCTCTATTTTTCGTGGCTACTAGCCGCGTTTAAACGCTCTTTTTTCTAAGGCTCCCATTGCATAGTAACACGATTTACTCTTAGCCTGGATGTAAAGTTGCAAAGCAACTAGGGAATCCATACACCTTTATTGTTCCATTGTTCCAGCAAATTCATATTTTCTTACAAGCCATTATTCATCACTGAATGTTTTCTGGTTTGGATTGTAATTGAGTTGTTGTCCTTTCATCATGTTTCAAAACGTAAAAGATGCGGCTGAGCTCTACTATACAGCACGATCGTGCTGTATGATATGTAATTTTGATGAAATTACCCATTGAGTCTGTTATGTTTAAAAGACACAGATGTCATTATATTGGCGCGATTTTTCCCACGCCAATTCGGGAACAACTTCAACAGCACAAACAATAACATCCGCGTTACAATATCAAGCAAAATAACGACACTTTGGCGCCAGTTAAATACCTGTTGCGTATATGACATTGGCGTGAGAAAAAAATCGCGCCAATATGGGGCGTATATGACATCTGTGCCGTTTAAAATTACCGATTGAAAATTTAAAAGATACTTCTTAGTTATGCCGTTGACGAAATTACTGTCGCGAAATTGTAAGATTAAATGCCAATAATGGTTGCCATTAATTAATTAATTGTAAGATTAAATGCCAATAATGGCCAATAAAACCATTAATTCGACGTTTTATTTGTATTTTTATTAATGTTTTACTAATTTATTTGTTCTTTCGTTATTTAAAATAAAAATTATGTCAATGTGTATAATTTGGCGTGTGGTTTAGCGATTTATATAATTTGGCGAAATTTGTCGACGGGATAACTAAGAAGTACCATTTAAGAAAATGATTTCACCTTAAGTTAATCATGGAATTATTTTTTGCGTAAAATCTAAACTTTATGTTATTTTCACAGCCTCATAATTTGTATACTCATATCTTATACTTACATTCACAATTTCAAAAGTATTACAATGAGCAATATGTGATTAATACATATATTTCTAGACTTGAAATCAAGTTTGTCAACTATGACTTTGCATGCGAACATTTGCACTCCTGACTTGTGATTCTAATCTCAGCACCGGCGAGTAAAATTCCAGATATTTATATCTTTTAGAGGCGTTCGTAGTAAAATATTTACTTTTATCAGAGAAAATGGTCGTTTTCGTTTAAATGATGTCATTTTGCCTCATTGAAGCATTTCACCAAGCGTCTCAAGCTCAATTAATGAAAAAGAATTGAATTATAACAGCTTTCTGTGGAAAACTTAAGTATTTTATTAAAGCATGACGTCATTTTCTGTTCATTTTTTTCAGAAAGTTTATTTTGAATTTTATGAGAAAATGGCATCAATAAAGATAAGCAAACCTTATTATTTTTCCTTCCTTTACAACAATGGAAGTAATCCAATTGCTACCATTTTGAAACAAATTCATAGAAATTTTTTAAATTTTAAATTTAAATATAAAAATGGGAATATTTAGAAAAAATAGCTAGTACGGGCAAATCTACAAAGAAACAGCTTTCATTAGAAAAAAAAATTATTAAAATTGGTGCAAAAAAGCTCAAGGTACATGACTAAAAAAAGAAAGCCTTATCTTTCAAATATATAGAATTAAACTCGCAATGTTATCTCTGTGGGAAATTTTTGAGCCGACATTTCAGGCAGTTAGGGTAGACGAATATTTATGATTTTCAATACGCTCCGAGATTTTGGCCCTACCAACGTCCACCTCATTTTTTTGTGTCGATGCGTCAAATATTTTGAACGCTATCGTGTTAACAATAAGTGTAATTCTTGCGAGGAAGCCGGAGCTGTGCTCCGACAATAAATTCGTTTTTAAATTCTGGTGTCAGTTCATTATTTCATCTGTTTATAAACAGAATTACTCCGCGCCGGAAAGTGTTAAAACAAATAGTGGTATCCGGCGGGCCATAGTTTGACACACATGTTATTAAACTTAAAAAAAATATATTATGAGAGAGGGGGAGGGGAAGGGGCTATGAATTTTAATACCAAGGAAATCAATGAGTCAATTTGGTTTCATATTTGTACAAATTTTACCCGAACATATATAGAAAGTAACAATAAATACAAGAAATCACGCTAAATTCCGTATTAGGTAGCTAAATATCGAGTGTCCCAAAAATGACTGATGGATTTTAAAATTCAATAACTTGCAAACGGTGAAAGATATTAAAAAAATTCTTGCAGGAGTGTTATGTAAGATGTCAGGAGATTTTATGCTGCGATTCTAAGATTTAGTTAAAAATAGAATCGAAAGATGACGCTGCAAGCAATAAATGCTAAATCCGGGATCGATTTTTTGGCCTATCTCTTCTTCCATGCAAAAAAAGAGATTAAAATGTATTGAATGGATCCCGAAGTACCAAAAAATGGGTCTTGACTGAACCCCTATTGTTTTCTGCACCATCTAGTGTTTGAAATTCGAAATAAAATCAATAATCACTGTAAATAAACTCCTGACATCATATATAACTCTACTGCAAGAATTTTTTAAATATCTGTCACCGTTTGCAAGTTATTGTATTTTAAATTCCATCAAGTCATTCTTGGACACTTGGTATCTGTATACTCAAGATTTCGAGTAGTCTTTGCAAAATATTCACTGGTTGAAAATTAGTGATGAGCATAATGAGTTATTTTGATATTTGAATTAATCATTCTAGCATGATATTTTTTTCTGAGGGAGGGGAGCTATGAATTTTAATACCAAGGGAATCAGTTAGTCGATTTAACTTCATATTTGAATAAGTTTTACCCGAAAATATATGTAGAGAAACAATAAATAAATAAATAATTGCATGCTAAATTCCGTGTTAGGTAGCTAAATATCTATTTATTTAAGATTTCGAGTAGTTTTTACATACTATTCGCAAGTTCAAAATTAGTGATGAGAATAATGAGTTTCTTTGATGCTTGAATTCATCATTCCAGCACGATTTTTTTAGGAAGGAGGGGGGGGAGAAAGGGGGTGCTATGAATTTTAATATAAAGCAGATCAACTAGTCAATTTGACTTCACATTTGTGTAAGATTTACCCGAAAAATATATGGAGAGAAACAATAAATAAATACAAAATTTCGTGCTAAATTCCGTGTTAGCTAGTTAAATATCTTTATACTCAAGATTCCAAGTAGTCATTATAGAATACACGCGGGTTGAAAATTAGTGATGAACATAATGAGTTATTTTGATATTTTATTTAATCGTTCTATCATGCTCGAAAGCGTCATTCACAGATAAAGGGAAATTTTGGCTTGGAAAATATGTGTAAATTCGATTATTTTAATTCCTGATTTTAAGCTTAAAATATGACCTTTTTTTAAATAATGGTTCGTTCATGATTTATACACATTAGACATTGCTGCCCGTAAGAATATGTCGAACTGCACAATCTAAGAATTTTCCATGTCAAAATGGCATTTAGTACAGAACTGAATGAAAAATTACTGTATGCTATGGTAATGACAATTAACACTAGGGACAAGCTTTAAATAAGTACAGTAGAACCTCTTTTAACCGAAACTCTCAGTTAACCGAAATCCATTTTAAAGCTTTTTTTTTTATTTTAACTATCACATTTCTTGTGGACAAAATCCATTTTGAAAGCGCTTTTTTTTAAGTATCACATTCCTTGTGTGCAAGCGGTCCTTTCCGAACTAATAATAAATATAAATCTTTTTGATGCCCTTTCTTAGAGTTCCTTTGAATTTTACTTGAGCTCCCTTAAGCACGTAGTGGAATGAAGAAAATGAATAAATTAGCAATTCTGAAGCTTTTGAATGTTTTGCAAAAGGTTTCACATGGCTGGAGCAGCAGGAAGACTGTAATACTGGTGAACTAATAATATTAAAAAACTCCGAAACTGCGACAAACAAAACATTCTCTCAAACCCTTGTGATATATGTAAAAGGTGCGCTTAATTTCAAAATCGAAATCTAGTTAATCTATTAGATGTAAATTTCCAACTGGGCGAAAAATGTCCGGACCAGGATTCGAACCCGGGACCTCCTGGCTGAAGCCGCCAGTGCTCTGCCATCTGAGCTATCCCGGACGATTCTGGTCGAACTTTTTCACCCAGCTAACCTTGATGATTACAGCATCTGGTCTGAAACCTGGTTCAGCTCAACAGAATAAATCTCAGGTAATGGAACTCCAGAAATCGCTGGATACGAAATTACACTAGATTAATATTAACACAATTATTCTAATTGGTAAACAAATCATATTAGATGTAAATTTCCAACTGGGCGAAAAATGTCCGGACCAGGATTCGAACCCGGGACCTCCTGGCTGAAGCCGCCAGTGCTCTGCCATCTGAGCTATCCCGGACGATTATGGTCGAACTTTTTCACCCAGCTAACCTTGATGATTACAGCATCTGGTCTGAAACCTGGTTCAACTCAACAGAATAAATCTCAGGTAATGGAACTCCAGAAATTGCTGGATACGAAATTACACTAGATTAATATTAACACAATTATTCTAATTGGTAAACAAATCATATTAGAAGTTCGAACAGAATCGTCCGGGATAGCTCAGATGGCAGAGCACTGGCGGCTTCAGCCAGGAGGTCCCGGGTTCGAATCCTTGTCCGGACATTTTTCGCCCAGTTGGAAATTTACATCTAATATGATTCTTATTTCTATTTTGCTAATCCTTTATTTTTATTAGGCACTTGTTACCAAAATAAGAAATATTGCATGTATTTCTCCTTAATCTTAAAAGTGAAGCGATCTCGATTATCCGAAAATTTCGATTTTCCGAAAGATGGACGGTCCCAATTATTTTGGATAACCGAAGTTCTACTGTATAACAAAAAGAAATGTTTTCTGTTTTGCTTAAAGTGTCAAATATTTAAAAAATAGAGACATGAAATGTACCCATATGATAGCTGTATTTGTTCTAAAGTTTTCAAACTCTTCAAAATAAGGGTTTCAATTAAAAAAATTGAAGTTGGGACAATCCTTTGTAATGACATTTACAACTTTACATTTTTTTTTTATTGATTGAAGTTATCTTTTTTTCATATTTAAACTAGTGCACAATGTTATGTTTGAACAGATAAGTTCACAAAAAAACTTTATCTGAGAATTACCCTTAACCCTAGAACTACCGAAAATTTTACTCAAGTTTTATAAAAATATTACACACCAGAATTCTTATTTAAAACTATTGAACTTATTTACTTAACTCATTATTGTCTGGTTTACATATTTAGTTTATTTTAAAGAAATTTCTGGTTAGAATAAATATTTCGAATGTACCCGTCGGGTCCATTGGTCCCGTCTGGTAGGCGGAGGGTTAAGAAGACAAAGGTTTCAATTTTATTTGATATTTAAACAAATTGCTACCAGAAAATACAGATAGCAATAATAAATATATAATAAAAAAAATTTCTACCTATATTCATATGTTTCAGTTTCTTTTATTCAAGAATACGAACATTTTTCTGAGATAGTTCGTAAATTTAAAATAAGTTGAAAACATCATCTGAGAAACCTACTATTAATTCAGCTTGATGTCTGTGTTCCACATATGTAATATGTACAGTCGTGAGGGAAAATATGTAAACACCCGCTGCTAAATGGGGAACCAATTACAGTAGAAGAAAGTTACCGGTACCAAACGATTGGAAATAAAGTCTACTTTTAAATGATGTATATAAAATTTGCTTAGAAGACCGTCTACATATCAAAACTTGCACAATTTTTTTTTTTTTTTTTTTTTTTTTTTTCTCAATAGCAATGCACAAGTCTGACTCGATAAATAAATTCTACATCCTTCAATTAGCCTAAATCCAAATTTTCATAAAATTAGTTTTCGAGGAATTAATTAATTTAAATTTAGAATATTTGAGGGTCTGTATCCATATTGAAGATTGGTACTCAATTGTTGAAATGCTACATAATAACTATGTCACTTCTATTAATGTATTATTTCTTGCCAATATAACCATTTCCCTCCCGTAATACGTTTCGACTATTGACAGCCCAAATATTTCAATAAAATGTGTAAAATATATTTTTACTTTGTTGTATCTTCAATAGAAGAAAGTATTGAATCGAAATTTTTTTCGACGGATTTACACGTTTTAGGTGTCAGATATCCCAAAAAACATGTTTATAGAAAATGTTTGTCTGTCCGTGTGTCTGTAGCCATTGTACCATCAAAAACTGTATGAAGTTATGCATAGAATTGAAGCAAATTTTTAGTTTTTGGCTATGGCAAGCAGGTCCTTCCTTCATTTGGAAAAAATTCGTCGGAAGGGGGTGCTGTAATAACGATTTGTGTGCGATTTTGTATATTTTACCATCGAAAAGTGTATGAAGTAATGCACTGAAATGAACTAATTTTTTTTTTAAGTTTTTGTCTATAGCAAAAATGTCTTCCCTTAATTTGGAAAAAATCGGCCGGAAGGGGGGCGCTGTAATAGCTGTTTTTGTGCGATTTTGAATATTGTACAATCGAAAAATGTATGAAGTTATGCATAGAATTGAACCAAAAAATTTTTTTTAAGTTCTTGGCTATGGCAAGCAGGTCCTTCCTTAATTTGGAAAAAGATCACCGATAGGGGGCGCTTTAATAGCGATGTTTGTGCCATTTTCAATATTGTACCTTCGAAAAGTGTATATGATGCATAGAATTGAAACAAATTTTTCGCGTATGTTTTGGGCTATGGCAACAACGTCCTCCCTGAATGTGACAAATTCCGCAGGAAGGGGGCGCTGTAATAGCGATTTTCTTGTAATCTTCTTAATTTTTTGTAGTTCTATTGTACACCAGTGGCTCATGAATCGACGGGAACTTCCCATCTTGATAAGCCGACTATTCGCGACTATTCGTGATTTTAATAAATATCAAGATCGAGATTAACTCGTTTTTACTCCGATAAATTCCCTAAAGCAGAAATTTAAAATGAAAGTCAAAGTTGATATAGTATTGAACTAATAAAAATGAAATATTGACATCTGTAACAACATTTTGAAATATTAAAATATATGCGATAGAAGATAGCTTTGGGACTGGCACATCCAACTAGTTTAAAAAATTATGCTTTTCTGCACATCATAGACGGCTCCTTAAACCGTAATTTTAACGTTTTTACTTTCTTCTATCTCAAATAGAAGAAAGTACTGTAATCGAATTTTTTTTTTTGATTTCCGGTTTTCGACGGATTTACACGTTTTAGGGGTCAGGGATCTCAAAAAGCATGTTTACACAAAATGCGTGTCTGCCCATGCATGTGTCCGTGTGTCGTCATTATACCGTCAAAATGTGTATGAAGTTATGCATAGAGTTGAACCAAATTTTTTGTGTATGTATTTGACTGAGGCAAGCAGGTCTTCCTTTAATTTGAAATATTCTGCTGGAAGGGGGGGCTGTAATAGCAATTTCTGTGACATTTTCATTATTGTACCATCGAAAAGTGTATGGAATTATGCATGTCTCGAACCAAATATTTTGTGTATGTTGTTGGTTACGGCCAGTAGGTCCTCCCTGAATTTGAAAAAATTCCGCCGGAAGGGAGCGCTGTAATAGGGATGTCTGTGCTATTTTCATTATTGTACCATCAAAAAGTGTATGAAGTTATGCATAGAATTGAACCAATTTTTTTGTGTATGTATTTGGCTTTGGCCAGCAGTTTCTCCTTGAAATTGAAAATTTTTTGCCGGAACGGGCTGCTATAATAGCAATTTTTGTGCCGTTTTCTTTATTTTATCACTGAAAAGTGTATGAAGTTATAAAACGAATTGAACAAAACCATTTGTGTATGTGTCTTGCTATGACCAGCATGATACTGAATTTGGATATATTCCACCGAAAAGGGGCACTGTGATAGTGATTTTTGTATAATTTCCTCTGTTTTTCGTAGTTCTGTTGTCCATCGGCAGCGATGGGAAATTGCGTCCTGCTAATCCAGCTATTCGCAAAAAGCTTATGTACAAAAAAATAATGAAAAACTATTGATTTTAATTATCATGGTCGAGATTAACTCATTTTTACTTCAGACTTTAAGATGTAAATCAAAGTTGGTATAATACTGAACTAATAATATTGCAGTATTAACATCTGTAACTTCTTTTTGAAATATTAAGATGCATGAGATAGAAGAAAGCTTTGGGATTGGCACATGCAACTAGTTTAATGATAATTCAAAAACTACTTGAAAATAGAAACCCCTCAAAATTGAGAATTCGCATAAAGCAGGATATAATAAATGTAAATCTATCAAAAAATTGTAGGTTGCAATTAATATTTTTTTTCGAATATTAATTTCATATTTCATATCATAAAATTTTTAAAATTGCAAATTCAATGTCTTTATGTTTGGGGTATTTAATATTATAACCACACACAAAATTATCACATTAGGATTATAATTTCAGGAGATATTAATAAAAATATGAAAATGTAATTTAACATTAGCAGCTCTAAATTTTGAATGTTTCTAATTCAAAAACTTATCATTCAAATGACTAGAAATTTCGTTTTTAGGCATATTTTGAGCCGAAGATTAAAAATATATTGTCAAAATTGGGTGCTGCCTTTGAAAGAAAAAACAAAGTTTGGTCTGGTTTTTATTTGTAGGTGGACTCCTAACAAATTTTTATATACTACATCATTTAAAAAAATACTTTATTTCGAATCGATTGGTACCAGTATCTTTCTTCTATTATATTTAGTTCAGAGATAGTAGGAGGTGTTCACCTTTTCTCCACGTCTGTACATGATATACCTGCGAAAACCAAAAAATAATCTTTTAATTTTATATCCTAAATTACTATGGTTATTTTTCAATTTCGTTATATTATTTTTTAACATATACATAGCTGCCAACTGCTACGATTTTGATCACCACTACTTTCGAATAGAAAACTTCAGCTTATTTAACCTCCGAAATAAAACCGAAAGAAACGACAATTACTATTCAGTTATAGTTGTGACAGCAAATCGTAGCACTTTGCAGCTATGCATATGATGTACAGTTACAGTACGTCAATAAAATTCTCTCCCGAACAACGGTCATAACCCCAATCCTATAATTCGAAGAATGAAGTTGTTTGTGGGGATTTTTATGTTTATGATTTTTTATATTCTCTGTTTATCTTTTCTCCATCTCTAGTCAACTTTTCTTGAAGGATCCAATACGTATTCAGAGGTCACATTCCATAGGGAAAATGTTATTGTTCGTATCACTATTTAAAAAATAATATCTTCATTGTACCTTTTCTGCAGCCTATTTTGAATAAAATGATCATGAAGATTACTTATAAAGGGTTCTGGTAGGAACAATAAAATTTTTCCTGTACAATGCGACATCTGTATTTATGCAGCATTTAGCTAAATATCTAAAACACTACTTTTGTGATTTCAATTACTGTATAATTCACAGATTACCAAACAGCATGCGGTTTTTATTTTATTTAAAACTAATAGAATGGATCAGAAAAAAGGGTTACAAGGGCAGGGCAATAAAGAGATATTTTTAAAAAATAGTCCGAAAATACAAAATTCAATTAAGCGGCATACTAGCCTATCACTTTCCCACATAATCGATATGTATAATAGATAATATATATGTAATAATAGATATATTGGTCGTTCGGAATTTCGTGCCAGTTTGGGGAAATCAATACGTACCGGAAAATTCAGCGCGGTAATTATTAAAGATTAGATATCGGAATCAATGTCTAATAACTAAATGATAGAATTTTCCGGTACAAATTGATTTTCCCAAACGGACACGACTTTCCAAACGACCCAATATTTAGGCATTTATATCAACGCAGGACCAACTTATTTAACCAAGCATGGCAAAATTTATAACCCTGCCCATTGAGCCAGTTCTCAACAGCTGTTTTTACATCACTGTTTAGAGAAAACCCTGTTCCAGATAAGTCTCTCCTTTAATTTCGGGATCAGGAAATAGACACTTGGTGCCAAAACCTGCTGTTTTTGGGAGGGGTTCAGAGTCTCCACTTGAACTTTTGCCGCAATTCTTGATTTTGCTGAGCAGTATGGGGCTCGTAATGTCATGCAGGAGGATGACATCATCATTTAGCATGGCAGGGCGTTTGCGTTTGATAGACTAATGTAACTTTGTGAAAGATGCACAAGCGAGACCACTTTTCTAAACATCGTGGCATTTCAGTCTCTCTGACGCGTTCCCGAATTTACACTACCTACCCTTACAACCATTGTAAGATATGATCATTTCTTCATTTTTGTGCATTTTCACAAAACAGTGTTAGTAGAAATGCAATGTAAGACGTACATTTGTACTAACTAGTAGTATCTGTCTTCACTCTGGTAAAAAAAAAAAAAAAAAAAAAAAAAAAAATATTCACTCTGCTATAAATTCTTTTCAAATGCTGCTGTCTGTAACATTTTTTATTCTGCTCCATCCTCGTAAGCATTTAGACTATATTTAAACACTTTAACCATCGTAAGCGTGTTTTTCCGTCACGTAATCTTTGAATTCAACGGCTGATTTAGACAAAATTGAAAGAATGTTATTATTTTGCAGTGCATAGGATGAATGAATTTGCAAGGTAATGGTAAACAAATTATCATACAAATATTTTTATAGCTATTATTTTATGAATCACTAAATTTACGTACATGAAAAATTCTGTAGGACGCTTCAAGTGTTAAGAATTTCTCTAAAATGATGTTTATGAGTGCAATCAATGGTATATTGTATACTTACCCTTCTCAATCCAAATTTACCTTATTTATAAGCACTAATGATTTGTACGAGCTTAAAATATTTTACCTTATCAATTTATGGCAAATGTTTTAAATTCATTTCAATGACTTTTCAAAAAAAAAAAAAAGGAAAACGCTTATTCTTTTTCACTTCTATGAACCTAATATAGTATTACTTACACTGTTACAAATTTTCTATGGAAATACTCCTCGTTCTGACTCGTTTACTCTTTAAAAGTTATATGCATCTTTCCACAGTTGAAGTCCTGGGAAGAAAAAGAAAAGTTTGCATATTAGGCAGAAAATCAAAATGTTAAGCATCCTATTTTATATTATTTAATTAGCTACGTCCGATCAATTATCTATAACAGTTAGTGTGATTTCCTTGCAAATGAATATCTCTAAGTATGGAATATCTAAATGTAATAACATGTAAATTAAATTATGTATAAATTTTATAAATAAATCTTTAAGTACCTTAATAATGTACTTCGAATACTTGAACACTAAAACTTCCGGGTCCCATGTGCTAGATTATATGCATAACTGCAAAATTCTATAGCTCTACTAGAGCATACTTAAAATATTTTATCAAAACAAGTTATAGCAAACGTTTCGAAATCCTCTCAATGATTTTTAAATAAACAGTGTAATAAATATCATTCTTATTCTAGCAGCAAAACACTTTACTACTATACCTTAACTATCATAAGTTTTCTGTTGAAATAACCCTTTTCTGAATCACTTGAACGTTGCACTCCAATAACAATGATACGCAATTCTAATTTTTAAAATTCATTTCATTTAGGCAGACAAGAAAAGTAAATTTGCATGGCGAGATCTATATCAAATTGTTAAGTATAATTTTTTATATTATTTAAAGAAATACTGCCAATGAATTGGCTACTTGTGCTAATTAGGTGATTATTGGAAATAAATTCCTTTCGGTATAAAAATACTAAGTACGACACTCTGTAATTTAATGCACAAAATTAAATATCGTAAATGAAACTCTAAATATTATAATATTGCGTTTATTGGGTCGTTCGAAAGTCGTGTCCGTTCGGGACAATCAATTCGTACCGGAAAATCTGCCCTTTAATTATTCGACATGAGATATCGGAATTAATGTCTATTAATTAAATGATAGAATTTTCCGGTACGAATTTATTTTCCCTAACGGACATGACTTTCCGAACGACCCAATAATAATGCTTTTATTATCCTATGTGAAATACAATTTTTTGCTCGATGGAATTTGACTGTCAGTCAAATTTAGTAATCATCGTGCTGTCTTTAAATAGCGATCTCCTTTAAATCTATTTCATAAAATATCTACATTCTAGAAAAAAATTTGGTCTATAATGGAATCTTTTATGCAACTTAACTTGTATTTTGTATGTAAAGAAAGACGTTTGTAATCCATTTTACACTCACTTCCTGATACAATAGAATTATAAAAGTTATGCACAGGTGTGTTCCCGATTAGAATATAACATTTAAAAATTTTTAGAACTTTTCTTTTGCCATATCTTAAAAAAAGAAGAGAGCAAAAATATATTTTTTTAGAAGATATTAAGGTCGATCGGAAATTCGTGTCATGTTGGGAAAACCAATTCTTACCGGAAAATTCATTATACATTAGATATCGGAATCAATCTCTAATAATTAAAGGATAGAATTTTCCGGTACGAATTGATTTTCCCAATACGACACGACTTTCCGATCGACCCAATAAATCCACTACGTCGTGCTTTCTACCAAGCTTAAATCAATGCATAGAATTTTTAATAATCGGGGCATACGCAAAATTCACTTATTGCAACGGATTTTTTTTAAACTACACGCAATGCCTTTAGGTGATGAGGTGTAATTTTAAGATAAACATTGAATGCTTATAAAAGAGCATTTTTTACACTAGAACTACCGTGAGCCGTGATTTTGACGGCTACCATATGAATGTGTTTTGGTTCAAATCAGAAATTTGATTATGAAACAAGTTTAAAAGACACAAAGAAGAAAAGCGTGCACCCGTTCGGGACCAGCAACTTTTACACGAATATTATTATATTGACACCACTTTTTGTTAAATAGTTAATTTTACATTATTAATCATAAAAACGAAAAAACGTCTTAACGAGATAAAGCAATTTTTTCTTTTCTTTTTTTACTGGTATCAAACAGTGTTGCCAGTGGGCTACTTTATTTAAATTCAGATATCTTGATTGCCACCACTTATTTGAAACGGTAAAATTCCCTTTGTTTTCGGCTTAATTAATATGTCATTAAATAAGGCGCATTTTAGAATTTCAAAAAAGTGGTGCCAATCAAGAATCTGAATTTAGAAAAAGTAGCCTATCTGGCAACACTGGTATAAAAAATAAGCTCTCTGATCTCCTTTTGAAGATGCATACATGCATGCACTCATGTTCCCGAAGGGATTAAATAATAAAGTTAAACTGTTGTTAATCAAAATTCGGATGTGAAATATTTTTATAAAAATGGACTGAAATTTCCGGTAGTTCTAGAGTTAAAAAAGCAATTTTTACTGTTATTAAGAATATGTTTGAGATGTTCTCTCTAAAATTATTTTTATGAGTTCAACTTCGAGTATATCACATGCTTTCCTCGTCAACAGAATTTTACCGCATTCAAAAGCGCTTAAATTTTAAGTAAATATTTAAAGAGTTCTTAAAATATTTTATCAAATTAATTTATAGCAAATATTTCAAGATCCTTTCAATGAATTTCCAGTAAACAGTGTTTTAAATATTTTATTTTCCATCGGCATAACACGGCATTATTTTGAAAGTCATAACATTTCTACAGCAATATCCAACCTTTCAGACACTCTTATAGCGGACATTTGAAAATACTTTGAATTTAGAAAGTGAAGGAAATGAAAGAAGTATGCACACGAGTGCAAATCAAATTTTTAAGTATCATATTATTATAATATTTAAATAAGTACTGACGATGAATTATCTGTACATGCTAATTACGTGATTTCATGGCGCCTGATTTCTCTGTCTATTGAGTAATATTTAGAGGATCACTTTCACGTGATAAATTTTATTTAAAAACAATTTTATTCAAAATATTCCAAATTGGGTCTCGTTTAAAAACACTTCAAATATGTCACAAAGAGCGTATTTAATTAATTATATCGAATAATTAAAGATAGAATAATTACTAGTTAATAATAGTGAAAAAGTTTTATTTAAGAATGTATTCGTTAACACATTGAGGACGCGTCACGTGAATTGACGTTTTAGGGGATTGATGGAAGAAAATATTTCTGGTACCGGAAATTTTGTAAGGATGAGTAAAAAATGTGTAATCCAGGGATGCTTACTTCTTATTGGTTGTAAGCAGGCTTTAATTTCTAATGACATTTGTAAACGTAAATTTCGTGTTCGTTTTCGAAAAATGACCAGTCCCCAATGTGTTAAAAACACATAAACTTACTCTATGGGACACATACACAAGAACCTTAATATGAACCTGTACAATTAAAATTGTTGATAAAACCTACATTTCGAACTGCTTCTGCAATCGTCCTCGGGAAAAAATATGATGCTAAAATGATTAAAAGTCTAGAAAAGAAAACTTCTTGTGTGAGAGACCATTTGTTGAGTCTTGAGCAATTACATGATAAAAAAAAAAAAAAATGCAGTGGCGCTATCCAGTGAGTACAACAGAAAAGTTTTAGAATGAAAAAAGTTGGAAATAATCAAAAGTTCGATTGAAAATCAACGAGTGTCACCCATGAATCCACGGAGCTATAGATTTAGCTATTATTAGATAGTAGTTATCTATTCTAATACCATGCATGGAACTATTAATAAAGAGGAACTGACATATCCCTAAGATAATGAAGCTTCAACTGTAACCGCTTCCGCAGGGGTTGATCACAGGCCGAAGAAGTTTCCAAAAGTAAGGTAAACGCACCGGTAGTGGGCCACGTACCGGTAGTGGGCCAGGTACCGGTAGTGGGCCACGTACCTGTAGTGGGCCACTAACTTTCAAAGTTGAAAAACAAGCTCACAATCCATTTCAGGAAAACGACTGAAAGAAAGCTGATTATCTAAAGTCCTCAAATGTTAACTTTCCATAAACAGTTTGGAATGATTGTTATTGTCCTGGAGATATTTTTCTTTATCTTCTGGAATGTCTTCAAACACTGATATTGTTTGGCAAATTCTTTGTGATTTCATTAAGAGATAAGTTTGTATTTAAAGCGTTGTTTCTTTAATATTGTGTTTTATTTTGAATTAAACTGCCGTTGATATACTCGATTACATTGTAAATAATTTGTTAGATTAGCTGAAAACTTAAAAATTGTGTATTATATTGATTTTAAGGGGTGGCCCACTTCTGGATCACAATTTCTTAAATTGTGCCAGTAATGGGCATGGTGGCCCGTTACTGGAGCATATGCCGAAAAAAATATGCTTATTTTATTTTAATTAAGTATTTTTTGATGTTCTAAGACTTTTTATATAATTTATTTAGTTTTTTTTGTTCATGAGAACAAATTTTTTTTTTCAAAGAGCATTTTTACAAAGGGTCATTTTTAAGGGCATTTCTAACAAAGGGCATTTTTTGTTCATGTGTACAGGGGGTCTACTTCTGGAGCAGCAAAAATGCAACTTCATTAAGCTATCAGACATATGATTATTAAAAGAAATTAATATCTAAAATAGTTCATACTTCAAAGGTTCAATACTAAATACAACGGTTCAAATTTTTGAGACATATTTAACCTTCCGTCTACCAGACGGGTCCATTGGACCCGACATGTACATTCAAAATATTTATTCAAACCAGAAATTTCTTCAAAACAAACTAAATGTATAAATCAGACAATAATAAGTTAAATAAACAAATTAAATAGTTTTAAGTAAAAATTCTGGTGTGGAATGTTTTTATAAAACTTGAGTAAAATTTTCGGTAGTTCTAGGGTTAAATAAGCATTGCATAGAGAAACAAGTAGTGTTACTTATGGATGGACATACGTCTCACATATCTTTGAATCTGAGAATCTTCTGTTCGGCTCATGGAGTTGAAATGGTAGCTTTGCCTCCTAATTCCACACACCTAATGCAACCAATGAGCGCTGCTGTTTTCCATACTCTTAAAAGGGCTTGGCGACAGGAAATAGTAAACTTCAGAATAACCCATGAAGGCTAACAGATGCAGAAACATGACTTTCCACCAGTCTTAAAATCAGCATTAGATCGTTTAACTCCTACAACAATTGTGAATGGATTCAAAGCAAGTGAACTAGTTCCATGGAATCCAAGGAAATTAAATGTTGAATCCACACTAACATCAAAGAAAGTGATGCCAGTTATTTATTGGTGATGAAAATCACCAAAAAATAGAGAGAAATGATTTCTTTCTTAGAAGTTCTTGAAGATAAAATTGGAGAAGAAAAAATAAAATCTTTCCCAGAAAATAAAGGCAAATGGAAAGGTCCTGTGGAGCAAACAGATCTTTACTATTTATAGTTAAAGATGAAGGAGACTTTGAAAATGGAACCAATTTCCCAGGTAATCGATCGCAAAGCAATTTAGGTATAAAACACTTGAGTATATTTTTTTTACTATTATTTATTCAATTTTTACATTTTACTTGTTATGGGGTACACCAGTCATATCTGTTGAAGTGGCATACACCCAAGAGTCTATTGACACTGCTGATGCTGAGACTATTGATCAGGAGCAAAGAGCAATTGTTGAAGATTCTGAGGTGGACCTTTACATTCAAGAAGGATCAACTGAGACTGGCAGCCATTCAGTGCTTTCAAATGGTGGGCCATCTTGAAATGCACCAACTCCCTTCAAAAGAGTTCTATTTTGGCCAGAAGGGGGAAATAACACAAAGAAAAACAGAAAAAAAGAGAAACTTCCTGCAGTTGTGGCTTCTCCCCAAATGCTTCAATATTATAAGAAAAGAGATGTTCTTAAAAATGCTAAAGGTGCAGAAAAATTAAAAAAACTGAAAGAGAAAAAAGAAAAAATTCAAAAAGAAGAGTTAAAAAAATAGCCGATAGGAAAAAAGGAGAATCAGGAAATTATCGCTCGAGTCTGATGCCTCTCTTTCATTGGAAGTTTCAACCTAAATTACTCTTTGTAATAAATTGGCTGTAAGCCCCGGTCACCAGTGTTGCCAGATGGGCTACTTTTTTAAAATTCAGATTTTGATTGGCACCACTTTTTTGAAATGGTAAAAAGGTCTTATTCAATGACATTTTAATTAAGGCGAAAACAAAGGTAATTTTACCGTTTCAAAAAAGTAGTGGCAATCAAGAAATCTGAATTTAAAAAAAAGTAGCCCACTGGCAACACTGCCTGTCACATTTTGATATTTTTTTTTTGTTTTTGGATAAATCATTTTGTTTTGCAGTCATTTCAGCTTTTAATTATCCTGTTTATTATATTTGTCTTATTATTTATCACCACTGCGAAATAACAAATTGGGCAGATTTTTTTTTAAGTTACAAAATATAACAGACTGTTATTTAGTGGTAGTTATTATTGTAGGTGTTATTTAGTAGTTACTGTTTTATGCACCTTTTGACGATGCATTTATGCATCACAAATCCCGACAGAGTTAAAGAGTTAAATTATTTTGTTCATTAAAAAGTTTAAAATATCAAACTTTGTTTACTGTCAAAAATTATGAAAAAATGTTAAATTGAAGAAATATATTAATTTCCAAAAAAGTATTACATTTATTAGAATTATTGTAAAAATCTTTGCCCTAAGTGTTATTTTCTGGTTGCAGTAACTAACCAATGATTTAAATCTCCAATCACACCACCGCATGAAATTTTCACTACATTCCCCATTCTTTCCTCCGTCCGCACACAAAAGAAAATTATATGTACTTTTTTTTTGTTCTATATGTTACTCTGTAGTGATAGTAAAAAAAATCCCATACACCAACATCCTCACCACGATTTAGAGAATAAAAAAAAAACAGCAGAAACCATCGAAACGCCGAATATCCACGCCTACCTCAACCAAATAACGAAGATTAGTTTTTTCTGTTCGGAAGAGAAGGGGCATGTTCACAAATTAAAATATAAAAAAACGCAGGTTAATTGATTAGAATTGATTGAATAAATAAAAACACAAATAGAAATCAAATTTAATATATTTCTATTAATTTTCATGGCAAAAGCATATAAAGCACTTTTGTCACCGAAACAACCGCCATTGATAGTTTTCGACAAACACAATTCCAGCTATGGCGACCACTTTGGCGACGAAAGATCTGGCACATCACATTTCGTGATTGCAAAACATGGTTGGGAAAACAAAATATGTATCTGACATATTTTCCTGGATTACACCATCATCATAGCTGCCAACTTGTACGGATTTTTGCTACCACTAAAATTTAACAGAAATTCTTGCCTTATTTAATTACCAATATTCACTGCAATTCGGCGATTGAATTAGGCAAAATTTTCTATTAAATTTTAGTGGTAGCAAAAATCCGTACAAGTTGGCAGCTATCCATCATATACAAATATTTGAAGACAAAAAAAGTTAAAACAAAAGTTGCGCACTTTTTCCTGTAGAACCCTAATCTGAAATAAAAAAATGGAAATTATCATTTAAGATTTCAAAGTTGGAACGCCTCTGGCCACCAGCTGGACGGGGTGGAGTGTCAACTTTGGTATCACGGAATAGCTTTTTTAAGAATATTTAACACGCATTTTTTTCGTTTTTCAAACTTATATGAGTTTCTTGAGTTATTCGATTGTTTCCAGAGCTTTCAGGCACCATGTATATTTTGTCACATTTGATATTTTATTGTAATAATAAATAGATAATTAAACAATTTTCTACGTCATCCTTCCCCTATGAAAATTAAAACCTCGTATCCCCCAGGAAAGAACCAAGAGAGCTTAAAGAGTTTAATTATTTTTTAAATGAAAAAGTTTAAAATATCATTTTTTTCGATTGTTTTAAATTATTAATTTTAATATTATTAAAAAAATGTTAAATTGAAAAATATTTTAAATTGCAATAAATTATTAAGTTTATAAGAATTATTGAAAAATTTTCTGCCCGACATGATATTTTGTACTTTAAGTAACTAATCAATCATAAAAAAAATTAATCCCACCCCCACTTGAAATTTACGCTATTTCCCCGTCCTTTTTTCAATCAGCACAAAAAGATTTTATATGCTTAGTATTTTGGTTCTATGTGTTATTCTATAGTAATAATTAAAAAAAAAAAAACTTACACCCACATCCGCCCCCGAATTATTATTTTTTTTTTTAACAGCAGAAGCCATCGAAACCCGAATATCAACACAGCCCTCCTCCATATAACGAATTTTATCCTTTTTCTGTTTGGGATGGAATGTGCATATTTACTCGTTAAAAGATCAAAATACACAGATTATTATTTAGAAATGATCGGCTGGACACAAAGAAATGCAAATAGAAAACCACTTTAATATATTTCTATTAATTTTTATGGGAAAAAGCTTTAAAAGGCCATTTAAACAATTTCCACTGATGGTTTTCGAGAAACACTATTTCTGCAAAAGACGCCTACTTTGGCGTCAAAAGTTCTGGCCAATCATAATTCGAGACGTAAAAACCTGGTTTGGAAAACCAAAATGTGTATCTGTCTTATTTGCTCGATTACACCGCGATCAAGAAGTATCCGAAAAAGATGTTAATTACAAAAGTTACGTATTTTTGTCCGTAGAATCCGAATCTCCAATAAAAAATCGGGGTTATCATTCAAGATTTCAAAGTTGGATCCCCTGTGACCCCCGGGTTGCGGGTGTTAAATTTGGTATCACTGAGTAGATTTAAAAAAAAAATATTTAACACGTATTTTTTCGTTTTTCAATCTGATATGTATTTATCGAGTTATTTGACCGTTTAAAAACTTTTCGGACACCCTGTATATTTATACATTGATAAAAATTTCCCTTGATTAACCCTAGATCTACCGGGAATTTTATTCAAGTTTTAATAAAACGTTCTACACGAGAATTTTTATTTAAAACTATTTAACTTATTTATTTACCTTATTTTTGTCTGGTTTATATACTTAGTTTATTTTATAGAAATTTCTGGTTTGAATGAATATTTTGTATGTACCTGTCGGGTCCAATGGACCCGTCTGGTAGACGGAGGGTTAAAGAAAATACTTTGGCGTCAAAAGTTCTGGCCAATCATAATTCGAGACGTAAAAACCTGGTTTGGAACACCAAAATGTGTATCTGTCTTATTTGCTCGATTACATTGCGATCAACAAGTATCCGAAAAAGATGTTAATTACAAAAGTTACGTACTTTTGTCCGTAGAATCCGAATCTCCAATAAAAAATAGGGGTTATCATTCAAGATTTCAAAGTTGGATCCCCTCTGACCCCCGGGTTGCGGGTGTTAAATTTGGTATCACTGAGTAGATTTAAAAAAAAAAAAATATTTAACACGTATTTTTTCGTTTTTCAATCTGATATGTATTTATCGAGTTATTTGACCGTTTAAAAACTTTTCGGACACCCTGTATATTTATACATTGATAAAAATTTCCCTTGATTATAGAAAATTAATGAGTTCAATCAAAATATCCCGAGAAAAAAAAATATTATATAGATACAAAATCTTTATAGTTACAACAAGCTTTAACTGTTTATATTGAACCAGCATTCTCACGGGCACCCTTATTTTCAAGGCTACATAACAGTATTTTTAATAGTAATTAAATCTAGTTTAAAAGTGCAAAATTTCGCCTTATTTAAGGACAGATTTTCTATAAGAAAACATTGGTACCGAAGGATTTCTTAGTCTGGAAATTCACGGACCCGTACAAACCCTGTGAACATTTTCATTTGATTGAGTTAATCGATTTGTGCACTGAATTGTTCAATTAGCCCTCTAATTCACAGGGTAGAACATTTTCTACAGATTCCGTAGTTAAGAAAATATGAAAACATACCAGAAAATTTAAATTAAAAAAAATCCCTTAATTTAATGACGGAATCTTTATTACTAAACTCTAAACCAGTAAGATTTATTACTATTTTACATTTATAATACCTCTTTCCTTTAAAAGTATTTTTTAATTTTTACTTTTCAATAAAATTGTACAGTAGTATATATACTACAGTTGGACTGTATATCCCAATGGCTCACTCGTTTTAGGCATTCATCAACAGACTGGGATTAGAGTTGAATGCAATTCGCCCCTCAGAATTCAATCGCTGATAACCCACTGATATTAAACAAAGAAATTTTGCTACTTTAAATTTCTGGTATGAATTTGGAATATCTGAATTGAAACATACATTATTTTGGAAATACTGGTGGTATCAAACATGCTTCCATAGTCATTAGAGAATTAAGTTTATACTGAGTAACACAGAGTAAATACATTTCCTCCAGACTTCCATACCAGTGTTGCCAGTGGGCTTTTTTTTTTAATTCAGATTTCTTGATTGCCACCACTTATTTGAAACGGTAAAATTCCCTTTGTTTTCGCCTTTTTGAATATGTCATTAAATAAGGCGAATTTTACAATTTAAAAAAAGTGGTGCCAAACAAAAATCTGAGTTAAGAAAAAATAGCCCATCTGGTAACACTGTTCCATACTATTTACGCATATCCAAACATTTAATGCATTAAACGATTTCCAAAATATTCAATTATAACCGGAAATAGTGCATGAACATTTAGTTATATAAAATTAAGTTTTAAACAAACTGCAGGTGACGCTGGAAATTTTTAAAGTTCAAGTAAGCCGACTCGGAGGTCTCTCATGAGTTGGCGTGAAGAAATAGTAAAATTAATAATTGTCCGGTGGAGATGTGCATTTGATTCACTTCGCAAGACTTTTTATTGGAGTAACTTTTAGTGTGTGTATAGGACGAGGATGCCTCTCATGTACAGTCGTGGGAAAAAAGTAAACACTCCATGCTAACTCTGCAACAAACTATCGTGGAAGAAAGTTGCAGGTATCAAACGATTGGATATAAAGTCTACTTTTAAATGATGTATATTAAATTTTCTAACGGGGCTATCTACATATTAAAACGAGCCATATATATTTTTTTCAATAGCAGTTCACAATTCTGACAGCATAAATGAACTTTGTACCCTTCAATTAGCCAAAAAGCAAATCTTGCAATTCAAACAATAAGTTTCCGAGAAATTAATTATTTTGAAACGAGCGTATTTTAGGGGCTGTATCCAAATTGAAGTTCCGTACTAGATTGTTGATCGAGAGAGCCCTCTTCTTGATCAAGGCATCTTAAGCACCACTCAAACAGTCATTAAAGACTGCTAGTTTACAGGATAGCATAAAAAATTTCAAAAACTAACCATTTCTATCATAAAAGTACTCGGAAGAAAAATGTGAAATTTTGGATTTCCATAAAACAGGACTTAATAAATCTGAATCCATTAAAAAAATTATAGGTTGCAATTTATATTTTTTTCAAATATTAATTTCATAATTCATAATTCATATCATGAAATTATAAAAAAAAAATGTAAATTCAACGTATTTATGCTTGCGTATTTTAGTATTATTGCTACAAAAAAAATTAGCACATTAGGAGTGTAATTTCAGGAGATAATTTAAAAAAAATATGAAAATGTAATTTAACATTGGAAGCACTAAATTTTGTATATTTATAATTCAAACACTTATTCAAATGACGCGAAATTTGGTGCCTAGGCATAGTTTGAATCGAAGATTTGAAATATCTTGTTAAAATTGGATATTGCCATTGAAAAAAAAATTAAGTTTGGGTTCGTTTTAATGTGTTGATGGCCTTTTAAGCGAATTTTATATATATCATTTAAAAGTAGAATTTATTTCAAATCGTTCGTTACCAGTAACTTTCTTCTGCGATAATTTGTTGAGGAGTTCGTAGGGGTGTTTAGTTTTTTTTTCCACGACTGTAAATTCAAGGAATTGAACTATTGAGTAGTTGTAATATCGAATAACGCCGGAATTTACGAAAACACCATTTTTAAAATAAATAAACGGTTCCCTACACGTGCATATAAATACAACATGTTAGTAAACATTTTTGGACATAAGTGATACCAATTCTATATAGACACTCGTCGAAGGGTTCATTTTGTTCTATAGGTAATTATTAAACTTATAGTTTAACAATAGCGCGGTAAATTTAACACTGGCGATGTACACATTAAAAATGTTTATTACTCCCCGGTCAAATTGATCTCTTTGATCGTTCTAGTTTAATCCTTTCAGGAGGGATGGTATGTTTATGAAACCACTTAATTTTAATTCCCAAACGCCCCATTGGCACCAGAATTTTGTTGAAATATTTTACATTTCATATCTACGTGAAATATAGCCTTTTTTTTTTCATTTTTCCAAATAAATTTGTTGGAAAATTCGGGTGCTATTCATTTATTTCAACACTTTAGCATTGAAAATGTTTTTCCCCTGAAAAAGTTTAAAAGTAACGTAACTGTGGTAATTTTTCCTTTGGTTTGTTTTAGTATATGGAAAATATATCGTTATTTCATATACATATTTTTTAAATAAATTTTTTTGAAGATTTGATAGTTGTAGGCTCCCTTAATCCTTTCAGGGACAATTAACTATATTTCTGTTATGCTAAATTCACACCGGAATGTGGGAAAACCTTAACTTGAAAATAAAGAAATGCAGTTTCACATTTTTATTGTGCCAAAGTTATAAAAGCAAAATTTAACCAAAATATTCTAGTTCGAATCTTGATTAAAATGAAACGGCATGTAATGTATCCTACCAGTTCTTAAGCTTTATGAGCTTTCGCTAAGAATGTTAAACCCATTGGAGCGTGTTCCTCGAATTTCTTGTTTCACATTTCAATGGTTATAAATATTTCTGTTGTTGTTGCTGCATAGTATATCTGATGTCGATGACTTAACGGTTTTTTTTTTTTCGATTTTGGATTTGGTACTTTTATCTGAAGATACTTACTCTTTCAGGGCATTTTTTGAAATTGAAAGTGTGATGAGCAAACAATGTGTAATAGGCTTGAAAAGTAAGAAATTATCCGGTAAAACATCGTTATCACACATTGGTTGCTAAATTCAGAAAAAATATTTCAAAGTATTGAAATTCGTAGGAGAAATTTGAAAGAAAAAAGCTCTTATTGGTTTAACATTAGCTTGCAAGTATTTTCCTGTTACATAAGTATGTACTTAATATGAATGAAAACAATACTTGTAACACATTTCAACTGGACACTTTCTCTAAAGCTAATGGTATGGGAATTAGCTACCGTACTACGATAAATTGGGATACCTAGTAGTCTCTGAACTACCGAAAGAATTTCATAAGTATTTTATGTTAATATGATAAAGAAGAATGGTTTGTTTGTGAGTTTGTTTGTTTGTCGGGGGTAACCTGTAAAAATACAGAACCTATTTTAAATTAACTGTGGCGAAACAATGGTGACAGTCTCTGCTCTAACATGGGCTATATTTCAAGTCGGTAAGCAAATGCGTCAAACGATTATATGATCAAACGCATTCTAAAGTTTCGATTTTTGTGATTCTGAGGAAACCAGAAACTTCAAATATGGCATGATGGTTCATTTTAAGATGTAAATTCTCGCTAAGTATATTTTCTAGAAAATTTGAAATTTAATAAAGTGAAATGAGCGGGGTTATCTCTAAAATGCGATTTATATGAAATTGATAGAGCAACTTCAAATTGGCATAGCTATTACTTTTATATTATAATTGCTTTCACAGAACAATTAAAAAAATATCAAATTTTAAAATATTGTGAGCGTATTATTAACTGAAGAGCGACTTTAGTAATCAGGTCGGCATGCATTTCTAATTGCAGTGCGCGATGTTCCTATGGCGAAAACACTGCAGTTGCGCCATGTGACTGGCAGATTGGTTATCTGAAGAGTTTAATCGACCACATATACCAAAATCATCAAAGCTAAGGTTGGCTTATGAAATTATCACGCTGTTTCTCGATTATTCAATTTTACTTTTCCCGCGTTGTGTGCTTTAAAAAAATTACCTATACCTAAATATTAAGTGGATCGCGGAAAACATACACTTCACGGTGAGTCTCAAAACATTCAATTTCTAAACCGAAAATCTGAAGGTTAAATTCTTTGATTTAGAAAAAATAATGGATGGATGCATAGATTATGTAATTTTTAAACAAATTCCCTGTACATTTTTAACAGCTTTTTTACAGTTTATTACATATTTAAATATATAAAGAAGCAATAAACTGTTATGTTGGAATATATTTTTATCGTTGAGAATAGTTGAAAAGAAAAAAAAAATATATGCTTTAAAGTTTTAATAAACTTCATCGGGAATAATTTATACTAAATATCTTTTCTCCGCATCGTCACACTATTTACGCATGTCCAACTAGCAACATTATAAAACTATTACAAATATATTCAGTAATTCCCGGAAATAATTTAAGGATATTTATATACATAAAATGAACCTATGCTATAAGCAATGTCGGGCATAAAAATATCTATATCTAATCAAGTAAGCGAACGCTGTGTTCTTTCTTGAGCTCGCGAGGTAAACGAAGGAAAGAAAATGTCTCTAGAGTGTGGACTCTATTAACACCTTGAAGGGAGTGGCGCATCACATAACCTTTATATTTAGTTGCCACATTGACACCCGTTTATTTTTATGAAAATTTCACTTTTATTAACCCCTTCGGGACGGGAGCCTTTTACGAAATTTTTAATATTTTGTCACCGTTTTTTAGAAACAGAAATTTGTATATTCTTGAATCGAGAAAATGCGCTGATTAAATAAGGCAAATTTTACAGTAAAGTTTTACTGGTGACAAAAAACAAGGATTCTGAGTGCTTCATGCGGCACGTATACGTGTCGCTCGTCCCCAAGGGGTTAAGAACGCGAAAATATACTTTAACTTGTTTGCAAATAAATTTTCTTGTCACCCAATTATATCAACATTTTACGAATAAAAGTACCTGGTTCCTGAAAGGGTGAACTTTTTAGTATGTATAATATGCAGGGAGTATCTTCTTATACCTTAAAAATAATGTTGCAAACTGATGGTGACAGTTCCTGCTCCTACATAAGCTATATTTTATGTCGGTGTCACTTGCAGCTGGGGGTTGCACAAGCAAAAAACGTTCTAAATTGGAATTTTGTGATACTGAAGTTGCTAACAACTTGAAATTCGGCATGGTAGTTACTTATAAGATTATATAAGAACAGCCGAAAAAAAATTCAGAATTTAAAAGGTGTTAAAATTCATGAAAATCAAGATGTAATGACATTTTAAGACGTAAATGTGTGCTAAGAATGATTTCTAAGAAAATCAAAACCTCAAATGAAAACTGAAATGAGCGTAAAAGCTTCAAAATACATTCTGAATTATAATTTATTTAGAATTTGAGTTCTTCTCATTAGTTTAAGTCTAATTTTCGCCTAATGCACAGGGTTCGTACGGGTCCTTGAATTTCCAGACTAAGAAATTCTTCGGTACCAGTATTTTCTTATGGAAAATCTCTCCTTAAATAAGGCGAAATTTCGTCCGTTTAAACTAGATTTATTTTTCTATAAAAATACTGATATTTGGCCTTGAAAATAACGGTACTCGTACAAACCCTGATGCAGTGTATTAATGAAGTTTAGTGAAACTGTTGCTAATTAATTATATTTTTATTATTCCTAACGTGTAACTTTTTTCAAATAAAAATAGGTACATAAATACTATATGGAATTAATTATTCATCTATTACGAGAACAAATCCGCGGGTTTTACTAGTTGTTTATATTCAGCAAGATTTTTCCTTTTCTATTTATTGATTACCTTACAACTTGTAAACCAGAAAATTCATCTATTCTGTCTTTATGTAAATTTCGATAACTTCCCTGTATTTTAATTCATATCAAGCATAATTTAATACCTTGAAAAAATATTAAGAACGATATTTTCTAGTAAATTATGTAATGACAAGTGAATGCATCGGTAATAGTTCATAGTACGAGTATTTTATTAGGAGACACATTTGTGTGTCGTATAATCACGTTTAAAACACGCATTTAGGTTTGGGATTATATTTTTCTTCTTTTAGGTATATTCGTCGTAATATTCGTAGAACATTCATTATCCCCTTAATTCTCGCTCCCGTGATATTCACGGGCTGTGACTTTTTTTTCAGATTATTCAGATTTACTTGATTCCCACCAGTATTATGGAATAGTATAATTGGCCTTATTATCGTATCATTTTACCTGTCAGTAAATAAGGTGAACATTTCTTTTTCAAAAAAGTGGTGCCAATAAGTAATTTGAATTTTTAAACCGTAATTTAATACGGCCGTTAAGGGGTTAACCCATTACCCGCTGGTGTTGTGTTGACGTAATGGGCAAAATAAGTACCAGGGATGTGATTTCCCCGTTTTTGCACACCTGTATATTCTTAGAGAAAATATTGTTCCCTTAAAGCGCAAAAATGTTCCGATTAAATGAAATATCATTTTCTCTAACAAAATACTGGTGTACAAAAACGCGGAAATCACATCCCTGAGCACGTATGTTTAGATATTTTACCAACTCACCACTACTTTTCAATTAAATATTTAGCCTTACTTACAGCAGTGTTGCCAGATTGGGGACTTTTTTGTCCCCAGATTGTTGATTGTTACCGTTTTTTTTTAACCCTTTCAGGGGCAAGGTACTTGTCTTTATAAAATGTTGAAATAATTTATTGACATCAGTATTTACAAGAGAGTTTATTTCTAAACAAATAAAAGCATGTTTTCGCATGTTTAAGAAAGGCGAAATTTTCATTTTTCGTGGATGCCGTGACGGCATCACCGCCCTTCAAGGGGTTGAGTCGAAATATTGGGACTATTTAAAAATAGATTAAAATTTCTGAAAAATAATCGAATTATACTATTTTTAAAAAGAGGTGACAATCAAATAATCTCAATTAAAAAAGTTTTTAATCTGCTAACACTAACTTGCACATAAAATTTTAGTATCAAATAAAGTGAAAATTAACTTTTAGAATTTGTGGCGGCAAACGACGGTCAGCTAAAAAGGTGAAAACTTGAACCTTATAGTTTTGCCGCTTAATTGGTTAATTTCTTGAAAAACTATCAGTTCACAGGAGCACATGTTTAATATCGACACTACTCCCTTAATCCTTTCAAGGGAAAAGCAATTCAATTATTAAAGTGGTGAAATTAATGAGTGACACCGG
Source organism: Maratus speciosus (assembly GCA_963932465.1). Classification (NCBI taxonomy): domain Eukaryota; kingdom Metazoa; phylum Arthropoda; class Arachnida; order Araneae; family Salticidae; genus Maratus; species Maratus speciosus. Next base: position 134,427,894 of record OZ010794.1, read on the forward strand.
AATTTGAAAACAAATTCATTTGTAAATAAGAAAAAGCTATATTTCGCATATATAATAAACCGAACGTTTTTTTCACTAAAATTCTGGTGTCAATGTGGCATTTGGGAATTAAAATTAAGTGGTTTCATAGAAATACCACCGCCCTTCAAGGGGTTAACCCCTAGGGGACGCGGGACTCGTATACGTGCCGGAAATAGACCTAAGGATCCTCGTTTATCCTCACCAATAAAATTTTACTGTAAAATTTGCCTTATTTAATCCGAGCATTTTCCCGATTTGAATAGACACAAACTTCTGTTTTTTAAAACCGGTAGCAAAGAAATAAACATTTCGTAAAAGGCTCCCGTCGCGAAGGGGTTAACCCTTTCGAGACGGCACCCCTTACGCAAAATTTATTTGAATGTCACCGCTTTTTTTTAAACAGGTCCCTTTACTTCTAAAATACCAAACAATACTCAACTTAAAAAAGACAAATATTGCATGTATTTATTAATGGTGCAAAAAACAAATTCCACATGCACATGCTGACGATGCATACATGCATCAACCGTACCGAAAGGGTTAAATGCAAAAAAATAATAATAATCGAGAGGCGTGCCATTTAAAAATGAAATAAGGCATTTTGAAAGATATAAAAACAAGCGAGCATACAAAGATAATATGAGCCAATAAGAAACGTGAAGACAGTGATGGAAGTTTGCTGCTTTTTAAAAGTTCAGATGATATCAACGTTGCCACTTTTTAAATATTGTAATATTTTCCTTATTTAATAACAAACTAAATGAACCGGAAACAAGGCGAATTATACATTTTAGGAAAAGAAGCAGAAGTCAAGCGTGTCTCGCGGCAGACATCACGTGATCATGCATAGATTCTTGCCCTTATACATTTTAAACTATGCTTTGCTTATGAAAGAAAAACTTATTTGATAATATTGCACTGATATTAAACTTTAAATACTAAAACTCGCTTTAATATAAAATTGTAAGCACATTTTATCGTATTTAAATATTTTTTTCTGTATTAATCGAAATAAATAAAAATGTTATTGATATCAAATTAAATTTTACTAAAATATTCTGTGTATAACATTTTAAAATCAAAAAGTAGAAAAAAATTCTAAAATAGAATGTTTAATTAAGTATTTATTTTAAAAAGTTAAACAAATCTTTAATTGTAAATAAATAATCGTTTTAAAAAAATCGTTCATTGTTATTAACATCAAAATTGAATTTTATTAAAAACATTCCATTTATCACTAAAAATATAAAGCAACCGATAAAATATTTTTAAATAAAAAAGTTGAAATAAAACTGAAATAGAATATTTCACCGATAAATGTTTATTTAGAAAAAATAAATAAATAAATAAATAAATAAAAACTGAAATAGAATTTTTAACCGATAAAACATTTTAAAATAAAGATCTAGAAGAAAATTTCGGAATAATAAAAAAAAGAAGTGGGATTTGAACCCATGGAATCTAAGGAATCCCCTAGATTAAAATACATTCAACCACCAAACTTTCAACACCCTTCGGCAAAAAAGTAATTATTAATTGCAAATTAAGTAGATCAAATCTGTTATCAGGAGGCAGGATTCTAAGTATGGTCACGTGATGTCAACCTCGAGACTTTCAAAAGTCAACCAATCTGAATTAAAAGAAGTATCCGTCTGGCAACGATGGGGATGTACGATATTGCTTTTCTTGGCACACCTACGTATATGCTATTACAATCCTTTTATAAACACTTTTCACTTAATAATTCAAACCAGTATAATTTAGCTGTTTGTTTTATTATAATATTTAATTTTCTTTTTAAATCGCAAATCTATCTATATCTATACCCTCATAGCATGCATGGTCACAGTGACGTCATTGTGACGTCACTGTGAGTCACTGTGGTCACGTCACAACTGTGACCAAAATGCCACCACTTAGCGACGTCACATTGTGACTGATATGTGAACTTTTTAGAAAACTTTTAAAAATTAAAAAAATCTTCAAAACATGTTATTTACCGTAAAAAATATTTTTCTGGCAATTTAAAAAAATTGTGACGTCACTGTTATGACACTACATGTAACGTACGTCTCATTATGTGACAAAAAACCCTACCATATTGTAAACTCACAGTGTGACAAAACATATGTTAAGATTAAAACTTCCCACTTCAAACAATAAAAATAATTCAGTGTTTGTTCCCGGCTAATATTCCACAACAAAATTAAAAACTTCATCAAAAAATGTACATAAATAAAACACAAATATAATAGACATGTAATCGAACTACTTGCTTAGACTATTAAAACTATTTGAATTAAAAAAACTGTTGTAAATAGTAAAATATTTGGCGATTTTTTCGACTATTAGCTCTTGGAATGTTGCTAATATGAAAGTATCGCTATTGAATTTTAAAACTTTATTTGAATACATAATTGATATTTCTCTTATAGAAATGTTTTTGGGGGGTTATTAGTGGTCAATATAGAAAAATGTATTAACTGTAGAGATTTCAATAATAAGAAAATATTTTTATCCTGTATTCTATAATCCGGGAAATTGGTTTGTTATCTATAAATTATTCTTATCAGCGGAAATGGCAGAAATTAATATACAGGTGGAGAAAGCAAAGATTTGTTTGTGTGTGGGCATGGGAAGGGACGGAGTTTTGCAATAAAGCAATGCTTTATTATATAAATAAAAACACTTGCATATTTTCAGTAATAAATTTTTCTGCTAGTGTTTAGTTATTTGTAGTAGTAATTCTTAAAAAATAAATTTGGCTACTTGTGTCACACTTTTTAAATAAATTTAACTTTTTCCGAATATAAAATAAAATATACAAAATATATGCAAAACACGTGGCGTAATTAATTATTCATATTTATTTATATTTTTTTCGTTTCTGGAAATTTATTTTGAAAAATACTGTTATCTTACAAGATGTTTTATTCTACAGGAAATTAAAATAGAAAAAAAAGACAATTGCCTGATCCCCCCCCCACTCCCCCACTAAAAACATTATTTCTCCAGTTATTTTATTTCTTTTTTATGTTGCATTTACTACCTATAATATAAACTTTAATTTTCTATTTTCAAAAGACCTTGCACTATTGCATATTAAAATGAATTTTAAATACTCTAAAAATTTAAACATTCTTTAATTTGTTACACTCCCAATATTAGTTTAATTATTGTCATATTCGACAGTAGCTTTACAAAACTTAAAACTTGAACTATTTTGAAACACATAAAAAAAAAAGTTAAATGCATCAAAAAATTCTAGAAACGAGAAATTTTAATTGGAAGTATGCTTTATGTCATATAAATGTATAAGAACGGAAAAGCCATCTGTTCTTGCCTTGATAAAAAAAAAAAAAAAGAGCGCTAAAAACTGCAGACCAGACGATAAAAACTAGTGAAAACAACATATTGCTTTTAATCTTTGGAACAGGCGGAAGGAGTTATTTGCTGGACAGTAGGTAGCGTTATGAACATGCAGTCTGTCAGATATAAACATTTAACCTAAAAAATTCATAGGAATAATCATTCCAAGATAATACTTTAGACAAAAATATCCGTCCGAGATATTTACACTAGCTTTGGTGTGGTTTAAACGATTCCCATCACTGCTATTGTATTTATTAAGGACATATTTTCTACTTCAAAAATTTGTTCTGCCTAAAACATGGATTACATCGGAATAAAGAACGGCGTTAAGGAAAAAAAAGGTATGACGAAATATTTTATTCCAGAGTTTGCTTTTCTTTAAATTATAATGATTTTAGTATTTCCTTATAAACATTTCATTAACCTAATAAAGTTTAGTAGATTTATTATTTAATTTATTGAAATAAATAACTGTATATCAACAATTTTAATCAGATGATTAAAATCATTTATATAAATTTATTTTAATCAGATTTGTTTTCTTTTAAAATATTATAGGTTAAAATCACATATTTTCTCAAACTTTAAAATAACGTATAAAAGTATTATAAACAAAGTTTAACATAATTAGCAAATGTTTAAATGTATTTAATGTACTTAATAAAAAGGCCTTTTTATAGAATAAAATTTTTTGATGGTCTGAAACAATTTGCGTTGCACATTTTTATTTAAAAATTAATATCCGTTCAGAAGAAAAGAAGATAGTTTATTCTATTTAGAAGAAATAAGAATTTTTTTACATAATGGAGAAGTACTATTTAAAGGATATCATGCATATGTAGTATTAAGCGGGAAAAATCAGTGTCAATGAGTATTATTCGATGTGAGAAAAGTTATAAAAACTTATAAAGAGATATCCTTAGTTGGTAAGAACTTTTCGGTTAAACATTATGAACGAAAAGTTTTCAACGTAAACCGGTGTCTCAATTCGTTGACAAATATAGAAATTATGCAACCCAGTGAGAATTTAAATATGGTTTTATTGAAATATTTTAATTATTAAAAACATATCCATGTACTTGAATGAAGGAAGCTAAAATGTAAAATATATTTCATTATTTTTTTTCTGGATACTTTTAATATTTTACTTCTTGAATGATTTTATACGCATAAACTTCAAAATAGCTATAGGACTATACACTTTATTAGAAAACAGACTGATTAACCCATATTGAAGCACACCGATTAAATATTTTTTAAAAATTTTAAAACTTCAATTACATCATTAATATTGTGTAATTAACCTTCCGTCTACCAGACGGGTCCATTGGACCCGACATGTACATTCAAAATATTTATTCAAACCAGAAATTTCTTCAAAACAAACTAAATGTATAAATCAGACAATAATAAGTTAAATAAACAAATTAAATAGTTTTAAGTAAAAATTCTGGTGTAGAATGTTTTTATAAAACTTGAGTAAAATTTCCGGTAGTTCTAGGGTTAAGTAGATACTAGCAAAATTTTGAAAAAAAAGTTTTTCATTTTTTAAGTAACTAGTTGTCCTATAAACAGGACATATTAGTAGGACACATAGTAAGGACATATAAAATGCATACATAAACTAATTTTATGAGCAAATATTTTATTTTACTTTAAAAAACTGTTTCTGTTGTACAAAAATACTCTATGATTTTTCCAATAAAAATATAATAATAACGGTAAAATTCTAGATTATAAGATCACAATTCTTAAAGAATTTTTTAAATAGATTTTTTTTCAATTAAATTTTAATTGGTTAATTGTTTTTTTTTTTGTTTTGTTTTGTTTATATGTTATACTTTTATGTATTTTAAAGACGTCATAACAAAATGCATCCAAAAAATCCTTACCAATTTTATTTTAAAAAATGTTTTATTAGCTGTTCTATTTATAGGACAGCGGTACAATGTGGGTTAAAGGGGGCTTGTTATTTATAATTATCTAATCCTGTAAATAAAATAATAATAGTAATAATGAACCAATGTGTGTTTTTATTTTCTGCTTATGGTTTGAATTTTTATACTTTATTCACATAAAAATAGCTAACTATTTTATATTATTTTCATTATTTTTTATTTTACTGTGTCATGTAAAAGTTAAAAGTAAATATGGTTACCTGCATTTGTAACAGATTGTATCGCTCTATTCTAAAAAAAAGTAACTACCGCTGTCACCGCCGCCGCCGCCGCCGGTTATGATTTTTTTGTGACCGGAGGCCTTTCTTCGTTAATATTAACAAAAATAATGCATACAAAAATATGAAAATCGGTGGTTTTATACAGAAATGTTTGATAAACGCGCTGATGCAGACAGTTTTCAAATCGAAGAATTATTTTAAGAGTTATTTAACGCTAAAGTTGGACAAAATCGTTCCACTAAAAAAGTTTTATAGCAGCAAAAACTATATATGGCAGTGTAATCATTTTTAGATCATTTTATGCGTTAGAATTTGCCGGAGTGCAGATTGCATTAATTTTTTTATTTTGACTCATTTTTTCAGGTTTTATTTCTATTTTAAATTCAAATTTTCAGCATTTCTAGAGATATTTTTTACAGATTTCAGAAAATTGTACTAATTTAAACTGTTGCCAACTGTATAAAAAGCGCAAGCAATAATGTTTGCTTCAAATTAAAAATTTATTTACACGTGACTATTATAAACAGGAAAAAAACTTTCAAATTAGAATTAAATAATTACGTATAAAAAGCAGGAACTTATTAAAAATTACGTCATAAAAAGTATACACGTGAATTTTAAAAGAGAAAGGATATTGTAAAATAATAAATTCATTAACATGCGTTAGAAGTCTTAGGAGAAATTACGTCATATTTACGTCACATTATAGTTATTACATAAAATGAACACAAAATAATATTGCAAAAAAGTTTAAATTTAGAAATTGCGCTAGACATTTATTTGATATTTTGAGAATTAATTTAAAATGTCCTATTTAAAAGAACTTTCTTTTCGCTTTGTTAAAAAATATTAGGAGACAAAGACTCTCTTTACTTAATTCCTTTTATATTAGCTTATTTTGAAATGTTGTTACACGTGTATACGTCATCAAGTTATTTTTATTTCGACGTTTTATTTGTGTTTTTTTAATGTTGTACGAATTTATTTGTTCTTTCGTTATTTTAAATAAAAATTATATCAATTTGTATAATTTGGCGAGTGGTTTGGCGATTTATATAATTTGGCGAAATTGGTCGACAGGATAATCAAGTAGTACTGCAGCGGATTTGGCGTTAAAATTCCCCAATCAAAGAGAAATGAATAGAAATTCGTTTATAGGGAGATCGCCACTGTTTTTTCAATTATAATTCAATCTTACGAAATCTTTTTAAAGCCGATCAAATTAGCGTGCATTTAGAGTCTGCGGTGTCTGGACGGGGGTTGGCGAGCGTAGCTCGTAGGGGGCCGAGCCCCCTAGTATATAAAATTTTCACCACACGTTATTCTAAAACCTTTATAGTAAATTAAAAACTTCATAAAAAATTTTACATAAATAAAACAAATTTAATAAACATGTAATCGAACAGCTCGCTTAAACTACTAAAACTATTAGAATTTATTAAAAAAAAAAAAAAAAAAAAAAAAAAAAAAAAAAAAAAAACTGCTGTAGGTAGCAAAATCTTTGGCGATTTCTTCGACTATAAACTCTTGGAATGTTGCTAATATGAAAGTATCGCTATTGAATTTCAAAACTTTATTTGAATAAATAATTGATATTTTTCATATAAAAATGCTTTGTGGTGTTTTTAGTCAAATGTATTAAAAAGAGGTGCTAGTTCAGTAAAAACAGAGCATGATGACAGAGCTTCAAGAGTAAATGTAATATTAGTAATGTGTTTAGTAATGCTATAAGAGAAAAGTATATAATTTGTTAATATGATAAATAAAGTGACATTAATTTTTAAGGATTTTATGAATTACAAATTGAAAAATACAATTAAATAACGACATGATTTAACAATATCTTGTATTTTCTAAAGAAATAAAGTTCTATAATTTTTGCAAGGTCTTGGGCACACTGATTTAGAAATACTGTGGTATGGGGAAGTTTTTTAAAAGAAATCTCCGATTGCAACTAAAGGAGAATTTCATTTAAAAAAAAAAAGGATGTATTTCGCCCATTTTAAAAAGAGCAGGGTGCTGCAACTTTAAAAAATGGCCTAGATGGAACAGTAAGTAATTTCAGAATTAATAAAAACAGCAAATAAATATAATTTAGTTAGTGGCACAAATAACAAAACAAGCAAATATGGTTTGCAGCTCATCTTGCATTTGTACAAAGGAATATTACTATTACTCTCCGACGCTTTGGACAGAAGTGAAGATGACATTTTATGGAATGACGGAGATTCTTCATACACCGATTCATATTACAATAGTGGTACTGATACCTTCAGTGAAAGTGATTTATTATGAGAATTTTTTGTCAAAATTTTAACAAAGATTATTTGTAAATTTTACGTCTATAAAAATATTACCATAAAAAGGAAAATGGTATTTAATAAACAGCACATATATTGGAAACATTTGATAAGTTACTAATTTTATTATAATGTGGTTTTTTTTTTATACCAGTAATGTTTTAGCATTAGAGTGTACAATATTGTGTAGTAGATTTCCCCGCATAATAGTCGCACTTAGACTTTCACAATGAAAAATTGCAAAAAAAGTGCGACTATTACGCGAGTAAATACTGTAGTTGTTGAGCAGATATCATTCTTTACTTTTTCTTTAGCTCCAATTTGCTGTAAATTTATTATTGCAAAAGCAGAATGAGAAAATATTACCGAATTATCCTTTTACTCTCAAAAGTTTTTTATACTTGCTATGATGTTTATAGAAAAGAAAGAATAGATTGGTTAAAGGTGAATTTCGTAAAAGGATCGCGAAAAAATGTAAATTTCGTCAAAAGATCATGGAAAAAAGCTAATTTCATCTAAGAATAGCAAATTTTGTCAAAATTTTGAAGAAAAAACACGAATTTCGTCAATGGGCCGCATAAAAGGCGAAATTTTTAAAATAAATCGCGCAAATAAGGCGAATTTTGTCAAACGATCGCGAAAAAAATTTTAAATTTCTTCAAAAGGTAGTTGAAAAAAACATGAATTTAATCTAAGAATCGCAATTTCGTCAAGAGATTGAAAAAAAAACGTGAATTTCGTCAAAGGATCGCGAAAAAATGCAAATTTCGTCAAAAGGTTGTGGAAAAAAGCGAATTTCACCTAAGAATAGCAAATTTTGTCAAAAGATTGTAGAAAAAACGCGAATTTAATCAATGGACCGCATAAAAGGCGAAATTTTGTAAATAAATCGTGTAAATAAGGCGAATTTTGTTAAACGATCGCGAAAAAAATCTAAATATCTTCAAAAGGTCGTGGAAAAAAACGTGAATTTCATCTAAGAATCGCAGTTTCGTCAAGAGATTGAAGGAAAACGTGAATTTCGTCAAAAGATTGCGAAAAAATGCAAATTTCGTCAAAAAATCGTGGGAAAAAAGCGAATTTCATCAAAGAATAGCAAATTTTGTCAAAAGATTGTAGAAAAAACGTGAATTTCATCAATGGACCGCATAAAAGGCGAAATTTTGTAAATAAATCGCGCAAAAAGGCGAATTTTGTCAAACGATCGCGAAAAAAATCTAAATTTCTTCAAATTGTCGTGGACAAAAACGTGAATTTCATCTAAGAATCACAATTTCGTAAAGAGATTGAAGAAAAACGTAAAGTTCGTCAAAGCAAAGTGAAAAAAAGCGAATTTTGTCAAAGCATAGCGAAAAAAAGCGAATTTCCTCAAATGATAGTGAAAAAACATAAAATTTTGTCAATAAATCGTACAAATCAGGTGAATTTCACCGAAGGATTTCGAAAAAAACGTAAATTTCGACAAAGTATCGTGAAAAAAACATTCTGAAAATTTTCTGTGAACTTCAGAATTTTCTTTTACTCATAATCACTCCTGCCTCCATTGTCATGGTTCATTGATTGAACTCGAATAGCGATTTCATTTTTCAATAAATGTATTGCATCTTAACGCTGTCACAACATTGTCATTGTAGTCACATATTCGTCACAAAAATAATGACAAAATCTTCACAAATTACACAATTTTCACAAAATTGCCAAAATGTGACTTCACAACATTGTCACTGTCGTCACAGAATCATCACAGTGTTAATGACAATTTCGTCACAAATGACACATATTTCACAAATTGGTCACACCGTGACTTCACAAATTGGTCACAATGTGACGTCACAAATGAGCTCTAAAACGGCCATAACGACCTCACATTCTAGTCACTGTGACTTCACATCGACGGTCACAAAGTCACAGTGTGACTTCACAACGACGTCGCCGTAACGTCACCGTAACGTCACCATGCCTTACGGGAGCGAAAGCTATAGTAATTTCACATGATATATTCATTTCAACGTAAAATAAAGAAATGTCATTTATTTCACGTAAAATTTATCGTATTTAATTAAAATGTAAAGCAAATATGCTAGTATGCTGAAACAATATGGAACATTAACTAAATTTCTAAAAGTATTTATCCTTGTAAAATTTTATAATTAAATAATTTTTATTCGTATTTTTATTATAACTTCCGAAATTATAATAAAAATACGAATATTGAATTTTGAATTAATCCACACTCTCAGAAATAAAACTCTCAATTTTGACGATTCAGCAGTCCTCGAGCTATATTTCGTTGTTTTTGACAATCATTTCGTATCAAAATCACGTGACTTTTAACGACACGTAAACTCTCAAATATTTGACGAAGGTGTTTCTTCACTCACGGCCAGACTCAATGCATTTTAAGTAAACCGTACCTCCTCAAATCCTGCGACTTTAGCAAGCAAATATTTGCTTGTTTATGTTATTCCTGTCATAATTTATTTAAAAAATTTATGTTATTCCTGTCATAATTTATTTAAAAAATTGCACTTTTTAGCGCTTTTCAGAAAATGCTGAAACCCAGGTAGTTATTGTTTCTGCATTAGTTATTTTTTTAGCTGTTAAAGTTTTTAAGAATGTTTATTATTATTTATATTATTATTATTATTATTATTATTATTATTTTACATTGCTCGCTATTGTTTAATTCGAAAAGAATAAATTTCCTGTGTTTTACAAAATCGTTCAAAAAGAAAATTTGGTCAATAAAGTTTCAAAATTCCAAGATCTCTTTTTCATTTAAGAAATATATTCATATAACTATCAAATTAAATATGCATAATTGATCCCTCTCCCTTCTCTTCTGTAAACAGTAAAGTGTTAAAATCTTAACCAACTACTCAAATTGATAAAATCTCCCCCATATGTACTTTAAAATTCGTTATTTCTGAGCAACAAATTAACCAGACCATATTTTAATCATTCATCGAGCAAAGAAAATTTTCCTAATAAATTATATTAATCAAGCCATATCATAATTATTCATATTATAATTATTCATATTAACCATAGGAAATAATAATAATAAATTAGTCTTAATAATTAAAACTTGCAAGAATTATAAGTATAACACCATCGATAAAATTACAACCAACCTTATAAAAATATAAATATAGAGTAGAATCCATTACATGCATGTAAAATTTTATCTGTTCGAGGACTCATTAGCGTAATAGCTAGAGTGACCGTCTCCCACACCGGAGGTCGTGAGTTCGAATCAACCCGAAGACCGAAGCTATTATTTTTTCTCCTGTCGATACAAGAGCTTCCAAACTGTTCAATAGGTGGCACCACCAGCCCTCTGATTGCACTTTTCAAATAAGCACTTTTGACGAAATTGTTATCCTCAAACAAGCGAAGAAAATAATTTTCTCAATATGACGAAATATTCGCTCGGAGCATATCCCAGGAAATGGTTTCGTCAAAAATGAAGAAAATTTCGTGAAATCTGAGTATCCATTTCTGAGAGTGCAGATAAAGATTCACTTAAACTTATAAAAATAAAATTAATCTTTAAAAATTAATTTTAATTTTTCGAACATAAGACGAAATGCTTTGAGAAAAGATATTTTATCCGTATTTTAGATTAAATAAAGCAAAATAGAAATTTCTGAATCAAATAAAAAATATTTATTGATGGTGATTTGATAATTTTGTGAAATCAGTATTTAGTCGCATGTATTTAGTATGTGTATTACTGATGATGCAAAATTATTCCAATCTGTACGGTAATACTTTCACAGTCAGTGTGCATTACTGTTTTCATAATAAGGTGCAACATAAAATTTTGCGCAAGATCTATCAGATACCGACATATATTTAATTACTGTAGTATAATTTGAAAAGATAACTTTTTAAATCATTTTCGATTTACTTTTTTCTATTTTCGGATATTATATTGAGTTTAACATAGCTATATTGAAAATTAAAGAAATTTAATGTCTAAATAAACTAACCAGTTCATTTTTTTAATTAAGTTCAACTAGGCTTTTATATTCACATTTCCATATTGCTTTCATTTAATAAATTTACTTCGGAAAGATATACAGTGCTCGCACCATTCCTAAAATTTCCACACTTTGCTACCAGTATTTTAAATAAGAATTCTTCGTGGTAGATTCCTTTAACATCTATTATAGAACTACACAACAAAGATTATCGTTTTAATTTAGTGGTAGCAATGTGCGAAAATTTTAGGAACTCTGCGAGCCCTGGATATACTTGATAAGCCATGGTTTTTCTCTTGTGATCTTCGCAGATTTGTCTTAGGGAAAAGTGGATATTAAACAAATGGTATTAGTAGGGTGGCTGTATGTGATAGAATTCAACACTCGAACTCAATCTTAAAAGCATTTAACATTCACTTATACTAAAAAAAGATCCCGCTATATCTGGCACTTTTACACATCAATTGATTTTGTACTTAACCCGACAGTATTCGTGAGTCGGTCATTTTGTCAACCAAATAAATTATCTTCTCCTAACTCATATACCCTTACAAATACAATTTTCGAACACCATAGTGAAGTAAAAAGACATCCCTGTTTTTCCTTTACGTACATTTTTAAGGGCAAAGTTGAAATGGGTGGATAAGTCTGCGCAACGATCACTAATGTCAGTTCATTTTTACTTTCCCTCATTATTCCAAATCTCATTAATAAAATGTATAATTTAATTAAACGGCAAACGTATAACTTCATTGAAATGTAAAATTCGAATATAAATTGAAAAATGTTTCTTATTTTGCATTTTCTGTATGCGGGAGGCCGCCGGCAATAAGACCGAGCAACAACTAATAATGTTCTGAAAAAAGACGCGACTACACTCGGGTTAAATTGTTTAAAGTCCAAATATTTAAATTAAATATATCATGTTTATCCAACATTTATCAATCGTAATTTCGATTTTCTAAATCATCGATATGATGCTTAAAAAATATTACTATTGCGTCGCGACTCGCAACACATGAAAATTTCCATTTTTAGATATGAAGCTGATGTGTCCGAAAAAATATGATGGTATATTACGATAGGTAAATGCTGGATAAACATAAGAACGCTTAATTTAAAAGTTCAGGCAAGTACCCTTCAAGTACAAAATTAATTTATTTATAAATGTGTGAGAAACAACCAATGGATATAACAAGCTTATTTTTTACATTTAAGAACAAGGCATCAATATTAAGTATATCTTAAAACCTTGCATTTAAAATATAGTATTGACAAATTCAAAAGTATCTAACCGACTGTCATGATAAGGTGTAAAATTAGAAGAAAACATACACTTAAATACATATACGATAAAGAATCATATTTGTTATCCTGCTTACAGAATGTGTTCCCTTTTATTATATGTAAGGAAGAATAGAGTTTTACCATATTTAATCTCTTTGAACGTGTTGACAAATGACGGCTGCTCAGCTCAATTAAGCAGTTTTATGTTCATATTTAAACTACATTTAATTAACTGTGTTCCACTGCTCTAGAGTAATTCATGTAAAATATAAGTCTACAATATAAAATATGGAATGACATGAGTGGCAGTTTTTAGTGTCACTAATTTGCAGAAAACTCATAGTGTATAAGAATGTAGCAAATAATTGGGGCTTCTTTTTATTTAATTTCTAGAATTTTCGGAATATTCTAAATTGTAAGAGAAAAAACCAGAAAAAAAACTATCAATACATTTAGGTTCTTTTTGGAATCTATCGAAAATGTTAAATTTGAAATAGACGTATAAACAGTTGTGCATCTAAAACAATATGATGTACAAAATTACTGATTATTGTTGTATAATCCAAATTGGTTATTTTATAATGCATTATTAACAAGTTGAGTGTCATGGTGACTGACACTGAAGCTGAAAAATGTACAATGTTTTAAGTAATTTTTAAGAATGTATACTGCTTTAATAAAGAAAAGGTAAGTAAATTTTAAATAAATGTTCAGTAATTACTTAAAACAGTATAGATATATTTTTAGTTTTATATCCTATTTTAGATCGTCAGTCATCGGTGAATGACGTGTTCTAAACGGAAAGTTCAGTGTCAGTCACCGGTACCTGATCTTTGTTCTGAAAAGCACCAGCTGGCACTTATTCTTATACAGATACTATGTAATCACTGTTACTATTTTTCGGTAAAAGCAGAGAATTTTTCAGAAAATGCTGTTACAGTTGAAGTTTTGAACCTAATTTCTCGACGCGACAGTACGATAAAAATCGTAAACATCAATAAATCACTTATAATTAAACTTGTAAATAATGTTTAGAAAAAAGAGAAAAATCCATTCGATTCTAAATCACATCAGTAGTCATGCATGCAAATATCATGCCTTTACGGTAAAAAATGAGTTTGTAAACGTATCACAAAATTTCGTGTTGTTGAGCAATGACTTTTTTTTTTTTTGTACTTAAGAATTGCTTTTAACGGGCATCAAACTTCAACAACAAATTCTTTTTGGAAATTTAAAACAATAAAGAAATTTTTAAACATATGTTCATAGAGAGATAGTGAATTTGGGTAAAAATATATGGAAAACCACACATTTTTACACCTGAAACATGCAAAAAATGCTAAGTGTTGATATTCTAAAGTTGGAATGAAAATGGTTTGAAGTATTGGAATAAGGACATGAAATTCAAAGCATAAATAATTACACCATTAAAAAGAAACCTGCTCCGAAATTAGAAACTAAATCTTGAATGAACAATATACTTCTTAGAAATAAATTTTGGCTAAAAAAGAAGTAATCCGAATAATATAATTTTCGCAATTTTTATTTCACCTTACATTGTAAATATTATTTCTTACTTGACATTGTGTGTTTTCTAAAATAAATGTTATTTATAATTTTTCGAAATTTACAGGATAATTCGTGCATGTTCGTGGCGCAATCTAAAAGTCTGAGATAATGAAGGAATCAATTCTACATGCAGTACATTTCTTTTTTTTATGCTTACGGCTGCCGCTCGTAAAATCGAAACCAACAGCAGTATCACTCGAGTATATTTTTCAAACTGATTAGCATCTAACAATGGTCGAAAGAACTAAATGTATAAGGATTTTTCTTTAAAATAATTCTGGCTTGAGAATAATATTTTGTTAGTGCACTTAATAATAGACTGTCTTTTATTTTATTTATTTTTTTATTTGCACATTGAAATTTCTCGAAATATCTATTATGTACAAATTTATATATAAATTAAAAATGAATAACTTCCAATTGCTCATCCCTTGTGTTGAACATAACATAAGAAATATTGTTCAATCTATCTATATTATAAAAGAAAAATATGTCCTGAGTAACACTGATGTCATGTTGACGTCGGCAACTACCCCCTGAAAACTAGACCTGCTAACACAAAAATGACGGCTGTCATGGCCGGCATTTCTTGTTAGTGTTTATACGGTTTCTAGCATTTGACTATCACTAATTTTTAAATGTTATTTCAGTATCTCTGATTACATAAGTCAAAGAAATCTTTAGAAAAATACTGGTGTCTAATTTCAAGATTTTTTTTTTTTTTTTTTTTTTTTTTTTTTTTTTTTTTTTTTTTTAACGTGTGCACGATCCCCTTAATTTTAACAACAGTATTTTATGCAGGATTTATTTGACTTGTTTAATCTGAGTAAAATAAAGCGGAAAAAACTCTTAAAAACCATTGGTACAAGAATTCAATTAATTGTACACATGCGGAAAAAAATCCGCCTTCGGCAGCCGCCATTTTTGTGTCCGCGTTCATGCCTCGTTGGCAACAATCTAAGCAATCCATTTACCCTATTCTGCAAATTTAATAACACACTGCATAGTTTTAATTTTTACATTACATCGTTAAATATTCAGAAAATGGACTTTCAAACCTATTTTTTCTTTAAATCTGTATCTCAATTTACTGATTTTTTTGTGGTTTATAAATTAATTTTCATGCATGATTATTTAAAAATGTATGTCTATCGCGTGCAGCTCAAATACGGAAGATTTACCCGTTTGCACTTAACCCCTTAACGCTCGAATTAAATTACAGTTGAATAATTCAAATTGCTTATTGGCATGCCTTTTATGAAAAAGAAATGTTCACCTCTATGAAATTAAAAAATGTAGTATGCAAGAAAATAGATCCAATAGAGTCAAACCACTTATCAAGAGTATACGAAATACTTTCACCAAAGAAGATGGAACAAAGCAGTTTTCTATAGGTATGACAAGTAGAAAACTTGTAACCAGAATCAAAGAACATATAGCAGATATCAAATACAGCAGAAGAACCACAGCGTTGGCCAGATTATGCAGCGAAGAACCAACCTTTACAGATCGATTTTAAAAAATAGCAAGTTAATTTATATATAAAGATTTTATTTACCATCCGTAATCCGAGAATCAATAGAGATATTTTTACGCAAGAAGAATATTTGCAATGATTAAGTGTCCTTTGATTTACCTAAAATATCGCTTTAAATAAAATTCAAAACTTTATTTGAACATGGAATTGATAACTTTTATAGAAAAATGTTTTTTGGTATTGCTAATTGACTGTTTAAAAAATATATCTTAAATGTAAAAAATCTGTTTTTACATTTCAGGGGCTCACAGTCGTAGTAGACCAAGTCCATTTTGAAAAAAAAATGAGATAGTTCATTTAGAAGTTGCATAAATATGTTTTAATCACTCCCACAGTGAACGAAGTCTGTTTTCACATACTTTCTTATATATGCCAACTGTTTACAAACTTGGATTACTGTGGGTGTGAATAAAACAGATTTTATATACATTATAAAGGGACTATCTCATTTTTTTAATGGACTTGGTCGACTACTATGGTTATGAGCACCTCATTCCCCCATAGCAATTTTTGTTTACAGAAAATTTGCAGCAGTCTTGCTTTGCAAAAGTGCAAAGTTGCAGCAAGTTCAGCATGACAAGACTGGGCGTTCGTGGTCAAATTTTGTGGAGAGAATTTGGTATTTCAAAAATAAACGCCATATGTTGCATTTCAAATCCGACGTTTCATACTTAATGATCTAATATAAATTACAAACTACATAAAAGAATTAGATGTAAAAAAAGTAATTTATTGGAAGATTATATTACACTCCAGAGTGGTTAAATCAAATAAATACATTACAATTTTTAATTATCTTCAAGCTCAGAACTTTACACCTAATTCATTACATTAGTACTAGTGTTTGTCCGACTTTAATTAGTTACAAGTTGTAATTTTTCAACTGAGTGAAAACGTTGAGAGTCTGTTTCGTACCCTTTACCTTGGCTTAAATTTCCAACTCTCGTCTAACAATGCTATCCTGGACAAATCAGACAGCACTATTCACTCAGGTAGCCTTTTGACAATATAATCTGGTCTGTTATCTTTTTCATGTAAACAGAATAAACTATAAGTTAAGGAGTTCCAATAATATTGCATGAGGAATTACACTTTAAGATATTAACAGAATCATGCTGATTTGTAAAGAAATCGTATTAATTGTAATATTTCCACCTTTGAGACGAAGTTTCCGGGCCAGAATTCAAACCCAGGTCCTTGGCATAAACTGCCAGAGCTTAGCTTAAACTTCTAAATGTTGACAAAATTATTTCATCAAGCTGTTTCAAATAGCATACTAGACATCATATTTAAAAGCATATCTGAGTGAATTGTGTGATGGGTTTTTCCAGAACGGTACAGAGTTGCAGTTTAAGTAGACACCAGGTCCTGTGCGAGTCCTGGCCTGGACACATTTTCACTCAGTTGGGAAAATTACAACTTGTATGATTTCGAAACAAGATAGAGGTTGCTATCCAGCGTTTACTTTATTGAGAAAATCAAAGATGATAATAGATAAAAATAAAAACACATGAATAAAATAAAACTCAACGTTTCGGTTTAATCTTTAAAACCATCTTCTGGAATGAAATTTTCTAAAAACACAAATCGGCAGTAAACAATCTACACACTACATGGTCAAATCCTTTAAAAACAATTCCAGTGGCGCCATCTGTTATTCAAAATAAATAAAAGAAGTGAGGGAGCTTGAAAAATATGGAAACATTACAAATCAGTAAAATTTGTAAAAATAATAAAGTTTATTTTACATTATTACTATTATATTAACACTAATATTATTTATTTTATTATAACTTAATTTTTATTTATTTATTTATTTATTTATTTACTATTTATCTATTTCGTTTGTAGTTAAATAGTCAAACAAATTCAGGACAAATTCAGGAGATTTGTGAAAGCTTTTAATTTTACAAAGTGTGCGAATGTTCTATTATCTACAATTATTCAATCGCAGAGACAATAAAACGAAAGTTTTTTCTTTCTTAGTAATGAAGAAACTGTGGGTTCTATTTCCGTAACATAGCTGCCAACTTGTACGGATTTTTGCTACCACTAAAATTTAATAGAAAATTTTACCTAATTCAATCGCAAAATTGCAGTGAATTTTGGTAATTGAAAAAGGTAGAAATTTTTGTTAAATTTTAGTGGTAGCAATAATCCGTACAAGTTGGCAGCTATGCCGTAATCATAAAATGAAAACCTTTATTTGCAGGGATGAGAGCGCATCGACCCAAATCACCGATTGCTACCACTAAATATTAGAAATATTTCCTACCGTATTTAATGACAAAATTTCTGAGATTTAATGAAGCAAAGAATATTATTAAAATTTACTGGTGAAAATCAACCATTTGGGTCGGAGCGCTCTCATCCGCGTATTTGGCTTGTATTTTTATTTCATGTATATATTCGGAATAGCATACAAAAGGAAATGAATTTAAATATATATATATTAAAAAAATGTGGTATTCACTGAGTCACATAATCAAATAATTTATTTTACAACTTTTCTAGAAATAATTTTAACATCTTTAAAGTAACTGCCATCAATTTATGACAGTTTTTAAATTTGGAAACATTATGAGCCAAAATTCAAAATTTCTTCTTTTATCTACATTTTTCAGAAGCAAAAATAATACAGCACATGTTTTATCCTTTTTTTTTTTTTTTTTTTTTTTTTTTTTTTTTGTAATAAAGAAACTTCTGGATTCCGTTTTATTATCTTAATACAGAAAGTATTTTTTTTTTTATTTCAATAGAGGGCTCTGCCAACTCCCGTTCAGACACCTCAGACTCTAAAAGAAGCCAATTTGATCGGCTTTAAAAAGATTTCGGAAGATTGATTTATAATTTAAAAAACAGTGGCGATCTAACTGTAAACGAGTTTCTATTCATTTCTCTTTGATTGCGGAATTTTAAGGCCGAATCAGCTGGTATTAAAAGATACAGTGGCTGTTTCCGTCTTTGATTAAATAAAATCTGTTAAACATTTCAAAATAAGCTAATATAAAATGAATTAAGTAAACAATGTCTTTTTCTCCCGGTATTTTTTAGAAAAGCGAAAAGAAAGTTCTTTTAAATAAGACACTTTAAATGTATCGTTTTTAATCTGTCGTAATTTTCACCAAACTTTTCTTTCTCTTTTTAATATTCACGTAAAAATACTTTTGTTAGAAATGAAATATTATTAGCGCTGAAATAGTTGAAAAGATCATCTAAAAATATTAAATAAATGTCTCGCGCAATTTTTAAATTTAAACTGTTTTGCAATATTATTTTTTGTTCATTTTACGTAATATGTGTAATGTGACGTAAATGTGACGTAATTTCTCCTATTTAAGACTTCTAATGCATGTTAATGAATTTATTATTTAACAATATCCTTTCTGTTTTAAAATTCACGTGTAAATATAGTTTTTAATGACGTAATTTTCTATAAGTTCCTGCTTTTTATACCTAATTACTTAATTCTAATTTGAAGGGTTTTTTATGTTTATAATAGACACGTGTGAATATATATATATATATTTTATTTGAAGCAAACATTATCGTTTGCGCTGTTTATACAGTTAGTAACAGTTTAAATTAATACCACTTTCTAAAATATCTCTCAATTCTAAAAAAAAAAAGTAACTAACGCTGTCACCGCCGCCGCCGGTTTTGAATTTTTCGTGACTGGAGGTCTTTTCATTAATATTAAGAAAAATATTGGATACAAAAATATGAAAATCGGTGGTATTATAGAGAAATGTTTGATGAACACGCTGATGCACACAGTTTTCAAATCGAAGAATTATTTTAAGTGATATTTAATGTTAAAATTTGCCAAAATCGTTCCATTAAAAAAGTTTTATAGGAGCAAAAACTATACGTAGGAATTTAATAATTTTTACATCATTTTACATATTATAAGTTCCCGGTGTGCAGACTGCATTCATTTTCTTAATTTGAGTCATTTTTTGAGGCTTTATTTCTATTTTAAATTCAAATTTTCAGCATTTCGAGTGATATATTTTACAACTTTTAGAAAAGGGTAATATTTTAAATTGTCTCCTTCATAATAAAAATTTATTTACACGTGACGATTATAATCAGAAAAAAAAAAAAAACTTTCAAATGAGAATTAAATGATTACGTGTTAAAATCAGGAAAATATTGATAATTAAAAATTGATAATTACATTATTAATAAAAATTGCCAAACCAAAATATTGCTAGACAGTTTAAATTTAAAAATAAACTTACACGAGTCATTTATTTCATATTTTGAGATAATCTTTGAAAACTAATCTATATACATATATTGCGCTATCGTATCAATGAAACGCATCTCATTGGTTATTGAACAGCATTAAATGCATCCCATACCTATAAGGGGTGTTACCATAGGGGGGACCGTGTTCTGTCGCCTAATGCCGTCATGATTGTCGCCAATTTGGCGATATATTGCCAAATTTGGCGACCAAAATTAGTCGCCAAAAGTGACGCCAACTTAGCTACATCTCTAATATTACGCCAAATTTCAATAGACTTCCATTGTAAAGCCATAGGGTTTACTTGCTTACAGAAAATCAACATATTGAGATATTTTGAACCAATGCAGATGTTATTGAAGCGACTACAAGAGTCGCATTGCTCTTGTGTTGACAATTCTAAGACAGCGCAAATAATATTTCCTTTCTAACTACAAAAGTATTTTCACGTGAATATTAAAAAGGGAAAGAAAACTGTGGTGAAAATTACGTCAGATTTAGAACGATACATTTAAGCGATATATTTTAAAGCCGATAAAATTAGAGTGCTTTTAGAGTATGCGGTGTCTGAACGGGATTGGCGAGCGTAGATCGTTGGGGGCAAGGCCCTTAGTGTAAAAAAATTCTCTCGAAATGCTTAAAATTTGCATTTAAAATAGAAATAAAACCTCAAAAAATCAGTCAAATTAAAAAAATAAATACAGTCTGCACAATGGGAACTTCTAACAAATAAAATGAACTAAAAATGATTAAATTCCCATGTCCAGTTTTTGCTTCTATAAAACTTTTTTAATGGAAGGATTTTGTCCAATTTTAGCATTAAAATTCTCTTAAAATAATTCTTCGATTTAAAAACTGTGTGTATCAGCGTGTTTATCAAACATTTCTCTATAAAACCACAGATTTTCATAATTTTTTATGCAATGGTTTTCTTAATATTAACGAAGAAAGACCTCCGGTCACAAAAATTTCAAAACTGGCGGCGGCGGTGGCAGCGTTAGTTACTTTTTTTTAGAATAGAGAGATACATTTTCCGGACAATATAAAATATATTTCTTTTAAACAGTGTAGTAATAAACTGAGGTACCCCATCAAATATTTTATTTTACATTTCACATTTTGAGAAATTGCCTTAATTTCTTTCAATTAACTGTGACCACTTAACAAGCAGAGTGGCGTAGTGTATTTTATTTTTATTTTTACTATAGTGTTCTAATGTTGCCAGGTGTCCCGCGTAAATCGGGGTTTGAAATGCCCTGGAAACCAGTATTTTAAAGTAATTTTATTCACCTTGTGCTAAATCCTAAAATTGGGTTTAACCTAATGGCTAAAGTATCTGCAAGATAGCGAAATAAACTGTAAGCAATTAGTGGCGTCCCGTGCATCTGGAGAACCGATTTACGCGAAACACTTGGCCACAATATTGATTTACACAGGGCCTGATTACCAACGGGGCACAATCCCACCAGTAAAAAGAAACAGAAAAGTTTGCATCATTCATGGCAGAAATTTTACATCGATACGGCGTTTAGATAAGGCAAACATTTCTTTTAAAATTGATTGGTTTAAGTGTACACCGTTGGTAATCAGGCGCTGGATTTACAAGGTGAATCCCTACCGTGTGTACAAGTATAGAGGTGTGGTATAGCCCACCAGAAAAAAATTGTTCAGCAATGTTGTGTCGCAAACCACTTATTTTACAAAATCTTCAGCAGACTTACTTTATTTTTTACGAAATGAGATGGATATTTCCGGAGCATTTCCAGAGCATACATCCGGAAAATTTGGAGCCTCGATTTACGTGGGACACCTGTACAACAATATTGATTTACAAGGTGAATCTCTACCGCATGTGCAAGTATAGAGGGGTGGTACAGCCCACAAAAACAAACATTTTTTTTTCAGGAATGTTGTGTCGCAAACCACTTATTTGTCAAAAATACAGGGTGTCTCCTTTCCAGTCGAGCTCGAGTTTTCTTTCCCGAATTTAACGGTTATGAAGATATTTTTCGGATATCTTCACCAGACTTACTTTATTTTTTATGAAATGGGATGGATATTATAGAATGTCCATTGTGATTATGTCAGTGATCCATATGTATCGTGAATTACATTCCAAATCACAAAATATCTAGGCCAATGTTGTTTGGTCGCAGACAGTAGCCTTGTGAGGATTGGAATACGAGTTTCAGGATTTTTTTTGGAAATATTTGATAAAGTATACAGTATATAATTAATTCACAGAAAGGAGTAGGAAATCTGGAGTTAATCCACTTGGCATTCCGAAAACCGGTGCAAATGTCCATAATGTAAAACTGTATTTTTTTATAAATTTAGGACGCAATGGTTGGTTGGTTGTGTAAGGTTTTATGGCACAAAATCCCTTAAGGGACATGCTGCGCAAAATTAAGACACAATGGAATAAGCTGGGTTCGAACGCTGAACCACCCGTTTCGGAATCGTATACGTTATCTTTACGTTACTAATGTTTGATGTCATCGCCACAATATTTCAAACACAAAGTATTTCATATTCAAAGTATTTTGTTTCAAAATTACACACGCGGAAAATAAAACTGTTTTTTGCAAAACAGAAAATGCTGGTATGGATATTTGCACCCGGCTATCATAAAAGTATCGATTTATCTTAAACAATATAGTTATTAACTAGACACAGGATCAAATATTTAATTTTATAAGCTTTTGGAGAAGAATTTCAACTTGTTTCAAATAGCAATTACATTTTCAAAAGGACGGTGACAAACAAAATTTTGTATAAAAATCTATTTTCAATTATAAGATGCATATGACAAAAAATATTTTGTATTCATAATTCTTTTGCAAATACAGAAAATGACATAGATAATTGAAAATAGAATTGATTTCCAAAATGTAGAGTGTTGAAAGAAACGAAACAAATAACATAGAAAAAATACACGGAGCAGATTTTTTTGTCTGTAGAATTCGAAATGTGTTCTGTTAAAATCATTATTCCGTTTTTAAAGTTATAAATTTAATGAATCAGAGTAAGGTAAAATGTAGATGAAGATATATTCTTACACATGAAGTGGAACAATGTTCTTAAAAATGCATTTTCAAACACTGAAAATTTTCATTAGGCGAATAGAAACAACGGATCACTAAATTATTCTATTTCCTTTAATTGTAGTTTTTAAAATGCCAAGAACTATAAAGTGAAATTTTTATCATTTTTAGTATTAAAAAAATCTTGCTTGTTTTCGCTTTTTGCAAATGAAGGTTCTTTTTTTATGTTTTTCATTCATATACTTGCAGAAAAAAATATGAAATAAAGTGTATTTTCTTTTCAATATATAAAAAAGTATTTCTTTAACGATGTAGCATTCAACTAATCATGGATTCAAATGTCTATTATATACATATATTTTTTAGAAATAAGTTTAAGTTGTTTGAACTTACATGCAATTAAATTAAGAAGAATATTAGCAATACAAAATTACTAGTGGAAGTTTGCACATGTTCAATTGACGACATTGCTTATAGGACTATATAAAATAAAAATAAAATACATTTTAATGACAAAATAAAAGCATTCAATAATGTGTAAAATCCATCTCTAAAACGAGATGTAATTAGAAGTAATTATATTAAAAATGCAATTATATTTACTTATTATGTATGCTAATTACAAAACAAAAAGAAGCAGTGAAAAATGCACGTTTCCGTGTGTCAGGTTTGCAATAATGGAGCAGGGCTGAAAAATGAAAAGAAAATTCATAATTAAGAAACACTCTACTTAAGAAAGTTAATTAACTGAGTTTAAAACTATTCTGTACCGATTCATTTGATTTTTAATTCCTTATGAGGAAATTACTTTTTCTTTTTAACGTTATGACTTAATCTCACGATAACGTTATTTTAAAGGTCAATGTTACGCTGTAATACGATGAATTATTAGGTATTTTAATCTTTCATAATAAAGTTTAAATAAAGCAATCTATATTATAAGCTCGGGGGTAAAACATTGCAAATGAAAAATTTGATTTTTTTTTTAATTTAATGTTAAATTAATATTTAACTGTATTTGCGAAAATATTGCTCACCCACAAGAAAAGTGACACATCTCTCAAAAATTCATTTTGCGTTTTATTCCATTAATAGAGTCTGTCATAGGTGCGTCTTTCTACACAAGTTTCATAACGCCTAGCTTTGCGGAAAATAACCTTTTTTACGCTGTATGTCTATTCGTGACCACAGAAGAGAGGTGGATTGTGTGCGGAGGTAAAATTACCCAAACCCCCCAAACCTCATCCTACACTGAAAAAAAAAAAAAAAAAAAAAAAAAAAAAAGGACTAAAAAACGGAAATACTACTGGCAATCTAGACGCCAGTACTATTTCCGTTTTTTTACGGGGTTTTTTTACCCATAAATTACAGAAAAACGGAACATTTTCTGTAATTTATGGGTAAAAATTCCCGTAAAAAACGGAAATCGTACTGGCGTCTAGATTGCCAGTAGTATTTCCGTTTTTTTTTTTTTTTTTTACAGTGTACGTTTCATTCTTAGGGGTTTTATATTTTTATGCAAATTTTTATTTCTGCATACAGAGCTAAGTGCTATAATTTCAAGTTACAGTAAGATTATGACAACTTTCTTTTGCCACTCTTGTGAAATATACTTTTGTCGAGATGTGTCAATTTTCTTGCGGGTTAGCGATATAATATAACCAAGAACGAATCACTATAATAACTTCTTTTGATTATAAAATATATGTAGGACACTTGCGCCAGAAAGTATAATAAATAAGTTGTATACGATAAACACATAAACTTGCTTAATGGTACACATACACAAGAACATTTAATATGAATTTTTACAAATAAAATTAACACTAAAGCATAATATCGACGTTTCGAACTGCTTTTGCGGTCGTCTTCAGGATAAATATGATGCTGAGATGATTAACACTAGAACTGAAAATAAGGGGCATTTTGACACATGACAAATTGATAATAGTCGATTCGAACCAGAAGTTTCTTGATGAAATATGGTAAACTTATGGAGCAGAAAAATAGACTAATGAAGTATGTTAAATAGTTTAAAATAAAATTGTGGTGTGAAACACTTTTTTTTAAATAAAACTTGAGTAACATAGGCAGCGGTTCTAGTGTTAAAAGCCCAGAGACGAAAGCTTCTTGTCGAATCTTGATTAATTTTACTTTACTTCTTTCGAGTTATTCACGATTCCAAAAAAACGTCCTGTATCTTTAGAAACCGCAAAAACCAAAATATTTTCGAGGGTTAGAAAAAAAAAGTTATAAAACAAAGTTTATTTTGCTGCCACAGATTTTAGGATACGTTTCCGATTAGTTTTTAAAGTGTATTAATCAGTTATTTCAAACAGGAATATCTGTTTTTAGTATGCTATCCATTAATTATTTTTAGCTGCGTACTTCAGTTTATGCATGCAAGAGAAATAATATAGTTTTACTTTTAAAATTAAGTTAATCTTGTTAACTTATCTGGTTCGTCTGTAAAACAAGTTTGTTGAGCATGAAAATGTTAACTTGCAAAATCGTAGCACTGAAATATATTAATTTGGTAGGGGGTCAAAATGACCTTCCACGGGCCTTCTAGTGATAAAGAAAGAAATTTTCTGAATCCAGGATTTAGAAAAAATGCTTCCTTCTTATATTTGAACACCCTGCTTGAATGTTCAACTACCGAGCCATTTTTTAAATAAGCTTTGTGCTTAATCGAACCTATTCAAAAGCTTTTTTTCGTAATTATAGTTCGTGTTGCTGAGAAAGTGTGAGCTACCCTGGACGAATTTTTCGGATTATTTCACTAAAATACATTATACCATTCTCGCCCTAGTCTGCTGTCGAAAAAATGAAGTTTTCCAATCCATTCCCGTCTTAGGTTGTTACAAACTGCCTACAATGCCGTCTCTTGTCACCGAAAAGCCAGATTTTTGACAGAACTGACCGCTATTGTTTATAGATGTGCTTTGCGGAAAAACAAATGGACATCGGTAAAAAATATATCATATTTGAGTAAATTCCGTACCAATTTTAGTCATATGAAAGCGAAAGGTACAAAAGAATTGTTTTAGTGTAGGCTCATATAAAACAAAATGGTTTATGATATCCTAAACTGCAAGAAATAACGATAAGACGATCGTACTTTTTTTGAGAAGTCGAATTGTCTGATTTGAACTTATGATAGCTTGAAATCTCTATAATTAGACAACTTGACACTAGAAGGTCACCCCACAAATTAACATCAGGACTCCACTTCAGGAACCCCATAAAGGGATGAAAACTCTGCTCGTTATTTATTTTCTGTTGTTTTACTTTCAATGTAAAAGTGTTCACTAATGGTACTGTGTCTACCCCTGGTGTCGACACCTTAACTTCACACATCTACGCATATAAATAACTGATTGAATTTGGTAGGATGATTCGCATTGTTAATAAGTGTAAAGTAACGAAATTGAAAAATCACTTAGTAGATATTAAAACGCGGAAATGTGTGTTGTGCATTTTAAGTTCTTGAATTTTCCATTACCTCATTTACATAGAGATATTTGAAATATTATTATATGACATATTTGCACATTATTTAATCAACTAAAAAAAAAAAAAAAAAAGAACTGAGCACAAATGGTATTTTTTCTCCCTTTGACACCTCCCTCTGACAATGTTGAATTAAAATTTTCATATGATGGCTCATTATAAATGTTGTAAAATTACGAAATGCAGTCTTCGATTTGCTATATACTTTCCAGTACATTTTAAATAAATGTACGCGAATAGTAATTTAAGTTATAAAACTGTTTCATTTGAGGAATTGCCTTTTATAAGCATATTTTAAAGTTCAAAACCAAACTTCATTTTATTATATCTCAACAACGTATGCATCTTACGTGTGTGGAATAATAAAGCTTCTTAATTCAAAAATAAAATAAAAATTTGTTTTAGAAGAAAATATGCATTAAAAGAAAACCGCTCAATAATGGTCATTTATAATACCAACGTCTTTCCTTTTCATGGGTTTTGAATTTTGAACCTCTCTCAAGGAAAATCTTTAAGATTAGATTGTCAGTATGGAAATTCTATGACAACATTCATTATAGCTTTAAAGTAACTTACTTTTGTTCTGTGAGAAAAAATAATAACTTATTTTTGTTTTATAAAGTTATCGGCATATTTTATCTGGGATTAAAATTTACGTTTTTACTTGTTAAGTACCGTGTTTTGTTAAAGCAGACTATGAGGCATAATTTGATTTACTATTACAGTGTTGTTGAAAATGTTATGAAAGTTCATTTAATCATAAATATGCTCATTAAACACGGGTTACAGCAGCGATGTCAAACTGTGGGCTTCCGACTACCACTAATATACTAAAGAAACAGTCGATTTCTTGAATAACAGAGATTCGATGATTATATTACTCGATGATAAGTATAAAGTTTTATTGGTATCCGACGGACCACGGTTTGACTCCCCTGGGTTACAGTATATTTTATGAGATAGTAAAACATCTACAAATTTAATGCAGAAATCACGATTAAATAAACCCCTTTTTTAATCATTTAATATATATATATATATATATCTTCGGTAGCATGTGAATCTATCCCATGTGAAAACAGTGTTGCCAGTGGGCTATTTTTTTTAAATTAAGATTTCTTGATTAACACCACTTTTCTGAAATGGTAAAATTCTCCTTGTTTTTGCCTTAATTAATGTCATTCAATAAGGCAAATTTTGCTATGTCACAAAAGTTGTGCCAATAAAGAAATCTGACTTTTAAAAAAGTAGCCCGCTGGCAACACTGTTTTCATATTGGATAGTTTGACATGGTATCGACGATATACACACAGGATGTCCATAATTAAACGAAACTTATTTTAAAGTTGACTACAGACAAAACTGATGTTCATAAAGTTGTGAAATTTTGTGGAAGGCATAAAAAGAGATGATAATTTGTTTAAGTAAAAAAAGTTCAAAATTTCGCTGCTAGAGGGCAATTTTTCATAAATTACACATTTAGTATTACGATAGTTTAGAAATTTTATTTATTAACTTAACCTGATTCTAAATACAGCATTTCGCGACGTATTCCTAGCATTTTCCAGAATACACTCCGGTTAACTGTGTAACACGCTATCTTACGATTCCAGATGGTATCTAAAAATAATGACCGTCTTGCGGAACATGTTTGGTTGTAACAAAAATTGTTAAGCTATCGTAAATGTATGCTAAATGTGCAATTTGTTAAAAAAAAGGCCTCCTATTTTTTTTTACTCTCAAACAAATTACCATGCCTTTATTATGTGCTCCACAAAATTTCACAAAGTTTTGAACAATAATTTCGTCTGTAAACAACTTTAAACTAGGGTCGTTTAAATATGGACAACCCGTATATATTATCGTTTAGAACAGACGCATCAAACTGTGGACCGCCGAATACCACAAATTTTGTAAAGAAATTTTTGACCCCTTGAATCGGAGAGTTTTGAATATTAGATAAAGCAATGATTACTCTAAAATTTTGGTGGTATCCGGCGGGCCACAGTCTGACTTCCCTGGTTTATAATAAAAATAATAGGAATAAGAAATTTTGAACGGAGTGAGAAAGTGTCGTTGTCAGGATTTGAACCGAACTTTTGGCGTAAGCTGCCAATGCTCTGCCCATTGAGCTACCCTGTACAGGTCTGGAGGAGAGAATCTTGTTGATTTAGAAATCAGGTCTCATATCTGAATCAGTTCAACAATAGAAATCGCAGGTAATGGAACTCCAAGAAACGTTGGATACATAATTACACTATATTCACATTAACACAAATATTTCAAGTGGTGTATAAATCATATGATTTGTAATTTTCCAACTGTGCGAAAGATACACATACAAATTAGTTAATTAGTTATTGTTAACCATGAAAGTTTAATGTATTTGTCTATTTACTGCGTGCTTCACGTCAGTGAAAATCAAAAGGAAACTGAAATAAGATTAGAGGATTCAGCAAGTTCGCTGAAAAGAAACCTCAAAATGCATGAATTCTATTAGAGCTGCGATCACTGTATCACTTATATGATCTTTTTGAGCCTAAAATCGAAGAAAAAGAACTTTTGTTGCTCTTATTCATTTGAATCGATTTAATAAGGATACTCTTATTTTTTGAGAACCGAATTACGTTTTGACAGAATTTTTTATTCGAGATCCGAATTGTTAGATAACTGGGACTTTGATACCCGACTCTACTATACTAAATTATGAATATAGTGTTGCTCCCTTTTTAGTATTATCTTTTTTTTTTTATCTATTTTTATTTTTTACTTTTTGTTAGCATTGGAATAATATGTTTCAGAAATTATACTAATGTTGATAAAATACATTTGAAGTAATTGAATATTTTTCTTTTATTAACTCGATTAACTGCTTATGTCTTTGAATGAGATTATTAAAAATTATTTATTCCCAAAATATGCTTTCCATTGACTTATTTCTATTTCTAGAAAAACAAATAATCTTTTTGCAGTAATAAAGATTTACGTTAATCTATGTTGTATTGACTCAAATCTTTAGTATGCTCGGGTCTAAAAGGGTTAAGCTACGGAACGACCGCTCCTGCGTCGAGCTTCTTATTAGTATGACTATAGTTTGAGGAGTGGTACTGCTCAATTAAGGCAAAATTTCTCATGTATGAACTAATATTTATTTTTGTAAATGGAAAATACTGGTAAATCACCTTTACAATAACGGTATCCGTACGAACCTTTTCATTAAGAGCACTCAAGGTGTATTGTTAAAGATATACATAATCGCTACTTTAATCATTCAAAATGTGTCTTTTTATAAATACTCATATAGTGAGAAAATGTTTCTTATTTTAATTTTTGTTTTGATGGTTAAGATAATCTTTAAAAAGTAAGGCAATTAAAGAAGAATAATATTTTTTTTACATACTTTAAAAGAAATTTCTCTTTAATTTTAATTGTATTTAAACGCATTTTAAATATACGAAGTGTTAAGTGGACAGTGGACATTAAATTTTTATTTTATTAGTTTTTCTCTCAATTGTGCGGAAATTTCGCATCACATAAGAATTCATACATTTTGTAAGTAAATTAAACAATTTTATTAAAAAATGTGTGTGATTAAATAAGTTATTGATTAAAATATGTTAATTAATCACTATAATTAAAAATGCTCCATGCGCATTAAATTTGGCTGTAGAAACCTAGTACTTTGTTTAATGATAGTTTTATAAAACTGCAACAAAGCTTGGTATGTACTTTAAAATTACACTAATACATTGAGAAAATACAATATAAAATTTCCAACATTTACACTTTTTCAGGAAATTTCACGGAAGAAAGTTTTGTAACCACCAAATTTTCTTTTTATGTACAGTAATCATGAAAATTATTACTAAGTTTTGAAATATAGCATATTTTAATTCTTAATATTAGGGAAATTGAATAAAAAATAAGACGCATGGAACATATTGAATATACTCGACGAAAACCCTCATTTTGAGAAAACGTGATTTAAAGTTTAATTTTTAGTGCAACTCAATTAGGCTCTACAAATTTTAAACGCTTGTAACTTCACCAACAATCGTTGCAATTGCAAGTTATTTATTTATTTATTTTTAAATAATGCAGTTAAGATAAAAATAAGTTAATAAACAAAACAAAAAAACAAAAAAAAAACTCGATTTTTGTCCAACTGAATGTTCAAGGTCTCCTTAAAGGTCTAAATGCGCTGAAGGATTGATAGGCGGAAACATATAAATTAATAACTACATGTAAGGAACACTGATAAGCATCATGTAGAAAAAAAGACAGAAACGCATAAATACATAAAAGCTTTCTTTAATTATAATAGATATATTTAAGAATAAAATGCACAACAGAGATTATTGTTATGTGCATTAAAGAGCATAAAAGAAACCATTTCTTCGAAACAATATAGCGTTCTAATAAGTCACAGTATCAAACATTGTATTCTACTTTTATTCATGAGAAAGAATTTCAATTTTTTGAAACAGCAATCACATGTTGGCAGACAAATTACAATTTTTCTTTTTAAAGCCTTAATATGCATGACTTTGAAAGCAATTGTAATTATCATTATGAATGTGTTGGAAAGTGTTTCATAATCTATGCTGTACGCGTGATATTTCGTACTTGTTTCCTTTAAGATTGTAATAGTTATTGTATCGATTAATACTGTTTATTAATTTTTCCTGCTACATACGTCATGAAGATTTTTTTTTTTTTTTTTTTTTTTTTTTTTTTTTTTTTTTTTTTTTTGAAGAACGGGTGCGTATAATACAGTGGATATAACTAAAAATAGATAAATACAATCTCAAATTGTAGGTGCACATTATCCGACATAATACTCCATATACGCTTTTTTCTAGAATTGATACGTAAATAAAAGTAAATTTTATAAGCCTAGAAAATACTCATACATGATTATATTTGGATCACTCTTAGCATTTCCTATTTTCATTAGTAAAGAAATAATATATTTAAGAGAAATTGCAAGTATTTTTATAACTTTATTTTATCTCTAAAGTTCTAAAGTAATTAATTGAAATTAATGGAAATAAAGTAATTAATGTAAAGTAATTAATTTTTTTCTCACTTACTAAATCGTATAAATACATCATCTTGAAACATATACACGTTTTGTTCTACTCATGTTCTTTCCCTTTATTTCCTTCCATTGCAAAAGTAACTAATAATACTTTAGCAGTAAAAGAGATTTGCGCTAATCTCTAACATATTGACGCAAATCTTTTAAATACTCACACTAACACTCGTATTCATCAACTACATAGTCCCCGAGTTATACCGATAACCTCGGTCGAACGCTCAAACGGTATGCACCATTAATCCTGATTGGACGTCTCCTTGATAATGTCCAATCAAATGCTATCGTGAATTTCATTTGAGTGTTCGACCGAGGTTTTCTAGGTCGAGGTAAATGGTGAATACGAACATTAAAGGGTTATGTGGCGCAGAAGAGATGTTAGGCATAAAAAGTTAAAGCTCATTTGGAGTACTTAACACTAGAACGGCGGCGAGGGGTCATTTTGACCCTTGCCGAATGAAAACATTTCGATTCGAACCAGAATTTTTTTTATAATATAAGATTAATATAAGTTGCCCAAAAATAACTTAAATAAATAAGTTAAATAGTTCTAAATAAAAATTCTGATGTGAAATATTTTTTATAAAACTTGAGCAAAATTTCCCGCCGTTCTAGTGTTAAATACTATTGATAAATATATGCACAATCTACATTTTAATAATTCCTCTAGATGAAATTTGTCTTTTTCATATGTAATTCAACAATGAAAAAATATTTTTTACACATTTGTTTTACGTTTAGGGGAATTTATAAAAAGAAAACAGTTGTGATATAAATAACTAGTATGTTGTGGCCATCACAAAACTTTCTTCTATATAAATCTCGTCAATTAAATCATTTAAATAATACAATAAATTACATCAATTTAGCACCAATTCATATCAAAGTATATCTGAATTTGAAGTTTCATAAAAATTCGTGCATTAGTTCTTGAGATAGAGCTATAGCGGAAATTCGATAAAATGTAGCATAGCAGCACCACCTGTTCAGCAATTTACACCAAAACATAAACAGAACTATTTCATATCAGGGTATACCTGAATCTGAAGTTTGATGAAAATTCGTGCATATGTTATTGAGATAAAGCTATAGTGAAAATTCTGAAAAATGTAGCATAGCAGCACCACCTGTTGAGAGATTTGCACCAAAACATAAAAAGCACTAATTCATATCAAAGTATATCGGAATATCTGGTATACCTGAATCTGAAATTTGTTGAAAATCCAAGCATTGGTTCTTGAAATAGAGCTATTGCGGAAATAGCAAAAAATGCAGCAGAGCAGCGCCACCTGTTGAGCGATTTACACCAAAATGTATAAAACTTCAATTCATGTCAATGACTAACGGAATCTGAAGTTTGATGAAAATACATGCATTAGTTCTGGAGATAGAGCTACAGCGGAAATTCTGTAAAATGGGGAAATTGTGGAATATTGTGGAAATCGTGAAAAAATGCTGCATAGTAGCGCCACCTGTAGAGCGATTTACAGCAAAACCTAAACAGCACTAATCCATATCCAGGTATACCTGAATCTAAAGTTTGTTGAAAATTCAAGCATTACTTCTTGAGATAGAGCTATGGCGGAAATCTCAAAAAATACAGAATAGCACCGCCACCTGTTGAGTGATTTTACCTAAATGTATAAAACGTCAATTCATTTCAACGACTAATTGTATCTGAAGTTTGATCAAAATCCGTGCATTAGTTCTGTGGAAATCGCAAAAATGCTGCATACCAGCGCCACTTGTAGAGCGATTTACACCAAAAACTAACCAGGCCTATTATATAACAGGGACTAACTGAATATAATTTTTTATTGAATTCCGTGCATTAGTTCTTCAGATAGAGCGCCCGCAAAATTTACGTCATATACATACAGACAGACAGAGTCACAGACATACGTTTTGTAAAAACATGGTTTTAGGGTTCTCTGACACCTAAAACGTGTTAATCCGTCGAAAACCGGAATTCGCAAATTTTCACGAATCCAATACTTTCTTCTTGTAAAGATAGAAGAAAGAAAGAATTAAAAGGACTTCATGTTAATCTCGATTGCTTTTAGAATAATCTTTAACCCCTTGATTCTCGCTCCCATCAATATCACGGGCTTAGGTGTCGTTCGTTATTTCTAGTGCCCGTCATATTTCCAAGGCTGGAGATTTAATTGCTGGAAAATTACTGAAACCATAAAAATTTAACTGGCATTTCCGTGTGAAGTCTTTGAATATTGCCGCTTGGGTTTGGTTTTTAACGCTGATTGTGATGTTGGACTTTGTATTGTATGTTTCGAAATGTACCACATTCAAAAAAAAATTAATAATCACAACTTAATGTATATATATATATTATTTCAAATATTATTTGAAAAAAATTGTGTGATGATGAAAAATAAAAATCTAAGATGCGAAAAAGAAAGGTCTTATTCGCATTAATTTGTATGCTGTAAAACAAACATTAAGACACAGAATTCTCGCATGATGGCTTTTCTAATAATGTGAATTTTTTCTATAACATCTGTTTTTTTTCGCGTTAAAAAAAAAAAAAAAAAAAAAAAAAAAAAAAAAAAACCTAATTGCATATTTTATTTAGAAACCTTATAAGTATTCAATTTCTGTAATGAAAAATTTGGTACTTTTGTGAGGGCTTTTCGAAACATTAAGCGATCCTTAAGGGGTTAATGTACAGGGTATTAAGGGATCAAGAGGCCGTCGGGACAATTTTCAGACGTAGATAAAGATCATTAACTGCACTTAAGGAATATTGCTAAGAATATGAATAATCTTTATTTTAATCATATATGTCGGCAAATTTTTCTAATATGTTATTTTGCACCTCGTCAGATACAAATATTTTGTCCGATTTCCAAGCATTGGAAAAAAAAAATTAATGTTTTTATTATTATTACTTCAAATCCCTATAAAAGTTTTACGAAACATATTAAAAGGAGATTTCCTATTGTATGAAATAATACTGCGATGTGATTGGGGGACAAAAATATCAAGAATTTAAAGCTGTCTCTTTCACTACCAAGATGTATGCATACATCCATGAGAAAGTATTCTTTCGTGGCACTTTTATTGATTTTATTTGGCCGCTCAATAAGTATATTACCTAAAAGAAAATAATAAAAAAAAATTAAATTCGAAAGAACATTATTTTTGCTTTAAAAATATGTTGCATATTTTTCGATTGGCAGATTCAAATCATCTATAATCATAGTCATAACGGGTTGACCCCTTGACGGGAGCTGGTATTTTTATGAAACCACTTAATTTTAATTCCGATGTACCACAGTTGCACCAGAATTTTGAGAAAAAAAAATGGTTTATTATATATATGCAAAATATAGATTTTTTTATTTACAAATATATATATATATATATTTACTTATGGTGTCACTCATTGATTTCATCACTTTAGCAATGGAATTGCTTACTACTGAAAGGTTCAAACTGACCCAAAGAATTAGCATTCCGAAAACTAAAACTTAATTTTCCCATCTAACCCATCAATACTGCGTTTTAGAAAATCACGATTAAGCAAAATACTATATATACCTATGTTTTTAATATGCACTTTTAATCCTCCTTGTACCGTCGGGGTCTTTTTCTAACCAGAAAAAAAAAATTTAATCTTAATAAATAAATGAACCAGATACTTTGAAAGCAAAAGAAGAAATACCTCTGAATTCATTATGTTTTATTTCAAATCCAAATTACTTTAGTAGAATGACATTCTGTTCTAATTCCAACACCAAACTATTGGAAATTCTATATTTTATACGTGCTCATATTACTTCAAAGATACATCACTCCTAAAATAGTTTTTAATTTAACAAAGTTTATTTTCTGAAACTCTTCAAGATAATCTACGCAGAGAAATACGCTAGCATAGCTGCCAACTCTTCCGCTTCTCTATCCGTATCACAAAAATTTAATAGAAAAATTTTCCCTATTTAATCGGGAGATTACGGAGATTTAACCCCTTAATTCTCGCTCCCGTCATATTCACGGGCTGTGTCTTTTACTCAAATTGTTTGATTCCCACCAGTTTTATAAAATAGTGAAATAGGCTATATTTTAGCATCGTTTCTCTTGCCATTAAATAAGGTGAATATTTATTTTTCATAAAAGTGGTGCAAATAAGCAATTTGACTTTTTCAACCGTAATTTTATTCGAGCGTTAAGGGGTTAAAGCGATAAAATTTATTATACATGTTTTGTGGTACATAAAAGTGTAAGATGATTGGCAGCTACGCGTTAGAATCTACTAAATTCAATGTTAATCATCCTTCAATCGACTACACAAAGATCACTAAATATTAGAAAGTTACAACCAGGTATGGATTTCTGAATGCATTTGCAAAGTAAAAGTATATTTGGGGAGAAAACGTTTCACATTCACGCTAGATGTTCTTATTTCGAAAATATCTACAATTATAAAATTTTAATAACATTCAGTTAATATTTTTAATATAGTCCCATTTACTTTAAATCATTAATGAATTGAGAAAGTTAATCATTTACAGTAAAACCTACCTAAAGTGATCATGTTCCGTTCCAATAAAAGTTGGTCACTCCGAGAGGCGGTTTTCTAATGGAGGTCATATTTAAATCCAGATTTTAATTGTTGAAAAATGGTAAAAATTAATATTTTTAAAATTTATTTTTCACATTAGGAAAAAATATGAAAATTTAAGTATCAAAATAAAAGTCAATTACATAAATTAGTTACTGCAGATTTAAAAAATGAATACATTGACGCTTTGCTTTGATTTTACAATTTTATATTTTATAACCTTTATTTCCATGTCCTTTCGAAGATCAGTAAAAAAATAATTTTTTTTTCTTTTGATGAGAAAAAAATAATGACGATATCATTAATTTATCTATTTTTTAAGAGTTTCCTGACAGAATAGAGTAGGGGATTTTTGACCGTCATTCTTAATTTGTCATCAGAGTTAAATTCATTATCTAAAAGGCACAAAGGGGTTTAAACACTTAAAAGTTACCAGAATAAAAAGAAAATTCTAAACTTAGTTTAGAATTTTTATGAATAATGCGATCTCCAGCATTACTTTTCTAATAAAACATTCTTCAAGCGACCAGGAAAAAAACGGAATTTGTTTAATTTTCTTCAAAGAAATTGGTCGCTCATGGAGGGAATACAACTGGGATGATCCCTGAATGAAGGTAAAATTACTGTTGAGCCTATGGGAATAAAATTCGTTCGATGAAAAAATGGTCGTTCAGGGAGGTGGTCGCACGGTGAGGTTTCACTGTAGATAGATAGATATTTGTTTTAGATTGGTAGATATTCAAACATTTATCATTCTTCGTATATTTTGTGCTATTTAAATATAAACAGTATGTACCCTCATAAAGAAAATCCAACGACTTGTATATCCCCTTGAGGGGCAAGCAATTACGTGAAATGCTGAATTTCCACCGGAATCTTTGAACAATTCTATTTCAAAATAAGTAAAAGCAATTTTACGGCCTTTTTTCCACCGAAGTTAGAAAAGAAAAATTTAATAAAAATTTTCTGGTGTAAAACTTCATTAATCGTAGGTGGTATATAATATATACCGGCGCCCCTCAAGGGGATATCATCAACTTTAGACATTTGAAATAAAAGTTGTGCTTAGCTGCACCATCAAAAAGCCCAGGCTATAGAATTTACTCGATCGACTTTGTTGTTTCTGAAAAAAGAGAACCCAATTATTATTATTATTATTATTATTATTATTATTATTATCAATTTTCATTTGTCACACAGAATCAATATATTACTTCGAATAATTCAGCAGTGTTAAAATTTGGAATTCCATGGGAACGCGGGAACGCGTGATTATAAAGCAGCTGTCTAAGTGCCTCTAATCTATTTTTCCATTTTTCCGCGACAAATGTAAAAATCTAAGTGTCACCTTTAATGATACAAACCTATTAAATAATAAAAATGCATTCAAATTATTTAAATATTCAAAGCATATCCTGACCTAATTTACAGTAAATCATTATTTTTTCCATTTAAAAAATGTTAATTTATTACAGTTACAAAACTTTGTGTTTTACAAATGTATTGAAGTCTTACCACACAAAAAGATGAATAATTCATTTTTTGATATATAGATTTAAAGTTTTTTTTTTTTTTTTTTTAAACTATATATGTGATACATGAAAGATTTTCATATTTGCATAAATAAAATCATAAACGTTAAAAATTATTTAAATAATTTTACTATATATATATCTTCAGCATTCGATGCAAATAAATTATAAATAATTGTTATCATTGCATTTTTACATATCATTTTCATTTCCGTTTTCTCTAAATACGATTCACAGAAATAAATGTGGGTTCAATAATTAAATTTCCACGCACGTTTCTGCTTATAAAAAGGCTGCGATTATGATACAATATAGTTTATGTTTGCGGTGCACATACTTTTTACAACGAAATACTCAAAATATAAATCTATTAAATTATTCTTCAAGGAAACAATTTGCGTTGCATTAAAAATACTTTCCTATTACAAGTAAACATAAATCATTTTAGTATTAAATAATGCAAGAAGATATTTATTTGTGTTTTTCATGTTAGTAATTTTGAATGAATATGGCGTTTATGAAATATGAAAATTTCTAATAAAATTTACAGGTGGAAGATCGGTTGGAAATCTGGACGTTTTGTAATCACAAGTTTCATACTTGATCACCCAATATAATTTTCTTCTGACGGAAAAAAAAGATAGAATGAAAAAACATATATATGTACATTTAATCGCAGCTATTAATGTCTTTGAAAAAGAAAAAAAATGAAGTTACAGATACTATTCCAAATGAAAGTTGTTGCAATTGAAAATATTGATAAATGACAAGAACATACCAGACACAGGGCTCCCAAATGGTCCGCCAACTAAATATCGATAAATTTTAACAGAAAATTTGATGGTAAGTTTGCGCTAGAATTAACTTTCAAAGGTGGTTTCGGGGCGGTTGGTAAGAAAAATCTAGAAAGAAAATTTTTCTAAAAAAATATTGGTATTCAGTTGGCGGACCATTTGAGAGCTCTACAGACACGAACATTATTCTTATATCGCGAACATCACAAATATTATTCTTATATCGCAGATGTCACAAACATTATTCGTGTCTCAGGAATGTCATTTTTGAATAGTTAAGGATAATATTAATATATTACCAGAAAGATTTATTTTTATCGTCCTAGGGTATTATTAGGGATAATAATAATAATAATAATATATATCATATAATAATAATAGTTCAATAGACATTGACGTACTATTGAGTTAATGTTCGTTCGATTTAATTTGGTGAGACTATAAAATTAAACCTTTTTTAAACGTATTTGGCAAGTTCGGATGATCTGCCTACCTGCCGTCTC
Organism: Maratus speciosus; assembly: GCA_963932465.1. Lineage (NCBI taxonomy): Eukaryota > Metazoa > Arthropoda > Arachnida > Araneae > Salticidae > Maratus > Maratus speciosus. Next base: position 134,467,460 of record OZ010794.1, read on the forward strand.
TCTGTCTTTCCACTCTTTGACATTCGTAAATAGAGTTATCTCTTCAAGTCATTAGTATATGTTATTGAATCATTCTATAACTTCCTATTGAAAATAAATTGTGTAACATTTAAATTCTTCACGATCACATACAAAAGATTTACTGTGCATAATAGTGTATACTGAGGAATATTGTTTGCACGAATTTTAATACTCTTCAACAACTTCAAACAAAACGAAAATTATATGCGCTACTGAAAGGCATTACAAAGTATCATTTTATATATATATATATATGTGGAGAATTTCGCAAGCAACACCTGCATCAGACTGAGTGTCCCCGTATTTTCCGCTTCGAGATTAAAAAGGAAACGAGCCTTAACGAAGCTGTGTGAAGTGGAAAGACAGATGAAGTAAAGAGAACGAAATGAGTTTTTACGACGCAGGGTTTTGTTAAAAAAGAACAGAACATATTTCGGTGAAATAAGATTGAATATTTACACGACGTAAGAAAATCTCAGAAATATTCAACGACGTCCTGAATTATAGACTTTAAGCTAATTAAAGAACGAGAAGAGTGTTTATATCTGTATTTTTTGTTTGTGTGTTCGTCTCAATAAATGTCAGTGTTCGTCCTAAAAGTGAGTTGTGAGTTATGTATGGAGTCTCACCACCATAAATTGGTGTCATAAGTGACAGTTAACCCACCAATATGATTAATTAGAGTTATTCATCCTACATATTCAAGCCGGATATTATTCTAACGGTGAGTTCATTATTATTATTTTGATTATGAAGTTAGTTGAGATACCTGAACTGGAAGTTGCATTTAAAAACGAACGAACGCATAAAATTAAATTGCTGCATAAATTCCTATTTGATGCTGACGGTGATCGCTCTAATAGAAAGAGAATTCGTGATTTTACTGGTTTCGGTTTTCAAACCGACGGCACCGAATTCAAAAATAAAATAACTAAAGTTCAAACTGATTTTTCATTAAATGATCTGATTACAGTGCGCAATCTACTTTGTATTGATAATGAGGGATCTTTAAACGATCTCGCAACCCGATTAGTTACATACCTTTCAGACCTGACCTTACTACAAAATAATATTATACAAAATGAAAGTGACACTGACTCGGAACCCGAACTGCCTTCAAATAATATGACTTCAAGTAATAAAACTGAATTATCAAATTTTGACAAACAACAGCAATTTCCAGTTCAAAGTTTTATGCCATCGTCTATGAATTTTACTGATATTGAAAGTGTAATACCTCCTTTCGTTGGTAGTTCTTTTAGTGATATAAACGTATGGTTTAATAATTTTGAGGATGTTACTAATATGTTTAATTTATCTGACTTTCATAAATTCATATTTTGTAAAAGATCATTACGAGGAAAAGCCCAGTTATTAGCCCAAACAGAATTTCATATCAATTCATATGACAAACTTAAACAACTCTTAATATCAGAATTTAGCACCACTTATAATTCTGCCGAGTTACATGATATATTAAATAAACGAAAATTGCAGGAAAATGAATCAATAGAAGAATATTTTCTTATCATGAAACAAATATGCTCGCGTTGTAAAATCGAAGATTCCGCATTAATGCAATACATCATAAATGGTATACCCGACCCGGTTTTCAGAAAATCCATGTTATATGGATGTCAATCCATTGTAGAATTCAAGCAAAAGCTCAAAATTTATGACAAAATTCGACATGACTTTGAGAACACTAAATTTCGTAAAGTCAATCCTGAAATGCCAGTGAAAGAGAAATCCTTTCGATTAAAATCTGATCTTTTTTGCTTTAATTGTGGTTTGTCGAATCATAAAAGTAGCCAATGCAGAGATAAAGATAAAGGCCCTCGTTGTTTTAATTGTTCGAATTTTGGCCATAAATCGGCTCAATGTGATCAACCAAGGAGGCCTAGAGTTAAGTCAGAACCCTCCAATGTTTCCAGGCCGCTTGTGGAGAATTTCGCAAGCAACACCTGCATCAGACTGAGTGTCCCCGTATTTTCCACTTCGAGATTAAAAAGGAAACGAGCCTTAACGAAGCTGTGTGAAGTGGAAAGGCAGATGAAGTAAAGAGAACGGAATGAGTTTTTACGACGCAGGGTTTTGTTAAAAAAAACAGAACATATTTCGGTGAAATAAGATTGAATATTTACACGACGTAAGAAAATCTCAGAAATATTCAACGACGTCCTGAATTATAGACTTTAAGCTAATTAAAGAACGAGAAGAGTGTTTATATCTGTATTTTTTGTTTGTGTGTTCGTCTCAATAAATGTCAGTGTTCGTCCTAAAAGTGAGTTGTGAGTTATGTATGGAGTCTCACCCCCATATATATATATATATATCCACAGCATTTATCATTCATTTACTTGCACTCCCAAAATTATTCTATTACGGTTCAGTCTATGAGCGATAATTGGGGTAAATGCATTTTTACTTTCTTCTATCTTTACAAGAAGAAAGTATCGGATTCGTGAAAATTTTCGACTTTCGGTTTTCGATAGATTTATACGTTTTAGTAGGTCCTGAGCACGATTAAATGGTTTTTAGAAAATGCCTGTCTGTCAGGGTGTCTGTGAGTCTGTCTGTATGTCACAAAAATTTTGTGGGCGCTTTATCTCAAGAGCTAAGGCACGGAATTTCACAAAGCTTTAGATTCAGTTAGACCTTGATATAAAGTGATGCTGATTACATGTTGGTGTATATTTCCCAACAGGTGGCGCAACTGTGCTATATTTTGTACGTTTTCCGCAATAGCTTTCTCTCAAAAACTAATGCACGGATTTTAATCAAACTTCAGATTCAGTTATACGTTGACGTAAGCTGTTACTGATTAGGTTTTGGTGTAAAGCGCACAGAAGTTGGCGCTACTATGCTGATTTTTTCACAATTTATGCAAAAGCTATATCTCAAAAACTATTCCACGCATAATAATAAAACTTAATATTCTGTTAAATTTTCACTTAAATAGATCGTTATAAAACATGGTGCATATTAAACAATGGGTGTTGATTTTTTACTCTTTGGACTGGAAATTTTCGTTGCGGACTTCTAAGGGGTTGGATACCGAAATTCAATGATTTGTTTGCGATACATATATTTCTTTGTTAAATGCATCCAATTCAAGGAACCTATATACCTTGACATTCATTATGATGGACATAGATTGTCATTTAATTTTGGCACTCTGATAGCGAATTTTGAATCATTAACGTGCATGAGATAAAGGAAAGTTCTGGGATTGGAACAACCGACTAGTTAGGTGTTATATACCTTTTTAAGGTCAACTAAACTTTAGTAAATTAGCTGATGTGTATAAATTGTATACATTGGGTAGAGGGATATGCTAAGCATTTTACAGATGACTGCATTTTAAAATACACTAGTGGGAATTACACACTTCAACGAAACGAACATGAATTCGGCGAGCCACATATTTCGAGAGTCTTTGCAGACTATGTTCGCCTCGGTCTTAAATCAGACGAACCTTGAATTCTCGTGATTTTTTGTTTCCAATTACATTAAATTAATCACCCCTCACGTTCCTGTAAGAGCCGATTTGACATTCTTCTAACTTGAATTTAATCATTTAAGTAGCAAAGTATAACAACGATTTTTTTATGTACAGAAACAAAAATATCAATATTTATTCTGTACATAAAACAAATCGCTGTGAAACACATAAAAATCGTAAACATTGCTTGAAAATTTCTGGAAAATTCGAAAATTCTAGAGAATACAATTTAGTGTGTTGTGTTAAACGATTTAAACAGGATTTTTTTACGAATGCCAATAACCTTGAAAATTGCCAAAATTACATAAAATTCTAGAAAAAAAAACACACCAAGGTATTATGTATTATATAGTCATCTGAAGCTCAGAACAAGTGATTAATTCTTACTCTCTATCGCTAATCTGCTTGTATATTTATTAGAGCGCTCGCCAGTGGCATAGCGTTACGGAGGTTTAGCTTGATCAATTTATTACCAGTATCATTGTTTGCTAAATTTTACTTTGTTTAATCGTATAACGTTCAATGATTAAATTAAGCCAAATTTTCTATATTATAGTATGCGGTAAAATGACTTACCACAACCCCTAATCCTACGCCACTGACCCTGGCTACTGGAAATCAGAGTACGAATCCGAATACCAATATATATATATATATATAATAAAATAAATAAAGTTTAAATAAAATAAAAGGTTTTTAGAATTAAAAAGAGAAATGCTTCAATACACACCTCGTTAAATTCTTTTTTTACGGTGTATTTAAAAATGTCTTTCCTCAACTTTAAAAACAAAATTTAGGAAATATTTAATTCATGACGTTGCCCAATATATTTAAAAAAATGTCCTTGAAATTCATTCTTCTGAAATATGGCCGATAACGCGTTAAGAAATAGAGCACAAATAATTGTCTTATGAAGATTTCTCGATTTTCAAAAGCGAAAGTTCATTTTAGCTAATGGTTTAAAAAAGAAAGAAACGCGGTAATAGAAGATGGTTACAAGTTTTAAAAATAAGTACTTGCTTATATTCTCTTTAGATATCCTTAATAATCTTCTTATTTTTTGTAATTTGTTTATTCAAGGATTTAAGCAGAATATTATAAAATCTTTAAAATAATTTTTAAGCCAGATTAGGCGAAAAAAATCGCAGATGAATAATGTTTTCATAAAAGATTATAAAAGGGAAGTACTCTTTTGAAAAGAATATTTATTAGGAAAACTTAATTACTTTTTATGATCATCTTCTTCGCATCATATCTTATAATTTATTTACTTTCAAAGCTAACTCTCTGATAATGTGTTTAAACTTCCACAATGCATTTTATTAAGATCAAAATATTCACTGTGTGTTAACTGCATGACATAATTAAAATTAATAACTTAAATATTACAGTCTTCATTTTATATTTTTAGATGCATAGCACACATTTAGGCGTCAAGAAATTAAATTTTCCATTTATTATTAACACATAGTATGCGAGAAGCGTAAAAATACACTTTTGTGGACTGGGGGATAGAAACTAAAAGTGGTATCGAAAATTTTGTAAGGTCAAAAAAAAAAAAAAAAAAAGAAAAAAAAAAAGAAAAAAAAAAAGAAAAAAAAGTGAATTTCGAGCATGCAAGCTTCTGATTGGTTGCGAGCAGGTTTTAATTTACAGTACCAGTTGTAAACGCAAATTTCGCGCTCATTTTCGAAAAATGGGACTCAAACAATCGGTAAAATAAAATCTTTTTCAGAATATTTTGATAGAAATTCTTCCTTTCACCGATTATGCACTTCAAAACATTCACAAACAATAAATTTATCTCTGCAATTATTTAATTCAAAAGGTTTTTAAGCTTCTAAACTTGTAGACGTATATATGTATATACATGGATGACAACTTTTTTTATTTTCTATTGTTTTATATGTTATTAATTGAAACATGAAAGAATAAGCAGTAGATATCGGACATATACTATATCACCACAAAAATTCTCAAGAATGTTATTGTCTATATGCAGCGAGCTGATACTTGGAGGCGTTTTTTTTCCCCTGTGTGTGCCAGTTTCAAGATACGAAAAGATTTTCTTCCATGGCTTCCTCAAATGATTAAAATTCTGTTGTTGCCGAAGAACATTTCCACCGCTGCCAAACTTTTACGCTTTTCCCTACCGCAAATTATGATTCGAAAAACTTAACTTATTTAATGGCGAAAAATTTAGGATTAAATAAAGCAAAATTACTGCTGAAAAATTGCGTTTAGAAAAAAAAAAGCAAATGAAGGTTTTGGAAGCTAAATTATATATATTGTACCGCAGCTGCAATCTTATGCGCATTTTTGCTCCCGAAAATTTAATAGAATATATTCTTCATTAAATCGCAGATTTCGGCGATTTAGTGGCAGAATTTACCATTACTTTTTTCTGGTAACAGAAAGTGCAATATTTTGCAGCTATGCATTTAGATACGTACAGTCGTGGAAAAAAAAGTAAACACCCCTACTAAATCCTCAACAAATTATCGTAGAAGAAAGTTACTGGTACCGAACGATTGGAAATAAAGTCTACTTTTAAATGATGTATATGAAATTTGCTTAGTGGGGCATCTACATATTAAAACGAACCATAACTTTGTTTTTTTAAATAGCAGTACACAATTCTGACACCATAAATAAAGTCTACACCCTTCAATTAGCCTAAAAACAAAATTTTATGCAATTCGTATCATAAGTTACCGAGAAATTAATTATTTTAAAACGAGCGTACATTAAGGACTGTCCAAATTGAAGTTCGGTACTCGATTGTTAACCAAGAGACCCTTTTTGATCAAGGCAGCTTAAACAGTCAATTAAACCTGTTAGATTACAGGATAGCATAAGAAATTTCAAAATATTTAGTCACTTCTATCATAGACGGCCCCTTAAACCATTATTTTTCCGTTTTTTAAGCATAATTTGAAAACTACTTGGAAGAAAAATGTGAAATATTAGATTTCCATAAAGGAGGATTTTATAAATCTGAATCCGTCAAAAAAACTGTAGGTTGCAATTGATAATTTTTTTTATATTAATTTTACAATTCATATCAGAAAATTATAAAAATTGCAAATTCAACGTATTATTTATGTTTGGGTATATTAATATATCATTTCTACACAAAAAATTAGAAAATTAGGATCATAATTTCAGAAGTTATAAATAAATATATGAAAATGTAATTTAACATTAGAAGCACTAAATTTTGAATTTTTATAATTCAAAAACTTATCATTCAAATGACTTGAAATCTGGTGTCTAGGCATAGTTTGAACCAAAGATTTGAAATATCTCGTTAAAATTGGATATTGCCATTGAAAAATATGAAGTTTGGATTCGTTTTAATATGTAGATGCCACCCCAAGCAAATTTTATATATGTCACTTAAAAGTAGACTTTATTTCCAATCGTTCGGTACCAGAAACTTTCGTCAACGATAATTTGCTGAGGGGTTAGTAGGGGGTGTTTACTTTTTTTTTCCCACGAGTGTACATATATGGGTGAAAAGTGGTGAACTCTCTGAAAAGTGGCTGTTTTTTCTTTTTTTTTTTTTTTTAATTGCGGCCCACTAAAATTGCATCGAAAATCTCAAAATTTAGCTTACAAGTACCTTATTGCTATATTTATCAAAAAATAATATGAACCAAACTGTACCTGATGCGTCTTCTGATATTTTAATTTCAAAGCACTTTCATTGATAAAATGTTTAAAAATAATGATTGGTACAGGAATTTAAGAACAAATTTACTTGTATATAAGAAAAATGCTACATTCCACATACATGTTAAATAGAAAAAAAGTTTTAAAAAGTCTGGTGCAACTGTGTCGCTTTGGAATTAAAATTAAGTGGTTTCATAAACATACAACAGTCCTTGAAACGGTTAAAAAAGAAAATATATATAATTAGAAGTCATACTGGCAATGAATAATATTTCTTTTTACGCTATTTCAATTGAAAAATAAAGATAAAGCATTAACATTTATCAGAGTTAATATTTATTTGATTTAGTACAATATATTTTTTTAGTTTATTTTGGAATTTTCCCAGTAAAATAATAAAAATTATAAATGAATTACCTTTACTTACTCTAATTAAAAACCTTATGAGTTTTTAATGTGTATTTTATTGCATTAGATTTTCTTATTTTACTGCTTACCACTAGAACGGCGGGAAATTTTGCTCAAGTTTTATAAAAAATATTTCACATCAGAATTTTTATTTAGAACTATTTAACTTATTTATTTAAGTTATTTTTGGGCAACTTATATTAATCTTATATTATAAAAAAAATTCTGGTTCGAATCGAAATGTTTTCATTCGGCAAGGGTCAAAATGACCCCTCGCTGCCGTTCTAGTGTTAATACGTATATAAATGGTTTCACAACATTCCCTTATATATTAACCCCTTAACTGTGTCATTTTTTTTTTGACACCATAAACTAAAAACAAATAGGAAACACCACTTTTTACGTACTGGAGTATTTGCCTCAAATAATCGAAAAATATCTATCAATTAATAAACCGAAGATTACAGTTAAAAATTAGTGGTATTTAAAGCTTTTAGTAACGAAATAAGCAAGCACTTCTTGCCCGAAATCAGTTCGGGCAAAACAGTTAAGGGGTTAAAATTATGAGGGAATGATGAAATACTTCTAAAAACCATATTATACTATAAAGATTAGTCTAAGGTATATTTTCAGTTACTAAATATCTTTTGAAACACATTTCTAATAACTTAGCATCATAAAAAAATGTCATTGGTTTTTATTAAATTTATAATACATGAGGGGATATAATAAAAATACTTCCTTTGATCTAGTACTTCAAACCCATGTGCTAGCTATTCAGGAATGTTTTTGAGCAAACAAAAATATGGCTGCTTCACTTTATTCATGTAAAAGCTGTCCTAGACCTATATAATGCATGTGCTGCTTTCTACTAAGTAAATAGGAGCAAATTTATAGTTATGTGAGGGAATGATGAAAAATAATAAGGTCATCATTAAAAAGTGCCCAAATTCTTTTATTATATAAAATATAAATATAATTAAATGGCTAAATATTTATTTAAGTATGTTTAACCCTAGAACTACCGAAAATTTTACTCAAGTTTTATAAAAACATTCTACACCAGAATTTTTACTTAAAACTATTTAATTTGTTTATTTAACTTATTATTGTCTGATTTATAAATTTAGTTTGTTTTGAAGAAATTTCTGGTTTGAATAAATATTTTGAATGTACATGTCGGGTCCATTGGACCCTTCTGGTAGACAGAGGGTTAATGGATTGAGAAAAAATAATTACAGGGATGCAAGCGCTGCGCCAAAAATGGATGATTTCCACCAATAAATTTTAATAGTATTCTTCGCTTTATTAAATCTCAGAAATTATGTCATGAAATAAGGCGAGGAATACTATAAAAATTTAGTGGTAGCAATCAGCCATTTTTGGCGCAGCACTTGCATACCTGTAATTATAAACATACGTGCTGCAATGGTAGAGAAAGCATTTTCTTTCCTACATGTGTGACTGGGGACATAGTGAGGGAATGGTATTTGCATTAAAAAATACATTTAATTTATCATATTTCAGTTTCAATGAGCAAATAATTACAGTTTATATGTATAACTGATTAATATTGATAGTTTAAATCATTTTTTTCATTTTTTAATTTTAAAAAATATGTCTTCAAGACCCCTGGGACATAACATTGCCACTTTTTAGAGAATAACTCATATATTTAAGAGAAAACTATCGCAAAGGGGAGTTTTATGAAATTGTGATATGATTGAGTATAAATAATGACGCCAGTTCTGGTCCATACTGGAAAGGTTAAAGCGTTTTCCAATACTTTTGCACAAGCATTATCTATACGAGGGGGCAGTGTTGCCAGATGGGCTCCTTTTTTTTAATTCAGATTCTTGATTGGCACCACTTTTATGAAATGGTAAAATGAGCCTTATTCAATGACATATTAATTAAGGCGAAAACAAAGGGAATTTTACGCTTTCAAAAAAGTGGTGCCAATCAAGAAATCTGAATAAAAAAAAAGTAGCCCACTGGCAACACTACGAGGGGGCATAGTAAAGTTTCAATTAGAGTCGCCTATTTTTTATATTCTATTCGCACCACTATTTTTAAAAATACGTTTTGTAGTATATTTCTCTTGCAAACGTTCTCAAAAGGTATGTAAAATATGTTTGTTTTGAAAAAGTGGTGCGAAGTAGCATTAAAAAATATTCGCCTGTAATTGGAACTTTACGATACCCTCTCATACATTTTCATCTAATACAAAATATTATTTTCATATATATTCGAAAACACCCGGAAAAAGTCTAACGATTTTTAGTTATATAAAAATAATATATTTTGCTGTAACAAGGGGCCATCTTCTATATTACATGGATCAAGCAAGCAAACACACTGTTCCTACGTGTGTTTGACAATGAATAATACGAAAGTTTTGATTTGCGTTTAAAATCCATGCATGCTAGAAATTACCGTTTTACTTCCCTTAATTCTCGCTCAGTTCATAGTCACTTATTCAGATTGTTCGATTCCCACCAGTTTTATAAAATAGTGCAATTGGCTTTGTTTTAGTATCGTTTTACCTGTCAAAAAATAAGGTGAATATTTCTTTTTCAAAAAATTGGTGCCAATAAGCAATTTGAATTTTTAAGCTGCATTATAACTCGAGCGTTAAGGGTTTAATACAATTTATCTCATAGAACAAATTTCGCGTTATATAGTTACAGAAACTATCGGATTAAATCAATTGAATAATACTATATAAAAAAAAGCGGTAAAATGTACCGTAATTTCGCGCGTATTCGCCGTATCTCAGGTAACTCGATTTCCTACAGGAATTAATTTCAAATAAAATGTGACTTTCTTCTTCTTAGCAATTATTTGATTTCTTTTTTTCAATAAAATTTCCGGTTCGAAAAAGACTTTACTAAGCCGCGGCGGATACGCGGGAAATTACGGTAAGTATTTGCTTGAGGAAACAAATAGCTTTAGTGGCAACTTAAAAACTTTTACGAGATTGACTTTTTATATGCGCAGTACACATGGTAACCTCTCTTACACTTGTCAAGGACAAAGTAATTATGTTGATAATATGTTAAAATAATAAATATTAACGGGATTTATAAACAATATGATATGAAAATACTTAAACTTTTTTCTGCATCTGCATTAGAAATATATATACAGTTCGCAAAAAACTTTAAGGACAGCAAAAAATATAATTTTGTTTCATAAATGTCAAATCAGATGAAAAAAGTTTACTATAATATGTAAAGTTGAAAATCTAATAAAGATGTTAAAAAAATAATCTGTAAGTATTTTATTACGAAAATAAAGTATTGTTTAAAAAGACTCTATTTCTGCTTGCGAAAAAACTTTAAAGACAGCAAAATAAAAACAATTCAGTAACAAAAAAACAAATACTTAGTATATTATGGAACCACAGTTAAGTTTAACAGGGTTCGTACGGGTCTTTGAATTTCCAGACTAAGAAATTCTTCGGTAACAGTATTTTCTTACAGAAAATTCCTCCTCAAATACGGCGAAATTTCGCGCGTCTAAACTAGATTTATTTTTCTATAAAAAATACTGATATTTGGCCTTGAAAATAACGGTACCCGTACGAACCCTGTTTAATGACTGCAAATATTCTATCTTTGATAGACATTATTTTTGGCAGAGTTTGAGACTGAATTTGAACCATTCATGTTCAACCGCAGATCTGAGTTCTGAAGCTGAGGAAAATGTCTTCCATTTTTATAAACTCGTCTTGCTAGATCTCCCCATTCAGATGAAAAGTCTTCTGCCACATGACGGACACTGGTACTAGCCTGTACATTGCAAGCTTTGCCCTCTACAACCTGAAACGTAACCCTCTCTATTGCTTCTGAGGAAGCAGATTTTCTTCCTCTTATAGAACGAACATTCAATGCCACTGTTTCTTCAAATTTGGCTACCATTAATCGAAGAGGTTTTTAACAGTCAATGGACCTTTCCGCCTCCACTTCGAAGTCCGAAATTCCCATAGAGAAACTAATGCAGAATTACCGTTTTGGTAAAACAATTTTTCGAACAAATCTCGGTCTGGTAAACGTAGCGACATTCTGATTACCATTAGCAAGCAATTGCAAAGAAATGTCCGCAAAAGTTTCTAGACTTCATAACAGCTGCTGCAAGACGTCGGCAGAAATTAAAATTTTTATTTAATTTGTAGCAATTCACGCCTTCTGGCGGAGACATTTTACGAGACGATTCCAAATTAATGTTGTCAGTTTGTTCTTTTTTTTTTATTATTCAGAAATTTGGAATTCTAACTGGAGATTCTGAAGGAATACTTTTTGCATTATATAATCACGAACAGGTGCTGAACAGGTGAGCATCATTGAGGGGTTTCCTTGCTGAAAACAGCTTAACACGCAGACTAGGAATTGAAATATCTTAAGTTTTATAAGCCCAGTGTTGCCAGATTGGGGACTTTTTTGACCCCAGATTGCTGATTGTCACCGCTTTTTTTAAATAGTAATATTCGCCCTATTTAAAAATATATTAAAAATTCTGAAAAGTAAGCGAATTATACTATTTTTAAAAAAGTGGTGACAGTCAAATAATATGAATTAAAAAGTCCCCAATCTCGCAGCACTCTATGAGCCATTGGGAAAAATTTAATTGTAGTTTAGAACTACTTGAGAAATAAATTAACCCCTTGAGGGGCAAGCAATTGCGTTTGTGTAATGCTGAATTGCCACCGGAAATTTAGAAAAAAATTATTTCAAAAGAAGGGAAACCAATTTTACGACTTTTTTCCACCAATGTTAGAAAAGTAAAATTTCATAAAATTTTTCTAGTGCAAATCTTCATTAATCGTAGGTGGGATAGAATATATCCCACCGCCCCTCAAGGAGTTAAGAAATTAAAAGACGAATTAAGAAATTAAAATAAATAAGATAAATAAGTTAAAATTAATTTAAGACTTAACTTAAATAAATGTAAAATATTTTAAAAGAAAGTATCCTAAATTAAACAAACCAGAAAAGAACTTCTAAGAATTCCTCGTGTGAATTTGAAATTTTTGATTTAGTGGAAAAGTGTCTTGAAAATATTTTGTTGAATTGAAATTTGAAACTATTGTGAATGCATGCTAAGTCACCTCCCCCTGAATATTTTTCAGGGGTTGTCTGTATCTTTGTCTTATTTAATCTGAGAAACATAAAGCGTAAAAAAACTTAAAAAAATCATTAGTGTTCGAATTGAACAGTTGTACAAAAACGCCTACGACAGCCGCTATTTTTTTGTATACAGTGGGCGGAGGCTAAATGTGTAATTTATTTTAAAGCGTCCTCTAGTGGCAAAAGTTTGAACAATTATTTCGCTTAATCAAATTCCCATTCATTTATTATGTCCTTCACAAAATACCACAACTCTCTGACCAATAGTTTCGTCTGTAGTCAACTTTAAAATACGGTCGTTTAATTATGGACACCCTGTATAATAGGTGAAATGCGGCTGGGTCTGATTAGCAACGTGACAAACTTCTAGCTGTAAATTTTAATCAGGCCCTGTGTTGCAGAAAATTTAAATGTATGGTATGTCTAGTACAACAAAATTTATAAACCACTCTTCTAAAGGATTAAATTTTTATATTTAAAAAGGCTAATGGCTGCACACATAATTCAGACATTTTATAAATAAATTTCGTCTGTTTTTTTTTTTACTTTATTTAGTTACGTTATTAAAGTGTATTTTTTTATTGGTAGAATTAATTTCTGGTTTAGAATACTAAAAATAAATAAAATTAACTTTTAAAGATTCCATTAACTTATGTTAATTATCCATACTTCCTACATTTTACCCAGACATTTACATATGCATATGCATACATCTACAGGGTTTGTACACATCAAGGAATTCATGGGATTTTAGGTGTTTTATGACCAGAAATTTCGTAAAGTACTGGTCGGTGTATCTCAAGATAGATTTTTTTTTTTAATTAAATAAGGCGTATACTATTTTACAGAAATTCTGATAAAAGGTCCTTCAAGAATACGAACCTCGACTAGCGCAATAAATCAATTCTTAAATATTTAATAACTGCCGGAAAAAATATTTAGAAATGCAACTATATAAAATTAGAATTATCTGTATTGTTCATGCCACCTGGATAGACCTTTAACAGTGCCGAGAGCAAACGCTGTGATTCATATGAGTTTGCGAGCTTAACCCTCCGTCTACCAGACGGGTCCATTGGACCCGACAGGTACATACAAAATATTCATTCAAACCAGAAATTTCTTTAAAATAAACTAAGTATGTAAACCAGACAAAAATAAGGTAAATAAATAAGTTAAATAGTTTTAAATAAAAATTCTGGTGTAGAAGTTTTATTAAAACTGGAATAAAATTCCCGGTAGATCTAGGGTTAATGTGCGTAAGTTAGGATTTGACTGGAGGCTTATATTCGATCCGCCCTATTTGAAAGGTTAATTTTTATAGTATGCAATACAGAGCTTGCTGTTTGGCTTTTTTTTTTCTCCATAAATTTCGATTTGATACTGGAAATTCTGAAAGGAGAATTTTTAATTTAGGTAAACTGGAAATTTCTGCCATAATACGAGTAACAGCAATACTTTTCAGATTTTCCAGTACGAATTGGGTTTTCTGAATAAAAAAAGTATTCCAAACTGGCAACCCTGGTGTAACATACAAGCAGCACCTTTTTTTTTATTATTTTAAGGGGTAGAAAATATGTTGTTAAATTGTTGAAATTTTAAATGGCTTCAAAATCTACCAAAAACTGATTTAAAAGTAATTAAATGCTTTCCTGAAACTCTGTTCTAAGGTTCGTAGATTTAAAATAAATAATGGATGGATACATAATTCAAGCAATTTGTAAATAAATTTTTATATAATATGTCAACTGTATTGTTTTATATATTAATTACTACCTGTAACCCGTGACGTCGTTCACGTAGCGTTTAAAAAAATAAAATGTTTTTACCCAATTCCAGGCTGCTGTTGCGTTGACGCAACGATAAAAACAAATGCGATGCTTAACCCTTTGAGGGACAAGCAATAATGTATCTGTAATATTGAACTCTCACAGGAATCTAAAAAAAAAACATTATAAAATAAGGAATTGTAATTATTGAACATTTCGTCTACAGAGCTAAAGATATAAATTTAGTTGAAGGTTTCTGGTGAAATCTTGCTTCAATTTGGTGGGATATAATATATCCCACAGCCCCTCAAGCGGTTAAATTAACAATGATGCTACTACTATTTTTTAATTAAAAATTTGCCTTATTTAAGTAACAGAAACCTTAACATAAAATAAAGCAAAGATTATCTTTCAAAATTTTCGATGACAAACGTATTTCGGCAAAAAAAAGTTGAAGATTCCTATTATATAGTTTCGGCGGTAAGTGGTTTAATTAAGAAAACATTTCTGTTCTGATAATTAGATTCATATATGACGCTAATCAACGATTTACTACATTTTAAAAGAGAAAATACGTTATTTCTTCTTATTTTAGATACCTTGACACAACACAATCATAAAATAGGTATATTTTGTGCCAAATAACTTAAACAATGGCAAAAATCAAACTGCAACCAATGAAAAAATTTGGGTTATGCAAAAGCGTTGAAATCGACGAATCTCTTCGTAAAACGAAAAAAAAAAACACTGAGTGAATTTCGGTGCAACATTACATTTTAGGTGGTATTTGGTTTGGAATTTGTATGCATTGCATCCTATAAGACTTTACAAAAAATCTATTATTTAATTCACCAACCGCTAAAACTATAAGTTTGAGGTTGAAAACTTTATAGCTGAACGTCGTTTGCCATCACAAATTTTGAAAGATAATTTTTGCCTTAATTGATATTAAGATTTTATGACTTTAAGTAGGTAATTCTTTTAATAGAAAAATAGTGGTGTGCAGGTAAATAATTTTAACATAAGTATTTATTTTGACTGTTGTGTCAACGCAACACCAGCGGGTAATGGGTAAAGTAAAATAAAGTAAAATAAAATAAAAAAGGCTATTTTTAAAAATTACAAAATACTTTTACTCTTTAAAAGCTAAAAGACATGTGAAACTAAAATCGGGTTGCTAAACCACGATTTACAATTTCGTCTTGCAATATATTTTGAGCTTCCGAGCCTTAAATTCGATAATGGCAGAGGGGAAATTATGTTACTTTGACGCAAGCATTAGGCTTCAATTATTATGACCTTTAAGATTTATGAACGAAAATACAACTTACGATTTTTTTAGAAAGGTATTTTTATACATATTTTCTGAAATAATTGGTTTCTGAAAAAAAAGGCTTAAAAAATTGGGTTTTTTCAGGGAATGAAATTAATTTTTTAGATTTTAAGAATAAAAATAACTATTTTGCTAAACATGACGTCATTCTCGACGTGGATACTCAACGTTCATATTTATTAACCATTTTTTCAAACCTTTTTTTTAATCTTTTTTTTTTTTAATTTTAGATGAAAAATTAAACATTCATGTTATCCGTGAGCAGTTTATAAACCGCCAAGTATTTATAATAAGTTTCTTTAAATAAGAATATGTAAAGAAAAATTAATAATAAGAAATAATATCAAATTCAGGGATAATTTTATTTCAACGACACAAAATATCCATTATATATTCTTTAAATGACGTAAACTTTTGTCTTCTTTCCGTAGTTATCAATATTCATGTACCTTGTATGATTAAGTAGTACTTGAAATTTTCCCTTTCATTTCAAATATGATGTCAAATTCACCTTTTTTTTAATCTTCATTTTTTTATCTCTTTACTGTTTCATTTGACAATCTTTCAAATGAAAAATAATGTGAAGAAAAAATTATTCTTCCGATTTTTTTTTTTTTTTTCGATAGCGTCAAGAAAGATTGTTAAATTTTATAGCAGGTCTCCCAAATGGTTCGTCAACTGAATACCAATATTTTCTTAGAAATTTTTTTCTTCTTAGATTTTTCTAACGAATTGTGCAGAAATCGTGTGTTAAAAATTGCGCAAATGTTGTAAAAACCTACGATGAAATATTTACCCTGAATTTGTTACAATCGTCTATTTTAAATAGTTGAAATGCGCTTTTCTTTTTCTTTTTTAATTTTGCTCAAGATTTCTAATGAGCCATTTAATATTTTTACATGCAATATTTGTGGATTGATAGATTATATCTGTATCCTAAGACTGAGCCAAAATCCGAATTTTAAAAGTAGGGCATTTTTTTTCGGAGTTTATCTACATATTTTCGTTTTTGCTGATGAAACAACAAACATATTTAAATAGATTAAACATTTCTACTCAGGCGTCTCTTACACAAATTTTATTCGGTCAGTACTACTTTTTAAAAAGAAGTTCCCTTCAAGTACACAATTTCAAAAATACTCTCAATAAATAAGGCAAATTTCACTTTCCTTTATTACTGGTGCAAAAAACTAATTTTGCAAAGAAACATGATGCCACTGCAGCGGCGGCCACGGAGTGCAAAATGGTTAATTTTATCACCATTATTATAATTGGTAAGTAAATCACATGAGTTCTAATTTTCAAAATAGTCAAAAAAATCCGCGCCAGTATTCGAACTCGAGATCTCTTACCTGAAGCTGGAATGCCCTGCCATCTGAGCGATCCCGTACGAACCCGGAGGATCTAATTCACCCCGCAAACCTCATTGACCGTGGCATATAATGAATTAGGGCCTCCAGATTAGACCGGGGTTGTTCAGATGGCTGAGCATTGGCAGCTTCAGCCAATAGATTCCTAGTTCGAATCATGGGCCGCAGGCACAGCTGGAAATTTACAACCCATGTAAACATATTCAGGTTCAGTATTCAGATAGAGATATAGATGGGTATTTCCACGAGCACTTGTCGTGTAAGTCACATACTATGCTTGTTGGCCACCGTTATTTTATAAAAGTTTGCTTCACCTTTTTCAATTAATGTGATATCTCCCATAAAATAAGTCACATTTTCCGTTCTAAAATACTGGTAGTCAAAAATCTAATATGTGACTTACACGACAAGTGCTCGTGGAAATGCCCAGATATAATTTATAACGTCTAAAAACTGCTTTGAAAAATATTGAGTATTTTCAGAAATATCTTGCTCGGAATTCGGAAAATTTCATTTCTGGATGAATCTTTTAAAAGAATCGTATTTAAAAACTTGAGATGTCCAGAGTTTTAATACACATGTATTAGTTTACTTGCGAGTCAACTATAATTATATACTACATGAAAAATATTCTATAACCATTTGAACTCCGTCTCCTCTTACAAAAATTTATTCGATCGGCACCAGTTTTTTTAAACAAGTTTCCTTCAAGTACACAATTTCAAAAATGTTCTGATAAAATAAGGTAAATTATATTTTCCTTTATTACTGGTGCCGAAAACAAATTTTGCAAAGAAAGATGATGGCCTCGCAGAAGAGACAACCGGAGTGCTAAGGATTAAATGCATCAAGATGTTCCACAAATATGTTACGGCGAGCTTCTACGAAAACTATAGAAGCACAGCTGCCAACTCTTCCGCTTTTTCAGACCACAAAAATTTAATGGAAATTTTGCCTTATTTAACCCCTTAATTCTCGCTCCCGTCATATTCACGGGCTGCGTCTTTTACTCAGACTATTTGATTCCCACCAGTTTTATAAAAATAGTGAAATTGGCTATATTTTAGTATCGTTTTACCTGACATTAAATAAGGTGAATATTTCTTTTTCATAAAAGTGGTGCCAATAAGCAATTTGAATTTTTAAACCGTAATTTAATTCGATCGTTAAGAGGTTAATTAGCATATTACGGCTATTTAAAAAGGTAAAATTTACTATAAAATTTTTGTGGAACACTAAAGTTTAAGTTTTTGGAAGCTATGTAGAAGCCACACAATCTTTAAAAATCTTGAGGTTAGGTAGTTTTCTCAGTTTCATGCATCAATAAAAATATTCTGCTGTATAGAATTTTCGAGTTCATAAACTATGGTTCAATATATGATATAAATACATATGTTTTAGACTAAAAGCTTGCAAATTCTTAATACATGAAAAATTACATGGGTTGAACTAAAGATTCTACGTCCACGTTTGCCTATGATATTTGTCTATAAAATAGTACACCCCTTGAAAGGCGATGTTTCATATTTGGACCACTTAGTTTTAAACTCATGCCACACTAACACCAAAATTTTGGAATGAAAATTTTCCTTTTATCAATTACGCGAAGAAAAGCTTTCTTATTTTCAAGTGAATTTGTCTTTAAATTCTGGTGTGAATCAATAATTTAGTACTTTACGCACACAAGTGGTTTGCCCCTGAAAGAGTTAAGAAATGTTGTTCTACGCCCCAACGTCTATCTTCGATAACGAAAATGTAAAAATTAGGTTTAGAATTGATGCCTTAACCCCTTGAGGGGCGGTGGGATATATTTTATCCCACCTACGATTAATGAAGATTTACACCAGAAAAATTTTATGAAATTTTACTTTTTTAACTTTGGTGGATAAAAGTCGTAAAATTGCTTTTCCTTATTTTCAAATAATTTTTTTATATTTTTCCGGTGGGAATTCAGCATTACACAAACGTAATTGCTTGCCCCTTAAGGGGTTAACCCGTTGAAGGGCGGTGGGATATAATATATCCCACCTAATTAAAATTCCGAAATGCTACCATAGCACATGAATTTTTGAATGAATTTTTACTTTTATAATTAAATTATTCTTACTTTTATATTACTTTTATATTACTTTTATATTTATTACTTTTATAATTAAATTATTAATTATTATATAATTAATTAATTATTTATTAAATTATCTTTCACTAATTTTCAAATAATTTTGTTCTTAACACTTAAATGCGCGATTTTTTATTTTGTTTCGAAATAATTATATACGATACTCTGAAAGGTTTATAACACAGGAAAATTAATGAAAAAAAATCAGAGATATATTTTTCATACGTCAATCTTTTCTTCTGTTTCACGTCTGCAATACAAGTAAAAACTACTGCCGTGTGGCTCTTTTAATCTAAAATAATGCAAAATGGTAAATACTTTAATAAGTATGTCTCCAAATACATTATTTCATTTAATTATTTATTTTATAAAACTTAACCTTTAACCCTTTAATTCCTATGACAGAATACGTTCTAGAACATACGTAGTCCAGAGAATCTGACTTCACACCAGAAAGTTTCGATGCTTAATTTTGCTTTATTTAACCCTCCGAGCGTCTTGGAAAAGGGTAAAATTGCAATGTTGTTTTCTTTGCATTTTGTTTTAAAAGCTAATAAAATATGATTCTTTCAACATTATAAAAAAAAACTCAATTACAAATATGAATATAATCCGTGAGAGTATTAATCATTCTTCAATGTATTTAAAATTCTTTAAATCTATAGAATTATAGTATCTTAAATATTGCTTGTATTGCTGTGAAACCTGGAGCTTAGTGAACGGAATATTACGCCCCAAACACTTAGAGGGTTAAAAACGGAATGTCTGTTTTTTTTTTTTTAATTAAGGCAAATATTGATATTTTAATTTTCTGGTGTGAATTAGGTATATGCGAATAAAAAAAAATCTATTAAATTCAAAACAGTGTAGTTTGAATATATGCAAAGCTGCGCACTAAAGGGTTAAATCCCGATATGAATCAATGATTCAACATTTAATTAACATAAGTACTGTGCCTCTGAAAGGATTAAAGGAATACAAGACTGGGTGCAGTCCTATGGGAAATATGCTTGTTTTAATACGCGTTTTCTCGGAAACTACCGATTTTGATGAAATTTGGAATCCATATTCACTAGGTTATACTCAAGACTTATGGGAAATATTTCTTTTCCGCAATTAAAACTTTTTATTTTAGAGTAATTGCAATTTTTTAGAAATTTTCCATTTTTGGTATTATTTTTTTTTAAAGTAATTAATTTCCTTTTAACTGTCTGTTGCATTTGATATTATATTTACGCTCTACCACCAAAACAAAATTAACAAAATTGCTCGATTACTTTATGAGATATTGGGATTTGTATCTGAAATGTACGATTTTGCAGGAGAGCTAAATAATTTAGACGCGTCTAACTTGTGTGAAATTCTTGAACAGTTTTATCAAACACATGAATTAAAGTGTATACAAATATTTGGATAAAATTGATTTACCTAATAAATGAGTATAAAATGTTAGAGTGCAATTAATGCGAGTGGGATTGCGGTCCCAGTCGTGTTTTCCCATAAGAAAAACTCTGCCGTGTGTTTGCATTACAATTTGTGGTCTTGATAATGAACTTTTAAACATTACAGAACTAAAAATTATTCGCCAGTGGCAGCATTGTAATAGCAGCAGGACAGGTAAGATGACCCGGTTCTCTGCACCCGTGCGTCCGTAGCGTCCGTGTATTGACACAAGAAGCACTTTTTTTATTCAACTTAAAAAAAAAAGTGGTGAGAGTTTTAAAAATGTTTGCAATAAGACCTACAACTAAAGGTACCCTAAACAATGTTTACATGTTTTTTTTTTTTTTTTTTTTTTTTTTTTTTTTTTAAAGGGGCATCTTAAACATTTTAGTGTGTACTGTCGGAATCACAGATATCAAACGGGAAAGTTTCTTTTCTGAGCTCCTCATTGTGTGGAGAGCATGTTAACCCTCTCGCTGCGCAACCCGAGAAATACTCGAGCATGCATTTTCCGTCTAACTAATATTATTTGGTTATTCCCACCAGTTATTTTTTAGAGGAAACTTTCTGTGATTTAATCAGGACATTTTCTCTGATTATGATAGTCCAAATTTCTATTTTAAAGAACCGGTGTTAAAAGATTAAAAATTCTGTAAAAGACGCTCATCGCGAAGAATTACTTACGCAGCGAAAGGGTTAATCACTGGACTGAGGAGATCTACATCGGAAGTTACATAACTAAGACTTCATACAATGCCTATTTTAGAGGTTTGTTACGACCGATTTCCTGCACAAGTCATATAATGCTGGGGGGGGGGGGGGAGTGTAAATTGCCCTACTAGCGTATCTTTCTAAGGTAATCTAACCCATGTTTAAGCAAGGTTCGTAGTAATCCGCTCAAAACTTCTTGAAGGACATAGTTTCGAATTCAGCACATTTCATCTACCAGCTTTGAATGCAAACCCTCTCGGCCACTGACGAGGCCATGTGATTGACAGTGTCTTCATTATACGCATTAACCCTTTCAACGGCGATTGTACGTTTATGAAACCACTTAATCGTGATTCATAAATGCCACAATGGCACCAGAGTTTTGGTATGATATTTTCTGTTAATTACGTATGTGAAATATAGTTCGTTTCTTATTTACAGGCAAATCTGTTCCTAAATTCCGGTGCCGCTCATTTCCTTCAACATTTTAGCAATGGAAGAGCTTTGCGCTTGAAAAGGTTAAAAATATCACGAAATATGCATGAGAATACAGTACATTAAAACAGGGTTGCTACGGGGTCAGGGAATTCCCTGACTTAACGCCAGTATTAATTTAGAGAAAGACTCGGCTTTTGGAATTGCGCGATTATGTTAGATAAAGTAAGATTAGTTTTTCTGGATACAAATACTGGTATATAAGATGAAAGCGTAGCAACCCTGTTAAAAACAGTTCAAATGTGCACAAGGAACAGGAATTCTAAATTTTACACTTTTTCTCCATTTTATAGATTTTCGCATACTTACTTTTCGCTTAGGATAAAGACAATAACATTTCAAAATTGTAATAGTCTAAGACAGGGGTGTCAAACTGTGGCCCGCCGGATACAACTAAAATTTTACAGTTATCTTTGCCTTATCTAATCGTCAAATTGCTGCGATTCAACTTGTCGACTATTTCTTTAAAATTTTAGTGGTATCCGGCGGGCCACAGTTTGACAACCCTGGTCTAAGAGCTAATAATGTTTTCGTCACCTGATTATATCAAGGCTCATTTTTCAATTCCCACTATTAGCTCACACTCTCCCTATATTTATTTATTTATATATTTATCTTGTTCAAATTTTCAATCGTTAATAAAATACTCATTATTCATCCTATCAAGTTGAAATAAATTTTTTAAAACTTGTACTGGATGACAATTGATGTTAATACAGTTTTTTCAAATATTAATTAATTAATTAAAATTTAATTAATTAATTTTAGTTTTGCATGGGAAACAAAATGGCGGCCATTGGTTATTGAAGTTCAATGAAAGTATTTTCAATAAGGGGTTACCATAGGGGGACCCTGTTCTGTCGCCAAATACCGCCAAGTTTGTCGCCAACTTGGCTATATATCGCCAAATTTGGCGGCCAAAATGAGTCGCCAAAAGTGACGCCAACTTGGCGATATCTGTAATATTTCGCCAAATTACCGTAGAGTTCTATTGTAAACCTACGTGCCTATAGAAAATCCACAAATTTAGATATTTTAATGCAACAAAAACTAATATTAGTTTGATTATATTAAAATTTTCTTTGATGGTTCTGTTACCAGGTTATACAACGTTATCAGTCGATATACAGAAGTACGATTTTGTTGAAAAAAGCAAATTTTGTTTTATTTCTTGGGTTTCTAGGTTTCTAGGTTTTATTTCTTGGGTTACTAGTTGGTCACGTTACTTATTACCCGTAAGTACTTAAAAGTTGTAACCGTAATGATATTTTAAAATACATGTTCATTACTCGCCTCGAATTTTTTAGGTGAGCAACAACTTCAATAAATAAAGGGTACATTTATTAATCATCTCAGTTTTAACAAAGGTAAATTATCGTATGATAAAATGCTTAGAAATTACTCTTTCTACACTTATTTTCTAAAAAGGGTATTTTCATCATTTGAATATTTCTTGTTTAGCATTTTATAAGTCGAGGAAAACAAAGATAAGGCTCTCTCAAATTTCTGTAAAATTAAGGTAAATCTAGGAGAGTCTGCGCACATTTCAAAAGATAGGTAAATCGTAAATGTATCCAGGCTCATGTGAAAAATGCATATATGCATGATTATGATGTGACATCTAATATTCATACATATTATAACATCGATGTGTGACATACCATGTCACACATCTGATGTACATATATATATACCCATTATGTATGATAAACGTTACCATGTCATTACAGTAATTAGTAACGTGTAACATTACGTTAAATATCCATAGTACTATATGACTAAGTTAGATATTTGCTTAATTTATTTATTTTTTACCTTAGTAAACAGCAATGTTTTGGTAAAGAACGCAAGAAGTGTTGAAAAGTTTTTCATAATCTATGCTTGGGGCACGATTTTTCTTTCTTGTTGTATATGTATGCATAAAATTGGCATGTATAACTCCATAAGAATTGATAGTATTTGATTACGATGATTTATAGACATTCGTACTGCAAGATTCCGCGTTTTGAGAGAATAGCAACGAAGTTATATTAGAAGGGGGAATTAACCCCTTAATCGTCGCGCCCGAGACATTCACGGGCAAACCCATATGAACAAATTTCGTCGCGCTCGTAACACTCACGGGCTGGACGTCAAATGACTTTAGCTAATTTTTTCTGGTATTAACTTTGCATTTTTCTTTCACGAAAATATTTTTACGTCTTATATACGTGATTATATTTTTATATTCTGTTCGCACCACTATACTTTTAAAGTATAGATTTCAGTAAATTTCTCTTGCACTTTTTCTCAGATATAAAATAATATTGTTCCTTAAACAAATAGTGGTGTTCAGGAAATAAATTATCTCATGTCAATATTGCAGCATCGGTCGGTTAAGGAAGTCTTAAAAGATGGGAAACTGAAATGACAAGTTTGTTTTAAGATCGCAATGGTTAATTTAAGGAATTGTACGAGTTGAAACACATGTTTTACTTGTTTCAAATCTGAATACATCTGGGTTACCGTTTTATAAATTTCTATGTTGAGTAGCTCAAGTGAAGAAAAAGATTTTAGTGTTGAGATATCTGGAAAGGAATCATTTTTCAGATGTTTTTGACTCTGAAAAATCGGAAACTGAAGATGGTGATGATGACCCAATATTAAGCACACCTATACTTGCAATTCAAATCGAAGCCTAAGATTAACGTTTCGTTTGAAGCTATTTCGGGTATTCTGCAGTACTATGGATATTTTATAAAAGATGAATTGGCGGATAATATTCTAAGCGAAACTCATCGCTACGATGAGAAATGGGGAAATGTTTTGGCGAGAAAGGCAGAGTGGAATGGAAGCCTATTTCTTAAAATAAAATGCTGTTTTTTCTTGCTCTTACTACTGTCGAAAAAACTGTAAAAAAAAAATTGTTAAAAATGAAAGTGAAAGAAAATATATTTTGGACTACACTTTATTCGTTAAAACCCAATTTATTCTCGATATTATGACGTACAATAGGTACGGCGAATTAAAAAAAAAAATTGCATTTTTGGAATAATGAAGCTCAGGATCCTCAAAATCCACCTAATCCGAAACTGTACAAAACTTCGACTGTTTGTGCGCATCTGAATCATTTGTAAAGAACAATTATCAACATCAAGTCGTTTATGTGAACACCATTTTCTGGATGTTATGACCCCTACGGACAACCTTAGACACAATGAAAAATTTGTTCTTCCCATGAGAATAAATATGGAAACAAAATTATAAAATAAACCAAATATGAATTCAAGGAGTGTAATTTAGGAATATGCATGTCATGTTTCAAAGTTTCCCTTACATAGAAAATTTACTAAATTTTGAAAAATATATTGAATGCCAATTTTCAAATTAAATTTGAATGAAATTATCGTCTTCGTAGTAACATAAAAAATTATTTGATTTATATATGTCTTTACCTTTACTTAAAATGAAACCGCAGGTTGCAGCATTGCATCGAAGCTTCTCTGCACGCCGTGTGTGTGCAATACAATTAAATAAAAGATAAATAAAATTGTAAGTTTTAAAAATTTTATCCAACCTGAGCACTTTCAGGAACAAAGCACCTTCATTGCCTAAATGTCGAAATAAGACACTGACATCAGAATTTATGAACAGATTTTTTTAGAAATAAGAAAAGAGACAAATTTCACAAATTTTCTAAACAAACATTTTTGTATAAAATTTCTGGGATTATTGGACTTTTGTGTATTCAAATTAAGGGATTTCATGTACTTCAAACCACCCTTAAAAGGGTTAAATCTTAAGAAAATACCCTGTTTTTTTTTTTTTACTAATGAACTCAGAATTTTATGAATAATAAAATCGGGCAATAAAAAAAAATCGACGATTTTTGAAGGGATTTCCCTAAAACTACGCGACGATTAAGGGTTAATCCTCTCATCGATGATATCCTTGACCAACTAAAGCAAGCTGTAGTCTTTACAACCGTCGACCTCAAAAATGGATTCTTCCATGTAGACGTGGACACGCAAAGCATTAAGTACACCGCTTTTATCACATATGACGGTCAATTCGAGTTTCTAAATGTCCATGACATATATGTCATCATGATGACATATATGTCATCATATATGACATCATGATGTTTTCATACATTGTCCATGATTATCACATGTAAAAAATGCATATATGTAAATAAAGGTAAATAAATAAAAAAAGGTAAGAATTAATTAACATACCAATGACATAAACGGGTTAAGACCTTATATTAGTAATAAGCGTATTAATCAAACAAATTCCGTGAAAGTTAAAAATTTACAATAAATCGAATCACAGAATCAGCAGCGTTTGGTTAATTAATGTCATACATGGTCAACATGAAAAATGTTAATTATTTGGTACATCATGATGACATGTGTCATATATGATGTCATGTGTCATGATGTTGATTATATCATATTATAACACCGTGCACATATCTACATATATGCATGATGTCACATAAATGTATGATTATATCAAGGATAATTTTTTTCTTTATGTTCTTCTCTTTTATGGTGTAGTTCGTTTGCGGGCGGTCTGGCAGTCCGGAGACGTTGCGTTTACCTGCGGCAGAAGGGGTTATGCAGGTCAAAAAACTTTAAAATTACGTCATTTTATCAAGGCTCATTTTTCTATATGTTCTTCCCTTATATGGTGTAGTACGTTTCCGGGCGGTCTGGCAGTTGGGAGACGTTGCGTTTACCTGCGGGAGAAGGGGTTAT
The DNA here is from genome assembly GCA_963932465.1 of Maratus speciosus. Classification (NCBI taxonomy): domain Eukaryota; kingdom Metazoa; phylum Arthropoda; class Arachnida; order Araneae; family Salticidae; genus Maratus; species Maratus speciosus. The sequence goes on from OZ010794.1 coordinate 134,494,180, forward strand.
GAAGGTCAAAAAACTCCAAAATTTCGTCATTTTATCAAGGCTCATTTTTCTATATGTTCTTTCCTTTTATGGTGTAGTACGTTTGCGGATGGTCTGGCAGTCGAGAGACGTTGCGTTTACCTGCGGGAGAAGGGGTTATGTAGTTCAAAAAACTTCGAAATTACGTCATTTTATCAAGGCTCATTTTTCTATATGTTCCTCCCATGTATGGTGTAGTACATTTGCGGGCGGTCTGGTAGTCGGGAGACGTTGCGTTTATCTGCGGGAGAAAACTCAAAACTGCGGGAGAAGGGGTTATGTAGCTCAAAAAACTTCAAAATTACTTCATTTTATCAAGGCTCGTTTTTCTATGTGTTCTTCCCACTTATGATGTAGTACGTTTGCGGGCGGTCTGGTAGTCGGGAGACGTTGCGTTTACCTGCGGGAGAAGGGGTTACTTAGCTTAAAAAACTTCAAAATTACGTCATTTTATCAAGGCTCATTTTTCTATGTGTTCTTCCGTTTTATGGTGTAGTACGTTTACGGATGGTCTGGCTGTCAGGGAACGTTGCATTTACCTGCGGGAGACGGTGTTATGCGGGTCAAAAAATTCAAAATTACGTCACTTTAACAAGGCTCATTTTTCTATATGTTCATCAGTTTTATGGTATAGGTAAGTATGCGGGTGGTCTGTCTGACGGGAGACGTTGCGTTTAAATGCTGGTGAAGGAGTTATGCAGATCCAAAAACTTCAAAATTACGTCATTTTAGCATGAGTTTTGTTTACAACATCTGTTTCTACTAACTATTGGTGATATTAATCCATTATTGCCAGGCGTCACCAATGTCGCTAAGACCATGCCAGATCCACATTTATAGATAACATAATACTCTTTGGCTAACATACAACCTATAATTAATTTGCCAGACACAAATTCGATGGCAAAGTTAATGCCGGACGGCTTTAAATATGGCAACGAAAGTGCCTGTTTCAAAAGTGGTTTATAGTTTAAAAATTATAAGTCATCTTTACGTCATTTTATCAAGCTTAAAAATGACAAGATATTACACTTTTGCTAACAGACAACGTATAATTAATTTGACAGACACAAATTAGGCTGCAAAGTTAATGATAGTCGGCCTTAAATATGGCAACGAAAGTGCCTTTTTCAAGAGTGGTTTATTGTTTAAAAATTATAAGTCATCTTTACGTCATTTTATCCAGCTTAAAAATTGCAAGATATTACTATTTTGCTAACAGACAACCTATAATTAATTTGCCAGACACAAATTCCAGACACTCTTGAACAAGGCACTTTCGTTGACATATTTAAAGCCGTCTGGCATTAACTTTGCAACGGAATTTGTGTCTGGCAAATTAATTATAGGTTGTCTATAAGCCAAAGATTAATATCTTGTTATTTATAAGCTTTTTAAAGTGACGTAAAGATGACTTATAATTTTTTTAACTGTAAACCACTCTTGAAACAGGCACTTTCGTTGCCATATTTAATGCCGACTGGCATTAACTTTGCAACCGAATTTGTGCCTGGCAAATTAATTATAGGTTGTCTAAAAGCCAAAGAGTAATATCTTGTTATTTATAAGCTTGATAAAGTGACGTATAGATTACTTCTAATTTTTAAACTATAAACCACTCTTGAAACAGTCACTTTCGTTGCCATATTTAAAGCCGTCCGGTAATAACTTTACAACAGAATTTGTGTCTGGCAAATTAATTATAGGTTGTCTGATTGCCAAAGATTAATATATTGTAATTTTTAAGCTTGATAAAGTGACGTAAAGATGACTTATAATTTTAAAACTATAAACCACTCTTGAAATAGTCACTTTTGGAGCCATATTTAAAGCCGTTTGGCATTAACTTTGCAACGGAATTTGATTCTGGCAAATTAATTATAGGTGGTGTGCTGGCCAAAGAGTAATCTTGTAATTTTTAACCTTGATAAAATGACGTAAACATGACATATAATTTTTAAACTATAAACCACTCGTGAAACAGGCACTTTCGTTGCCATATTTAATGCATCTGGCATTAACTTGGCAACCGAAATTGTGTCTTGCAAATTAATTATAGATTGTCTGATATCCAAAATGTAATATGATACCTATACATGTGGATCTGGCAGGGTCTTAGCAACATTGGCAACGTCTGGCAATAATGGATTAATATCACAAATAATTAGCGAAAACACATTTTATAAACAAAAATCATGCTAAAATGACGCAATTTTGATGTTTTTTCACCTGCATAACGCCTATTCTCGCAGGTGAATGCAACATTTCCCGACTGCCAGACCGTCCGCAAACGTACTACCACATAAAAGTTAAGAACATATAGAAAAATGAGCCTTGATAAAAGACGTTATTTTGAAGTTTTTTGACCTGCACAACCCCTTCTCCACAGGTAAACGCAACGTCTCCCGATCCCCGGACTGACCGCAAACGTACTACCTCATAAAAGGGAATAGCATATAGAAAATGTGCCTTGATAAAATGACGTAATTTGGATGTTTTTTCACTTGCATAACCCCTTCTGCCGCAGGTAAACGCAACGTCTGCCGACTGCGAGACCGTCCGCAAACGTACTACACCATAAAAGGGAAGAACATATAGAAAAATGAGCCTTGATAAAATGACGTAATTTTGAAATTTTTTGACCTGCATAACCCCTTCTCCCACACGTAAACGCAACGTCTCCCGTCCGCTAGACCGTCCGCAAACGTACTACACCATAAAAGGGAACAACGTATAGAATAAACGGTCAAGTGCGAGAAGTACTCGCGCTCATAGGGTTTCGTACATTAAGTATGTGAATTTTGAACAATCGTTTTTAAAGAAAAATAGGATTTCGTAAAAACTATACAACATAGGGTTTGGTATAGCTGTATATATACTAGAAAAGTATGAATGGGTATACCGTAAAAGTTCAAAGAGATTCGAAGCCTAAATAATATCAAATATTGCTATTCTGTATAAATCTTATTTAAATCTTCTCCTAGTCTGTTCATGATGAATTTAATTCGGCACTGACAATAAAAATAGTGCATATTTAAACTTCATTTGGCATTACATAAAACTAAATTCAGCGTCGTAATAATCTTTTATTTTACAGTGTATCTAAAACAAAACACTTTTTCAAATTTTAAACTTGGCATTTTGCTAAGCTTCGAAAGGTGGTAGCAAAGTAGCAATGCCGCTTTGGTCTGTGCTGCTTTTTTTCCATACTGGTTTTCAGTCAATCTTTAAAGACACAGTAGGTGTATTGAGAGAGCTACTCAATGCGAACTAGTTGCGAATCCCATAGTATTTATGTGATTAAATCTCATTAAATTATTCTGTTTTTAACAATTTGACGTTTATTACTTTTATACCACTATTGGGCATTGCTTTACATAAATATATCCTTAAAATTAGTTATCTAGGCTTTAAAAGTGATGGAGCACAGAGTACACCATCCCTGTCATTATGCATGTCCAAACTGTCCGTGTCTTTAACGATTAATATCTCGCCTAATTACCGACGATTTTTTATGAAATTCATGATCAACAATGCTTTTATACTTCTGCTACGATAGGTACCTCTAGCGCTGCTCAACACTTTTACTGAATGCCTGTAAATCGAAATTTGTGTGTAACGGAAAAATGCGATTTTCTCAAAAAAGAAGTGACCTATTTCAATCGCTATAAATTTCCTGCAAGGTTTAAACTAACGTCTACTACCTCTAATTTTTTCCGAATTTTAGTTTCAGTAGATTCGAAATTAGATGGGGGGGGGGACATATTTTTGCACTACATTTTCGACAATAACTTTGAAAATATAATACCGAAAATTAAAAGAAATGTATTTTTGAGTTCCTTGTTACGAGAGCTTTCACACGATTCCCCACACGATATACAAAGAAAATATTTCTTTTTTCAAGTAATTTAATTAGCCCCTATACATTTGTCCTAAATATGTTTATGAACATTTATTAATCTGTAGATATGTGGGTCAATAGTCTTTATTTTTCCCCCAATTGGAACTTTACACGTTCAATAATTTACGAGTAAAGTGGCTGTGACAGACAGGCAGACAGACAAACAGACACAGGAGTGATCTTATACTATTTCCGTTTTTACTTTTTAACTACGGAACCCTAAAAATGAGCCTTGATAAAATGACGCAATTTTGAAGTTTTTTGACCTGCATAACCCCTTCTCCCACAGGTAAACGCAACGTCTCCCGACTGCCAGACCACTCGCAAACGTACTACACCATAAAAGGGAAGAACATATAGAAAAATGAGCCTTTATAAATTGACGTATTTTTTGACATTGACTCTTAGACTATAAGAAATTGTCTTACAAATTTACGGACATTTCATCGGGAATATCGTCTCTTATAATGTATCATAAAGATATATTTTTGAGATGAGAAACAATAAAATTTTCTACAAGAATATCGTTTTTTGAGTTTTTTAGAAAGCTCGGTTGGTTGAATGTCTGGTTGAGTGTTTTTAAATGGCGCAAGGTAACCAATCGACATGCAGCGCAAGACACAAGTTAGAATACTTAATAAAATATAAATCTGTAGAAAAATCTATATTTATGCTAATCTAATATTTTACACATATCATTGCAATAATGTAATATTTAGAAGAAATTACTAGATTTCCCTATGTCACATCACCTACGAAACCACTCCATAAAAATTATAAGTGTTTAATAGCCACGAAATGACATTTTTAAGTTTTTCACTCTCTCTAACTGCCCGCCACAAAGACACGCAGTTAGTTAACTAGAGTCGGCATCAACAGTGGTATAAATACAATCTTTTGAAAATTTAATTTATTTTAATTAAATAAGGTCTGCTACATTTTTTCCGGTATATGATGATATTTTTAATATATTTTTAATTCAAGAAATACAAGCATTTAAATAACTGCCGACCTCCCCCTTTTTTTACCTTTAAGTCAAAAACCATATTTCACACTGAAAGTTTTCTTAATAAATAAAATCAAATACGTACAACATAGAAGCAGAAAACATTTTATTGCATAATTTTTTTTATTCAAACTATGATTATATAATTTAGAAAAAAAAAACTTAAGGTTAAAAAGCTATGCACATGTAATTCATTTGTTTTCGTACACTTTTCAGTTTCTTGTGTAAGTCGGTGTTGCCAGTTGAGGTACTTTTTTATTCATATTGCTTTATTCTCACCACCTTTAAAATATATATATATATATATATATATATATATATATATATATATATATATTCGTATTATTAATATGGGACCAAATAAGGTAGATAATAAAATATCAAAACAATTGTAACAATCAAGCAATTTTAAAAAGGAATACAAATGGCAACAGTGGTGAAAGTAACCAAATCCGTGTTTTACATAGAACTGTGTAGCTGTGCAACATTACTTGCGTGCTTATTCACACATTTCTGACGGACCTGCAAAATAATTAATTATTTTTGCTATCATCAGCTGCGAGAAATAAAAACGTTTGAAACTGTGACAGGCTGATTTTAAACTTTTTTTGTCGACATGACTACCTATATTTGATACATTTAGAACATTTTTTTAATATGGCATAATCATTTCAAAAATGGTGTAATTATACAATGTACCGATTTTTCTCAATTAAAAGTCGATTCTAAAATTGGAGGAAAATAATGTGTACTCTAGTAATATAGTTTAATGCTGAATTTTTTTTCTGGTTCTATTGGCTTGATTACTACAACATTTATCTCTCACTTTGGTTTTTGATTATCTTTTGCAACGTGCGGAGCTCTTCCGGTGCATTCTGCCTTATTCATCGGGGACCCAGGTTAGTTCGGAAAGAGTTTTGTTGGAAACACACTAGACGCTGCGGAAAGCAGAGAGGCCCCGAAACTAGGTTCATTTAACACTAGAACGCCCGAAAAACGTCGATCCGACTCCGACCTAATGATTAATTGTCAACTGGAACCAGAAATTCTTTAAAAAAATTAAGTTAAATTTTAGCCACGCAGATTTATATTAAATAAATCTGTCAAATAATTTCAAATAAAAATTCTGGTGTAAAATATTTTTATGAAACTTGAGTAAAATTTCCGGGCGTTCTAGTGTTAAAGCAAAAATTTCTATACGATATGGAAAAATTGGAATTCAAACATAAGTATATAATATTTCTTCCCATTTTGGGATCGACTTACTCTCAAGCATAAACAATATATTTGATAATTAGTAATAAATTTATAGGTGTGATTCTTGATTCACATTTTAATTAAACATTCCTAGCTAAGTAAAATTTTAAGCGTTATATACTACACTACTTAAAGAGAAACTGACTTTTTTTCGCCCTTTTTTCGTGTGGATATAGGTATAAAATGTAAATCTCTACATATTTCAGAATTTTAAAAAAATGTACTTTTAATAACGTACTTCTAATGTACTTCTAATTCTTAAAGTATTTATATGTATTTATGGAAAATACTGTCAAGATATGTAATTATAGTCAGGAGCTAAAGGACAGATACACACTACATGGATGGGATTAAATATACAGGGTTCGTACGGGTGCTTGAATTTTGAGACTAAGAAATTCTTCCGTAGCAGTATTTTCTTATGAAAAATCTCTTTTTAAATAAGGCGAAATTTCTTCCGTTTAAACTACATTTATTTTTCTATAAAAAAAATTCTGATATTTCACCTTGAAAATAACGGTGCCCGTACGAACCCTGATATAGACAGTTGTTATTATAGCTTATCACTTTGCAATTTAAAAATAACCAATTTTTTATACTTCTATTTAGCAGAAATGATCTATTTTAAACGCTTTTTCAAAACTTAAAGCCTTAGTCCATTTTAAAATTAAAATTTCTGACATTCGAATACTATATTTGATTTTATCTAAATTTCGAAACGACTCCATCGAGTACAATTATAGAAGGTTTTGTTGTAGTTGGCTATTCACGTAATAAAAATCAAGCCTTAAAAACTACTCTATACATTTTTATTACCTGGGATGAGGTCTGATTATTTTATTAGGAATTTACATCAGCTTGATCATCAGTTGCGGTTTCGCAATATTTCTACTATTCCGCTGTATTAATACAGTTATTTACATAGAAAAATGTTCCTTGAATTTTTTTAAAGCATTCGCAATAAAGAAATTTCGCAGTACGTTCCAACTACATTTGGAAGAGGTAACTGAACGGAATATGATGTTTGAGATAACCGGTATTCATGAAATGGACAGAGATCTTCGTTATTAAACATAATGTTTAGAATACATTTTTAACTGAACGAAAAGTATATTAAAAATATGTAGTTAGCTTCAGAAGTTTATTTTACCATTGCCGATGGTAAAAACTATCATAACTAAGTCATTATAACACGCTCACTGCCACAAAAAGTAAGAAGTTTCAAATTTCTTCTTAAAAGTCGTTTGCCACCAAAAATTCTGAAAGGTAAATTTCGTTTTACTAATATAGCGAAATTTCTGCCAATAAACAAGGCATTTTTTATTTTAAAAGAATGGTGAGAAAGTAATAAATTAAAGCCACGAATATTAAAGCTACGAGCTAACTCGTAGCGTGGCAGTCAACATGTTAAGAAGTCTGGATAATTTTTATGTTTATGGCAGGGGTGGCCAGCTGTTGCACTCTGGATATCAGAGATTTTTTAAAGAAATGACCGAATTCTTAAATCGCAAAGATTTGATGATTATATAATACAATAATTACTGTATAATTTTAGTGGTGTCCAGCAGGGGTGTCACAGTTGGACACCCCTGCTTTATATATTGAGAATGGATATTTTGGAATTTTTTAAACAAAATTATTACTACTGTTTAGTGATTTCTTGCATTAAAATAACTTTAAATCTGTTGATTTAAGTAGACATTATGTAGTCATATGACTTTAAAAAAATATTTTTTAATTATCATTTTTGAACTTGGCAGACACTACAAAATCAAAATTTGTTATTTCAGTTGAAATGTCGATACAATATGTTGGTTGAATATCCTTGACACATATTGGTTGTGTATTGATTGGGTACACTTGGATTGTAATATTTGACTCATTTCAAAATACAATGAATAAAAAAATTATATGCATAGACGAATGGGGTTTGAACGAAAACGCTTATTAAAAATAAAAATTTTAAATTTTCCAGCCACGTCTGTTATTTTTAATTTTATGACATTCATATCTTTCTATTTTTAGTGCTAAAAAAATCTGAAAATTCATAAAATTAGTAGTATTATTACACGTACGCTTTGGTTAAACAAAAAATATATTGTTGTTATTGTTGTATTTCTTAGAATGACAGCGCTTTTCGAAATATATGTATTTTAACACCTTAATTCTCGCTCCCGTTATATTCACGGGCTGTGTCTTTTACTCAAATTGTTTGATTCCCACCAGTTTTAGAAAATAGTGAAATTGGCTATATTTTAGAACAGTTTTTCATGTCATTAATAAGGTGAATATTTCTTTTTCATAAAAGTGGTGCCAATAAGCAATTTGAATTTTTCAACCGTAATTTAAATCGAACATTAAGGGGTTAAGTTTACGAATTAAAAAATAAAATTAAATTTTCGAATGTTTCATAAATAACACTAATTTAATAACGGCTTTTAACCTTTTCAAGGAGTGATCACTCAATTCTAATCCCCAACTGTCAAACTTGCAGCAGTCGTATTTGTCCTGAAATTTCAAGACCAGGGAATTCTTCGGTACCAGTATTTTTTATAGAACATCTCTTCTTAATAAAGGCAAAATTTTGCGCTTTTAACCTAGATTTACCTTTCTATAAAAAATTACTGATATTTGCCTTGAAAAACTCGCTGAAGCGTACGAGCAAAGCGATATAATTAAGCGTCCTATCTTAAATGGGAGAAACAATCGCAAGATTAAAAGCGAGGTGACATCAATCAAGGTCATGCGCCACGTAGTGGATGGAGTGTGAACTACAGGTAGATACCTAACTGTTTTCTTACTCACACCACTAAAATTGTAAAGTTTTTTGCTCCTTGATTAATAACTGAATTTCCATTCATAAGGCAAAGAAAACTTCGTGGTGTAAAGTGCATCTGGATGCCCCTCTCGCTAAGCCATTATTGTACAATAAATGTGGCAAGCAAAATTCATTTCCATGACTCATGAGTGACTAAAGATTTACAAAATACGCGCCACACTAAAAGACCGCGTATGTGAATTATCACTCCGCCACAAGGTGGCGCAACTGTGTTAATTTACGCCTGATTCCAGCATTAAGTTTGTTCGCTTACTTATAACGCTTTGCGTACGAGCCAGTACCTACAGGACAAGTTTTGAATAAAAGGTTTACTAAATTGCAGTCAGCAATAAAAAGAGAGAAGATGCAATATATTTCGATTACCAAATCGTTCCAAAAAAGTGTATTTGTAATCGACAAGAAATTTTGTTAACAGAGCTCTTTATGGTTTCGTCTTCATGTTAAATCTTACCAAATTGTGTAACTCCCAATACGACCAACAAATTTTTGTAACCATCTTTTGCCAAATATGTTGTCAAAATTGAGTATTGATACCAAAAATTTTAAAGATTAGTACAATATTACAACCTATTATTATGAGGTTGATTACCGCCGGGACAAACTTTCACCAGTAAATTTAAAGAGACATGTTCTCCTTATTTAAACTATTAATGTAAAATTTCAGTGATAAATAATGGCGAAAACGGATATTATTTTTTACTAGTGGAAAATTAATTTGGCAGTTGTCAGGCCATGAGCTTCCACCATAATTTGACAACTTCCTCTCAGTGTCACTGAAAAAGATTATAACACCTGGGAAAACCGCCACCAGTAAAAACAAATATTAAATTTAATTCAATTTATGAGAAAAATGTTTCATGAAGAAGTCGCTAAAATAAGGCAAAATTTTCTATTAAAAATTGTTGGGAGTTCACTCTGGCGGTAATTAGAAACTGTTGATATGACGTAAAAAAATAGCTACCATCTTTTAACAACATCCTCAGTTATTTCCCTCGCAACTTGTAGAAAATGCGCTATATCTCTCCTCCACTTTATTCATAACTCCATTCGGGCGATAGTATATTAAAGAAAAATAATATTTCCTAAACAATGTGTTCGTTATTTCTGATAACAGCTAACCATATCAACATTTTTCGAACAAAATTACTTTGTCCCTAAAAAGTTTAATGATTTTTAGAGAATCTTTCAAAAATATTTGAAATTGTAACAACACTAATTAGAACTAAGGGTTTAGGAATTAGCTATTGGTCATCGATAAAAGGGTACACACAGTATACTTACATTTCTCACTTGGTGTGTTTATAGGTGCGTTCGTAATTGTATAAATACGTAGCACCAATAATCGTCGTCTGGTCCATACTACTGTCTGTCTATCCGTCTGTCCGCTGATAACAGCGCAGAAACTACCGAACCGAATGGTTTGAAATTTAGTATGTACAATCGCTGCAGAATTTTCTCTGGAGAGTTTAAATTTTATAAAAATGGAATCAAAACTTAAAAAGATATTAATAAAAGTTTTTTTCATTCTATTAAATCCTATCATATGTAATTAATGCAATGATATCCCATTATACGTAATGATTGTAAGTTGCCAAGCTGACGACGTCATATTTAAGATGGAGCCCTATTGTTTCCGTACCACTGAATTTAATATGTAAGATCGTAATAAATTTTGTATTCATGCAGTTTTGCATGAGAGTGCAACAACTATTGCACAAAGATATTAATATTTATTAAACTAGTTATAGTGCGAACGCACATCATTTTCACGTGCGACGTACAATCGTGGGAAAAAAAAGCAAATACCCCTAAGTCTGCAACTAATTATAACAGAACAATTTGCAGGTACCAAACGATCGGTAATAAAGTCTACTTTTAAATGATGTACATAAAATTTGTTAGGGTACCATCTACAAATCAAAACCAGACCAAAATTTGTTTTTTTTTTCAATAGCAATACCCGATTTGGACAATATATTTGATATCCTTGGTTCAAACTATGCCTAGAAACGAATCATTTGTATGATAAATTTTGGAATTATAAACATTGAATGTTTAGAGCTTCTGACGTTAAATTACATTTTCATATTTTTAATAATATAAATATGTGAAAATTATAATCCTAAATTATAATCCTAATGTGATAATTTTGTGTGCGGTTATAATGCTAAAAAACCCAAACATAAATACATTGAATTTGTAATATTACAAATTTTATAATGTGAATTATGAAATTAATTTTCGAAAAAGATATGAATTTCAACCTACAATTTTTGACAGATTTATGTATATTATGTCGTGCTTTATAAAAATTCTCAATTTAAAATTTTTAATCAAAATATTTTTCGAATTATGATTAAAAAACGTCAAAATGATTGTGCAGAAAAAGCATAATTTGAAAAAATATATATATATTACTCATTTTATTGAAATATTAGTACTGGCCATAGCCGAAACATATTAAGCGAGTGAAATGGTCATATTTTCAAAAAGTAATACATTAATAGAAGTGACATAGTCATTCTGTAGCATTTCAACAATCGAGTACCGAACTTCAATTTGAATACAGCCCCTAAAATAGGCTCATTTTAAAATAATTAATTTCTCGGAAACTAATCGAAAGAATTACATGAAAATTGAGATTTAAGCTAATTGAAGGGTGTATAATATATTCATGGTGTCAAACGTGGGTATTGCTATTGAAAAAAGCAAAGTTTGTGTTAGTTTTTATATGTAGATGATTCATAAGTAAATTTTATATGCATCATTTAAAAGTAGACTTTATTTCCAATCATTGGTACCTGTAACTTCCTTCTTCTGTGACAATTTGTTACAGAGTTAGCATAGGGTGTTAACTTTTTTTCCTCGACAGTACAATTTTCGACTTGTTTGAATATAATTTTTTTCACAGAAAAATCTTCCTTTTGGATATTTCTAAAAAAATTTCTAGGAACGTATCCAAAACTTATATTTTGTTGCAATTATCCTACCATAAAACATTTTTTTTTTCAAAATGATGGTATTTAAAAAATGATCAATGGAATCCCTGATTTCTGTCATAGATATGTAAGTAATTGGAAATTTTTCAAGACACGATAAGCATAACACCTTTTTTCAACAAATTTTAAGTAATAGTGAATAATTAAGAATCTTTCACAATTCTGATTCAAATGAAACTTAACAAATCTGTTAACTTAATACAAAGCTTATTATCAGATAACACTCACCGTTGATTTTATAGAACACAGTCGAATGGATAGTAATAGATTCATTTCCTAATACTACAAAGGTTTACTTTAGATGATTAAAATGCTTTGTCATACATACAGTTTTTATGCCGATTGTAAATAATAAATATACTGCCAGTTAAAATGTACGTGTAATTCTAAAACAAGTAAACATGCCTATTGCGTACAAAGCAGGGGTGTCAAACTGTGGCCCGTCGTAAACCACTAAAATTTTACAGAAAAACTCGACTTATTGGATGGCAGAGATTCGATGATTAGAAAAGGCAATGATTTCTATAAAATTTTTGTGGTATCCGGCGGGCCACAGTTTGACACCCCTGGTATAAAGCATTTTATTTTGAAGTGACATAATTTAAAATACGAGTTTTATACTCTTCTACCACAATTTAAAAAAATATACATATAATACAGAAAATGTTGCACATTCTGCGATAGAAAATAATAATAATCTATTTATATAAAATCCAAGTCTCTGTGTGTCCCTCACGATTCCGGTAGGACCGCCTCATTGTAATGAATAATTGTTGAAAAATACTAATGTAGGGTTACCACAGTAGTGCCAAATGCTGAAAAACTTGACGGATTATCGCCGCATTTTATGAAATATCGCCAAATTTGTTGACAAAAATAAGTTGTCATATATGAAGCCAACTTGGCGTTAGCTAGCTAATTTCGCGAAATTCCCATTTAAAATCATTAATATTCCATACGAGGTCATCGCAATTTAATTTAAACTCCGGCTTCTAAGGGTTTTTTTTTCAAAATGTATGGGTAAGAATTTAAAGTGTAATATACGAAAATATACGTTTTTATATCGTCATCACTATGCTATAAATAAAATATGACGCGCTGTACTATCTGAGCTCCTAACTGCCCGATTTTAATGGTCTTTACATAGCCGGATACAGAAATTAAATTGTCGGTAGTTTTCCAGCATAGGGGCCTTGGCGAAATAGCGAAATCTGCCTTGGCGAAGAAGGGAATTTGGCAACATATTTTCTGGCAACCTATTCACTATTTTATTTCATATGCACACGGATTTTTTTTTCAACATTTATACAATGTATTTAACATAAAGAAGCCATTTGTCTAATTTTATTCATAAACAGAAGTTATTTGTGTATAAAAAACAACAATAATATATACATTTAATTAAAATATAAACAAATTTATAGAAACAAACGAATAAATTCATAAAGTTTGTTTCCGTAGCTGTTTTTAACATTTGGCAACAAGTCTTACTTTCTGATGCCTGAATTCCATCAAGTTTTTTAAAAAACCGCCAAGGCCCCTATTGTGGAAAAGTACCAAATTCTCTCCTATTTTGCACTATCTGCACCAAGACTCCCTTATCATATTATGATAAGGAGGCCTTGATCTGCACCATAGTTTGTAATTTATGCAAGGCGGTGAGAGCGAAAAGTTTAAATTTTAAATCAATTTATATAAAATCCAAGTCTCTGTGTGTCCCTCACAATTCCGATTGGGCTGCCTCATTGATCGCAGCAATGTTAGGCTTCGTTCAACCTACAAAAACCGGTACTACTTAGCTATCCCGTCGACCAAAAATCTATCGCCAAACAGATTAAATGCCAATACTGGTTGGTCGTAAATGTCACATTCACTTGACTTTATGCAAGTTACACGTGTTTATGTCATCAAGTGGTTTTTATTTCGACGTTTTATTTATATTTTTATTAATTTTATACTAATTTATTTTTTCTTTCGTTATTTATAATAAAAATTATGTCAATTTGTATAACTTGGCGAGTGGTTTGGCGATTTATATAATTTGGCAAAATTGGTCGACGGGATAACTTAGTAGCACCCAAAAATTCAATATACAATTTCTTCTGTCTGAAATCCCGTATATAAAATATTCAAAATTGGAAAAGTTTAATGTTTTGCGCTATCGTTAAAATCATTTCAGAAACCGTGTTTAATTTTGCGGTACTACTTGATTATGCCGTTGATCAAAAAACTATCGCCAAATTATAAGATGGATGCCAATAATGGATGATCGTAAATGTTGCATTCACTTGATATTAAACACTGTGCACGTGTTTGTTACGTGATCAAGTGATTTTTGCTTCAACTTTTTATTTGTATTATTATTAATGTGTTTCTAATTTATTTGTTCTTTCGTTATTTAAAAGAAAAATTATGTCAATTTGTATAATTTGGGGAATAGTTTGGCAAAAAATCACGCTTTGAATATCTATCCCAGCGCCACGAAATAGCCTGCATGAGAAAAAGTGAACCGGTGTTAGCATTCATCCAACAGTGAAATTACCTCAATTGTTTTTATAGTTTTATTTACTTTTTTTTTTATCTTTTAACGTTGCATTAAAGGTGTATTAAATAAAAATAGGTACAAATGTCACAGACGCACCGGAGTTTCTTTTTAGCACCAAAAGGGCGATTTTTTGCCTGGCGTGGTAACCTGCCAATTTTTGCTTTGAATGAAAACTTGGTGTTTTATAATAAAATTAAATGTGCGTGTTAAATTAAAATTATGTGTACGATAATGGCAACTCAAAGCGGCAACTGTTTTTACGTTTATTTTGTTTTTTTGAGTGAAAAAAGAATAATGAAATAGAATTGTAATACAGGATATTTTATTCAACAATTTATTGTATTTTTCATTTGAAATGAATGAAATTGCATCCGAACGTAAACGGCGTTCAGACAGAGAACGTAGAGCCCGATGGCTAGCTCGGCAGTCGCAAGAAACATTAAATTCTATCCGAGAAGAAAATAGATTACGGCATTCGAATCAGAGAGCTAATGAAAGCCATAGTGGTCGATCTGTGAGATTATCTCATAACTCTTTGCGTACTTCTACACAGCGTTCAAGTGAAATTGAAGAACAAAAGTTAATCAGACGTAGTCATGATTCTGAACGTCATTCTCGGCGGTGTTTGACTCAACGACAAAACTACTAGGAAAATCAGCAGAAATTAATTTCTGAAGCCTCACAGTCTCAAGTTATTGAGCCTCATACATGTGGACAATTAAGCATTCTCTGCCAATTTTGCAAAGCGCGCCATTTTCAAGCTGAGAAACCCAGAGATGGAAAATTTAACAGTTGTTGCCATAAAGGTAAAGTTAGGCTTCCACAACGTCATCGGTTTCCGCCATACCTCCAAGACTTGATGAGCAATTCAAATGCACTTAATTATCGTAATTTCAAAGAAAATATTCGCTCATACAATAGTGCCATTTCATTTGCTTCTATGGGTGCTAAACTTGCTGGAAATGCTCCGGGACACGGCCCTTATTGTTTTAAATTTCAAGGCCAAATTTATCACCGAACGTCCCACTTGCATCCTCCTAATGGCCAACAAAGAAAATTTGCTAAACTGTATGTTTTGGATACAACACAAGCTGTCGAAGAGCGTTTTAACATTCCCGAAAATGACAACCAAATGTTTTGCGTGAACTTGATTTATGTACTTATGCGGCAAAATCCTTATGCTCAAGTTTTCAAAAAATTGAGTGAGGTGGAGACTGAGCAGCAACAACATGCACAAAGATACAATTTACAAATGCCAAGAGTTAATGTGGTATTGCGTTGAGATCGCCATTCAGACAAAAGGCGATATAATTTGCCGACATCAAACCGAAGTAGCTATGGTTTTTCTAAATGACGATGGTGAACCACCCTTTCAACGCGATATCAGAATTTATACAGGAAATAATGACCAACCTTTTCTAAACTTGAATATTTTAAGTCCTAATTTAGATCCAATGACTTATCCTATATTCTACCCAAACGGAGAGCCTGGCTGGACAACAAATTTATCACTATCACCTTATCCAGGATTTTTACCTGGTGTTCGAAGTAATATATCAATGCTTCAGTTCAAAGTTGCTCAAACAGCGATTCGGGATAATGAGTTTAATCCAATATTGCATGGTGGAAAACTTGCTCAACAGTGGATAATAGACTCTCACTTACAAGTGGAAGCTAATAATCTCAATTTCATAAGACAGAAGCAAAGAAAACTTCGTGCAGACGATTATTCTGGCCTCAGGGACTTTGTAGCCCAAGGAGCAGCTGATGCAGGTGTTACTGCTGGAAAAACCATAATTCTACCTTCTTCCTTTCAAGGGTCTCCTAGAAATATGAGAGAGAGATACAATGATGCTATGTCCATTGTTACAAAGTTTGGAAAACCAGATGTGTTTTGTACATTCACGTGCAATCCACAATGGCCAGAAATAGTAAAAATTCTACTGCCCGGACAAACGTCATCAGACACACCTGATTTAGTAGCGAGAGTGTTTAAAATCAAACTATCAGCATTAATGAATGATATAACAAATGGGGAACTATTTTTTAAAGATGTGGCCTTTGTATATACTATTGAATTTCAAAAAAGAGGTCTTCCACATGCTCATATTCTTTTAATTCTATCAGAGCCCTATAAATTTCGTAATGCTGCTCAAGTTGACCGTTGTATTTCTTCGGAGTTACCAGATCCTGAAACTTATCCACGATTATCAGAAATTGTTCTTCGTACTATGGTCCACGGGCCATGCGGAACTTTGAATCCGAATTCTCCATGCATGGATGGTAATAAATGCACAAAAGATTTTCCAAAAGAGTTTCAAGAAACAACTAAAGTCAATCTGAATGGTTATCCACTCTGTCAAAGACGACAAGGCCCAACTGCTATAGTTTGCGGCAAACAGATAGATAATCGCTACATCGTACCATATAATGCATATTTACTGCTTAATGCATTTAATGCATATTTAATGCATTTGACGCGCACATCAACATTGAAGCCTACACATCTATCAAATACATTTACAAGTACATATACAAATGTTATGATGCAGCAAATGTAGTAATTCATGCTGAAAATAATGAAAGTAACGAGTTTGTGTATGATGAACTGTCGTCACATGTTGATTCTCGATATGTGAGTGAACCAGAGGCAATGTGGCGGTTACTGAAAAATGAAATGCATGATCGTTCTCATGCAATAATTCGTTTTGCCATTCATTTGCCTTTAAGACAACAGGTTTATTTTCATGCTGGTGGTGAAAATGCTGCTCTGGAACAATTTGCCAACCGCGAAACGATGCTGACTGCTTGGTTCAAATTGAATAGAACAGATAATGAAGCAAAACAATATCTTTATGTTGATATACCATATCATTATGTATACGAGAAAAATACTTGGAAAAAACGACAAAGAGGAGGCGATAAAATTGTTACAAGATTATATTATGTTAATTCAAACGATATTGAACGTTTCTGCCTTCGGTTACTTCTCCTTTATGTTCCTGGTGATACATGCTTTGAAGATTTACGAACATTTGATGGAAATCTGTACAACACATTTCAAGAAGCTGCACGTGCACGTTGTCTTCTTGCTGAAGATAATGAATGGGATCAATGCTTAGAAGAGGCTACTTTAATTGCAATGCCATTACAAATGCGTCAAACTTTTGCATTTATTTGTATATTTTGTAATCCAACAAATTCAGCTAATTTGTGGGGAAAATATAAAAATTCAATGAGCGAAGATTACTCAAGAACTTATAATGAATCAGCTGCACAGAACCGAGCTTTGAAAGATATTAATTGCCTGTTGGAATCTCATGGATTAAACTGTACATCATTTAATCTTCCTACACCCAATATACTGCAGGAAATTCGAAATGAAGAATTCGATTATTTTAATGAAACTGAAGTAGCTGTTGAACAAATAGAAACTTTAAGTTTCTTACAACGAGAAGCTTTCAACCAAATAAAATCAGCACTTGAAAGTGATTCTGTTACGAGACGTTGCTTTTACTTAGATGGTCCTGGAGGATCTGATAAAACATATTTGTACAACGTACTCATGCATTTTGTTAGAGGTAAATGCCAAGTAGTACTTCCACATGCAACAACAGGAATTGCATCAATTTTATTAGAGGGTGGTAAAACTATGCATTCTGGCTTCAAATTACCAGTGCCGATTTTAGAAACTTCCACATCTGCCATTCGAACGTCTTCAAGTGAAGCTCAAATATTACGTGAAACTAAATTAATTATAATTGATGAAGTGACAATGATGTTATGCCATGCTCTTCGTTGTATAGATGTCTTACTGCGGGAAATAATGTTGAATGACATGCCTTTTGGAGGCAAGGTTATGTTATTAAGTGGAGACTTTCGCCAGACATTGCCAGTTGTTATAAGAGGAAACAGAACAGAAATTATTGAAACATGCTTGAAATCAAGCCCACTTTGGCAAGAATTTATACAACTTAGACTATCTGAAAATATGAGATCTGAAGGGCAAAATTCCTTTAATGAGTGGCAGCTTAAAATTGGTGAAGGAAAAACACCCGATATATCAAATTTACCTGCAGGTACAATAGAAATCCCACCATCAATGGTTTGCAAAGATTCAATTATTGCAAGTGTATATGGAGATCATATAAACTACACCGATTTTGAACAACTTGAACAAAAAGTAATTTTCACAACAAAAAACAAACATGCATTATCATTAAATAACAAAATTTTGAATTTTCTGCCTGAAGATGGAAGAACTTACTATAGGTCAAATTCAGTCGTGTCTGACAACCAAGAAAATGTTTATAATTATTCACATGAGTTCTTGCATGAACAAACTCCATCAGGGATGCCTCCTCATAAGCTTACTCTGAAAAAAGGAAGTATCATCATGCTTCTCAGAAACATGAATCCAAGAAAAGGATTGTGCAATGGAACCAGATTAATTGTGCACTCTCTCCACAACCATTTTATTGATGCTTTCATTTTAACCGGAACAAATCAAAATGATAGAGTTCACATACCAAGAATTGATTTGACACCAAGTGAAACTTCTCTACCTTTCATTATTAAACACCGCCAATTTCCAGTTATACTGTCATTTGCAATGACGATAAATAAGTCTCAAGGACAAACATTTTCTACAGTTGGACTGTATTTAAAAGAACCGGTTTTTCTCATGGACAATTATATGTAAGTATTTCAAGATGTAAAGAGGAAGAGCAGTTAAAAATTTATGTAGAAGAGCAAGGTCGGCTTTTAAATAATGAGTTTTTACAAAAAACATCGTATATCCTGAAGTTTAGTGAACAAATTTTAATTTCATTTTTTCTGTATTCATTATTACATAGTTTTTCATAAATTCGTTTTGTTTTTAAATTGTGTTATTTTCATCTATTACTGCGTAACAAGAAAGGAAAACTCATATTCTTGCACATGTCTTTTATCCCTTTAAGACCTGAACTACACGACTGTGTAGGTGATCCTAAGGCAAAGGGAAAAACAATTTCCTCTGTTTCTGGCACTAAAGCAGAGCCTGCACCAAACAATTGTGTGCATCTTTGACGTCACCTGAGATCGAAAAAAAATTTAAATATATTTTTTCAATTAAATATGATCTTATTAATTTAGGTTAAAACCCAAGACTTTTAATTTCTACTAAAACTCTTCAGGACTTAAAGGTTTATATATCTTTCTATCTCATTTTCCGTCCTTTTTGACGGGCTATCTTTCTAGTAATAATAATAATAATAATAATAATAATAATAATAATAATAATAATAAAATACGACCTCCAGCCATATAAAAACTAAATAAAACATTTCTAACTAGAAATTAGAAAAAGCATATTATAGATTCCAACAGAATTATGGCCCGTTTTTCTATAATCTAGTTTCACCAAAAGCTATAGAAATATCCGCAGAAGTTCAATAGAAATGTCTATAGAATCTCTAAAAAAATATTTGAATATATTCTATAAAACAATTCTATAAAAAATCGAATATATTCTATAAAATATTCGAACATATTCTATAAAAAGAGTCGAAAATTACTAACACCCAACTGTCCCCATGTGGACACCCTCCGAAGTACTAACCGCGTTCTTAGCTGTTTAGCTTTCATGATGGCATGTGAACCAGTACTTTCAGTGCATTCTACGGCCGCTCGCAGAGTTTGATCTCTCATTACACTATTTCAAGTTTGTTTCTTTCGTGATTTGCGTTTGAAATCATTAAATTTGTATAGAAATTATTATATTGTATAGAAATCATATAGATTTTAAAAGCTGATTTATTCTCAACCGTAAAAATTATGAAAACTGAAATCATTTGTAACTTAGAAAACCAGATTTAAGAAGAAAAAAAAAGTCCATTAAAATAACGAATTTATTTATTTAATGATTTACTTAAACTTAAACTTACATTATGTGCAAACTATTTAAAAGATGAGGTAATATCTAAAAAAAAATGTTAAATTACTTTAATATCCTTAGTACTTTCAACTATAAAAACATAGCCTTCGTCAGAGAAATTTATTTCGACATCATCTACGTGAATTTTGAAAAAAAACACTTTAATAACAGTAGTATTTCTTGTATTTCTCTGACGAAGGCTATGTTTTATAGTTGAAAGTACTAAGGATATTAAAGTAATTTAACATATTTTTTAAATACTGTCTCATCTTTTAAGTAGTTTGCACATAGTGTAAGTTTAAGTTAACATTTTAAACATGAATTAAGCATCTCTATTTATTTTTTTACTAAAGTTTTACTTATTTATTTTGTAGGTTGTAGTGGAGCTATATAATTCACAGTTTCAAAAAATGGGCTTCGAAGTGTTAAGATATCCATTTCTGATTTCTGTTAAAGTTAATTAATCTCACGGCACCGTGCGTGATAAAATCGTGGGTGATAAAAATAACTCTTATTTTAATATAGACTTGAAAAAATATATAAAATTTTATAATTATTATTTGTTAAACTTTAAACGTAGTTATTTAAATATTTTTATACTTGAGATTAATATATTGAATAAAAATTACAAATAGTGAATAAAGTTTATTATATTAGATGAATTACCAATAGAGAATAAAGTTTATTAAATTACATGAATATTTATATGAGATTAACAGCAAATTAATAAATGATTATAAAATTAAAAGACAAATTAATTAATCAAAAACAAACACAATTAAACATGATTTAAATCAGTGTCGTTTGACTGATATATTATTGCATTAACAATCGAATCACAATGTATTAGAATTATGAATTAAATTATGATGATAGTAAATCTATGAAGTACAATTATATTAAACTGATGTATAACAGAATTAATCATCATTAAGCATAGCTGCCAACTCTTCTGCTTTTTTAGACCAGAAAAAATTAATAGAAATGTTTGCCTTATTTAATCGGCAGATTGTGGCGATTTAAGAAGGTAAAATTTACTGTAAAATTTTTGTGGTCAAAAAAGCGTAAGATGTTGGCAGCTATGTCATTAAGGTTAGTTAGGGCAACTGGGCCATGATTTTACAATGTGACTCTGAAGCTTCTGACAATTAAGGTTCAAAATGCTAATTTTCATATCAATTAATGTTTGAAATTCTGCAAAAGTGTTTAACCCCTTGGGGACGAGCGACACGTATACGTGCCGCATGAAACGCCCAGAATCGTTGTTTTTCCTCACCAGTAAAATTTGCCTTATTTAATCAGCGCATTTTCTCGATTCAAGAAGACATAAATTTCTGTTTTTAAAAAACGGTGACAAAAGATTAAAAATTTCGTAAAAGGCTCCCGTCCCGAAGGTGTTAATTTGGTTCTCTCTATCAGACGGAAAAGCCCAAAATTATATTTTAATATTTAAAAATACAAAAATATGTATATTTCATCTTTCTCTCCTCATGGGTCCAGTTGCCCCATAAAAATGGGGTAAGTAGACCAGGAGGGTTTATGTTCCACACGCGTTTATTTTTTTCATATGGTATATCAGGTCCTGTTTGAAAAAGTGTAAACAACTTTAAAAATATAAACCAGGCAGATCATGTCAATTATATATCAAATAAAGAGCGTTGTAAGGGAAACCTTTGCTGTCGATGTGTCTAAAAAAAGCATTAAAAGTAAAAATATTAGATTTATTTATACCAAATAAATAAAAATTAAGTAAGTACTCATGTACTTTAGTCAGGGTTCGCACACTTGTACCACTAAATTTTAACAGCATTTTCAAAGTATTTCACTGCAGAAAAATATTGCAAAATCTGCGAATAAAGGTGGTGATTGCGAATTCTATGTTCTAAAAATGAAATGTAAATTTTCTTATCATTAATAGTGGTGTCAGAGTCCTTGGGAATTCAAAGGAGTGTGCGAACCTTGACTTTAGTATAGGTAATAAGTATAAAAGTCACATGGGTATTTTAAGGAAAAAAATAGCAAGGTAAATCTATGAACAAACGGCTACGTAAGTACTTAAGTACTTTATCTGTATCCAGGGGTCGCATTATATACGGAAAATTTTATTGTTCGTACCAGAACCCTTAATGAGTTAAATTCCTGATCATTTGATTTAACATATTACAAATCAATTTTCGATGAAGATATTATTTTCAAAATAGTGGAAGGAACAATAAAAGTTTCCCTATATAACACGACCCCTGTGTATCGTACAATTTCAAGGTTCTATCTCGCTTTCAGGGGCAAGGTACTTGAAGTCGTAAAATGTTGAAATAATTTACTGACACCAGTATTTACAAGAGAATCTATTTGTGAACAGAAGTACATTTTGCGTACTTAATAAAAGTGAAATTTTCAGTATAAAATTCCGGTGCCAACGTGGCAATTAGGGATTAAAATTATGTGATGCCACAACGGCATCACCGCCTCTCAAGGGTTCAAGAAATTTCGTTTGATACCACACAATATGCCTTTTAAAATTTTATTACGTAATTTTAATAATGTATTCTATAATTTTCTTTATTGTGAGCAAAAAAGAATGGAGAAATTTATTTCCCGTAGTAAGAGAAGCTCAAAAAAATTATTTATAACTATTGGGGTAACTGGATCCAGCATGGTACAGTTACCCCGGATGCATGCCCCAGTTACCTCATTCTTGGAAAAATTTATGGGGTAACTGGGACACCGGGATTAGATTTGAAACATGAAGTAAATATGTATAGATACCTAATAATATTAATGTAGTTATATGACTAATCTTAAAAAAAATGATTGCTTAATAAAAGTACTTACAGTATTTTAATAAAAAGCCGGGAAAGTTCAACCATATTGACGTTGTTTTAAAAAAAAAAAAAAAAAAAAAAAAACGTAAATTTTTGACAACCTATCACAGTAAAGTGAGCGTTATGACTGAGCTGACACATGTTGTTTTAGGAAGTAGAGATTTGTGTGCATTGTTCACAAAAGCTAAAACTTTAAAAACATCAACAGTTTTTTATAAAATAGCCTATGGCCCAGTCACCTCGTGGGTCCAGTTGCCCCAACTAACCTTATAATTTTTATGTATGTATAGATAAATTAATATATATAAATTTTAAAAGACGAAAAATATATTTTTTATTTTAAAAAAATCTATGGAATCATTAGTCTGTAGAACTTCTATAAGTTTTATAGTACTCTATAGAAAATTTGGCTATAGAAAAAATTCTAACGAATTCTATAGAAACATTTTCTTTTGAAAAGTATTATATAGAATTCTTCAAAACTCTATAGAAAAAGTATTCTATATAGAGGCTGTTCTATAGAACTTGTAAAGAATACTATAGAGTTCTATACAACTCTATGAACTATTTTCGTAAGAGATTATTCATCCAAAGACCTAATATTCCACGATACTACAATACGTATGCGAATATATGGTGCAGTGCCCGACTCCGGCAGCTGTGTTTGTAACATACATAACATTTTCCTTCGAACAGATTATGTAAAAGTCTTTATATACATATATATAAGTTGGCTTGCGAAAATATTTAAACTTTAAAGTGAGACTCGTAACAACAAAGATTGTGTATTAAGGATTAAATTTTATGAGTTACTAGCAAAACCAGTGACTTTGCTCGCGTAATAGTTGAAATATAGCAAGTGATGTCTAGATGCCTATTTTTATTAGAAGATATTATACTTTTACGGATAATTCAAAATTAACTAATTAAGCTAAAATTTGACTAAACGTGATTATTACACTGCATTAGGCGAAAATGAACTTAACTTAATGAGAACTAAAACTAATTCTAAATAAATATTAATTCAGGATGTATTTGGAAATTTTTACGATCATTTCAGTTTTCATTTGAAGTTTTATTTTTTTAGAAACCATTCTTAGCAAGCCTTTACATATTAAAAAGAACAATCACGCCATATTCAGGGCTTCTAGTCTAACGGTCTACCACACCACTTGTGATAATGGGCACCAACATAAAATATAGCCTATGTAGGAGCAGGGACAGTCACCATCAGTTTGCCAACATTACTTTTGAAACCGGTTAGGAATTGCCGGAGATTCCATTGAAATCGTAATTTAAAAATTATTTATTAATTTAATAATTAATTATTATTAGAATGCTTTTTTCTCATTTTACCCTTTTAGAATATGTTCTTAGAGAGCATTTACTCGTACATATTATAATAATCGACCATGCCAAATTTTAAGTTTCTATCTTTAACAATTCAATAGAAATCGCGATTGAGAAGATTTTTAGAACGTGTTTTCGCTTACTTTACTATTTTAAATTTCGATTTTTTCCAACTGTTTTTAAAGATCGTTTTCGTCTTATAAGTAACTATCATACAAAATTTCAAGTTTCTTGTGCCGTCACTATCACACAATTGACACTTTTAGAATGTTTTTCGCTGTTGCATGCCATATTTTTGTTAGTAGCACCGACATAAAATATAGCCTATGTTGGAGAAGGGACTGTCACTTTCAATTTGCCACCATTACTTAGAAATGGGTTTGGTATTACCTGAGATTCTACAAAAGTCGTTATTCAGTAAATTTTTAAAACGCTTTTCGCTTATTTCATGCTCTTAAATCTCAAATATTTTAATAATTGTTCATTTAAATCTTATATCAGGGTTCGCATGCTTCAAGGACTTTTAAGGTCCTTTTACCAGATTTTTCGTAATTTGGTTTATTTAATGAAAATAAAATTCTATCCTCAGTATAGAGACCAGCACTTTACAAAATGTATGTTAATAAAACGACTAAAATCCCCTAAATTACCTAATGCCTACGAACTCTGTATAAATATCTACCATGCCAAACATTCAAGTTTTTTCTATCTTTAAAAAGTACATAGAAATCGTAACTTACAACCTTTTTAGAACGTTTTTCACTCATTTCAACTTTCAAAATTTAAATTTTTTTAGAGATTGCTCTAAAGAGAGAATTTAGATCTTATGTTTAAGTATCACGCCAAATTTCAAGTTTCTATCTTTAATAATTCCATAGAAATCGTAATTAATTTAAAATGCTTTTAATAAGTTTGCCGATGACCTTAAAACAATTCACCATGCTATGAAGAAAGAAAATTGCTTACAGACACGTATATTTCGGGAAAGGCATTGTTTAACTGAAAGTCTCATTCTGCTAATTGCTAGAAGTAATTCTTGCCTTTGTTTACGAATACATTCATTTATATTTGAGTTACTCATCTTCCAACTCATCGTGAGATACCATAATAACATACCTGCCAATCTCCCAGTTTTTATCGTAGAATGTAGGTTAATTTGATTGATTTTTCGAAACAGATTTTTTTAGAAATAAATTCAATTAAGGTCTATGCAAAACATAAAATAAAATGAAAAACAACGTCCAATAAATTTCCTGGCTCGAAACTGGTTTGAGATGAATCAAATTAAACTAATGTCAGGGATGCCAGTTTGAAATCCACTTTTATTAAAAAAAATTCGGATTCATACCAGAAAATGAAAAAAAAAAAGTACTTTCCTACTTATTTAATTCCAAACTGTTCATGATTACTTAAAGTAAAAATTATTCTTCAAAAAGTTCGGCCTGAAATCGAAATTTCGGAATAAAGATGGAGGCTAATCTGGTAACCCTGACTCATAGAACCATTAATAAAGAGGAACTGACATATCCTTAATATAGTGAAGCGTCAACTATAACTGCTTTCGCACGAGTTGATTACCGCGGGGTTAAAGTTCCACCAATAAATTTAAATAAACATTTTCTACTTATTCAATCGTCTTATAAATGCAAAATTAGAGTAATAAATAACCGCATTAAAGCTATGCATTTTTACTGTTGTAAGTTTATTTTGGCATAGTCAAATCCTACATTTCCGCTACAGTGTGATAGATAATCTAGACATTCTCTTGTCAGTGTCAATGAAAAACATTATAATACCCGGGCAAACTGACACCATAAAAAAATATTTTTAGAATATTTGTGAGAAAATGCTTCCACGAATACGGCAGTTAAATAAGACGGAATTTTCTATTCAAATTTAGACGTGGGAGGTTTGTCAAAGAATAACATTTCAAAACTTAAAATAATAACAAGGTCAATCAAATAATGGATTAATGATGAGTATAAATAAGACATTTTATTTACGACTAGCAGACCCGCCCGGCGTTGCCCGGGCATATAATAATACTCTTAAATAAACCTTAAATTTGAAGAATGCCTTTCATTTTATATCTGCTGCGCACGCACTGAAATTATGCGATAGCGGGCGAAGCACGCTAGTCTTTGTCATAATAATATCTGTCATGCGGACTTACTGGGATATTTAATCAAAAGTAGTTCCCTTCACCCCTTACACATTTACACAAATCTAACAAATACAAACGTTTCTTTATACAGGTAGACCCTTTGTCAAAAGATTTATTTATTTTAAATAATTTTCAATTCTGCTGGAAGAATTCATCTCATTTTATATCCCGCAGCTGAAATTATGCGATAGCGGACGAAGCACGCTAGTCATTGTCATAATAATATCTGTCTGTGGACTAACTGGGATATTTAATCAAAAGTACTTCCCTGCCCCCCCCCTACCAATTACACAAATCTAACAAATACAAATTATGCGATACCGGGCGAAGCACGTTAGTCTTTATCATAATAATATTTGTTATGAGGACTAACTGGGATATTTAACCCTAGAACTACCGGAAATTTTACTCAAGTTTTATAAAAACATTCTACACCAGAATTTTTACTTAAAACTATTTAATTTGTTTATTTAACTTATTATTGTCTGATTTATACATTTAGTTTGTTTTGAAGAAATTTCTGGTTTGAATAAATATTTTGAATGTACATGTCGGGTCCAATGGACCCGTCTGGTAGACGGAAGGTTAATCAAAAGTAGTTAGTTCCCCTCCCCCTTTCCATTTACACAAACCTAACAAATACAAATTATGCGATAGTGGGCGAAGCACGCTTTTCAATTTCGCTGGATCGAACTCCATCACTAAGATTTTCCTAATTGTTCGGAGTTTTCCGTGGTTTAGTTCGAATCATGGATTTACTTGCGTAAATACGGGTTAGGTTCCTTTAGAAAGACTCCACGGATGGCACCTCTCAACCTTCGGGCCCATATCTGTCGTGTAGATAATTGGCTGTCATAAACAACACTTTAACCCTTTAACGGTTGTGTTAAATTACCATTTAAAAATTAAAATTTCTTGTTGGAACCACTTAAAAAAAAAAAAAAGAAAGATGCATCTTATTTAATGGCAGGTAAAATGATACCATAAGAAAGCCAATTGCACTATTTTATAAAACCGGCGAAAATCAAACAATCTGAATAAAAGACACAATCCGTGAATATCATGGGAGCGAGAAGTAAGAGGTTAAACAGTTTCACTGTATACGTAACTTGTGCGTAAACGAGTCAGAAAAGTCCTGCACATGATTTCTGGTTCGAATCGTATAAAAGAAAATGTGCACGTACAGTGGCCTCCAAAAGTATTCGAACGCTTTAAAAAATTTTATTAAAAAGGAAATACCCTGGAATTGAATTCGAATATGAAGTTCAATATTGTTTGTTCCACATCATATTGAACATGGAAGGATATAGAGAAAGAACACACCACAAAAGCAATAGAGTTGAAACCGCAGAAAAAATCAATTTTTAGAAAAAAAAAAGATTACTTTTAAACATTTTCATATCGATTTTTGCGTTGTAATTTAGGATTATGGAAGTTCCGAAATTTGTAGGAATATGCTCCAATGGGGACAAAGATTATCTTTAAGAGATATTTTAAGCTGTTTTAGATGTTTTAAAATCGAAAGAAATTTTCGAAAATGACACCCGATTATGACCGTATTTTTTGTTGTCTTTTCTCTTGTAATTTTCTATAATCAGGAAACCATTAAAATTAGAGGGTGTGAGATGAAAGATGAATTTATTGCTTAAGTAGTGACATAGGCTCTTTCCACGTAAATTATGTCAAAGGTAAATCCTAGTCTTCAATTAAAATTACTTGCTAAATATTTCTTACATCGACTTTCATATATTATTTATTAAAATTTTATTGGAACCGGGTTAAATACCTATGTCACAGAGAGGCTATCCGGCAAAAAGATGGTACACACTGATAAATTTGCAAATGATAAAATCTGTAGAAATTACGCCATTTTTTGTCACTACCAAAAAATGCTAATATTTTGTATATGAAAACCGGTTAATGGTTTAAAATATGACGACGCTTTCACCAGGTTATTTTTTCCTACGGAATAATACTTGTCGAGATAGAAATAAAAATACTTCACTTCATGAATTATGCAAAAATATGTATTTTAATTTATTTAAATCATGAAATTGCTTAATGAAATTGAATATTATTGTACATTTACAAAAACATTGAAACATTACTTTTATAAAATGCTAAATTTCAAATAAGAAATCATAGCTGCCGACATCTTACGCTTCTTTATGCCACAAAAATTTTATAGCAAATTTTAACTTCTTAAATTGCCGTAATCTGCCGATTAAATAAAGCAAGAATTTCTGTTATGTTTTTGTGGTACAAGAAAACGGAAGAGTGTGCAGCTATGAGAAATTATATTTAAAATGTAAGCTAAAATTACATTTTGAAACTATGTGACTTTTGGTGTAAAATATTATATCTGAAGAGTGTATTGTTATTTTAAGTTTTCGTTTTTAATTTCGAAGCTGGTGAAATGAAAACGACGTCACTTTCACGAAATTAAATAAATACAGGGTGTTCCGTTAAAGGGGTCCAATATTAATAGGGGTAATAGAGGAGATCACATGGAGCATAAATCAGTATATAAAGCCTGGTCGGATCTCAATAGTTTTCAAGTTACAGCAAATAGAATGAAAATTCGGAAAATTGTAAAAGAACCCTCATTGCTAAACTATCGATAATGCTACATAAAAACTAAGCACATATTTAGAAAGAGCAGAAAAAAACCTACGAAATGACATCAATTGTATTAAAATAGCAATATTTATTGACGAGTTACAAGCCCTGAAACAGTGAAAAAAGTACGAAATCCAATATACATCAAAATAGTTAATCGTTAATTCCAAAAACACAACTCTAGCTACAACAAGGAAAATGTCGTAAAATTTGGTCCATTCCGAAAATTTTCGAAAAAGCTTACAATGAACCATATCGGTTTAATTGTGTGAGAGAAATTAATCAGTTTCTTAGTTACAACTCCGCTTTCTTTGACACTAGCAAAGGTTAAACTCCGCCCATCACGATTGGAAACACCGCCTTTTTAATTACTCTCAACTATACATTTTCGATCATGCTTCTTCTGAGATGCAACATTTTTAATTATTCAAGAGTTGTATGAACCAAAATAACTTTACAATAATAGTCTACATTTTAAAGTGGTCTTTTATTGATATAAAGCTTAAGTTAAATTCTTTAAAATTAAACTGGTGGTGAAAATTCGGAAATAATGAAAAATATTGCGATTTGTAACTATGCAAG
Organism: Maratus speciosus; assembly: GCA_963932465.1. Lineage (NCBI taxonomy): Eukaryota > Metazoa > Arthropoda > Arachnida > Araneae > Salticidae > Maratus > Maratus speciosus. The sequence goes on from OZ010794.1 coordinate 134,524,199, forward strand.
AAGTTTCAGTACATGTTTTACATGGACAATTATTGTATGTATATGTGCATCATAATTTATGATAGGAAATAATAATAACAAATAGCATAATAATTTTATTAATTATAAATTTAAAAAAGACACTAAATTTTAAATTAATTCATACAAACTTTGTAATTTACAATTTGAGTACACCACAGTCTGTGACTTACACTGTCTTACAGTCTGTGACAAATACTGTGCCAAAAAGTGTTGAAAATAAAAGAAAAATGACAAATAAAGAATTACATTCCACGTACTTTATGACATATGTGAAGCATAGTCTTCTGGCCTGCGCTGCACAGTTCAATGTCGGAAAACAGACGAACGGACATTATTATAATAGGTGTTCGAAGTTGCGCCCATTAACAGAATCGTACAGCCGACAGCGACGTCGTAAAGATTGGCGAACACGCCGAAAAACTCCGATGGAGTTGGGAATGTCTCCTGCAGCGACAACGATTCGCGCTAGTAAATCCTCCGGTGTATCCACAGGCGTTTCATACACCAGCGATTTAAGGTGTCCCCAAACAAAAAAGTCTAACGTATTGAGGTCTGGAGAGCGTGCAGGCCAAGCAACAGGTCCACTGCGTCCAATCCATTTCCCAGGATATGTTTAATTGAGGTGATTGCGAACACCTATGAAAAAATGTGCCGGTGCGCCATCGTGCATAAACCACATATTGTGGCGCAATGTTGCTGGCACATTTTGCAGTAACTGCGGTAAGATATCCCGTAGGAAAACCAAGTACGTACTGCCATTGAGTACATCTGGGAGTAAATATGGTCCTATGAGATAATCGCCGAGGACACCTGCCCATATGTTAACACTGAACTTTTGTTGTGCGTTCGACGGGAAAACAGTGTGCGGATTTGTATATGACCATGTGTGCATATTGTGCGTGTTTACCACGCCCTCTCTCGTAAATGTTGCTTCATCAGTAAATAAAATATTTTCCAGAAATTGTGGATTATTTTCTGTTACATTAAGCAACCAGCGTACGAATTCTGTCCGCTGAGCAGAATCTGTTACTGATAACAGTTGTACCCGCTGCACATGAAAGGGGTGCATGTTTTCTGCACGCAGAACACGCCACACACTTTGGTGAGAAACACCGACTTCAGACGCAGCAGCTCGGGTACTCGTGGAGGGGTTATCTTTAAAAATATTCAGTACATCTTCTTCCATTGCAGGTGTTCGTACATGTCGAGGTTTCCCTGCATCAATGCTTGCTGTATTAAACGATCCAGTCTCCCGTAATCGTCTATCGATTTTTATGAAGAGTTTCGAACTTGGGCAACGTCTCCTTGGAAATTGCTCACGGTACATGCGCTGTGCTAGACATGCATTTCCATGAGCTTGCCCGTACATCAGATGCATGTCCGCATATTCTTCGTTAGAGTATTCCGGCATAATTATTATACATCAACTTACTACAATCCCACTTACAACAGCCTCCCTTTAACATAACGCCCACTGATGACTGCTGTTTTATTACACTTTTCTTCCTATACACATAGAAAATTTGCATAAAAAGTACTTCTTCTTCATCATCCTGAAAGTTCATGGAGGAAACGCAGCAGTCACGGAGTTTGCTTTAAGACAAGGCGAGAGCTGCACAATATGTCATTCACTTGACCAGACTGAGTAATGAAAGGGTATTGATAGAGGTTGATCAGAAATGTATAATTGAAAGATATTAAAACGGGGTGTTTACAATCGTCATGGGCGAGTTTCGCCCTTTCCGAGCGTGCAACAGTACAGAGTTGTAACTAGGGAACTGCTTGATTTCGCCCATACAATTAAACTGATATGGTTTATTGTCAGCTTCTTCGAAAGCTTTCGGAATGGACCAAATTTTATAACATTTTCCTTGATGTAGGTAGAGTTGCATTTTTGGAATTAACGATTAACTATTTTGCTAAATATTTGATTTTGTATTTTTTCACTGTTTCAGAGCTTGTAACTCGCCATTAATTCTCAATATTCTAAAACAACTTATGTCATTTCGTAGGATTTTTTCTGCTCTTTCTAAATATGTGCTTCGTTTTTATGTAGCATTATCGATAGTTTAGCAATGAGGGGTTTTTTACAAATTTCCGATTTTTCATTCTATTTGCTGTAACTTGAAAATTATTGAGATCCGGCCAGGCATTATATACTGATTTATGCTCCGTGTGATCTCCTCTATTACCCCTATTAATATTGGACCCCTTTAACGGAACACCCTGTATATAATTATACATACGAATCGAATGGAACCTATTCTTCCTTTCAGTTCGAGGCTATAAAATTCGCCATTTTACCGACTGTGAAGTCACACGAATATAGTTCGCTGTACTTACCACAAGCAGACGATTACAGAAAATTTCTTTTACACTTAGTAGAATATCAATAGATTAGCATTTGTTTCCAGCTAATAATCCATAAAGAGATGGAGCCTAAGCATTCTTCCTTTCGGTAGCCATTTTATCTTATGTTACGTCACAGGAGTACTGTCACCTCCCTCTGAATATTAGGCCTGAGCGCTGACACAAAAATGGTGGCTGCCGAAGCCGGATTATTTTAAACGTAGGCACGGTCCCTTAACCCCTTGAGGGGCAAAGCAAAAATGCCTCTAAATATTGAATTCTCACAGGAATAATCGAAAAATTTTATGTTTAAATAAGGAGAAGCAATTTTTCAACGATTTTCCTCCAAAGTTAAAAATACAAAATTTAATTCAAATTTTCTGGTGAGAATCTTGTTTAAATTAGGTGGGATATATTTTATCCCACCGCCCCTCAAAGGGTTAAATGTAGACACTAGTATTTTATAAAAGATTTCTCTGACTTGTTTAATTTCAGAAAAATAAAGCTGAAAAAACTTAAAAAAAGTTATTGGTACGAATATTTAAGGGACCGTACACACGCTGAAAAAAATCCGCCTTCGTTAGCCGCAATTTTTTTTGTCAGAGCTCAGGCCAGGTCTTCAGGGGGCGGTGGTACTGTCTATTGTGACGTCACAGGAATACTGTCCATAGATAAACTTCTTCTTTTTTTCTACTTTCTTTAAATCGGCAAATAATAATGTTTTACATGAAAATATATTACACAATTTTTACCAGACCTTTTTACTAAAAATGCCTTTGTGAAATGCTTTAACTGCCATCTTGTAAAAATAATGAATTAAAAAAGTATATGGTTTTTTTTTATTCAATTCGTGTGAATAAGAGGAAATATATCACACAGAGTTTTAAGCCATAATAGAGATGCAGTGCATAGAGTAAAGAGAAAGAATAGAGATGAAGGGTGTTTTCACGGGTGTGACGCCCGTTGTGGTTATTCAAGAAGTTTCAATGTATGAAAATATGTTTTTAGTTTTTGGAAAATTTACTTTAATCGTCTTTTCCCCCCCGCCATCTACTGATATTGAATTAAATTCTTTTTACATTTCAGAAAATAGAGTAAAAATATATTAATCCGTTTTATTTACCCTTTTTTTCCACAAAAATGTTTTCTCTTTATAAACATAACGTAAATTTTGAATGAAAACTATCATTTGTACGTAACGGATGTACTCAAACTCAAAAATCAGTATTAGTAAAAAATTACTTATGTTATTGATTTTAAATATTACGTCATTATTTATCTATATTCATTAGTTACTGATATTTATGATCATTGTATTATCAACAAATACTTGGAAAATGCAAATTTTTTTCAATTACTAGGGGGGGGGAGGGGTGTTCGATCTACGAGTTACGCTCGCCAGCACCTATTCAGACGCTAAAAATCCGTTAATTTGAGCGGCTCTAAAAAGATTAAGGAATAATGAATTTTGAAAAGAAATACATTACCGATATCCCTGTAAATGGGATTTCATTTTTTTTTCTCTTACTGGGGGATTTTAAGGTCAAATCAGCTGCTGTTAATTTCTGTTTTCATGTTTTATTAAATAAGATTAGTTAAACATCTAAAAATTAGCTAATATATAATGAACTAAGTCAACAGAGTCTTTGCTTCTAGGTAATTTTTAATAACGGTATAAGAAAATGATTTTAAATCACACGTTTTAAATCTGACGTAATTTTCACCACACTTTTCTTTTTGTAATATTCACCTGAAAATATTTCTACTGTTAGAAAGGAAATATCATTTGCGCTGTCTTAGAATTTGCAATTATAGTTAAAAAGATCATCTCGAAATATGAAATAAATATCTCGTGTAGGCGTAAATATATATTTGAATTTAAACTGTTTGGCAATATTATTTAGCTGCTTGAAATAGGACGTAATTTCACTCGCATTTTACTGCTTTTAACGCATGTTAAATAATTTAATTATTTTATAGTTTTTTTTTCTTTTTAAATACTCACCTGTATAAACAATTTTTATGACGTAATTTCCAATATTTTCCTACTTTAACACGTAATCGTTTAATTCTAATTTCATGGGGATTTTTTCCATTTATAATAGTCATGTGTAAATATTTTTTTAATTTAAATGAATAATTATTCTTTGAGAAGTTTTTAAAATTGGCAACAATTTAAAATAATAAGCTTTTCTAAAATATGTAAAAAATATCTCTGGAAATGCTGAAAATTCAAATTTAAAATTAAAAAAAAAAAACTCTAAAAAATTAGTGAAATTAAAAAAAAATGCACTCTGCACACTGGAAGCTTCCAACGAATATACTTAGAAAAAACGATTAATTTCCTATGTATAGTTTTTGCTCCTATAAAACTTTTTTAATGGCACGATTTTGACCACCTTTAATATTAAATATATCTTAAAATAATTCTTCGATTTAAACCAGCGCGTTTATCAAACATTTCTCTATAACAACACCAATTTTCATATTTTTGTATGCAGAATTTTTCTTAATATTAACGAAGAAAGACCTCAGGTCACAAAAAATTCATTGACAGCGGCGATGACAGCGTTAATTACTTTTTTTAGAGATTCAATTATGAAGTCAGATTTTTCCAAGCGAAATATTTTCTGAATAATATAATTTTGTTTAATTCTTTAATCTTCTAATTTTTAAGCCATTTTTGGCAGAAAACCTCTCATTAACGCAACTGATTTTCATGCTTCATGTATAATAAAGCATTCCTTCTTTTCGTTTCAAATATGACATCATAGACAATTTATTTTAAATTCTTTTTTTAATTTTTAACGTGGATATTGTTCAATTGAAAATTAATTATCTTGAAGAAATTATTATTATTATTATTATTATTATTGCAACGCTAAAAGAAAGATTGTTTACAGGTGAATTGTCAATTTATTCTGTATGAAAAATAATGAAATTTTGAATTATTAAGAAAAATATTTGAATAAAGTAACTGAGGCGTAGCCTATGTTCATTTCTTGTTTATAACCTATCTGTATACAAAGGTTAATTCGTCCGTTTTGACGTTGACTTCATTCAAACCTTTGGACGTGCTTTCGAATTAATAATATTATAAGGATTTCGAGTCCTAAAAGTGTAATAATCTGTTATATTACAACATACATACTTGCCAACATTCAACTAAACTTCCATAAAATGTGAGTTAAATTGATCCAGGTTATACGAGTAGCTAACCAGAAAATTTATTTGATGTATCATTATACATTTAAAATCATGTTTCTCTATGAAATCTATTTGCATTATTTTCTTTAGTCAATTTCTTTTTCGAAACGTGTTTAACCTGGGTCAACTTAACTCACATTTTACGGAAGTTTAAGGGAAAGTTGGCAAGTATGCCACATATGTTTAGAATGGATAAAGAAATATGTTTTAAAATTTAATTAACTTCATGCTGAATAATCTGTTCTTAACCCTTTGACTACGTGTCAAGTCATATAAGTCACAGTGGATTTGTTTTACTCTACTTCTATCTATTTTTGAACAATGATCTTTGGTGTAAAAGGGTATTTTCGAGAACAATATACCACAAAGAAATATTTTTGTAAATTGTGATATGATTTATCATAAAAATAGCCGCCATTCATTTCCCAAAATCAACGGATCAAAAATTTTTTCCACACTTCATAGAAACTTTACTCATGCGTATGAATTCATTTTGATGCATAATGATATTATTCCAATATGTTTAATTCAACCCAGAAATAATGTAAAGTTACTTTAGAATATAGAACTAAGACATCGACGATGTATAATTTATTCTCAATCTCGTCTTAAAGATCATGTAAGCAAACTCAGCGTTGATGTTAAAGTTTGCGGATAAAGCATAGAAAGTTTGAATGTTCCACTGTTGCCAGGTGAATATCATTATAATCATAGTGAGGTAGTTGCCTTATTTATGTACAAAAATTTTGCGATTAACCCCTTGAGGGGCGGTGGGATAAAATACATCCCACCTAATTTAAACAAGATTCTCACCAGGAAATTTTAACTAAATTTTATATTCTTAACTTTGGAGGGAAATTGTTGAAAAATTGCTTTTCCTTATTTAAAAATAAATTTTTTCGATTGTTCCGGTGAGAATTCAATATTAAGAGACATTTTTGCTTGCCCTTTAAGGGGTTAAAGCATGCCAATAATACCATACGACAATTGCGGTATTCAAAATAAAATTTCAGTATTCGTCTGACAACACTGTGTACATCCAAAAATAACAATTGTTAGATTGTTACGTAAGTTTATTTTAATTGCCAGTATTTTCTTAAAGAAAATTTCGTTTTATTTAATTACAGAAATCTCACCTATCTTTTTACCTATACATCTTATACTTCATATATTTTACATTCCCTTAAGATTTAAATTTACTTATTACATCCTTTCTTTACGTCTAATAGTTAATTTTATCTTTGTGGCTACTATTCGCAATAAAACATCTTTTTTTAAGGTTCCCTAATGTCCTTGCAAAACGATTTACATTTACACTGGATGTTAATCCGCAACGCAACTTATGGAAGTCCATCGAATTCAAGTCGTTGATAGAAGCCCATCAATAAGCTTCCACTGTTCCATTCGGAATTAAATGAGGTGAATACTACAGTACGAAAATAAAGGTAGCCCAAGTAAAAATATTTATATGCTTTACGATACCTGTAACTTTACTAGTAATCAATATTTTTTACGAGATTGACTTATCTATGTAGAGTATATTGGGTAACCCGACTTATTATTTTGACTGTTTTGTTACGTTTTATGAAGTGTTTACATTTAGAAATGGATAATAATCTGTTTTATTGAAAGAACCTACTTATGCTTTATACTAGTTAACACTAGAACAACAGGTAATTTTACTCAAGTTTTATAAAAAGTATTTCACACCAGAATTTTTATTTCAAAGTATTTAACTTATTTAATTAGCCTATCTTTTTGCTACATACATTTAATATATTTTACGAAAACAATTCTGGTTCAAATCGACTATTATCAATTTGGCAATTGACAAAATGAGCCCTAACGGAGGTTCTAGTTAAAAAAAAAAAAATATGTTTTTTACCTTTATTAACTTCATGCGGAATATTCTTAACCCCTTCGGGACGGGAGCCTTTTACGAAATTTTTAATCTTTTGTCACCGTTTTTTAAAAACAGAAATTTGTGTCTTCTTGAATCGAGAAAATGCGCCGATTAAATAAGACAAATTTTACAGTAAAATTTTACTGGTGAGAAAAAACAAGGATTCTGAGCGCTTCATGCGGCACGTATACGTGTCGCTCGTCCCCAAGAGGTTAACCTTTGAATACTGGTTGGTACACATTTGTATCAGTCGACTTGTAATTAGTCTTTGGTGCTGCCTTTTCAAAATAATCTCTGTCATACACTTTTACTAGTATATTTTTAAGAGAAAATACCAAAAAATGTCTTTTGAAATTGTGAGACAACTGAATATAAAGTAACTGGCTAGTCTAGCCCTTAATCAAATGTTTAAGATATTTTTTCCAGACTTCCACACAATTTTTACTTACGCTACACCATTTATTTAATACACCTTAATCATATACTATATTTTTAACTGAAACCAGAAATATCATAGTATTTAGCATATAAAATTGAACTACAAGTAGCTCTCAGATGTCAAGGGATCAAAGATGGCAACGCCATGCTCTTACGTGAGTTTGCTGAAAATAGTTTTAAAAGTTGCATAACCTTACAAAAAAATCGGTTTCTAGAAAAGCTGTTATGTTTCTTTTTATATTTCCAATATTTCATAGGAAAATAGTCGCGTAGTTAAATTACAAAAAAATTGCGAATATATCAGGCAAATAATGCATTACGAAAGTAAAGGTATTCAAAATTAAATTGTAGTATTTTTCTAACGAAAGCTGTTTTACTCATGTTTCAAACATTTTATGACATTACTTTTAAACCTTTCCGGCACAGTAAAATTCTGTTCGTAAAATAATGAAATGATTGACTGATACCGGAATTTACAAACGACTTTTGTAGAGATTAAAAACTTGTTACTTTAATCCTTTCAGGGGCAGAAGAATTTTGTTCGTAAAATGATGAAATAATTGGCTGACACCAGAATATTCAGACGAATTTCTTATTAAGTAACAAAACGCTATTTTGCGCTTTAATTACAAAAGCAACATTTTATTAAAATATTATTGGTACCAGTAGTCAGTTTTGGAATTAAAATTAGGTGGCTAGACCCTCTAGCCACCGCCCTTGAAAGGGTTAAACTTTCACTTTAAAAGCAAAAATTTATTAAAATATTCTTGGTGCCGTTTGTGAGTTTGAAATTAAAATTAGGAGGTCCGGACGTGGGACAATTGTGTCGGAAAGGGTTATGCAGATGACGAGATGGCTTTTTGAGAAATGTTCAGTACGTAGATGTCGCATAATATTGCTACCAGGGACGAAATAATTCTCTGGTTAACATGTTGAAACACTACATTTCACCGGAATTTACGTATAAATTGATGTGATAAATGCATTTCTGAATCCACAGTATGAAGAGTATTAGAACAGCTACGAATGAGTGGGCTGACTGGTACCATTAATATTAGTGTCATTCTTCGTTTTATTCTCAGAAATTCTGTCATAAAGAATCGAATCATATCTATATAACCCTTTGAAGGGCGGTGATGCCGTCACTGCATCACATAATTTAAAACCCTATTTGCCCCATTGACACCCGATTTTTTTAATGAAAATATTACTTTTTATTAAGTACACGGAAATATGCTTTTACTTGTTTACAAATAAATTTTATTTTAAATACTGGTGTCATTCAATTATTTCAACATTTTACGAATACAAATACCTTGCCCTTGAAAGGGTTAAATTTGGTGGTGAGAATTGGTTAGCATTACATCACTGTACAGTGCGGCGCAAAAGTTTAAGCACAACGCAAATATTTTAATAAAAATAAAATTATACAACAGAATGCTTTAAAATATCCACTGTAGGTGAATATTGTGATTATAAATATATATCTGAAGTTTCCAAAAAATTCATCGTTACGAAAATCAGAAATTACAAGTAAACAGTTTTTGTGATGTCGCAAAAGTTTATGCACAAATGAAATTATATGCAAATATCTCCTTAAACATGATAGGTGGAGGATCGGCGAAACTTTTTCCCTAGAGTGTAAAGTGTAGTGATCGCTGTAACAGTTATTTCAAAATGTCGAAATCTCTGCCGCTCTCCCGTGGAGAAGTTGTAGAAGTTTGGAAGCTGAATGCTGAAGGTAAATATTTTTTTGCAAATTTCGCTTATTTTAAATGTCTAAACGTGGTGCTTATAGTGTTTTGCAACGTGTAAAACAATTCAAAAATGTATATTGCGCAGAAATCGACGTTTCTGCGCAATGAAAAGTGTGGTCACGAAAAGTAAAACCACATTTCGTGAGGATAGAAGAATTAAAAGATTGGCCTTTAAACCATTATTTGTCTCTTAATGAGTTAAAAAATCAACTTGGTTCAAAAATATCACATGACATCATATGCAGACGAATAAAAGAATCAGGATTCATCGAGAAACAAAAATTATCTCATAAGCTTTTTCAGAAACAGTGTCACAAACAAGCAAGACTTGAATGGGCAAATCAGCATATGCATTATCGTGACGAATGGATTAGTGTTACTTTCTCTGATGGGCAAAAATGGAATTTGGATGGTCCAAATGGCTTCTCATTCTTTTGGCGTGCCTTGTGGAAAGATCCGAAGAGCATATTCAGCAGGCAAAAACGTGGTGATTCGCTCATTATATGGGGCGCTTTTGACTGTAATGTACAACGTCTCTTTGCTTCCTAAATGGCAGACAAAATTCACAAAAGTATCAGTAAACTCTCATGGAGAATTTGTGACCATTTCGAGAACTCCTAGGTGGTCTCAACAAGACGTTACAGCAAGACAACGCATCAATACTCATTTCCCATTGCATAAAAGAATGGCTTACACTCAGCCGAGATCCCAATCCTATAGACAACATCTGGGGAATCCTCTCACGTGACGTCTACAAGAATGAGAAGCAGTATTATCCAGTGCAAAAGCTCAAATCAGCTATCGAGGAAGCCTGGTACAAACTCGCTCTCGAATACTCTCGTAATATCAATGGAAGATCAAGTATTCGATCTCATCAGGTGCAAAGGAACACCATAGACTACTAAAGGACTTTTGTGAGTTGTGAAATGTATATATTTCTTTTTTGTGCATAAATTTTTGCGACATCACAATTTCCAATTTTTTGTAATTTATTATTTTCCTTACAATGAATTGTTCCAGAATTCGAAACATAAATTTGTAATTAAATTGTTTAGATACAGTAAAAAATTTCAAAGCATTCCGATGTATATTTTTTTTCATTTTATAAAAATATTTAGCTTGTGCATAAACTTTTGCGCCGCACTGTACAAAGTAAAAAAAAATATTCAAACATTCTTCCACAGTTAAACATTTGTGTATAAAAATTTAGCGATACCAACAGTATTACACCGCTCTGAAAAGAATTCGCTTTGTCTAATAGGTCATTTCTAAACCGTTATTCTTTACAGTGCTTTTGGAATGGCCACAATACGTACATCTATGGATATTTACACATTTTAATAATATTCATCATAGCTATTTAACGTATTTCAGTGTTGTACTTATTTAATTTCATTTATTAAAGAATTTCTGTTTGTAAATTACGTGTATTATGACATTGACAAAATTATGCCATGATCGTTCTAGTCTTAAACGTATTTTTTAATTATATCGACATAATAAAACTGAGCTTTAACATGTGTGTATGTTTTATCAAAATTACTTAAAAAATAAGGTTGGAAGTTTTTACGTACCTGGTTATAAATGCAGGTTCATGATAAAGCTTCGTGTGCCTAATTCTAAGTGTTATTCCGTCATACCATTGTGATAATAAATGAGTTCCAAAATTATTTTTCGAAAAAAGCAAGTGACGGATGTTTTAGTAGTCTTTAACTCCTTGGGGACGAGCGACCGGTATTCGTGCCACGTTAGGTGCTCAGAATCAGTGATTATTCTCACCAGTAAATTTTTATTAAAAATTTTGCTTTATTTAATCCGAGCATTTTCCCGATTCAATGAAACAAAAATTTGTGTTTTAAAAAACCGGTGATAAGATTAAAAATTCTATAAAAGGCGCTCGTCTCGAAGGTATTAACTAAGCGCTGTATGAAACCATTGTGTAGTTAATATTTTCAACAGTATCAAACTTTAGTTATGAAGGGTTAAATTTTATTATATGTTTAGAGTTATAAATGGGTAATAAACTGCTTTATTGCAAAACCTTATATATGCTTCAGAATTGTTAAAAAGAATATGTTTTTAAAATTTAATTACTTTCATACTGAATAATATATATTTAACCATTTATCTTACGGTAGTATTATTACCGTAAATTTATTAACAGACATATGCATCTCAGTGGATTTGTTTTCCTCTATTTCCACCATTTATTAGAAAATGATCTCTGGCATACACTGATACCAGGATATTTTCAAGAGACATGAGCCGCAAAGAAATTTCATTGTAAATTGTGGTACGATTGAATATTACAATAGTCGCTATCCATGTCCCATAATCAACGGGTTAACTTTCTAATTCTTAGGATAGGATGCGTTCTAGAAATTCCGTAATTCAGAGAATTTGAATTTATACCGGATCATTTCAATTGAAATTTTCCTTTGATTTAAATATGGAATTTCTCTTATGAAATAAAAAAGATACTGCTATTTTAAATTTGTGAGATGAATTTGGAATTTCTGAATTTAAAAAACCATTAAATTGGAAAAAATGATTGGTAGGATATATGCTACTATGGGGCGTTAGAGTGTTAAAGTGGTGTTTCCATACTTTCACAGAAAATTTATTTACTCATAACCATTCATTTGAATATACATGGTGTTTCACAAAAGATGGGAAAAACTTTAAGAGGTGATAGTATACATCCAAACAAACAACTTTCATGTTCGTAATTAAAACACAAGTGTGCTAGGGAATGCCGAAGATGAAGTTGTCATACGAGGCAAAAATACACAAAGAACGGTTAAGTGAAAAAACAAGTTTAAAGTTTAGTGACATGTAATGACAATAAGTGTTCTACACAGTGACCGGCTGTTTCTATGCCTGAGGTACAACGACGAATAAAGGATTGGTGAGCTTTCTGAAAAAGAACAGGCATATCGCACACTCCCGCTGCAGTATCCGAAAGTCTTGCGACGAGGTCTTCTGTAGGTTCAACATGTTTTTAGTGTCAGAAAGCGCCAAAATTGAATGAAATTCAAAGTATCATAACTAAGTAAGTTTTTGTCTTGCAAAAAGTAAGTTTTTAACCACAAACTAATGTTGATTCATCTCAATAGAAAACAGCATTTATCATTACGTAAAAACATTATTCCAAACATTTTGTTTAAAAGGTCTTTTAATTAAACATCCGTTGATCGCATACACAGCGATTAGTTATATGCAAGGGCTGACAAAAGTTGAAAGTGAAAGTGCGCCAGGAAAAATTCTTGGGAGCCAGCTTGAAGAATCATTTCTCTGACGTTAACGCATTCTCTGCAAAAATGGTACACTGGCTAGTCATAATCGTATTCGGCAACTTTTGAGTGATCTATGTGTCATTTTGTAGTGAACAAGTAAACTATTCAATAAAAAAATCGAACTCGTCAAAAATTTTAAGATAATACCACTTATACATTGTAAAAATGAAATAGAAATAAACTATGAAATTAAACATTAAAACATTATACAAATTAATATCCTCCCCTTTAATTGCCAACAAGAAATAATATACATAAATTAATAATGCGTTTGAGATTTTGATTTGAAATACCATTTGACATTTTTGTGAGATATATCTGACAACTGCACATTTTGGTACATTCCACTTAATGAAACAACATTTAGATTGATTTTTTTCATTTTTGCTGGAGTATTTTTAAGGTTTTCTAATCTAACCAATGCTCTTTCAGCATAAGCTTTTGTTTGTCTTAGCAAAAACTCTGATTTCTAAAAAATTAGGGAGAGTCGTTGCGCATGTATGGTGCATTGTCTTCCACTGAAAATAATTGCGCTATTAAAAATATATATTTTCACACATGGAATTTTTTTGCTTAAAGAAAAAAAAAATAAGTAGGTAAAATGTTAGCTACCAAGAGGAATTTTTTAGTCGTCCGGGGTTTGTCGGACACTGGTTATATGTTATAAAAATAACAGGTTGTTGGAACCAGTTACCTGTAGAAGTGTGGAACGATGTAACCTGTTAACCCTTTCAGGGACAAGGTACTTGTATTCATAAAATGTTGAAATAATTTAATGACACCAATATTTACAAGAGAGTTTATTTGTAAACAAGTAAAAGTATAATTTCGCGTACTTAATAAAGGTGAAATTTTCATTATAAAATCCCGGTGCCATTGAGGGAATAAAATTATGTGATGCCTTGACGGCATTAACGCTCTTCAAGGGGTTAACCAAATGAAACTATATTATGTACTAACAATAATTCATGATAATTCATTTTACAATTTTGGAATAAATAAAATTTCCGGTTGCAAACAATTTTTTTTTCGATTTGATTCCGGAATAACTGAGAGATTTTGGCATGTATGGTTAAATTTTCACTCTTTCAAGGACAAAGCCCTTCCACTGCTAAAATGTTGAAATAAATGAATGACACCGGAAATTACAAGGAAATTCATGCGCAAATGAGAAATAGCGATATTCCACATAACACTAAACGGAAAAAAAATATATTAAAATTCTGGTGACATTGTTGCATTTCGCAAATAATATTTTTTGGTTCATAGACAAATCACTGTCCGTGAAAGTGTTAAATATATTCTAAACTTTTGATTTTCATGACACTGAAGCTACTATAAAATTGAAATTTAGCTAAAGGCTTATTTTTAAAATGTAAATGCTTGGTAAATATGTTTTCTACATAATTCAAAATTTAATAAAGTAACATGAGAGGGATAAGATCTAATAATGTCCTAACGACGATTGTTACGGAATTGATATTGATAGCAACTTCAAACTTGACTGTCACTTTTATGAGGTAAATGCATGAATTAGATAAAATCTAATTTTAAAAAGTTACACGCCTATCATTGATTAAGGGACGTCGTCAGTAATACATTTGTAATTGCAGTGCATGATGTTACTATAGCGAAAACTTCGCTATAGCCTCATGGGACTGTCAGTTGCATTATCCCAACCATCTAATCAACAATGTATACCAAAATCATCGGCGCTAAGATATGTTCTGATATTGACACGCTGCATCTCGATTTTCTAAATTTACTGTTCTGGCTTGTGCGCTTGGTGACAAAGATTACCTGCACCTACATATTACGCGGATTGGGAAAAATGTGCATTTTAAGGTGAGTTTCAAAATATTCAATTTTGTAAACCACAGTTCTAAGGTTTAAATTCTTTAATTTTGAAGAAATAATACTCGCTTACAAAATTTATGTAATTTATAAATAAATACCGGGTGAGCCAAAAGTTCATAAAAACTTTAAAAACTCATAAAAAAGGAAGAAATTATGATAAAGGAGTGCGGTTTGCAAGACAGGGTTCACAAGGTAGTCGAGTTTTTCTTAGCAGCAAAAAAAAAAACATTTATTTAAAAAAACTACATTTAGAGGGCGCTGACGACCCGAAACACACCCAAACAGGACAACAATGCACTCCATTCATTAGTTCTTCAAATAAGAAATGCTCAACTTGACATTCAGAACATCCTACGACACAACCAGGTTGTGCCGTAGTACCTGCTCATTGTGTGTCGGGTCGTCAGTGCCCTCTACATGTGATTTTTAAACAATTTTTTTCTTGCTAATAAAATCCGACTACCTTGTGCGCCCTTTCTTGAAAACCGCAACGTTTATCACAATCTCTTCTTTTTTTATGAGTTTTCAAAGTTTTAACGAACTTTTGGCTCACCCGGTACATAACGACATAAAATAACTTCTAAAATATTCACTAGTTGCAGGAAATAATGCACGGATATTTACATATAAAAAATAAGTTATTTTGAATGCAGTGCATCACAACCTCATAGTATAAAAATCAAGTTAGCGAACTCATTGTCTTCTTATGAGTTTGCGATATAAATAAATGAAAGCGTTCATATGACCTAAGTTTGCCAGTTTCCCGGGGGTTTTTGCTCCAGCATTTCGAATTTACGCCAGAAATTTTGAAAGAAGTTATACTTTAGGATATCACTAATTGTCTGTCAATTAACACGTTCACGTCGGCGCGGTGGGTCACACTCGACTGTCTCAGATTTGTCAAGTCTCCAGCTTTTTGCACACCATTATTTTAAAGAAAAAGGTTGTTCCTTTAAATCAACCAATTGTTCTAATTAAATAAAACAACGTTTTCTGTGTAAAAATACTGGTATCCAAAAAGCTGGAGACTTGGCAGATCTGAGATAGTCGACTGTGACCACCGCGCCTGCGTGAACGTGTTAATAAAGAAAAGAGTATTGTAGCGATTTTCTGGTACAAATGCGAAATTTCAGAGTTAAAAAAGGACTAACTGGAATGCTGCCACAGGCGGCTATTTTTATATTCCGGTCGCACCACTATTAAAAAGTACATTTTGAAGTACATTCCTCTTGCAAGTTCTGTTAGCCTCTTGAAGGGCACCGGTATATATTATATACCACCTACGATTAAAGAAGTTTTACACCAGAAAAATTTTATAAAATTTTACATTTCTAACTTTGGTGGAAAAAAGTCGTAAAGTTGCTTTTACTTATTTTGAAATAGAATTTTTCAACGATTCCGGTGGGAATTCGGCATTTCACAAACGTAATCGCTTGCCCCTCAAGGGGCTAAATCGCATGTAAAAGATTTCTGTTTTGATAAAGGATTGCGAAATGGAATTAAAAAATAGTCGCCTAAGGCAGCCAGAGCCTGTTTACCAACGGGGTACACTTACACCAATAAATTTTAACATAAATGTTCGCTTTAACTAAAAGTTATATTCACGCAAAAATTCTACCATGAATAAGGCAAAATTTTCTGTTTCTTTTTACTGGTGGGAATGTGTACCGTTGGTAATCAGGCACTGATGGCAGCCCTCAAACTGGAAACCCTGATTGTAAGGAGATCTTCTATTTGTTCGCTTCACAAAAGGTTTTACAAGATTAAATTTATATTCCTTTTTATTCCTTAAAACGATAAAGCAATTCTGTACGTAAATTTTTAAATTATTGGTTGTCACAAGAATTTGCGGTCAAAGAGATTTCAAAATAAATGTTTTCCTGGACGTACGATATAAAAATAAAATTTATTTTAAATACACTGCTCAAAACAATTAGGGGAGTACATTGTTTTAAGAAAATTACCCAAATATATACACTGATAAGTAACGTAAAACAAAACATTCACAATTTAAAGCGCAGTAGGTAACAGATAAAAAAAACCCTTCACATGCAAATGAAAGTTTATCCCTTGAAAAAAACATAAGTGACAAAAGTGTGATAAGTGACAAAAGTGGAAAAAAGACATAAGTGTCGAAATCGGGATTTTGCAGAAACGTCTGTTTCACTGTCTAAGTTCTAAAATTTATTTGCTCAGCTTGTGTTTTGAGAAAAGGTGACTTGGGAATGTCACAACAATGTGATTTAGCGAAATCCATGGCTTGGCATGTTATTGGGACAGTTTAATCTGTGGAAACAAAACGAAGTGTAGCGGACGCTGTTGAGGTCGCAAGAAGTGTCAATGCAAGGCCGTGGAATCGATTCCAAGACACATGGAACGGTAGCCATCGACAAGGGCAAGGTCGACCATGTGCTACCATAATTAAAATATATTTATTCAGTAATGTACAAAGCAAGTTGAGAACATACAGAACAAATACATGATTGGGACAATTAGGGCACTGCTCGCCCGTACATAAAAGACATCACAATTAAGGAACTTTCGCATCAGCTACACAGTTCATCTTGCCAAGCGTTCTGACAGTCATGCACTGGAAAACCCGCCACATACGGTGAGTCCAAGAAAGCACCCGTGCAGACAGAACTTTGAAATCACTATTATGGAGAACATGGAAGGACTTGAGGAATTTTGCACAGTCAGAGGAAGCAGCATCACGCCAGTCGAATGTCAGGGAGCTAAAGGAAACTCCATTTGGGCGAAGATTTTCAAGCTGTGGGCGCAGGACTTCATATTTAGTGACCTTGTTAGTATGGACAGTCTGCAGATCTAATTGGTCGTTAATGACCTGAGCATCAATGACCAAGGTGTGATCAACACCATAGGCCACAATGTCAGACTTAAGCCTTCTCCCAGTTGGCTCACGGAAGGTAGGTTCCTTGTGGACAGTGTAGCCTCGCTGACCCAGGGAGCGAGCGAGATAATTAGCTATTGCATTATGTCGATGGATTCTCAACCCGTGAGTTGACAAGCATTTTTGAGAGATATAGTTAAGCGTTTCCGGAACCCGGCAGCCATGCAAGCACAACTTATCAGCTGAGCGACCTCGGGCTGCATGAGATTTATTGAAGAGACAATTATAACGAACATGTACTGCAGAAATGTAATCAGAGCCAGACATGAGAGAAGATCCATCCACAAGCCAAGCCGAAGTAGATGGGACGGAGCTGCAATGACACAGTCCAACACCATCACAACGGCTATGCAGGTCTTTCCTGAAGAAAGTGTCGACCCTGGCTCTAGATGTTAAACGGCTGCCATCAGGGGCAGTCGTGAGCCGAAGAATTCTCTCGCGATCCGCTCAGAGACGTCGCAAGGTCATCACAGGAACCGTCCACCTCAGACACGGGAGTCCCATAACGCCATACTTCACTGGAGCGTGAAAGGCACTTGATGGGACATCGTGAGGAAGGTGGAGAAGGTCCCGGACGAACCTGCGCACCTTCAGGTCTAACTCTTCAGGTGACCTGCGTAAATTTTTCCAAGAACCAAAGAGTGATAGTATTTCGGAAGACACATATTTTTCAGAAAGAAGAACTTCTGCTGCGGCTTCAGCGGAGCAGCCTTGAGCAAGGCAAGATCACCTCCCACTGGCAGTATTTTAAAAATCCGACCAGAGGGATATCGGTCATAAACATATGACCAATAAATACACTTAACAGCTCGTGGAAACGGAACGGGCAATGCTACTCTGCTGAAAACACAGTTGTTCTTGGCCACAGGACGAAAGGTGTCCAAACAAACAGCCTGAAATAGGCTTCATCGGGGTGGTCTCTATGCACGTAAGTCAATCGTTTGCATTCCGTTGAGCTCAAGCAACTGTGCGGCCCAAAGAAGGTGGCCAACTGAACATCGAGTTTGAAGACAACGTTGTTGGAGTCAAATTCTGTTTACAGACGAGTCCAGCTTTAGTCTGGATGCTACATCTGATGTGTTTTGGCATGGAGAGAAAGAGGCACTCAAAATAATCCCACATTCGTTCGTGAAAGATCATATTACAGACGATGTAGGTTGATGCTATGGGCTAGAATCAGCATAGGTGGACGTAATGGTCTGCATATCATTCGGAATGGCACTTTGATGGTCCAAAGTTATACAGACAAGATACTGAGACCTCATGTCGTATTTTATATTGCAGCAATTAGTGATTTCTTTTTTTCCATGCATGATAATGCCAGAGATCATACAGTTCGTCTTGTGGAAAACATGCTTGAAGCTAAATAATACAGCGTATGCAATTACCAGCATGCTGTTTTGACCTAAATCCGATTGAGCATATTTGAGACATACATGGACGACGCATTGCTGTGATACCAAGGCCTCCTTTTACTATCCGTGACTTGGAGATTGCAATTCTTGAGTCGTGGAAAAGTATCCCCCAGAGCCTGATCGATAATCTCGTCGTATCCATGGAAAACAGGTGTGCAGCAGTCTTATGTGTTAGATGGGACCTCACGCCATATTACAAATCTAGCATCATTTCTAAACAATACATTTTTTTTAATAATTTATATGAAAACAAATTGTAGCCCTAAACCAGCTTTTCATGTTCTTTCCATCTTTTCAAAGAATAAAAGCTTCCTTACAATTTTTTTGCGTCTTTTTTTCTGTATTGCACATTGGCACACGTGTATTATCCATTTTATGCCCTTCCATGGCAGTCTTGCACTGTTCTCTTCACTTTTTTGCTTGCTCCCCTAATTTGCTTGAGCAGTGTATTTTGCGCAAATGTGGTGGAAGTTTGGTAAGAAAATTAACACGTAGAGTGCCACGTTAGTCACCAGTAAATGACACTAAACTTTCCGTTTACGTCGCGTCAGTCACCGGTGACCGACAGTGTAAAATATGATATAAAACTAAAAAGGTATATTGTTTTAAGTAATTAGTGAACATTTATTTAAAATTTACTTCACTTTTATTTATTACAGCATTATATTTCTACATATACAGGATATATGCCGGAAGTAAATTTCAATTCGTTAGCAGTGAGCTTTGCATTTCTATACCGTAATATCAGCGCTTCTAAGCAAAGTGCGTCACCTTTGCGGGGATTTCCCTAAGAATTCTCGTGGCACTCAACGTGTTAAGTGACATAAATTCTATACAAATCAATTTAAAAATTTAACATACAACACAAAACAAACATTAAAAAAAGCAGTCGAAATGTTGTTGAATTAATCATATGAAAACGCTATATAAAAATGTATAAATGTATATAACAGACGCAAAACAGCTATAAATGAACTTATTTCAATTTATAATTGGAGCAATAATGTTAAAATACGCGAATATTTCCCTAATCGGGTTTTTATCATGCTTCAATACATTTTTCACAC
Source organism: Maratus speciosus (assembly GCA_963932465.1). Classification (NCBI taxonomy): domain Eukaryota; kingdom Metazoa; phylum Arthropoda; class Arachnida; order Araneae; family Salticidae; genus Maratus; species Maratus speciosus. Next base: position 134,544,420 of record OZ010794.1, read on the forward strand.
TCATATGACGTTATACTATATCCACCATGCCCTTTATATTTCCAATATGACGTAATATTTTCCTCTCTCACGTGGAAACCTTGAAATAGAAAAGTTATGAAGTTATATTCACTTTCATTTAAATTCGTCAAACCATTTATTTCATTTTCATATTTCACGTGAATATCTTGCAATAGAAAAGTTATGACGTAATATTCACCTTTTTTTTAAAATTCGGCAAACTATTTATTTCATTTTCATTTTTCACGTGGAAATCTTACAGTAGAAAATTAATTGTTGTAGTAATAATTTTATTGTGTTTTTTAATTGTTGGCAACTGCTATAACGAAAAAGGTTTAAATTTGATAAGAAATTGCTGTTAAATTGGTGGTTTTTTATTAATTAAAAATTAACTATAAGTTATTTCGATTCCGAATTACTTTAGTTGTCTCGGCCATGTTTTAATACACATGTACTGTACGTATCTCTTCACAATTTTGGCTTACAAATTGTGGATTTTTTTTTATAGAATTACAAACAGACAGATAAACAAGTTTTCATTTTTATATATCTCTCTATTCTATAAAAAGTAACTAACGCTGTCACCGCCGCCGCCGCCGGTTTTGAATTTTTTGTGACCGGGGCTTCGTTAATATTAAGAAATCTATTGCATACAAATATATGAAAATCAGTGGTATTATAGCGAAATGTTTGATCAACACACTAATGCATACAGTTTTCAAATCGAAGAATTATTTTAAGAGATATTTAATGCTAAAGTTGGACAAAATCGTTCTATTTAAAAAAATTATAAGAGCAAAAGCTATACATGGGAATTTAATCATTTTAGATCATTTTATTCAACAGAAGATCCCGGTCTGCAGATTTCATTATTTTTTTTTTTTAATTTGACTCATTTTTTGAGGTTTTATTTCTATTTTAAATTCAAATATTCAGCATTTTGACAGATATTTTTTACATATTTTAGAAAATGGTATTAATTTAAACTGTTGCCAACTGTATAAACAGCGCAAACAATAATGTTTGATTCAAATAAAAAAATTATTTACACGTTACTGATTTTTTCTGTTTGGGATAGCTGAGGTTGATCTCTAACTGGGTTAATGTTTAGTTTTTCGATTATGGAAGCAGCTTTTTTTATAGGGTAACTCTAAGATAGATGGCCAGTCTAAATATCTCCAAAACGTGATCAATATAAACATTGTTCGTATGAAATAGTTCAACGTGTTTATTTATTGCAACGTGCAGTTGTGTTTTTCGATTATAAAAAGTAAATGTAATTGTAATGTAAATTAAATAGGTGGCGGAATATTTTTCTTTGACTTAGGTATCTGAATGTTTTGCAGTACGTACGTTACATATACTTTTTACTATATGGACTTTTAAGGCAGACAGAAAAAACCTTCAAATTAGAATTAAATAATTAGGTATAAAAAGCAGGCACTTATTGGAAATTACGCCATAAAAACTATATTTACATGTGAATTTTAAAAGAGAAAGGATATTGTAAAATAAATCCATTAACATGCGTTAGAAATCTGAAATAGAACAAATTACGCCACATTACACTTATTATGCTTATGAACAAAAAATAGTATTGCAAAACAGTTTAAATTTAAAAATTACGCGAGACAAAATATTAGAGGTTAAATATTAGATTTTTTCAAAATTTTATTATTTGTCGTTTGATGTGACGTGTTCAGCTATAAGTATGCAAATTTTTATGTATCCTACATAATTAGGGGCTGAGTTCGAAAAATTGCTTTAAATACACAAGTTAGAGCCCAGAGGGTTAAATATTAGACATTTTAAAAATTTTATTATTTGCTGTTTGATGTGAGGTGTTCAGCTATAAGTATGCAAAATGTCATTTCTCCAACTTAATTAGGGACTGAGTTAGAAAAATTGCTTAAAATACACAAATTAGAGCGCATAGGGTTAAATAATTGACTTTTTCAAAATTTTATTATTTGTCGTTTGATGTGAGGTGTTCAGCTATAAGTATGCAAAATTTCATGTCTCCAACTTAATTAGGGGCTAAGTTAGAAAAATTGCTTAAAATACAGAAGTTAGAGACTGGAGGGTTAAATATGACTTTTTCAAAATTTTATGATTTATCGTGTTATCGCAAGTGTTCAGCTATAAGTATGCAAACTTTCAAGTCTCCAACTTAGTTAGGGGATGAGTTATAAAAATTGCTTAAAATACATAAGTTAGAGCCCAGAGTGTTAAATATCAGACATTTTTCCAAATTTTATTATTTGTCGTTTGATGTGAGGATTTCAGCTATAAGTATGCGAAATGTCATGTCTCCATCTTAATTAGGGGCTGAGTTAGGAAAATTGTTTAAAATACATAAGTTAGAGCCCATAGGGTTAAATATTAGACTTTTTAGAAATTTTATTATTTGTCGTTTGATGTGAGGTGTTCAGCTACAAGTATGCAAACTTTCATGTCTCCAACTTAATTAGGGGCTGTGTTAGAAAAATTGCTTTAAATACACAAGTTAGAGCCCAAAGGTTTAAATATTAAGCCTTTTTCAAAATTTTATTATTTGCCGTTTGATGTGTGGTGTTCAGCTATAAGTATGCAAATTTTCATGTCTCCAACTTAATTAGGGGCTGAGTTAGAAAAATTGCTTAAAATACACAAGTTAGAGCCCAGAGGGTTAAACATTAGACTTTTTCAAAATTTTATTATTTGCCGTTTGGTGTGTGGTGTTCAGCTATAAGTATGCAAATTTTCAAGTCTCCGAAATATATAGTTTCTGAGAACGGTCTCTGTGACAGACGGACAAACAGACAGACAAAGGAGTGAGACAGGTAGGGTTTCGTTAGATGAACGAAAAACATGCTGCGGATGACTGTAACAACACCCTAAAATTACATTACCATCAGCGATCTACCAATCCCGAATTTAGTTTATATTCGTTTCATATATTCTTATTCTTTTGTGCGGCCCTGTAAAATAATTATCAATATTACATACAGTAAAACCTCTTAATAGCGGACACCCCGAGAATGCAGAATTTGTCCTCTATTTAGAGGTGACCGCTACTGAGAGTAAAACATGTACAGTTATTTAAGTGTTGGTAATCGAAAAAATGTCCGCTAAATAGAGGTATCCGCTAATCGGGTGTGTCCGCTATGGAGGTTTTACCAGTAAAACTTCTGAATAGCGAACACCTCGGGAAGGCAGAATTTGTCCTCTATTTGGAGGTGTCCGCTACTGAGAGTAAAAAATGTGCAGTTATTTAAGGGTTGGTAATCGAAAAAATGCCCGCTAAATAGAGGTGTCCACTAATCGGGTGTGTCCATTATGGAGGTTTTACTGCATAATAATATCATTCTTTACAAGAAAATTGCATGCTGTATGATAGACAGACAGACATCCAGAGAAAGTTAACCTCCCGGATCAATAAACACTCATGTCTTTTGTTTTAATCATCCACAATTGTATGTCATACAACATGCCAGATTTTATACAACAGGCTAAAAACGGTCACCGTGGTACGGAATACTGTATTATTATTTGTTTGCCCACCAAGACTGGTTGCCACGGGTTGTTGCAAGGTTTGTGATCACGTGGTTGAAACTGATCTATTCAATATTACTGCTTGCGTATTTTTTTTATTTGCTCCATGTGTTCAAACCAGTTGTCTACGAAAACATCAAACGGTGAAAATGACGCACACCAAATTTCTGTGACGTATGCAGATAAATTGTGCTTTTTTAAGAGTTTTTCCTATATAATTTTTAAACGGTTTGGAACTTATTTTTCATAGTAGGTGCATTTAGTAGGCGACCCTCATAGGTACCTTCTGGTGCAATCAGAAACGAAATCCGACAAATACTTTTTTTTTTTTTTTTGAGTTATGCTTGACGAAAGGTTTTTATTAGGCTTTTTTTTCAGTAGGACATGGCGTTAATATCCATCGTAGTAGTAAAGTGTCCGGACAGTAATATTTCGCTGAGTATTAGCCTTCGCTTCGCTCAGACAATTATTTTTTTAGGCAAAAAAACTGAAATAAAATTGCGCACACTTTAATCCATTGTTTATTACATTCTTACGAAAAAAATCTGGCAAAAAAGTTTGCTTTTGTTTGCGATTACATGCAATCTGTTTTTCAATGTGAAGTTTTAATTCTGTCAGGAGTATCTGTTTCACCATCACTAACAGAGTCAGCTTTTGTCCAAAATTCTGAAGGAATATCGCTGGAAGTGTATCATGTAACTTACATAAATACCCTTGATACCACTTCAGCAGGTTATTATTTTATTTTATTGTCATAAAAAAATACTATTATTTACATATTTTGATTATTATTATTATTTTATAAAATGCATATATATATTTAGAGTGTGTCTTACATATAGGTATTTTTATTATTATTATTATTATTTAATATAAATATACTCATATATGTATTTATGCTATAAGGTCTTATTAAGAGTAGGACCACACAGGGGGTCCTATCTGTAGAGGGGATCTTTTCAGCGAGTCACGGAGTCTACAAGCCGGACAATAGCTTGACATAAAATGCCAAGTCGTATTTATGATGGGATACTACTTTATTTATGATACCTAATAAAACAGGCCACACAGGCGAGTCTCGGGGGCCAGAAACCAAGATCGCTGACGCTCAAGGGGCGGAGTATGGTATACCCCGGAAAAAGTTGAACACCGAATCAGAGGTTCGCAGGTTGAAGGAAGAAATGGGGGTCAGCAAGGCTGACCGATCATTCGACCGAGGGGGCGAAGGACCTTCCTCCACATTGTCATCACGAGGTGATGTCGTATCTGAAGGAAGAAGTTACAAACAGATCGATTCAAGTTTCTATATGATGATGATTTAGAATGTAGCAGATCGATTCAAATCTCTATACCATGAAGACTAAAAAGGAGATTGATTCAAATTTCTATACAATGAAGACTTTAAAATATCAGATCGATTCAAGTTTCTATATGATGATGACTTAAAATACTTCGTTTCATGTTCCTAAACCAGGAAGTCTTATATATATCGATGCAAGCTCCTATATCATGAAGACAAAAAAACTAGATGTCGGTTCAAGGTTTTAAACCAGGACGACTTAAGTGTTCGATGGAGACTCCAAAACTATGCGGTCTTAAAAATAGAGTTCAGTTGAGTTCCAGAATGACGATGTCGAATTATTTGGGTCGTGTTTTCCCGTTAAGAGATGGCCCTATGGATAATCTGTCCTTGTACATTGCTTCATCGTCAAGTGTCTAAATTAGTGAACTTTACCGTGAGTGTGAAAAAAAAGTCATTCAATGTGTCAAGGATTCAAGTGTGACCTTAACCACAAGTGATCCGTCTCTACAGAAGGTGTATCCTCTTAACCTTTTTGTTTTCCCAGTGTGTGAATAATTTATGTTGTATTAGGGAGGTACTATTTATGGTACTCAAGCAATTAAGTATTAATTGTAATGATAATTCAAAAAGTAAATTTAATGTAATTACTAACTCATTTTCGTTCTTTGGAACGCTGGTGTCTTATGACACAATTCTATTTTGTTTCTTTTATTATTTTGTAAATATGTACATTACTGTAAATAAACCTTTTGTTTATTGTTAACTTTTGGCTATGTTTTCAATACAACATGAGTCCATTGTTTTACTTTAATGTAAATTTTATTTCAGATGACAGTCTGCTTTATGAGGCTATTTATGCGTAGTTTAGATAGGTTTTATTTAGATTCAACTGCGCGGTCTATACGCTATTTCTTCACTAAAATTACACAACGCAGCTTGGGGCGTTTTGGAGATGTGTTTCCTCCCGCCTCAATTTAAGATAATTAAGGTTAGTTTAATTATCAGGAATAGCCAGGACCAGTATGATATAATTACGATCACAAATGTTTGTCTATAAATTGTAATGTTTAAATACCCACTATAATAATTCAGGTATTTCAGGTTCAGTAATTGAGGAGTAGTTAACCTCTCTTACTCTCTTGGGTAATTACCCCCATTACCCATCTAGATATAGCTGCGCGGTCTATACGCTATTTCTTCACTAAAATTACACAACGCAGCTTGGGGCGTTTTGGAGATGTGTTTCCTCCCGCCTCAATTTAAGATAATTAAGGTTAGTTTAATTATCAGGAATAGCCAGGACCAGTATGATATAATTACGATCACAAATGTTTGTCTATAAATTGTAATGTTTAAATACCCACTATAATAATTCAGGTATTTCAGGTTCAGTAATTGAGGAGTAGTTAACCTCTCTTACTCTCTTGGGTAACGTGCCCCTCTCAGAGGCGGGGCGTTTTAGCATCCCTAAGATTCGAGGTAACGAATCGCACAGTTGCGGGGGTGTCTTTAATGAGGGGGTCTAGCCAAGCTTCCTTACGACTGAACAGGGGTCTGAAAGAACAACCTTCTATTGTTGTACGAAGTCTTTTTAAGTAAGGAGTAAAATAATATTACATGATTATTATTACTGAGTTTAACTGTCTCAGTATGTACGGCATGTAGTCTCAGAGAGATTATTATTCTTATAGAGAGTTGCAGAGTATCATGTAGTCTCAGAGAGTTAGAGTTATTTTCTCATGTATTTAAATAAGTTAGCCGCTTTTATAGCGAGAATTTGATTCAAGACTTAGTGATGTTTAACAGACGTGGAGTCTTACTGCTTGCTTGCAGTTATACAATAAATAAGAGTTTCTTCGTATCATCTTGCCCGTTTAGGGTGTAATAACAATATTGGTCGTTGTAGACCTTTTCAGCGCGCGCTCTGATTGAAGAGCGGGACTTCTACGAGATGTAGTGTATCTACCATGTTGATGATTGCCTAGTATCTTACCGAGTGTAAGATTGGTTATTTCAACAACATACAGTGTATAAAGGTATATGATGTGATGATATTTTGTTTCCCAATTTATGTTTATGTATGTATTAATGTATTACTAGGGACTTACCTTCAGCTGGTATCTAAGTACCCGAATGTTTTGATAAATAATCAGAGTAAATTAAATATAAGGCATAATGAGAGTTTCGATCTGTTCCTTGGAACATCTGTGTCATGTGACACCCTTTCACTTAAATGGTACATATGTTTTTGTTATTGTAAATAAATAATGTTAAATGTTAATTTTTGGCATACGTCATTTATCCATGAGTCTGTTAATTTACTTTAACCCGAGAGTAGTCGCGACATTTTTTAGAACGTTAGTAGTCGCGTTCGGTCCATTTGCCGCCGTTACCAGCAGGCCGAAAACGAAGGGGAAACTTGCTGGTGTTATCAGATGATCGAAAACGGATAGCGTAGGGTGAAAATATTGACTGAACTTTAAAAGATTAGAGCAATTATTCATTTTACAACCTTTTACAGAAAATTATTTATTTCGCTTAAGTATATATTCAGTTGGCATCTAGATAAATGTTTTTAATAACTCTTTCTTCGTTTTGCATAAATACTTAAAAGTAAATAGTAAATGATTTGATTGAATTTCTGATGTTACTATGAATGAATAATTAGTAGGAAAACATTTACGAATATGAATCTAAATTCGTGATAGTTTTTTTTTTTTTTTTTTTTTTTTTTTTCTTGGAAGGACAGAATCAGAGTCAGGTAGATTTTTATGATACTCCGGCACTCTATATCCATTTAATAAAATAAAATTAATAAATTTAGCATCAATATATTACACTGACATTAAATTGAACAATTAAACTGAAAATAAAAATGGAACCTATGACATGCAACAGCAAATCAATACAAAAACACTAATTCATCAGCATATTATATATATATATATATATATAATAAAGAAAAAGGTAAAAAATACTTAATTTCGAAATTGTAAATGTTGTAACAACGTTTTATTTATTTATTTTGTGGGGTGTCTGTGTGGGTATGGGGGGGGGTCTCGAGATTTTATGATTAAATCCATTTTTCAAATGAAAATGCACGATTTGTAGTTTTTCTACTTATTTTAGGGTGGGAGCAACGCCCTTGAATAAAAACTCTGGATACGAACTTCGCTTATATAAAGTAAATAATAAGTTATTGAAATTATATATTTAATTTAAATACACTTGCAATTGTAGATTTGAATCCTAAGATGGATAAATTATTTTAATTAATAGAATCACTGAAAGGTTCATCTTAATTGGGATGTATTTTACAGCAACTATTTAATTAAAATAAATATTCAATTGTACATTTCATAATAAGGTTTCATAATAATGTTATAATTTATTGTTTTATAATAACATTCATTAAAATAATAAAAACAATAAGAAATTTTTCTCCGAAATTATAAATATGCAGCAATAATTTTATTTAAATGAATTTTCTCTCGTATTCTGGAAAACATTATTCTGAAAAATAGTTTGAACAATTCATGAAGGACAACAAATTTAAATTTGTTAGATACCGTCTCCAAGCCTCTATTGGTTTTCAATAATAATAAAAAAAAACATTTTCTGAGACATTGTTTAAAAAAAAAAATGTGTTTTTACTTACAGTACAAAAATTTAAAAATAGATAAATTTTAGAAAAATACTTAAAATATTTTTTAAAATCATAGTATACACATTCACTGAATTATCCAAAAGAGATTTTTATTTGCGTAATTTCTAACCTACATTATAAAATTAACATTACTTTTCTTATTGTACAAATAAATTATGTGTATGTTCTTCGCAGATATACATACTAAAATTTCTGAGAAAATTGTTTTATCTTTCGAGTTTGTTTTATTGTACAAAAACGATACTTTTCAGATTTTGGAGATACGGCAATTTTTTTACTGATTCCAACAAAATTCTCTTTTCTTTTTTGTAATGGTTTGGCAGTGTTATTGTCTGTTTTCTTTGATTTATATGTTCCGGTAATAAATGGAAAGCAACTTCTTTCAAATATTGATGACGAATTTCCCTTTTTTTCCATATTTAAACGATTATCAATTTGAGAATTTATTCCCGCAATGTTTGACAATGAAAAAAAAAATGTAAGTGATCATCCATCTGTTTTTTGTGTGAACTGACTTCACAACTAATATAATAAAACAATTTTAAGTAACATTCTAAAAGTAAAAAAAGTACTCTATGAACGTGTAAAATAACAGAAAGAAAGAAAGACGAAATAACAACAGGGAGAGAGTCGGTACTTCGAAGAAACTTTCCCCCACAGATTTCGCGGAAATGGGAAGGGATGAACACGATGGGGAAAATTCAACTAACGCAAGTGGTCGCAACGCGGTCATTTAGACCGATTGAAACTTAAGAATGCAATAAAATGCTAAGAAATAGCAGGAATGACTTGCAATTTTACTACACAAGAGTGTGAACACTCAAGGTCAGCTACACGGAATTTGGCTATCGTAACTTTAACGGGAAATGAGTTACAGGAAGATAACCAATTTCGGGCGGGGAAAAGACCAACGCGCGACTATTAACGGGTTAACATTAATATTTTATTTCAGATTTATTTCGGGTTCTTTTTATTTTATTTATGCGTAAATTTTGTAGGTTTGTTTTAGGTAATTTGCGCAGTCTAATCGCTACTTTTTCACGTAAAAAATCACAACGCAACTTGGGACAGTTTTGGAGGTATGTTTCCTCCCCCCCCCCCCCCCACAACTTAAGATAATTATGTTTAAATTATCAGAAGCTAGCCAGGACTATTATTTACGATCACAATGATTTAATTATACTGTGTTTAAATTACCACTATGACGTTTCAGGTATAATTAATTAGGAGTAGTTACCCTCTCCCCCTAATTTAGCTGTATGTCTGGGTAGTTTATGTCAGTACCGTTACACGGACCCAGATCTTCCCAACAAACACAAAGTCTTATTCTGAAAAATTCGGAAATAAAATCCGGTTTCATCGGCATTATAAATGTTTCTCTCCTCATAACCTTCACAAATTGATTGTAGTAGTTCATTCCAATCTTCCACTTCTTTAAGATCTACAGATTTTGCTTCTCCACATATTGTTTTGAAAGAGATATTGTGCCGAGATCGGAACATTTTTAGCCACCCACTTTAAGCTTTAAAATCGTGTAATCTGTAATCCGAGCTCTAGCGACTTCTAAAGCCTTTTCGAGAATCAAAGGCCCGCGCATGTTCGGAACGAACTGAAGTAAACCAATTCAGAATTATATAATTAATTTCAATGGTATTAAGTCTTCCTCAATTTCATATCTTTGATGTTCTCGTTAAAGTTAATAATCCACAAAATTCTCATTTCTTCTTTATTTCGTAAAATCTCTCCCACCTGTGTTTTATCTATTTTAAAACATTCAGCAAGTATCTGTAAACTCAATTTCTCTTTCTCAGATACACTTACAATTTCAAATTTTTCTTTTAAAGTTAATCGTTTTCTTTTTGATGCCATTTTAGAAATACATATTAATCACAAACAAGAATCAAACTGTAATAGACATTGCGAAATAGTTTTTATCTCTGCTCTAGTCGCATTCTTGGCGTCTTTAATTCTCCCTGCCAAAAAATCAGTACACAATTTCCCATTAAAATTGTTTGAGCTTGGGTATAATGAAACAAAAATACTAGTCATCGTGCTATCTATCCTGAAGTTTCATGCTAATTGTAAACGAAGTTATCTTACGCGCATTTAAAACAAAAGGGAAAATGATGCATGTATTATGGAATTCTTCGGATCAAGAAATTTGTACTTCTAGACATTAATTAGCAGAAAATACTAAATCTTTCAAGGAGGGACGTTTTCTTTCTCGGACGTGGGGGAGGGCGGATTTAACCCAGCCCACCCCCTACATTTATTTGTGATCACAAAATTTGTCACACATTAACTTCATAAATTTAGAGGCTTTTTACTTTTTTCCCATTTTTTTTTCCTCGTAAAAAATATATTTTTCATCCTTTATCGCCAAAATTACTGTCGCTATTCGGAATGTCCGTTATTCAGAGGTTAAACATACAAAAATTTAGGTTTTTGGAGTGGGGATTGGAAAATTGTCCGTTAAATAGAGGTGCCCGCTATTCGGGAGTGTCCGTTATGGAGGTTTTGCTGTATTTGTTGTTTTTTTTAAGTCTGATTTAATATTTATATATTTAAAAAATTAATAAACTATTTTATTGGAAGTTCTTTTTTATGGTTCATAATAGTTGAAAAGAAAAAAATCCATACATATTATAAAATTGTAGAATAACCTCAAGCTGAATAACACATTTCTACAGATTTTCGCACACATACAATTATGCATATATACAACCATCGAATAATACATTAAACTTTTTCCAAAATATTCAGTTGTACCCGGAAATAATGTATGGACATTTAATTATGTAATTTACATATATTTTTGTACGCAGCAGGCGAGAATCTTGGTTACCAAGCAGTCAAGCAAGTAAACTCTGAGGTCTCTCGTGAGTTTGCGAGGTAAAAGAAACAAAGGATGCGTTTATCAGGCGAGATATAGTATTTGAGTCGCTTTGCAAGGGTACTTACCATGGTAACTTTTAATTTGTGTAATGTACAGGGTGTCTCTTCTTTGAACTTTAAGGTGTTGAACAATTCAGTTGTTGATATATTGAGTGTCACCAAGATGTGCAAACACAAGGATTTGAAAATAAATAAACAATTTTCTTATATATACATATAAATCCAAAATTTTAATAAAAAATCCTGAAAATAAGTGATCTGACTTTGGTATAGCTACTCTTCAAAGCGTTAATTTTGTCCGATATATAATTCCTAAAACTATGGTTTTAAGACAAGTGCGGCGATTAGTTAATTTATCACCAGCCATAGTCACATTAAAACACAGTGCATGTAAAAACATTAAGAACACCATTTTTTTTAATTTTTATAAATTTAAAATGAGATAATTGAAATGGTATATTAATGTTAATCATAAAGGGGAAAGGTCTAATAAGAAAGTCAACAAAATATTTTTGTGATCTTTTTATTGAAAAAAATATGCAAACAAACGCGATTTTTTCTTGTATAAAAACTTTAAGAACACCATTATATTTTATAAAAATGTTAGAAATAATTATTACTCATTCGCATTATGAAAACTCTTTATAGTGATTTTTCAGATGTTTTTTTATTAAGACTATTGTTAATTTTATAATAATTCCAAAAGCAAGAAAACCGACTGAATATGAAATAAGTTGCTGTAGAATATTTTGAATTGTTAAGAATGTGTTGTAGGTCTATAGGAAAAAAAAGACAGGAAAATATAAAACCGTCATCAACATATTTTTAACAGTTTTGTGCGCAGCTTTGCATATATGCAATGAACAGTGTTTTGGATTTAATAGATTTATTTTATTCGTAAATACCTAATTCACACAGGAAAATTAAAATAGCAATATTTTGTTTAAATAATAACAGACTTTCCGTATTTAAATAAAGCGAAATTAAGCATTGAAATCCGATACAAATTCTCTTGACTACATAATTTCTAGAAAGTATTCTATCATGAGAATTAAAGGGTTAAAGCTTAACCCATTGGGGACGAGCGGCACGTATACGTTGCGCATGAACTCAGGATCCTTGTTTTTCCTCACCAGTAAAATTTTACTGTAAAATTTGCCTTATTTAATCAGCGCATTTTCTCGATTCAATAAGAAACAAATTTCTGTTTTAAAAAACGGTCACAAAAGATTAAAAATTTCGTAAAAGGCTCCCGTCCCGAAGGGGTTAAGCTTTATAAAATAAATAATTATATAAAATAAAGTATTTGGAGACAAACTTATTAAAATATTTACTAATTTGCAATATTTTAGCGTATAACAACTCATGACAGTAGTTTTTACTGGTATTGCAGATGTGCAGCAGAAGAGATTGGCGTATTATATGAAAAATGTATCTCTGATTATTATCTTCATTATTTTTCCTTTGTAATAAACCTTTCAGATAATCATATATATATATTTTAAACAAAATAAAAAAAAATCACGCATTTTAGGAAAGACGAGTTTGAAAGACGAGTATGGGAAAAAAAAAACGGTTGGATGCAGACCAAAAGCCTTGTCACCCAGAGATGAAAGCAGAGTTTTAAAGTTAGCATCAACTGAAAAATACTCAAGTAAAGGAACTTTACAAACGTAGATCTAAAAAATTAGTAGATCTTGGAATTTCCAATACAGAGCAAAATTGTTTAAAATCCTTTTACTGACTAGCCATAAAACCCAGCGTTTACATTTTACAAGACAAGTGATGACTTGGGACGATAAATGGATACAAGGTAAATTCTCTGATGAAAGAAAAATGGAACTTAAATGGTCCTGATGGCTGTAATTATTATTGTCAGGATTTGAGAAAGAAAAAGAAATTTTCTGAAAACGTCACTTACAAGTAAAGGTACTATAGTCCGTGGCGGCGATTTCCGATTTTTATAGCTCATTCAATTCTTCTCATCGAGCTAAATAATTTGCCGCCTGGCATATCGGCTATTGAGTTTTAACCCCTTCGGGACGGGAGCCTTTTACGAAATTTTTAATCTTTCGTCACCGTTTTTTAAAAACAGAAATTTGTGTCTTCTCGAATCGAGAAAATACGCTGATTAAATAAGGCAAATTTTACAGTAAAATTTTACTGGTGAGGAAAAACAAGAATTCTGAGTGCTTCATGCGGCACGTATACGTGTCGCTCTTCCCCAAGGGGTTAATAATGACAGGGTGACGGGTCAAAGTTTAAAAATTTGCTATTATACAGGGCTGCCAAAGGCGACTATTTTTATATTTTATTGGCACCGCTATTTTAATAGAAAAATTTTATTGTACATTTATCTTGCAGATGTTGTCTCCGTATGTGGAAAAAATTCTGTTTTATAAAGTGGTGCGAGATAGAATTAAAAAATAGTACTTGTGGCAGCCCTGTAATGTGAGCTGCCGAAAATAAAAAGTAGCAAAAATTCCTTCTCATGCAACTGTAACCAGACGTTCCGCAAGTTACGAAGTGACTGAAATACTGACAAAAGAACCGGCAATTTGCGGTTACAAAGCTTTTTGCTCGTAATTCGGGAAAAAGTATTCAAACGATGAACAAAACTGGACGATGATATCATAACTTGCGAAAACCTGCCTGTCAAGTAGCATACGAATATTTTATCTGCAATTACAAATTCTTATAATAACAGCAAAAAAATAACCTTATAGTTGTTTTTGGCACTTTAAAAACAATTAGTAAACTTCAATCTCACTTATTTATCTGTTTTCCAATGAACGGAATTTTGAAATTTGACCCGGCCCCCTGTCATTATTAAAACTCAATAGCCGATATGCGAGGTATAAAATTACTAACAAGTAAAGGTACTGTACTCTGTGGCGGCGAATTTCGATTTTATAGGTCATTCGATTCGTCTCATCGAGATTAATAATTTTATACCTCGCATATCGGCTATTGAGTTTTAATAATGACAGGGGGCGGATCAAATTTTTAAATTTGGCTCATTGAAAAACAGATGTGCTCAAATGAATAAATGAGATTTAAGTTTACTAATTGTTTTTACAGTGCCAATGACAACTATAATGTTATATTTTTACTGTTATTATAAGAATTTGTAATTGCAGATAAAATATCCGTATTCTACTTGACAGGCAGGTTTTCGCAAGTTATGATGTCCTCGTCTAGTTTTGTTCATCCTGTCAATACTTTTTCCCGAATTACGAGCAAAAATCTTTGTAACCACAAATTGTCGGTTCTTTTGTCAGTTTTTCAGTCACCTCGTAACTTGCGGAACGTCTGCGTGCGGTTGCATGAGAAAGAATTTTCTGCTACTGTTTTATTTTCGGTAGCTCGCATTACAGGGCTGCCACTGGCACTATTTTTTAATTCTACCTCACACCAATTTAATAAAACAGAATGTTTTCACATATGCAGTGACAATATCTGCTAGAGAAAATGTAGAACAAAATTTTTCTCTTAAAATAGCGGTGCAAATAAAATATTAAAATAGTCGCCTTTGGCAGCCCTGCATTATGCAAATTTTTAAACTTTGACCCGTCCCACTGTCATTATTAAAACTCAATAGCCGATATGCGAGGCGGCAAATTACTTAGCTCGATGATACGAATCGAATGAGCTAAAAAAATCGAAAATCACCGCCACGGACTATAGTACCTTCACTTGTTAGGTTGGGCATGGTTCGTTCAACAGTGTGGTGTCACTTGCATTTCTTTTAGGAAAAAGTTCATTCAAAGGCATATCTAAAAATTCTTTCTGACCATCTTTTACCTGTTGCAAAATTTATGGCAGAGAAAAATGCATTTATAACCTAGATAATGCGCCTATCCACATAAGCTGTGAGACAAAACTGTGGTTCCAGAAGGAAAATAATGAAATTTTGCAATGACCACTCAGAAATACTGATCTAAGCCCTATCGAGAACATATAGATTTATCTGACAAGACAAGTTTTAAAAAATGAAAGACATTTTTTCTCAGTTTAAGACTGGAGATCTACTATTGAAGATGAATAGCACAAAAACAGTCCCGAACTGTACCAAAAATTAATAATGTCCATGAAAGATAGAATATTTGCAGTCATTAAACGCAATGATGGGTGCATAAAATATTAAGGGGACCGCGTAAGCTCTAACTCGGCCATGTTAAAATACACAATTTTAATGTACCTTTTTCTCAGAAATGGCGAAAGATAGAGGTCTAGATTTTTTAGAGTAGTTCGAATAACATGCTTTACGTATTTTAACGGACGATTTTCTTTTTATGTGAAATTGAAAATTAATTATTAATTATTTATTGAAAGACAATTTTAAATTAGCATTTTGGGTAAGATTTCACTGCCTAAAATAAATAATTCTGAACAAATCATTAAACCACTGTATTAAAGTATGCACTATAACATAATATAAATACTTAGAAAAGGGTGAGTTCTTAAATTTATTAGATATTGAAAGAAAGGAACACAAACCTGAAAATTCGAAGTTTTAAGAAAAAGTCAATTAAAGCTGTGAAGCAGTGTTGCCAGTGAATTACTTTTTTTTAAATTCTGGTTTCTTGATTGACACCACTTTTTTGAAATAGTAAAATTCGCCCTTATTTAATACAATCTTAATTAATCGAAAACAATGGGAATTTTGCCGCTCTTAGAAAGAATGAAAAAAATCTAAACTTTGTTGTTATGTATAAACTTGTGCAATACATCGTTGAAAATATAAAAGTTTAAATTATTTAATGATATAGAAAAGCAAAGACCGATTTTTAGGTTAAATTTCGCTTACCCGGGCTCCCCTTAACTATTTGCAGTGTTGCCAGATTGGGTGCTGTCACCACTTTTTTAAAATAGCATAATTCGTCTTATTTTTTAGAATTTGCAATCTATTTTTAAATAGACCGAATATTTCTATTTCAAAAAAGTGGTGCGAATCAAATAATCGGAATTAAAAAAGTCGTCAATCCTGCAACACTGTGTATTTGTTTCTTTGTTAAAGTATTGTTTTTATTTTTCTGTCCTTAAAGTTTTTACATAGACAGAAGTAGTGTTTTTTTTTTTTTTTTTTTTTTTTTTTTTTGTGCATTTTCTTTATTTTCCTAATAAAAAATTACAGGTGAATTTTGTTGATTTTATTACTAGCTTTTCAACTTTATGATAAACATATACATAGCTGCCAACGTGTACGGATTTTTGCTACCACTAAAATTTAAAAGAAATTTCTGCCTTATTTAATCATAAAAATTCAGGGCAATTCGGCGATTGAATTAAACAAAACTTTCTATTAAATTTTAGTGGTAGCAAAAATCCGTACAAGTTGGCAGCTATGCATATATATACATATCATATCATGATACAGAAATACATATCTCACTTCGAAAACGTATAACAAATTTATCTTCGTCGCTGGCAACCATCGGCGGATCGAATTATAATATCACTCAACTCGAATTATAATAATGTCTCGTTTCGATGTGTTCAGTTTCTATGCAAAAGCATAAAAGTCGATCCCTTTGTCTCCTTGTCGTCTCGATGTGTTTATAATTTGTTTTTCTGTAGCAAAATATCTGATTTAATCTAAAACAACAACAACAACAACAAAAACCCAGAAATTTCCATGACAAGGAGAGGACCAAACTTGGTAATCACAGATTTTCATAATTTTTATATATATGTTGTAGGGTAAAGGCCCCTTAGTCTCAGGTTCAACGGATTTTATACAACGCTCCCTAGTTCCCGAGAAACAAGGGTGTCTAATATTATAACACAATTAATGTACTTACTTTGAAACGCATTGACAACAACAGTCGTGTCTCAGTCGGTACAACGTT
Organism: Maratus speciosus; assembly: GCA_963932465.1. Taxonomy (NCBI): domain Eukaryota; kingdom Metazoa; phylum Arthropoda; class Arachnida; order Araneae; family Salticidae; genus Maratus; species Maratus speciosus. The sequence goes on from OZ010794.1 coordinate 134,561,671, forward strand.
TGGTTGTTGTTTGGAGGGCTCTGGTTCGATCCCCGAACCGAATCTGCTTGTCTTTTTTTTTTAGTTGTTTTTTTTTCTATAAATGTACTTGTAATTATAATTTAATAATATCACTGTAAATTAAAATAGTGTATTCATTATAATTTTAACCAATATTTTTGTAATTAAATTGTTGTATAAAACATCATTAAACTGTTAATTTTGTTATGACCTATTATTTTTTTAATTACTTTAAAAATGTGTTTAATATATTCTTTAGCGATGTAATAATATTAAACAATTGTGTCAATTCGTGATTTTAATAGAAACATCATTTATGTAGCCGCCGCGGCGAGCGGCCTCTCTTCGTCCGCAGCCCTTTATTTTCCCCCTTATTCCAATTCTTTTGCGGAAGCAAGGTTCATAGGTCACCAGCCACGTCCCGAGTAAAAGAGACTCTGGCGAAAGGCAGGATAATAAAAAAATTGAAAATTGAAACCGGATAAATTTGAAAGGGAAATTACAGAAATAATTACTATATACACAATATATACAAATAAATACACATAACATATGTACACAAATAATACTTTGAAAGGGGAAGTAGAAACGATAATAATACTACTCTCTACTTTTAATATATAATACATAATTATATTTAAAAATAGTATAAGAATTAGATTACAACCTATTTTTTGCATATTAAAGATTTTTAAATATGTAATACGTATGCTTGCGTTTTGAATTATTTTGCTTTACCATTTATCTTCTATTTTATTTTCATTTTTACCATAACTAGAGAGCACCACAATAGCTTTTGTAACGATTTTGGAATTTGTATTAGTCAATTATAGATCCATTTAAAAAAAAAATCTCTTTAAATGATGAGAAACGTTTAATAATGATTTAAAAATCAAAAATACTAAATTAAAATTTTAATATTTAATATTATAGTTAATATACGATATTAGATTTTTTAATTGAGACTATTAAATTATAATTACATGTATATTTATAAAACAATAAAGTAGAAAACAAATGTAGCATGCTCCTGTCATCCAGCATTATCATCGTATTCTTCTCCTTGATGCTTTCCTTTATTTATTATATATTGTTTCTTTAAAATTACAAATTGACACAGTTGTTCAATAATATATTAAATACATTATAAAAATCATTTAAAAAATAACAGTTTTATGATATTTTATACAACAATTCAGTCACAAATGAAAACAAAATGGTTAAAATTATGACTGATACACAATTTTTAATTGACAATGAGATTATTAAACTACAAGTATATTTATGAAACAAAAAATAAGAAACAAGCGTAGCGTGTTCCGGAATCGAACCCGAGCCCTCCGATCAAACAGCAAACGTTCTACCGACTGAGCTACGACCAACGAAGTCAACACATTACAAAGTAAGTATTTAAGTTGTGTTAATATTAGACCTCCTTCCCCCCTGTTACTCGTGAATTAGGGAGCGTTGTATAAAATCCGTTGAACCTGATACTAAGGGGCCTTTACACTACAACATATATAAAAATGATGAAAATCTGTGATTACTAAGATTGGCCCTCTCCTTGTCAGATGCAAATTACTTTGAATTTTATGATTTTTTTTCCGACCTGACTTCTACTTTTAGGGTCAGAAAAAAATATAAGGCTAAAAGTAACAGAACGCAGTCAGTTTTGGTTGTATAGAAATTTCTTTATCATGGTTTTATTTGCTGGAAAACTCAAAAGGTGTTTTTTAATATAACATATCAGATAAGACTATAAAAATTTAAATTTTGAAACTTTTACAAAAACAACAATTTTGAATTTAGAAACTGGATTTGTTCCATTGCATTTACTATGTGAATACTTCCACATTAATAAATCTAAATTTAAAAGGCTTGAGAAACTAAGAAGTTTCTTATATTGCGATTTTTGTGATAGTAAAGTGGCTGGTAACTTCAAATTTGTCACAGTTGTTCATTTTAAAATGTAAATGCTCGTAAATCAGAGCTGCCAACTTTTACGCTTTTTCCCTACCACTAAAATTTAAAAGCGCTTTTCGTCTTCTTTAATCATAAGATTTCCACCATTAAATAAGGCAGTATTTACAAGAAAATTTTAGTGGTACGAAGAAAGCGTAAAGGTTGGCAGCTATGTCGTAAAGTATAATAATAAAAAAAAAACTCTAAATTGAAAAGAGCGAAATAAGTGGAAACCTTCTTAAAACTTTCCAGATTATGATTTATATAAAATTGTTAGAGATAGAAAATTGTGCATTTAAATATCAACTTTCGCCATATCAGACAGGGAAGTTTTGTTACAGTATTCTGAAAGTATTTGAAAGTGTTTCATAACCTATGCTTGATGCATGATTTTTTGTTCTTCTGAGTTTTGATGACAGTTTGATGTTTCGGTAGAGCTATTATTTGAAATTTAATTTCCATCAAACTGCTTTACCCGCAGCCAAACTGCTTTACCCACAGCAAAACTTCGTATGCAATTGCGATCGTAATAATCTTTTGAAACAAAAACTTGTACATGCCCTCATAGCATGCATGGTCACAGTGACGTCGTTGTGACATCACTGTAAGTCACTGTGGTCACGTCACATCTGTGACCAAAATGCCACCACTCAGTGATGTCACATTGTGACTGAGATGTGAACTTCGTAGAAAACTTTAAAAAATTACAAAAATTCTTCAAAACATGTTACTTATTGTAAAATTTTACTTTTCTGGCAATTAAAAGAAATTGTGACGTCACTGTTATGTCACTGCATGTAACGTACGTCACGCCACATATGTGACAAAAAAAAAAAAAAAAAAAAAAAAAAAAAAAAAAAAAAAAAAAAACACCACATTGTAAATCACAGTATGACAAATATATTAACTTCAAAAATCTTTGAAAATGAAGAGAAATATTTTAAACAGTCCCGAGTTACAGCAGCATAAGGAATGAAAATATATTAGTGGATAGCAAATAGTAAATTTGGGCACGAAAAGAGGGGGAGGAACACCCCCTACCCCTCTAAAAAGGAAAATGCACGGAACAAGTATCAACAAACTAGATTTCCATGCTATATTTTATCAATTTGATATCCAAGACAGCGAAAGTATACTTTCATCATGATTTCAATTTTATCTAGCATTGCAATTTAATATAATAATGCTTCACTGATTGTTATTACTATAAAAGTGTTTCTCGGAAAAATGCTACGTGCTCGAGCAATTTGGATAACATATTTAAAATTAGGAATATTAAATCTATACACTTTACATATTTAGTTTGCAGGGAGGAAAATTTTTAATTTTTTTGCCAACGACTGGTCGAAACACTTCTGCGGTTTCAAACTAAAAATTTTCTATTACAGTTAAGTCTGCAGATTTTAATGAGCACGCAAAAAGAGTCTTCAGAGTTTAGTCATATATGCATTTCGTGCTTGATAATTTGCATTCAAGTCATATTTTTCCTTTTAGCGTACCTATTTTTTTTAACTATTTTTTTTTTTTTAATTTTACTTCTTTCAGCCTTTTTAAATAAAATTAGCATTTTCCGAAAAATAAAAAATATATATACAAAATTTATGCAAAACCCATGATATAATTAATTATTCGCATTTCAAATTATTTTTACACATTTTAAAAATTTAAGCAATGTTTTATGTATTAAACTCTTATTGTGATTATTATTATTATTATTATTTACAAAAAAGAACCTTTACAATCCATTTTCAATTGAATTGTTTGGAAACTGATAAAAAAGAAAAAGTAAAATATATTGGAAAAATTTTCAAATAGAAAATTTTACGTACAGACTGTCTCATAAAGTTATTGCGCATGTAAGTTCAAAAAGCAAATAAACAGTAAAATCACCTGCTTGATCGTCTGCGTAGAATATGACCGCAGGGTAAACAGAGAACTTTTTGTAATAAAGGCGGGAAGTAAGTTAACTGTTAAGAAGATGACGAAGACACAATGTTAGCTTTTGCTTATGTTTTTTTTTATGTAAGTGAAAGACGCCTGCCATTTTCCGATTAAAATACAGGTATATTGGTAAGTCTTATTTAATTTAAAAGTTTTATTTCTGTTTGTATATTATGATGACGAGTTAAATAGTTTTATGTTATGCATATAGAAAAAGACTGATCTGGAATTGTTTTCAGAAGCGAAATTTTCCTTTCTATGACGTTTAATATGTTAATCTGCCGTCGCTGAAAAAAAAAAGAAAAAAAATTGACTCAGAAATTCATGCCTACATTCATAGTGGAATGGACATAAGCATTAATTTGTAGTTACTTGAGATTGAGGCAGTGATGTGGAAATTTTTCGGCTTCTTACTTTTTTTCTGATTACTAACACTTTACTAACAGCATTTTTCGTCATTATTATTTTGGAGTCAAATATTATATTCGATTATTATGATATTACGAAACTGTTTCAGATTAGAAATTAACATTATAGTGGGAAAATGTCTTTTTACAAATTATAGTAGTGAAACTTTTGAAAGATTTTTTTTCACTTCTGATAATATTTTAAATTATTATTTAAAATCCTAAATCTGCATACCAATGTTTTCAGATTTAACATTTGCCAAAATTATAAAATAATAGGAATTTCTTATAACATATGAAAACAATTTTGAGAAATTTTTAAATCTAATAATGCATTTAATTCATCTAGGGTAGTTTGTTGTTGTTTAATAGTACAATTATAAATACTAATTATTATTTTTAATGTTTTTCAAATTGGTATAACTTTTTTTAAATTTTATGTAAGCATTTTTTTGCTATTTGTGATTTTAATCAAACATTTAATTATAGACATTCTGAACCAGTTATTAAATTTCCATCGATTGTAAACTCATTTTCTACGTTTTCGATACACGAAAATATTGGCATTAAGGGCGTATTCGAAAAATTATTTTTCCACCTTCAACAACTCAAAATTTTCTGAGAAATTTTCAGACTCATTTTTAAAAGTAAAAACATGAAACTTGCTAAGATGATTTCTGAAGAGATGTTTAAAAGGCCGTGTGATTTCATTTTCCCCTCAATTCATTAGAATTTGAGTTTTAAATAATTATTTTCTCAGTATGACCCTTTTTTTCATTCCCAGATCTCCCGCTACGGAAAATTCGGTTCAAAAAGACTACTTTGGCAGCATTTTTTTGTAATATTTTCTGCATTTATCAAAAAATCGAGAAGCACGGCACATTAGGTAGTTTCTAAATAAGAGAATGTCTCAGTTTGATGCGTTTGAGAGCAAAAATGAATTTAAAAATGAATCAGAAAATAAGCAGTTTTGATTGAAATACACACTTAAAAATAAAATATGATATTTAAGCATTGAAATAAAGTGTTTTTCATGCCTGATAGCAAGTTTATAGATTAAACTGCTTTAGTATATTTTTTTAAAAAGTTGAAATTTACTTGCATAATATAGGACTGAATATATTTTTAAAGAGTTTAATAACTACTTTTTATATTAAAATGTTTTTCAAACAGTAAAAATAGTTCATATATGAAGTTATTTATTTTACTTTTATATTTCCCTTTTAACACCTTTCAACAAAGTTGAAAAGTGTTTATTACTTCGGTTTGTCTAGTCGTCTGTCCGCGCTCTAACTCTCGTAAATACACTCGGATTGCCCTGAAATGTTTGCATGTTATTGACGTTTACCCCAGCACGGTCCCTATGGGAAACGAATTTTGTAGCATGTTTATTTCGTTTACAGGGACAGTCAAAAGTACTCCGTTACATTATGATCTATGGGAAAAAATCGTTTCAGATGATTTTTAATGATTTTACACGCTTTCAAACAGAATAAAATTGATATGCATTTATGAAGCGCACTAAAATATGCATTCTGTAGAATATGCGATGCAAAGATTAGTTATTGATCATTTACAGGGCAAAAAAGGAATTCCAGTACATAATGATATAGGAGTGGAAGGAATTGTTTGCGGCGTACTTTAATCATGTTAATTTATTTCATATATAATGAAAATGATATACGTCGCTGAGGTTTAGGTATTATAAATTATTTCATGTATAATGCAAAGTCTATGTAGCATTTACAGGCACACATAATATATTTGAGATACTATATTGTATCCGAAATACTGTTCATTAGTGATGATTGCTGGAAATGCATTTTTAATTATGATATGCGCTTTTATGATTCACTATATTTATGTATACTATAAGGTGTATATAAATGCTATAATTCATATACAGGGCTACACAAAAGTATTCGTAAGGGTTACTGGGTATGAGCGCAAATTGCTTAAAGGTGGTTGTTAAACGAGTAATGCATTTTTACGCTGAACAGCATTCAATTTACTGATTGTAGAATACAGATAAAATTATATAAAGGGTCACACAAAGAATTGGATACATGGCCGTCTATAAATTATAATTTCTGGAAATGTGATTTCAGCTGTTTTAAGAGTGTTTTAGTTTGAATTAAATTTTAACAAAACAGCGGCGTGTAATGAAGATTCTAGGTCAACTACAGGGTTGTACAAAAGTATTCAAGTATGTTTCCATATATTAGTATAAATTGCTGAAAGAGAATTTCAACTTGTTATGCGTTTTCTTGCTAAACTAAATTCACCCATTATATAATATATATATCAACCTACAAATCAAATACAGGGTTGTTCAAAAGAATTGTAAAACCTATTTGGCTATGGACAGTAACTGCTGAAATCAGATTTTCAAATGTTTTATGCGTTTTCTAAAATATTTACTTAGTTATCTCATTTACCTTATTTCCCTAAATAACGAAGTTTTGTTAAAGCATTCAGGAAGTTCTGGAAAGTGTTTTATAACATTAATTAGTTAGTTTATTAATTAGTTCTTAACGCATGATTTTTCTTACTTGTTTTTTTCTATTTCCCAGATCAGCATTTTCCTATAAAACATACCAAATCTATTTAGCTCATATTCACAAAATACAATATACACCGGAATAAAAAATTTAAATAAATATAAAATTGCCTTTTAAGCATGTAATTTGAAATTTGATTTTCGTTTGAAATATTGTATGCAAGGCGAATGGTTCTCTCTGGAAAAATTGCCAAATATTAATATAGTTTCAACCGATGCTGAATTTATTTATGTTTCGTATTTGCTCCATGTCGGTGGCTCACGATAAGTATTCCATCTTGTGCTGTGTTTTGTAGCCTTGCCAACATGTAATAGTGTGAAATTTTCCAGGCTGGGTAACGTTTCATGTGGTTCAGTCGGTAGAATGTCAGTGCGCTATACTGATGGCCCGAGTTCGAGTCCTGGCATGTAATCTTTTTCACTAGGTTGGCCTTTGCGCCTTTTAAGTAAATAATTTGAAATTTGACTTTCATTTGAAATCATCACAGTGTTTATGACAAGTTCGTCACAAATGACACATATTTCAAAAATTGGTTACAATGTGACTTCAAAGCATTGTCGCATTCGTCACAAAGTTAATACCAAGATAGTCACAAATGACACATTTTTCACAAATTCGTCACACCGTGACTTCACAGAGTAGTCACAATGTGACGTCACAAACGACCTCTAAAACGGCCCTAACGACTTCGCATTCTAGTCACTATGACGTCACATTGACGGTCACAAAATCACAGTGTGACTTCACAACGACGTCGCCGTGACGTCGCCATGCCTTACGGGTGTTTTCTTAAAACGTATTGAATGCGAGACCTTAAATTAATAAGATAAATCAAAATTTCATGAAATGGTGGCTGTGTGAATTTTGATGTAAATTTTTGAACTCATTTATCATTTTTGAAATTGTTTGAAAAATTGAAATTATTAGGTGTCTTAATATTTTACTGGTTGTACCTCCAATTGGAAAAGTATACTTTTATACTTTTTAAAGTATACCCTTTAATGCATGAAATTTTATTTTGTTCTGAAAAAAGTTATGCTTGAGTCTATTTTCGTTAATTCTCCACTAGAGAAATAGTGGAAAAATATTTATGTTTTTGTTCGATATAATGTTATAGTGTCACTCCTGAGTTACATAACAAAAGTTGCTCAAAAAATGATTATTTTATATTACATTTTTACTTTAACTCCATGGTGAAGAGCGACCGGTATACGTGCCGCTTAAGATGCTGAGAATTCCTGATTATTCTCACCAGTAAATTTTTATTATAAGTTTTGCCTTTTTTAATTCGAGCATTTTCTCGATTGAAATATGCAAAAATTTCCGTTTCGAAAAACAGGTGATAAAAGATTACAAATTCTATAAAAGACGATCGTTCTGAAGCATGAAACTATAAATACAGAGGAACTGACATATCCATAAAATAATGAAGCTTCAACTGTAACCGCTTTCGCAGGTGTTGATTGCGGACGGTGGAATTTCCACCAGTAAATTTATGTAGAAATTTTCTCTTTATTTAAATGCATAATTAATGCAAAATTTCAGTCATAAATAATGGAAGAAACAGATATTCATTTTTACTGGTAGAAATTTACTTTGACGGAAGTCAGGCCCTACGATTTCTCCATATTGTGACAAACAGTCAAACAAACTGACTGTTTTACCAGTCAATCGCCACCAGTAAAAGCAAATAGAAAACTTCCCCAGATTTGTGAGAAGTTACTTCCATGAATAAGACGCTTAAATAAGACGAAATTTTTTATTTAATTTTACTGGTGGGAAGTTTGTCCCAGTGGTAATCAGAAACTGTTGATCAGATTTTAAAAAAGCAGCCACCATCTTGTGACAACCTTCTCAGTTACTTCACTCACAACTGATAGACAGTATACTATATGTCTCTTCCTCTTTATTCAGAACTCCATTTTCTGAAGGGTTAAAGCGTTTACACTGTCCAAGAGCAACTACTGAATGATATAATAATTTTTGTAATGCTTTTAATGTAAGGTTCGTTCGCTTCAAGGACTGTCAAGCACCTATTACCAGAATTTTATAAACCTTAAATCCGCGATTTTGTATTTTGTTTCGAAAAAAATACATATGATTCTCTGAAAGGTTTATTACACAGAAATATTATGAAAAAAATCAGAAACACATTTTTCATATAATACGTCAATCTTTTCTTCTGTTGCATACCTGGAATGCAAGTAAACACTACTGCCCTGTGGCTGTTTTACCCTAAAATATTGCAAATTAGTAAATATTTTAATAAGTATGTCTGCAAATACCTTATTTTATATCATTATTTATTTTATAATGCTGAACCTTTAATCCTTTAATTCCCACAATTGAATACGTTTTAGAAATTACGTAGTTCAGAGAATCAGACTGTACACCAGAAAGTTTCAATGGTTAATTTCGCTTTTTTAAAATACGAAATGTCTGTTACTATTTAAAGCAAATATTGCTATTTTAATTTTCTGTTGTGAATTAGGTATATACGAATTAAAAAAAAATCTAATAAATTCAAAACTCTGTTATTTACACAAAAGCAAAGCTGTGCACTAGAGAGTTAATATTTTAATGGTTTCACCTCCAATTGGAAAAGTAGACTTTAACCCTTTAATGCATGAGTGTTTATTTTTCTCTAAAAGAGTATGTTTGAGTCTATTTTTGTTAATTATCCACTAGAGAAATAGTGGAAAATATTATTTATGTTGCTGTTGGTCATAATTCCCTCATGTCACTCCTAAGTTACACAACAAAAATTGCTCAAAAAATAATAATTTTGTATTATATTTTACTTTTTGTGGACGAGTGACTGGTATAAGTGCCGCTGAAGGTGCTGAGAATCAGTGATTATCCTCACCAGTAAATGTTTATTGTAAATCTTGCCTTATTTAATTCGAGCATTTTCCCGATTCAAATAGGCAAAATTTTCTGTTTTGAAAAACCGGTGATAAAAGATTAAAAATTCCGTAAAAGACGTTCGTTCTGAAGGGGTTAAAGCGTTTACACTGCCCAATAGCAACTACTCAACGATATAATAATTTTTATAATGCTTTTAATACAGGGTCTATACGTTTCAAGGACTGTCAAGCATTTTTACCAGAATTTTTATAAAGTAATATTTGTTTTATGAATTGAATAATATATCTAACTTCAGATATATTGACCAGTACTTTACAAAATTTCTGGGACTAAAACACTTAACATTCCTTGAATAACTTGATGTGTTCAAACCCTGTTAATAGTTTGCAGAATTAATAATCACTACCATATAAAGAGAGAAAAAGTGCCAGTCGAGTACATTGCAAGCAGTACCAATAACATGTGTTATAACCTCCCCGTGTTAATAAATGAGAACAAAATATACTACACGACCTTAAATGCCTGTTATCACATGTAAGTAACACATATTAGTCCATCAAAAGACCAATAGAAAGCGCTTAGTGGCAAAGAAAATCATGTAACATCCGAGTTACACCATGCATTGAATGGTTAATTTCATGCGAATAAAGCACGCCGTTTTCTTCAGACATTCACCTTACTTACGGATATCCAGCCATTTAATGCAAAATAAAATTTCCAAAATATTCAGTTATCCCCGAAAATAATGTAAGGGCATTTAGTTATAAAATATTAAGTTTTTAATAAAGCAACCACCGGGCGATCCCGTGGTCGGAACAATCAAGAAAGCGAACTCTGAGATCATTCCAGAGCTTGCGAGATAAGCGACGAAAACCTAACATATATTCGCACAAGTGCAATTGATTCGCTTCCCAAAAATTTTTACTCGAGTTAGATTTTAATGCGTGTAATATACGCCCTGTCCTCTACTACACTGTTAACTGGTTGAAAATTTCAGTTATTGAAATATTGAATGTTACCGAAATTTACGAAAGCACTGATTTGCCAAATGGCAAAAGAAAGGTCATCTAACACCTAAATTACGCTATGCATTTAACCCTTTCAGGGGCAAGTTACTTATATTCGTAAAATGTTCAAATAATTTAATGACACCAGTATTAACAAGAGATTTTATTTGAAATCAAGTAAATGTAAATTTTCGCGTACTTAATAATGATGACATTTTTATCATAAAATCCCCGTGCCAACATGGCCATTAGGGATTAAAATTATGTGATGCCATCACCGCCCTTCAAGTGGTTAAGGGTTAATTTGCAAAACTCGTCAATGGCGTAGATACATTTATTGCCTAATGCGTCAGAAGGTGCACCGATTAAAAAATAGTTGTGTTCAAGTAGAACGTGTTTAAAGTTCTGATCAGCCCTTTAGTGCAACGTGATATCGGTTCATTAAACTAGTTTTCACGGTTTAAGTATTTTGTGGCTAGAAAAATTGTTTTAAGTGAACATTTTCAACTTTTTTTAGTTTCAAAAACGTTTATTTTTTATGTTTAGAATGTTTTCTAGTTGAACCTCATCTTGAGCAATTTTATAAATGGTTAACTGGAATCTCCTTCGAGTTCACTCGTCCCACCATCACAGGGTTCGTACGCTTCAAGCACTTTCAAAGACAGTTTATCAGTTTTTTTTAAAGTAATAGTTTCCTTGGATAAAAAAAAAAAAAAAAAAAAAAAAAAAAAAAAAAAAAAAAAATCTATATTCAGATATAACGTCGACTACTTTATAAGATTTCTGGTACTAAAACACCTACAACCCTCTGTATCCTTTAATGCGCACGAACCCTGCATTAACTAAGACATAAAAATGCATTAAAAATGTACACACTCTGAGAAATCAAAAGAAATTAAAGATTAAATAAAAAAGTCAAAATCTCAGCTACATGAAAGAAACGCAACGTTTGAATCACCTGAACCCATTTATGTAAGAACCAGGATTGGTGGCAAGTGAATATGACTTTTGTTACAGCGAAAAACTCTGGTGATTACATCCCTGGAAATTTTTAAATATCCACTATTTAAGGTAACCAAATTTCTTTTTAATATTTCAGTCGCACACTTAACTATCATTTCATTTAACCCCCTAGCTGCGCAACCAGAGATATCCTCGGGCAACCTAAAAGTAGCAAAATTTGCGCAACCCGATATTTCCTCGGAGATTCATTTTTGCACTGGTGACTATCTTATAATTCAACCCGCACAACTGTTTAAATACAGAAAATTCCATATAGATTTTAACAACATCCACAAGAATAATATATGCCAAAATTTACCCCCTTAACGCTTTCCGGCACAGTGTGCCCGGGACGGGATACCTAATTTTAATTCCATACGTACGAGCAGCACCAAGAATATTTTAGTAAAACTTTGCTTTTATAATTAATAGTTAAAGTAACATATTTTTAATTTCTAAAAAAGTCTTTTAAAAATTCCAGTGTCAGTCAATCATTTCATCATTTTACAACAAAAACTGTCCGTGCCGGAAAAGGTTAAAATAGTGGCACGGGAAAATAAAAATATTGTCCAACGACAGCCCATATTTAAATGTAATGTGCGCAATCGTAGTTTAAAAACACTACGATTAACACTCTCGCTGCGTAATTTTTTTTATCAAATTATATTTTGAAAAAAAAAAATTACGCAAGGAGAGTGTTATATTTTGATAAAAAAAAATTACGCTGGGAGAGTGTTAATCGTAGTGTTTTTAAACTCGTTTCTGTGATACAAAAATATAAAACCCTCTTGAAAATTTGTGAAATTTGTAAGCACTCTGGGAAAGCAATATAAATAGAAAATTAAATTGAATTCCGAAAATCTCAGCTCCGTGATGATAGAAACTAAAAGATCTTTTTGAAAGAGTAATAGCTGCGTTTGAAATTTAGCAAATGAAGATAAATAATTTTCGTGAACATAAATTCATGGGACTTAGTAATTTTTAAGGCTGTTTTTTTTTTTTTTTTTTTTTTTTTTTTTGAAATCAGTCTGTTTGTACAAAACATTCAAATAAACTGAAATGTTAAATAATAATTAAGTTATACAAATGTTGTTATGCAAGTTAAAATAGTTTCATTCCTTAGCCGACATTTGATTTTCCATTATCAAAATCAGACCTTTTTTATTGGATATATGGGTGAAGGTTGGTTTAAGAAAAAACGCTATTCATGTATGAAAAGCATAGGCCAGGCATGGAGCAGAGAAACAAAGGTTGAGAAATAATAATGAAATAGTAAATAAAAAAGAAAAGTGCCCAGCTAAACTGATGGCATTGAGCTCACAGGCTATTCACACTAATTGTATATTATACACTTATTTTAAAGAATAATGCCCCTCAAAAAATTAAGTGAAGGGGAATTAGCCCCCGTTTCCCCCTTTATACTTAACCAGTGAACCTCCAAATCTCACCAGGGAAGCCCCTTATCATAATAAACCGGTATACCAAATTTGGAGCAAATCGAATAATCCTGCAAAAAAAAAAAAACATTTATCTAAATTAAGGGGGTGGGCTAGCTCCCATTTATCTTTAACCAATGAATCGCCAAAACGAATCAGGGAAGCTCCTTAACATAATAAACCGGTATACCAAATTTGGAGCAAAGCGAATAATTCTGCATGAAAAACCCGTTTATATAAATTAAGGGGGGTGGCCTAGCCCCCTTCCCCCTTTATCTTTAACCAATAAACCCCCAAAACTAATCAAGGAAGTTCCTTAACATAATAAACCGGTATACCAACTTCGGAGCAAATCGAATCATTCTGCATGAAAAACCCATTTATCTGAATTAAAAGGGGTAGACTAGCCCCCTTTTCCCCCTTTATTCTTAACTAATGAACCCCCAAAACTAATCAGGGAAGTTCCTTAACATAATAAACCGGTATACCAAATTCGGAGCAAATCGAATCATTCTGCATGATAAACCCAATTATCTGAATTAAGGAGGTGGACTAGCCCCCCTTTTCCCCTTTATTCTTAACTAATGAACCCCCAAAACTAATCAGGGAAGTTCCTTAACATAATAAACCGTATAACAAATTCGGAGCAAATCGAATCATTCTGCATGAAAAACCCATTTCTCTGAACTAAAAGGGGTGAAACAACCCCGTTTTTCCCCTTTTATCCTTAACCAATGAACTTCCAAAACTAATCAGGGAAGTTCCTTAACATAATAAACCGGCATACCAACTTCGGAGCAAATCGAATCATTCTGCATGAAAAACCCATTTATCAAAATTAAGAGGGGCGGGCTAACCTCCCTTTTCCCCCTTTATTCTTAACCAATGAACCCCCAAAACTAATCTGGGAAGTTCCTTAACATAATATACCGGTATACCAAATTTGGAGCAAATCGAACCATTCTGCATGAAAAACCCATTTATCTGAATTAAGGGGGGGGTGGACTAACCCCGTTTTTCCCCCTTTATCCTTAACCAATGAACTCCCAAAACTAATGAGGGAAGTTCCTTAACATAATAAACCGGTATACCAAATTCGGAGCAAATCGAATAATTCTGCATGAAAAACCCATTTATCTGAATTAAGGGGAGGACTAACCCCCCTTTACCCCCTTTATACTTAACAAGTGAACCTCCAAATCTAATCAGGGAAGCTCCTTATCATAATAAACCGATATACCACATTTGGAGCAAATCGAATAATCTTGCAAAAAAAAAAAAAAAAAACCATTTATCTAAATTAAGGGGGTGGACTAGCCCTCCTTTATCCTTAACCAATGAATCGCCAAAACGAATCAGGGAAGCTCCTTAACATAATAAACCGGTATACCAACTTCGGAGCAAATCGAAACATTCTGCATGAAAAACCCATTTATCTAAATTAAGAGGGGCGGGCTAACCTCCCTTTTCCCCCTTTGCCCTTAACCAATGAACCCTCAAAACTAATCAGGGAAGTTCCTTAACATAATAAACCGGTATACCAAATTCGGAGCAAATCGAATCATTCTGCATGAAAAACACATTTATCTGAATTAAGGGGGGTGGACTAACCCCGTTTTTCCCCCTTTATCCTTAACCAATAAACTCCCAAAACTGATCAGGGAAGTTCCTTAACATAATAAACCGGTATACCAAAATTCGGAGCAAATCGAATCATTCTGCCAGAAAAACACATTTATCTGAATTAAGGGGGGTGGACTAACCCCGTTTTTCCCCCTTTATCCTTAACCAATGAACTCCCAAAGCTGATCAGGGAAGTTCCTTAACATAATAAACCGGTATACCAAATTCGGAGCAAATCGAATCATTCTGCCAGAAAAACACATTTATCTGAATTAAGGGGGGTGGACTAACCCCGTTTTTCCCTCTTTATCCTTATCCAATGATCTCCCAAAACTGATCAGGGAAGTTCCTTAACATAATAAACCGGTATACCAAATTCGGAGCAAATCGAAAGATTCTGCATGAAAAACTCATTTTTCTGAATTAAGGGGGGGGGGGTGGACTAACCCCGTTTTTCCCCCTTTATTCTTAACCAATGAACCCCCAAAACTAATCATGGATGTTCCTTAACATAATAAACCGGTATACCAAATTCCGAGCAAATCGAATGATTCTGCATGAAAAACCCATTTTTCTGAATTAAGGGGGGTGACTAACCCCGTTTTTCCCCCTTTATCATTAACCAATGAACTCCCAAAACTAATCAGGGAAGCGCCTTATCACAATGAACCTAGGAAAAAATTTTGAAGCAAATCGGATGTTTCTATCAAGAGTTATCGCGTTACGTACATACGTACATACATACATACATACATACAGAACGGGCGGGCACATTAGCTCTCAGGCTTTGATAGCCTGTGAGCTAAAAAGTAGTCTATTACAATAATATGTTTTTATTTTATAGCTGTAGATTAGTTTAAAGTTAAAGTTCGTAAGACCGAAATAATCGATGGAACAGTTGTGAATATTAACCCTGAAATGCGCGATTTTTTATTTTGTTTCGAAAAAATTATATATGATTCTCTGAAAGGTTTATTACACAGGAAAAATAATGAAAAAATCAGAGATACATTTTTCATATAATAGGTCAATCTTTTCTCCTGTTGCACTTCTGTAATATAAGTAAATACTACTGTCGTGTGGCTATTTTACGCTAAAATATTGCAAATTAGCAAATATTTTAAGAAGTATCTTTCCAAATAACTTATTTCATATAATTATTTATTTTATAAAACTTTAACTTTAACCCCTTAATTCTCATGATAGAATACATTCTAGAAAATACGTATTTAATTTTCTGGTGTGAATTAGGAATCAATGCAAAAACCCTTGACGGGTTAAAAGTTTCTGACGCAGCACTTTATCTTATGCTCTAAGAATTTTAAATATGGAACTTAAAAATACTGATATCAAATTTTGAGTGACGTTATGCTATTTCTTAAAAAATATATTTGTATTTATTTCATCATTTTATTTTTGTTTTATTTATAATTGCATGTGCAAAAGTTATGTTCAACATGAAAAGCTGCATAAAATTTTATTCGCTGTTGCTTTATCATTTACATCTCTCTATAAATTCAAAATATGAGTTTTAAAAGATATGATATAAAATTTAAGTGATGCCTTGATGTGACTTTAAAAGGTTTGTTTTAAAATTAAATTTTAATTATTTTTGACTTGGTTAAAATATTTTTTTACATCTACACAATACTTTTAATTTTCCGATTCACTGTTAAATATATCACTTTCATTGAATCTATACTATGCATTGAAATGTATTTATTTCAATAAATTGATTTATCTTTTGTGTCACGCTATTCAAAATTGTGAGTAAGATTTATGTAAATGGTTTCTTTGCGTCATTGTGTCCAAACTACATGAAATGTATGAAAAAGGATAGTTTGACGCAAATAATTGTGTCAAATATTTGTGTCATTGTGTCCAAACTACATGAAATGTATGAAAAAGGATAGTTTGACGCAAATAAACCATTTACATAAATCTTACTCACAATTTTGAATAGCGTGACACAAATGATAAATCAATTTATTGAAATAAATACATTTCAATGCATAGTATAGATTCAATGAAAGTGATATATTTAACAGTGAATTGGAAAATTAAAAGTATTGTGTAGATGTAAAAATTTATTTTAACCAAGTCAAAAATAATTTAAATTTAATTTTAAAACAAACCTTTTAAAGTCACATCAAGGCATCACTTAAATTTTATATCATATCTTTTAAAACTCATATTTTGAATGTATGAGAGATGTAAATGATAAAGCAACAGCGAATAAAATTTTATGCAGCTTTTCATGTTGAACATAACTTTTGCACATGCTATTATAAATAAAACAAAAATAAAATGATGAAATAAATATAAATATATTTTTTAAGAAATAGCATAACGTCACTCAAAATTTGATATCAGTATTTTTAAGTTCCATATTTAAAATTCTTAGAGCATAAGATAAAGTGCTGCGTCAGAAATTTTAACCCGTCAAGGGTTTTTGCATTGATATCATTACTATTTTGAAGTTAGTGATAAAATGATTAAAAAAATGATACTTATGGGATTTAATGCAGATTTAATTTTTACTATTTTATTACAATTTTTCTTATAGCAGTTTGTATATAAAAACAAGTGGGTAAGTATAATCGCAGATCGTACAGAGGGTTTCATTTGATATTCCTTTAAAAACACTTTATCCTTAAATTAATAAATCCAAAATGTTAATTTATAATTATTAAATTCTTACATAGATGGTGCACAAATAGTTCCAATTTTCATGGGCAGGGAACGCACTCTTTTAAACAAACCACATTCCAATTGAAGTCATCAAAGACCAAGTTGAATAAGCCAGACCCCGTTTTGTTGTTTGACAAACAGCAGTCTCATGTCCCCTCCTCCCCCCCTTTTTCAAAATTTTTCAGACCAGTACCTAAGAATGGAACCGAAATAATTTTTTCTCTTGAGAAATTACGATAAAAAAAATAGTATGCAGTACTCATAAATTTACTTTAATGCTATATAGGGTGATTATTAAGTTAATTATAACGTTTGGAATCTGTTGCATTGATGTCCGAAAGGTAGTTTTTGAGTTATGGAAGCTGGACCCATAAGGCGCCATAGAGGAGCGAAGCCCGCTAGTGTCTATCATAATTATGTATGCCATGTGGACTAATTGCGATATTTAATCAAAATAGTCCCCCCCCCCCTCTCATCCCCGGAAATATAACAAATGCAAAATGTGTCTTTATAAACCTATCGTCAAATAGGTTTTTATTTCTTTTTCCTTAAAAAAAAAAAAAACATGATTTTTATATCCGTAACGTAAATAGCGGACAGAGCCCGCTAGTTCGTATCATAATATATAATTTTAATAATTTTATATAGTCTATAATAAAAATCAGACATAAAATAGTCTAGTTCCATGAGTACTTGTAGTGTCAGTTACACGCTACGATTTTTGGATACCAGTATTTTAGAACGGGAAAATGTGACTTATTTTATCGGAGATATCTCATTAATTGAATAAGGCGAAGCAAACTTTTTGAAAAAAAGGTGGCCAACAAGCATGGCAGTTATCAGCTATGTGACTTTGTGCTAAAGTCCATTAATTTGATCTGCTTTAAAAAGATTACGGAAGATTGAATTATGGTAGAACCTGGATTAACCGACCTTCGATTAATCGAGGTTTCTGTTAACCGAGTCGATAACAAAGTCTGATTTTTTTCCCATTTGAATGAGCCTTAAAAATAACCACACTCTTTAGCTCACTGTCCGTGCTATACAGGCCCTTCTGCCCCCAAAAGCACTCAACTCCAAAGAAACATTGGACCCTGAGAAGTCAATAGCGAACAATGCTTTGTTTCCAGTGGATGTGTGAACTTTCGTAAATTTTTCAATTTGCATTTTAAAATTTAGTACTGGTAGTTGATTTTCTTTTTAAATTTGTTAAGCTGTGAAACAGAACTTTACATATATTTATTTTTATTATTTAAAAAACGTTCTATATATTTTTTTAAAAGAGATGTTAAATTCGCAAGCACGGCAAGTTTTTACACACAGTTTCTATTAACCGAGATTTCCGATTCCAATTTACTAACAGTCCCAATTAGCTCGGATAATCGAGGCTGCTCTGTATAATTAAAAAATCAATGGCGATCTTACTGTACACGGGTTTCCCTTTTACTGAGGGATTTCAAGACCGAATCAGCTGATGTTAGTTGCTGTTCCGTGCTTGATTAAATAAGATTAGTTAAACATTTGAAAATTACCAAATATAAAAGGAACTAAGTCAACAGAGTCTTTGCTTTATGGTATTTTTTAACAACGCTATAAGAAAATGATTTTAAATAAGAGATTTTAAATGTAACGTTTTAAATCTGACATAATTTTCACCAAACTTTCCTTTCTCTTTGTAACATTCAACTGAAAATATTTTTATTATTAGAAAGATAATATTATTATTTGCGCTACCTTAAAATTGGCAACTATAGTTAAAAATATCATCTCGAAATTTGAAATAAATCTCTCATATAAATATATATATATTTTTAATTTAAACTGTTTTGCAATATTATTATTTGGCCACTTTGGCCAATATGACGTAATTTCCTCCATTTACGACTTTTAACACATATCAATGAATTTATTATTTAAAAATGTTCTTTTTCTTTTAATATTCACGTGTAAATATAATTTTTATGACGTAATTTTCAATGTTTTCCTGCTTTTAATGCGTAATCATTTAATTCTAATTTGAAAATAATTGATTATTTTATAATTTTCTTTCACTTTAAGTAAGCATGTGTAAAAACAATTTTTATGACGTAATGTTTAATATTTTCCTGCTTTTAACATGTTATCATTTAATTCTAATTTAAAAGGATTTTTTTCTGTTTATAATAGTCACGTGTGAATAAATATTTAATTTAAAGGATATATTATTCTTTGCATTGTTTTAACAATTGGCAACAATTTAAAATAACCTTTTCTAAAATATGTAAAAAATATCTCTGGAAATTCTGAAAATTTTAATTTAAAATTGAAATGAACCGTCAAAAAATTAGACAAGTTAAAAATAATAAATGCACTCTGCGAACTTCGAGTTTCTATTGAATGATTAAATTGAATGAAAATGATTAAATTCCCATGTATATTTTTTTTCCTATGAGACTTTTTTAATGAGACAATTTTATCCAGATTTAACATTAAATATATCTTAAAATAATGCTTCAATTTAAAAACTGTCTACTTCAACGTTTTTGTCAAACATTTCTCTATAATACTACCCATTTTAATATTTTTGTATGCAGTAATTTTCTTAATATTTGCGAAATAGACCTCTAGTCACAAGAGATTCTTTCAAAGCGGCGAAGAGCGTTAGTTTTTTTTTCCGAATAAGAGACAAAATGTAGTACGCAATTTCGTCAAAAGACGGCGACACCAGAATTCTGATTTGCTTATTATGTAAACTGTAAATATTGCAAAGTCTCGGGGTTATCAAACTTCATTGTTATTTATAAATAAAACATTTCAACTAAATTATTTATTATAAAAGAATTATTACATCACAATAGTTTTTATGCAAGGAAAATAATAATTATAATAATAATAATATTATGGATGTCAGTGATTATATATTGATTGACCGGCATAATAATAAAAAATGATATTATAAAAAGAAGAGCAGAAATGAATTAATTTTTTACGTTTCTGATCGTGTGATTTATATTCAAATAATAATTATTAATGTATATTTTTTGTAAAGTGATTGAAATTAAATATATTTATAAAATTTATTTTAATATTTTAATTGTTGAAAAATTGTCAAGAAGTAATCATCATCAAATTGGCGTCATTATAATTGTAATTTTATTTAACTTAATAGTAATTGAAAAATTAGAAAGGAGCTGAGAATAATGGTCAACTGACAGACTTTAAAAGAAAAAAAAACACATTCACATGTGAAAACAAGTACCAGGGAGTATCGAACTGCCTATCTTAAGATCAGTAGACGATGGCCCTTAACCACTCAGCCAGTGGGAAGACAACATTTTTCTCCCCAAAAGTGGTTAAAAAGAAAGCATGTGTATGAATACAGTGTCATGCATTTTCGGTGAAATTTCCATAGAATGGCGAAGAAATATAGTCCGATTTTTCATGCGCATTATAAAACGAACAAGAGTCTTGCTGGAAACAAGTAAATTGTTATTTGGTTCATCTGAAACATATTTATTTGATTTTTAAAAAATCGCCCACGTCATTTTCGAGAGAAAAAAAAATCGAATTATCTAACGAACGAGAGTTTTCCCAGAAAAAAGAAAAGTGTTATTCACCTCAACTTAATCACATTTATATTATGTATCAATTTAAAAATAATCGTTAGAACCGTTTTCGAGATTTTCAAATTAGGAACTTCCTCGATATCATACCAACGTTTTCACTTTAAGAATGGCTATTTAGATCTCAAAATATACTGCACGTAGAAATGTAAAAATTTCAGTATACGATTAGACTGCAGATATAAGACGGTTCTAGAAAATTCAGAACAATAAGATCTGTATCTGCTGAGTTATTAAAAGGCGGCTTTTCGCGTTTTCTTTGATGTTGAGTTAGCTGTATATATGAGTTCCGCCATCTACGAATTCTATGATACGATACGCAGGGCTCGCAGCGTTCCTAAAATTTTCGCTCTTTGCTACCAATAAATTAAAATGATAATCTTTGCTCTATGAATCTATTATAGATGTTAAAGGAATTTACCACGAAGAATTCTTATTTAAAATATTGGTAGCAAAGTGCGAAAATTTTGGGAACGGTGCGAGCCCAGGATACGATACGATTTTAACGATACGATACGATACGATTTTAGGCTTAAGGCTGCGTCACTTGGAATACTACCGTCTTCCATGATAATCCTAATGAAACGAATTTATGAAACGAATATATGAAACGAATATATGAAACGACTGATTAAACAACTGATTATGTTTCACGGCGATTTCTCCTAAAATACGGAATACTTTGCGATGAAATTAACACCAAAAATCTGTATTGATTCACCGATCTCAAAACTGCTATTGGAATTTTTAAATTCGAATTAGTTTTCGAAATATTAATTTTTTTTTCAAATTTTATATACTTTTTCTCTAAAGATGGCAACTCAAATTTTAATCATAACATATATATTTTTTTTTCATATTTTAGAAAAGGTTGTATTATTTTAAACTAATCTGGCGACCAGTTTGGCATCCCTTAAATATATGCTAAGAAATGTATCATGTTACTTTTATTCATAAATTCAATTTGTATTTCATTATAATTTTATTTAAAACAAAACTTTCATTTAAAACTAAAACATTTGAAATAAATGGTTTTCACCTCTTTCTTTTTTTATTAAACGAAACGAAAAGAACAATATTAGGCATAGATGTTACATTCGCAACGCTGAACCTAATTGGCGCAAAACGGCGTTATTTTCCTGACATGGTAACCCGGCTATTGTTGCTTATTTATTAATGAATGTTTATTTGAATTTATTTTCTTTTTATCTATAAAAAATGCTGTAAATTGTTTTGTTCTACGGTTATTAATTAAACTTTTATTTGTCTATTGCTATTTCATTTAAAAAAATAACAGAAAATAATTTAAAAATATATATGTAACTGGCATTCGAAAATGAGGCTTTCGCCAAATTGTCGTAAAAAAATGCGCGCCAAACCCGGGGCGTAAATGACGATACAACAAATCATGACATTTAATTTCAACTTCAAAGCAATGTTTTAATAGTACAACTTCCTCGTCGACCAATTTCGCCGAATTATATAAATAGCCAAATCACTCGCCAAATTATACAAATTGACATAATTCTTTATTTTAAATAACGAAAGAACAAATAAATTTGGTACTTCTTAGTTATCCCGTCGACCAAATTACTGTACTTACCAAATTTCATTTGTTTTGTCAAATTACTGTCGTAAAACCCTCTGTCTTTTTTACTCATTTTCTTATCATCCGTTATAGGGCATTATTGAGCACGATTTATCTCGTATTGTCCCACTCGCTCTGAGCTGTTTTTCTTTCAGTTGTTTTAGTAATAATATGACTGGTAAAGAAGTTATCAAAATAAACATGGTAGATCTTCAACAACAAATAACAAATTTAAAACCACTCTTCTATCTAAAGGATGTTTGTCAGATTCAGAAGTATTTGATTCTTTTCCGAGTGTAGAGTTGTAACAGTAACGATCGTTGTCACACAGAGCCCAGAGTTTACAGCCAAATCTAATAGGTTTAGATTTTTGTGTCACATTTCTTAGGGTGAGCGATATGTACACACCCAATATCTTTACCATTAAAGACAGTTTCTAATTCATTACATTTTATTATATAAGAGAATACTAGTCAAAATAATAAAAAAAGGTAATTCGAAATTTAACTTTGAAAAATCGGTAGCTATAAAATCGTTAAATTGTACAAAATTTCAGAAATGAAATTTTGACACAAAATAAAATTTTCTTTTTTTTCACGTTTACTAAATTAGGCGCGATCATTAATTCTTATTCTGTTTTATTATTTTTTTTTACAGGGATAATAGTCAGTTATTTTTCAAATACTTGTTTAACAATACATTAACCCCTTAACGCTCGAATTAAATTACCGTTGAATAATTCAAATTGCTTATTGGCACCACTTTTATGAAAAAAGAAATATTAAACTTATTTAATGACAGTAAAACGATACCAAAATATACACAATTTCACTATTTTATAAAACTGGTGGGAATCAAACAATTTGAGTAAAAGATACAGCCCGAGAATATGACGGGAGCGAGAATTAAGGGGTTAATATTGCTGACAACGGAATGTTTTAAATGTATATCAATGATTGTATCATACTATTACAAAACATATATTTGAATGCATAATACTCTGTAGAATGCAAAAATCACCATGTGAAATATGCTTTGTCGTCTATGCACCAAACACACAAGATTCGTGAACTCGAAACTGAACTTTAAAATTGTTTGCAATTATTCGATTTTGAAATTACGAGTAATTAAAGAAACCAACAGTGAAATTATGTTGGAGATGCGCATATTTTTAGAAGTGAAATTGGAAAATGAAATAAAAGTTTTTTTTCTTTATAATTTTATTTAATTTAGCAATATAATTCAAATTTATTTATAAATAATAGTTATTATTTTTTAATTTCAGAAATCATACTCAATTCTTAATATCGTTGATTTTTTATATTCATGATTAGCAGTACAATAAGATTTCAAAATGTTTTATATGAATGCTAATACTTTTAACAGTGATGGAACAGTGTAACAGAAGAGAATCAATTGACACTGAACATTTTTATTAGTATTCTTCATCTAACTTTAGTACAGAATTTTTGAGATTTCTGAAGAAGAAGATACTATCAAAATTTAGTGGTGACAATCGCTCAACTGCTGCTCCACTGTTCCATCACTGTTTAAATCATACAATTCCATGGTAAATATTTCACAACTTAAAATTCTTTTCAACGCAAAATATGGCGTGTAAAAAACGCTTTATCACCTGTGCTGCAAAAACAAATATATTAAACACACAAAGTGATATAAGTAAGCGTACAAACTTAATACTGAAATCGGGCGTAAACTAACACAGCTGAGCCATCTTGTGGACGGGGTAATAATCCACATACGCGAGCTTTTAGTGTGACGTCATACATGACAGGATATCTACCTTCTGCGCATATTTTCGAAATTTTTAGTCACTCATGGAACTGCATTTTTTTAAACCACATTTATTGCAAAGTAATGGCGTGGCGAGAGGGGAGTCCAGATGCACTTGACACCACGAATTTACAAATTTTAGTGGTGTAAATAAGAAAACAGTTAGACATGTTCCTGTAGTTTTACCCCGTCCGCTACGTGGCGTGCGACCTTGATTGATGTGACCACGCCTTTTAAAACCCTCTGACAGTCTTTCAAAAGGGCAAAATTGTAATGCTGTTTTCTCTTCATTTTGTTTTAAATGTTAAAATAATATGATTCTTTCAACATTATATAAAAAATCTTAGTTAAAAATATGAATGTAATCCTTGAGAGTATTCATCATCGTTCAATGTATTAAAAATCCATTAAATCAGCAGAATTATATTATTTTAAATATTGCTGATATTACCGTGAATCCTGGAGCTTAGTGAACGTAATAACACGGGCTTGTAAGTGAGAGGGTTAATCTTGCGGTTACCTCGCCCATTTAATATAGGACGCTTACTACAGTGCTCAGCAAAAGTTTAGACAATGATCAATTATGCTTCTGTAGTGAGAAGTATGTAACGAATTGTTGGAACTCAACTGTCATATATTAGTAGGGACTTATCTTTCATACACAAACAATAAATTTTAATTTATACACATTACATAATATATAATGACAAAAAAACAAATTTAACATTGTAGCAAAAGTATAGACAATTTGCTTGTTAACAGAAAAGTATCCATAAATTAAAATCGAACTGCACCTACATTGACTGCTATTAATGCAACAATGTGAGTTCCCATCGAAAAAATTAAATCCTGCATCAGTTGGGGTTCCATTTCGTACCAAACAGGTTCAACAGCAGATCGAAGTTCATTATTGAGGAGTATTGTCAAAAAAATTCATAAACCGTATGAGATATGATGCTACAAAAGTTTTCGATTGGGTTCAGATCAGGGCTACACGCGGGCCAGTCGAGAACAGTAATATTTTGAGAGTTAAACTAATTTTTTGATTTGTATGCAACATGAATAGACGCATTATCTTGCTCAAATATATACTTTGGAAGATTTAAAAGTTCACCAAATGGCTTTCCAATGTATGTATGCAGTCTTACGTAGCTTGGCGACCATTGAGAAACTCCAGGGATACTTGAGAATTAAAACAAAGTGAGGCCCAAATCATTAACTCTTTCGAGGGCGCTGTCCTTAAAAAGCACACCTAAATTTAATTCCAAAACTGACAGACGGCACCAAGAAGAATTAATTAAAATTTTCCTTTTATAATGTACGAGAAAATAAGCAAGTTCGTACTTTCTAATAAATCTGTTTATCAATTCTGATTTCAGTCCATTATTTCATCAGTTTTATAAATAGAATTACTCCGCGACGGAAATGGGTCAATTTGTTGCGAGACTTCAAGGCTGGTTGTTCTATCATTTTCATGTAAACTAATGTACATCTTTCAATAATTCATCTACGAAAGTATTCGTTGGCACAGAAAATTCTGACTCACTTTTAATGCGATTAGCAGCCACCATTTGTCTAGATGACAGTTTATGGTTCCTTCTATAATCTCGTTTTCTGGCCACACGAGGCCTTCCAGATTTATGTTTTGTTTTGAAAGAGTCACCCTTAGACAGTACTTAATAGACAGACTTCTTAAGACCATTCAAAGTAGCTGAAATTTCTGCAAAAGTCTTCCCTTTCGATTTCAGCTTCCATGCTTTAATTACTTCATCTGACTGAAAATTTCTTGCTCGCGGCATCTTCAATAACCGATATTATCGCGAGGTGCACTTAAATACTTCATGCATGTGACGTCATAAGTTTGAAATTTGCGTTTTCCCGTGAAGAGTTGCCAAAAAATCACAAAAGTGTTTAAACTTTTGCAATATGCAAACTTCACTTTTTTCAGTTAAATTAAGTAATATCCTGCATTAACCCTAGAACTACCGGAAATTTTACTCAAGTTTTATAAAAACATTCTACACCAGAATTTTTACTTAAAACTATTTAATTTGTTTATTTAACTTATTATTGTCTGATTTATACATTTAGTTTGTTTTGAAGAAATTTCTGGTTTGAATAGATATTTGGAATATACATGTCGGGTCCATTGGACCCTTCTGGTAGACAGAGGGTTAAAACCGTTATTTTTGTTCCAAAACTTTTAAAATATATTAAAAAATAAATACAGCCATTTGTGTGACCCAAGTGTTCGTACTTTTCATTTAAAGGTTAAAAATCACCAGCGTCATAACTTTTTTGAACACTGTATATCGCTTTGCTAAACGTATTATTTTCAATACAGCTTTTTTTAATGAAAGCAGCTGTTATCTTGATTATGTGTAAATTTAAGACAGAAGCAGCCACCAGTGCTTTGTATTAATTGGTAATTAAATCATCAATATATTTTTTCTGGTGACAGTCTCTTTTTTTTTATAAGAATGCATCAAACGTAAATCAATTAACATGTGTAAATGGAACTATTCTTTGCCGGTAATATTCCATAAACAGGAAATTTCCATAGTCACGATGAAACGTATCCTTTTCAGTATAAGTAGTTATTAATAAAGAGGAGGTTACATATAGTGTAGCGTCTACCAGTTGCGTGCGAAGCATCTCAGGAGGTTTTCAAAAGTGCCGTCTGATTTTTTACACCATATCAACAGCTTCTCATTACAGCTGAAGCAAACTTCCGCCAGTAAATTTTGAATAGAGAATTTCGTCTTATTTTAGCGGCTTATTCATGTAACATTTCTCTCACATATAGAGTAAATATCTTTAACCGTTTTTACTGGTAAGTTTTCGCCCAGATATAGTAATCTCTTTCACTAATATTCACATAAGTTGTCAAGGTTGTCACAATATGGATAAAATACAGTCCCTGATTACCGCCGAAGTAAACTTCCACAAGTAAAATTAAATATCAGTTTTGGCGGTTATTATGCGTGAAATTACACATTAAAAAGGCGTTTTAATAAGCAGAAAATTTCTATTCTAATTAACTGGTGCAAGTTTGTCCGGTGGGAATAAGCCACTGCTAAACCGGTTACAATTGAATCTTCACTATTTTGAGGATATGTCAATTCCTCTTTATTTATAGTTCCATACTATAACACCGCACCCTGAATACTAAGCCTGAGCGAGGACACAAAATGGCTGCCGTCGTAGATGGATTTTTTTTAAGCATTTCTACGGTCCCCTGATTTTAAACACCGGTATTTTCCCAAAGTTTTCTTTCACTAATTTAATCTCAGAAAAATAAAGAGGAAAAAAACTTTTAAAAATTATTGGTCTTAGAACTCAAGGGATTGTCAGGGTTCGCACAGTTTTACCACTAAATTTTTACAGTATTTTCAAAGTATTTCGCTGCAGAAAAATATTGTAAAATCTGTGAATAAAGGAGGTGATTGCGAATTCTATGTTTTAAAAATTAAATGTAAATTTTCCTATCATTAATAGTGGTGTCAGAGTCCTTGGAAATTCCAAGGAGTGTGCGAACCTTGGATTGTACAAACGCAAAAAAAAATTTCCACCAACGAAAGATTCCATTTTTGTGTCAGCGTTACTCAAACCCTATATTGTTTATATACAACCTGTCTGAAGCTGGCGTTATTAGGTGTTTTGAAATTCTGTCTAATCATGGTTTACAATACTACAGTATTACTCAATCCTGTCTGATTTATCTACAAACTGGAAAATTTCAACTTCCAGAAATAGGTTTTTTAACCCATTAATGGTCGCATTAAATTACGGTTTAAAAATTCAAATTACTTATGGGCACCACTTTTTTCAAAAAAAATATTTACATTATTTAATGACAAGTAAAAAAGATACCCTAATAAAACCAATTACACTATTTTATAAAACTGGTGGTAATCAAACAATCTGAATAAAAGACGATGCCCGTGAATATAACGGGCGCGAGAATTAAGGGGTTAAATATGAGAAACCCCATATTGAATAAATAAAGACATTTTTTTAAATAAAGAGAAAAATAACCCAGTTATTTACTAGAATGTGATTAAAACTATTAAGAATAATATAAATATTTACCACATGTATCATCTATTTTCGGGTGAGAAAAAAAAACAA
Organism: Maratus speciosus; assembly: GCA_963932465.1. Lineage (NCBI taxonomy): Eukaryota > Metazoa > Arthropoda > Arachnida > Araneae > Salticidae > Maratus > Maratus speciosus. The sequence goes on from OZ010794.1 coordinate 134,590,284, forward strand.
AAAAAAAAACAAGTGGGTAAGTGTGATCACAGATCGCACAGAGGGTTTCGTTTAATATGCCTTTCAAAACACTTTATCCTTTTGAAAAATCTGTTAGTTCCACATTTCGCAACGAGGGGCGTACTCTATTCTAAACAAACCTCAATCCGAACGAAACCCCGTTTTACATACTATCCGTAGATATATTAGACGAGGAGACTGGGCCCATACCACCCGATATAAGCAAGCACCCCTGGTGGTAAAAAATGGAACTAAAATATGTAAGGCTATGGTGCATAATATGAAAGAATGGTCAAAGGGGTGTCGGCAAAAGTTGGAAAAGTGCTTCCCCGGTGAAAAGAGCGGAGGTTAGAAAAATTGCTTAAAATACACAAGTTAGAGCCCGGAGGAGTAAATAACATAAGACTTTTTGAAAATTTTATGATTTGACGAGGGGACTGGGCCCATAGCACCCGATATAAGCAAGCACCCCTGGTGGTAAAAAATGGAACTAAAATATGTAAGGCTATGGTGCATAATATGAAAGAATGGTCAAAGGGGTGTCGGCAAAAGTTGGAAAAGTGCTTCCCCGGTGAAAAGGGCGGAGGTTAGAAAAATTGCTTAAAATACACAAGTTAGAGCCCGGAGGAGTAAATAACATAAGACTTTTTGAAAATTTTATGATTTGTCGCGTGGTCTGAGGTATTCAGCTATACGTATGCAAAAATTCTTGTCTCCAACCTAATTAGAGGCTCACATAGAAAGAATTGTTTAAAATGCCCATGTGGGAGCCCAAAGGGTTAAATGTACGACTTTTTCAAAATTTTATGATTTGTTGTTTGATCTGAGGTGTCCAGCTATAAGTTCGCAAAATTTCATTCCTTCACCTAATTAGGGGCTCACTTAGAAAGGATTGTTTAAAATACACATGTGAGACCCCAAAGGGTTAAATTTACAACTTTTTCAAAATTTTATGATTTGTCGTATGATATGTGGTGTTCAGCTATATGTATGCAAAATTTCACGCCTCCAACCTAATTAGGGCTCACTTAGAAAGAATTGTTTAAAATGCACATGTGCGAGCCCAAAGGGTTAAATGTACGACTTTTTCAAAATTATATGATTTCTCGTTTGATGTGAGGTGTTCAGCTATAAGTATGTAAAATTTCATGCCTCCAACCTAATTAGAGGCTCACTTAGAAATGTTTGTTTAAAATACACATGTGAGACCCCAAAGGGTTAAATTTACAACTTTTACAAAATTTTATGATTTGTCGTTTGTTGTGAGGTGTTCAGCTATAAGTATGCAAAATTTCAAGCCTCCAACCTAATTAGAGGCTCACATCGAAAGAATTGATTAAAATAGACATATGGGAGCCCAAAGGTTTAATGTATGACTTTTTCAAAATTTTATGATTTGTCGTATGATGTGTGGTATTCAGCTATAAGTATGCAAATTTTCAAATCTCCAACATGTATGGTTTCTGAGAACGCGCTCTGTGACGGACAGACAGACAGACAGACAGAGGAGCGAGACGAATAGGGTTTCGTCAGATGAGCGAAACCCTAAAAAAAAAAAAAAAAAAAAAAAAAAAAAAAAGACATCTTTGAATGCACAATTTAAAGTCATCAAAGCGTTATGTTTACTTTAATAATGGGCCAATATATATATATATATATATACTAGCATAAACTTATAAGTTTTGGAATTAGTATTATGTTAATTTAGTAGAAATCGAAATTATTTTGAGCTTTTGATTACAAAATGTTTTCAGCTAGAGTGAGTTTTATTAATAATGATAAATTAATGAGGAATAATTGTAATATCTTAGATAAATGGTTATTTATAGATATACTCGCTGAGCCGACCAGCGTTACCAGGGCTCTTGATAATCACATTATATTTACCAAAAATAAGTGTTGAAAGATTTTATGTATTTTTTTTTTAATCGAACCTAATGTTAAGGGCCCCACTACCCTCGCCAGCTCAAACCTCGAAGCTGTGTGGTTTTATATTTTTTATAAAATAGACTTGCTAAGATATTCGCTTAAAATATCACACTACTTCGAGATTAGTTTGATTTAAAACAGAAACAGGGGTAGACCGTTCGGGTGTACGCATTCGGAGGCAATTGTACCCCAAATGCTAGTTTCGCTTGGTTACTTTCTCGTACAGAAAATAATTAGTGAAGTGTTCGGAAACTCCGTTTACGCAGCTGGCTAAGCCTATTCTGTATTTTCTGTAGCAGGGCGTCCAGAGACGACTATTTTTTTATTCCATTTCGAACAACTTTTACAAAACAAAAATATTTTACATAAGATTTGAGATCATTTCAAAAAGAAATATACTACAAAATGTATATATATATATATATTTATTAGTGGTGCGAACAGAATATAAAAATAGTCGCCTGTAGCAGCCCTGTATGTAAAAAAGTGATGTAAGAAAGTGAAGTGTAAGATTTTACTAGACGATTTGTATTCATATCTTCAATTTACGAAATTTTATCTGGGAGCACGGCAGTGCGTCCGCCAAGTTCGCACAAGACGTAAGCTACCTTTTCCTGAACCATTTCGGCATACTTTTCAACCTCTCATAACGTCGTTTTAGGGAGAGATATAGAATTTTTTCTTTTATACACATGTTCGTATGGTCAAACTGAACTAAGGTTCCACGATTTCATGTTTCTATATTTAGTAGTTTTCGAAATATTAAATTCCGAAAAAGCGCTTCTTTGTCACTGACTCACTTCGCATCATCAAATAACTAAGGTACTTCTAAAAGTCGTAGAATCATGAAATTTCACAAGTAAGTCGGGTTTGTAGCACAATTAACCAGAAAAATCTGAAATACAGAATTTCCGCCTCTAAACCCTTCAAACAGGGGGTGTTCATTTGGCCGCAAACAGTTCTTTAACACATTCAATTGTGCCAGTGTTGGTCGCCAAAACTCGATTACAGAGTTTTGAAGGGAGTCACGTGATTTCAAGCAGAATAACATTTTATATATATGCTTTTCCAAAGATGTTTGTTAAATAGAAAAAATGAATATACCTAAAAATTTTAATCAGTATAGGTTATGATATATTTACGATATTAAAACAACAAAACATTTAACAAAATATAACCGAAATTTGGTACGTTTCCGATATAGTAGCCTTGGCGAAATACAGAAAATAGCCTTGACGAGAAAAGAAATTTGATAATAACATATTTTATGGCAACCTATTTACTGTGTCATATACACAAGCAATTTTTTTCAATATGTATACAATCTATATTATAAAGGACAAACATATCTGTGCGTAACGCATACGTCATTCTGCGAATGGCAACACTTTGAAATTTAAAATGAAATTTCAGTTTTGCAATTTTTGCTACGGCAAATTTTTAAACTTCTAAACATTGCACAGTTTAAATTTTTACACTGTCGTATAGGGAAAAAAATTTATTTTTAAATGCAATTTGTTTGATAACTCTATCTCAATTTATTTTTGAGATATTAATTTTTTTATAGTTTTAGTACCAATTTTTTAATTGTGGCAACTGAAGTTCTCCATTTCTATGAAAAGTAAAGGGAAATTAGTCATTATATTTATTTATTTTTATTGATTATATCCTTATTGATGCCATTTTCATATTACAAATAAAATAAACTTTTTTCTAATTTTTGAACAGAAAATGACGTCAGCTATTTAAAAAAAACACGCATTCTTCTTCATAAATCAAAAGATTGAAGAAGATATTTCAATATTTTTACATTACACTGATACTGAGTTTGAGACGCTAAGCAAAATGATTGAGTGAGTAAAATGATGACATATTTAAAACAAAACGATCCTTTTCTTTGATAAAGCTAAATATTTGACCAATTCTAAATGGCCAATACTATGGCAACTAAAGGCAAATTTCTGAATGGTAAGTTTTTGCGGGTACTGAGATTAGAACTTAAGTTTGTGCGAATGTTCACATGAAAAGTTGTATCGGACAAACGTGACTTTAAGTTTGGAAATACATTCATTAATAATGTATTGTACGTTAAAATACTTTTAAATTGTGATTTGAGTGGTGCGTATGTAAATTTTGAGAATGTGAAAATAACGCACAGTTTAAATTTTATGGGGGGCAATTTTATGATGTGACAAAGCGAAATCCTTTTTACTGATTTTTCATTCCGTAAAAACAATCATAAGAGCCTCAATCGATAACTTCAACATAATTACTGATCTTGATTACGTATTCTAATACAGTTTAATTTTTCAATAATTTAAGCAGTTGAAGTTTGTGGAAATATTATTTTGGTAATTTTAGGTTTAAAACATTATTTGTTTTAAGAGTTAGACAACCAATGCAAGATGAATTTTTTATTGTACCCTAAATTCCGGCGTATAATCCGCGGATCAAACAATCATTTTTCGACCCAGAAAAATTTTAAAGTAAAATGTAACTTTTTAGATAGCGGTAAATATTTGGCTTCAGTTACTAAATAAAATTTCTGGGCCCAAACAGAATTGTTCGATCCGCGGATTATACACCGGAAATTATGGTAATTATTTTTGTACGTTTATTATAAATTCGATCTAACAGTTCTATTCTAAACATTTTAATTCGTCGAATTTCGACGGGTCCCAACTCGTTTATTTAATGTAAGGAACCCGTTTATTTATTTTTATATACCAACATAAACAATTTGTATATAAAAAATAATATTTTATACATGTATAAATAAAATGTTTATATGTATATAAATGAATGGTACTTCTTAGTTATCCCGTCGACCAAATTGCTGTCGCCAAATTGTAAGATTAAATGCCAATAATGGTTTGCCATTAATTAATTAATTGTAAGATTAAATGCCAATAAAGGCCAATAAAAACATTAATTCGACGTTTTATTCGTATTTTTATTAACGTTTTACTAATTTATTTGTTCTTTCGTTATTTAAAATACAAATTATGTCAATGTGTATAATTTGGCGAGTGGTTTGGCGATTTATATAATTTGGCGAAATTGGTCGACGGGATAACTAAGAAGTACCAAATACATATATAAATAACATAAAAGTTCATCAGGTTTGTTTTCATAGTTGTTTATATCATTTGGCAGCATATCTCAGTTTCTGAAGTCCGAATTGCGCCAAGATTAAAAAAAAATACCAAGGTCCCTATAGTGGAAAAATATCCTAATTCCATATGAAAGTTTAAAAATCTCCTTTTAATTAAATGAAATGTGTAACTAATAAACTGTCTTTAACGATGTGCGAAAGATACGGCGTCCGAAGTCCGCTGCTAATGTTATTATATTGTATTATTAGCCTACTTACTGTTAATTTATTGTTAATTTTAAATCTGGAAAAGAAATAATATAGTTATAGATAAGATGTGTTACAGAAAATTAGCCTGAGTTATAAAGGTGTTACATGATTTCAAGCTGAATGAATTTTTATACGCTTTTACAAAAATCTTAATAAGGCAAATCTTTCAGTTTATCTGTCCATCTTTCTATCTTTTATTTCCTTAAAACAAATTTTATTAAAGACCGGGAGGCGTCTGCACAGATCATCATCTCATCGAGTTGACGGCTGAAATTTTAGGATTAGTTAAATATCGATTAGCGTATTGAAATGTAACTGGTCTGCCAAGTCATATCTTTGTGGAAACCACCTACAGACCCGATTTTATGGGTTAATTGAGGGATTTTCCATTGTGTTTTCTTGCACCCATTCCTCCATGTTTCCAAACTTTTGGATGCAGGAAAATACAATAGTAAACCTATCAGTTAACCACTAAAATTAGGTCTTCAGGTGGTTTCTACCAAGATATGACTTAACAGACTAGTTGCATTTAGATATGCTAATCTAGTTTTAACTAATCCTAAAATTTCAGCTGTAAACTCGATGAGGTGATGGTGTGTGCAGACGCCTCCCGGTCTATTATAAATGTCGGAATTGTAATCTCAGTAGCACTCTGGTCAATCTGGCAATTATTCCTACTATTTATGGAACACTATTCCTTTAAGTGCGTTTTAGTGATGTTAATGAACTTATGCATATGAATCATACATATTATACATATGCATATAATACGTAAAACATTTGCATCATACATATTATAGGTATGTGTATAATACATAATACATATGCATCATTATGACGTCAGAATAAACAAAACATTTTTTGTCTCCAAATTTTAAAATTGACATGATATATTACCAAATTTGGCGAAACTTTGCTAAATGTCGCCAAGCTTGGCGAATATTTGACGCTAGTGGCTATTTTTCAATGAGTTAATTATTAATGCTAGCCATCTATTTTTATTTTTCCGCATATCATCTGAATAGTTGAATGATATAACGTACTAATATTTTCAAAGTGCTAATAGTTTCGTCACTGCCCAAAACCTCTGCTATTGTTATTATATTGTACTGTTATTATACTTACTGTGACTATGTAGTTAATCTTTACACCGCTAAAACTTCTGTATTAGTATATAAAAAGAATTTAGGGAAACTATTAAAGCATTGAAACTGCCAGTTCTCCTTATGATCAGGGCCGAAACTAAGGGGAGGGGCCAGAGGGGGCATGTGCCCCGGGCACCAGAACGAAGGGGCGCCAAATGAAGGATTATACCTTTGGAATGGATCATTTTCTTCTGATGGACTGATGGCTTCCATTATTATGAAACAGCCATTATAAATGAAGTGTTAGGTGAAGATGAAAGAGCAGCCGTAAAAAGTTATAACTCTGATTTTCTGGTCCGAATGGGAAAAAAAACAGCCATAATTTTGTTTGCAAAAAAAAAAAAAAAAAAAAAATATGGCCATTTTTTTTTCCCATTCGGGCCAGAAAATCAGAGTTCTAACTTTTTACGACTGCTGTTTCATCTTCACCTAACACTTCATTTATAATTGCTGTTTCATAATAATGGAAGCCATCAGTCCATCAGAAGAAAATAACTCGGTGAAAGCGGAAAATCGGGTAGGCGGGACTCGGACAATCGGGACTCTACTGAATATGTCATTTTAAAAATGATCTTTAGAATATTTCTGTTGATGTTCAGAGGGACCTCCCCCTTGCATCCACCACTGTAGATTACGTAGTTCAGTATTACATATTTTAAATTTTAAAATAAGTCGTCTATTATAAAATTAGTAAAATTCTCTTTGTAAATATACTTTGTGGAAGAGGGGGGGGCGCCAAAATCCATGTTTGCCCCGGGTGCAAAAAAGGCTAGTTTCGGCCCTGCTTATGATTATTATAATTCTATAATATGTAACCTGTTAATCGATATGTGCGTTAGAATGAATCTTGTATAATTCGGTTCCTTGCATTTTAGTTTTCAGGTTTCGAGTAAAATTAGCTAAAATCTTAAAACCATATCACATTGACTAATTCTTCAACACGATCAGATGAGAAGAATGATAGATTTTCAAATTGATCATGGCAGTGACCCGGTAGACCTTCTATTCTTCCGTAATCGAGTCTATTGAAAAGGTTAACGTGAAACAAAAAGATATTAGCATCAATATGGTTTAATGGAAATGCAGATATTGTCAAAGGATTTCATAAGAACCATTTCACTTGTACCCAGTCATATCAATTAAAATACAACAATTGGCACTGAGCCCAATTAAAAAAGATTACTTAATAGGATTAAAAATTTCCGCATTAGAGAACGAACCGTAACTGCTAAGGAAACATGCATAAGTGAGTTAAGAGATATTTGTCACGAAAGATGAAATACATAACAACACAAAATATATGATGTGCTTCCATGATCGTAAAGAGTTCTTGATTTCTCTATCAAAAGCTTCCGACTTGGCAAAAGAATAGGCAAGTAAATTAAATTATGAATAACAGTAACATGATGCAACGTTTAACATGGAATTAATACGGTAAATACTGCTTGCTAGAGGCGGCTAATACTTTAATATAAAAAGAAATAAAGTATAAACTTGTAAAGCTCAATAAAATAAATTTAGGTATTTTTATGTTAGCCGGGCGCAAGTGACAAATCGCCAAATACTGTTCCCAACTCCATTGTTCATATTGCATTCACTTCATTTAAAGGTATAAACTTTTCAGTCATCTCATTTAAAATAGATGCATTTCCCTCATTTTATTTAATAGAATATTTAACATAGAAATAATTAAATAAATAAATAAGAAATAATAACATAAACCAAAATATTTTATTTGAAAATCAAAGCATTGTTCCTAATTTACACATTTGAAAAATGAAAACTGCTATTGGCGAAAAAACAAAAGGCTAATGAGGAGATTTGCTCCCGGCTAACATAAAAGTACCGAAATTTAAGTTTTTTCATATTAATATAGTTTAGAATAACAAACTTGAAAAAACATACAAAAAGTAGTGATATCCCAACAAAAAGTTTTCGGTAAAAAAAAAGCGCTAAGTTCTCCTTAATGTTTCGGCCAGAAAAAGTAGTGATATCTGAAGTTCGCACAAGTTAAAAGCCAAACATCCCAAATCTTTCATTGAAAATGGCTTTCTGCGACTTGGCCGTTAATGCCTTCGAGAGAGTTTTTCAAATTTTAAAATATGTGCAAATGAGCTACATGTCAACTACATTTTTTGATTATTTTAGGCATTTTGTGGCACAGAGTACAGAAATAAAATACACATTTGAAAAAAAGCATTTAAACAACTTCAGTCTATTTAAATGCTTAGAAGTTAAAAATAACAAAATACTTGTATTCAGGAGATAATATCCCTAATTGCTAAAACATAATTAGTATAAGCTTTTAACAGTTTATAAATCGAATACCTCTTAATGTATGCAAACAAACTGTAATAAATGTTCAAACGAAAAAAATCTCTTTCGTCAATACACAAGATTTCAATATTATACAATAAAATATAATGTAACATATTGTGAGATTTGAAGTAAGTAAATTTTGTTTTATTTCTTGGGTTTTACGTTAATGACTTTAGCTTTAGACCGTACAAAATGGCAATTAAACCACAAGTGGACTAAATGATCTGTAATCAAAACTAATGTTTGTTGAAACTGAATGGTAGTTATCGGAAATATTTTACTTATAATGTCTTTTTGTGAATTTGCCTCTTTGCATTCTAATATTACTTTTAATATTTAAATAATTCATAAATGCGTAATTTCCAATCATTAATTTTGAAATGCTGTAGAAGGCATTAACGGCCAAGTCACAGGAAGCCATTTTCAATGAAAGATTTGGGATGTTTAGCTTTTAACTTGTGCGAACTTCAGATATCACTACTTTTTCTGGCCGAAACATTAAGGAGAACTTGGCGCTTTTTTTTTTACCGAAAACTTTTTGTTGGGATTTACAATTTTCTCGTAACAATATTTTAGTGTCAAGAACAATTTTATGAACACAAAGTAACGTCTTAAAATTAATTCTCAAATACCTTATCTCAGTTTATGCCACGCGCTTATTTCCTTTTCTTAGTGATATCGTTGAAATGTTCTGGGTAAAAGTTTACGAGTTTTATTAAAACTTTTACCATGAGTAAAATTGTGCGTTAAATTTTTACTTGTAAAAATTTTTCTATTATCTACTTTTTTCAGGTGTAGAGAACAATAAAGCGAAAGTTTTATCTAACTTAATAATGAAAAAAAAATCTTCATGATTTTCGTTTTTTAATCATGAGCAGAATGTCTTTGTTTCAATTCTATTTCATATACTCGCGTCTTCAAATAATAAAAAAAGTATATTTCTAAAATTAAAAGAAAAATGTCTTTAAAAAAACGTAGTATCCAACTGTATTAATTGAATATTTCATTTTATGTTTTGATGAAAAAACGTTATTGTTTTTGAAATAACAGGCACATTTTACGAGCATAGCAACTCGTAAACGATGTATTTTGAAAGCTGATACATGCATCTCAACTAAATTATATACATTCATAACACAGTTCTGAATAAAAATAATTTTATTAATTTAATCAAAAATAATTATGAAATTCCTACTTTATATTGTTAATGCATATATTTTAAACATGTAAATAACCTACCTTGCATCGTCGTGTGAATTCATTTTAATGCATTAGAATCGTATGATATGCAAAAATGTAGCGCGTTATTAAAGAAACGTTTTTTTTTTTTTTTTTTTTTTTTTTTTTTTTTTGCTCTTTTTGTTGAACTCAGATTCTCCTTGCCGTTCGCTTCACTTTTGAAATGATGCAGGCAATTAGTGTAACACCATGAAAAACTCTTTATTTTATTTTTATATTTATTATTTGCCCATTTTTAAGTATTTATGTTAACATAAAGTACCATCTTAAAACGAATTTTTAAATGCCCAAGTGGATTTTATGTCACATGCTTACTTTTTAAGTGAGTTCGTAATTATATAAATACGTAGCACACATAGTCGTCGCCTGGTTCGTCCGTTTGTTCTCATACAACAAACTCATCTCAACAACGCAAAAAGTAGCCAACCGAATGGTTTTAAATTTAATATATATAATCGTTGCAGTATTTTGTCGAGTCACATCAAATTTTATGAAAATCAAATCAAAACTTAGGAAAAAAAGATATGAATAAAATTTTATTCACTCTATTAAATCCTGTCATAGATAATTAATTCAATGATATTCCATGATAAATAATGATTCTATGTTGCGATGGTAATGACGTCCTATTTGAGGTGGAGTCGTATTATTTCCATATTACTCAATTTAATATATAGAATCGTAATAAATTTTGTATTAATGCATTTTTGCATAAGAGTGCAACAGCTATTGCACCAATATCTGAATATCTATAAAACTAGTTATAACACATTATTTGCCACGTTTGACGTACAATATCCGACTAGTTTTATGAGTGTTATCGCTTTAATGTTCAGTCCAAAAGTTTACATGTTTTATTAAAGCTTTAAACTTTCGTACGATTCTACTTAAATTTCGTCATATAAGATCTCATCCATTATCTCCAATTTTCAGACACCCGGAAGAATAAAACGAAAGTTTTAGCTTTCATAATAATGCAGAAAATTCTTGGGTTCCTTGTTTTTAATTATAAAACAGACTTCGTTTCATTTTACTTCTTTTTTATAAACTATAAACTACAAAATAAAATGAAATATAATACTAAATTATTCATTGGCAAATTATATTATATTCCAGAGATGTTTAAATAAATAAATACTTTGTATTTTTTTTTAATTATCTGAATGTTTAGAACTTTCTACTTAATTTATTATTGTACTAATTTGCGTCCAAGTTTCTTTACGTAAATATTGTAATTTTTCCAACTAAGTGAAAACCTTCCAGTATAGCATTCGATCCTATTCTCTTGGCTTAAAAAGATAACGCTGTACCAACTAAGCTTGCCTGGAAAACTTCGGCAGACACAATTCACTGAGACAACATTTTGGCATTGACATCTGGTTTATTATCATAAAAAAAAAACTGAACAGAAACCGCAGGTAAAGAAACTTCAATAATCAATGGATATGACATTGCACATCATTATATTAATACTGCCATTCTGATTAGTGAATAAATCATACGAGTTCTAATTTTTTTAATCAATCGAGTAAAAATTTTTCAGGCCAGGGGTCGAAACCAGGATCTTGGCTTAAACTTTAAGGCTTGCCTTAAACTTCGATACGTCCGGCAAGTTTATTGTGTTTTGCTGTTTAAGACTGCAGATTAGATATCATTGCCAAAATATGAATGAGTTTGTGTATACCGGATTTTTCTGGAGGTGGTAGATCGTTGTCAGTTTCAGCAAAGGTCCTGGGGTTGAATCATTTTTCGGACAACTTTTAAATCACATCCATTAAACAATTACTTTGTGCGAGTTTTAAATATATATACTAAAACTTAAAAATTCACGAGTTTTGTAAAATCTTGTAACTTTAGAAAGTGTCTGTATGAAGCTTCTATTATCTCCATTTCTTCAAGTCGTAGACAACAAAAAAATGGAAGTTTTATCCTTTTAAAGAATGAATAAACTTACATCTCTGGGCTACATTTTTGTAATCACAAAACGAAAACCTTTTTCTTTTTTTGTTATCATTTCTTATATTTTCAGTACAAGAGGAACTAACTGTATTTTTAAGATAAAGGATATATTTTTTAAACAATGAGGTATTCAATACAATCACAGAATCTAATAACAATTTTAAAGAATATTTTAAGAAATAATTTTAACCTCTTTAAAGTATAACGCACAGATCATCATTCTACTGTTTTATTGTTGTTAACACATACATCTGACTTGTGTGCTTGACATCTAGGTCCGCTTATAAGTCATCGTCAATATACAGGGACGAGATAGCACAATGAAATTTACAACACAGAGAAATTACATCCGGGAGCTCCACAAAGAGTGTGCAATGGAGCTAGCGAGAGTCGAACTCGCAGACTGTACATATTGAAAATTTCAAAGGACAATTGTGTTAGTTTATTTTCAGTTTGATATATGATTTTTTGTAGACAGTCTAAATTAAACTGTTATAACATACCATTGAAACTGGGACATTATTTTATGGACACCCACTGTATAAAAAATAAATTATAAAACATGCATATAGAAGGAACAGTTGAAGATCACTTACAGCTCATTCTGCCAGGTAGTTCTTGAGTTATACTTACACAAATACCCGCATTGACAACCCTCTTCGCATCGATTACAAATTAATTTAACACTTTAGTGCGCATCTTTGTACATATGCAAACGACAGTGTTTTGAATAATATATTTTTTTATTCGTATATACCAAACTCACACCAGAAAATTATAATAGCAATATTTACTTTAATTAATAACAGACATTCTCTAATTAAATATAGAGTTGGTTGGTACATCTTGAAGAGAGCAGACGTGTTTTCTCTGTGCTGTTCGTTTTATTCTCAAGAGATCGTAGACGCAGTCCAATGTTAAAGAACTTGCGGGTTCTTTTGCAAGTATTATCGAATGAGTTGTGGTGCTGATAGTGACACTTAATAGTAACTAGTTCGTACGAATAAGTGACTGTTTCCTGGACTTGATGCATCATAGTAGTAATATATAGAGGGTTCACAGACGACAATAATGGGTACTGAGGACCCATTTAAATTTTCTGACAATGCACTCCGCATCCTGAATGGAGAGGAGAAATCAGATTTAGCTGCTGCGTGGATGGAATTTCCCGGAGTAGCGGGTGAAGTACAAAGACTGATTGTACAGCAATTCCTGCAAGATTGTGATAACTTCATAATGAGACTTTTAAGTAAAGATGACTACCTGACGAATCCTCAACACAAGACTAGCGTGAGTAATCTTCTCAATAATCTTATGTTTTTGTTCAATGAGCCATTTGACCCCCTAAAATTAAGTCAACTAACAGAGTTTAAAACTTTTATCTATGATCATGACTATGATCTAATTGACATCTTAACAAAACTCAAGGCAATTGCGGTGAACTCAGATGACGGCTTCACCCCTGCTAATACACTAAAACGTAGGAGAAATGATCTCAAATCTACTATTCCCTTAAAGAACAGATATGCCAATATATCTGAAAAATACTTAGACGAAAATAATATGGATTCTTCTGAGCCCCCTCAAGGAGAGTCAGCCGGCAGCTCCACTACTGAAGTAGTCCCTAAAAAACCAAAAATTCACCCCTTCTATATTGAGTTCCAAGGCAAGTGGACGGAACTTGCAAGTGAGATTAAAAAACTCAACGACAGCAATCCCTTGATTAAACTAGACGGTGAATTACTCAAAATTCACTGTAAAACTGATGCAGATTTCCGTAAAACACAAGACTATCTTGATTCTAAAACAATTCCTTATACAACCCTGAGCCCCGAGGAACAGCGCCCCAGGAAAGTCGTCATTAGGGGAATTCCCCAATATACCGCACCCCCAGGTCATAATTGAAGCTCTAAAAGAACATAATTTCGTGGCCAATAGAGCCTCGATGATGAAAAGTAGAAAGACCGGTCGTCCAATGCCCCTCTACGTCGTCAATGTTCTCCCACGTGAAAAATTCGAAGAAATCTACCAAATTCACGAAATTTGCTACATTAAAGTAGATATTGAGCGTTTTAAAGGCACTAACATCGTGAAGCAATGCTACCGTTGCCAGAAATTTGGACATTCCAGCGAGATTTGCCGCCTGCCGCCAAAATGCGGCAAATGTTCGGAAGAGAATCTAACTCCCCAGTGCAATAAAATTGGAAAGATCATCCCCAAATGTTCAAATTGTTATGGCGAGCACGTGGCTACTTACCGTGGTTGCCCCAAAACCCCCCAGTTTCATAAAAAACAGCAGGACCCCATAACCGTCCGTAAAGAAAATCCTAAAATCATTCCGAATGCAATGGCGGAACTTTTATCTACATATAGTTATGTCCGTAAGCCAGAGGCCAAATAACCAGTAGAAAAACCTACTGAAGCCCCGGCTCCGCTCCCTTCTCCCACCCAAGACCCTAACTCCGAAAACACTACACCAAATAAGCCAAATGACACTCAAAATGCAACACCAGAACAACCCACTAGTTCTAATTATGCTAATGACTTAAAAGAAATATTCAAGACCTTCAAGGAGATGAAAGAACTCCTGAAATTTAACAAATTCATCCAATGTTTCAAAAATATTGCTAACCAAACTAAAAATATACAAGATCCAATAGAAAAAATACTCATCCTTATGAGTGCTATAGAAACTTTAGCCACGGAATTTAACACATTTAATGATGAGTAATTCCTCTTCTACCTTTTCCTCACTAATGTTTCTTTCCTGGAACTGTAACTCCTTGCAGAATAAACTTAACGAACATAAACTCTTTATTCACGAACATCCCCAAATTGATGTTATTTTCTTACAAGAGACTTTCAACCACACTTTCAACATTAACATCTCTGGATACAGGCTATTCCATACACCTCGTGCGGATGGTACGCACAGAGGAGGTACCGCTATTTACATCAAGAACCATCTTCCACACTACCAATCGCACAACCACATCTTTAATGATCTTGAGTATACCAGTATTAATCTTCAACTTCCTCATATCAATATTAAATTAGCTTCTATTTATGCTCCACCCACTGGTAACTTACCTGTTAATAGTCTTACACAGCTTTTTTCTCAACATCACCACTGCTTTTTCGTAGGCGATTACAATGCCAAAAGCAGACGCTGGAATTGAAATGGCAATTCTCGGCGGGGTACCTCCCTTCACAACTTAGTCCAAAACTTAAAATTAAACCTTCATGCACCACCCAGACCAACACACATTACCAAAGTGCCTGGTGCCCGGAACTCTATCATTGATCTTGCTCTTTCCAAAAAGCTTCCTTACCCTATCTACTCTAGAGTTATTAAAGATCTATCCTCTGATCACCTGCCTGTCTGCTTTAAAATAGATATTATTAATCCTCTTCCCCCCCCCCCTTCCATGGCTATTGACTGGAATAAATTTACTAATTACCTTAATTCTCAGGACATCACCTTCCCTGATATTAACAATACCGATGACATTGATGCGGCTGTTGAACATCTCAACTCTCATATCACTAATGCTCAAAATTTTTCTACATTTAATACCTTCAAAAATAATTTTGCCTTCGTCCCACCCCGTTATATTTACAACCTTATCAAACAGCGTAATCGGCTCCGGCGACAATTTCAAAATTCAAGAGACCCTTCCATTAAACCCCTTCTCAATAGGTTAAACAATAAAATTAAAAACAGTCTTTATAAAGAAAAACAGAAAAATTGGAACAACTTTCTCAAAACTTTATCGTACGAGGACAACTCCCTTTGAATTCTTAAACGCAAACTGAATAAACATTACAGTTCCATTCCACCCCCTCACAACTGATAATGTTACTGCTTATACTGACCAAGAAAAAGCTAACATGCTTGCTAATTCTTATGCCACCCAATTTTCTCCTAATCCTACCCTTGCAAACCAAGCTCACCTTGATCATGTTAACGAGACAGTTCGGAACTTTTTGGCTACCCCCCCTCAAGATCCCCCCCTCCCTAAAATTCAACCTATTGTTATCCACAATATTATCAAAAAACTCAAAAAGCGTAAAACCCCAGGATACGATAAAATTACTAACTCTGCTCTTAGAAACCTTCTTCCTAATTGCATAATCTATATCACTGACCTCACTAATGCTATCTTAAAACATAACTACTTCCCTAAACCTTGGAAACTTTCTATAATCTCTCCTATTCCAAAACCTGGAACTAACCTGTCAGACCCCAATAATTACAGACCTATCTCTTTGCTACCTTCTATCAGTAAAGTTGTGGAACGTGTCATTCGTACCCAGTTGCAGGATTTCATTCAAACATTCTCATGCCCGAGCAGTTTGGCTTTCGCCCAAAACACTCCACACAACACCAGCTTCTTAGGGTTGTTGAGTTTCTCAGCGAGAAACTCAATGCAAAAATTCCCGCAGCTGCCATCTTTCTTGATGTCGCAAAGGCATTTTTCAAGGTCTGGCATATGGGCCTCATTTAGAAACTAATTCAGCTCGGTTTTCATCCCAGTCTTATACATTTAATATATTCGTACCTTTGCGACCGCTCTTTTCAAGTCCGCATAAACAACATTCTTTCTATTATTATCTTTATCCTAGCGGGCATCCTCCAGGGGAGCGTGTTGGGCCCATTTTTATTTAACATTTTCTTTAACGATATCCCACGCTCCTTGCACACTCACCTCGCTCTTTATGCGGACGACACCTGTATCTATGCTTCGGCACACCACACGTATACTCTATACAGGTACCTACAGACTCATGTTGATGACTTCATGAACTGGTGTATGCTTTGGCGCATTGTCATAAATGAAACTAAAACTACTGCAGTATATTTTTCTCGCAAAATAATTTTCCCTAACAGAATCATTATTAACAACACTGTTATCCCTTGGTCAGACCAAGCTAAGTATCTTGGGGTCATTCTGGACCGCCGCTTAACTTGGAAAAAGCACATTTTCTCCATCAGAGGTAAAGTCGCTGGAGTCTTTAACTCTATAAAACCTCTCCTTAACAGTAAAACCTTGTCTGTCCACAATAAATTAATTCTCTATAACTCATGCATCCTCCCCATCATAACCTATGCCAGTCCGGTCTGGAGCTTCACTTGTAAGACCACTATGGACAACCTTAGTCGCTTGCACAATTCCAACCTGCGTACTGTCCGTAACGCATCTCGTTATCTTCGCAACTCCACGGTCCGAAGAGACCTAAAAACTACTACCTTACGTATGCGCTTAAACGACTTAGCCAAAAAATTTTACGAAAAAAATTTCGACCTCCCTAATGAAATCGTAGCGGAGCTGCCGGATTATGACGCTTTTGAACCCCATCATCGGAAACGGCCCAGGTTTTCCATAATTATGGACACTCAGTAACATCTGAGTTCTCCACGCTATATTTTGCCTCTTCTATTTTCTTCTCTTCCTTTTTATATATTTTTCTTATAAAAAAAAAAAAAAAAAAAAAAAAAAAAAAAAAAAAACTCTCTATATACTATAGAGACCTTAAAAATTGTAAAACTTAAAAAATAAATAAATAAATAAATAAATAAAATGTATGGCCCTGATTAGTCCCTTTTTTGGTTGGATGTTGTGGTCTTTGCCACCCTAGCTTTTCTTGCCCATGCTTGGTGAGTGTTTCTCTGAACAGTACTATTTTTAACTTTCTAAATTCCTTATAGTAGTTTTACAACTACTGTTTTACTTTACTTATTTTAAGATTTCCTGTATTTTTTAAGATTTATCGTTAACTTTCTTTCATCCTAAGTTTATACTTTAAAATTTAATTTTATTCCTTCTTTTCTTAAATTTCTTATTTTTTCTTGTTAACTTCTTTTACTCTTTTAGTAGCTTTGCTACAGTTTAACTTTTTCCCAATGGCTCATTAAAACATAAGACATTTCAATTTCCTAGTCTGGGTGTTAAGTTGCTATCAGCTAGGAAACCCCTTAATGCTGATTATCTGTTCTGTACCTGTTCGTATTTAAATAAAGTGAAATTAACCACTGAATCTTTCTGGTGTAAAGCCAGATTCTCTTACTACATAATTTCTAGAACGTGTTCTATCATGGGACTTAAAGGGTTAAAGGTTAAGTTTTATAAAATAAATAATTATATAAAATAAGATATTTGGAGACATACTTATTAAAATATTTGGTAATTTGCAATATTTTAGCGTAAAACAGCCACCCGACAGAAATTTTTACTTGTATTGCAGATGTGCAACAGAAGAAAATATTGAAGTATTATATGGAAAATGTATCTCTGATTTTTTATCATTATTTTTCCCGTGTATTAAAACTTTCAGAGAATCATATATAATTTTTTTCGAAACAAAATAAAAAATCGCTTATTTATGGATTAATATTAGGCTTAGCTGCGAAATTTTACACTATTTTGCTACTACTAAAATTTAAAAGGAAATTTACATTTATAATAGGTATTGCGTAGATAGCTGTGAAGTAGATTTTAAGTTATGCTTACACAAGTACCCGCATTTATATCCATCTTACCATCGAATACAAATTAATTTAATGTTAGGCATAGCTGCCAAATTTTACCCTTTTCTGCTACCACTAAAGTTTAAGGGGGAAAAAATTGGCATTTTTCAAAGGATTTGCGCAGACTGAATAAGGCAGTGTTTACTATTAAATGTTAATGGTAACTTAAATGCGTAAAAGTCTGCAGATATCTTCGGTACCTGTCAAACTATCCAATGAGAAAACAGTGTTGCCAGTGGGTTACTTTTTTAAAATTTAGATTTCTTGATTGACACCACTTTTTTGAAAAAAATCGCCTTATTAACACTAGAACGCCCGGAAGGAGTCGATCCCACTACGACCATATGATTAAATGTCAACTGGAACCAGAAATTATTTCATAAAATAAGTTGAATTTAACTCTTTAGTGCGCAGCTTTGCATATATGCAAACAACAGTGTTTTGAATTTAATAGATTTTTTATTCGTATATACCTACTTCACAACAGAAAATTAAAATAGCAATATTTGCTTTAATTAATAACAGACATTCCGTATATAAATAAAGCGAAATTAACCATTGAAACTTTCTGGTGTAAAGTCAGATTCTTTGAACTATGTAATTTCTAGAACGTATTCTATCATGGAATTAACGGGTTAGAAGCTAAGTTTTATAAAATAAATAATTATAAAAAATAAGGTATTTGGAGACATACTTATTAAAATATTTACTAATTTGCAATATTTTAGCGTAAAACAGCCACACGACATTAGTTTTTACTTGTATTGCAGATGTGCAACAGAAGAAAAGATTGACGCATCACATGAAGAATGTATCTCTGATTTTTTTTCATTATTTTTCCTGTGCAATAAACCTTTCAGAGAATCATATGT
This sequence comes from Maratus speciosus, assembly GCA_963932465.1. NCBI lineage: Eukaryota > Metazoa > Arthropoda > Arachnida > Araneae > Salticidae > Maratus > Maratus speciosus. The sequence continues at coordinate 134,609,640 of OZ010794.1, forward strand.
AATTTTTTCGAAACAAAATAAAAAATCGAACATTTAAGGGTTAAGCTTTAATGGAAAGCAGGCATCAATTTCCTTCAAACGGTTACTTCCGATCTTTAGGAACAATTTGAAAATTGAAGTGTATGGAGTGTTCTATTTTTTGGGGGGGAAGGGGGAATATTGCACACTCACACAAAAAATATATTATTCTTGTAATCCATTCCTTGTTAAATTCTGGTGGCATTTATTGCTATCGAAATATTTTTATGTAATTAGCTTACCTTATAATACGTTTTTAAAAGAAAAAGTCTCTTTTAAGAATTTTTTTTCACAAATTTCCTAGAAACTTTCCAAAAAGGTATGATCTCTTAAAAATAATGTAAAAAACTTCGACGATTTTTTTTTCATACTGGTATGTGAAAAGCGAATTAGTGAGGGCACTGCCTAGCGGCATATAGAAATAAATACATGGAACAAATTTCAAAAACAACGATGAACATAACACCTTTATTTGAAAAAATGAGAAGAAATAGGGCATAATTAAAAGTTTACCATAATCTTTATTTAACTGAATCTTAATAAATCTCTTAAAATTGGAAATTCCGAAGTCGGATACAGAGAATGCGGAGAACATTTGTGTATCAATAGAGTGTAGTTAGTATATAAATATATGAAAGTCGTTAAGTGCAATACCCAGTGTGTTCTGAGAAAATCTGTCTCAATGTTTACATTTTTAACTATGAAATTTTGCATGATTAAATATTTAATGAAAAATAATAGAAAAAAAATCTTTCTACATTTCTGTAGGCCAGAAATTATTGCTGATATTTAAAATAATTTACAGTTATTTAAGGCGATTTTAACGAGTACTTGTAGTGTAAGTCACGTGCTCCAATGATTCGCTACTAGTATTTCAGAACGGAAAATGCGACATTTGTTATCGGTGATATCTTATTAATGGAAAAAGGCGAAGAAACCATTTCGAAAAAAAAACGGTGGTCAACAAGAATAGCAGTTTTCACCTATGCGACTTACACTAGAAAAAGCCATGGAACTAGCCTTCAATGAATAAAATACTATTTTTCACAGACAAATAAATTAAAATACGTGGATCAATTTAATATTTTAATTTTTATTTCATTATGAATATATATCGAAAATTTATGATTATTTGAAGCCCGGTGGCGTAGTGGTTAGAGAATCTGACTGCCGCGCTGCAGGTCAAGAGTTCGACCCCCAACTGGCCAAGATTAAGTCAGCATATCATCTCTTCGTGGTCAATAAAATGAGAACCAATCTTAATTGGGAATTAAACACCGAGGGTCCCGCGTTAGGCTGACCATCGGGCAGGGAGGTATGCTGTATGGCACCTCTGGACCCAGTGTCAAGAAATCAGAGAGGGGCATTGTCCACGCAGAGCGGTCATGGATTGTATTGCAACAGAGTTTTGTTTAGTTTGATGATTATTAAAAATATTTTTTTGAATTCTTAACATAATATTTTTTCCCGCTTTTTCTCGTTTTATGGTTATTGACTACGTAATAAATATGTTTAGCAGTTCAATATCTTTTAGGAGCTATTTTTTCAGTACAGTCGTGTGAAGAAAAGTAAACACCCCCTATTAACTATGCAGCAAATTTTTGTAGAAGAACGTTATTGGAACCAAACAATTAGAAATAATTGTCGAAATTGTGGAAACCAATTACCCATGCCCAGTATATATTAGTCGTATCTTCCTTGAGGGTTGGATGACTGTTTTAGCTGAATCGCCAATTAACGAAGCGACTCGTTCCTGCTGATTATTCTATCGTAGTTAAATTGTGATTTTAACTGTTTTTTGACTTTCTGTAGCTCTTGCTGTTTTGTGACACTGTTCGTTTACTGATGAGGGCTATGAAAATAGCCCACACGTTTATATATATTTTTTATTATATTTTAATTGTTTTTAATAAAATTTTATTTGTGTAAGTCTGTAGTTATGTAAATTGTGTTAAGTATACAGAATAAAGTCTAATTTTAAATTATATATAAAGAACATTGCTTAGAGGGCCATATACATATCACAAAATGACCCCAAACATTGTTTTTTGAAATAGCTATATTTAAGTTTGACACCATAAATAAATTCTACTCCCTTCAATTAGTCAAAATTCGTATGATTAGTGTTTGAGATATTAATTATTCTAAAAAGAGCTTATTTTAGCGGTTGTATCCAAATTGAAGTTCTGTTCTCGATTGTTGAAATGCTAGACAATGATTATATCACTTCTATTAATTCATTATTTCTTGTCAATGTACCATTTCACTGGATTAATATGTTCCGACTATTATCAATCCAAATGTTTCAATAAAATGGATAAAATATATATATTTCAAATTATGCTTTCGGCTCATCATAGGCTCATCATCCTTAAACCACCATTTTGCCTTTTTTTTTTTTAATAATAATTCGAAAACTACATGTAATAAAGAGTTGAAATTGAGAATTCGCATAAAACAGGACATAATAAATATAGATCTATCAAGAAATTTGTAGGTTGCAATTCATTATTATGCAATATTAATTTCAAAATTTATAATTCCTGTTCTAATTCTTTTTTTAATTACAAATTCAATGTATTTATGTTTGGGTTTTTAATATTATAACAACACCAAAAAATTATCGCATTAGCATTATAATTTCAAGAGATATTAATAAAAATATGAAAATATATAATTGTAATTTAACATTAACAAAATATGTAATTTAACATTAGCAGCTCTAAATTTCAAATGATTATAAAACAAGAACTTATCATCCAAATGACCTGAAATTTCGTTTCTAGGCACAGTTTGAGCCGAAGATTTAAAATATAGTGTCAAAATTGGGTGTTGTAATTAAAACAAAACATAGTTTTGTCTGATTTTGAGTTGTAGATGCCCCCCTAAGCAAATTTCATATACATCATTTGAAAGTAGATTTCATTGCCAATCGTTTGGCACCAGTAACTTTCTTCTATTATGTTCAGTTGCAGAGTTAGTAAGGGGTGTTTACTTTTTTTCCACAACTGTATATTCTAAATATAAACATAAAAATCCAAAATACATGAAATTTAAAGGTGCACAGATTTGATGATTAGGTAAAGCGGTGATTTGTGTAAAATTTCAGTAGTGTCAAGAAGGCTACAGTTTGACAACCCCTGGTGTAAATAATAGTAAATAAATTTTAAAACTGCTAAATTTTTTGGTCTATAAAAACAGCAATTACCTATTTAATTGCTAAAAGCAGTTATTAAGTAGGCAAAAACTACAAAATCAAAAATAAGAAAAAAAAGTCATTTTAAAAGTTTAAAAAACATTTTTTAAACGTCATCAAATATTCGAAACACTTGCACAATAAAAAACTAAAATAAAATATTTATTCACGTATTTTATAGCACGTATTTTTGTTTAGGTCTCGTTAAAAATAATACATTATTCATTTAAGTATCTATAAGTAATTTAAATAACAGCAAACATTTCTGGTCCATAGAAATATGAGTTGGCCTATTTATTTTTCTTATACTTTTCATAAAATATTTAAAGATGCAAACTTTCCCTGTTAAATTCTACTTACATGGTACAAAACATACATTTAATTTAAAGTTTAAATAAATTTCAATTATTTTACGTATTTTTTTACAATTACGGTTTGAAAATAACACAAGCCTGAGATGGTTATGATTTTTAACACTTGATAATTGATTTTTATACATTTTTAGCTCTTAATACGGAAAAGGATCTTCATTTTTAATTATCACGTCAAGATTTCTTCGCAAATCGGCAAAAGGTAGACAAAAAGTTAAAAAAAAAAAAAGCGAAAGTCTGATACTATAAAATTGATGTGACTTTTTTCCCTTTTTCCTTTTTTTTTCTTTAACACTGAATCCGAAAATGACCTATATTTCTAATCATCAGGTTATGATTTTTCTCAAATCGTAAATTTCAAAGATAAAAAATAAAATAGCGAAATTCTGTCAAAGCCTCACCAAAAGAAGGCAAATGTTTTAAATATATCTATCACAAATTTTCAGCAGTTATCAACCGCCGGAATAAAAAGAACATCGATACCCCATAGATACTATAAAAGGAAAAGTAAAAATGTAAGCTTTAAAAATGTATAGCATAAACCAGAAGATGAATAAATTATTGTGAAAAAAAAGTTTTACTTCTACTTTATTGCATCAGATTTTTGAAAGATTTCAACCTTTAAAAACTAAGAAAATTGCGATTTGTGAAAAATCCTGACTTGACGGTAAAAAATGAAGGTAATTTGTAGATTCAGCACTACAAAATACATAAAAAACTAAAAAGCACAACCTATTATCTATTTTATAGTACAGTACAAAGTCTAAAGTCCGGACACCCAAAGTTCGGACTTTCCTCGACAGTATTCGAGAAAGAAGCAAAAAACAAAATTGTTCAAACAAAAAAAAAAAAAAATCTAGAGCAAAAAAGCTTTAATACTGAATCTTAATTCATGTCTACGTACAGAATAAAAGAAAAACTTCTTAATGATATATCTAAGTTAATAATGCAGTCCACATTAACTAAAATGTTCAATAGTTAAGAAAGTCACAATTTCTTCTTAAATTGTATGTTCCCTTAAGGCTGATCTTAACTGCTCTGCTCAACAAGCGCAAAAGTTTTAACACATTTCCAAATTCATTTTTAACGGAAAGGTATAAAATTAGGAGGCTTGACTATGGAAGCGATTTGGAATTGAACTGTTTTTTCAATTTTTTGATAAATGAATTACGTATTGAGTTATAAGCGATTTTGATCAAGTGACAAAGACGTTTTTCACCATTCCTTGAGTGGTTATTCTTCTTTTGCAAAGGAATTCGGTGCAAAACGCCCACTTTGAAACTATTTTCTGAACTATCTATTGCGTTTGCAAAAAAAAAAAAAAAAAAAAAAAAAAAAAAAAAAAAAAAAAAACAGACAACAGTTCGATTATATAGTTTCTGAACAACAACTCCTGCTGCTAGTTTCATGCATCTCCAAACAAAAATAAATTAAAACTTATGTCATAAAGTTGCCCTTTTGAATTTGAGATTTTTGCCTTAAATAAATGTTTTTGTTTTACTTTTTATTTTGTTATGATTTATTTAATGAAAATGATAATTTAATTTAGTATTAAATAGTTGTTATATGAAATTTTTAATATATGAACGTCATATTTTGCCCTTTTAAGTAGTGAATTTTCTTTTTCTTTTTATTCGAAAAGCAATATTTTTGATGCCTAAAGTTCGGAAAAATCCGAAGTTCGGACTTGGTAAAGTCCCGAGGATTCCGGATTTTAGACTTTGTACACTATGAGGTTTTCACTATTTGTTGTTTAAGTTCGAGAAATACGATTTGCGAAAAAATCCTGACGTAATGGTTAAATATGAAGGTCATTTTCGGATTTCATGCTACAGCCAAAAAACTTGATACAACCCAAATTTTGCAGGCTAGTGTAATTGATAAAACTTTTCGTTGCGAAAGTAAGTCTGACTGGTATTCGAACTGCAAAACGTTCATTTACCAAAATTCTAGAATCTAGAAAACTGTCAATCATGCTACTCAGCCGCTTGCAAATGAGGTAATTTATCTCATTATAAACTATAACGTCAACTTTGAGACTTGGTTTTTTGAGAGCTTCTGGTTCCCGCACTTTATAGCTTTCATATATTTATATACTAACTATATTCTATGGATACACAAGCGTTCATCTCATTCTATGTCCCCGACCTCAGAACCTCGCCTTGCTAGTTAAAAAGAATAATTGAGTTTTAATTTTTTTATTACTTTCATACTGAATAATCTATATTTAACACTTTGACTATGAGTTAGTATTATACGTCCAAGCAGACTTTTTTATTATTTTATTCGTATTATATTCTACAAAATAATCCCTGTCATACACTTATATTAGAATAATTTAAAGAGAAATCTATCGCAATGAAATGTAAATTGTGATATGATTGAACAAAAAAGTAGTTGTCTCTCGTGGTCCATACTGAACAGATCAAAGCATTTTTCAACACTTTCACACAAACTTTACTTACACATGTATGTTCAGCGAATACAAAATGCTATTTTCTTAAAATATCCAATTGCACCCGGAAAAAGTTCAATGACATTTAATTATAAAAGAATAGGATATTTAACAGCACTAATCTGTTATTAACGTTTGCAATTTGGTTCAATCAAGCAAACGCACTGTTCCCTGTTCTATTTGCGAGGGAAGAGTATGAAAGTTTAGACATGCGTTTAAAATTCATAGATGCCGCAAAGTATTATTTTATGTTATTGCAATTGCCTCACATAGCAAAAGTCGCGTAATATAATTACAGACATTTTATGATTAACTCTCTAATTCCCGTGGTAAAATACGTTCATCAAATTCCGTAATTTAGAAAATATGAATTCATACCAGAAAATTTCAATAATGAACTTCGCTTTATTTAATGCCTGTTATGGCATATAATACCACTTTTCTTTAAAAGTATTTTTTCATTTTATTAAGATTTTTATTTTTATTAAAATTTTATAGTAGTATTATACTACAGTTAGACTTTTTATCTCAGTGGCTCATTCATTATTAGACAATCATCAATAAACTCGGCTTAAATTTGTATACAACACGGAAGGCCCTCAAAGTGCAAACACTGTTAAACCACTGTTATGACAATAGCAAACTACCTCAGTAAAAAGGAACAGATATTTTTGTTTAACCCTAGAACTACCGGAAATTTTACTCAAGTTTTATAAAAACATTCTACACCAGAATTTTTACTTAAAACTATTTAATTTGTTTGTTTAACTTATTATTGTCTGATTTATACATTTAGTTTGTTTTGAAGAAATTTCTGGTTTGAATAGATATTTTGAATATACATGTCGGGTCCATTGGACCCTTCTGGTAGACAGAGGGTTAAACTGTGTCAGAAGTATTGCATGAACCAATATGGAGGCAACTTCTATTTAAATTTATTGGTGGAAGTCAGCTTTTGTCGTAATCAGAAACCAGGCACTAGTTTTTGAAAATAGTATAATTCGCCTTATTTTTCAGAATATTTAATCTATTTCTAAATACGCCGAATATTTCTATTTCAAAAAAGCGGTGACAATCAACAATCTGGGGAGAAAAATGTCCCCAATCTGGCAACTCTGATTCAAAATTCAAGAAGTAAAGGGTTAAGGTAGTTCTGGTAACTATGAAGTTAGTGGAAGCTGTTGTAAAGGATAAAGTATTTTATTTCAGATAAATAATAGATACGTAAATAGTTCAAGCAAATATTTAATCCCTTAACGGTCGCATTAAATTACGGTTTAAAAATTTTAATTGCTTATTGGCACCACTTTTTTGATAGGTAATGACAGGTAAAATGATATGGTAATAAAGTCAATTACACTATTTTATTAAACTGGTGGGAATCAAACAATCTGAATAAAAGACATAGCCCGTGAATAGAGCGAAAATAAAAGGGATAATCCTTTGACTACGAGTTTGGATATATGAGTCCAGGGAACTTTTTATTATTCTATTTATACTGCTTTTTAACACTTTGAAACATAATTGTAAGTAGCAAATAAAGCCTTTGTGCAACAATATTAAAAAGCAGAAAAACCAACGTTTAAAATGCAAAAATAATATATGAAAAGCAGCAAACAGCTGTTTCGAATCTACTAGCGAGATTCTTCTTCAGTGCAAAAGGAACAGCGTGCTAGAAAAAGCAAGGCTGAGCAAAATCATAGACAGAGACGCGCTGGCTTTTATACCCTATGCGGGTGGCGAAGGCGCCGAAACAACCAATGAGAGAGAAGCAGTGGAAACGACTGGGTGGACAAGTAGCGACATCTACCAGAGAAGTAGAGAAAAGAAACCAAAAAAGGAGGAATTAAATTAACGCTTTCCAAATACTTGGAAAATCTGGAGTACTAGATAAATCATTGACTAAAGAGTGAGAATTTTTAATGATATGGTAAGCTTCCCAAAAATCAAGATCAAGGTTAGAAGAACATTTTTGGATAATGATGGCTGAGGAAAAATCGAACCTATGTTGAGAAGACCAAGAATGTTGAGCAATAGAAGAACGTTTGAGCTCCTGATTTTTAACATAACCTTCATGCTCTTTTAAACGAAATCTAAGAGCACGTTTAGTCTGACCAATATAAGAAAGACCACACTGACAAGAGATCTGGTAAATGCCCCAATTATCTAGGCGATCAACGGGGTGTTTGAGATTTGAAAAAGGGATTTTATTAACAGGAGAAAAAATAACTTTAAAATCAAACCTTCTTAGGATTTTAGCAACTTGCTGACTGATTTTAGGAAAAAATGGTAATACAACTGAAGTATTAGAGTTGGAATTAGAATGCTTTTCAGAATGGTCGGATTTCGTCAATTTCTTATAAATAGAATCGATAATATTAGAGGAATAACCACGATCGACAGCAATAGCTTTGAGGTAATTAAGTTCAGCACTAAGTAACTGAGGAGTGGAACAAATATTAGTAGCCCGAAAAACAAAAGTATTGAAAGCAGCGAATTTCTGGTTAGGGGGATGAGAAGAATACCTGTGAGGTGGGAGAGTGACAGCAAAAGGTTTACGAAAGACGGTAGTCTGAAAGCCATTTTCACAACGAATAACAAGGACATCCAGGAAAGAAAGACAGTTATTGGTCTCAATTTCAGAGGTAAATTGAATGCAGGGATCAATGGAATTCATAAAAGAGAGAATATGATTAATATCCGAATTCATTTCAATCAGGACATAAACATCATCAACATAACGAACATAGAAGGGAAATTTTAAGATTTCAAAAAGCTTGACCTCAAAATAGTGCATATAAATATCGCATAAAATTGGACTAAGAGGATTACCCATAGCCAAACCGTCAATCATACGGAAGAAATTACCATCGAAAACAAAAGTATTTTGCGACAAGCAAGCGCGAGTGAGAAGTATAAGTTCCTCGATTTCAAAATAAGAGAAATGGAATTCACAAAGCCTTTTCTTGAGGCAATCTAAAGCCCCCTCAACCGGAACGTTTGTAAATAATGATTTAACATCAAAAGAAACCATCATGTGACCCTGCGGCTTAAAATTATGAAGTTTTTTAACAAAATCAAAAGAATTCTTAACAGTGAAACAGTTACTGCTCAAAAGTGGGGAAAAAACAGAAACTAAATATTTGGCAAGCTTATAAGAAGCTGTACCGATACTAGAGACAATAGGTCTAAAAGGAATGTCAGATTTATGGACCTTAGGTAAAGCATAAAACCTGGCACAATGCGCAATAGACGGAATAAGGGACTTCTTAAAGTTAGCGGGAATAATGGAAGAAGACTTAATGGCAGACTTAATAGAGTTAATTTCACTAGTGGAAGGGTCTTTGCGGATATCCACATACGGACCATCATTAATTAATTTATGGGTTTTTTTCAAATACGTAGATTTGTCGAGAAGAACAATCTGACCACCTTTATTACTAAGGCCGACAAAGGTGGTCAGATTGTTCTTCTCGACAAATCTACGTATTTGGAAAAAACCCATAAATTAATTAATGATGGTCCGTATGTGGATATCCGCAAAGACCCTTCCACTAGTGAAATTAACTCTATTAAGTCTGCCATTAAGTCTTCTTCCATTATTCCTGCTAACTTTAAGAAGTCCCTTATTCCGTCTATTGCGCATTGTGCCAGGTTTTATGCTTTACCTAAGGTCCATAAACCTGACATTCCTTTTAGACCTATTGTCTCTAGTATCGGTACAGCTTCTTATAAGCTTGCCAAATATTTAGTTTCTGTTTTTTCCCCACTTTTGAGCAGTAACTGTTTCACTGTTAAGAATTCTTTTGATTTTGTTAAAAAACTTCATAATTTTAAGCCGCAGGGTCACATGATGGTTTCTTTTGATGTTAAATCATTATTTAGAAACGTTCCGGTTGAGGGGGCTTTAGATTGCCTCAAGAAAAGGCTTTGTGAATTCCATTTCTCTTATTTTGAAATCGAGGAACTTATGCTTCTCACTCGCGCTTGCTTGTCGCAAAATACTTTTGTTTTCAATGGTAATTTCTTCCGTATGATTGACGGTTTGGCTATGGGTAATCCTCTTAGTCCAATTTTATGCGATATTTATATGCACTATTTTGAGGTCAAGCTTTTTGAAATCTTAAAATTTCCCTTCTATGTTCGTTATGTTGATGATGTTTATGTCCTGATTGAAATGAATTCGGATATTAATCATATTCTCTCTTTTATGAATTCCATTGATCCCTGCATTCAATTTACCTCTGAAATTGGGACCAATAACTGTCTTTCTTTCCTGGATGTCCTTGTTATTCGTTGTGAAAATGGCTTTCAGACTACCGTCTTTCGTAAACCTTTTGCTGTCACTCTCCCACCTCACAGGTATTCTTCTCATCCCCCTAACCAGAAATTCGCTGCTTTCAATACTTTTGTTTTTCGGGCTACTAATATTTGTTCCACTCCTCAGTTACTTAGTGCTGAACTTAATTACCTCAAAGCTATTGCTGTCGATCGTGGTTATTCCTCTAATATTATCGATTCTATTTATAAGAAATTGACGAAATCCGACCATTCTGAAAAGCATTCTAATTCCAACTCTAATACTTCAGTTGTATTACCATTTTTTCCTAAAATCAGTCAGCAAGTTGCTAAAATCCTAAGAAGGTTTGATTTTAAAGTTATTTTTTCTCCTGTTAATAAAATCCCTTTTTCAAATCTCAAACACCCCGTTGATCGCCTAGATAATTGGGGCATTTACCAGATCTCTTGTCAGTGTGGTCTTTCTTATATTGGTCAGACTAAACGTGCTCTTAGATTTCGTTTAAAAGAGCATGAAGGTTATGTTAAAAATCAGGAGCTCAAACGTTCTTCTATTGCTCAACATTCTTGGTCTTCTCAACATAGGTTCGATTTTTCCTCAGCCATCATTATCCAAAAATGTTCTTCTAACCTTGATCTTGATTTTTGGGAAGCTTAACATATCATTAAAAATTCTCACTCTTTAGTCAATGATTTATCTAGTACTCCAGATTTTCCAAGTATTTGGAAAGCGTTAATTTAATTCCTCCTTTTTTGGTTTCTTTTCTCTACTTCTCCGGTAGATGTCGCTACTTGTCCACCCAGTCGTTTCCACTGCTTCTCTCTCATTGGTTGTTTCGGCGCCTTCGCCACCCGCATAGGGTATAAAAGCCAGCGCGTCTCTGTCTATGATTTTGCTCAGCCTTGCTTTTTCTAGCACGCTGCTCCTTTTGCACTGAAGAAGAATCTCGCTAGTAGATTCGAAACAGCTGTTTGCTGCTTTTCATATATTATTTGTGCATTTTAAACGTTGGTTTTTCTGCTTTTTAATAATTGTAAGTGTTTTTGAATGCCGTTTGTCTAGTCATTTGTCTGTCAGTATGTCCGTGCTCTAACTAGCGTAAATGTTGTCGGATTGTCATGTATTGCATATATGTTATTGAAGTTTACCATCGATGTTACATATTGAAAATGGAGTCTGTAGCATTCATAGTTTATTTCAGTTACATTAAAATCTACGTGGGGTGTGGGAGAATTATTTGGCTTGCATTTTAGTGGTGTTACACTTCTTGAAATGTATTGAATTTGATATATGTCACTGCAAGTTCACTGCAATATGCTTACTGTAGAATATATTATGCGTGGCACTTATCGTTCATTTACAGGAACATACAAAATAACTCAGCGACAGTGCTGTAGATGAGCAATAATTACTGGAAGTACGAGTTTCCTATCGTGCTATGCGATATATATTTAACCACTTTTTTACACAGTACTAGTTTTGTATAAATTCCTGGATCAAGCATAGGACTTCACAAAAAAAAAATTCTAATCATTTATGCTTATTGATGGGAATTGCTAAAGTGTAATTTTGAGTGGTGTTTCAACCAATTCCGAACTAAAATTAAAATTTTGCATAATATAATTATGCAAAACTATAAATCATATACAGGGACTCATAAACGAATTGGGATATTTTTCAAGCTGTAGATATTGATAGCTGACATTGGATTTTTAATTATGTTATGCGTGTACCAAATTGGTAAGTTTGGAACCTTATTAAACTAGGATGTTTTGTTACAAAACTCTGATTGCGTTGGAAAGCGTTTCATAATGTATACTTGACGCATGATTTTTTTTCTTTCTTTTTAAAAATTGATCTCTTTCATGCACTTTGAAAAGATTGTTTTAAAGAAAACTTTACTACAAAGAAAATCTTATGTACATTACGCCACAATAGAATATAAAAATAGCCACCAGTCCCGGCCCATAAAAAATAGTTTAAAAGGATTTTGAATATATTTTCGCGCAAACTTTTCGTACACATATCCATTAAATTCATAATCATCTTTTAGAAATATATTCAGTTAAAAAAGGAAATAATACAAAGATATTTTAGTATATAAATGATTATATTCCATCAAGCAAGCTAACACTTTGTTTTCATTGAGAATGCAGTTCAAGAATGTAAAATTTTGGATAATCCTTCAAAACCTGTGATTGCCAAGTCAAACAGTTTTTATTTTTAATTTGAGCATATTGTAGAAAACATAGGCGCATTATTTAACTTTTTCAAGGGCTATGGTAAATTTATGAAACTACTTAATTCTAAATCTCAAATGCCTCAATGGCACCAGAATTTTGGTTAAAAAAATCGGTTTTTCATGTATATGAAATATGCAGCTTTTTCGTATTTGCAAATAAATGTGTTTGTAAATTTCGGTGTCACTCATTCATTTCAACATTTTACAAATGGAAATTCTTTACCCCTGAAATGTTAAAATAGAGAAATCACGTTAATAATATATTTTCGCGCAAACCTTTCTTACACATATGCATTAAATTTATAATGATCTTTTAGAAATATATTCAATTAAAAAAGGAAATAATATAAAGATATTTTAGTATATAAATGATTATATTCCATCAAGCAAGCTAGCACTTTGTTTTCTTCGAGAATGCAGTTCAAGAATGTGAAATTTTGGATAATCCATCAAAACATGTGATTGCCAAGTCAAACAGTTTTTATTTTTAATTCGAGCATATTGTAGAAAACACAGACGCATTATTTAACTTTTTCAAGGGCGATGGTACATTTATGAAACTACTTAATTCTAAATCTGAAATGCCTCAATGGCACCAGAATTTTGGTTTAAAAAAAATCAGTTTTTCATGTATATGAAATATGCAGCTTTTTCGTATTTGCAAATAAATGTGTTTGTAAATTTCTGTGTCACTCATTCATTTCAACATTTACAAATGGAAATTCTTTACCCCTGAAAGGGTAAATTAGAGAAATCACGTGAATAATATATTTTCGCGCAAACCTTTCTTACACATATGCCTTAAATTCATAATAATCTTTTAGAAATATATTCAATTAAAAAAGGAAATAATACAAAGATATTTTAGTATATAAATGATTATATTCCATCAAGCAAGCTAGCACTTTGTTTTCATTGAGAATGCAGTTCACGAATGTGAAATTTTGGATAATCTTTGAAAACCTGTGATTGCCAAGTCAAACAGTTTATATTTTTAATTCGAGCATATTGTAGAAAACATAGACGCATTGTTTAACTTTTTCAAGGCGATGGTACATTTATGAAACTACTTAATTCTAAATCTGAAATGCGTCAATTGCACCAGAATTTTGGTTTAAAAAAATCGGTTTTTCATGTATATGAAATATGCAGCTTTTTCGTACTTGCAAATAAATGTGTTTGTAAATTTCGGTGTCACTCATTCATTTCAACATTTTACAAATGGAAATTCTTTACCCCTGAAATGTTAAAATAGAGAAATCACGTTAATAATATATTTTCGCGCAAACCTTTCTTACACATATCCATTTAATTCATAATAATCTTTTAGAAATATATTCAATTAAAAAAGGAAATAATACAAAGATATTTTAGTATATAAATGATTATATTCCATCAAGCAAGCTACCACTTTGTTTTCATTGAGAATGCAGTTCACGAATGTGAAATTTTGGATAATCCTTCAAAAGCTGTGATTGCCAAGTCAAACAGTTTTTAGTTTTAATTCGAGCATATTGTAGAAAACATAGACGCATTATTAAACTTTTTCAAGGGCGATGGTACATTTATCAAACTACTTAATTCTAAATCTGAAATGCCTCAATGGCACCAGAATTTTGGTTAAAAAAAATCGGTTTTTCATGTATATGAAATATGCAGCTTTTTCGTATTTGCAAATAAATGTGTTTGTAAATTTCGGTGTCACTCATTCATTTCAACATTTTACAAATGGAAATTCTTTACCCCTGAAATGTTAAAATAGAGAAATCACGTTAATAATATATTTTCGCGCAAACCTTTCTTACACATGTCCATTAAATTCATAATAATCTTTTAGAAATATATTCAATTAAAAAAGGAAATAATATAAAGTTATTTTAGTATATAAATGATTATATTCCATCAAGCAAGCTAGCACTTTGTTTTCATTGAAAATGCAGTTCACGAATGTGAAATTTTGGATAATCCTTCAAAACCTGTGATTGCCAAGTCAAACAGTTTTTATTTTTAATTCGAGCATATTGTAGAAAACATAGACGCATTATTTAACTTTTTCAAGGGCGATGGTACATTTATGAAACTACTTAATTCTAAATCTGAAATGCCTCAATGGCACCAGAATTTTGGTTAAAAAAAATCAGTTTTTCATGTATATGAAATATGCAGCTTTTTCGTATTTGCAAATAAATGTGTTTGTAAATTTCGGTGTCACTCATTCATTTCAATATTTTACAAATTGACATTCTTTACCCCTGAAAGGTTAAATTAGAGAAATCACGTGAATAATATATTTTCGCGCACACCTTTCTTACACATATCCATTAAATTCATAATAATCTTTTAGAAATATATTCAATTAAAAAAGGAAATAATACAAATATATTTTAGTATATAAATGATTATATTCCATCAAGCAAGCTAGCACTTTGCTTTCATTGAAAATGCAGTTCAAGAATGTGAAATTTTGGATAATCCTTCAAAACCTGTGATTGCCAAGTCAAACAGTTTTTATTTTTAATTTGAGCATATTGTAGAAAACATAGGCGCATTATTTAACTTTTTCAAGGGCTATGGTAAATTTATGAAACTACTTAATTCTAAATCTGAAATGCCTCAATGGCACCAGAATTTTGGTTAAAAAAAATCAGTTTTTCATGTATATGAAATATGCAGCTTTTTCGTATTTGCAAATAAATGTGTTTGTAAATTTCGGTGTCACTCATTCATTTCAATATTTTACAAATTGACATTCTTTACCCCTGAAAGGTTAAATTAGAGAAATCACGTGAATAATATATTTTCGCGCACACCTTTCTTACACATATCCATTAAATTCATAATAATCTTTTAGAAATATATTCAATTAAAAAAGAAATAATACAAAGATATTTTAATATATAAATGATTATATTCCATCAAGCAAGCTAGCACTTTGTTTTCTTTGAGAATGCTGTTCAAGAATGTGAAATTTTGGATAATCCTTCAAAACCTGTGATTGCCAAGTCAAACAGTTTTTATTTTTAATCCGAGCATATTGTAGAAAACATAGACGCGTAGTTTAACTTTTTCAAGGGCGATTGTACATTTATGAAACTACATAATTCTAAATCTCAAGTGCCTCAATCGCACCAGAATTTTGATTAAAAAAATCGGTTTTTCATGTATATGAAATATATGCTTTTTCGTATTTGCAAATAAATGTGTTTGTAAATTTCGGTGTCACTCATTCATTTCAACATTTTACAAATGGAAATTCTTTACCCCTGAAAGGGTAAATTAGAGAAATCACGTGAATAATACAATATGAAAATTTTGTAAATACACCGAGCGCACCATCAAATTAAATCTTTAAACGGCTTTTTCTCCATGTTAACATTTTCTTCAGTTTCATATTTTTAAAATACTGAGACTTTTTGTATTTGAGATAGAGATTTCAACTCTTTCGAACATGTTTTTTATTATATGTGTGATAAATATGCGCATGGAATTAGCCTTCGTGCTTTTTGCATTAAAAAAAAAAATATATATATATATATATATATATATATATGAGGATTTCTTAGATTTCAGAGTTTTATACTATACATATTAGTAAAAATTTGTATTAAATGTAATATTAGATATATCTAAAAATCCATGCGTAGTCTTGTTTAATACACATTTGAAAATCTTTTTAAAAAATGGGCAAAAATATCAATATTTAAAAAAGTAGTAAAGATTTTTAAAAATTCAAATTTTTATTATTTTTCAAAAATTTTAATTAAATATGCAGTTAATTTTTTTTTCAAAATGTACTTTTATTTGAAAATTAAAATGCAGCGTGTTCACCATTTCAATCATAGTTTTTAAAATTAACCATTTGAATCATATATTATTTAAAATGGACAAAATTGTTGAAAATGTAAACTGTGCCCTTAACATGGTGGAATATTCAATGTCATCCGAATTTAAGAATAAATGTATTTGAAAGTAGATAAAAACGCATTCCTGTACCTTCATTATAAAAATCTTACACAATGTGTTAGCTGCAAATAGGGTTTTAAAATTCCCTTCCTTTTTAATGTTCCGAATCAATACCAGAAATTACAAATTGTAATTTTGGTCTATGATAGGCAATTCGCGATTACTAAAAGTGTAAATCATTATTTAGAGTTTTCGATATGAATTAAAAGTTTCAAACTGAAAAACGTGGCCAAACTAAAGATGGACAAATTGAATGATTTTACTATCGAATAAATCATTCGAATAACCACAAAACATAGTTTTCAATCATTGTATATGCATATTTTTAATCAACCGCTACCAGAAATTTACTAAAGGAAAAGAAACAAAATAAACCTTCGTAATTTTTTTATTCAATCATCTTCAGAAATGTTTCAGACCAAAAGAATTTTTAAATTTTTGTAGAATTTTAACCCCTTGGGGACGAGCGACACGTATACGTGCCGCGTGAAGCGCGCCGAATCCTTGTTTTTCCACACCAGTAAAATTTTACTGTGAAATTTGGCTTATTTATTTAATCATCACATTTTCTCGATTCAAGAAGACACAAATTTATGTTTTTAAAAAACGGTGACAAAAGATTGAAAATTTCGTAAAAGGCTCCCGTCCCGAAGAGATTAAGTTAATTCTAATTAAAATTAGAATTTGCTTTTTCTATACATAATTTATGGTAGGACGTGATTTAAAAATCAAAAACAAAGCTATGCTTTTGCGCATGCCCGAATTATTCATTCGAATATCACCGCCCTTCAAAGGATTAATTTTAATTAATAAATAACTTCTAAAACCTTAGTTTTAATACTACTTTACAATCACTGGAAGACAAATTTAACTCAAGTCATATGCACTTATTTTATACCATAAATTTCATTAATATTATTTTACATCATTTTTTATCTAATTTCTGTATAGTATGTATTTAATTTCAATTACAGGGCTCCGAAATGGTCCGTCAACTCAATACCAATATTTTAGAAAAATTTTCTTTTTAGATTTTTCTTACAAACCGCCCGGAATTACCTTTTAAAGTTAAATCTAGCCCAAACCTACCATAAAATTTTCTGTTAAAATTTATTGGTATTCACTTGGCGGACCATTTGGGAGTCCTGCAATTATTGAAAAGATTATGTTCATTATGCCCCAGGTAAGGTAATCGCTCTGCTGCTCTAGTGTCCACGGCATAGTTTCAATTGCAAAAGTAATCCATATGCTGTTCTCTTTCATATTAAAAGTAATTTCTGTCCATTTTTTTTTTTCGAAAATATACGAAATTTATGTTTTTATAAGGTTTTTGGGTATTTTAAGTTAAATTAAGATAAACTTTCTTTCTCCAATAGTCAAACAAAAAGCTCATTTATTGAAAAAACTTAAAAACGATTCATGTTCATTTTTGGTTATCTTTTAGCTTTTTACAAGGGAAATAATTATAACTTACCTAAGAAACAATAGTATATATTCAACTATTCTTTTAGCTGTTCTATCTCTATATCTGTGCGGAGCCCTAAGCTCTCATCGCGCATATTTCAGATCCTTCGTTGCAGTCTAAAGAATTAAATAAAATTTGAGTGATTGCGACACAATGCACGCAAAGGATTTTCTAAAAGCGGGCACGAATTATATAGTTACAAAAATTACTATATTTTCAATACTTTTACAACTGCTTAAGATATCTGCCTACAATAACGTGGCCGTTTTCTTGAAAATTTTCGGGTTTTTTTCTTTCTTTACAGCAATATGGCCTTTTTCTTTTATAATTGGATTTTTCTTTAAATAGCAATAATTTAAGATTCCAAATCTGTTTGAATTTTATTTCTATAATTACTGGAAGAGGAGTTAGAGCCAATTTAACCCTAGAACTACCGAAAATTTTACTCAAGTTTTATAAAAATATTACACATCAGAATTCTTATTTAAAACTATTGAACTTATTTACTTAACTCATTATTGTCTGGTTTACATATTTAGTTTATTTTAAAGAAATTTCTGGTTAGAATAAATATTTCGAATGTACCCATCGGGTCCATTGGACCCGTCTGGTAGACGGAGGGTTAATGAACTGGGTTTTATGTGTCAAATTCCGGAAGTGGCCGTAGGAAGGCCATGAAAAATGTAAACCATGTTTATATTCATTCTTTTCTCATGTTTTTTACATAAAAATACTAATAAACTTTAATCAATAATTATATATTATTTTAGTATTATCTAAACGATATAAAATAAAGCTTTAAATGCAGTTTTTGGAAAATCAATTTTTCCGTTATATCTATTTCGATAAACGTCATACATAAATTGTTTTAAACATATTTCTGTGAAATTTTGTCAGGATTCTTTCCATGTCACTCACTATGTTCTTAACTAGAACATAACCTATGAATAACTATAATATATCTATGTGAAAATGTAATTATTTTGCAGGTACTCAAATATAAAGCAAAATGTTAATTTTTTATAAAAAGTATGCATCCTTAAACAATTGGATTCACCTATTGTTATTTTCTATATAAAGTACCCGGATCCGGTGCTATAATTAATTACTAGTACCAGTCTTTTGGACGTATATGCTCGGCAAAATGAACAAAAGGAAGCTATCATTGCAGGGAGAAACTCTCACAAAGCTACCGCAAAGTGTGTACTTTCAATACCAAACTGATGTAATATTTGGAATTTGTGAGAAAGAAATATATCGAGTGCTTGCCTATTGCTAAAAATGTTTATGAATGAAAATAACATCCAATTTCAGGATAAAATATAGAAAAAAAAATCACGTGTCTCGAAGCTTTGAAAGGCTTACTGGAGAAGTCTTTTTCAATAGCTGGAATCTTTAAATGTTCTCTAAATGTTTTCAGCATCAACAGAAAACCAAACAGCTGACATTCAGCGGAATACAAAGTCCTTATTGACTGGACATCTCACATAGCACTGAAATTCGCATTTCAAAACTAAAATATACCTATGTTTTAAAGTTATTTGACAGATGAATTCAAAATCTTGTCTGAGAAAGCAAAATTAGTTTTACTGTCCTTCTCGGCGACGCGGTACTGTGAAACCTGGTGTAGACAGTTGATAGAACGAAGTGTAGAAAAGTTTTAAATGGGGAATCAGATATTCACCTGCAATTATCAGCAAATGTACCGGATATGATATTAGAAATCTTTGCAAAGCAATGCTATCACAGTTTTCAAATTAAACCATAGCACTACCGATATAAAGTCTAAGATTGATGTTTTAATTTATCGAATTTCAAGAATTTTTATGCAAGACCATGTTTAGCAATGTCATAGGTGCATTGATGGTAATAGACGATAAACGAATTACCATTAATATATTTTTTAAATATGACTTCATTGCAAGGACAATATAAAATTATTTATAGACTACTTTCTTTTTCTTCTGCTTAGCAATACATAAATAGTAAAACACAGATTAGGGCAGCCTACAGGGCACTTACATATTATAAATTCACTGCACAATCAGCTGAGTCAAAAGAAGTTGGTAATCATTGCTTTCTTTCTTTTAACTTTTTTTTCTTCGGCAAAATAAAAAAAAATGGACATTTTGCATCCATGTATGTTACTTGGATTTTGTTTTTTTTTTTGTTTTTTTTTTTTTTTTTTTTTTTTTGGTATACATCTTTGAGTCATCCTATATTCAATGTCAGAAAAATTTGAAAATTCATAACATTTAAAATATCATTCGACGGTAAGTTTTGGTTGTACAAATATTTTTATTTTTAATATGTTAGAATACTGAAAAGTCTTTTCTAAATATATTTTATGGGGAATTGGGGCTAATATAAAAGTTTAAATTTCGAAAGCTTTACAAAACTAACTATTTTGATATTATGGATTCAACGTTTTCGATTGTGACTATTTAATTCTAATCACCACTTGCCTTACTTGCAGCAGAAGTAAAAAAAATGGTTTTATAATATACAGTCGGCCAAAAAAAGACAGACCACACCATACATTTTGATCTCCAAGCCTTTAAAAAAACGGGCATCACCAATCGTGTCGGGAAGAATACTCTAATAAAGTTCATACTGAAAATGTACAAACTATAATTTCAATACTCAAATTTTGACATCGAACGCATACTTTTGACATCATCAGTCATTCTGTCAAGTAGTTCACGAATTATGTAGTTGTTGAAATCGTAGTTTACGATTAAAATTTTTTAATTCTAATTTTAAATTAACCCCTTAACGATCGCATTAAATTACGATTTAAAAATTCAAATTGCTCATTGGCACCACTTTCATGAAAAAGAAATATTCACCTTATTTAATGACAGGTAAAATGTTACCGTAATAAAGCCAAGTACACTATGTTATAAAACTGGTGGGAATCAAACAATCTGAATAAAAGACATAAAAGACAAAGCCCGTGAATATGACGGGAGCGAGAATTACGGGGTTAATATGTAATCTTTGCAAAACAGATTGCTATCTGAATAGTGTTGTAACGATAATTCAGAACCTATTAGACGGAATTATTCGTATTTTGGAAATGATGTATTTAAAGCTTCTAGATAATGATTTCTGTTAAAGTTTGAATATTGCTTTTGAAAATTAATTTAAAAATACACACACACACACACCAACACACACACACGTGTATATATATATATTCGAATACAATTTTGACAAAATTGTGAATTGTGACCTATAATTTTTTTTAATAGAAATCCCTTTCTGAAAGCTTCAAATACGCGAATGCGTATTCTACAATAAGTGGGTAATTTTATTGATTTAGGGAAAAAGGAAAGTTACATTTTAAGCACTTATTTTAAAAACAGATAAGACATGAGCTATGGAGTAATGTACAATACTCCGACACAAATTTTAAACTGTATTTTTCTTTAATCTACTCACAGCTAATCGACCCTATTTACAATATATATTGTATTTGATTCGAAACAGAAATTTCTCCATAAAGTTACTTAAATAATAGCAATAACAACACTCGACAAATAAGTTCAATATATATGTTGAATAGTTTTAAATAAAAATTCCGCTGTATATGTTTTAAATGAAATTTGAGTAAAATTTCAAGTCTGTAGTGAGCTGATCCAATTTCATTGAAAGGGGACAGAAGTGACAGGGACAAATGACATAATTAACGAAATTGCTTCTGTGCTCATAGTAAGTTAAACTTGGTAAGATAGCAATGTGAAATTTTTAACTAAGCAGAAGTATATTACATCATGACAAAATGAAAAATAAATAAAAATAATAATAAGGAATAGTTAAGTAAGGGACAGTAGTGACAGGAAATAAAAATATTCTTACATTTCTATTTATTTGGCAGCTTATCCCTTTATTTTTAATACCAGATAATTAAACCATGTGTCATTCTTAGAAATCACGATGACAGCTTCTACTAAATGGGCGTGTACACGGAATTTTATCTGGCCATCTGGAGGTCATATGAGCAATTTTATATAAGATGACAGTAGTGGCATAAAATCTAAGGGTAAGGTTTCTTTGTCGCATAATAATTTAAAAAAATAATTTTCTATAAAAATTCTTTATTATATAATTCAGAGCACAAATGTTTATTTTAGGTGGTACAATTTGCAAAAAATAATTTTCATTATACTTAAAATTGTTCCAGAATACTAGTGGAGAAGATAAGGGACAAGGGAGAGAAGTGACAATTTGGATATTTAAAATGCTATTGGAGCAAAATTTACAGTTAGTTTCCTGAAAATACTTTTTGATACGGTTGAAAGACATGAGGAAGTACATTGTATGCTTGAAAAAGTATATAAATGCCACAATATAGCATATAACTTAAGGGACACAATTTACCCCCTTATCGGAGTTTCGCACATTTACAGCTCATTCCGCCGAATTTTGATTACACTTAAAAACCTATCAGCATTGCTGTCTGCTTCGTAATAAAGACAAATGAAATTAATATTAAGCGTTCTAAATTTAAAACCACAATAATTCCTAAACTGCTTAGAGGGATTCGATCGCTTCGACCCAAGTAATTGATATTCACCTACTAAGTTTTATTAAGTATTTCTCGCTGCATTTAATAACATAATTTCTGAGATTTCATAAAGAAGAGAATACTATTAAAATTTAGTGGTGAAAATCAAGTATTTGGTTCGGACCGATCTCTTCCCTATTCTTGCGAAATGATTCCTATTTGATATCCTAAGATAAAACCTACCGAAAAAGCAAATTTTAGTGTCAAAATTTGGTGTTCCTACTCAGAATTTGGTACAATATTAGTACAAATACGATCTCACAAAATTTCTTTCATAGCATAAAAAGAACGAAGTCATAAATTTCAGCTAAATCCCTCTTTCTGTTTCTTATGGGAAAAGTTCATGATTAAAATGTATGGGGTCTTGGTTTGTTTTTCGTTAATTGTACGGAAAGAAAAGCTATTATTACCTCTCTTATCTTAATAGGTTCTTAAATTCCGGCGGCGGTCAATCATATGAATATTTTTCTGGCCGAACGAAACGGTCAACGAAAGGGTTAATGTTATTTAGAAAATATTTTTAACTGATTTTCAACTGGAAATACACTTCTAAGACTAACAGTTTAGGTATTACCCATTGGACAACGATTAGAGATAAGAATAGATACATTACTGTTGTGAAGGTTGTTGTACATTTTTGTTGTGACTCGATCCGTAGGTTAAATACCATATTTAAAAAAAAAAAATCTTATTTTTAGATTTCTCTTACAATTTTTGCATAAACGTACCCAAAAAGTATATTTTATAGCAGGCATTTTAAAATTGAAAGAAATTGTTTTCTTCAAAAATACTGTTTATCAAATACTGACATAAATGCCTTGTGACAAAAATACTTGGACTTACTTCGATCGACTTACAGAATATACATAAAATACGTGGAAACATTTTAATGAAATACTATGAACATAGATTTCTCTTACAACTTTTGCATAAACGTACCAAAAAGGTATATTTTATAGGAGGCATTTCAAAATTGAAAGAAATTGTTTTTTCAAAAATACTGGTTATCAAAAACTGACATAAATGTCTTGTGACAAAATTACTTGGACTTACTTCGACTTACAGAATATACATAGAATACTTGGAAAATTTTTAACGAAGTACAATGAACATAACACCATTTCTTTTTTTCACCAAATTAGAAGTATTGAAGAATAATTAAGAAACATCCACAATCTTATTTCTACTTAAAACCTATTGTATTGCTTATTTTACGGTGTTCATACACTTTGAGTTGAAATACCAGTATATTTATGTAGAAAAACTCGACTTATAAAAGTACGAGATTGTTAAGGGCGAATTTTTTTTTCTGCGAAAATGCTGGTGTTTATCTGACCTAAATTCAGGGAAATTCCCTGATATTTAGGAACCCTGTTTTAATCCTTAAATGCCCAGAGTGGAATGCGTTCCAGAAATTGCGTAATTCAGAGAATCGGAATTTACACCAGAAAATCTAAATAGTAAATTTGTATTATTTTAATAACGAAATATCTGTTATTATATAAATCAAATATTTCCATTTTAAATTTCTGGTGCGAAAACGGAATATGTGAATAAAAAAAAATACACGGGATCAAAACACTTATAGGTATTTAACCCTCTCTCTGCGTATCCCGAGATTCTCTCGGGCATGCATTTTTTTTCCGTCTAATTAATCCTCTTTGATTATTCCCACCAGTACTTTTTTCATTGTAAATTTTACCTTATTTAATCGGAGTATTTTTCCGATTAAATTAGATAAACAAAATTTATTTTGAAAAACCGGTGACAAAAGAATAAAAATTCTTATAAGATGCAATTTTTGGAGCTATTTTGATAAAACAATTACGCAGCGAGAGGGTTAAGGATTAATGGAAATTTTTATATTCCCCAATTCTTACGTCTCATGAATTGCACACAGAAATGGATCAGCAGTTGATTCTTCCCCATAATATGACACAAGTTTAATTTTCGAAATCAGAATGCTTTATCATATGGCGCATACTTTTTTTGGAGATTGGAAGGAATGAAAGAACTGTCACTTAAAACGAGTTTGTAACTTCAAAAAAAGTCTAAATTACACTTACATATGAAATACTTTATTATGAAAAATATTCATTTTAACTTAATTTAACCCAAATTTGGCTCTTATATGCTTAAATCATTTTTGAATTTAGATAATGGCATTCTTATCATTACAGACGATTATTGTGACAAAAAACTGAGAATTTAATTTAAATCTTTTTCATATCGAGACAAATTCTGGAAATAATTATTATAAACAAGTATTTTTGAAAAATGCATTGTATCGACAAACGGTGATAAAAAAGAAGAAAAAACTGTGATCAAAATAAACAAAATAAAAAATTAGTTTTTTATAAAAATTTTGTATAAAGATTCCGCAGGTTTTTTTTTTTTTTTTTTTTTTTTTTTTTTTTTTTTTGTAAGCATACATATCTTTATGAAAAGAATATTCTGTATTTTTTCAAAGTCTTCTGAGTATGTGCTTATGGGAACTTTCCTTTTCAGTTTTTCCTATTTGAATAATAGTAGTGTATATGCGACCGGTGAAATCGACGGAGCAGTTGAGACTATTCACATATTAGGAGTGATCTCTACAAAGCTTGAATTTTTTTATTGTCAGCATGCATATCCTTATGAAAAGAATATTCAGTATTTTTTAAAAGTCTTCTGAGTATGTGTTTATGGGAAATTTCCTTGTCAGTTTTTCCTATTTGAATAATAGTTGTCTATATGCGACCGGTGACATCGACGGAGCAGTTGAGACTATTCACATATTAGGAGTGATCGCTACAAAGCTTGATTTTTTTTATTGTCAAAATTATGGAAAACTGTAAACAATTGTGCTATCTCTCACAAGAGGTTAACCGTTTGAGTTCGGAGGAGCGCATAGCACTCCTCTTGTTTTATGCTAACATTGCGGAGAAGGTGATAACATTCCTATTTGTTGTCTCAGTTTCGGTGTGCATTTATCGCATTTTTGACATATCCAGAAGATTAGTTCCGCACTCAAACGGTTAATTACTCTATAACACTCCGGATTTTGCTTTAAGAGATAACATTCAAGTCATATAAAATTAAATTAACGTCCATTTTCAAATGATAGAAAAATAATAATTTTAATAAGATTGCTCCAGATAAGATTGGAAATAGTCTTAAACCTTTAACTCTCAAACGTACATATCTCGAACAATTATGATAACCATATACGACTATTTTTCTATTCGTATTTTTTCCACTATTTCTAAAAAAATAATCTTCATTGTAAATGTCCACTAGTTAAATACAAAATTGGTACTGGAAATATGTCATAAGAATTTCCATAACGGAAACAGTGCTAGACCAAAAAGCAACAAAACAGTAGCTTATGACATACCTGTAAAAGACGGTATAAATAAATGGTATTCAGCGGTAGGGTTTCTCAAACTGCGAGTCTCGATCCGCTAATGGTTTGCGACACGTTTGATCAGATTTTAATTTCTAAGTGCAGAGTTCGAACTTCCAAACACCAGTTCGAACTTCCCGGAAATTCTTCAGTACCAATATTTCCTTATAGAAAAATTCTCCTTAAAAAAGGCGAAATTACGCGCGTTTCAACTAGATTTATTTTTTATTATAAAAATGCGGATATTTAATCTGTAAAAATAGGGATCGGTACGAATCCTAAAGTATACAATTAATTTTATCAACTGGTATAGCATAATAAAAACAGTAAAAATTTATAGTAAAATATTGATAACTAACATTGTTTATAAACGTTATGCACAGAACGGGTTGAGGCTAAAATCGGAAAAGAATGTAAAGTTTTGTGTAAGGATGAAATGTAACTTCGTGAAAAGACATTGTTTATAAACTTTGTGTAGAGAATGAATTGAGGCTAAAATCCGAAATGAATGTAAAGTATTGTGTAAAAATATAGATAAATAACTTTGTGAAAAGACATTGCTTATAAAATTT
Source organism: Maratus speciosus (assembly GCA_963932465.1). Lineage (NCBI taxonomy): Eukaryota > Metazoa > Arthropoda > Arachnida > Araneae > Salticidae > Maratus > Maratus speciosus. Next base: position 134,636,177 of record OZ010794.1, read on the forward strand.
TTGTACATAATTGATTGAGGCTAAAATCCGAAAAGAATATAAAGTTTTGTGTAAAGATATAGATAAATAAATCTGTGAAAGATATTGTTTACAAGCTTTATGTACAGCGCGGATTGAGGTTAAAATCCGAAAACAATGTATTGTGTAAAGTTATAGATAAATAAATTTATGAAAAGACATTGTTTATTAAACATTATGTATAGAACATATTGAGGATAAAGTTTGAAAAGTTTTAGTCCCGACACAGTCTCAAAATTCGATGCAGAACTGCCATAAATCGTTTTGACTTTTAAACTGTGAATTTTTTTTTTTATGCATTCATTAAAAAAAACTTTTTTTTCTTAGTTGGTAAAGGGTTTTGTTAATTGTACTTACATCACTCATATAATCAGAGGCGTAATTTCTTTCAGAAAATTTTAGCATCTATAATTTTGGAAATTATGATAGTGGTACAGGTATGGTACAGATAAAAATCTACTAGTAAATCCGGCGCACTAGCAAAGTTATACTCATAGCAACACCATACAGTCTCCTACAATCTGAAATGAACAGCAACAACATTATTGATGTGAAACCGACTCAGGAGCATCATCAGTAATCCGTTTGCAATTCATTCCATTTTGTAGTGGGGAGAGCGATTTTGCTATGGTAAACACCCCCTCGACCGCTGTTGCGACAGCTGTGTGACAATTTCTATATCTGAACCAGCAAATGTACCAAAATAATTAAAGATAGAATTGGTTGAAAAATGTGACGCTACTGCCAAACTATTATCTATTACTATATGCTTTGCACCAAAGATTTTATTTACTTAGAGCAGATTACACAAAGGCTCTACGTAGATACATATAAGATGAGTTGCGTAGTTTGTGAACCGCTGATTTAAGCTTGTCAAACTTCCATCAGTAAAAAGAAAGAAAATTTGTCCCATATTTATAATAAAAATTCTCTATGAATAAGGAAATTAAATAAGGGGTACATTTCTAATGTAATTAACTGGTGGAAGTTTACCCTGGTGGTTATAAAGTTATTAGTCTAAGATTTAAAGTCTTTGATTTAGAACGAATAATGGATACATTCATAGTTCAAGTTTTAAATACTAGATAGATTATATTAAACTTTTCTAACTTATTCACTATTTTCATTTATAAATGTGCCACCTGTGTTATTGGAAGATTTAATGCATCTTTCAGAATGGTTTAAAAGAAAAAAATAATTACCTTCATGCAGGATAAGCTATACTTAATACCTTATTAAGACTTTTATCACACAACATTTAGTTACTTTTATCCATCCATTTAATGCATAATAATATTTTCCAAAATATTCCATTCGAGCCAGAAATAATGTAAGAAAATTTAATTACATAAAATTAATTTTTTTTACCATACTCTAACACTACGGAAAACACATGGAACCCTCAATCAAGCAAACACTGTGATCCCACATGTGTTTGCAGAATGAAATTGTTTAGAAGTAATTTTATGGTTCGAAACAGAGTAACTTGTCTGGCGCGAAATTTCAGTCTCGTACCGTAAATTTTAAAAGGAGGATGTTTACTTTATGCGATCGGTAAATATATCCCATTTTATAAAGAATAAAATACTGTTCTTTATTTCTGGTGTTAACTCGAAATCTCTGAATAAAAATGTAAACCAAACTGTCAACCCTGTTTCGAAATGTATGTTTTACCAACATCCCGAAAGTCTTTGAGAAGAGACAACATACATAACTTTACTAGAAAGCACGAACAAACATATTTAAAAGAACTTAAATGCTTTCTTGCACTTACACTACAAAATCAGAATTTTAAAAAAATCTGCTGCAAATGTGGCAGCTAACGGGTTTAAATTAAATGGTATAAATTATGTATCACTAGTGTTGCATGTGTACTGCGTAAATCGGCGCTTCAAATGCATTAGATACAAGTATTTGAAAGTCATTTTCTTCGCCTTATCTAATGGCAGAATTATCTGCAATTAAAGATGGCGACATAAACTGCAAGAAATTAGTGGTATCCAGTGCATTTGGAGCGCCCAATTAACGCAGGGCACCTGACAAAACTATATCGCAACCTTACTTCAAAAGCTCTATAAATCAAATAACTCCGTGTTTCAGGAAACGAGGAAAACTGTTCCCACGCTGCGGTAGGGTCCATGGCTATTTTGCAAGCACAACTGCTACCTGTTAGCTGGATTTTCAGTGCACTATCTGGTACTTTTGGTTATCGGTAGAGGCGTAAAAACTAAGTAGAATGGCAGCCATAACTCAAAAAACACAATTTTTGAGTTGTGGCACTTTCAAAACAAGGCTGCGATATATCACTGACTAGTTCCATGGATTTTTGTAATATATGTCACATAGCTAATAACCGCTATGCTTGTTGGCCAACATTATTTTCGAAAAGTTTGTTTCGCCTTATTCAGTTAATGAGATATCTCCCATAAAATGTCATATTTTCCGTTATAAAATACTGGTAGCCAAAACTCGAAGCATGTGACTTACACTACAAGAATTTATGGAGTTAGCGCACTGTCCTTCAAATTAGTTTTTTTCCAATAGGTAATTCTGAAAGCGAATCGTTATTTTTAACTATAGAACAGTTAAAAGTCGAACATATTTATTTGAAATAGGATTTTTATTTTATTTCTGTGAAGTTTATATTTAACTTATTCCATTAAGAAGTTACCGATTTAAAATGTGTTTGTTATGAAACGATCAAATTGATCACCTTGGTCGCTCTGGTTGCTCTGGTCTCTGGTTTTAAAGGTACTGTTTCAATTGCAAAACTGATTCGAATATTGTTCTCCAAAGTATTAGAAAACATTTGTGTCAACAAAAATAAAGAATTTAAAACTTGTACACCATCTTCGGCCTTAGAAGTTATTTTTAACCATAGAACTACAGAAAATATTACGTTAGTTTTATAAAAATATACTTGACCAGAATTTTTATTTAAAACTTTTTAACTTATTTATTTAACTTATTATTTTGGCGCTCTATATATTTATGTTAAAAAAATTTCTGGTACGAATAAATATTTTCAATTTCCTGTCGAATCCATTTAACCATTCTGGTTGGCAGATAATTAAAACAACAGTTTTTTTCCCAACAAATGCAACAACATAGAAGTATTTTTTTACAAAAAAATGAAAATATTTGTATTCTCTTTCAGATTCTTACTCAAGTAATTATCACTTGAACCCAAAAGAGTATTCAGTTACAACTTCTTTTTGGTGGTATGATTATAATTTATGCATTTAAGTTTCTTTACCTAACAAAATTTATGGCTTTAACTAAACATAAAAAACAAAACGGAAACTTGGCAGTTTTGCATGTTATTTTAATACTTTCCGTCACAGAGCACTTTCATTGCTAAAATGATTACATGAATTTAAGAACAAATTTATTTGGAAATAAGAAAAAAGCTTTATTTCACAAGCATAATGAACGGGAAATACGTGTACCAAAATTCTGGTGCCATTGTGGAATTTACGAATAAAGTTGGATATTCGATGTAATGGAACACTGGGCTACAAAAGGTTACATTTCATGGATTATTAATGTTTTTTGACAGTAATTCATGCTCTGTTTAATACCAAACTCTAAAATTAATAAAATTTAATATATCATAACTCATTATGTTTAGGTGTACGAAAATATTATTTGTTTTTATTGTATTTGTTGCATCTTGGAGAACATTTTCCTAAATATAACATAGAGAGGAAATTTAATGTATCAATAAATTTTGCTTGTATACAAATGTTTGTTTATGCTCTTATATTTGTTAGAACACGGAAAAGATTTTCTAAATATAATTCTTATTGCATCCAGACTACATAAAAATTATAATTTCGGAACATTTTAAAAAAAAACACTTATTTTGACATTGCTGGCTTTTAGCCCTTTCAAAAGCGGAAGTTTCAAAAGATTGACCACTTTGTTTGAATCCTTAACGAATTTCAGGAATTTTTTTTTTAAATCAAACGTTTGAAGACCCCATTTTTAAATATTCTAAAAATTTTATTTTGTGGGAACCTGCACGTGAAAGAGAAACATTTTCCGCGCATTTTAAAACTACCCAAATAAAACAACACCTATAATTACGCTAGTTATCAATAGATACATATCAGGGAATATGTTTGTAAGAAATGCTTAAAACGCCCTTGAGGGGTGTTGGTATATATTATATCCCACCTAACTTTAATTAAGATTTCCACGGATAAATTTTAATTAAATTTTACTCTTTTAACTTTGGTTGAAAAAAGTGCAAAATGACTGTTCCTTATTTTGAAATATTTTTTTTTAAAATGCCGGTTTCAAAGCAACATTACAGAAACACAATTACTTGCCCTTGAAAGGGTTAAAAGAAGAATATTTTAACCCTTTCAAGGGCGGTGGTATGGTTATGGAACCACCAAATTTTAATTCCTAAATGCCACAATAGCACCGGAATTTCGGTATAGTATTTTCTGTTTATTATATATGTGAAATATGGACCTTTACTTATTTCCCTTTAAATTTGTTCGCATATTCCTGTGCCATTCATTCATTTAAACATTCGAGTCGGAAGTGTTTTGTACCTGAAAGGGTTAAAGTCGTTTATTTCAAAATGCACAACACATTTTTTTTTACTATGCGCAGGATTTTTATTGAGCAACTGTTTATTTTTAAATGCAATTTTCACGAATTATTAGATTATATCTATATCGTAAGACTGAACCTAAACATGTGTATGTTTTAGCAAATTTTATATTTTCAAATCAAGCTTTGCATATTGTTTTTCTTCGAGGTTATCTATGCGTAAATGTTTTTGCAGTTGAAACAATGAACATAATTACGTTCAGTCTTAATATATGGATATATTCTATAAAGTCTAAAAATATCAAGTGAAAATATTCAATTGTTCCAGAGATATCTTGCGCAGAGCTCTAATAAAATAAAGTTCCGAGATAAATAAGTCTAAATAATATTATATTTAAACTTGACGTATCCAATATTCTAGTGTTCTTAAGTCAATAATAAATAAATATTCTCAGAAATAAATCAAGCTGCCAACTTTTACGCTTTCTTCTTACCACTAAATTTTTATAGTAAATGGTATCTTTATTAATCATCGAAATCTCACGATCAAACCAGACGAAAATCTCTATTAAATTTTATTGGTAGCAAAAAAGCGTAAAAGTTGGCAACTATGAACTTTTTAATAATTTAATTAATTCCTCCGATATTTTACAAAAAATATTATTGACCGGTGATTTTCTTATAGCATAAGAAGGTTTCACGCATCAATAAAAATGTAACAGTATATGTAACAGGATTTGTTATACAAATTGTTATTTATCTAATAATTTATCATCAAATATAAAACATAAATACCTATATTTCCTGTCCAAACACTTAAAAAAGGTGAAAAATTACATATATGGAAGTAAGGATTCAGAGCACGCGTTTTCCAATAATGAATGCTTATAAAATGGAAAAGAAATGTCTTTGTAGAAAGCAACGTCTCTATTCGATAACTAAATGTGATGATAAGGTTTAAAATCATTCCCCAAGAAAAGTTCTATTGCGTTTTGTTTTTTTTTGTTTTGAGGAATAAGTGGGAAGTAAACGGCTTATAATCTTTCTTTACTGAGAATATCGCATGTCTTATTAGTCATAGAAAACATAAATACAAGAACGTTTGAATGCGGCAAGAAATTTTATTTATTTAACGTTTCTCTGTGACGTATGTGAGAATTTGTTCATACATTTTTTGTTCAAATCGAATTATTTTTATCTAATAACCGTTAAATAAGCGGTAAATTATACATTTAGTGTTAAGAGCGTTCGCTAATATAAAGAAGATGTTCACTCACAAGCTAAGTTTAAAACAATGGGCGTTCTTTGGAAATTTCTTGTAGTTCCTTTTTTTTTCTTTTTTATGAGATATCTGAGATCAACGTCTTACCGGGTTCTTTTTTTTTCTTTGGTTGAAGAATGTTTTTTTTTTTTTTTTTTTTGTGAAACACTTTCTCTTTTAGAACTTGCTCCGAAAGTAAATATCTTTCGACAATTAATGATAAAAAAGAGCTGGAATGTTTCGATAAGAGCAAAACGAACTTCTTAAAATTACAAATACACACGGCAAGACCTGCACAGTCTTTCTCTTGTGTACGTAATTTTGTGCTTGATGAAGGAAGACTATTTGATTTCGAAAGGCCTCGCGCATTTCTATATTTTATTATGTTTTAGGAAGTTCTTTTTGCCCGTAAAGTTTCACGGGAAAAAAAAATCTGTAGCCAAAATCGAAAAACTAAAAAATTAACGCCGAAGGACTCATTAATCCGATTTAGGAAAAAAAAAATTAAACATATTGAAATGCAGACGAGAATGTAGAACAGAACGCTGTGATTGATTTAACATTGGGATTGTGAGTTCTCGTGTTATATACGTAAGTTCTAATATGATTGGGAATAATATGACTGGTGCGATAAATAATTCGATAATCCGACTGGTGCTATATGTCTGAATGTAACAGTTTAGGCATTAGCTATCAGACTACGGTAAGGTGAGGGGTGGGTATAAAGTATAACCAATGCATTTTGTGGCACACACACACTTCGAACAAAATTCAAGACATAACAATAATCATAACAGAGTTTGCTTCGAATAGTCATAAATAATAGAAAAAGTCGAATAGTCATTGATAATTCGATAGCGAATAATCAAGAACTTTCTATAATCCTAATTTAACTGATGTCTTACGTTAACCCATAAACCGCTGACGTTGCGTTCACGCAACAGTCAAAATAATTGCTCATGCAATGAATTAATTACATTGGCACCACTATTTTAGAATTAAAAAAAATGTCTTATTTATTGGCAGGAATTTTGCCATTTTAGTAAAGCGAAATTTACCTTACTGAATTTGTGGTGGGAAACTACTTTCAACAAGAAATTGAAAAATTTCTATCGTAATAGTTTTGGCGGTTAATGGGTTAAAGCATAGCTGCCAACATCTTACGCTTTTTCAGACCACAAAAATTTTACAATAAATTTTACCTTTTTAAATCGCCGTATTCTGCTGATTAAATAAGGCAGACATTTCTATTACATTTTTCTGGTCTAAAAAAGCGGAAGAGTTGGCAGCTATGGGTTAAAGCAACACATGAATTTTTTAATTCATATTTGTGATGCATTGTACTCAAAAAGGGCCCAGTAATAGGTATTTTTGCTCAATAGAACGATGGTTTGCAGCATATTCAGGATGAATTATCATATGATGCATAGTATTTATGCGATTGGCTATAATAATGAACTCTTAGTTTTAAACCGACTCTATAACTCAACAATAAAAAAATCAAAATACACATAATATAAACATCAAAATCAAAATACACATTAAAAATGTTTTGACGAAATAAGATTAAAAATGTATTTAGTATAGTTCTACCACAAATCTTCAGGAAAAATTCTATGACTTATTTATTTGTGATTAAATTAAGATGCAGCAAATTCTGCAGTTTTAATAATACGTTAAGATTTGTAATTTTGAATAATCATGTCATACTTCTTGGATGTTCTACGAAGCGTTTGTAATTTGGAAAAGTATTTAAAAGGTTAATTTAAAGAACTTTATCTAAACGTACTAAAATGGGATATTATTGAAACTCAAAAATATATAGCTTGTATATTAAGAAGCATTATAAAATAAAGTATGGCCACCCCAGTGTTGCCAGATGGGCTACTTTTTTAAAATTCAGATTCTTGATTGACACCACTTTTTTGAATTGGGAAATTGCGCTTTATTTAAGGACATATTAATTAAGGCGAAAACAAAGGTAATTTTACCGTTTCAAAAAAGTGGTGGAAATACAGAAACCTGAATTTAAAAAAAAGTAGCTCACTGGCAACACTGGGCCACCCCTTAAGATAACAGAATCTAGCAAAAACACAAATCATATTTTTTGGAAATTTAATGACATGAATCTATTTCATGCATTCGAATATTTAGGAGGGTGTTTTTAAATTTGAAATGTTACAGATGCAATAACAACAGCAAAAATAATCTTAACCAAATAATAGTTAACTATGATTAACACTGCCGTTTCGGACATTAAGGGAAGGGAAGACTGGGTGCATTCCTATGGGAACTATGTGAGATTTAAGACTCTGTAGTGATCTCATCTCACATGATCATTATAAAGAGAGTTACTAGCATTGAGTAACTGGCTTGGGCTTTTGCTCGACGATAACGTTCTCGCCTCCTGATCATGAGATCCCTGCTTCGTATCCCATCGGCGCCAATCCATCACTCTCTCTAAAGTGGTGACCCGGACAAACACACAACAACAACCTTCAGCAACAATCATTTCCTCTCTTAACCAACAGATTTTAGCCCTAAATAAATCATCCCCTGCACCCAAAGCCTGTGAAACGCTCACAGCACAAAGCCTCTCATACTGCGCATCACACACGAGTACGGCAGCATCACTCATTAGTGCATATCGCTCGTCAGACGTCAGCAATACGTCTTTCTCACTTGGTCGGAGTGTGTAGGGATCTCACCTCACATAATCAGTATAAAGCGAGTTACTAGTTTAGAGTAACTGGCTTGGCCTTTTGCTCGATGCTAACGTTCTCGCCTCCTGATCATGAGATCCCTGGCTCGTATCCCATCGGCGCCAATCCATCACTCTCTCAAAAACTCCTTTCCTCGGAAACCACCCGACCGATTTTGATGAAAATTGGAATCCATATTCACTGGATCATGTTCAAGACGGATAGCAGACAGTTTTTGTTCTGCGACTAAAACTTTTATTTCAGAGCAATGGCAATGTTTCAGAAATTTTCCATTTTCCAAAAACAAAATTATGAAACTAAGGATTTTTTAAAACTGTCTGCCACCTATGATCTTATATTTACACTCTAGAATCAAAAAAAGTTTTATCGAAATCGCTCGAGTACTTTATGTATTAACCCTCTCGCTGCGTAATTGTTTTATCAAAATAGCTTCAAAAATTGCGTATTTAATTCTTTCGCGACAAGCGTCTTTTAGGAATTTTTGTTCTTTTGTCACCGGTTTTTCAAAACAAAAAATTTCGTCTGATTTAATCGGGAAAATGCTCCGATTAGATAAGGCAAAATTTACAATAAAAAGTAACTGGTTGGAATGATCAAGGAGGTTTAATGAGACGGAAAAATGCATCTCTGATAAAATCTCGGGTTGCGCAAATTTTGCTACTTTTACGTTGCCCGAGAAACTCTCGGGTTGCGCAGCGAGAGGGTTAATGAGGATTTTAGCTAAAAAGTACAGTTTTTCGAGAGCTAAAAAAACTTAGAAACTAAAAACTTAGAAACGAGAGGTAAAAAAACTTGTGTTAATTCCATGCACAGTTTTATCAAAGAAATGAATTAAAGTATATATAATAACTTGGATAAAATTTACTTACATGTGATTAACGAGTATAAAATGTTAGAGTAAAATTACTGTGAGTGGGCGTGGCGTCCCAAATCGTGTCTTCCCTTAACAAACGGAAGAAAATTCTGATTCCGCCCAGCGGCCAGCATTTTCCACGGAGTAGTTGAGGTTGAAGTGCTTTCTTTTTTTGTACCGAAGTTGTTACTGGGCGGAGTGACAGCGATAGTCTTTAGTGTTTCGTCGTACAAGAACTATGTTCAAGATTACTTTTACTGCAGTTGTTATTCCTGACAGCATTCCTTTTATAGCGATATGATCAAAACTGCCCGCTGGTTCAAAAAAATGCTTACTCAGACGCAATTCATTATTTAGTTAGTTTAGATTACTATTATTTTTAAAAATGAAACTAACTTTGAGTCTCCGTGTCGCCAATTCGCCAGAGTATCCGTTATACACCAATCTATTTACTTGCAATAGATTTGCGCATGGCACATCTGCCCCCCATTTTACGACAGGGTTTCCAGTTTTGCTTCTATTTTTAATGCAAAATTCATAGTTCATACTAGAAAATAAGAATGGTATTCTTTGCTTTATTTAATGGCAGAAATTTCAGAATTATCTAACAAGGGAACCACTTTTGGTGTTGCTCGCACCTAGCATCGAGACCTGGTGCGTTTTGTAGCCCTATACATAAAAGTAAGGGAACCGAAAAAAATTTTCTGTTAAAATAATATTTTATATACTTTTTTATACATTTAATTTTTTATTATTACATGTTTATTTGTTTATTTCACGCCAAAATTGAGTTAAGTCGCCAAATATGGCGCTACAATTTTTCCGTCTGCTTTATCCAAAGAGAAAATATGCAGAACATATTACTAGAATTATATCAGATTGCGATTTTCTTTTATAATAAACAAATATTAGGTTTTAATTTTTTTTGCTATGCAGACGATAAATATATAAGTAATAAATATAATTCTTATAAAAGCTTCGAAGATCATTGAAAACTATTTTTTGGTGAAATACCGAATACGCAACATATTTTCTTTTGAAATCGAATGAAATAAAGTTTCGAATGTTTAAAATGAAATGTTGCTGTATTAAAGGGTCCTTCGGTAAAAGTAATCATAAAGTGAATTAATATTTTTACACAATTTAGAAAAAATACTATGACGAAATAAGTCGGACATTGCATTTTTTAGCTATTACAAATCCAGCTATGACATTTTGCCAGGGTTGCCGGAAAGCTCTACTTTTGAAAATAAACGCCAACTGTTTCCCCACCAAAAAAATGAATATAAAGTTGCAATTTTTCAAAATCAAATTCGTGGTATTTTGAAGGAATTTGCAAATTTGTTCAATATTTTATACTTATTATTAACTAATTTTTATTTTTAAATGCTTTTCTTTAAAAAAATTCAATTTAATAGTCCGATAAGTGGTCTCAAAAATTGCATTTTCAGAAAGTTATGCTGCTGTATAATCAAGAAATATCATTTTAACAGAAAAAGTTTATCGGTTCTCAAACTTTCTAATATAGGGCTTTAAAATGCACCACGTCTCAATGCTAGATGCGAGCAACACCAAAAGTGGTTCCCTTGTAAAGTAAATAGTTCTTCTTTTCGAGATTTCGGAATAAAAATGGAGGTCAAACTGGAAACCATGTTTTACGAAAGAACTAAATTTCGCCTTAGAATCCATAAACAATTGCACCCTGCATTGTCCGATACTGCTTTTGTGACATTTTTGTGGATTGCTATATGGTGTATATACCGGTAATGAAGTCAGCGTAGAAGTCTTAACCCCTTCGGGACGAGCGTCTTTTATAGAATTTTTAATCTTTTGTCACAGATTTTTCAAAACAGAAATTTTTGACTAATTGAATCGGGAAAATTCTCGGTTTAAATAAGGCAAAGTTTACAATAAAAATTTACTGCTGATAAGAACCACGGATTCTGAGCACCTTACACGGCACGTATACCGGTCGCTCGTCCCCAAGGGGTTAATGGGGGCGAATCTGCAATAATTTCAATTGCTAATTTTAACCCCTTAACGATCGCATTAAACTACGGTTTAAAAATTCAAATTGCTTATTGGCACCAGTTTTTGAAAAAGCAATATTCAACTTATTTAATGACAGGTAAAATGATACTAAAATAAAGCCAATTGCACTATTTTATAAAACTGGCGGGAATCAGACAATCTGAATTAAAGACACAGCCCGTGAATATCACGGGAGCGAGAATTAAGGGATTAAAATGATATTTTTAAGTATATTTCTCACAGTGTTTGAATAGGAGATAAGAAAATAATATTATACAAAAGGCTTTATATACCTCCATGTTAGTAAAGTCGAAGAAAAATGTAGTTTTTATGTGGATCACGTAAGATTCAGTTTTGTGAACTACTGCTCTAAAGGTTAAATTTTTGAATTTAATGCGAATAATAAATTGGTAAATAATTCATGAAAATTTAAAATAAGTTCTCTATAGACTAATATAATTATTCTTGCTTTTTTTATTTTATTAAATATTTACATACTGTAATTTCCGGTGTATAGCCCGCAGATCAAACAATTCAGTTTGGACCCAGAAATTTTATTCAGTATTTGAAGACCAATATTTACCGTGATGTAAAAAGTTATATTTTATCTTTAAAAATTTCCGGGTCGGAACACGATTGTTTGATCCGCGGGCTATACACCCAAAATTACGGTATATAGAAATGTAATAAACTCTTTTTTCGAAAAATCTTTTTCATGGTTCAGAACATTAAAAAAAAAAAAAAAAAAAAGAGTGATGTTGTAAATAAATTCATGCTGAGTAACCGATAATAAATACGTTTTCTATAGACTTGCAAACTGTTTACAAATATTCAGCAATCTAATGCAAAATATCATTTCCAAAAAATTCAGTTATCACAGGAAATAATGCGTGCAAATTTAATTGTATAGGATTAAGTTTTTTAAAGCTGACAGAAAAAAATTGGAGATTCAAACTTTATAGCTAGCGAACTCTGAGATCTCTCGTGAGATTGCGACAAATGTGAAAAGAAGTTAACATAATTCCGGAGAGGTACATTTCTTTCCCTTCGCAAGAATTTTTACTAGAGGAACGTTTAATGTGCGTGTTATACATAGGATGTCCCTCTTATACATTTAAGGGGTTGAAGAATTCATTCACCAGAATTTAATAAAACACTGATTAGAAAATAAATAAAAGATTTCCTACACATACAGTAGTGGAAAAAACAAACGTAAACACTCCCTACTAACTCTGCAACTAATTATAATAGAAGAAAGTTACTGGTACTTAAACGATTGGATATAAAGTCTACTTTTAAATGTTGAGTATAAAATTTTCTAAAGTGCCCATCTACAAATTAAAAGCTGACCAAAATTTGTTTTCTTTTAATGACAACAACCAATTTTGACAATATATTTGAAATCTTTGTTTCAAACTACTCCTAGAAACGAAATTTCAAGTCATTTGGATGATAAGTTTTTGAATTGTAATCATTCAAAATTTAAAGCTTCTGACCAAAGTTAAATTACATTTCCGTATTTTCATTAATATATCCAGAATATATAATCTTAATGCGATAGATTTTGCTTTGCTATAAAACTAAAAAAAACCAAACATAAATACATTGAATTTGTAATTTTAAACAAATTATAATATAAATTATGAAATTTATTTTCGAAAAAATACATGAGCTGCGACCGGCAATTTTTTTTATAGTTTTATATTTATTGTGTCCTGCTTTATGCGAATTCTCAATTTCAAATTTTCCTCCAATTCGTTTTTGAATCATGAATAATAATAAAAAAAAAAAAATCAAAATGAGGGTTTAAGAGACCGTCTATGATATACAGAAAAACAGAATTAAAAAATATATATATATATTTTACTTATTTTATTGAAACATTTGCGCTGGCGATAGTCAAATCGTATTAAGCGAGTGAAATGGCCATATTGGTGAGAAGTAATACATTAATAGAAGTGGCATAGTCATTCTGTAGAATTTCAACAATCACGTTCCGAACTTCAATTTGGATATAGACCCTAAAATATGCTCATTTTAACAAAGGAAAGTAATATTTGGCTTATTTTATCAGAGAATTTTTGTAATTTTATATTCTTGGAATTTTGTTTTTAAAAGTGGTGCCGACCGAATAAAATTTGTATAAGAGGCACCAGATTCCAAGCGGTTAATTTCTCTGAAAACTGATCGTATTAATTTCTTGAAAATTTGTTTTTAGGCAAATTGAAGGATGTAGAATTTATTTATGGTATCAAATTTGGGTATTGCTGTTAAAAAAAAAGTTTGTGTTCGTTTTGATAAGTAGATGATCTCCTAAGAAAATTGTATATACATCATTTAAAAGTAGACTTTATTTTCAATCGTTTGACACAAGTAACTTTCTTCTACGATAATTTGTTGCAGAGTTAATAGGGGGTGTTTACTTTTTTCTTCCACGGCTGTACATACAAATGCAACTTGTTAATAAACAATTTTGAAAAAAAAAAATGATATAAATCTATACAGGCATCCTTTGAAGGATGAATTTTGTTCGATAGGTAATTAATAAACTTATAGTTTTAACACTAGCGCAGCAATAGTGAAATTTAACACAAACCATATATTAAAAACCAGTAAACCAACTTTTAAAATGCACAAATAATGCGTGAAAAGCAGCAAACAGCTGTTTCGAATCTACAGCGAGATTCTTCTTCAGTGCAAGATAGGGAAAAATGAACAGCGTGCTAGAAAAAGCAAGGCTGAGCAAAATGATAGACAGAGACGCACTGCCTTATATACCCTATGCGGGTAGCGAAAGTGCCAGAAACAACCAATGAGAGAGAATCAGTGGAAACGACTGGGTGGACAAGTAGCGACACCTACCGGAGAAGGAGAGAAAAAGAAACCAAAAAAGAGGACATTAAATTAATGCTTTCCAAATACTTGGAAAATCTGGAGTACTAGATAAGTCATTGACTAAAGAGTGAGAATTTTTAATGATGTGGTAAGCTTCCCAAAAATCAAGATCAAAGTCAGAAGAACATTTTTGGATAATGGTGGCTGAGGAAAAATCGAACCTATGTTGAGAAGACCAAGAATGTTGAGCAATAGAAGAACGTTTGAGCTCCTGATTTTTAACATAACCTTCATGCTCTTTTAAACGAAATCTAAGAGCACGTTTAGTCTGGCCAATATAACAAACCATAACACATTAAAATATTACTCCCCGGTGAAATTGGTCTCTTTGATTTTTCCAGTTTGAAAAGTATAGTTTCAAGTGTAAATATGAAAAGAATATTGTTCTCCAAAGCATTAGAATTAGCAATAATATATATATATATATATAAAGTTCATGCACAACATTTCTTCGACCAAATGTTAATGCACATATTAATCTACCACAAGCTGACCTCCAAGTGTTAACCGGACTGGTGAAAGCAATTTTAAATAAACCTAAAATTAATGTTGTATAATTTTACATTTTTAAACGCTTAACGGTCGTATTAAATTACGGTTTAAAAATTTAAATTGCTTGAAGCACCACTTTTTTGAAAAAAAAATATATTCACCTAGTTTACAGACATGTAAAACGATGCCATAATAAAGACAATGACACTATTTTATAAAACTGTTGGGAATCAAATATTCTGAATAAAAGACACTGCCCTTGAATATCACGGGAGCGACAATTAAAGTTAACACCTTAATTGGTTGAAAATATTTCCATACAAACTTAATGTTAGGGGGCCCACTGCCTTCAGCATAGTGCACCCTCAAATTTGTAGGATTTTATATTTTTAAATGAAAATCTGCACAAAGAAACCTAAAGATGGGTGTCAAAGCGTTGTAAGTAAGCGAACAAACTTAATGCTGGAATGAGGAGTAAATTAACATAGCTGCGCCACCTTGTGGACGGAGTGATAATTAACATACGCGGGATTTTAGTGTGGCACGTATTTTCTAAATCGTTAGTCACTCATGGAAGTGAATGTTGCTTGCCACATTTATTGCAAAATAACGGCGTAGCGATAGGAGCATTCAGACGCACTTGACACCACGAAGTTTTCTTCGCTTTGTCAGAAGTACTTCAGTTATTAATCAAGATGAAAATTTTTCTTTATAATTTTAGTGGTGTGAGTAAGAAAACATTTAGGTATCTACCTGTAGTTCATACTCCATCCGCTACGTGGCGCATGACCTTGATTGATGTGACCTCGCTTTTAATCTTGCGGTTACTTCTCCTATTTAAGTTAGGACGCTTACTTATATCGCTTTGATGGGTGTTCTGACTGCCTTCGACACAGTACTCCGAAGAGGCTACACTCGCTCCTATTTGTATTAACCGTTCAGTGTGCAGCTTTGCGTATATGCAAGCAACACTGTTTTGAATTTAATAGATTTTTTTAATTTGTATATACCCAATTCAAACCACAAAATTAAAATAGCAATATCTGATTTAATTAACCCCTTCCGGACGGGAGCCTTTTACGAAATTTTTAATCTTTTGTCACCGTTTTTTAAAAACAGAAATTTGTGTCTTCCTGAATCGAGAAAATGCGCTGATTAAATAAGGCAAATTTTACAGTAAAATTTTACTGGTGAGGAAAAACAAGGATTCTGAGCTTTTCATGCGGCACGTATACGTGTCGCTCGTCCCCAAGGGGTTAACAAAAGACATTCTATATTTAAATAAAGCGAAATTAACCATTGAAACTTTCTGGTGCAAAGTCAGATTCTGTGAAATACGTAATTTCTAGAACGTATTCTATCGTGGGAATTAAAGGGTTAACATTTAAGTTTTATAAAATAAAAAATCATTTAAAATAAGGTATTTGGAGACGTACTTCTTAACCCTTCAAGGTCGGTTGTTCATATTTGGACCACACAGTTTTATTTCCTAAACGAAACATTGGCACCAGAATATTGGAATGAAAATTTTCCTTTTATTAAGTACGTACACAAAAGCTTTTGCTTATTTTGAAATAAATTTGTTTGTAAATTCAGGTGTCATTCAATCATTTCAGAATTTTATGAATAGAAGTACCTTGCCTCTGAAAGGGTTAAAATATTTACTAATTTGCAATATTTTAGCGTAAAACAGCCACACGACAGTAGTTTTTACTAGTATTGTAGATCTGCAACAGAAGATAAAATTGACGTATTATATGAAAAATGTATTTCTGGTTTTTTTTCATTATTTTTCCTGTGTAATAAATCTTTTAGAGAATTATATACACTTTTTTCGAAACAATTAAAAAATCACGCATTTAAGGGTTAAGTTTATGTTTGTAAACAAAAATCATTCCAAACTAACCAAAAATGGGGTATCCAATTAAAAAAAAATCAATGCAAACAAGCGAAGAAGCAGGTATTTTAATGATTGCCAAATTAATCTGTGATATTTACATAGTTGCCAACCTACCGAGTTTTTTCATACCAGTAAAATCTTGCAAAAATGTTCCCTTTATTTAATTGCAGAAATTGCGCGATTATTTAAAGCAAGTATTTCTGGATAAAATTACAGGTATTAAAAAAATCGGGAAGTTGGAAACTATGCATTTAGACATTTTAAAGTTTCAAAACTGAACAAAAGTTCCCGAGGAAGCACAAAGTTTGAACTTTACAAACAGTTATAATTTCAAACTAGGTTTAATATGACAAAATATGGAGCTAAACACTTTGAAAAAAAAATCAATATCCCACAATTTAATATGAAAAGTCCTTATAGATTTACTTCCTTACAGATTGTTTAAATGTTCTGTTAAATTTACATTTATTAACGTGTAATATAATTTTTTATTAGAAGATATTATTTACGCTTCAGACTAGTTAAAAGGAAGAAAAACATTCTTTTTTTTAAATTAAATTTGTTCTTGATAATCTATATCTAATTTCCTTTTATTATTTTTTTTTTCAACCAGTCACATAATTTTTACTTATGCATATCGATTCAATATATGTCCCGTTCAGTGCACAAATCGATTAACTCCATCAAATCAAAATGTTCAGTATAAAGAGATAAAGTTATTGTAACTATAAAAATATTGTATCCATATAATATTTTTTCTCGGGATATTTTGATTGAACTCATTAATTTCCTAACCCAGTGGTATGGAAGATAAAAAAAAATTTTCGGGAAAAAAATCTAATAATGACAAGTGGTTAAGTGTGATCAAAGAATCGCACAAAGGGTTTCGTTCAATATTCCTTTCAAAAAACTTTTTCTTTTAACCCTTAAAGTGGCATCGCATTTCTGCTCCAAAAATCTTCAAATAATTAACTCAAAACGCAATTTACGAACAATTTAATTTGAAAATAATAATAAGCTTTTCTTCACGTTTTTTAGGGCATCGAAATTTTCGAAAAAAGTAGCTACTGCTGACAATTGCAGTTCTTTTTATCAAAATTAAGTGTTTACAGATTGCAAGCGGCGCCCCTGAAAGGGTAATAAAAAAAAGCCAAATCATTAATTTATAATTATTAAATCTTTACACAGATGAAAGCACTATTAAACTTGCTTGATTTTTAAATTATTATAAAATGAAGTTATTTTTTAATCAAATTAAAAATATTCAAATCAAACTATTTAAATAAAATTGAAATTTTCGAAATTTTAAATATTTAGCGGAGTTTTATAAAAATTTCAACTTTCTAAAAACCATAAAATCCTTTATACGAAATTTAAAATGCTAGAATTTCTCGGGAATTTAGTAAATATTCGTACAATTTTTTAAATTTTGAATTTTTTTCAAAACAAAAAAAATATTTAAACTAAATTTGAAAAATTTTAATTTTCGCAACTTTATAAAAAAATTGAATAGAAAAAATAATTTGTAAAATATTTTAAAACTTTTGGCCTTAAAATGAAAAAAAAAATGAAAAAGTTTTGTTGAATAATGAAATCTATTCAGGGGGAAAAATCAATATCCGGCGCCGGTGTTTGAACCGAGTACATTTCAGTTAGCAGTCAAATACCTTACAACGGATCTACCGAACTTTCGCGAAAAAAGCTAAAATTAAGGTTATATTTTCTTTAAATTTTAAATCTCAGAAATGGTCTGATGCCATTAAGTTTATTTATTTAATTATTACGAGACTTGAGTGAGACGAATAGGGTTTCGTCAGATGAATGAAACCCTGAAAAATGTCCACTATTAGTAATACGATAATATATTTTTTTTAATTTATAGCAATGATCATTTTAAAGTTAAAATTTGTGTGGCATGACTATTGTCCCTGATTACAATACCTGATCCCTGATGCAAAAATGGCGGCTGTCGTAGGTTAACTTATTTCAACGTTTGTACGACCCCTTAGATTTGAATACCAAGAATTTCAAATTTCTTCCAGTATTTACTTTTCTGAGATTAAATAAGATAAGTAAAAATGTTTAGTACAAATGTTTGTCAAAACCTTCCTACGACAGCCGCAATTTTTTTGTGAGCTCTTAGGCCTAGTATTTAGTGGGTTGCGGACTGAGTGAGCGACGGATCAGCTAAGGAGTTGCTGATTAAGGGGCTCCGGGACACAAAAATCTCCAAGTTTTCTAAAAACCTTTTATAACACTAAAACTTTCTCTGTGTTTTTCTGCTGAAAATGACGTTTAAATCATGTTTCTATCTTAATTAGAACAGAAAATATTAAATTTTTCGTTCTGGTTTGTTTTCAAAATCTAGCTTTCATGGTTGTCATGAAAACGATTTCTTGTGAAAATGCGTTTTTCTTCTTGATGGCTTTTTTTCACCATTTCTCATACTTAAATCCTTATAAATCAAGAACCGTTAAAGATAAACGGTTCAAACTTGGAACATGTATTTTCAATTGTTTTACTTTAATTTTGATTCAGCAAATTAGAAAAAAATATTTACTTTTGAAAATATGATGTTTTTTTTTTTAAAGTTACATCATTTCTTTTTAAATTTTTACTTTAAATATTTTAAATTTTTTTTTTAAATTGATATTTTTAAAAATGCTGAATCTAAATTAAAACTTATATATTTCTGTTTATTTAAATGAAAAAAAAATTGAAATTCTACAAATAATATTTCAAGTTATAACGATTTTAAATTACTCCATTTTTCTTAAAGAATTTTAAAATTAAAATTTTTTTTTTAAATATATGAGAAGTTTTATCATGTGATTTTGTTTACAAATAACATGGTTAAATCATCACAAAAAAATTCAGAATTTCAACACAATAAATATAAATTATTTTAAATTGTGTCCCGGACGCCCTTAAATAAATAAAACATGCCATGGAAGATTAGAGTAACTCGAGAAATGACTTATGAGAGCAAAAACAACATGTAAATTTCTGAAATTGGATTTACTACGCACCGTAGAAGAAATACATATGAAACATAAATTTAAATTAACTGTACTCATACTTGCCAGCCTCCCGCTTTTTTTAAACGAAAAAACATTTTCAACCAGAAAATTTACTAAATTAAAAGTTTCCAGCTTCTAAGAGGTAGTTATAAGAAATCTACATGCTTTCATTTATTAGATAAAATTTCTGGTTTAAAGTATGCTTTCTTGATTTAAAAAAAGCGGGAGGTTGGCAAGTATGTGTACTCCATACCTTGTCAAATAGTTTTAAAACGTTGACTACAAATGGCGATGTGTAAATTGGACATGTGTGTGACACTTATGTAAAATATTTTGAAACTTCTACTTTCTCATAAGTAGTATAATATGAGAGTCAACGTCGTATTTTTTGAAGCAATTTTAGCATAGGTGTTTTTTGTACATTAAAATGCTTGAAATAAAACAGTTACAAAAACTGCCAGTCATCAGGTATACCACCGACATTTTAGCCATCGTAACATCGCACAACTTGCAGAAATGTGAAATGAATGGCAACCCGATTTTATCAGTAATTAAACTGTCATTCATTTCACATTGCAACTTAGTGCACAATGTTTCTCAGGCAAATGAGTAGGTTTTGTAGAGCTATAGCCTTTTGCTAGGCATATCTGCTTGGCTCCATCTGCCTGGCAGTTTCGTTATTTCAATCATCTAATTGACCATATGAACCAAAATCATCGGCGGTAAAAGTGTCTGAAAAAAATGTTACGCTGCCTTCTGATTACCAAAATTTACTAATCTTGCACGTATGCTTTGTTACAATGGTTATTCTTTACTTTATGTAGCTTATCGAAATTTTTTTACTATATACTTACATTTTATGCGGGTCGATGAAAATGTAAACTGTATTATGGGTGTTACAACATCCAGAAACCGCTGTTCTAGGGGTTCTATTCTCAGTTTTACTCATAGAACGAATAATGAACAGAAATATAATTTGTGAAATTTTTACACAAATTCCTTATAGATTATTTTTTTATAGATACCTTTTTTTTTCAACTTCTTTAAATATTAAAATATATAAAGATGTAATAAACTATTTTCTTAAAGATATTCGTTGTCGCTAGGAATAGTTTAAAAGGTAAAAATATATAAATATTTTTAACTTGTAATTAATTACATGTCTTTCTATATTAAGTACGATTTTACTAGACTTTTACATTACCATACTTGCCAACTTTTGCCCTTTTTACCTACCCCTATTTCTAAACAAAAATTCTGCCTTATTAAATTCTCAGTTTTCAATGGTAAAATAAGACAAAATTTTTTGTTCAAACATAGTGCTAGGAAAAAAGCGTAAAAGTTGGCAGATATGCACCACTTATGCATGTCCAACTATTTAACGCATATAACAATTTATAAATTATTCAACTACTACCGGAAATAATGTACGGTCATTCATGTATATAATTTTAATTATGATTGCACACTGATGTTTTAATACCCGTAAATAGATCAATCACGCAAGCAAACTCCTATTTCGCTTAAGAGTTTGCGAGATGAGAAAGTGGAAGCAAAGCGTTATGAGTAAGCGAACAAACTTAACGCTGGAATCAGGCGTAAATTAACACAGTTGCGCCACCTTGTGAACGGAGTGATAATTCACATACGCGGGCTTTTAACGTGGCGCGTATTTTCTAAATCTTTAGTCACTTACGAAAATGGATTTTGTTTACCACATTTATTGCAAAATAATGGCGTAGCGAGAGGGGCATGCAGATGCACTTAACACCACGAAGTTTTCTCCGCCTTGCCAACGGCACTTCAGTTATTAATCAAGGTGAAAAAACTTTACTATTTTAGTGGTGTGAGTAAGAAAACAATTATGTATCTACCTGTAGTTCACACTCCATCCGCTACGTGGCGCATGACCTTGATTGATGTGACCTCGCTTTTAACCCCTTCGGGACGGGAGCCATTTACGAAATTTTTAATCTTTTGTCACCGTTTTTTAAAAACAGAAATTTGTGCCTTCTTGAATCGAGAAAATGCGCTGGCTGATTGAATAAGGCAAATTTTACAGTAAAATTTTACTGGTGAGAAAAAACAAGGATTCTGAATGCTTCATGCGGCACGTATACGTGCTGCTCGTCCCCAAGGGGTTAATCTTGCGATTATTTCTCCCATTTAAGATAGGACGCTTACTTATATCGCTTTGTAGTGGAAGTAAATTATCAGTGTGTTCGGAGACGAATTGTTTTAGTATATCTAGGGATGAGAGCGTTCCGACCCAACTGACTGATTGCTACCAATAAATTTTAATGGTATTACTCGCCTTTTTTAATGGCAGAATTTCTGAGCTAAAATAAAGTGAAGAAAACTATTAAAATTTAGTGGTAAAAGTGAACGATTTTCGGTCAGAGTGCTCCCATCCCTGAGTATATCATACCCAAGTTTTGAGTTTTGTAGGTGAAAACGTAAATTTTGACGTGGGTCTCATGTTTGTGAATCGCTGTTCTAAAGCGCGGTTCTCTTCTCTTGAGCATCATACATATTTGCTTTCTTTAATTTAGAAAAGGGGTGGCCACTCTGTTGCACGCCGCACACCGCAAAAGTTTAAAAGAAATAGCCGATTTCTTGAAACGCTGAACAGTGGAGCAGCATCGAGGGGTTTCCTAGCTGTGATCAACTTAACACCCAGAGTGAAGATAAAATGACATACAAGTATGAGTCGTTGGTAAAAAGAAAAGATGTACTTAAACTACATTAAAACTAGCAAAAGCCATGCTTTGTTTGGATTCGCGAAGCATTATTTAATTAGATAAATATTTGAAAGTAAAAATATTTTTTTAATATTATTTTTGCATCTTTATTAAGCAAAAACGTTATTTTATGTTTCGGCGCATTTTGATTTTAGAAATGTAAATTGAGCCAAATAACTAAAAATTTCTTCGGAATTTTTTTATTTATGATATAAGACTGGTATAAATAAAAATATTTTCGAAGCAAAATTTTACCCAATATGGTACTTGTTAGTTATCCCGTCGACCAATTTTGCCAGATTATACAAAGTACCTTGTACACCGAGCCTAGCTCGATAGCTTTTTTGAACACTTTCTTTTTTTTTTTTTAACTCAAACTGATTTTTGTATGTTATTTGTGTTTTTTTATGTTTTTTATGTAAATTCCATTTTTATGGAATTTTATAATCGATTTTTTGACCCACTTTTTGATAGGATAGAATTACAAAAATTACGTTCACAGGCGTGTTTCTGATGACAGCACAACTTTTTATTATTTTTAGAACTTAATTATAAATTAATACATTAATTTTTAGCCATTTTTCGATTACCCTGCCGCAGTTGATAAATCGCCAAATATCCTCTATGACGCCCACAGTTCTATGGGAGTTGAAACAGCAATTGATTTAATTATGTGCCGACAAATGCATGAGAAAATATCCCAACTGGTTGCCATAAATTGCAACAGTAATTCATTTTAATGTCTAAAAAGTAGAAAATAAATCTATTTATATAAAATCCAAGTCTCTGTGTGTCCCTCACAATTCCGGTAGGACCGCCTCATTGAAATGAGTAATTGTTGAAAAATACTAATGCAGAGTAACACAGTAGCGCCAAATGTTGGCCAACTTGGCAATAGCTGGTTAATTGCGCGATTTTAATGTGCTTTAGGTACTTTTCCAGTATAGGTGCCTTGGCGAAAAAGGAAATTTGGAAACATATTTTCGGAGAACCTATCCACTGTTTCAATTTATATACACACGCATGTTTTTCGATATTTATACGATTTATTTAACATAAAAAAGCCATTCCTCTAATTTCATACAGAAACAGATGTAATTTGTACATAAAAAACATCAATAGTATACATATAAAATAAACATATAAAACAATCAAAAACGCTTATAAAGTTTGTTTTCAGAGCTTTTATATGATTTGACAACAAATCTCACTTTCTGATGCCCGAATTACACCAAGATTTATTAAAGAAACGTCAAGCCCCTACAGTGGAAAAGTACCAAACTGTCTATTATTTAAAGCTATTTCTGTTATAGTTTGTATTATATACAAGGGGGGGGGGGTTAAAAAAATTAAACATTAAATATTAAAGTTCCTATAAAGCAGTATAAGACTAAGAAATTAAGAATAAAATAAATGCAAAATAAGACTAAACAAGAAAGAAAAATCATGCGTTAAGCGCAGAATTTTAAACACTTTCCAACACTTCCTGAATGCTTTAACAAAACTTCGTTATTTAGGGAAATAAGGTAAATATGATAACTAAGTAAACATTTTAGAAAACGCATAAAATTTTTTAAAATTTGATTTCAGCAGCTGCCGTCCGTAGCCAATAGTACCGTTATTACACGCAACTATTTAGCTAAAATTTAATATAAACTACTCTTAAAACTACTGAAATCGAATTTCCAGATATTATCATCCATAGACGGTTATGTATCCAAATCTTTGCGTGACCCTGTATATCATTTTATCTATATTCTACAAACATTTCTTAGTAAACTAAATGCAGTTCTGCGTAAAAATGCATAACTTCTTTAGAAACCACCTTTAAGCAATTTACTCTCATACTCAGTAACCCTTTCGAATTCTTTTGTGTAGTTCCCTGTATGTGAGCTATAGCATTTATACACACAGTATAGTATGCATAAACGTAGTGGAACATAAAAGCGCATATCATAATTTAAAATGCATTTTCAGCAATCATCGCTTATGTACAATACTTCGGAGAAAAGTTTCTTGGCGAGAAAGAAGTTTGCCAACATATTTTTTGACAACCTATTTACTGCTTCATACTCACAAGCAATTTTTACATATGTATACAATTTATTTAATATAAAAAAAACTATTTACCCATTTTTATAAAGAAACGGATTTTTTTTTTTTTTTTTTTTTTTGCCCAGATGTCATATACGCATCGGGTTTGGCGTGAATTTTGTCTGACGCCTATTTGGCGAAAATCACGCTTTCGAATACCAGTAACATACATATTTTTAAATTATTTGCTATCATTTTGAAAAGGAAATAACAATAAATAAATAAACGTTTGATTAATAACTATAGAACAAAACAGTTTATATAATTTTTAAAAAAAGTAAATAAAAGTAAATAAATTATGAATAAATAAAAAACAATAGCCGGGTTACCATATCAGGCAAAATAACATCATTTTGGCGCCAGTTAGGTATCCCGGTGCATATCTGATATCTGTGCCGTAATTTGTATATAATATATATATATATATATATATATATATAAACGATTTTTTATGTATATAAGTGCATATATAAACAAAAATAAAAGTTCATTAGATTTGTTTTCATAGCTTTTTATATATTTTAGCAACATATCTCACTTTCTGATGATCGAATTGCGCCAAGCTTTTTTTAAAAAATGCGCTATAATGGAAAAGTACCTAAATAAATAATCAATAAAAATAACCAATTATATAAACTAAAACATTTTATTTCGAGATCAAAGCATTGATTTTAATTTCGATTAAAAATACATATATCCTAGGATAACTTCAGTTGAAAGCTTAATATCTCATTCCATAAACCTAAACAAACAGAAGTGATTCATTGATCGTGATCAGTAAAAAATATTAAACCAGTGCGGTAACTTTTCACAAAGTAAGTTCTCCAACAATCAGTGGACAATATTCTTATGACGTCATAGTAGGTAAAATGGTGGCGGTATCGTTTGTTTATGGTTTGAATTAACAAAGATTTAATTTTGCAATGTCTCTTAGTTACATTATTTTATTGTCATATTTATGAGCTCAGAACAAAAGAATATTTTTCATTATTTAGTTATTAAAGACTGAAAAAATTATAAATGCATGATTTGAAAAATTTAATTATTTTTTTTCTTACTAAAAAATAACATTGAAGCAACAACAGGTTTAAGCTAAATAAGTGTAACTGTTTAATTCTGTTGTAATATTCAAAATAACTGTATTTATCAGATTTCAGTAAACATCAGGGATCGATTAAACTTTGAAGTTAGAGGAATTACAATGTCATTTCAGGACCTTTCTTTTCGAGAAGCTTTTCTGAATTCCACATATACATGGAGACTCTTCGGTATTACAAATATTATTCCTAGGACTGACGTAACATCAGAAGGGCAAGCAATTTTATACAAGTTTTTGAAAACTACTTTATATCAGAAATTTTACTAAAAGCTGGTTAATTTTTTGTTATAGCGGCCCACACTATTAGGATTTTGACAAGTTGCAGGCAATTTCGCCAACGTCGTAACCAAGATTGTGAAGCACACAGACACACATATAATACCATATAATGCCATTTCATTAAATCGTATACGATAATTTAATAGTTTTTACCTTACTTCAAGCGTGTAATTTATTTATTTTTAAAGCTTAACAATCTAAATTGTCCAATATATGAATTAAAAAAAAATATATATAAACCAAGATTGAATAGAAAAAAAAAACCTCAAATAAAAAAAAATAATAAATAATAATAAAAAAAAAGCCTCAAACCGCACAACACTTGGAACCAAACTGTGCAGATCAGTGGTCTTCTACTGTACACAGATTTCCATAAATGTGTTTCGTTCTTAAAATGTGTTATTTTCATCTATCACTGCGGAACAAGCGAGGAAACTCATATTGTTGCACATGAGTTGTATATATCATTGTATCTAAATTTCCGTCATTTTTGACGGGCTACCTTTCTAGTTATATATAAAATATGAAGAGTACAATACTTATAAGTATAAAATCAAAAATAGTTTTTTTTTAAAGATATTTTATAACCATTCAATATTCATTTGGAAAATCACGGTTTGATTGTATGTCTTTTTTTTTTTCAAAAATTTCTTTTACAATACATTCATTTGGCGTGTGCACCGAACTCGATTATGAAAAATTCACGGATATTTTTGCGCTTTCTGGAATACGCAAGCAAATGAATTTATTAAAAACTACATAATTTTTGCCCTGTTTCGTTTACAAGATAGGGAAACGGGAATGAAAAAAAAGTCAACATGATTAAAAAATATCATTTTAGAATTTCTAAATTGATTGCTCAACGTATATTCGTAAATTAATTAAGTTATTAAGTGTTAATTGATAAAAGCATACTCTGTTTTAAAATATTACACTCGTTATTTTTATTTTTTTAATCTATAATTTATTTTTTTACTCTTTGGACATTAAACTGTTTCATTTTTGCAGTTTCACAACCACTTGGCCTATTTTTTGGGAGCGTTTATTGCACATAATTAAATCCATCGTTGTTTTAACTCTCGTAGAACTGTACGCATTACAGAAAATATTTAGGAATTGATCACCTGTGGCATGCTAACAATAAGATGCCTTTAAATCGATGTATTAATTTATAATTAATTACTGTAAGCAATAAAATGTTGCACTGTCATCGAAAATTCACAATTGAATATAATTTTAATAATTCTAGCTTATCAAGAAATGTATTAAAAATAGTGTCCAAAATTTCATCTTTACATACAAAAACCAGGTTGGGTTAAATAAAAGAGTGTAAAAAATACGCTTTTATCAATTAATAGTATAATATTGGTATATAATAGTACATATTAAACAATATGTTGGGGCATCAATTTAGAAATTCTGAAAAGATAGTTTAAATGACGATTCATTTTGCCTTATCTTAAGAAAGAAAATATGTAAAAATTATACATTTTTAAACTAATTCACTTGCTTGCGCTTTTAACCTAGCATAAAAAAAAAACTTGTGAATTTTTCGTAATCGATTCCTGTAATTGCGCTAAATTAATGCATTATACGTAAAAATAAATAAATCGTGATTTTGAAGATGAACATTGAATCTCTATAAAAGAGTGTTAAAAAATATATTTTTATTTTATACTTATTTTTTTCTACAAATATCAAAAAGTAAAAGTTACTATTTGGAAAACATCAATAAGTCATGGAGTATGTATTTAAACCTACGGCTTCTTAGCACAGTTGAAAGCGAAAAGTCAGTGAAAATGGTATCACAGTGATGCAAAAGTAATGACATGTTTGAGATATAACATAAAAATACTTGTTTTCTTTTACATATAATGTCATTTTTTGGGGGGGGGAGTATAATTTAAATTTTGTATTGTAAACAATTTCATAAAAAAATGTATATAGAAGAAAATTTGAATTGTCATTTATAAAAATAACACTTTTATTTGAATGCTATTACCTGCGGCTTATTCTGACCGCTATTCTCCATGTTTTGCAAAAATTTAAATGATTATTCTTCAACAATGGTTGTCAAAGTCAATGGTTGGTGGCAAAAATGAGACATTTCGGGAACTATGAGGAAAGTTTGCAGAAAAATTGTCTTGCTTTTAAAATTGCTGTTATTTTTGCGCCAGGGTGTATCGCCGTGGCATCAAACTACAGCGATATCTCTAACAATATGTTAGTAGTTTTAAACATAGCAAAAGTATAAGAGCAGTTATCTATAAAAATTATTAGCATATTTACAATTATAATTTCTGAACATACTTAAGTTCACGAAATCAACATTTTGTAAAATCAATTAATTTTATTTTTCCTAGCCAGTTAAAACGATTGTTGCTGTACTTTTGACCTACATAGGCCGTCATCTAGTGCTCGATTTAGTACAGAAGGCAAGCATTTAGTGCCACCTTCAAGCTCATCCTTTGAACCTGTTGATGATAAATGAACATTAGTATTGGCAGAATTTCGATTACAGAAGATTAAATATAAAAAATTTGCTTTAAACCTACCAAAAAAAAATTTCCGTAGTCGAGACTTAGTTGGATGGTTGTCTCGCAATTGAATACAGCATATTTCATAAAAATCGTCAAAATTGTTTTCGATTTGTACCATCATTTTGAGTAATGAGTTTGTTTTAACAGTAGAAAACGAGATTTCTCGACGTAGCGACCTAGTTAGATCGATTTCTTGTGATCGAATTAATATAAGAACAAAGTTTCATGAAAATAGTTAGAGTCATTTTCGATATATCGCAATATTTTCAGTGCTGAATTTGTTTTAATCGATCAAAACAAATTTTCTCGAATTCGAAACCAAACCTAGCTAGGTGTGTTTCTCGTGCTCGAATTAGTATAGAAAACAGTTTTCATGCAAATTGCACGGGCATTATTCGACTTATAGCAAGCAGAAGCTTGACTTCGGATCATGTATTATTACCCTGTAAAAACGGAATTTCGTGAAATCGGGAACTAGCTAGATCTTTTCCTCGTGCTCGATTTAGTATAGGATGAAAGTTTCGTGAAAATCAGTTCAGTCGTTTACGATATCATTCATAATCGGGAAAATTGCTTGCTCGTTTAATATATATGATTGACATAATTTTTATTTTAAATAACGGAAGAACAAATAAATTAGTATAACATTAATGAAAATACAAAAACAAATAAATTAGTATAACATTAATGAAAGTACAAATAAAACGTCGAAATTACTTGATGACGTAAACACGTGTTGTCAAGTGACTGTGACATTTACGATGAATCATTATTGGCATTTAATCTTACAATTTGGCGACAGTAATTTGATTGACAGTACAACTAACAAGTACCCAAAAGATTTTTAAGCTTGAAGAATGTTACTTCTTCAAAATCCTGTTTTCTTGAAAAACATTTGAAATCTGCTCTCGTTGATACTAAGAATTATTAATTTATTATATTATTGTTATTATTCAAACTTCGAATTCGAATAGCACTTTATATAACGAATTTAACAATAAATTTCATTTGTTTACATTTCTTTCGTTGCCACTTAACGAACAACAACAAAAAATCATAATATAATTATGTTAAAATGGGTAAGTATCGTCTGCAACAGATCATATTTTATTTCTATCAAGTCCAAAAATATTTCTTTCCTTAATTAAATTTAAAAAACAGTTTTTGAGATATTTTGGCGGAATAATGAAAATATATTTTATTTATTTAATTAATCATGAATCTATCTAAAATTAATAACTCCATGAATTATTTTTTCTTTAGAAAATAGACATGTTTCATTTTTTATTTGCAAAAATGCGTCCGTAATGAAAAACATGTAAAATAAATTAATTAAAATAATAATTTTTTAAGGTTATTCTGTAAAAAAATAATATTGTGAAAATCTACAGATAATAATTTATTTTTATGTTTAATTTCAAGTCAAAATACTGAATAGCTTTTTTTTTTTTTTTTTTTTTTTTTTTGTAAAGTGTACGACAAAATGTAATTTGTGTAGACTACTAGAGGATTCCCTTCGCTCATCTTAATAATAATTAATATTAAGGATAGAATAAAAAATTAGGAACTTATTTTTAAGAGATAAAAAATTAAAGCTAAGTCTTTACACTTACAGGGCTCCCAAATGGTCCGCAAACTGAATACCAATAAAATTCAACAGAAAATTTTATGGTATGTCTGCGCTAAAATTAACTTTCAAAGGTGATTTCGGGGCGGTTTGCAAGAAAAATCTAAAAAGAAAAATTTTCAAAAAAAATTTTGGTATTCAGTTGGCGGACCATTTGGGAGCCCTGCACTTAGAAAAATATATAAGAATTATATTAAATATAGGTAACACTGTAGTTGCAAGAACTACTATAAAAGAATAAAGAAACGTGAAAAAGAATAATAGTTAGCACTTACTCATAAATAACACTCGCCAAGCTTGGGCAGGAAAAGACATTAGGGAGGCAAAAAAGCCACATTACACAAAAAAGCCCTTTTCAGGAACCATACATTTTAAATGACAAGTTAAATAGATATTACTTTTTTTTTTCAATAAGAAAGTTAAGTTTCTTGAACGATGTTATCTTTCGATTTAGAGGAATTAGAAAGGTATTCAGGAAAAATTGGGAGTTTTGAGAAGTTATCATTTTTGAGAAGTTATCATTGATATCATCATTGAGAAGTTATCATTTTAATCTTTTCCAAGACGCCGCTGAGTTTTTCGGTAACTTCCGAGAAATGAGTGATTTCAAGTTCGGCTTTGATTTTTTTAATAATTTCGATAATGATGGGATTTTATTAGTTAATTCATTCAGTTCATAGAGATGTTCAGGGGAGGGGGTAATTTTTTCTTTTGATTTTTCAGTAGTTTTTTGGAGTTTTAAGACTTTCATCTTTGTTCCCTTGGATGTTTCAGTATCGGAGGTAGCTTCTGCATATGATGTTTTAAATTGTGGTTTAACTGGGAAGTTTTTACAACCTTTATAGCTTGGGGGTGCGGGAGATCGCAGTTGATACATTTCGGGGGTGGCCTGGGTAGTTCAGTAGATTTTTTATGGGGACATTCGGTAGAAAGGTGATCCCCACTGCATCCTACACAGCAAGGGTTCATGTTAGAATATGCGGCTATATGGAGGAATTCCTAAAAGCAGGATTGCTTTTTTGCGACTCTGGATTTTTCTATATTTACACGAATTTGAAATATGGATCTTAGATTGAAAATTTCATATGAAGTTTCGTTTTTGGGGAGTTCTACTAGGAAAAGAGGGAGAGTTTTTTCCCCTCTCTGCGACTTTTCAGTTGCGATACTTTAACACAGTAAGCGCAACGTGGGCCACCGGTGACTGTCAGTGAACTTTTTGTTTAAAATGCGTCATTCACCGATAACTGACGTCTAAAATATGATACAAAACTAAATATATATATATATATATATATTGTTTTAAATAATTACTGAACATTTATTTAAAATTTACCTACCTTTTATTTATTACAGGATTATACTTTCTTTAAAATGTTTTTAACTCTCCGACTGTCTTGGAAAAGGGCAAAATTGTAATGTTGTTTTCTCTGCATTTCGTTTTAAATGCTAAAAAAAAATGTTTTTTTGAACATTTTATAAAAAAACTTAATAACGAATATTAATGCAATCCTTGGAAGTATTAATCATTGTTCAATGTATTAAAAATACATTAAATCAATAGAATTATATTACTTTAAATATTGCTTGTATTGCAGTGAAACCTGGAGCTTAGTGAACGTATTAACACGGGCTTGTCAGCGAGGGGGTTAAATATTGTAAAATTTTCAGCGCTTCAGTGTCAGTCATCGTGGCGCTCAACGTGTTAAGGACAGTAAAACCTTTAAATGTTAGATTTTCTTTACTTTCATCTATGTAAGTACAGGTTGGAAGTACTCTAATTACAGCTTTAATGGGGATATCTCTATCGGGAACTATATAGAATTGGACTTTATTTTGCTTAAGGTGTTCTGTTAACGCATTTTATTACGGAGGTTCTTTGGGAGAATTTCGAGATAATTACCCGAGAGTTTAGCTTCGAACTCGAACTCTCTACCTCTCGACAAGTTTTTAGTAAATTTGATAATATTAGTGATACCCGTGACCTTAATGGGCTTGGGTTTTTTTGCCTTGGCGTATTTGAAGTTCAGTTTCATCTTTTTCAGATTACATATCGGAATTATCAGGTGAATTTGAGATATCTTCGATTTTAGAAGAATTTAAGTTTTTGAAATTAGTTTTCCTGAGTTTTTTGATAACGGTCTCAAATCCTTCTTCAACAACATCTGGGCAGATATAATATCAGTTTAGTCTTACGATACAAATTAATTGCCCATTTGAGAGCATCATAGAGATTTGCTTCTTTATTTCTACAAAGAAAATTGCAGATTTGAATTTATCAGTATTAGTGATCTCATAAAGAGAATCATCGACAAATATCTGCTTTGGACCGCAAATTTTCGTTTCGTATCTTTCAATAATTTCGATAGTCGTCTATTGATTTTTAGGAGTAACATTAGAGAAAGAAGAAGAGATAGAGCTATAAGGAGACGTACGACTCATACTCAGATTATTAGAACATAAACTTGGTTTCCATCCATGTGCGAGGAAGATGCGCAGGGATTCGATGATTAGGTAAGACAATGATTAAAATAAAATATTAGTGGTGTCGAGCGTGCCACAGTTGGCCACCCCTGTTTTAGAACGACTTATGGATGCATATATAATAGTACATGCAATTTTCACACAAATTTCTTATAGATTATTTTAACTTCATTAAATATTAAAACATATAAACATGTAATAAACAGTTCTGTTTGTTGTACAGTGTAAGAGAAAAGATAAAAAGATATATACTTTTTTAAATCGTTATTAACTTCACTCTGTATAATCAATAATAAGTACATTTTCTCTTGACATTCACACTACTTACGCATATCCAACCATCTACTGCTAAAAAATAAATAAATAAATAAATAAATAAATATTTAAGTACTCACTGGAATGATATAAGGATATTTATGTATATAAAATCAGTTATTTTTTTTTCTTTAGCTTTGTGTGAGGCTTCAGAGTTTTTTAGCACAATCACACAAACGAACTCCGAGTTCTCATGAGTTTGCCAGATAACATAGATGGAGTTAATTATCATTATGTTCGGAGAGCTTTAATTTATTCGCTTAGCAATTTTTTTTACAGGATTAACGTTTAATGCATGTGATATCGTAATGACGCCTACGAGCCCCACCACCGAAGACGTCCTAAATATACCATTAGTATGGATACCCAGTGAACTCTGTGTCCACCCCATTTAGATTGCTTTCTGTCTTTTTCATTCACATATATAAAAAATCTTTTCTCTGTAAATATTATTATATATATAGAAAAAATATACATATTGCCCTGATAAGTGCCTTTCGTGTATAACCCCTTAATTCTCGCTCCCATCAATATCACGGGCTGTAGTGCCGTTCGTTATTTCTAGTGCCCGTCATATTTCCGGGCTGGAGATTTATTGCTGGAAAAACTTCTGAAACCAGAAATATTTAACTGGCATTTCGGTGTGAAGTCTTTGAATACAGCCGTTTGGGTTTGTTTTTTGGCGATGATTGTGATGTTGGAATTTGTATTGCATGTTTCGAAATATATCACACTCAAAAAAAAATATTAATAATCAAAATTTAATGTATATTATATTATTTCAAATATTATTTGTAAAAATTTGTTTGATGATGATAAATAAAGGTCTAAGATGTGAAAAATAAAGGTCTTATTCGCATTAATTTGTATGGTGCAAAACAAACATTAAAACACAGAATTCTCGCATGATGGCTTTTCTACAAATGTGGATTTGTTCTATAACATCTTTTTTTCGCTTTAAAAAAACTAATTGCATATTTTATATAGAAACCTTATAATTATTCAATTTCTGTAATTAAAAAAAGGTACTTTTTTGATGGTTTTTCCAAATAAGCGACCATTAAGGGGCTAAGTGGCTTTCGCTGCCTCCTTTACAGCTTTTCCTGTCCATACTTGGTGAGAATGAGTCTGAAAAGTGCTAACTTAAATTTATTTTTTACATTATTTTATAACTACAAAATAAAAGTATGGATGTAAGCAATGCGTTTGTTTTATATTTATGACTAGCAGGCTATGCCCGCTGCGCCGGTCAGTATTTCCAAATGAACCTTGGATTAAATGAAATAAATTTGAACTTGTATTTTAAACAACTTGAACCTTCAGCTGGACTTTGCTCATTGCTGAAAACGATGCGAACGCCATTACAATATTATATTATCTTAAGCGTTGGACAAAATTTAGCTATTAAACAGCAATTCTTTTAGTTGATTATTAACAGTTCACTTTTGGTAGGGTAATGTGACCCTTGTGACAACAGGAATTAAAATGGTCTCTGATCTGACATTACTAAATTAGAATCCATTAGAATGATTGCAAAGATTGACCATTGAACACGAATAATGTTCAGGTGGTTCATTTTTGTTTGATAGTTCTTG
Organism: Maratus speciosus; assembly: GCA_963932465.1. NCBI lineage: Eukaryota > Metazoa > Arthropoda > Arachnida > Araneae > Salticidae > Maratus > Maratus speciosus. Next base: position 134,670,707 of record OZ010794.1, read on the forward strand.
ACCTCCTGTGATCTCAGTTCGCGCAATATGTGATTCTGGTAGCTTAAATATAATCTCACTTAATGTTACGTTATATTTCTTAATAAACGTCCTCTTGTGACAGATTTACTATTACTGCTTTCTCTCTTTGGATTCCACCAGAGTAAATACCGTAAAAAATGTATTGAACAATTTGTCGTCAAAAAAGAATGTTTAACTTTCATATTTGAAAGAAAAGTGAAACATAAAAAAGTGTGTTTTTAAAGCTGAATTGTTTGAATAAAATTAAAATGACGTCATTTTCACTGCCTTTTCATTTTGTAGAGCATTTATAATCATGTAACCGTTTACACGTTATAAAACTTGATGACTTAATCTTGCAAAAAATAAACCTCTTGCATCAAATAAAATCTTTCTAATCATCTGTAATCGGCTTCATTGTGATGGTCTACGTCAAACATTAAGACTGATGCTACAATATTGTTACACATTTACCAGAGTTAATGACAAAACAAACTTAATTACTCGCCAAAATACGATCCAATAAATAATGTCGAAATATTCGTGTCTTAAATAGCCTTGACAATGTTAAATAATGTTATTTATACAAAAGTTTTAGCAATAAGCATTTTGGTGAATACTTGAACCGAAGATTTATTCTACATTTTTCTAAAGAGCATAATAACACAAGGACAAATAAACAGGCTTGCTAATTCCTTTATAGTCAATAGTAAATTAATCTACCGTCTATTATGTATATAACTCAGATTATGAAAATAACTCTTAATTTGTTGCTAAGTTTAGCTGAAGCGGCGAATTAAAAAAAAATAATATCTGAAATTAAATTCAGCAAGCAATTTCTATTGCAAAATTTTGGCTTTTTTTTTACAATAATAATAACGCACAATTGCAGAAATATTCTTAAGAATCTTATTATATCCTAACTTTTAAAGCAGTGAATATTCCTATAGGTGAAATTGGCAATAGGTCCGACATCTTAAAAAAAAAAATAACATAATACGCAATTTCCCATTAATAAATAATAATCTGAGTTCAAGGATATAAAAATGATATGCTTGAAGAAAACAAAACGGCATGTTTCTATTGTAATGGTATTCCATATTATGATAAAAAATATTTCAAATCTCTGAAATTAAACTATTCTCGCATATGTGTGTATTTAGCAGACATGTATACTAAAATTTAAATACCTGCTACATAATTATAAATTTAACTGCTTTTAATATGAATTACATCTGAATATAAAATTTTACTCCAAAATCTTCTCCTACACATGCAAAAAAAAAATGATTGCGACCTTCGCCTGGCTTATTTCACGCTTCTGCCTTTGTGGCTTAAAATTGCATTGTTTGGCGACAACAGTAAATTCGATCACCCAATTAAACAAATAACGTACAATTCGCAGTTAGAGCCATTTTTAAAAATAATTCTGCTAATTTCTCCTGTAAGAAACATAATGGGAGAATAGATAAAAATCAAAATAAAATTATTTAAAAAAAAAAGAAAAAGAAATTTATTCAGATTTTATCTAATGAAATTTTTGAGAAGCATTTTTTCTTTAACCTGGCGCGCAAAAGATAAAAACGCCAAATATGGTATCAACTCAAAACTTTCTTAGTTAATTTAAAAAAAAAGTAATAATACTGGGATTTTATATAATTGAATTTTTGAGTTTCATTTTTCGGTACTACTCGATTAGGCATCGATGTCATATATGCAACACGTTGGCGCGATTTTTTCTGACGCCAATTTGGCGTAAACCTTGTTTTCGAATATCAATTACATATATATTTTAAAAAAGGGAATAGCAATAAAAAAAATGTTTAATTAATAACTATAGAACAAAACAATTTGTATAATTTTTAAAAAGAAAATAAAAGTTAATAAATAATTTATTAATTAATAAACAAAACCTCCTGGTTACCATATCAAGCAAAATAACGATACTTTGGAGCCACTTAAGTATCCCGGTGCGTATATGACATCTGTGTCCTTGATTAATCCGACGACAAAAAAACTGTCGCCAAACTGTAAGGTTAAATGCCAATAATGGATGATCGTAAATGTCACATTCAGATGTCATTAAATGTGTTAAACTTGTTTGGTAGTCATCAAGTCAATTCGACGTTTTATTTGTAAATTGATTATTGTTTTTCTAGTTTACATGTTCTTTCGTTATTTAAAATTACTGCAAAAATTGAAATTTATTTTCTTTAAGCCTATATTTAATGTTTACATAAATTTTATAGTTATATACGTCTACGTTTTTTGGCTAAATAAAGAGTATCAAGTTGCTTGCAATTTTCCGTAATCATCGATATTTATTGCGTGTTCTTTAATAAATGCGATTATTACATTTAAAATTTTTACTTCTTATTCACAAATACTATATCCTAAAAATATACTTTGTTTTTGGTTTAATTTAATAATTCTTCATGTAAATACGTTAACTGTTAGTATTCTTTTGTCCGAAATTATCTAAATAAGTCAAATTTTATATTTCGTATATCGCTTTACGCCATAAGTGAACGTCATCATTAAAGTAACCCTATTATTTAATGATTTTTTGAATTTAAATTAATTAATTTTTCTTTCTTAAAAGTTCAGAGTGGCATCATTCTTCTATGTGTATAATTTGGCGAATAATTTGGCAATTTGTATAATTTTGCGAAATTGGTCTAGGGAAAAATGAAGTAGTAACCATTTTTCTTAACCTGGCGGAAGCGATAACGTGCCAAATATTGCATCAATTGAAATATTTCTTATTGAATTCATATTCAAGCATTACGAATATTCTTTTCATGCATGTTTAAATAAAATATTTTCGTTTATAATATTTCCCTCATTAAAGCGGTTCTTTCTTTCTTTTTTTTAAAAAATTAAATATTAGTAATTATTTCCTTCTTTTGTTTGCAAGATGTTTGTATTATTTTCTAACGGGTATAGCAATTTCAATTCATTTATCAATGATAATTTTCGCCAAAATGACCACTGGCAACCCTTTCGTTTAAAATATCAATAAAATACGAAATTTATTATCAAAAATCTTAGCTATTCCTGTATATTTTCTCATAAACCACCCCGGGAATATTTCCTATCGAATGATACAATTTGGAATAAAATCCTCCGGGAAGTTTTTGAAAACAATCGAGCGGAACTTTCAGAGCTTACTGCTTTATAATATACTAGCAGACTATGCCCGCTGCGCTGGTCTTTTTTTGCACACGAACCTTAAATCACAAGAAATAATGAATTTCATCTAATTTGACCTTATATTTTAAAGCAACATGGAACTACACCTGGAATGTCCTGTTGTACTATCTTATGCGTTGGACAAAATTTGGGCTATTCAGAAAAACTCTTTTAGTTTATCAGCTATAGTGGAGTCTGGTAGGGCAATGAGGCAGTTATGGCAACACGAGTTGAAATATCTTTAGTCACCACAGTACTAAATTATTGAACATTACAATGATTGCAGAGAATGACCATTAAACTAAAATAATTTTCGGGTGATTCATATTCGTTTGTTAGTTCTTGGTTTCCGGACTTCTCAGCTTGACGAAATGTGTTGTGTGTAGCTTGAATTAAACTTCAGACTGCATTATGTTATATTTCGCAATATGCATCTTCTCCTGGCAGGTCTATTACAGTTTTCCATCTTCAGATTCCAGAAGGCAAAAATACAATCAAAAGTGTAACAAATTATTCACCATCATATTCAAAAGAAAAATGAAGAATAAAAAACGTAGATTTTTAAATCTGAATTGTTTGAATAAAAATAAAAGAACTTAATTTTCATTGCTTTTTCATTTTATAGACCAGTTGCAATCATGTAACCGTTAACCTGGAAAAATCCTTGATGACTGATACTGATAGAAAAATAAACATTTAGTTTCCATCTAATAAAATCGTCCGTAATCGTATTAAGACAAGGTTAACGCAAACATTAGAAGTGTTTGCAACGATAGAGTTACAAATGTAACACATTGATAGTTAAAAAACAAAGTTAATTACGCACCAAACTACTTTTCATTACATTATGTCAAATTGCTATTGACAAAATTATAGATCTTTTGCCAACAAAAGCCCATATCTTAAATACAAATGACAATGACAAAGCGTTAGTTATGCAAAATGTTTAGTAAAAATCCTTTTCGTGAATACTTGAACCTTTGCATTTTTCTAATGAGCATAAAAACACAGAGAGATAAAGAGACTTACTGTTTCCTTTATATTTAAGATTAAATTATTCTTCGATATGTTGCCTAAGTAATCCCGATATTGAAAATAATCGTTTATTTGTCACTAAGGTTAATTTATAGGACAGTCTGTCAGACGAAATTGCTTTATAATGATCTAAATTTTGTTTAATCAGAATTGCATTTTTTTCTTATATAGGCTAACTGATACATTGACAAATATTTTTCAACCATTGGTAATAAGAAGCTTTTCAGTAGCTTGCAATTATTACTTTTTTCGTGACATTACAATAACAGAAGATGAAAAATATATAATACTGAATTTTGCTCCGTAATAAAAAATTATAAATATAATAATAGCTAATTACAAAATCCCTCTAATATTTTGTAATCGGGTTCACCATCCACAGTCTTCAATCATAAATCAATTTTCCAAAAATATAGAAAAATGCTCCAATTGGCGGGTGACGAGATTACGGAAAATAAGCCCAATATCATTTAAATACCTTCCTAAAAGAATAGAAGATATGGAGAAAAAATTAAAAAGAAATGGCGAATGAAAAAGAACATTGAAAATTTATTTCAGCCTATTTTTTTTTAATGTCGAGTTTATTTTATAGTAATAGCGCATAATTGCAAAAACATCCTTAAGAATAACTTGATTTTCTAAATTTTGAAGCCATAAATTTTCTGCACAGATGTCATATACATACCCATATTGGCGCCAATTCGGCGAAAACATCAACAGCATAAACAACAACATCCGGGTTACCATATCACACAAAATAACGAAACTTTGGCGCCAGTTAAATACCGTTGCTTATATGACATTGGCGACAGAAAAAAATCGCGCTAATATGTTTTTTTGTAGTTTTGTTTTTGTTTTGTTTTTTAATGTGTGAAATTAAATATTTTTTACAATATGTGTATGTGTAACAATCATTTATGTTGAAATTTAAATATTTGAATTCATTTTTATAATATTAACTGCTATTTATACAATTTACATTGGAAAATAAAAATTTATCCTCTCTCATACACTTAAAAAAAATAAATAAAAAACATTATCGCCCCGTCTGAAGTCACGCTTATGCCTTTTTGGCTTAAAATCGCATTGTTTGGCGACAAAAGTAAAAACAACAGGCACAAATGTCATATTCGCCCCATATTGGCGCGATTTTTTCTGACGCCAATGTCATATACGCAATGTATACTTAACTGGCGCCAAAGTGTCGTCATTTTGCTTGATATGGTAACCCGGATGTTGTTGTTTATGCTGTTGATGTTTTCGCCAAATCGGCGTCGAAAAAAAATCGCGCCAATATGGGGCGAATATGACATCTGTGCCAAACAACATTTTAAATAAACAAATATCATTTTAAATAAACCATTTCCTACAACTCATATGTAGAGCCATTTTTAGAGCTATTTCTGCGAGTTTCTCTGGTAAGATATATAATGGGAGTGAGATAAAAATCAGGTACAGATGTCATATTCGCCCCATATTGGCGCGATTTTTTTCAGTTGCCAGTTTGGCGAAAACATCAACAGCATAAACAACATAATCCGGGTTACCACATCAAGCAAAATAACGACACTTTGGCGCAAGTTAAGTACCTGTTGCCTATATGATATTGTCGACAGAAAAAAAAATCGCGCCAATATGGGGCGAATATGACATCTGTTCCAAAAATCAAAATAATTTTAAAAAATAGTACTGAGATTTTATATAATCAAATTTTTGAGTTGAATTTTTCTGTAGTACTTGATTAGGCACAGATGTCATATATGCACCACGTTGGCACGAATTTTTTCTGACGCCAATTTGGCGAAAACCTTGTCTTCGAATATCAGTTACATATATATTTTTAAAAAGTGAATAGCAATAAATAAAAAAAGTTTAATTAATAGCTATAGAACAAAACAATTTGTATAATTTTAAAAAAGAAAATAAAAGTTAATAAACAATCTATTAATAAATAAATAACAACCTCCGGGTTACCATAGCAATCAAAATAACGACACTTTGGCGCCAGTTACGTAGTCCGATGCGTAAATGAAATTGGCGTCAGAAACAAATCGCACCAACGTGGTGCGTGTATGACATCTGTGTCCTTGATTATCCCGTCGACAAAAAAACTGTCGCCAAACTGTAAGGTTAAATGCCAATAATGGATGATCGTAAATGTCACATTCACTTGATATTAAATATGTTAAACGTGTTTGTTACGTCATCAAGTCTTTTTAATTAGACGTTTTATTTGTAAATTGATTACTGTTTTTTTTTATTTACATGTTCTTTCGTTATTTAACATTACTGCAAAATTTGAAACTTTTATTCTTTAAGCTGATATCTAATGTTTACATAATTTTATAGTTATATCCGTCTACGTTTTTTGGCTAAATAAAGAGCACCAGGTTCCTTGCAATTTTCCGTTATCATTGATATTTATTGCGTGTTCTTTAATAAATGCGATTATTACATTTAAAATACTTACTTCTTATTCACAAATACTATATCTTAAAAATATACCTTTGTTTTTGGTTTAATTTAATAATTCTGCATGTAAATACGTAAACTATTAGTATTATTTTGTCCGAAATTATCTAAATAAATCAAATTTTATAATTGGTATATCGCTTTATGCCATAAGTGAACACCATCATTAAAATAACACTGTTCTTTAGTGATTTTTTAAAATTAAATTAATTAGTTTTTCTTTCTTGAAAGTTTAGAGTGGCAATATTCTTCCATGTGTTTAATTTGGCGAATAATTTGGCAATTTGTATAATTTTGCGAAATTGGTCAGAGGGATTATGAAGTAGTAATCATTTTTCTTAACCTGGCGGAAGCGATAACGCGCCAAATATTGCATGAATTGAAATATTTCATATTGAATTCATTTTTAAGCATTACGAATATTCCTTTCATGTTTAAATTAAATATATTCGTTTATAATATTTTCCCTCATTAAAGCGTTTTTTTCTTTCACTGTTTAAAAATTAAATATTAGTAATTATTTTCTTCTTTTGTTTGCAAGGCGGTTGTATTGTTTTCTAACGGGTATAGCCATTTCAATTCATTTATCAAAGATAATTTTAGCCAAAAGATAGTCACTGGCAACCTTTTCGGTCAAAATAACAGTAAAATACGGAATTTATTATCAAAAATCATAGCTATCCCTGTATATTTTCTCATAAGCTACCCCGGGAATATTTCCTATCGAATGATACAATTTGGAAAAAAATCCACCAGGTAGTTTTTGAAAACACTCGAGCGGAACTTACAGAGCTTACTGCTTTATAATATATATGATTAAAAAGTGAAATTGAAATTGAATGGAAAGACACCACAAATCATTCTTAGCAGTGGTATTTCGCTTTTAGATTAAAGCGTGTGTTTTAATTAGATCAAATTATATTGTATATGTATTAAATTTATTTTTCTTTGTTCCGTGTTTTTACCTAATCTGATGACGTCATTTTCTAATGCGGTTAAAATAGGATTGATTTTTTTTTCTCGCGCGCGTCTTGTGCTATCTTTGATCAGTTTCTACTGTCACTTTGATCGAATAAATGAGGTGCCATTCTGTCTTAACTAATGTTGTTTGCAGATATTTTTATCCTTACTTTTTCTTTAGATGTATAAACCTGCATATAGAAAATATTATACATAGTTAAACAAATTAAACTGCATAGCGAAATTTTCGCCTGGTTCCACTGGTATGACTTATTTACGATGTCAGCATTCCTTTGTCTATAGTCATATAAAACGTACAACGATTAATGAGTTATCTGCGAAATGTTTTTGAACAAACTTTTGACTTGGTGCACTCATAATTTATTCAAAAGCTCTCTGTAATTAAAAAATTCCAATTAATAAAAACTAACGGAAAAAATATTAGTAAATAATGTGAATGATTTCAAAGAAGATACCAGACTCTAGAGTTCAATATTAATGGCGCAGTTAAAAAGACTATTTCAGGCTTCATTCATTATTTTATTAATTTATACAAATAATGCTTTTAACCCCTTAACGGTCGCATTAAATTACGGTTAAAATTCAAATTGCTTATTGGCACCACTTTTTTGAAAAAGAAGTATTCCCTTTATTTAACGACAGGTACAATGATACATTAATAAAGCCAATTGCACTAAACTGGTGGGAATCAAACAATCTGACTAAAAGACACAGCCCATGAATATCACGGGAGCGGGAATTAACCCTTTATGGCGCGGTGTCCTAAAAGGATACCTAATTTTAATCCCAAAACTGACAAGTGGCGCTAAGAATATTTAACTAAAATTTTCCTATTATAATGTACATGAACATAAGCAACTTCGTATTTTCTAATAAATTCGTTATTAAATTGCGGTGTCAGTCCATTATTTCATCTATACTCATATTATAAAGAGGAAAAAAATTGTTTATTTGTAGGAGGTAAGCTCAGGAACTACCGAACCGATTCCAAAAGTAATGGTATCAAAATGATGGTGTTACACCAACTTAGAACATAGGCTATATCTCATGTCGGTGCCACTACCCCAAAGGGGGTGCAGGAGCAAAAAAAGTTCTAAAAATGCGATTTTTGCGTTACTGAAGGGCCTAGAAATATGAAATTTGGAATATTAGTTACTTACAAGATATAAATGATGTCTAAGAGCAGTTCTTAAACAATTCGAAATTTAAAAGGGGTGAGACTGCACAAAACGTGTTCTAAAAAACGTTCTAAATGGTAGTTTCTACATAATCTCAGTAAATACCGAACCGATTCCAAAAGTAATGGTATCAAATGATGGTGTTAGTCCAACTTAGAACATAGCCTATATTTTATGTCGGTGCCACTACCCCAAAGGGGGTGAAGGAGCAAAAAACGTTCTAAAAATGCGATTTTTGCGTTAATGAAGGGCCTAGAAATATGAAATTTGGAATATTAGTTACTTATAAAATATAAATGAGGTCTAAGAACAGTTCTTAAACAATTCGAAATTTAAAAGGGGTGAAAATGCACAAAAAGCGTTATAAAAAACGTTCTAAATGGTAGTTTCTACATAATCTCAGGAAATACCGAACCGATTCCAAAAGTAATGGTATCAAAATGATGGTGTTAGTCTAACTTAGAACATAGGCTATATCTTATGTCGGTGCCACTACCCCAAAGGGGGTGTAGGAGCAAAAAACGCTATAAAAATGCGATTTATGTGTTACTGAAGGGCCTAGAAATATGAAATTTGAAGTATCAGCTACTTGTTATATATAAAGGATTTCTAAGAACAGTTCTTAAACAATTAAAAATTTAAAAGTGGTGAAAATGCGCAAAAAGCGTTGTAAAAAACGTTCTAAATTGCAATTTCTATGCAATCTGAGGAAATACTGAACCGATTTCAAATATAATGGTGTTAAAATGATGGTGATAGATCTTGCTCTAAGATAGGCTATATTTTATATCTGTTTCCACTACCCCAGAGGAGATGCAGGAGCAAAATGAGAGAAAAGCGTTCTAAAAACATTCTAAATGCCAATTTGTCACCAATATCTCAGGAAATATCAAACTCATTTCAAAAGTAATGGTAAGAAATTGATGCTGACAGCCTCTGCTCTAACATAGATGCTATTTGAAGTCGGTATCACTATCACCTAGACGTTGCAGGAGCAAAAAGCATTCCAAATTTCGATTTTTGTGATCTGTAGGGGATAGCAATTTAAAATTAGGCATGGTACATATTTATTACATATAAATGATCTTTAAGAACAGTTTCAAAAAAATTGGAAATTTAAAAAGTGGTGAAAATGCGCGAAAAGCTTTCTAAAAACGTTCTAAATTGCGATTTCTACTCAATCTCAAGAAATTCCAAAGCTATTTCAAAAGTAATGGTTGGAAATCAATGGTGACAGTCCCTGCTATAACAAAGGTTATATTTTATGTTGCTGTGACTACCATCTGAGGGTTGCAAAAGCAAAACATATTCTAATTTGCGTTTTTTGCATAACTGAAGGGTCTAACACTTTGAAGTATGGCATGCTATTTACTTACAAGATGCAACTGCTTTCTATGAACTGTCGAAAGAAAATTTCAAATTTAAAAAGATGAAGTGAGCGAAAAGCGTTATAAATTACAATTTTTATGTAATCTTATCCGATTAAAAAAAAATAATGATAACAAACTGTTGGTGATTGAACCTGCTCAAACATAAGCTATATTTTATGTCTGTGCCACTACCACCAGAGGGTTGCAGTAGCTAAAAGCTTTCTAAATTGCGATTGCTGTGATATTGAAAAGGCTAGAAACTTTAAATATGGCCTGATAGTTACTTATAAAATATAAATGCCCTCGAAGGACTGTCGAAAATAAATTCGAATTAAAAAGGGGTGAAGTGAAAGGGAGGTACGAAAAGCATTCTAAAAAATTCCTAAATTACGATTTCTACGCAATTTCAGGGAATATAAACCAAATATAAAAGTAATAGTTGCGAATCAATGGTAACAGTCTTTGATCCTACACAGGCTCTATTTTATGCCGATGATTTTACCACCTGGGATTTACAGAAACAACAAACGCTCTAAAAAAGGCCTTTAAAAACTTTCTAAATTACGTTTCTGTGGAATATTAGGAAATAACAAACCTATTTCAAAATTAATGTTGGCAAATTAATGGTGAAAGTTCCTATTTCAACATAGCCCTTTATGTTGAGAGAGGTGGTAGGACTTGGAATTTGACATGATGGTTAATTTTAAGATGTAAGAAGATGGTTTCTAAAAAATTCAAAACTTCAAATGAATACTGAAATGTGAGTATTAATTGAGCATAAAAGTTTCAAAATATTTTCTAAATTATTACTTATTTGGTTTTATTTCGTTTTATTAATTTAAGTCTCATTTCTGCCTTATGCAGTGTAACAATGATGTTTAATCAGACTGTGTTTTAAATAGTAATTTTTTTAATTATTCCTAAAAGTAATAAGTACTTTTTAATAAAATAAAAATTTAGTTAGTACCTTTTAATAAAAATTAGACATATAAATATCACTTGGCATATTTCAAATATTACGCGAGCAAAGCCGCGGGGTTTGCTAGTTAGTTTATAAACAGAATTACTCCGCGCCGGTAAGGGTTAAGGATTCAAACCCCTTGATTGGCGGTGGATAACCCATCTAATTTTAATTAAGATTCGCACCAGAAAATTTTATTATACTTTTACGTTTATAACTTTGGTGAGATACAGTTATAAAATTTCTTTTCTTATTTCGAAAAAAAAATAATATATATATATATATATATATATATATATACATATATATAGCACATTATGTATTTAATGCATTTGTCAGACCCAGAATCTTGCACCATAAATAAACTAAGAATAACCATAAAACATCCAATAAATTTAAACAGATATAACAGTAACAAGAAAAAACAACAAAAGGCTGTGGCACTCTTCAGTGGTGGGCAGTTTAAAAAGCACAACAATGTTTCAGGCTAATTACAATTTACAACAAACGTTTGTTGTTATATGTATAATGACATGTATAATGAATATTTGTATAATGACAAAAAAACATATTTAACATTGTGGCAGAAGTATAGACAATTTATCTGTTAACAGGAAAATATGCATAAATTAAAATCGAACTGCACCTAGATTGTCTGCTATTAATGCAAAAATTTGAGTTCCCATCGAAGAAACTAAATCCTGCATCACTGGAAGGTCTATTTCGTACCAAACACGTTCAACAGCAGATCGAAATTCATTTACAGAGTAGTATTGTCAAAAAATGCATACACCGTATGAGATATAATGCCACAAAAGTTTTCGATTGGGGCCAGATCAGGGCTATACGCGGGCCACTCGAGAACAGTAATATTTTGAGAGTTAAACTATTTTTTTGATTTGTATGCAACATGAATAGACGCATTATCTTGCTCAAATACATACTTTGGAAGGGCTAAAAGTTCACCAAATGGCTGTAAATTGTTTTCAAATGTATGTATGAAGTCTTACGCGACATGGCGACCATTGAGAAACTCCAGAGATAATTCAGAATTAAAACAAAGTGAGGCCCAAATCATTAACTCTTTCGAGGGCGGTGTCCTTAAAAAGGACACCTAATTTTAATTCCAAAACTGACAGACCACACCAAGAAGACTGAATTAAAATTTTCCTTTTATAATGTACTCAAAAATAAGCAAGTTCGTATTTTATAATAAATTCGTTTATAAATTCTGTTTTCATTCCATTATTTCATCAGTTTTATAAACAGAATTACTCCTCGACGGAAAGGGGTCAATTTGTTGTGAGATTTCAAGGCTGGTTGTTTTATCATTTTCATGTAAACTAAAATACATCTTTCTATAATTCAACTACGAAAGCATCCGTTGACACAGAAAGCTCTGACTCACTTTTAATGCGATTAGCAGTCATCATTTGTCTAGATACCAGTTTATGGATCATTCTATAATCTCATTTTCTGGCCACAACAGGCCTTCCTGATTTATGTTTTGCTTTGAAAGATTCACCCTTAGATACTTAATAGAAAGACTTCATTAGACGATTCAAAGTAGCTGAAATTTCTGCAACAGTCTTCCCTTTCGACATCAACTTCCATGCTTTAATTACTTCATCTGACTGAAAATCTCTAGTTAGAAACATCTTCACTAACCGATACTATCGCGAGGTGCACTTAAATACTTCATGCATGTGACGTCATAATTTTGAAATTTGCGTTTTTCGGCGAACAGTTGCTTAAAAATCACAAAAGTGTCTAAACTTTTGCAATATGCAAATTTCAATTTTTTCATTTAAATTAAGTAATATCCTACATTAAAACTGTTATTTTTGTACTAAAACGTAAGTACAGCCATTTGTATAACCCAAGTACTCGCATTTTTTATTTAAAGGTTAAAAATAACCAGTGTCTAAACTTTTGCTGAGGACCGTAAGAAGAAGCAAGAGTTTTTATGAACCGAAAGAATAATTCCTATCTTATAATTTAATTGAAGAATAAATATAACAAATCTAATTTTTTTATGAATGTCTGAAAAGGGACCACGATAAGATCAAAACATTCCATATAAAACAGAGATTTGAAAAGGATCAGAATATATAAACTGATATAGTATGTTAATGTAGTTAATGTAGAATATTAACATTCCGGGAACTTAAGTAACATATGATATTAAGTTTTTTAGAAATAGTTTGGAAACGGATTTTAAAATCGTCAGTTAAAAATAAGTAATAAATGGTTATTATTCAGAAAATCAAGATACTAAAAGCAGGGCTCGCAGCGTTCCTAAAATTTTCACACTTTGCTACCAGTATTTTAAATCAAAAATCTTCGTGACAGGTTCCTTTAGCATCTACATTAGAATTCTAGAATAAATATTATCGTTTTTAAATTGTGGTAGGAAAGTACGAAAATTTTAGGAACGCTGCGAGCCCTGTAAAATACCTAAAATTAAATGCTCTAGAAGATATTAAAAGACAATGGCGACAACATTGGTTTACGATAACATGTGGCTAGTTCCATGGGTTTTTGTAGTGTAAGTCACATAGCCGATAGCTGCTGTGGTTGTTGGCAACCGTTATTTGCGAAAAGTTTGCTTCTCCTTATTCAGTTAATGAAATAAATTCTTTAAAATAAGTCACATTTTTTCGTTCCGAAATACTGGTAGCCAAACATCGTTGCATGTGTCTTACACTACAAGTACTCATGGAAATAGCCATGTATTGATGATTTTTATATGTTGTCTTTTTAAAGGCAGCAGGACTATTTATTTTGGAATAAATACTTCTGTTGGAAAAAGTAGGACAAAATGGGACTATTAATTGCTTCTCGAAGACATATTTCGAAAGAAAATTTAATTAAATATTCCATATGTATTATATACTATCCTTGTAATATAATATCATAAAGAATAATTGAATTGCTTATTAAATTTGTATTAATAATTTCTTTTGCAGAAAGTATCAAATTATGCGCTCTTATATCGCCGTTATCCGCCACTTTATAAGATCCATTGATAAAAACTTGACTAAGAATATTTCAATTATGTCTTATGATTTATTATATAAAGAAAAAGGTTAATTTTCTTCATTACGATTTGAGAATTTTTAATAAAGAAGTTCGTTTCCGTGTCATTTTCAGAAAAACCATAGGTAATCTTGTCCATGTTTTATAACTGCCTTTACTTAAACTCTTAAAGAATTTTTTACCGTCTCCTCCAACATTGATTTCCAATATCCGATTTTATTTCACGTAGAATATCCGGTCTTAAAACAAGAGAATCGATATCGTATATCAAGCTTTAAAATTGCATTCATAAATTGTAGTAACAGTTTCAATGTAGTAAAAATCCCACTAAATATGTCGCATACAAAAACATAAAAATATTCACAAAATTAAAAACTATCAAACATCAAAACAAAAAAAATGTTGAAGTTTCGTAATTTCCAGCGTACAAGCTGCGGGTAAAATATATCTATTTCAAACTATCAATTTTGTTTAATAAATGAAGTCAAAAAAGTACCAAGTAGAAATGAGTACTAAGAGTGGAAAACGCTAAAAGTACCAAAAAATCGAAAGTCTTTTTTTTTTTTTTTTTTTTTTTACGAAGACATATCTTAACACTAGAATGCCCAGAAGGAGTCGATCCGACTCCGACCATATGATAAAATGTCAACTGGAACCAGAAATCCTTTCATAATATAAATCAAATTTAAACTACGCAGATTTTCGTTAAATAAGTCACTCAAATAATTTTAAATAAAAAGTCAGGTATCACACATTTTTATGAATCTTGAGTAAAATTTCCGGGCGTTCTAGTGTTCCAGGCTTAACCCCTTGAGGGACAAGCAATTACGTTTGTGAAATGCTGAATTCCCACCGGAATCATTGAAAAATTCTATTTGAAAATAAATAAATGCAATTTTACGGCTTTTTCCCACTAAAGTTAGAAAAGTATAATTTAATAAAATTTTCCTGGTGTAAAACTTCATTAATCGTAGGTGGTAGATAATATATACCGGTGCCCCTCAAGGGGAACAGAAGAAGGCTTGACGTGCCAACTATAGTGGTAATAGTACAAACAATGGAGTTATGAATTATATGGTGTACTGTCTACCAGTTGCAAGTGAAGTAACTGAGGATATTGTCTCAAGATGTCGGCTTTTTGTTTTAATCAAATCAACAATTATTGATTACAGACTCGTGAAAACTTCCCCCCAGTAAATTTAAATATAAAATTTAGTCTTATTTAAGCAACTTATCCGTGGAACTATACTCTTACAAAAATGGCAAAAACTTCCAATTCTTTTTACTGGAGTCGGTTTACCCGCGTATTATAATCGTTTTCACTGACACTGGCAGGAAGTAGTTTAGGTTGTCACAGTATGGCGGAAACTCATGGTCTGAATACAACCAAATTAAACTTCCACCACTAAAAATGAATGTTTGTTTCTGCCGTTTTTATGACTGAAATTTTGCTACCGTAAGGCATTGAAATAAAGATAAAATTTGAACTTAAATTTATTGGTGGGAGTTTCTACCGTCGGTAATCAACTCTTACGAAAACAGTTACAGTTGAAGCTTCAATATTTTCAGGATATGTCAGTTGCGCTTAATTAATACTCCCATGGTTGAAACAAGTTGGATATTTTACATAAAACGTGGTAAATCATTGCCGCCTCAATATTCAAGGCCTCCGGACTGATTTCGTGAAGTACCAAATGAAGATTAACACTAGAACGCCCGGAAACTTCACTCAAGTTTCATAAAAATATTTCAGACCAGAATTTTTATTTAAAATTAGTTGATTTATTTATTTAACGTAAGTCTGTGTGTTTTTAATTTAACTTATTTTATGAAAGAATTTCTGGTTCCAGTTGAATTTTAATCATATGGTCGGAGTTGGATCGACTCCTTCCGGGCGTTCTAGTGTTAACCCCTTGAAAAACAAGCAATTGCGTTAGTGTAATGCTTAATTCCCACCGGAAATTAAAAAAAAAAATTATTTCAAAATAAGGAAAAGCAATTTTACGACTTTTCTCCACTAAAGTCAGAAAACTGAAATTTCCTAAAAATTTTTTGGTGCAAATCTTGATTAATCGTAGGTGGTATATAATATATAGTGCCGCCCCTTAACCCCTTGAGGGGCGGTCGGATATATTTTATCCTACGTACGATTAATCAGGATTTTCACCAGAAAAATTTTAGGAAATTTTAATTTTGTAATTTTAGTGGAGAAAAGTCGTTAAATTGCTTTTTCTTATTTTGAAATAATTTTTTTCTATATTTCCGGTGGGAAATAAGCATTACACAAACGCAATTGCTTGCCCTTCAAGGGGTTAATCTTCATTTGGTACGTCACGAAATTAGTCCGAAGGCCTTGAGTATTGAGACGGTAATGGGTAAATGGGGTGCTTTCGCTTTCTTTTTTTCGCTATCTTGAAAAATTTCCTCTTTTGAACTTACAGCGTTTTCCATTCTTAGCCCTAAAAAAATAGTAAAATAATAAGTACATTGTGATAAATAAAAATTCTTTGAGGAAACAGGTTTGTCTGAACAGCGGTTTGTACGCCGGAAATTACAGTAAATTTTTCGATACAGAAACTACACAAATGCGACTATTAAGGCATTGTAATGGCCTTTTGCTAAGTATTTCAACCCTTTCCGAATGGAAGGCTACTCAAATTGAGTTACAACTTATATATACGATTTCATTCGACTACATAATTTTATCTTACTTGAACCTATACCTTTATCATAATGCAAATACGTTCGCATATTAGACTAAAGATTTTGGGGTTTATTCTAAATAAATATATTGTGTTCGCAGTTACCAGAGGTGGGCACATCGTGCTAATGGTAAATTGTGTACATTATAAAATAGCTTATTTCATTATTGACCAATCATCCTTATTTTTTATTTATGTTCTTAGATCGTTTCAAAAGTAACTTTTTCGATATTGAATCGAATTCTAGTTTTGCTGACACTAAAAACGATAAGTGCGTTTTCAGGAAGTGATTTCCGCTTTTTTGCACACCAGTATATTCTTAGAGAAGATGTTGTTCTCGTAAATCGCAAAAATGTTCCGATTAAATGAAATAACATTTTCTTTAAGAATATACTGGTGTGCAAAAAAAGCGGAAATCACATCCCTGGTTTTCGTTGGCGGAAAACAATGAAAATTAGCAAAATTATAATTATCATAATTGGATAACTTTTGGTCATGCAAAAATTTAATATCATTAGATGCAGGGAAACATATTTCGAGGTTAATTATAGGAATAAGAAACCGTATAAAATAAATTTAATATATTAATACTTTACAGCCCTTTACTACAAAGGCACACTCCCACCTGTTTTTTGTGTGGTTTTTTTAAAAAGATATTTCCATCTATTTTAACAGCAAAATTTTGAGATTCAAGAAGGCAAAACTTTTTTTAATAAACAATTGTTGGAAATTTGCCTGGGCGATAATCACAGGGCTGCCACGGGCGACTATTTTTCTATTTTAATCACAGCACTATTAAAAAAAAAATTGCAGTATATTTCTCTTGTAAGGGTTCTCGAACAGTATGTCAATAATTTTTGTTTGAGAAAGTGCTGTGAGTTAGAATTAAAAAATAGTCGCCGGTGGCAGCTCTGTAATCAAGTGCTGCAATTTGTAAATAAGTGTTATGAATAAAAGATATACTTCATTTGTGTATGTTTTATAAATGAAGATACAGTGAAACCCGGATTTAACATAACCCATATTTAACAATTTCCCTATGTAACGTCATTTTTACCTAGTCCCAATTAATTTCCTATACTTGTAATGTTGAAAAATCCCGGATTTAACGTTACCATTTTGAATTATTTCCCGCATTTAGCGTTTTTTTGAGCGGTAAAATTTCAACGAAAGTTTTCTAAACTAGTCAGAATTTGTGATTAAGAAAAAAACTTTATAAAAACGTTCAAAATTCTCTCTTTTTTTTTCATCTTTTCTTACCAACTGCAGGTATGCAATATTCAAAAGCCATCCCCTTTTCCACCCGCACCTTTTTTATTTTATTCGATTGTGCTTTCTGTACTACAAGGCAAGGTTACCTATAAAGGAGCTGATAGCATTCGTTAGAGATTTTTCATTAGCTTTAGATTGTATGGCGTAAAAAAAAAGCGATTTTCTTTACATGAAAAATTGGAAGTTATCGCGAAAGCCCAAAACTACAATTAATATGTTTAATTTGAATTCCGTATTCGTAACAATTTTACACTAAGTAGATTTAATGGTGCAAAATTGTAAAAAATGGAAAAACGGACTAAAAAAAGAAAATAATCGTGAAATCGTCACCGTTTAAGGAATTTGAAAATTGGAAACCATTTAGAACTTTCATAACACTGAAAGGATTCTTTTGAAATACTGAAGATCAAGAGAAAAGCTTACACAAACTCATAAACGTTGAGAAAGCGATTTGTGATGTAGCTGCTAAAAACAGGACGCAAAGTAAAATAAATGTTTCTTTAAAACATAATTTAGAAACCTGATGTTTAAATCATTGTAAATCAAGAAACGAAACGTATCTTATGTAAATTAGTCTTTATTTTATGGTCAGTGTTTTGTTTACGTTTTACCCCGATTTAACGTTTTCCCGCATTTAGCGTTATTTCTTTATGGTCCCTTGAATAAGGTTAAATCGAGGTTTCACTGTATCACCATTTCCAGGAGTAAGTGGTTGTGTTTCTGTAACATCGGATTCACACCGGAATAATAATTTTTAAAAAATTCAATTTTCATGTTTTTTTCTCGGCAAAGCTGTAAAAGTAAAATTTTGTTTAAAATGTCAGGTACAATTTTTAATCAAAATAAGAAATGGAAAAAATATCCAACGACCTCAACAGACTACACAATGAACTTTAAAATTTATCCGCTTATTTAAAATGTGACAAATAATAATAAAAATCGCTATTTCCATGAGCTTTTGTAGTGTGATTCACATAGCATTCACATTAACAGCTATGCTTGTTGGCCATCGTTATTTTCAAAAAGTTTGCTTCGTCTTATTCAATTAATGAGATAGCTCCGATAAAATAGGTCCCATTTTTCCGTTTTAAAATACTGGTAGCCAAAAATCGTAGCATGTGACTTACACTATAAATACTCATGAAACTAACCAGATGTTAAAAGTTTAAAATTATACATTTTATTTAAGTTTCCGAGTACTTTCGTCCTGCAACCGCAGCCTTCGTGAGTAGGGGATACTAGGGAGGGTTGACCCACTTTTTACAAAAGGAATTATTATTTTTTAAATATTGAACGTACAGTAAAGTTTTATATATAATTTTATTCTTTATATAATCAATTATCAAAATAAAATTGCTACATAAGTGTAACATTTACGAGATTTGAAAAATGATTAATTTTAATCATGAAAAAAAAAGAATGGATTAAGGCTCCCCACATATGGGGGGGGGTTGACCCACTATACTGAAGGGTTGACCCACTATACGGAACTCTTGACCCACTTTCTTTTATATTGCAATATTTGTGAAGAGGAATAAAATCAATTTAAAAAATGTAAAATAAGTTTATGCTACATGCCTTAATTATTATTAAAAAAATATATATTTTAAAGATGCTTAAACAAACCTGTTGAAGCGCAATCGCAAGTCAGAGGAGAAAAATTTTGTTTTAAACAGGATTTTGTCTGAGCAAGTATAACTGTACAGCAGAAAAAATGAAATTTTAGCATTTAAGGCTGTACTCTGTTAGAGACAGGTTCCGTTTTCATAGTGTTTTATGTTATTGTGTCCGGATTTAGGAGCCACTGTCCCGCTTTTCTTGTCTCCTTGTCATATGTTTTGTGACACTCGACATGATAACTCTAGTTGTCACATAGTTTGGCTTCATCTCACTGTATTCAACCTGTTGAAATTTGTCTACATACCTTCCTAAAGTTTTTCGACCGATGCTATGTTCTTTTGCAGCCGAATGAGCACTTATCTTATCATTAACATGATTTAAACCTTAAATGGTATTTTCAGTAAGTATTTTCAGTACTAAAATTTTGAAATAAATGACTGGTACCGGAATTTACAAACAAGAGTATTTGGAAATAAGAAAAGGCTATATTTCACATACTTATTAAATGGAAAAGATTTTAACAAAATTCTGGTACCACTGTGATGTTTCGGAATTAAAATTAAGTGGTTTTATAAGCATACCACTGACCCTGAAAGGGTTAAGACTGTTGCTTTCATCCTTTCTAGTCCTTTCTAGTCTTTCTTACTGTTTCTATTAACCTATTGTAAATAATATTTAAATGGAGAAAAGTTCTTATCAACTTTACCATTTTCTAGCAGTTTTTCACATCTTTCTTCAGTCAGTTTTAATCATTTTTTTCCATCACACTATTTTACTGTAGCTTTACAGAATTAATTTTTATTTTTTACTATGCATAAACATTAATTTTTCATTATGCACAGTGTCTAATAAACAGACTTCCAAATCCACTTAATTAAGGGAGCCTTGAGCATCTGATCAAGCCACCCTACATAGATCTTTTCTAAAGAATAGCACATTGTTATGTTAAGCCTAACTTACTGTACAATCTTTATGCCTGGAATGAAAGCTACGAAAGATTCATCTGTAAATGAGAAAATGCCTATATTTCACATACTTATTAAATCGAAAATATTTTGCGGTGCCAATTGAAATACATTGTGGGTTTTCTGTTAAGATATTTTAGTTATAGTGTACTGACGGTATTTTAAAGTTTCAATTTAACCCTTTCAGGGGCAAAGCTATTTCATTGCTGAAGTGTTGAAATTAATGATTGACACCGAAATTTGAAAACAAATTTATTTGTAAATAAGAAAAAGCTATATTATGCATATATAATTAACCGAAAATTTTTAGATCAAAATTCTGGTGCCATTGTAGCATTTGGGAATTAAAATTAAGTGGTTTCATAGAAATACCACCTCCCCTCAAGGGGTTAATTAATTACCTCTAAATAATTAAATTTATAACGGTTGAGTATTTTTTTTACGTTTATCCTTTAATTTTCACTGTAGTACCAGAAAAAAAATATTGCATGAAAAAAATTGCAGCTGATCATAATGCAGTAGATAAAGGATTAAATCGTTTTTCAGTACTTTTACACAAACTTTACTTATACTAGGGGATATCGTAAACTTTTAATTACAGGAGACAATTTTTATATTCTATTCCCACCGCTATTTTTTAAAAATACATTTCGCAGTATATTTCTCTTGCAAATTTTCTGAAAGCGTATGTAAAAGATTTTTGTTTTGAAAAAGTGGAGTGAAGTAGCAAAAAAAAAAAAATATATATATACAGGGTGTTCCGTTAAAGGGGTCCAATATTAATAGGGGTAATAGAGGAGATCACATGGAGCATAAATCAGTATATAAAGCCTGGTCGGATCTCAATAGTTTTCAAGTTACAGCAAATAGAATGAAAATTGTAAAAGAACCCTCATTGCTAAACTATCGATAATGCTACATAAAAACGAAACACATATTTAGAAAGAGCAGAAAAAAACCTACAAAATGACATCAATTGTATTAAAATAGCAATATTTATTGACGAGTTACAAGCCCTGAAACAGTGAAAAAAGTACGAAATCCAATATACATCAAAATAGTTAATCGTTAATTCCAAAAAGACAACTCTAGCTACAACAAGGAAAATGTAGTAAAATTTGGTCCATTCCGAAAACTTTCGAAAAAGCTTACAATGAAACATATCGGTTTAATTGTGTGAGAGAAATTAATCAGTTTCTTAGTTACAACTCCGCTTTCTTTGACACTAGCAAAGGTTAAACTCCGCCCATCACGATTGGAAACACCGCCTTTTTAATTACTCTCAACTATACATTTTCGATCATGCTTCTTCTGTGATGCAACATTTTTAATTATTCAAGAGTTGAATGAACCAAAAATAACTTTACAATAATAGTCTACATTTTAAAGTGGTCTTTTATTGATATAAAGCTTAAGTTAAATTCTTTAAAATTAAACTGGTGGTGAAAATTCGGAAATAATTAAAAATATTGCGATTTGTAACTATGCAAGAAGTTTCAGTAAATGTTTTACATGGACAATTATTGTATGTATATGTGCATCATAATTTATGATAGGAAATAATAATAACAAATAGCATAATAATTTTATTAATTATAAATTTAAAAAAGACACTAAATTTTAAATTAATTCATACAAACTTTGTAATTTACAATTTGAGTACACCACAGTCTGTGACTTACAAAATACTGTGCCAAAAAGTGTTGAAAATAAAAGAAAAATGACAAATAAAGAATTACATTCCACGTACTTTATGACATATGTGAAGCATAGTCTTCTGGCCTGCGCTGCACAGTTCAATGTCGGAAGGCAGACGAACGGACATTATTATAATAGGTGTTCGAGTTGCGCCCATTAACAGAATCGCACAGCCGACAGCGACGTCGTAAAGATTGGCGAACACGCCGAAAAACTCCGACGGAGTTGGGAATGTCTCCTGCAGCGACAACGATTCGCGCTAGTAAATCCTCCGGTGTATCCACAGGCGTTTCATACACCAGCGATTTAAGGTGTCCCCAAACAAAAAAGTCTAACGGATTGAGGTCTGGAGAGCGTGCAGGCCAAGCAACAGGTCCACTGCTTCCAATCCATTTCCCAGGATATGTTGAATTGAGGTGATTGCGAACACCTATGAAAAAATGTGCCGGTGCGCCATCGTGCATAAACCACATATTGTGGCGCAATGTTGCTGGCACATTTTGCAGTAACTGCGGTAAGATATCCCGTAGGAAAACCAAGTACGTACTGCCATTGAGTACATCTGGGAGTAAATATGGTCCTATGAGATAATCGCCGAGGACACCTGCCCATATGTTCACACTGAACTTTTGTTGTGCGTTCGACGGGAAAACAGTGTGCGGATTTGTATATGACCATGTGTGCATATTGTGCGTGTTTACCACGCCCTCTCTCGTAAATGTTGCTTCATCAGTAAATAAAATATTTTCCAGAAATTATGGATTATTTTCTGTTACATTAAGCAACCAGCGTGCGAATTCTGTCCGCTGAGCACAATCTGTTACTGATAACAGTTGTACCCGCTGCACATGAAAGGGGTGCATGTTTTCTGCACGCAGAACACGCCACACACTTTGGTGAGAAACACCGACTTCAGACGCAGCAGCTCGTGTAATCTTGGAGGGGTTATCTTTAAAAATATTCAGTACATCTTCTTCCATTGCAGGTGTTCGTACATGTCGATGGTTCCCTGCATCAATGCTTGCTGTATTAAACGATCCAGTATCCCGTAATCGTCTATCGATTTTTATGAAGAGTTTCGAACTTGGGCAACGTCTCCTTGGAAATTGCTCACGGTACATGCGCTGTGCTAGACATGCATTTCCATGAGCTTGCCCGTACATCAGATGCATGTCCGCATATTCTTCGTTAGAGTATTCCGGCATAATTATTATACATCAACTTACTACAATCCCACTTACAACAGCCTCCCTTTAACATAACGCCCACTGATGACTGCTGTTTTATTACACTTTTCTTCCTATACACATAGAAAATTTGCATAAAAAGTACTTCTTCTTCATCATCCTGAAAGTTCATGGAGGAAACGCAGCAGTCACGGAGTTTGCTTTAAGACAAGGCGAGAGCTGCACAATATGTCATTCACTTGACCAGACTGAATAATGAAAGGGTATTGATAGAGGTTGATCAGAAATGTATAATTGAAAGATATTAAAACGGGGTGTTTACAATCGTCATGGGCGGAGTTTCTCCCTTTCCGAGCGTGCAACAGTACAGAGTTGTAACTAGGGAACTGCTTGATTTCTCCCATACAATTAAACTGATATGGTTTATTGTCAGCTTCTTCGAAAGCTTTCGGAATGGACCAAATTTTATAACATTTTCCTTGATGTAGGTAGAGTTGCATTTTTGGAATTAACGATTAACTATTTTGCTAAATATTTGATTTTGTATTTTTTCACTGTTTCAGAGCTTGTAACTCGCCATTAATTCTCAGTACTCTAAAACAACTTATGTCATTTCGTAGGATTTTTTCTGCTCTTTCTAAATATGTGCTTCGTTTTTATGTAGCATTATCGATAGTTTAGCAATGACGGTTTTTTTTACAAATTTCCGATTTTTCATTCTATTTGCTGTAACTTGAAAATTATTGAGATCCGGCCAGGCATTATATACTGATTTATGCTCCGTGTGATCTCCTCTATTACCCCTATTAATATTGGACCCCTTTAACGGAACACCCTGTATATATATTATTTAAACCTACCACTAAACAGTTTCTTTAACCCTCCGTCTACCAGACGGGTCCTTTGGACCCGACAGGTACATACAAAATATTCATTCAAACCAGAAATTTCTTTAAAATAAACTAAGTATATAAACCAGACAAAAATAAGGTAAATAAATAAGTTAAATAGTTTTAAATAAAAATTCTGGTGTAGAACGTTTTATTAAAACTTGAATAAAATTCCCGGTAGATCTAGGGTTAAGAATACTGGACTTCGAAAAACTTACCAGTGGGAACCCTGTCTTGTGTCACATATACACATAAATACTTGGGAGAATCGTAAGGACATGCAATGTACATAACACCTTTTCTTAACCTCTTGAAGGGCGGTGATGAAGCTGGGCATCGCCTAATTTTAATCCCTAATTACCGAATTGGCACCATAATATTTGAATGAAAATTTCACATTTATTAAGTACGCGAAAATATACTTTTATTTGTTTACAAAAAATATTTCTTGTAAATATTGGTATCAAAGAATTATTTCAACATTTTACAAATACAGGTACCTAGCCCGTGAAATGGTTAAATAAATTACACTAAGAATAAATAAGAATTTTTTACAATCCTCATTAAACTGAAACTTAATAAATATCTTAGCAGGTAATTCTTACATTTGATGAAATGCACACAGACATCTTTACGCTATAAAAAAGTTTCGCTATGTCTATGTGAGTCTGTGTGTCTGTGCGAGTGTGTGTGTGTTAATGAATGCGAGATTTGATAACAATGGTCTCGTGATCCATTCATATTCGGGCATTTCCTTGCTTGATTGTGATGAAACATCATTTATGACACTTACATGAAATAACTTAATCTTAAATAATTAAAAATCCTTATATTATTCCCAAGCGAAAAAATCTATATTTTTGTACCTTAACACTAGAACCCCGGGAAAATTTACGTAAGTTTAATAAAAATATGGTTAAACCAGAAAATTTATTTCAGATTATTTAACTTAATCGTTTAACTTATTTCAGCGTAATTTATGTGTAACACATTTCATGAAAAAAGCTACAGTTGGAATGGACAATTAGTCCATTGGTCGGTGTCGAATTGACACGCGCTTTGCGTTCCAGTGTTAAAAAATAAATATTAAATATATTAAATGGCGTAAAAATTTAATATCTATCTATCTATCTATCTATCTATCTATCTATCTATATATATATATAAATATATATAATGATATAAATGATTTCTAATATTTTTAAGAACAACATTCATAACACTTTCGGAATTTAAACTATAATTTTCCTATTTGAACGGCGCGGCATACCGATCAATTTATCCGGGCAGAATAAATATATAACTATCAGAAATATACATAAATAAAATATACACAACATTGAAATAAAATAAAATTCTGCATTAAAATAATTACCGCCCCCTGAATTCTACGCCTGAGCTCTGCCACAAAAATGGCGGGTGGATTTTTTTCAAAATGTATACGGTCCCTTAAATATTTGCACCAATAATTTTTAAAAGTATTTCCACTTTATTTTTCTGAGATGAAAGAAGTCAAAAAATTCTTTTATATAATACTGGTGTTAAAATTTAAGGGAGCGTACATGCGTTAAATGCAATCCGCCTTCGGCAGCCGCCATTTTTGTATCAGCGCTCAGTTTGTGTATGACTTACATTTGTATTAGAGTTAAAACTAACGGTTTGGTAAATACTCTTTCGAAAAGTTAAACCTTTAAAAGGTGGTTGTATATAATTTATATTAATTTTAATCCATAATTGAAACATTTACACCAGAATGTTTTAATGAAATTTTTGGTTTAGTATTTAAGTGTAAAATAATAGTAAATTTATTAATATCAGCTTGTTTGTGCGATGTAGTTAATTCAATAATTCAACATCCAAAAATAGAATTACATTGACAGTAAATAGATTACATATTATCTATTTTAAAAGATAATATCTTACACATTTTTGAGAAGAATAAAGTATAAGATTTCGGTTCAGATCTCATTCATACATTTTCTCGCACACTCAACTGAAAACTGTGAGTTTGCTTCCTTGATTGTTTCAATCCTGCCTATGTGGGTCAATCATTCTTAAAAAATGCTTAATTTTACATAATAAGTAACAATTTCTTATTTCCGGTTTTAAGTACATATCGATTCAAGGGACCAAGGGTGCGTACTGTTTTACAAACATTTTCAAGGGCCATTAATTGAGTAAGGGACAAAGTGTTCCGCACGTGACGATTACATACATATCCATATTTATTAACTTATAATTTCTTAAAATACAAGCTATACGTTAAAATTAACAAAAAAACCTAATTTTCATTTCAGCATTAGTTGCTTTAATTTGAGGATACAATACCATTGTTAAAACAGCAGTTGTTCCGCACGTGATATGGAATGACCCTTTAATGTGTTTAACAATCTCCACATTTTAACCCCTTGAGGGGCGGTGGGATAAAATATATCCCACCTAATTTAAAGAAGATTCTCACCAGAAAATTTTTGCTAAATTTTATATTTTCAACTTTGGAGGAAAATCATTGAAAAATTGCCTCTTCTTATTTAAAAATAAAATTTTTCGATTATTCCGGTGAGAATTCAATATTTAGAGTCATTTTTGCTTGCCCCCCAAGGGGTTAAACTCTGGGCCTTAGTAAGCTGCCTGTTTTAATAATAAATGAATAACTAAAATAATCGATAATAAAAATCACCAAATGTTAAATCCTAGATCTAAGTAATCTGCCCGTTTCAGATCCATTCCATGAAAAACTGACAAAATATCCTGCGCGACACTTACATAAATACATATATATATTGACTTATAAGATATTAAACATAAACTATACATTAAAAATAACATAAAACTCTAGATTTTCACATTAACATGGTTGTTTTAATTTGAGGATATAATAACATTGTTAAAACAGCAGAAATATCTAGAAAAGCTGTCCGAAACGTGACATGGAATGACTCTTAACCCGGGAGGATGCGGGCCGGGTCTGATAGGCCCGGGATGCGTACGGTTTTTACAATTGTCACCACTATCTTTTTAAAAGTAATCTCCAACTCCTTTTATCGCAAAATTCTCTCCGATTAAATAAGGTGACGATTATTATTTGTTTTTATTGTTGACAAAGTAAAAACCATTCATACTCTGGGAATCCGCGTGTTCTCCCGAGATAACTAGAATTTGTCCCCTTTTTTTGATCGCAGAAAAATTATACAAATTCTCCGATAAAACGAATTGATTGCATAAGGTACGATTGATACATTAAATGGAAATTATAAATTATAAAATAAAATGTTATCGCTAGACACGTTGTAAATTGCACAGAGTATTTGCATTCATTTTTTCTGAAAATATAAATAATAAATTTTGCGCACTGACTACCCTGGTATGATATTTACGAAAGGACATAGCTGCCATCTTTTACGCTTTTCTAATACCACTAAAATTTAATAATTTTTTTTTTGTATTATTCAGTAGAAGATTTCGACGATTTAAGAAATCAATATTTACTATTAAATTTTAGTGGTAAGAAAAAAGCGGAAATGTTGGCAATTCAAGGGTCTCAACCGGTTCAAACTCTTTTTATCGCAATAATCCAACAGTTGATATAATTGTCTGAGACACTAAATGAAAATTTAGTAAAACAAGGAAAATGGGGAGCTTAGACAATTATGCTTGGTTGGAAAAACTAAACGTGGAGTCACCTTTTTTATTATTATTTAAATTTTTTGCAGGGATGAGATTTCCGCTTTTTTGCACACCAGTATTTTGTTAGAGAGAATGCTGTTCTCTTAAATCGCAAAAATGTTCCGAATAAATGAAATAAAATTTTTTCTAACAAAATACTGGTGTACAAAAAAGCGGAAATCTCATCCCTGGCTTTTTGTTCATTAATTTTTGGTCAGAATTGAAAGTCTAATTTATCTAAATGTCAGAAATTGATACGACAGTCAACATAATAGTAGCCCTTAATATGTTGGGAAAATTTTTCGTTTTATAAAAAATAAAATTATATCATTTCGAAAAGTTCTACAATGGTCTTATTTTTTTTAAATTCAGATTTCTTGATTGGGACCATTTTTCTCAAATGGTACAACTAGCCTTATTCAATGCCGTATTAATTACGGTGGAAACATAGGGAATTTTACCATTTAATAAAATTGGTGCCTCTCAAGAAATCTGAATTAAAAAAAGTAGCCTGCTGACAGCACTGATTACGAGGTTAGTTTGCAAAATATATCGCAGCGTGCTTAGCCCACCTGGTATATGTTGCCAAAGGCAGTTGAGCGTCAACACATTGAACTGTTGGATTGCTTTTATTTAAAAATATAAAATCATAGCAGATAAAGCTATCAAGCATTTACTTCCTTTCTGTTCAACATATTTCTGTGAAAAGACTTTCTCCAGCTACGTGCACATGAAAAACAAATATAGAAATCGGTTGAATGTTGAACCAGATTTGCGAATACGTGTTTCGAACATTGAACCAAACATTGTGCATCTCGTAGGGAAAAAAAAGCAGCAGCATCCTTCTCGTGGGAAATATTAGTATGTATTTTTTAACTGTCTTAAAATGTGTGCCATTTTTCTTCAATGTAACTGATGTTTTCAACAACCAAACCAGAATATCCGTAATGAAAAATAAACAAGATCTATACCAGGGACAGCGAACTGTTTTGACTATGCGTGCCAAAAATTTCAAAACTATTATGTACCAAAATTCTAACGTGCCAGGAACATTTTAATGTAGATAAAATGCAATAATTAATGTTCATGTTTACTTAAATAATTTTACAGTTATACTAAATTTGATTCCCAACTTATTTATTACGCTATATTTACTCAACATTATAGCCATGTCGCATCAAATTCCATATTAATACTTTATAAATGAGTTTTTCCTTTAGTGTATTACTTCCGAATCAGATCATTTTTAGCTCTTTAGGTTGAAGAAGGTTCAATAGGTGTATGATTATTTATTCAAACAATTAAAATTCAATTTTCAAAATTAAAATCTAAATATAATAAAACCTAAAATGACTTAAAAACATAAACCTAAATAAAATAAACCTAATCTGAAGCAAAAAGCGTGTCAATTAGGTATATATTCATATTTTAAAATTCAAATTTCAAAATTAAAACCTTTGACATTAGATAAAGAAGCAAAATAAATTGAAAAAACGTTATGTTGAATGGTTTGGGAAGAAAATGACGCTACAAGATTCTTTCATTGAAATTTATAATACCTTAAATCATTCAAAAGTAACGGATTATTTTAAAGTAATTTATATACATGTTACACAAAACTATACTTTTTGTAAAAATAAATAAATAAATAAATTAATAAATAACAATGGATAGTTCTCCATAAACTGAATATAGTCTAAGATTTTTCGCGTGCCAGAGAAGTTTTCTTACGTGCCAAGTTCGGCACGCGTTCCATAGGTTCGCCATCCCTGGCCTATACCATTAAAATAATTTTATTTTTATCTTACATTAAGAAAAAAATTGTTGGGGATTCCGGAAATGCATTCATATCAAAGGGGGTCCGAGAGATCCCAAAGTTTAACCCCTTGGGGACGAGCGGCCCGTATACGTGCCGCATAAAGCACTCAAAATCCTTGTTTTTCCTCACCAGTAAAATTTTACTGTAAAATTTGCCTTATTTAATCAGCGCATTTTCTGGATTCAAGAAGACACAAATTTCTGTTTTTAAAAAACGGTGACGAAAGATTAAAAATTTCGTAAAAAGCTCCCGTCCCGAACGGGTTCGAAACGCTGCTCTATATTATATATACATTTTAATTGGAACATACAACTTATGCGTCAATAAATATTTAAGTAAAGTAGTAGTTGGAAAAAACAAAACTTGTCTAATTCGAAATCTTGAGTAATTCGAATATTTTTATCGGTCCCTCAGACTTCAAATTATTCAAGATTGACTGTATATGCATGTGCCCCAAACAAATTACTTTGTTAACCCTACTCGTGGCATTTGGCAAAAGTAGTTTTGAAGTTTATAATTAAAACACAATTCCCCCGCGTTACTTTCGAACGGAAGCACCATTCGAATGCTGTTTGTTTTGTTTTGTAATTTCATCCCATAGTGGTCCCATACCGATATCTTTACGGTATCTTTTAGCCTTTTGCATTAAAAAAAGTAAAATACTTGAAGGAATGTTATGTTATGTTAAATCTTGTACTTGGTGAGTATATTTAGTCATATCTCGCAAAGTGTCAAGAAAAATTTATTTTTGACTGGATATAAGAGCTTTAAAACTAAATTTCCTACAAAAATGTATCTTTACGTTTTTTTTTCTTAAATTCCGCTTAGTTTTCGAGAATTTTCGCATTCACATAAAATATGCATGTACCATATACTATGCTCGAGACTATACCTATATACGTATTTATACTAAATGTATGTACCTATATACATATAGCTGCTCTAAAATATAAGAAGAAACACAAATATTTTTTTTTTCTCTTTCACCCTGACTATATTTTGAACTTAAAATTTTACGAATTTCCTGACGCACATTTTCTTTTTAGGGCCGGAGAAAACAACGAATCAAGATTTCGAAGGCACTTCCGTTGAAAATGAAATGGAAGTGGATTTCTCCTGATATAGAAATTTCATAGAATTTAAGTGCCGATAATGATACGTCGAAATTGAAACAAGACTACCTTTACAATGACAACAAATCGAACCAACAACATTTTTTAGGCAAAGAAATTGTGATAGACCCAACCAATGATACACCAAGTTGATTGAAAGATGAAGATTCTGCCTACTATGATGCCATTCCTACTTTAATATAAAATCAAGATAAGAAACGTAGGCTAGTAGCAGTTGGTCTAATACAACCTGACGGACCATTTCCCAAGGATATCAGTCAACAAGGCCAACCCTTTTCAAGTAACTATTAAAGTACCAACAGAAAGTCAGGTTTGAAGCTTGAAAGAAGTTGGTTATGTTACTAAAAAAAATTTAGATCGTGTCTATTGCCAGCCATGCTGGTTGTTCCCTCAGTTCCAATCAGAAGCACTTGAATATAGCAACCATACATTACCGTTTTCAACAACCAGAGTTCGAGACTGGAAGCATATTTCAGAACGTATTTCAGTTCATGAAACATTCAAAAGCCACACACACTCTTGTGTAGTTTATGAGCAGTGCCGGAAACATGGTACTTTAGAAAATGTTTTCAACAAAAATTTGGAGAATAAAAGAAGCTTCTGTCGAAAAGTTCTTGAAATAATCCTAAATGTGACGTTAACCCATTCGGGACCATGGGTGCATAAATGTATCCTCAAAAAGAGCATACAAAATTTGTTTCAGGCACCAGTAAAAAATAAAAGCAATATTTAGTTTCTTTAATTGGATCATTTTCGTGATTGTTTAAGTAAAGGTAACTTTTTAAAATAAGGTGCTGCATAAAATTTGGGTAAAAGACGCCGGTAACGAAGGGGTTAATACTTCAACAGATAATCTCCCATTTCGTTGATCTAGTGAAAAGTTAGAATATAGCAACAAAGGAAACTTTCTCTCGATAGTTTAGCTCTTGACAAAATATGACCCAGTACAACAAGAATTTATTCAGCGTCCACAAGAGACTGTGAACTACCTCAGTCGTAAAATTCAGAATGAACGTATAAACCTATTAGCCTTAGAAATAAAAAAAAAATGAAATTACCGTTGAGCTTCAAATCTTCTTATTTTTTCATTGATTTTAGATACCACTCAGGACATTGCTAAAGTTGATCAGTTAAGTGAAGTTTACAGGTACGTCAAAATAGTTAATGATGAAGAAGGGACACCTATTGATATCAAAATGTGTGAGACTTTTGTATCCTTTAGAGAGGAAAAAGTTCAGTCTGCTCAAGGTCTTTCACAAGAAATACTTACTTCATTGGAAGATAAAAACTTGGATTTGACCAAATGTCGTGGACAAGGCTATGACGGGGCAGCAGTCATGAGTGGGGCATAGAGTGGAGGGCAGCAGCGTATTAAAGAAAAAGCCCCACACGCATACTTTGTGCACTGCGTTGCACATAATCTTAATTTAGTATTAATGAATGCTGTGGGAAGAAACCAAGTGGTCTGCCAGTTTTTTTAAACCATTCAAAGTGTGTATTGCTTTTTTGCGCTGGCAAGACTTGAAGTCAGTGCACGACATCAATGCTCAGGCTGATTCACTGAATTCGAAAGTAACACTGAAAACTCTTAATCCAACTCGCTGGGCTGGTAGGCATGAGGCAGTGTATGCACTGAAACACAGGTTTTGAGACATGTTGAAAAGCCTTACCGGTATAACTTTGACTTCCAGGAAGAACAAGGAAAGAAATGAAGCACATCAGATAAAGATCAAACTTGAAAGTTTTGATTTTGTATTGCTTTTGGTTGTGCAGTGTGAAGTTTTAGCGTCTATTAACCTCGTATCAAAATTCTTACCATCTGAAACCATGGACCTGTTGTATGCATATGTGTTATTGGGTAATTAATTGTTAAGGATAACCAAAATACGCGGAAAAATTTAAGAACTTGTTTATCAAGCATCAGATGTTTATAGCCTATGGGGAATAAACAAATAATTTTGCCTGAACAGACTAAGGAAAGTGAAAAAATACTTTGATGTGTTGAGTGAAGACAAGAGATTAATCGATCCAAAATCTTTTTTCTGAGTTACTGTGTTCTATCCAATGATAGACATACTTTGTACTCAACTTGATAACCGTTTTGAAGGAATGAAAGCTGTTTTTGACACTTATCAAGTAATACAATATAATTTTTCAGCGAATGCAAGTGAAAGTGATATTCGCAAAAAAGCAGTTGATTTCGTTAATAAGTTTCCTAATGATGTGAGTCTAGCCTTTCCTTCAGAATTGTGTTCAGTAAAAAATTCGTTTCAAAACAAACTGCAAAAAATGAAAAGTGTTGAAGAATTTTCTAATTATACAGTAGCGCTCAAAAGTATTTTGACAACCTTATATTCCTTCTTATTTTATTTAATATAAAAATGTAAAAGAAAATATATTCCCTATAATTGAGAACACTATGACTGCAGTTATTCAAATGTATCAAGTTTCAACTTCTTTGTTTACATTCGGCGCCACGGAAGAAATATGACTCCGCCTGAGCTCAAAAGTATTTTAACATAGTTTGCATTTAATTGTTGAAGGTGTCAGTGGCTCGATAGCTTCGATTAGTGTTTATATCGACTTATTGTGATTATTTTTAAATGCCGAAATGTAAAAAAAATTGAAGTGATTCTACAAAAGCCTCTGTAAATGAACGTAAGAAAGGCTGTCTGCAAGCAGAATTAGCTCGTTCTTTTAACGGATCACGTCAACTTGTTATTACATGGAATAAAGTTTTTAATAAACAGAAATACATCGAAAATAAGCCTCAAAGTGACCATCCGAAAAACAAAAACTTGCAATGTTGGCTGTATTCTAAAAATGATATCTACAAGTGATTGTCGTAAGTGCACTGTGATAATAAAAAATGAATTGAAAGAAAATTACAGCATAGACATACACGTTTCATCAGTCAAACAACGCCTAAACCTCTATGGTTTACATGGCCAGCAAAAATCAGCAAAAACACGTTTGTTATCTACTAAGAATAGGAAGGCTAGAGTCGCATTTGTAAAACGGCATAACCCTTTCAGGGGCAAAGCAATTCCATTGCTAAAGTGTTGAATTTAATGACTGACACCGTAATTTGAAAACAAATTTATTTGGAAATAAGAAAACGCTATATTTCACACACATAATAAACCGAATTTTTTTTAATCCAAAATTCCGGTATCAATCATTAATTTCAACACTTTAGCAATGGAATTGCTTTGCCCCTGAAAGGTTTATGCCATTTTGCAAATGTAACTCTAGCCTTCCGATTTTTAGTAGATAACAAATGTGTTTTTGCTGGTCTTCTGCAATGTAAACCATAGAGGATTAGACGTCGTTTGACTGATGAAACGTGTATTTCTATGCCGTAATTTTCTTTCAATTCATTTTGTATTATTACAGCGGACTTACAACAATCACTTGTAGATAGGATTTTTAGAATACAGTCAACATTGCAAATTGTTTTTTTTCGGATGGCCACTTTGAGGCTTATTTTCGATGTATTTCTGTTTATTAAAAAGTTTATTTCATGTAATAACAAGTTGCCGAGACCCGTTAAAAGAACGAGCTAATTCTGCTTGCAGCCTACCTTTCTTAAGTGCATTTACAGCGGCTTTTCTAGAATCACTTCAATATTTTTTTACATTTCGGCATTTAAAAATAACCACAAGTCGATATAAACACTAATCGAAGCTATAGCGCCACTGACACCTTCAAAAACCCTGGGCAACAATTTTTAACAAAGTTCATGAATCAAAATTGAAAACGCGCAATTCTTAACGAATTCAACGTGCTGAACACGAATATCACCATGAAAACTGTTTTTTGGCTCTTGTTTCTGAGATTAAGGGGTGCAAAGATAAAATGTATCTAATTCTTAAATGTCGCTTTTGTTAAAACATTTTAAAGAATAAACTGATTTATTGTGCATTATAATAAGTAATATTTCATTTTTAGATGTTCACGGGCATATATGAATTAATAAAATGTGTAATAAAATAAACCTTGCGAAAAAAAAAAAAGAATTTTAAAAAATAAAATAAATATCATAGATAAAATGCAAGAATTTGTCCTCTATATCTACCTCTGATTCTGCAGTACATAAAATTACATCGAATGATCTAAATGATCGTGTTCATGATTTATATCTGTCGAAAGACAAACAGAGCTACTTGCATCAAGACTACGACAGTGGGATCGTTTGGAAGAACATGTCAGAGTGTCTCCATTTCGTAACCGACATATAAAATTTCTACATTATTTTCAGAAAAATGATAGTATTGTGTTCTGCTCAGATATTGGCTTGATGAATGAATTTGGACTAACACTTGATGGAAACGAGTGGCGTCTATTTATAGATGCGTCCAAAATAAGCTTAAATATGATTTTGCTTCATAATGGTAATGAACTACCATCCATTCCTATTACATATGCTGTGCACATGAAAGAGACTTATGAACACCTGCAACAGCTCTTACACCTAATTAAATAGACTGAAAATGAATAGTGTGTCTGTTCTGAGTTGAAAATAGTTGCGCTTTTGAGGGTCTTGAACTGGGATTTACACAATTTTGTTGCTTCCTGTGTGAATGGTACAGTCGTGCTACAGATTTACACTATATCCAGAAAGGCTGGCCTCCAAGGCTGTATTTGACACCTGGAAAAATTAATATCAAGAACGCATTGCTTCTTTTCCAGAGAAAATTATCTTACCTGCTCTGCACATAAAATTGGGTATTGTGAAGCATTGATTAAAGCTATGGATACAAATAAATCAGCTTTTGCTTACTTCGTACAAAAATTCCCAGACTGAGTGAGGCAAAAATTAAAGAGGGAATTTTTGTGGGTCCACAGATTAGAGATATTTTCAAGGATCCGAAATTTGAAAACCTGTTAAATCATGATGAAAAACAAGTATGGGATTCAGTCTGTCACGTTTGCACTAATTTTCGTCCGATCCGAATATTACGAAGATCTTGTTAACGACATGCTGGCTTTATATCAGAAATTTGGATGTCGAATGTAGAAGCTACATTTCTTAGATTCCCACCTGGATTTCTTCCCTGCTAACTGCAGAAAATTCAGCGACGAGCATGGTAAACGTTTCCACCAGGATATGTCAGTGATTGAGCAACGTTATCAAGGAAAATGTTCTGCATCTATGCTTGCAGATAACTGCTGGACAATTTTTAGAGATAATCAGAACGTGGAATATAAGCGAAACATCAAGCGATTTCGTCAATAAAATTGGTAAGACTGTACTTTATGTGTCACTTTTATTATGCACTGTATGTATTTGTAAGACTGTACTTTATGTTGTCACCTTTATTTCTTTATAAATTAAATTGGAAACAAGATATACAATGCATTATTATTAATGTGTTCTTTTATCCCTATCATACAAAGTAAAATCTCAACATAACAAAATAACTAGAGCCAAATTCCATTTTTTATTGCCATATTCATGATTAGCAAGTTAAATTAATAAATATTTCGACACTTTCATTCAAGATACATTTTCATTGTTGTCCAGTGCAATTAAATGCAAACTAATTGTCAAAATACATTTGAGCTAAGGAGAAGTTATATTTCTTCGGTGGTGCCGAATGTAAACAAACAAGTTGAAACTTGATACATTTGAATAACTGCAGTAATAGTGTTCTAAACTATAGGGAATATATTTTCTTTTACATTTTTATATTACATAAAATAAGAGAGAATATAAGGTTGTCAAAATACTTTCGAGCGCTACTGTATAATAGTCGACCACTGTTCGTTTTCGTCAAACTATCCAGATGTTTGCACTGCGCAAAAATCATGTATTTGACTGTTCCTTGTCTAGTATTTAAGGCTGAACGGTCCTTTTCTAAGCTTAAATTGATCAAAAATTACTTGAGAAGTACAACGGCACAAGAAAGACACAGAAGCTTAGCTTTTCTTTCACTTGAGAATGATCGAGCTCAATAAATCAACTTTGACAAAGTAATTGATGAATTCGTTTCTTTGAAAGTTAGCAAACAAATGTTTAAGAAATAATCAAATGTAGCCAATCTTTAATCTTTTCAATCTACGCTACGTTCCATGCATCAGTTACTGATTCCTTGTCTTTTATGCAAAGTATGCATTTTAACAAACTTAATTTACATCTATTGTAACTACATCTTTACTCTTTACTTACTTTAATCTTCCTTTTATTTAGCTGTCATATTTTAAATTATCAATTAAAAGTTTTCCGCTAGTTTAATCTGGTTTTAAATAATGACAAACTAAAATGTAAGTATATTTTTTTGTTATTATTCCCATTCATTTGAATAAAATTTATCTACGTTTATGTTAGGCGATTTCTCTACTATAGCTTCCTCATACCATTAAATTGCTTTCATTCTTGTTACAGGCTTTTTCAGTAAAAAATGACTATAGTATTTTTGTGGTTGTACTCAAAAATTATACAATTAATCAGGGTAACTTTGAACAATGGGGTGTAACTTTGCACCACTTCTCATTTTTGAATAGTTTTGACTCTAAAAGACTAAATAAACTCCAGAACTGTGCTCTGTTGGCAAGGTTCTAAACTGGGATTCCTACTCTTTATGTTAGAAAATAAATTAGCAACATTTTGCGCAATTAATTGCGTCATCTAACTACGAGGGGTGATAAAAAAAGTTTACAAAGCAAAGTAAAAATATTTATTAACATTAGAAACAAGATACAAATGGCAATCAAGAGACACATCTGGCCTTTACTTTTCCACATAGTCGCCAAACCTGTTTAAGCATTTGTCAGAACGTTCGACCAACTTATTTATCCAGTAATCAGGACCCTGCTCATTGAGCCATTTCTTGGCAGCTGTTTTCACTGCATCGTCTGAGGTGAACCGTGTTCCGGATAAGTTTCGCTTCAACATCGGAAAAAGGAAATAGTCACTTAGAGCCAAATCGGGGCTGCATGGGGGTTGATTCCAGACCTCCCACTTGAATCTTTACAGCAATTCCTGAGTCTGGAGAGCTGTATGGGGCTTGGCATTGCCATGCAGAAGAATGGCGCCTTTGCTCAGTAATCCAGGCCGTTTGCGTCGGATGGCTTCACGCAATTTCGTTAAGGTGGCACAATAACGATCGGCCTTAATGGTATGGCCACGCTCCAAATACTCGATTCGGATAACACCAGTCGTATCCCAGAAAACGGTTGCCATCACTTTACCGGCAGAGGGTGTGACATTAAACTTCTTCCTCGTCGGTGATCTAGCGTGTTTCCACTCCATCGTGGCTGTTTTGGATGTGGGGGTGAAGTGATGAAGACGTGTTTCATAACCGGTAACGATGCGATCAATGAAGTGTTGGGCGTCTGAATGGTATCGCTGCAGAAATGTGAGGCTGTACATCATTCGAGTGGCCTTATGCTCCGCGGACAACACACGTGGAACCCAGCGGGCACAAACTTTGGAATATCGCAACTCATCCGATACGATACGCTGATCGTTACCATAACTCACGTCCAACTCTGAGGCAATCTCACGCACGGTTACTCGCCGATACCTTTGGATGATTTCTTCAACACGTGCCGTGTTGATATCCGTCCTTGAAGAACTTGGACGGCCGCTCGCTTCCATATTGCGGTTTTCCCCATGCTCCCTGCCCGCTTGATAAGAACGACACCATTTTGCTACCTGTTGCCTACTCATTGCTTTGTCCCCGTATACCTCAACGATTTGTCTGTGAATTTCGGATGCGGCCATATTCTTGGCCCATAAGAATCGAATTACGGCTCGCACCTCTATGCGAGACCACTTTTCTAGACGTCGTGCCATTACTGTCGCTCTTAAGTGTCTGCGTACTGACGCCACTTACTCGTAGAACCGCTGTAGGACAACTAGCGCCATCTGTCAACCACCCTGGGTGGAAATATTCGCTCCACAATTATTACGTTTCAAATGCTTCTGCTTGTAAACTTTTTTTTGGATCACCCCTCGTATTTTTGTGAAGTACTGTTTTCAAGTTAATTTTAAATGCTGTTTTGAAGTTGTTGTAATCCAATTAAATTTTCATAGTAAGTAACAATATACTCATTTATCAGACATATTATTATCTAAATATTGTAAATATGTTAATATTTTGTGATTATTTATTTATTAATAGTTAATAAAATGTAAAATAAGAAGGCACTAGCATTTTACCGCATTTTCAGGGTAACTTTGTAACTTTGAGCCGGCTCAAAGTTACACTGATGCTTATAATTTACTAATTATACGTGCTACTGTCGAAAATTTCCCATATTTACAGGTATATTTTAAATAAATGCCAAAAGTGAGCATTAGATATGACATGTAAATATTTTTACAAATATGTGTAAAATACATAAAATTCATTTAGAGGCGCGATTAGGGACGGTGCTACTCAAATTTGACATTTTATACGTTCAACGTTTTATATCTTGTTTGAATAATACTAGTACTTGTATGTATTACTGTAACTATGGATATATTATAGAGTTAAAACATTGAAAATTGTTTTTCACTGCATTTTTATGTTTTATATGAACAATAAACAGTTTTTTTTTTAAATTTCTAAATGTTCATGGTTCTCTTCTTCCACTTTTCTTATGCCTGATATTTGTTGTAATATCATAAATTATACAAATCTTGTGATGTTGGGAAATGTAAATTCGCACTCTTTACATATCTGAAAACATTTTTTGGTGTTTAAAGTTGTCCTGACTACAATATTTTTTTTTATATAATTAATTATTTTATATAAAAATTTATCATACGGTGCAAATTTACCCTAAATGGCTGGGTAACTTTGAACCAGGCTAAAAATCCATTTTTTATTGCTTTTATCCTTATTATTCCTTACTTTTTTATAGTCAAACAATAATTTAGGATCATTTCTTCTCCTTTATTCCCCTATTTGTGACAATATCCTTCAAATAAGAGTGAGGCATATGAAAATAGAGAAAATGCTGATCAAAGTTACCCTGATTGACTGTTTTTTTTAAAGGTACTGGTTTAGGTTTTTTTATGTTAACAACAGTGAAGCGAATATTTTACCATGCATTTTTAATATGTGATTTTATAAATTTTTAATAAACATACACTCTTTTTAGAAATTGTACTTTTGCAAGTTTTTTGCTTTTGTATTATTCATCTTATTTTTTTTACAACCACACGCGCTGAATATTTAATTTGCAAAACTTGTATCATAAAATAATTCATTCAATAAATTGTTAACCCTTTCCGGCACAGTGTTTCCGGGGCGGGATAACTAATTTTAATTTCAGACTTACGGACGGCACCAAGAATATTTTTATTAAATTTTGCTTTTACAATGAATAGTTAAAATAACATATTTTTAATTTCTGAAAAAGTTGTGTTAAAATTCCTGTGTCAGTCAGTCATTGCATCATTTTACAACAAAAATTGCCCGTGCCGGAAAGGGTTAATTGTGTATCCTAGATAAATACTTGAACATTTGACTTAGTGAACCTTTTGTAGATAGTTTTGTTACCATTGCATGGATCAATAGATAAAAACAAATTTTTGTCGAATTGGAATAAACCCCCATGCATATAAAAAGGAAAGAAATATTGAGGTGCCTCATTATGAAGTTTTTCCCCGGGCATCCAAGTTTATAGTTACGGTCCTGTGAATAATGTATACTTAATTCGTTTTCTCTAAGTTTCATCACACAACCTTTTATTAAAATATACGTTCATCTAATTTCTAATCTAAAGCATAATAACCTTTTCTAACATATTCAACTCGCTCCAGAAATAATTTGAAGTTTTTATTTATATAAAACAAATATTTTTTAAATGGAGCACTTACGGTGTGTAGCACATACAAAAGTCAAGCAAGCAAACTCTGCGATCTCTCACGCTATTTCTAATTAAAAAAATATATATATATATTGAAAGTAGTTTTATGGTCATGGACCTAAATGTTTCTCACATTCCAAATCCTTAACCCTTTCCGGGTCGGAATAATTCTGTCTATAAACTGATGAAATAATATAAAAACATGGAAACATTTAAAATGCTTCATTTAAAACAAATCACTACATAGGTGTGATAAAATATATACAAATGTTTTTTTAAATTAAAAACACTAGATGTTAAAATGATAAAAAGCTACTCCGAGCGCTTTCGGCTAACCTTAAGCCTTTGTCAAGCAGAAGAGAATTGACTGATAAAAACACTCGATGCTCGATGTTCACTGTTACAGATTGACCGGAAACTCACTTCAGGAAGCCCGCAGGTGGTCGTATCCATTAAACTGAATGAGGGGGAAGTAGAGAAAGCTAAATCCTCCGAGAGACCGAACTCTCCAGCAATATTAAGTAAATTAAACCAGATACGCAGAATTTGGTATGATAATACGTCATTACAGCAATTTTCTGCTTGCGTTAAAATTTCCAAAGACTCTAAAAGCACAACTATTAAAATCAGAAGCCGGGATAATGACTTTTGCTCTATTGAAAAGGATATCAATATCTTTAGTTTGAAACAGCCTTGAGAGGGCGGTAGCCGGTCTATTTTTATTAATATCCTGCATATGCTCTTTAACTCTCGTTTGGAATTTTCTTGTGGTCATACCAATGTAATTGAATATTTTATTTGTTTCTTTACTTCTGTATGGGATGATATAAACTTCTGACTAATTTTTATACTAATAGGATCAACTCTTTTTTGCACAAGATTAATTAATTTGGTTTTATCTCTAGCTATTAACGTTATACTATATTTCCTTAGGATGTATTTTAATTTTTCATATAAACGAGGAATAAAATCAACTGCCATAAATTTAACTTCATTTTTTACTAATACACTCTATTTTAGCTGGTTCTGCGTGCTTAAACTTATA
This sequence comes from Maratus speciosus, assembly GCA_963932465.1. Taxonomy (NCBI): domain Eukaryota; kingdom Metazoa; phylum Arthropoda; class Arachnida; order Araneae; family Salticidae; genus Maratus; species Maratus speciosus. The sequence goes on from OZ010794.1 coordinate 134,712,739, forward strand.
AATCAATTTATCAATAAATTTAGTGGAAAAACCATTACTATTAGCAATTGACTTTATTTTATTCAGTTCTTCTTCCAGGTGAGTATCAGAGCAAACTTCAAATGCACGTCTAATATAAAACCGGTAAGCTGAAGCTTTATAACGAAATGGAGAGTGGCTATTATAAGGAATTGTATTGTTTGAATGACAAGATTTTCTGTAAACTGTCCTATCAATGCAATGAGTTAGTTCATTCCTAGTGAGGGAAATATTAAAAAACGGTAACGTTCTATTTATTTATAATTCCAAAGTGGTCAGGAATTGGTCACCAATTTCTGGTTTGTTGGCCGAGTTAAAGCTTAGACCTTTGGAGACAAAGATTATTTCAAATTCCGTTTTTAAACCAAGTTTATGGGTCAGATTTATCGATGACATATTAATTATATGGGATCATGGCCTTCCAGCGCTTATGAATTCTCTTGAACATGCCAACAATAGTGACAATAAGATAAAATTCACTTTTTATTTTTATCTGTCAGTTCTCTTCTCCTTGACAAAGGCGGTTAGCCGAAAGCGCTCGGAGTAGCTTTTTATCATTTTAACATCTAGTGTTTTTATTTTTAAAAAACATTTGTATATATTTTATCACACCTATTTAGTAATTTGTTTTAAATGAAGCATTTTAAATGTTTCCATGTTTTTATATAATAAACAAAGGTGAATCTGGCGTTCAAGATTGGACTATTTTATTAAGTCAATTTATTAATGATGAAATAATGATCTGACACGAGAATTAATAAACGAAGTTATTAGAAAATTAGAACTTACTTATTTTCCCGTACATTATAAAAGGAAAATTTTAAGAAAATATTCATGGTACCGTTTGGCAATTTTCGAACTAAAATTAGGTGTCCTTTTTAAAGGACACCGCCCTCGAAAGGGTTAACACTTTGAGGCACGGTGGGATATACTAAACCCCACTTAATTTTAACCATGATTTACATTACTATATTTTACTTTTATAAATTTGATTTAAAAAAAATGCTGCAAAAATGCTTTTCATTTTTTTTTTTTTTTTGGAAAATTACGGTATGAACTAAACATCACAAAAGTACGATCTCTTGCCCCTGAAATCGTAAAATGGGATAACAGTTTAATCTTTTGAGGGGCGCTGGTATGTTTAAAAGACCAGAGAATTTTACTTGCAAAACACCACAATTGCACCAGAATTTTAAAGAAAAAAAATTAGCTTTATTATATATGTTAAATGTATCTCTTTCCTATTAACAATTAAATTTGTATGTAAATTCCGGTGTCATTCATTTAGTTAAACATTTTAGGAATGGAAATGCTTTGCCCCTGAAAGGGTTAAGGTTTATAATATTCAGAATTTCACAAACAGACACATAAAATTTATAAATTTTCGTGCAAATGAGGCTGTTGGGAGTGGAGTAAAATTAAGTGATGTAAATTATATACCACCGCGTTTCAGAGGATTAACTTTGTCCAATAATCGATTCTTAAATCGAATCGTTATTTTCAACACTAGTACAGCTACACATCATGCACATTTATTTTAAACCAGGGTTTTTATTTTATTTCTGCATAGTATATTTTTAAAACACTTGAGGGGCGGTGGGACATATTGTATCCCACCTAATTTTATTCAAGATTTCCACCAGAAACTTTTAATTAAATTTTACTTTGATAATGTTGGTGGAAAAAAGTTTTAAAACTGCTTTTCCTCATTTATAAACATAATTTATCGAACATTCCGGTGTGAATTCAACATTACATAAACACAATGGCTTGCCACTCAAAGGGTTAACTTCTTTTATTAGGAATTTCTCCTTTAAATTATGTCTTTTACGCGCGACATTCTCACTCTCGATTTAAAAGTATTCTTTCAATTGCAAAAATGTTCTTAATATTGTTCTCCAAAGTATTAGAAAACTATGCCTATAAAAGTTAGGAAATAGACCTTTTACCTCATTTTCGGTCCCTGTAAGTTACATTTAAGACAACACACTTCTTTCTCTACAAATACAACAATAAAAATAATTTTATTGCAACAAAAACTTTAAAAAAAATTATGTTTAATTCCAGATTTTTCAATTCAAATACTTATCGTATGGGCATTAAAAAAAAAAAAAAAAAAAAAAAAAAAAAAAAAAAAAAAAAAAAAAAAACCTTTTAGTTGAATTATTTTTTTTTTGTGGTTGTAATTTAAGTTCCTTTATTTAATAAAAATTCTGGTTTTACTTAACTATTTTAAAATGCTAATCTAACCCCTTCGCGACGGGAGCCTTTTACGAAATGTTTATTACTTCGCTACCGGTTTTAAAAAACAGAAGTTTGTGTCTATTTAAATCGGAAAAATGCTCGGATTAACCCTCCGCCTACCAGATGGGTCCAATGGACCCAACAGGTACATTCAAAATATTTATTCAAACGAGTAATTTCTTTAAAATAAACTGAATATATAAATGACACAATTCTAAGTTAAATAAATTAGTTAACTTGTTTTAAATAAAAATTCTGGTTTAGCATATTTTTTATAAAACTTGAGTAAAATTTCCGGTAGTTCTAAGGTTAAATAAGCCAAATTTTACAGTAAAATTTTACTGGTGAGGATAAACGAGGATTCTTAGGCCTATTTCCGGCACGTATACGTGTCGCTCGTCCCCAAGGGCTAACAGCTATGCATGCTATTTTGAATTTCACGAGTTATTAATGTTTTCTGAAAGTAATTTGTCTTCTTTATGCCAGAAAACATTTAAAATTCATAACAGTTAATTTATCATAAGTTTTAGTTGTACAAAAAGTTTATTTGTTTTTGTTGTACACGAGAAGATTTTTGAAAATATATCTTAGAGATAAAGTTCAATGTAACCTAACATTTGCTTGTACAGAAGTGTTTATTGTTGCTATTGTATTTGTTAAAACAGAGAGAAAGTTTTACTAAGTACAATTCTTATTACATAGAGATACTCTATAAAAATTATGATTTTGAAAGTTTGCAGAAAACAAGTATTTTAACATTGTAGACTTTTGTTGGCATTGTTGGCATTGTGACCTAGCCCAATGGTCTTCTCATACCCCAAAACGGTAGGATACAAAACATAGTCAAAATCGTTAGAGCCGTTTTTACATTGAATTGTATGGACACGTATTGACGCTAAAAAGACCCACTACTCGAATTTTCTCGAAAATATGACATAGTCCAATGTTCTTCTCTTACCCCAAATCGGTAGAATACAGAATTTAGTCGAAATAATGTTTTTTAGATACAATTTGCATACACACATAGAAACACAAATAATAATAAAAAAAAGATGTGCTCGTATTAAATTATATGATATTATCCAGATTAGACAGAAATTATTTGTGAATTTATATAATGATTTTCTAGTCATTACAGACTTTTAAACCATAAAGTATTCAGAATTGAAAATTAATGTATTTTCTTTTTAAAACCTGATCTCTAGAGGAAAATTCGCTCTTTCTAAAATAAATGTTAATGAGACATTTGCATTCCACATACGTTTTAATGGAAATGAATAACAAATTGCTAAATTTATAACACAGTTAAACGAATTTAATATTTCGTCCTATTAGTACTTTGCAATTTGAGAAAATAAATTATTCTAAATATTCAGAGTAACACGTAAAGGGCATAGCCGGATAAGCATTGGAAACATGCCTTTTAATCAAATTTCCTGATTTTTTCCCAGACGTAGCAGTCCAAGAGCTGTTAAACATTTTAGGGAAGGTATTTGAGGCACCCTGAAAATTTGTGCAACACTTCTTTTGTAATGGCTGAATACAAAATCGAATGTCTGACTGAAGGATCGTGGCCCAAAAACTGTGCCAGACACGTGTCAAGTGCCATTTTTTGACTACCAAAAAAATGTAATTGAGGCACGCTGAGATTGAGACAGAATAATATTTATACTTAGAAAAAAATATTTTGAAAACGACAGACACTTTAGTCAGCCCAAAAACTGTGCCAGACACGTGTCAAGTGCCAATTTTTGACTACCCAAAAAAGGTATTTGAGGCACGCTGAGAATGAGGCAGAATAATATTTATGCTTAGAAAAAAATATTTTGAAAATGACAGATACTTTAGTCGGCACAAAATCTGTGCCAGACATGTGTCAAGTGCCATTTTGCCAAATATGGCACGTGTGCCAAAAATGCCACATTTTTGGCAAAATGGCACTTGACACGTGTCTGGCACAGATTTTGTGCCGACTAAAGTGTCTCTCATTTTCAAAATATTTTTTTTCTAAGCATAAATATTATTCTGCCTCAATCTCACAGTGCCTCAAATACCTTTTTTGGGTAGTCAAAAAATGGCACTTGACACGTGTCTGGCAAAGTTTTGGGGCCGACTAAAGTGTCTGTCATTTTCAAAATATTTTTTTCTAAGTATAAATATTATTCTGTCTCAATCTCAGCGTGCCTCAAATACCATTTTTGGGTAGTCAAAAATGGCACTTGACACGTGTCTGGCACAGTTTTTGGGCCACGATCCTTCAGCCAGACATTCGATTTTGTATTCAGGCATTACAAAAGAAGTGTTGCACAAATTTTCAGGGTGCCTCAAATACCTACTCAAAAATGTTCAACAGCTCTCATACTATAGCTACATATCTGACAATATATTTCCCCTATTATCACCCTATAAATATTGATATTTAATGAGTTAAAAAGGATTTTCGATTTTTTTAAGAAACGGATTTTCTCAGAAACAGCTGCACGGAATTTCATGCCATTAATTGAGGATATATAGATGCCAAAGATGCATAACTGGTAATTTTTGTATAATTTTCTGTTTATAAAAACTGTGTGAAATAGCGAGATAAAAATTAAAGAAAATAAAAATCATATCTTATGGTTATCCGAAAATTATCATTTTCTTGTAAAAAATTCCCCCTATATGCCCGTATATTCTATATAATTGCCGAAAGTTTGCGTTGGGTACTACATATAAATATTTACAAAAATGTATATTAAAATTATTGAAATTCATTTTACTGCATTATTTTGGACGCAGCTACTCAACTTCCACACCCGAAGAAGTTCTGGAATAAACAGTTACATAATTGCTGTATTTTAAATTTTAATGAACACATGAGCAACATTCTCAACACTGTCGATATCAAAATGAACAGGATGTTGAAAAACATGGCTTATATTCTTAATGGAATCTAACATACATCATTTGGCATGTTGTCTGCTGACTTTGTTCCAAAAATTCTTCGGATGTTGAAGTTAAGAAGCTCCTCCCCAAATAACGCATTAAAATGAATTTCAATTATTTTAATATAGATTTTTGTAAATATTTATATGTAGTACTCAACACAAACTTTCGGTATTTATATAGAATATACGGGCACATATGGAGAATTCTTTACCAGAAAATCGTAATTTTCGGATAACCATAAGATATGATTTTTATTTTTTTTAATTTTTATTTCGCTATTTCACACAGTTTTTATAAACAGAAAATTAAACAAAAATTACCAGTTATGCATCTTTGGTATCTATATATCCTCAGTTAATGGCGTGAAATTCCGCGCAGCAGTTTTTGAGAAAATCCGTTTTTTAAAAAATCGAAAAAACATGTTTATCTCATTAAATAACTATATTTATAGGGTGATAACAGGGGAAATATATTTTCAGATATATAGCCACATCTCGAAAAAAAATCAGGAAATTTGATTGAAAGGCATGTTTCCAATGCTGATCCGGCTATGCCTTTTGGCATTTATGTAGATTCTAAAGAAATCATTTGAGAACTTACATATTGGCACTCTTTTCATTACAGATGATTATTGTCAGAATGTAATTGAAATATTTTTTTGTTATAGAAACAAATTTATTAAGTAATTATTATAGAAAGGTATTTTTCGAAAATTATAAAGTACTGGACCCATTTTGATGTTTAAAAACTCATAAAATAATAAAGATAGATTAAAATTAATAACATAAATGGTTAGATAGACTCAAAAAGTTTCATTACCCTTGTCAATGAACTTTCACGTGTGCAACCCTTCGTCGCACGGAGAATTTCAATTCGATAGTCAATTTCACGCCAGGTAGCGGCAAGCATGTCGGCATCCACAGAGGCTATTGCGGTTGTAATTCTGGCTTTTAAGTCATCAATGTTCGACACTCTCCTCCTGTAAACATTGTCCTTTACAAATCCCCAAAGGAAAAACTCCAGCGGCGTTATATCAGGTGATCTGGGTGGCCAAGGAATTGGACCTCCTCGCCCAATCCATCTCCCTGGGAAATGGCCATTCAAAGAAGCACGAACGATGGTACCCAAATGAGGTGATGCACCATCTTGTTGCAAAATGACATGTGGCTGAAGCTCTTCTAGTTGTGGAAATACGAAGTTTTCCAACATGTATAAGTATACGACTGATGAGACCGTCTGTTCTGTAAAAAAGTAAGGCCCAATGACTCGGTCGCGCATTAGTCCACACCACAAATTGATCTTTGGGGAATCCCTTACTGCCTCACGGTATTCATGGGTTTTTTCAGATCCCCATATGCGCACATTACGGCGTTTAACAATGCAGAAACACGAAAGGATGCTTCGTCGAGGAACATTATGCGCTTCAGAAAATCAGCATCATCTTCTATTTTCCTTAGCATATCTGCTGCAAAGGCCATCCTCCTAGGCCTATCGTCCGGTTCCAAAACTTGAACAATTTGAACTTTGTATGCATGCAGTCTTAATTTTTTCTTAATAACATTGTACATCGTCGAAATTGGCGTATCCAATTCTCTTGCCGCTGATCTCACAGATCTTTTAGGATTGTGTAAAAATGTCTCTCTTACACGCTCAACATCAAAATCACTTGTGCAGGGACGTCCGGAACGTTTCTTATCTGCGATACTTCTAGTTTCTAGAAAATGCTTTTTCCAGCACATGATGCTGCTTTTGGGTGGAGGATCTTTTTGGTAAATTCTTCTGCAATTTCTCTGTGCTTGCACTATCGATTTTATGTCTATGAACCACCATATAATCTGTGCTTTCTCTTGTGGTGTATGCATTCTCCTTAATATCCGCCCGAATAAAACATCACATACAAAAGTAATATAGAACAAACACATCAAAAGTAAACATAACATTGATATAGTTGCCAAAAACAAAAGTGAGAAAAATGCAATTAAAAAGCAGATGATATTTAGAAAAGTACAGATATTTAGACTGGAAAATGAAATTATCTGAAATTAACCACACGCGCAGACGATATTTACAAAAGTAAAGGTATTCAAACTTGAAAAGGAAAATATATGAGTTATTTCATCAATAAATGCCATAAGTTTGTTTATATCTTCATTATTTTATGAGTTATTAAACATCAAAATGGGTTCGGGACTTTATAAACACACTGTATATTGTGTCGACAAAGTGTAATAAATAATATATATATATTTTTTTTTCGCATGTTATATATAGAAATTTCGTTTAATTATTTTTTTATCCTTTTAAAAAAATCAGTTTTTTTTAAAATTTTCTGAGCATGCGTTTATGGAGATTTTCGTTGTCAACTGTTTCTACTCCAGTGATGGTAGTTTATATTCGACCAATTCGATCGGCAGAACAGTTGAGACGTTTCGGATGCTAGTCGTGAACTTTACAAAGTTCGACATTTTTTTTTGGTTTATTAATAACAAAGAAAAAGAAAGAAAAATGTGCAATCTCTTACAAGTCTAAATTTTTTTTAATGCTTCGAAATTGTCCTTAAAAAACAACATCCAAGACACATTAAATTACATTATCTTCCATTTATTAATTATTCGAAAATAATAATTTTGATATCATTCCTATACCTTAAAAACAGTTTTAACCTTAAACTATCAAAGATACATGTCTTTAACAGTTATGGAAGCTACATGAGAATATTTTTATCAGTTTTCTATATCTATTTCTAAACAATAGTCTTCCCTGTAAATGTCTACTAGTTACATAAAAAGTTTGTTCTGGAAATACACGGTAAAGATTACTCTATGAAAAGAGTGGTAGATAAAGAAGTAAGAAAACAGTAGCATGGGCAATCCTGTACAAAACCGTGTAAAGGAATAGTATTCTATTGCAAAGGCCACCAATCTGTGAATCCCCATACACTAATAGTTTTTAAGAAATATTTGTGAGATCATTAAAAATATAGAATTAATTATGTAATAGTATGGAAAATCAATATGTTATAACTTTAAAATAAAATATCGTCTAAACATATATATAAAGAACTATGTGAAAAGACGTTGATTATTAAAATATGTATAGAAAACGTATTGAGGCTAAAATTTTATGTTTCACTTTCAATGCAGACTCAATCTTTGGTAGAAAACAATCAATATCATAAACAGTGTTGCCAGATAGTCAAAAGTCAATTTCCCCAAAATTCCTGAAATTTTCCCCAAATCAGTATTTTTTTCCGTAAAAGCCCCCAACTCAGTTTTTACTCAAAAAGGGAATTTTTTAATTTTCAATTTACCACTATAAAAAATATCTAAGTAATTTAAGCTAAAAAATTTTCCCCAAATCAAGCCTTTTTTTGAAAAAATTCCCCATTTACAAAAAACAAACTTTTAAATTGGGCTGAATGCATATTCTGGAGCTACATGAGAATGAGAGATATTTTGCAGTGACAAGTTATTTCATGTTTGTTTTTAAAAGTATTGTCTAACAATGTTGGACTATTGTTACATTAGCTCCATACCTTTAGACAATCTTTTATCAATTGGGATTTGAATGAATCCGAGATGGTACGCTGTTTTAATTTTTTTGTCATTCCTGGACATAATCATAACCCTGAAGTACATAATCATAATGCAAAGTATTTTCGCTGTATCAATCGATGTGCCTTTGCATATCACAAGAGAAAAATATCTGCTTTCCACATATTTAAGTTAAAACTTTTTAAAAGTACGGCGTAGGAATTTTTCGTTAAAGTCCTGCAGATTTAGTCACGTGCAGATTTAAGCTGCTTAAGACTTTAGAGTCTCATGTATCTGTAATATTTGTAAACTGTAATGTAGTAAACAATGAACACGACCACATCCAAGAGAATAATGATTGATATTTCCGATTTCTGGATTGTATTTTCGTTTTTCAAATCAAAATTGAGTTCGAGACTGATTCAGTTTTTCTACAGGACCAAAATAAATTAAAAATTCCCCAAGTTTTTCCCCAAAATTTTTGTAGTCCCCAAAAGTTTCCCCACGAACTACTTGTCCCCAAAAAATTCCCCTAGATGTTCAAAATTCCCCAAAATGGGGACAAAATCCCCAATCTGGCAACACTGATCATAAAAAGCTTTGACTTTTAAACTGTGCTTTCTTAACCCCTTGAGGGGCAAGCAATTACGTTTGTGAAATGCTGAATTCCGAACCGGAATCTTTGAAAGATTCCATTTCAGAATAAGTAAAAGTAATTTTACGGCCTTTTTTCCACCAAAGTTAGAAAAGTAAAATTTGATAATATTTTTCTGGTGTAAAACTTCATTAATCGTAGGTGGTTTATACTATATACCAGTGTCCCTCAAGGGGTTAATGCATTCATTAAAAGTGTGTTTTTTTCTTAGGTAGTAAAATGATTTAATTCTACTCACATTACTAATATAGACCGGAGCTTCAGTTTCTTCCACCGAGTTTTATCATCGAAGATTTTGGTATGTATGATAGGTAAGATGGTACAGATAACAAATCTGCATGTCACCTGGCAAACTAGAGCTATTGTAATCATAGCAACACCTCACTGTCTGCTGCAAAAGGGAATGAATGACAAGTTTATTGATGTGACTCCGACTCAGGGGCTTAGTCAGTAATCCTTTTCTGATTCATTCCACATTGCAGTGTACAGAACGATTTTAGTATGCTAATACACCCTCCTCAACCGCCGGTGCGCCAGGCTCATGACAGTTACGTTATCGGAACTATTTAATCTAACAAAATTATCAACGGTATATTTGGCTAAAAAATGAGATGCTGCTACCAAATCTTATCCATTACTGTTCTAGTGTGTTTGCTTAGTGCCAAAGATTGTCTCTTCCTTGGAGTAGATTATACAAAATTGTTTATATACCTACATATTAGATGAGTTGCGTCGTTTGTGAACCGCTGATGTAAGCAGGGCCTGATTAATGCTGGATATTTTTTTCTTTTGTTTACAATAAACATTCTGCATAAATAATGCGAACATTTCTCTTTTAAAGTAAAAGGTGAAAATTTTTCCCAGTGGTTATCAAGTGTAAGTTAACCCCTTGAGGGGTGGGATATATCCCACCTAATTTAAACAAGATTCTCACCAGAAAATTTTAACTAAATTTTATATTTTTAACCTTGGAGGTAAATTGTTAAAAGTAGCTTTTTCCTTATTTAAAAATAAAATTTTTCTTTTATTCCGGTGAGAATTCAATATTTAGAAACATTTTTGCTTGCCCTTCAAGGGGTTAAAGACTTTGATTTAAAAGAAATAACGTATACATGCTTAGTTAAATTTTTAAATTAATCCTTGATAGATTATTTAAATTTTTTTAGCTTAATATCTTGTTATATATAAAAATGTGTCATAAACTGTTATATCAGAAGATATTATTTAGGTTTTAGATTAGTTGAAAGAAAAAAAATACTTTCATTTAGATCTTAGTTAATTTCATGCTGAAATAATGTATACTTCATACGTTATCTCCAGTCTTTCATCCCACAGTGTTTAGTTATTTTAATACATTCGTCTAATGAATAATCATATTTTCCAAAATATTTCATTTACCCCAGAAATAAAATGAAAACATCTATCATATCAAATTAATATTTTGAAAAAGCGCACGAAGGAGTGAAAGTACCGAACACATCAAGTAAGCAAGCTCTGTGAGGTACCACCTGAGTTCGCACATTGAATGTGATTGGAAGTTATTTTGTGATCTCACCAGAGTGCTGGTTTGACTTCCAGTGTTAATCTGAAGATTCGAGCTCACACCAGAAATAAAAAAAATAGTGGTTTTTGCTCTATTTAATGCGAGACATTTCGTGAATACGTAAATTAGAAATTTTTCCTTCGAAACTTCCGGTAGGAATTTGAATTTTCAGAAAAAAAAAGAATACCAAACATGAAACCCTGAATTCGGCACACGTCCCAAAAGAGTGGAGTTAGGAATAAAGAGGAGTAGAAATATAAGGCGGTGTCTACCAGTAGTAGTCACAAGATGGCGGCTGTATTTTTAGATCTGATTAACAATTTTTGATTACTTGCTGGGGTAAACTTCCATCAGTAAATTTGAATTTGAAAATTTCGACTTATTTAAGCGTTTTAGTCATATGAAATTTCTATTGCAATTATGGTTGATTTTGGCCCTGGTTATTATAATCTCTTTCACTGACACTGACAGAAGTTTGTTTTATTTGATGCAATTGTGCTCTCGAAGTAAACTTCCTCCAGTAAATATGAATATCCGTTTTTGGGCATAATTATGACTGAAATTCTACAAATCTAAATTATTGTATCTAAAATAGAAAAAAATATAATATTCAAATTTACTGGTGGAAGTTTGCCCCGGCGGATTTCAGCCCCTTCGAAAGGGATTACAGTTGATGCTTCACCATTATGAGGATGCCAATTCCTGTTTACTTATAGTTCCGTGCCCAAAACCTTTGAACCCTTTAACAGTTTTTGACGAGCACCGCAGCGCTCTGCCCCCCCCCCCCCCAAAAAAAAAATAAAATAAAATAAAACGAGTTTGTTTATGTCGCGTCATTACTAATCGCTTTTGAACATCACTGATTTTTAACTATAACCTTTGCTTTATTAATTGGCAGGTATGTTTCGATTATAGAAGGCAGATATTTTAGTATGGAAAAATTGGTTATTTGCTCCCTTCTTTTAGTTTATTATTACAAAAAATGAAACTATTAAAGGATTAAGTAGAGATAAGATATTAATATTTATAATATGCAGAGTTACTCTAGAATTTACGGACAGTGACATTTAAAAATGAATAAATGCTTTCATGCACTTACATTATAAAAGCAAAATTTTGTGTTAAAAACTCTGGTTTAAATATGCAATTGTGTGTTAAAATTAAATGATAAGAACTATATATCACCGCCCTCCAAAGAATTAACTTTGTCCAATAGGTAATTCCTAAATCGAATCGTTAGTTTTATTTCTAGAGCCCTCTAACCGGTATGACCGCATATTTCCGTTTTCACGAAACAACTTAAATCGGTTGCTAACAATTTAATTTTTTTTTTTTTTAACATAATTGAATTTTAAGATGTGTGTGAAATAAAGGGGCATGAAGTGTATTTTAGAAACAAACAAAGCAAGGAAGTTTAAATTAACATCAATTTTATAAGATTTTTTTTTTTTTTTTTTTTTTTTTTTTTTTTTTTTTTTTAATGAAGGGAAAACTTCAAACAGTCAGAAGGCTAGTACAGCTACAAGTCAACCACATTTATTTTAAACCAGGAGTTTTATTATTTATGTTTAGTATGTTTATTTATGTTAACTTATGTTATGTTAACTTAACTTATGTTATTTATGTTATGCTATGTTTATTATGTTAACTTATTTTAATTGGAAATTTCTGATTAAAAATATGTTTTTTATGCCCGATTAAATTGATCGTCAGGATTGCTCTGATTTTTAAAATGTATGGCTTTAATTCCAAAAAGTGATGCGAATTTTATTCTCCAAAATATTGGAAAATATGTATGTTATAACAGTTACGACATTAAAGTTTGTGCACTATTTTCGGGCCGTACAAGTTATATTTAAGGCAAAATTTTTCGTTCTCTACAACGGCAAATAAAAAACATTCTATTCCAACAAATACTTAAAAAAGTATTCACTTCCAGATTTTTCAATTCAAATAATTAACTTTTGAACAAAAAAATCATTCAAGCATTGAAGCCAATCATCATATAATTTTCTTTTGTTTCTATATGGTTTTAATGTATGTTCCTTTATTTAATAAAATTTCTATTTTAACATTACTATTAATAATAAACACAAATTAGGTAGCTAAGCATGTTATTTTGAATTTCGCGAATGGTTAATATTTCCGAACAATAATTCCTCTTCTTTTTAATGCCAGAAAATGCATAAAAATTAACTTATCATTACTCAGTAAGGTTTAGTGCTACAAAAACGTTACTTGTTTTTTAAATCAGACTGGATCAAGACCCCATCTACTTCTATAAATATACTTATATAAAAAAGTGTAGGAAGGTATCGGTAACCATTCCGGGGCTGATCGTGTCATCCATATATTTAAAACACAAGCAGAATAACCAGTTTGGCCTCCAATTTCATTAAAAAAATTCAGATTCACATCAGCAAATGTAAAAAGTATTTTCAGATTTATTTAATGTCAAACTTTTTTTTATTTTTTAACCCTTACCGACGCGGAGTAATTCTGGTCATAAGCTAATGAAATAATGGACTGACACCGGAATTTATAAACGAATTTATTAGAAAATATGAACTTCCTTATTTTCACGTACACTATAATAGAAAAATTTTAATTAAATATCCTTGGTGCCGTACGTCAGTTTTGGAATTAAAATTATGTGTCCTTTTTAAGGACACTGTCCTCTAAAGGGTTAAAGTAACAATTCTTGTTCAAAAAGATCAGATCTTATGCTGAAATTTCGCGATAAAAATGGAGTCCAAACTGGAAACCCTGAACACAAGGCTATATTTTTCGTCAACTGATGAGCTTTCTACTGTACCGATTTTCATAATTATTGCCGAAACGTCAGTGAATGCTTACTGTGGAGACACGAAAAGTTTTGGTTTCCGTTAGTCTGTCTGTCTGTTCCGCGATAACTGCCGCAAAAAGCATCCGATCGGCTTGAAATTCCCTGGGCATGTTGATGAGCTCCCCGGATTTAGCTGTATAGTTTTGGGTTAAATTTGGTTCATTCGTTCGGAATATACAGAACATTTTATTTTGTGATATAATGCTTTTCTATGGGAAGTCAGACGATTTTCAAATTTTCATTTGTTGAAAGAAATCGCTCATATGAATAATAAGATTTAAATGGTAAATTTTGGATGCTGAAATTTTTAAATAAGAGTATTAAATTATTCTTATTAGTTTGCAATTTTGTCAAAACATTTGTCAGAGCTTTTAAATTAGGTGTATAACTTATGATAGAATTTTATACATGTGTTCGAATAATATAAAACATTTTATTTTATGAATTTACTTATATTTCATTTTTTTCTTTTAACCGTTGCGTAGCAACAGCATCTCATCTAAAAATATCATAAATGTGAAAGTATGTATGGTTTTTTGAAGTCAAATCAAAGCAAAAGGAATGAATTAATGAATGCCTTTGTATAGATATTTGCATATAGATTTATTTAAACGCAGAAATGAAAATAGTATTTATATACTATATAGAATAATATTTTCATTTATTTATTCAACTATTTGATTATAAATGAAAAAGTTCGTTATTTTCATACAGAATAAAGTGATATTATTCTGTTAAATTTTATAAACTTTATTGTTGCCAAAAAAAAAAATGAATAACAATTTCTCCCAAAGAGTTAATTTTAATTTGTAAGATTTTCACGTGCAAAAGAAAAATGGAATAAGCAAATAAAAAATAAAAAAAAGGATATATAGGACAGGAATGAATACATATAAACATTTCACACCAAATACCACCTAAAATAGTTTTTGTAGCAGTATTTTCCCAGCACTACGAAGAAAGATTCCTCGATTTACACGATTTTACTTGGCCTTCCTTTTCTCATTCTTTGCGATTTCATTTTCGCAATTGCGTGCATTAATTGGCACAAAATTTTACATTTTTATGACTGAGATATATGTAAGGCCATACAAATAAGAAATTCCGTATTGTCTCCTATAAAATGTGATAAAGTGTTGGTTAATCATATATGTTTTTATTAAGAGGAGCAGAGCTGCCAAGCCTCCGGCGTTCTGGATACCAGTATTTTAATACAGAAAATGTTACTTTATTTAATTGAAACATTTGCCCGATTTAAAAGAACATTTTCTCTAAGATAATAGTGATGTGCAAAAAGCTTGAGACTTGGTATGTCTGGTGGGGAGTGAAATGTTTTACTTAATGCATTTATCTCTATTTTAATGCTACGTAAACAACGTCCGTGTAACAGCTTGTAGAGTGTAAAATAAATTAAATTATTAAAATAATCCTTATTACGAAAAATGAAACAGAAAGTCCGGCTAAGGGAAATGAAATGTTAGTTAACCTTTCGTAATTTGACCTGAACATAGGTTTGCGTCAAATTTCAACGGTATTTGTAACATCACGATTTTAAATTAAATGTAGATACTATTAAAAGAAAACCACAAATAATACTTAAAGGCGCCAAATCATGTTTATCTATTTAACGATGATGAATTATTAACTGTTAGGTTTAGAAGCCCCCTACTTTAGGGTGATTTTAGTAAGTTAATGCTATCGAGTACATTTTTTGATATTTAGATTAGATCTTAGATATAAATATTGCAGAATGGTAATCAAAATTATTTTTTTATAAATAAAATTTATAAAGGTATTAGATTTCTAAATTAGATGTTTCAGTTTACATTTCCAAAAGTTCTTTATCCATTAGATACAGGTATTTGTGGTTAGCAGGCAAGTAAATACTGCTGTATGGATATTAGGATAACGTAAAATGCTTGACCGAATTATTGCTTATCCTTATAAATCGCAGTGTAAAAAGAAATCTAAGATATAGGGTAATCATTAACTCAATCAGTAGAAAATTACAAATGCAAAATAAATTACACAACGGGGGGTTCAGGGGGGCAGAGCCCCCCTGAATAAATTTGCTTTATTATATAAAAATTACTAGAATAAGTAGCTCGTGAGAATTTCAGAATATCCTTACATAACAACGTGTTTAATTTAACGCTTTTAATGTCTGAAACCATCGAAATATTTTTTTCCTTTTATAAATGTTTGTGTAATTTAAATAGTTTAAATTTTGTTTTTGTAGAAAGATTAATATTACGCAAAGTTTGATAAAAACAATGAGTTGCAGAGATGACGTTGAGGCTCTTGATCTGCAGATTTACTAGTTGCCGAAACGTCAGTGAAGGCTTACTGTGGAGACACGAAAAGTTTTGGTTTCGTTAGTCTGTCTGTCTGTTCCGCGATAACTGCCGTAAAAAGCATCCGATTATCTTAAAATTAAGGATGCATGTTGGTGAAATCCCCGGATTTAGCTGTATAGTTTTTGATTAAATTTGGTTCATTCGTTCGGAATATATAGAACTTTTTATTTTGTGACTTAATGCTTTCCTATAGCAATTCAGACGATTTTTCCATTTTTATTTGTTGAAAAGAAATGGCTCATATGATTGAAGGATTTAAATGCTAAATTAAGGATGATGAAATTTCCTAATTAGAACCATACATTATTCATATTAGTTTGAAATGTTGTGTATACATTTGTCAGAGTTTTTAAATTCGGTGTATAACTTTTATGGAGGGATTTTATATATGTGTTTCAATAACATAAAATATTTTTTTTATAAAAATTTTCTTTTTAAGTACATATTTAATTGTTTTTATTATCTTTTAACTGTTACCTAGCAGCGAGCTACACCTAAAAATATCGTAAATGTGAAAGTATTTGTAATTGTTTGAAGTTAAATCAAAGTCAAAAGGGACGAATTAATGCCTTTGTGTCTTTACATGTAGATGGAATTTACCACAGAAATAAAGAAAGACTATGTTATATTTATTTTGTTCAAATATTTTTCTTTTAAATTAAAAAGTTCATTATTTTCATAAGGAATAAATCGACATTTGCTATAAAATTTAACAATCTTTTTTTTTTTTTTTTTTTTTTTTTTTTTTTTTTTGCCGTTGCCACGAAAATTCAATCCCGGAATAAAAATTTATCCTAAACAGTTAATTTTGATTTGAAAGATTTTTATGTGCGAGAGGAAAATGAAATAAAAAATAGACATCAATACGCCTTCATATTAGAAATAAAGTGAAAATACGAAAAGAAGGTGAATTTGATCTCATATATCAAAAATAAAACGAATACGCTTTGAGGTTGAAATAAAAGGGGCTTGTGTTATGATATTAATTCTTATTATTAAAAAAAATATATTACTAATATCTCATGGTTTATCGTCTGCACACAGCTAACAGAAATGTTAATTCTTAATCGAAAATTCCAATGAGAAAAAAACAACTTTTGAAAAGCAAATATATAGTAAATATCAAAATTATGCACCGAAAAATTATCGTTGTCGAAAATGACGTCATTGTATCGGGAAATAAATATTTTCATTCTTAAAAACCAAGCATTAACTAGATTGCCTGAAAAAAAAGTTTTTTGACGAGTGTTACTTCTTAATGCCGCCTCATTTCAGAAAATATGAATGAAAATTATTTTATTTTTAAAGGAAATTACATTTTCATTCATAAAACCTAAACGTTTAATATGATTGCGTCAATGTAAATCATCTTCTGTGTTAACAGTATTGAAAAATAAGGTTCGGAAGTGTAAAGATTTGCGATAACCATTACCGCAATCAATAAAAAGTTACGTATGTAAATTAATAAGACCACGGGGGTTCAGGGGGGCGGAGCCCCCCTGAAGAAATCTACTTTATTATTTTAAAAATATACCAGAATTAACAGCTCATGAAAATTTTGAAATATCCTTCCATAACGTTTTTAATTTAATGCTTCTAATGTCTGAAAACTTCGTATTTTTTATTGTTTTAAATAATTACATAATTTGAAAACTTTAAATTGCGGTTTGCAGGAAACTGAATATTACCAAAGTGAGTCTAAAAACAATGACTTGCAGAGCTGACGTTGAGGCTCCTGATCTGCAGATTTACTAGTTATTATTATTTTAATGACAGATGTTTATTAGAAGAGGGTTGCTACTGGTCAGGGATTTTTTCAGAAAAAAAAAAAAACTCCCAGAGTATTCTCTATTATTATTATTACAAAAAAAAAGAGAAAGAAACTCACTTTATTTTATTGCGCTATTAAGAAAGATGTGTTTTTATAAAAGAAAATACTGATCACTTTGCGCAAAAATTCCCTGACAGCTAACAACACTATTATAGATGAGCCGCACTAACTACTTTTAAAAATATCCCAACTTTTATATTTTAATATTAATTTTTAAAAGAAATTTGAAATCTCTTCAAAATTGATCCGAATATTTCCATTGTTTGAGATAAAAGAGAAATAAGTTAAAACATTCAGACACGTGGCAATTTGGACGTATTTATTTTCATTTTCAAGTTATTTTAGATTTTAAAAAATCAAGCATGTATAATTTGTTTGTATAGGTGATTAAAAATTCATATTTAGCACGACATCATGAGAATATTGTCTATTGGGTATATTTTATATTTACGAATTATGACTTTATTAGATTTTTCGTTGTAATTAAATAAAATTTTCATTTATTTGAATATACTGTTGTTAAAAATAAAACCTTACCCGCTGGATTGCATTAGACTCTAAAGTGAAAGCTGGGTTCCCGGGGCGGTCATCCCTACCATCCCTCTGAAAAATAAAAGAACGCATGAAAAGTTTATGCTGGTGGCGTTATGTTTAGTAACCACATTATAAATACGGTTACTCCAGATTTTCACACTATTTAACACTAGAACGTCCGGAACTTTTACTCCAGTTTCATAAAAATATTTCCACCAGAATTTTTATTTCAAATTCTTTGACTGATTTATTTAACGTAAATCTGCGTTTTTTTTTTTTTTTTTTTTTTAAGTTTATCTTATTTTGTGAAAGAATTTCTGGTTCCAATTGACATTTTATCATATGTTCGGAGTCGAATTGGCTCCTTCCGGGCGTTCTAGGGCATATCGAAACATTTAACCCTTTGAGGGGCGCCGTTTGCAGTCTGTAAATGCTTAATTTTAAGGCCTAAATTGCCAAATGGCACCAGTAATATTTTAGTACAATTTCGATCTCATAATATGCGTGATAAAAAGCTGTTGATTACTTTCAAATAAATTTGCTTGTTAACCCTTACCGGCGCGATGTCCTTAAAAAAAAGGACACCTAATTTTAATTCCGAAACTGACAAACAGCACCAAGAATATTTAGCTAAAATTTTCCTATTATCATGTGAAAATAAGCAAGTTCGTATTTTCTAATAAATTCGTTTATAAATTGCAGTGACAGTTCATTATTTCATCAGTTTATAAACAGAATTATTCCGCGCCGGTAAGGGTTAATTATGGTGCGAATTAATTATTTGAATATCTTTTGAGCAGAAATGCATTGTCCATGAAAGGGTTAAGGAATGGAGCAATTTCCAAAACATTCATTATACCCGGAGAAAATGTATTATCATTTAAATATATAATAATTAAGTTGCTTACAGCCTTATTTAATGATGTGACATGAGGAACCATCAAGCGATCGAGCTCTTAGCAGCGGCTGCAAAGAGCTTAGTCAACGGGGCACATTCCCACCAGTAAGAAGAAACAGAGAATCTTCCCTCATTCAATGTAGCAATTTTACATGAATCCGGCGTTTACCTAAGGCTAACATTTCTTTTAAAATTTATTGGTGTAAGTCTTCCCCGTTGGTAATCAGGCCCTGTTCTCACGAGTTTGCGAGATAAATAAATTTTGTATGTGTTTGGTAAAGGTCGCCAGTTCGACCTTCATTGTTATTCAGAAAATCAGAATTCGCGGCAGAGATTACAAATAGTAATTTTTGCTTTATTTAATAACAGAAATTCTGTAATTATTGAAAGTAAAGATTCTTCTTTCAAATTTTCCGTTATGAAACTGAAATTTCGAAATAAAAATGGAGGCCAAACTGGCAACCAGTGTTCGGTGGTAAGGCGCATTTGTTTAAGTCACTTTGCAACAGTTTTTACGAGTTTTCAATGTGTGAAGGTTGTCACTTCTTATCCATTTAAGGGTTCTAGTTGAGCAATCCAGTATTTGAAATATTGAATGTCAACAATAATTACGAACGTACTGATTTAAAAATAAATAAACGATAAACACACGTACACATAAACGCAAAATTTTAATCAAAATTTTAAATAATTGATAACAATTCTGTACAGCTAATCTCTAGTTAATTTTGTTCAGTAGATAATTCCTAATCCGACAGGGCTACAATTAGGAAATTTAACACTAGCCGTATACACATTAAAATATGTTTGTTACGCATGAGTCAAATTGATTACTTTGGTTTTTTTAGTTTAAAGTATGGTTTCAATTTGAAAAAGGATACTGATGTCAGTGCTGCCAAGTCTCTGACTTTTTGGATACCAGTATTTTAATTCAAAAAATGTTCCTTTATTTTTTGGAACATTTGGGCGATTGAAAAGAACAACATTTTATCTAAGATAAGAGTGGTGTGCGAACGCCGGGTTTTGGCAACTATGCTAATGTTCTTTTCGAAAATATTAGAATTCATTAACCCTCTCGCTGCGTAATTGTTTTATCAAAATAGCCTCAAAAACTGCGTATTTATAGAATTGTTATTCTTTTCTCACCGTGCTTTTCAAAACAAAATTTTTTATCTAATTTAATCGGGAAAATGCTCCGAGAGGGTTAACCCTCTCGCTGCGCAGCCCGAGATATGCTCTGGCGTGCATTTTTTCATAAAATTAATACTATTTGGTTATTCCCACGAGATACTTTTTAGCGAAAACTTTGTCTGTTTTAATCAGGACATTTTTTTCCAATTACGGTAGTCAAAAGTTTCTGCTTTAAAGAACCGATGATAAAGATTACAAATTCTGTAAAAGACACTCATCGCGAAGAATTACTTATCAGCAAGAGGGTTAATGTCCAAAGAAACGTTCTTTTTTTTAATTACGAAAATAATATTTTTACACAGTCCTCGGGCCGTATAATCTATATTTTAGAAAATATATTTCGTTCTCTAACATTACAATGAAAAAAGAGAAAATAATTGCAACAAAACTTAAAACTATGTTATCTTCGAACTTGGCAACTTTTCATTTTCTTTTCTTTTCAAATGAAATTATAAAAACTTGAATTAGCAAAATCCTTCAAATGAATGTTTCTCATCTCTATGTATGTGGTTTTAATTTAAACTGTTTTATTTAATAATATTTATTACTTAACATTTAAAAAACGCAGAAATTTGGATGATGTGCAAGTCTAAGATCCTACAAGATTCCTACTGAGATTTCGTCAATTTTTACAAGTCAGTAAACATTGAAAATTTATAAAAGTTAATGTATTATAACGCAGTAAATTTTGACTGTGCAAAAATAATTCTTGTCGTTGTTTTATTCGTATGAACACCGAGAATATATTTCTCGATATAACGTATCAGATAAAGAGATAATAAAAAAATATAAATTTCGTAACTTTTACACAAACAACTATTTCAACTTTACTGGCTTTCAACCCTTTCAAGTGGTTACCATATAATTTTAATTCCTACATTTGATCTTGCACAAGACTTTTTAATACTCGTTTTAGTACTTTATAAGGCACGCAAAGAAAAGCCTTCATCTACATTTTATTCAATTCGTTCCTAAATTCAGAGGGCACCGATACATTTCATCATTTTATCAATAGAATTCCATTGGACTTCTTTGGACATTTGTGTTCAAACAGTTAAGTCTTCTATTAAATATTCCAAAAAATGAATTTTTCGAGAAACATTTACATGAAAGGAGAACATTTTTTTGTGCATTTTAAAATAAGTGCCGTATAAAATATTTCCGATAAATGCGTCAGTTAAGAATGAAAACATGCAAGTAAACGTGTGTAAGAAATGCTTAAAAGAATACTTTAACACTTTGTAGGGCGGTGGTATATCATTTATCTCACTTACTCCCCAGCTGCCAAATACACCAGAGCTTTGAAATAAAACTTTGCTTCCATACTGTAGTGGAGAAAAAGCATTTGTGTGGTTTCAAATCATTTTTTTTTGGAAATCCTTTTGGAAATATATAGTTTCAACATTTTTGGAAAGTCATGACATTGCCTCTGAAAGGGTTAAAGTAGTTTATTTTAAAATGTTAAAAATGACACGTGTTTATTTTTTTTAATTACGTAAAACATTTCTATTGAACCGTTTAAGGATTTTACATGCAATCTTCACTGATTGATAGATTATAGTCATATGTTAAGACTGAACCTAAAGATGTGTATATTTTAATAAAATTTATATTTAAAAAAATAATGCATAATGATTTTTTATTCGGGCTTTAAATGTTAATATTTTTTGTCGGTGAAGCGATAAACATATTTAGGTTCTATAAAACACACATACTACAATATATAATACTAGAGGGCTCGGCCCCCTACGAGCTACGCTCGCCAACCCCCGTCCAGACACCGCAGACTCTAAATGCACGCTAATTTGATCGGCTTTAAAAAGATTTCGAAAGATTGAATTATAATTTAAAAAACAGTGGCGATCTCCCTATAAACGAATTTCTATTCATTTCTCTTTGATTGGGGAATTTTAACGCCAAATCCGCTGCGGTATTACTTGATTATCCTGTCGACCAATTTCGCCAAATTATATAAATCGCCAAACCACTCGCCAAATTATACAAATTGATATAATTTTTATTTTAAATAACGAAAGAACAAATAAATTCGTACAACATTAATAAAAACACAAATAAAACGTCGAAATAAAAATAACTTGATGACGTATACACGTGTAACAACATTTCAAAATAAGCTAATATAAGAGGAATTAAGTAAAGAGAGTCTGTCTCCTGGTATTTTTTAACAAAGCGAAAAGAAAGTTCTTTTAAATGAGACATTTTAAATTAATTCTCAAAATATCAAATAAATGTCTAGCGCAATTTCTAAATTTAAACTTTTTTGCAATATTATTTTGTGTTCGTTTTATGTAATAACTATAATGTGACGTAAATATGACGTAATTTCTCCTAAGACTTCTAACGCATGTTAATGAATTTATTATTTTACAATATCCTTTCTCTTTTAAAATTCACGTGTATACTTTTTATGACGTAATTTTTAATGAGTTCCTGCTTTTTATACGTAATTATTTAATTCTAATTTGAAAGTTTTTTTCCGGTTTATAATAGTCACGTGTAAATAAATTTTTAATTTGAAGCAAACATTATTGCTTGCGCTTTTTATAAAGTTGGCAACAGTTTAAATTAGTACAATTTTCTGAAATCTGTAAAAAATATCTCTAGAAATGCTGAAAATTTGAATTTAAAATAGAAATAAAACCTGAAAAAATGAGTCAAAATAAAAAAAATTAATGCAATCTGCACTCCGGCAAATTCTAACGCATAAAATGATCTAAAAATGATTACACTGCCATGTATAGTTTTTGCTCCGATAAAACTTTTTTAGTGGAACGATTTTGTCCAACTTTAGCATTAAATATCTCTTAAAATAATTCTTCGATTTGAAAGCTGTCTGCATCAGCGTCTTTATCAAACATTTCTGTATAAAACCACCGATTTTCATATTTTTCTATGCATTATTTTTGTTAATATCAACGAAGAAAGGCCTCCGGTCACAAAAAAATCAAAACCGGCGGCGGCGGCGGCGGTGACAGCGGTAGTTACTTTTTTTTAGAATAGAGAGATAACACACACAAATAACGACTGCATTCAACAGTTAACAGTATATATAAATATTATACAGACATACATACAATAAATACAATAAACCCAATTGGGGTGGAAAATTAGACAGAGCCACGAATCGAACCCGAGACCATAGAACTCCAATCTGTTGCTCTAACCGCTGAGTTACTCCGGTCATCCAAGGCTGTCGTATAGATGACTACCCCAACATGGTTTATTAGTGAAAAATTTCAGACCCAGTATCAGCCTGGAGTGCTGTGGTCCCGGGTTCGATTCCTGGCTCGGGTTAATTTTTCACTCCAGTTGGCTTTATTGTATTTACTGTATGTATGTCTGTATAATATTTGTATATACTGTTAAATATTTAGGTTATTTTTTAAGATATGGTTATGATCTGTTACATCGGAATATATCATGTGAAAATATTGAGTCGTTCCAGGCTATTTTCCGCGCAATTCTGAAAAACTCCATTTTGCTATAAAACACTTTAAAATACAATTTATTAAAACTTCAGATATCCAATGTTCTAGTATACTTGTAAATGATTTCTTTTTTAAACTGATTAATAAATATAAATTTTAATAAACATATTCTTTAAATATATTAAGAAATTGCAAGATGTATTTCAGGAAAGGTTATTGACCATCGATTTTCTATGAAAACGATAGAAAACAATCGTTTTCGAAAATCATGAGCTTTGATAGCTTTCTCGATTTCATGCAACAATAAAAATGTTCCAATATGTATATTTGATATTAAATTAGCTGTTTAATAATATAGGGTTAAATATATCATCTAAATACGTATACTTTCAGCCAAAATGTTACAAACGCAGAATGCAAGAAAATTACACAGTTGATCTAAGAAGTCGTAGCACGGGTCTGTCTATGATTGTTGCTTTGAAAATGTGTCGTATAAATGTTGAAGAAATGTTGTCGTAGATACCAAGTGTCCCCTTTGATATTACAATATAACGATAGTGCTTAGAGTCACACCCAAAGAAAACCACACCCTGCTGGGTGAATTTCTTCCCACATAATTTTAATCTCCAAATGTCACTATGGCACCAGGATATTCGACAAAATTTATTTGAAAAAAAATTAATGCATTTTTTCGTGTATATAATAAACCATTTTTTTGTTGTTGTTTACAAAATACTGGGCCAATGTGACATTTGGAAATTTTTAAGCAATTTCCCCATTCAGAGCTCAAAGGATTAAGTCATTCTCTACAGATAATACCTTAATTAATTTTAATGATAAGTAACGTAACTGTGCGATTTTTTTCCTGCAATTTGTTTTAATATATGCGAAATATATTGCTATTTCATATACATATTTCTCAAAAAATCATTTTTTTTTTGAAGATTTAATAGTTTTAGGCTACCTTAAACCTTTCAGGGACAAGTACTTTTGTTTCTGTAATGTTGATTTCACATCGGAATTTTTAAAAACTTTAACCCTAGAACTACCGGAAATTTTACTCAAGTTTTATAAAAACATTCTACACCAGAATTTTTACTTAAAACTATTTAATTTGTTTATTTAACTTATTATTGTCTGATTTATACATTTAGTTTGTTTTGAAGAAATTTCTGGTTTGAATAAATATTTTGAATGTGCATGTCGGGTCCAATGGACCCGTCTGGTAGACGGAAGGTTAATTTGAAAATAAAGAAATGTAATTTTCCGTCTTTGTTTTGCAAAAGTTATAAAAGTAAAATTTAATCAAAAGATTCTGGTGGAAATATTGATATAATGTATTGTACCAACCCTTAAGTGATAAGGGCTTACCTAAGAATGCGAAGACACTCCTAAACTAATGTTAAATGAATGGGAGTGTGTTTCGCGAATTAATCTTTTGGTATTTCAATGGTTTAAATGATTTTTTTTTTCATATTATATCTGAGGTTGATGTCTTAATGAGTGTTTTTTATTTCTTATATACTGGGTTCTTATATACTGGATCTTTCTCTTTCAGAGCCTGTTTTGAAATTGAAAGTGTGCTGAGAAAATAATGTGTGGCCAAACTGGAAAAGTAACAAAGTACACGGTAAGACATTGTTCTCACCCATTCATAGTTCAATGCAGTAAAATTATTTAAAATTATTGAAATGAGAAGTAGATATCCTCTTCGATACTGAGGTCAACGTATGTGGACCTTGGATCTCACCACATTGTAATAAAACATCGCCAAATTTCTAAACTTTGATTATGAATTCACATTTATGACAGTTATAGCTTCAAAATGAATCCAACAGATTTTAACACTTGACTTATTTTCATGGCTAAATCGTTGGTTGAAAGTGAGGTTTTGAAAAATGTAGTCAATTCAGCGACTGAGTAAAATCAAGAAATATTTATCCATGTTAAAATTTTAATTAAGATGTCATAATTTTTTATTGTTAAAAACATTATAAATCTTCACTAGATAACATCCTTTTGTTTATTTTGTAAAGTTTTTGATTTTAAAAGTTACATTTTATTGAAGTACACACATGTGGACCTCAGTATTCAATGACTATAAATAGGATTAAACTCAAGGAATAACTGTTATCGTATTAAGAAATAATAATAAAGTCCTCCTATATTTAATCAACACAAAAAATGTTTTTTTTTTTTTAACAGATTATGCAATTGCAATTTAAGCTCGATTAAGTGGGTTTTGTATATTTGTTTGATTAAATTCTGCAATTTTATTGAACATACATCGACACATTTGAGACCATAGCTAGATATATAATGTATATTTTTCCGAAATAAATATTGATAATTATTTTTAAATATTTATATTTGTAAATTATTCTTTTGCGTAAATAATACATAATAATAATAAAATATTAAAATATTTCCTTAGGCCAACTTTTGAATTTATTTTTTCGTCCCAATTCTTTTAATACTAATGCGTATGTACATTTTCTTCTTGTATATTCATTTTAAATTATATAATGAGAATTAACCCTAGATCTACCGGGAATTTTATTCAAGTTTTAATAAAACGTTCTACACCAGAATTTTTATTTAAAACTATTTAACTTATTTATTTACCTTATTTTTGTCTGGTTTATATACTTAGTTTATTTTAAAGAAATTTCTGGTTTGAATGAATATTTTGTATGTACCTGTCGGGTCCAATGGACCCGTCTGGTAGACGGAGTGTTAAATAGCTGTTTATTTTTTAGTGTACAAAAATATTGCCTAATACTGTTAAAATTAATAATTTCTTCAAAATAAAATTTAACCACCAGTTATGCATTTAGAGGAACTAGCTACACAAAGATATTGACATACCATGCATAATCTAGAGCACAGGTCAGTAAATACAATAGTTTATGATATGATGAAGCCTACATGCCGGCATATTCTCATGGGTATATCAAACTCCACCAAAATATATTGGTAGAAAGGAAATCTAGCAATTTGCTGATACAACGACAAAATAGATTCTTTAAACTAAGGAACTGTCTGTATTTTGTTGATAGTTCTGTCACTCTTTTTAGATTTAATAAGGGAAAAATATTTAAGCTTACCTCGACCTAAACATATTTCTTTTGGTCGAAAGGCAATCTAGCAATTTGCTGATACAACGACAAAATAGATTCTTTAATCT
Source organism: Maratus speciosus (assembly GCA_963932465.1). Classification (NCBI taxonomy): domain Eukaryota; kingdom Metazoa; phylum Arthropoda; class Arachnida; order Araneae; family Salticidae; genus Maratus; species Maratus speciosus. The sequence goes on from OZ010794.1 coordinate 134,739,952, forward strand.
AAGGAACTGTCTGTATTTCGTTGATAGTTCTGTCACTCTTTTTAGATCTCTAAAGGCAATCTAGAAATTTGCTGATAAGACGACAACATAGATTCTTTAAACTAAGGAACTGTCTGTATTTTGTTGATAGTTTTGTCACTCTTTTTAGATTTAATAAGGGAAAATATTTAAGGTTACCTCGACCTAAACATATTTCTCTGACTAGAAAATTATTCCCTTTCTAGCGTTTGTGATTTCCCACAGTCTGTACCTAAAAACCAAATCCTCTAAGTATAATTTTTTTTCTGTCTGTTAGAGATGGATGGGTATTAGATTTCTGTTTATACGTATGTTAGTAATGGCAGTATTTCCTCTGATGATAAGCGAGATTTCTGTGTTTAGGTGAGGGCATTAAATTATTACATTAATGTGTGTCCCAATATTTTAACCATATAATTTACAGCAATTTTTTACTAGTTTGAAATGTGCAGAATATCTTTTGCAAAATATTTTTTTTTTCAGGAACTATTACGTCAAATAGCATCGGTTCTATTACACAAAACTTGAGAGCTTTTAAAACACAGGAAAAAGAGAGTGGGATGAGGTACTTAGAGATGATGATATTTCCGTTTTAAAGTGGAAATATAAGAAACAAGTTACTTTTCTTTCAACTTGTGTTGAAGGGGAAGCAAATTATACATGCATGAGATGGTCGAAAGTGGATAAGGAAAAAGAAAATGTAACCAGCCAGCTCTAGCAAAGATGTACAACATATCTGTGAGTGGTACAGATCTTTTATCGGTACCTAGCATATTATCACTGTGCAGCAAAAACAAACAAATGAAATACGCGTGTAGTTAATTACTTTGTATATCTAATGCTTTCTGCTTGTTGGATATATTACGTAAGGGATAATAAAGCGTTGAAGATGAAAATACATGTCATTATTAGATTATAGGATATATATTGTTATACCTCTAATCAAGTATGAAGGAAAAAATCATATAACACCCCGTAGACGTAGGCTATGAATAAATTCTTGTTCTGAAAGAAGAAATACCAAGGAAACAAAGAAAAGTTAACGTAGGGGAGCTAGGGGATGTATGAAACAAGGGATGGATGGGACATTCTCAATATTTCAGGCAATAAACATTTATTTTAAATTACTTCCTAACCCCATATACCACAGTGTGCTTCAGAACTAAAAGTAGGATAACATTGCTGTTTTCATTTTCCTTCAAAGTTGCATTTTCTGAAATCTCTGCTTAAAAGTAAGTTTTTTTTTTACATTTGAAGATGTGAAATATCTTATACAATATAAAAAAATTAAGCTATGTTGTAGTTATTTATTTTAAGGTTCAATATCAATAATTAAAATGAGTGAATAGTAACCATTGTGACAAAATAATTTTTGAGGTAAAATGGCTGAGAAGGGATATTATGCATCATGGGGATGATTGGGACATTTCAAATGGGGATGAATGGGACATTCTCACTCCTCCCTAGAGATGTTGAAATTTTATTTATTAATTAAATAGTATTATATAGGATGATAAATCAATAATTTACGCAGGGCTCGCAGCGTTCCTAAAACTTTCGTACTTTGCTACCACTAAATTAAAACGATAATCTTCGTTATATAATTCTATTATAGATGTCAAAAGGACATACAAGGAAGAATTCTTAATTAAAATACTGGTAGCAAAGTGCGAAAATTTTAGGAACGGTGCGAGCCCTGATTTACGTCAATTAATAGTATTAAATAGTATTGTATGAGTTGTTATTGTTTAAAATTTCTGAGTGTTACTTATTGTATTGTAATAATTATTAATGGATTATCAAAAATGTGGTACTAAAACTTAATCAAAATAGATAAAATTGATAAAAATATTATATGTGTATTGATCAAATGTGGGAAATTGTATTGAATTTTGAAATGTTGCACAAATAAATACCCACCCCTAACATATTGGGTCAATCGGAATGTCGGGTCGTGTTGGGAAAATCCATTCGTACCGAAAAATTCAATCATTTAAATATTAGACATTAATTCCGATATCTAATGTCTAATAATTATCGGGAAGAATTTTCCGGTACGAATTGATTTCCCAACACGATATGACTTTCCGATCGACACAATAATTTCCGTTCTGCATGTTTCTACGATACATTTAATTAATATTAATTAATAAGTTATGATTGAAAATTATTAGCTATACTATATTTAAAAGACATTTTGCACTTTCATTTCAAATCCAAAATGCCTCATAAGTGGAAAAAAAAAGAACAGGTTGATAGCCGAAGTCCGCATTAAAAGTTAAAACTGCAATAAAAGAAGTTATTGAAAAAAAAACCATATCGATTCGTGCTGTAAAATCATATATTACAAATATAATTTTCATATAAGGTTATAATTATAAATTTTAATTTGGTAAAATTGAATACAGGGAGGAAAATCTTTGTGTCCCATCCATCCCTATTAGTGTCCCATTTATCCCTGCTGTGGGGATGATTGGGACAGGGAGGAACGTTTTTTTTTTCATTTCATGATATTTTTATGAATAAATCATAATCTAGAATAAATATTGTTCATATATATTGGCAAATACCTAATGTATGAAATGTGATATATAATATTAATAGTAACTTAAATAAAAAAATATTTAAAAAAAATATTTTTGTGAAAATGTCCCATTCATCCCCACCTCCCCTACCTTATAAGTAAATCCATCTTGACAATGTAGTACATTTACCAAGATTTATAGAGAGCGAAAATGCCTGTTTTTTGGAAGAATGTAAATCGAAAAGAAGAATGTATATAAAGTGTAAACTTTATTTATGCATTTTGAAAAACAATTGTTTTAAATTTTGTCATACTAAGTAAAAAATAATGTAATAAAATTAAAATTTTGTAGTCATTTCTTAACAATAGTTCACAAAAAAATTATTTAAATATTTTGAGATTTACGATTTAATTAATTTAATACATTTAAAGCAATAAATATAATATTTAATCCTAGAACTACCGAAAATTTTACTCAAGTTTTATAAAAACATTCTACACGAGAATTTTTACTTAAAACTATTTAATTTGTTTATTTAACTTATTATTGTCTGATTTATAAATTTAGTTTGTTTTGAAGAAATTTCTGGTTTGAATAAATATTTTGAATGTACATGTCGGGTCCATTGGACCCTTCTGGTAGACAGAGGGTTAATTATGTTATATAAAAAAACATTTGTTGTCGTAATTTTAAAAATAAACCAATATTTACAATGATTTTCCATAATTTTGAACTTTTTACGCAATTATGTCCCAAGGTCCACATATGTGGACCTCAGTGTTGCCAGATTAGGGGCTATTTTAATTCAGATTATTTGACTGTCACCACTTTTTTTAAAATAGTATAATTGGCCTTTTTTTCAGAAATTTTAATCTATTTATAAATAGGCCGAATATTTCTATTTCAAAAAATTGGTGACATTCAACAATCTGGGGACAAAAAAGTCCCCAATCTGGCAGCACTGGTGGACCTCCATTTGCTAGTACCCTGGTCCATCAATTTTTAAAATGATTTCATTATTGTCAGTTTTGAAGACAAAATAAGCAGGAAAGCCTATTCCAACATTTTTTTTTTTTTCAAAAAATATTTTTTGTCCAGTAACAAAAAAGGTATTCGATAAAAAAAAAAAAAAAAAAAAAAACTCTTAATGGACTCATATTAACTTGCAAATGTTTTCATGTTTATAAGTATGTTCTTAATATGAATGAAAGAAAAACTTGAAACACATTTTCAACTAGAAATTTTATTCTAAAACTAATGGTATAGGAAATAGCTATCGCGCTACGATAATATGGGATGTCATCGAAATCTCTGAACTACCGAATGGATTTGATAAATATTCTGTATTAATATTATAAGGAAGAAATATTTGCATATAAGATACTTTCTGGGGTATAAATTGTGGAAATACTGAACCGATTTTAAATTATTGCTGGCGAAATGATGGTGACAGTCTCTGTCCTGACATAGGATACATTTTAAGTCGGTACAAATATGTGCAGGATAAAAATTAATTGTATAATTTGACGAAATTTTTCTAGCATTATTCTTTGCACTTTCATTCATAATCGCAGTACTTATACCATAAATCTCACGCCATTTTCCCACCTATCGAAAGCAATATCTATTCTATCTCTATTTTAAATAAGAAATGACTTGCTTTAGTACATTAAACATTCATGTTCTCAATTGGGAATTTTAGAAAAATCACACATTTTTCTTTAATGTCCATTTTAATTATTTAAATTGCTGTACTGAAGCAGTAGAGTAACATATAACATATTCTCTTGAAGCAACAGGACTGCCACAGGTGCCTATTTTTCAATGCTTGTTCAATTCTAGTTATTCCACTATTTAAAAAAGAATAAATTTTGCAGTATGTTTCGCTTCCAATTGTTGTCAAACTGTATATCAAGAATTTTTCTTTTGAGAAAGTGGTGCGATATAGAATTAAAATATATGCCTATGGCAACCCTGCATATAAAAATAATTTAAAATATACCTGTAGCTAAAGTCCCTCTGTAAAATGTTAGTAATCATAGTTCGCTACATCTAAAAAAAAAAAAAATAAATTATGATTAACAATTGTACTAAATTATCTTTACTTTTATCCTGATCGCCTTTTAAAATATGTTCGCTACGATGAATTTTCACAAAGAAGAATTGACATCGCTACAAATTTACGCCACGACGAATTGACACTGAGAAGATTTGAGAGTGCGATGAATTGACGCTGCGATGAATTGTAGGAGATTATGTGTTCCACGATTAATTCTGATTATTCAAGAGAAATCTGACAAAAAATGTCTGTGTGAAATGTGATAAGATTGAATATAGTAATAATCGCTAGTCATTTCCAATAATAAACAACAGGTTCAATCGTTTTTCTATAATGTCACAGAAACGTTCATTGCACATTTTCATTCATTTTGATACAGAATAATGTTGTACCACAATATTTAATTTGACACAGAAATATTATAAAGTTATTTTAGTATATAAAATTGAAACATTTTGCTACTAGACAGTAGAAACTGGTAATTTATAATCAAGCAAGCAAGCATTGCATTGTGCTGCATGTTTGCAGGTGAAAAAATGAAAGTCTGAAGATGTTTCCGAAATCTACGGAAACGGTTGCCAGAAATACTATCAATTTATTGTACTTACCGATATTTCATTAGAGATATTGTCGGATTCAGGATTGCCAGTTTGGCCTTCATTTTCATTGCGATATTTCTAATTCATACTCGAAGATTTGCAAGAAGAATTTTTATTTCAGGTAACCATGGCATGCCTTCACTAAATAAAGCGAAAAATTCAATTCTAAATTTCTGTTATGAACTCGAAATTTCTTAATAAAAATGTTGGCCAAAGTGCCAACACTGGTCGCGGAAAACTTCTTGGGTTAAGTCAGCCAAATAATACATTATGAAAATAAAGAAATTAAAAATAAAGATTTAGTATTTCCCTGACGAAACCTATAACTTTATTTTCTTCTTAAACCTTTTTACGAGACAAGCTTTTAATATGAATGTATTTTTTATCGGGTGTCGCCCAGTAGCATTATCAGAGACGAAGTAGTTTCCTTGTTAACATGTTGAAATATTAAATACCAGAAGGAATTAGGAACAAATTGATTTGAAAGTAAATAAATGAATTTTTGAACCTACATTGTAATGTAAACATTCCTGTGCATTAAATAAATGTATATTAAATTAAGAGATATCAATAATACATCCATTTAAAAAAATAGCTCAGTTCAATAATTAATTTCTAAAAAGTTAATTTTGACGCTGCTTATTTCTAAAAGTGGCCAAATTCAAAGGCGACAGGAAAGAAACACTTAAGCGCACATATTCAATTCTTTCAAACCTGAATTTTTATTTCATATATTTTTTTAAATATTTATCTAACATATTTTCATGTAGTACATATTTAATATAGACGTCGTATCAAACCGTGACTTTTCTCCGGGACGGAAGATGTTGCTGGTCGAAACTGCCCACAATCACTTCTAAATTATGGCATTTTGATTCGTCGCCCTTCTGTAACCTCATTGGCTACTCAGTTTGGACGTCAAATCCGTGTTAATTTCTTTCAGTATTTTGGATTTTCTTTTTATTTTAATCATTTTTTCGATGTTTTTATGACTTTTTTCTATTGAATTTAAGTTAATATTTTTTGCAATTAATGTATATTAAGAAAAGAAAAAAAAAATATGACCCTTTCTCTTCCTCCCTTACACACTGTTTGCTTCGATCATCCCAATTTTCTGGGATTTGTCTAAAAATCCCACCACATTGATAAAGATCTACGCAGCAAGACAAACAGACTGTTCAATGTCAACAGAAGGATAACAAAACCAAGATGACATTTGTAGGAATTTCAAATTACGGCATTGTTTCATTTGTACACATATTTAATATATTTTACCAGAAAATTTCCGGTTTTAAGTAAGTCTACAAATTCTACATTCCAAATGATGGCTATGGTCGTTCCAGTTTTAACTGAATAATTACGAAAATGGATTCTAATGTTAATCACCATCATACTAAAAGCCATTTATGTCAAAACGTTATTCTTGCAAAATTTGTGGAATTAAACTTTTATACGGTCCTTGGGTCCGGTATGTTATATATAGAAAAAGTGTGTTCTTTCTGTGAAACAAGAACAAACACACATTTTATTGCAATATAAACTTAAAACAAATTTATGTGCATAGTTGGCGGCATTCGAATATTTTTTAAACCAAATATATATAACTTTTAAAAATTTAATGATATATTTCTTGTTTTTAATTGGTTATGACATAAAAGTTTGCAAAAATTTTCTACTGTTTAAATAAGGCAATAATTGTATGAGATATTTACATTTTTAAAAGCGTGATAAATCATTCTGTTAAAATGTCATTGCACGCAGCAGGCTAGTTTAAGGATATTATTTATTTTTGCATTTTTATTAACTTCACACTAAATTATCTATGATTAACGCACTGAGACGAGTTGAGGCATATGTGTCCCGGTGGACATTGTTTAATTGTTCTATTCGCGCTATTTAAAATAATAATGATAATAATATCTTCCGTAAAATGATACTTATTAGCGCCAACTTTTGAAAAATATTTGGCGGGTTCAAAAAGTTTAAGTAAAATAACACATAAAATTTTTCGTATGCATGGGTGAAGGAGGAGCAAGTGACTAAAGGTGATAATTTGAAGTCGAATAATGTTTTTACTATGTAGAATATAAAATTATTATGATTTAATAACAACTTATTAAATTATATTCTTACAAGTTCTTCGTTAAAAACACAATGCTATTTATTGTAAACAACATAAAAATTACTTACTATTGAAAATGCAGAAAAAAATTAACTAATTGTCATTTTAATGACCTTCATTAATTCATCATTAAAACTGAGGGTAAAATATGCAGGATTTTTTTTTTTTGACAGAAATTTCTTTTTACATCCGCTGAAGGAGCCTTCAGTGTTCCTCATAGTCCAAACGATGTCCTTTACTATTTTTCAAACAAAATTATTTTGAGAATTTCAATAAAATAAAATTTTATTTTGGAGATTAATTAAATTAAATAACGAAATAAATCAATGGAACTTGGGTGGACTGAGAGATTATTGGGTGGGCTCGCGCCCCTCGGGCCCATATAAGTTGGCGCCGCTGATGATATTAGAACGCTAGTACACATGTGTAACACTTACAGTAGGAAAATGAGGCTATTTCTTTATCGTTTTTTCTACTATTATTTCTAAAAAAATATCTTCATCGCGGGTCTACCAGAAATTTAAAACTATTAATAGAAATAGACATAAACATTATAGTATAGAAATAGCGCTAAAATAAATAGAAAAAACAGTACCTCGGGGTAATCCTGTGTGAAACGGTATGAAAAGAAGTATACGGAAAATTCCATGCCTTGGTCCACTTGTGAAAGTCTGATGATTGATCACTTGTTATCCACATGTTCAAGAAATAGCTGTTTTTTTGTAAATATATTTATAAACATACTAGGGGGCTCAGCCCCCTGCTAGCTACACCCGCCAACCATGTTCAGGCTTCGCAGTCTCTGAAAATATACTACCGTGCCCTGTTTAAAAAAATATTATCAGGTTACGGAAGATTGATTCCGTTTGAATAGGCATTTTTCGGTTACCATGGCCTCATTCATCGCTGTTGTAATAATTGACATCTGTTTTCGGGATTGATGAATAGGATCAATTACACATTTCAAAATTAGCTTGTATAAAATTATTAGGTTAAAACTGACGCTATATTTATGAGTTTTATAACGACGCTATAGACAATATTCTTCGTTTAAGTTTGAGTTTAAAAAACTCCGTCTTCTTGGGAATAGCTTTTAGATGGATCTATTGCAAAGCGTTGTGTTTTGAATTTTTACGTTTATATTTTATGTCTTGACCGAGTTTAGATATTTCAAGAATAGGTATTGCTTATTCATGAATACTTTTCTCTATTTTAATACGCAATAATGAATATTTTTAAGTTAATTTAACAATGTATATTGATTGCAGTATTGCCGGATAGGGGGCTTTTTTAATTCAGATTATTTGTTTGTCACCATTTATTGGAAATAGAAATATTCGGCCTATTTAAAAATAGATTAAAAATTCTGAAAAAAACGGCGAATTATACTATTTTAAGAAAGTGGTGACAATCCCCTGGGGAAAAAAAAAGTCCTGAGTCTGGCAACACTGATTGTTTGTATGGTATTACTTGATTATCCCATCGACCAAAAGTATATCGCCAAACTATAAGATTAAATGCCAATAACGGATGATCGTAAATGTCACATTCACTTGACACGTGTTTATTACTTCATTAAGTGATTTTTAATTCCACTTTTTATTTGTATTTTTATTAATTTTTGCTAATTTTTTTTCGTTATTATTACATGCTCTCTTTTAACTTACAATTATGTTTGTGTGTGACAGTCAAATCTTGTCACTCATTTTCACCCACTTTTTCTTGTCATAGAGCTTTGAAATTTGGAATATATGTGCACTTCTGAGGGCAATACATAATTTGGATATTGATTTTTAAAAATTCGATCCCTATGGGGGCAACGGGTGATTTTTTATGAAGAAATCAGTATTTTGACCCTCTTGCCGAAATATTGCCAAATTTGGCGGTATTTCGCCAAATTTGGCGACTAAAATAAATTGCCATATATGAAGCCAACTTGGCGATAGCTAGCTAATTTGACAAAAATCCAAATTCTAAACTTAGTCCCTTAAATAAAAATCTACATTTTTCTTAATTTTAATGAGAGAATGTTTTAAAAAAATAATTTTTTTTCTTTTTTTTTTAAATATGCAAATTTGTATAATTTGGAAAAATGATGCACGGGATAATCACTACTGTTTATATTAATAAGAATAACCGAATTTTCTAATATGTATTTAATTAAACAGTAATTAGTACAAAATAATGCGAAAGTATTTTGCGCTTACATTTACCTGTATTTAAGCTGTATCAAGTGATTTAATATATAAACAAATTTGCTCGCCTTACTACTTTTAGACCATGTGACGTCAGATTAAATGTCTCCGGTATAAAAACCGTTTTAATTTTTGCCGTAACTTTTCCTATTAAATGCATGTTTCATGTAAAAATTTGCTTATTTTAATTTTGTTTTGTTTTGTTTTAAGATTCACGGGTACATATATCGTCACTACCATGTGAAACTATCCAATGTGAAAAAATGCATTTTTCAAATTTTGTGCCATTTGGTTGTTTTGTGCATGATACGTACTAATTAAAATCATCACGTTTCTAATTTGCTTAGAAACTTAGATAATGACTGTTTCAAAGTATCAAATACGGGATTTTTTTTCTAAAATTTACAACCTCAAAATGCCCAGTATGGCGTATTTGATCCTTTGACGCAAATGATTTGATATTTTTCTTTTTCTAAGCATCCGTACTATGTCAAACTATCCAATATGAAAATAGTCTTTTTATCAGAAAGACAGAAAATGTTTTATTTATGGATTGAAATTTATCGCAATTGACATATGTTTTTGACGTTTACTATAGCATATGCTTTCTACTGTTAATGGATTGGGAGAATGTTTAGTTCATTTACACCGAAACTCAAACGAATACCCTTATATTACACTCAATAGGGAAAAAGAGCTGTGTCTTTTAATGGTGTTACTATATTTAAAACATAATGAAATTAATATGGATTTATCAAGTTTATTAAAACCTTCTTTGTGCAGAATATTGTGTGCAAGCCATTTATTATTATTTACAGGTTCATACAAAGAAATTTTGTTGCATAATGATTTATAGTTAAAAAAATGTTTGAAGCATATTTTAATAATTTAAAAATATTCCTTACAAAGCGAAATTGACATCAGTAATTTATTAACATTACGAGTTGCTTACGGTAGAATATGACATGAATTATTGTTATAGTTAATTTACAGGGACACACAAAACAATTCGTTTAAACTTATGTTTATTAGTGATAGTTGTTTGAAGTGTGTTTTCACTTATAGTATGAGTTTCTAACTATTTTAATATTATGTGGTGTTTATAAATTGTATAGGTCATATATAGGGCTATACAAAAGAATTTGTAAGCATTATTTTGTATGGGCGTGAATTTCTTAATTGAAGTTTTTAATTGAGTTATGTAATTTCGGCTTTTGATTTCTTTTTACTATACTAAAATATGTTAGTAAACATTCCTAATATGCAGGACTACGGAAAGAACTGAAAACGTTACCGACTATGATTGGTAATTTCTGGAAGTATGAGTTATAGAGAATTAATTTATTGTGAACAGACAAGGTTTTACTGTTAAGGAGAGGTTTTATAGAGTTACAGGCTCCAGCGACTTTACCTCTGATGGAGAAAGTGTGCTTTTTCTAGGTTAAGCGGCGGTCCAGAATGACCCCAAGATACTTAGCTTGGTCTGACCAAGGGATAACAGTGTTGTTAATAATGATTCTGTTAGGGAAAATTATTTTGCGAGAGAAATATACTGCAGTAGTTTTAGTTTCATTTATGACAACGCGCTAAAGCATACACCAGTTCATGAAGTCATCAACATGAGTCTGTAGGTACCTGTATAGAGTATACGGGTGGTGTGGCGACGCATAAATACAGGTGTCGTCCGCATAAAGAGCGAGGTGAGTGTGTAAGGAGCGTGGGATATCGTTAAAGAAAATGTTAAATAAAAATGGGCCCAACACGCTCTCCTGGAGGATGCCCGCTAGGATAAGGAGAATAATAGAAAGAATGTTGTTTATGCGGACTTGAAAAGAGCGGTCGCAAAGGTACGAATATATTAAATGTATAAGTCTGGGATGAAAACCGAGCTGAATTAATTTGTAAATGAGGCCCATATGCCAGACCTTGTCAAATGCCTTTGCGACATCAAGAAAGATGGCAGCTGCGGGAATTTTTGCATTGAGTTTCTCGCTGAGAAACTCAACAACCCTAAGAAGCTGGTGTTGTGTTGAGTGTTTTGGGCGAAAGTCGAACTGCTCGGGTATGAGAATGTTGTGCTGTTGAATGAACTCCTGCAACTGGGCACGAATGACACGTTTACAGCCCCATTAATATGTCTGTATTTATTTTACCAAAAATAAATCTATGTTGAGCTTGATGCAAAATTTTAAAACATTATTCTTGCATGTGGGAAGTATTGTTATGTATTTACCAAGACATGAGTTCTATATTTCAAACACATCTGATTTTTTCGGGGGTTTTCATTATCATGTAACTTTTAAAATAATCGCTAAACATTTAATAGTCATAGTTTTTTTTAAAACACAAGATAAGGTATTGAATGCGAAAAACGAATTTTTGTTAAATAAGGCGAAAAATACTTTTATGAAATACTTTTGGATGTTTATTGTCTATTTTTATATCTCATTCGCAGAAAATTCTGCTGTTAAATAAAGTAACTAATCCTGTGAAATATTTATCCTAATAATGTCGTTTCACGCTAATACTAATATATATTGTAGTATTTAGTCATGCGATAATCATCATATTCAATCCGGACATTCTCTTTCCTACCAGTAATTCCTAGTAACTTTTTCTGTGTAAGTCTTTTAGAAAGTTTTTACTGTTAGATGCATGGAACTATTATTAAAGAGGAACTGACATACCCTTAAAATAGAAGAGCTTCAACCGCTTTCGCAAGAGTTGATTGACACTTGCGAAAACTTCCAGCAGCAAATTTAATTAGAAAATTTATACTTATTTAAAATCCTTATTAATGCAAAATTTCAGTCATACATAATTTCAAAACCGATATTCACTTTTACTGGTGGAAGTTTACTTCGGTGGTAGTCACGCTCTGCACCTCCGCCAAATGTAGCAACCTGGACATTGGACACCTTCTTGTCAGTGTCAGTAAAAAACAGTGTAATAAAAGGGCAAACTCCCACCAGTTAAAACAAATAGAATTTTTTTATATAATTGTAAAATAAATTTTCTGTTCAAATTTACCGATGGAAGTTTCTCTATGTATAATCGGAAACTGTTGATCCGATTAACAAAAACAGCCGACATCTTGTGATAACCTCCTCAGTTACCTCACTCTCAACAGGTAGACTATTCACTACGTGACCCCTCATCCTTATTCATAACTCTAAAAGGATGATTTCTTTGACATTTGCATCTTTTAAGCTTTCTTGGCTTTTTTTTGGGGGGGGGGGATTTTTAAATTTGGAAATATTTGTATATTTCTATTGTAAGAACGTTATATTTGTACACTTCCTAATTTCTACAAAATGCTAAAAGAAATATTTAAAATAAAAGATTTGAGTGGAGTTATAAATATCGCACAAAATCCCTATAAATTCAAATTTAATGAATCCTTCTAAATCATTCAATCCTTCCAAAATCTTTCTATAATTTATTAAATGATTATGTAAATCACTTAATGTAGTTTAAACAATTCACGAAAAATGCCTTAGAAGATAAAATTTTCATGAACTCATAATTCAGTACATAAAGGGTTAAACAAATCTCCCTCTTTGTAAAGTTAATACCATAATCCGTAATCGGATAAATTTACATCATAATGCATTTTCATTTTTCATCGAATTCCATATTGACTTTCACGACGATAAAAAAATTCTACAAAAATCTTTTAAAAGATGTATGGTAAAAGAAAACGTTATAAATTTGAACTTTATTGATCCTGCGAAAAGCTGATATTGTAAATTGCAAAACGATACTAAGGAATTTCTTTTTAATGTTACAATTAAAAAAATTGCTTGTAAATCCTCTACTTTGCTTTCAAGAAGAAGCTTTAACAGTGTCTCGTCTGAATGCAGGGCTCCCACTGGTCCGTTATTTGAAAACCAGTATTTTTGTAGAAAGAAATTCGTGGTAGGTTTCTGCAACAATTGCAAGAAAAACGATCTTCCGCATGTGTTTCTACGAAATTTATAAAGAAGATTTTTCTTTAAATAAAAGTGGTGTTCCTAAAACGGACCGAGTGGGAGCCCTGCGAATGGCGTGAAATTCGTTAGATATTTGTATATTTTTCATTGGGATCAGCTGTATAAGGGAGCAGATTTATACGAAATATGAAAAATAGATTTAAAAAAAAAATAATAATTATACTCGACTAGTTTGTAAGTTTAACCTATTTTTTTATTCAAAAATTTTACTTCATGTAAACCATAAATGGCTGTCTTTAAGTTAAAAAAATCAATTCGAAAATTCCCAATAAAAAAGAGAAGTGCCCAGTTAAACTGATGACATTAAGCTCACAGGCTATTCACACTATTTGTATACTATACTCTTATTTCAAAGGACAATGCTCCTCAAAAACTAAATGAAGGGGAATTAGCCCCCGTTTCCCCCCTTTATACTTAACCAACGAACCCCCAAATCAAATGAAAGAAGCGCCATATCGGAATAAACTGGTATATCAAATTTGAAGTAAATCGAATAATTCTGCATGAAAAACCCATTTAACTGAATTAAGTGGGGACTAGCCTCTTTCCCCCCCTTTTATACTTAAAAAATAAACCTCCAAATCTAATCAAGGCAGATCCTTAACATAATATACCGGTATACCAACTTTGGAGCAAATCGAATAATTCTGCATGAAAACCCCATTTATCTAAATTAAGCGTGGGGTCTAGCTTTCCTTTCCTCATTTTATACTTTACTAATGAACCTCCAAATCTAACCAGGGAAGCTCCTTAACATAATAAACAGGTATACCAAATTTGGAGCAAATCGAATAATTCTGCATGAAAACCCCATTTATCTAAATTAAGGGTGTGTGCGTGGGGGTACCACCCTTTCCTCCCTTTATACTTAACAAATAAATCTCCAAATCTAATCAAGGCAGCTCCTTAACATAATAAACCGGCATACCAAATTTGGAGCAAATCGAACAATTCTACATCAAAAACCCATTTATCTAAATTAAGGGGGTGATCTAGCCCCTCTTTTCCCCCTTTATACTTAAGTAATGAACTCCCAAATCTAATCAGGGAAGCTCTTTAACATAATAAACCGGTATACCAAATGTGGAGCAAATCGAACAATTCTACATGAAAAACCCATTTATCTAAATTAAGGGGGTGATCTAGCCCCTCTTTTCCCCCTTTATACTTAAGTAATGAAGTCCCAAATCTAATCAGGGAAGCTCTTTAACATAATAAACCGGTATACCAAATTTGGATCAAATCAAATATTTCTACATGAAAATCCCATTTCTCTAAATCAAGGGGGTGACTAACCACCACACCCCCTTTTCCCCATTTATCCTTAAACAATGAACCCCTAAAACCAATCAGGAAAGCGCCTTATCAAAATGAACCTAGATTTTTTTTTTTTTTTTTTTTTTTTTTTTTTTTTACGCAAATTGGATATTTCTGTCAAGAGTTATCGCGTTACGCACATGCTTACGTACATACAGAACCTGCGGGCACATAAGCTCTCAGGCTTTGGTAGCCTGTGAGCTAATAAAAAAAGAGAACAAAATGTCAACTCTGCTACTTAACATTGTTGCCAGTTTGTGATTTTTTTTTTTTAAATCAAAACTTTCAAACTCATACAGGAAATTGTGAAAAAAAAATATTTTTACTTTAAACATTCACGAAATGGCTGACATTTTATCAACAAAAGAATATTTTAACCCTAGAACTACCGGAAATTTTACTCAAGTTTTATAAAAACATTCCACACCAGAATTTTTACTTAAAACTATTTAATTTGTTTATTTAACTTATTATTGTCTGATTTATACATTTAGTTTGTTTTGAAGAAATTTTCTGGTTTGAATAGATATTTTGAATATACATGTCGGGTCCAATGGACCCTTCTGGTAGACAGAGGGTTAAGGAATGTCTCATGTGAATGAGAATTTTCGGAATTAAAAAAAAAAAAAAGACTTAACTAGTAGTCCTGCTACTTGAACTCAAGAAAGGAAACTCCATTAAAATCAAATTTATTACATTTTCTGGTAAAGGAAATTAAATGAAATCTATCTGAAGCTGTTACAGATATTTTTTAATAATCCCTTTTCAAACGATAATTTTTTATTATGAAATCAATTAATTATACGCTGTATACGACGTATTAGTACATTTTTATTGCACCAAAATATTATTTCGAAACTATTATCATAAAAAGCATGCTGCAGGAATACAAATTAGTTTTTTTTAAGCATACTTAATTATCTTATCACAATCATTCTAATTTGTAACGAAATTGTATGGAGTCTAAATTTTCCATCTGAGAGAAAAAGTACTTATGTCGAGATTTGCCTTAAGCTGCTAATGGTCTAGGAAGCAAGATATTCTGGACGAGTCCGGCTGATACAATTCACTGAGATAACATTTTAATGACAACTTGTCAGTTATCTCCATTTTCAACATTTAATATCTTACAATGTATACGACTTTAACGAAAATTTTTATTTAGGGTGAAAGATATAAGTGTGTTCTTTCATGTTATGAGTTTTAAAAATTGCAAGATGGGATATTAGCATTTAAAATAAACTCCAAACTGTCTATTTGAACCAGATATTTGACGACCACAGAATTGGTATAACAGCTTACGCGCAAGGTTACAAGAGACATTTTGCAAGTAGAATGAAATTTTTTGTCCCTACTTAGACTTCAGATTATAACAATTACCCTAAAACTAAATAAATTTGTATTTAAAGCATTTTTTTTATTTCTAATACAAGGTTGTATTTAGGTAATGCAGAATTTAAAAAATTTCAACAGTATAATCACCTAAAAAATATTTTTTTGAACAATAAAAAGGAAATTTTTGGTTCAGTTTATACAGAGTAAATTGAATTATATGTTTTGAAAATTTCATGAAAAAATATTAAGAAGTTTTTGAGATATCGCGCGCGTTATGCCCAAAAACGTCATTTGGGGAAAAATGATTTCAAAGTTTCGGAAACGGCACTTCTGCAGTTCAGCGGGTATAATTCTAAAAGCCATAACTTATGTTCTAATGAGAATTTCAAGAAAACAATTATATCAAAATGTTCAGAAATGATAGGCGTTTAAAATCTGAAAAAAAATTAAAATTTCGAAAATTTTGAATCTTTAAGAGTCCTGAGACCCCTAAAAGATTTTTAACTTATCTATTTAACTTATATTTGTGTTATATATATATATATAACTATTTTATAAAGAATCTTCTTGTTCGAATTGAATTATATATATTTGGTAGCAGTCAAATTGACTGCTCTTAGCGCTTCTAGTGTTAATGAAATCATACAAGTTGTTATTTTTCAACTGACTGAAAATTCCAGAAGGGAGACTTTTTTACTCACTTGCAATCGAGATACGTGAAAAAGTTGGAAATGTATATCTTGATCTAAATCAGGGTTGGCAGTTTGGTCTCCATTTTTATTCAGAAATTTCATGTTCATACCAGAAATAAAGAATATTATTTCATAGTTTATTTAATGAAAGACATTAGCGACCACTTGCTGTGAAAATTCTTCATTCGAAATTTCTGGAGTGAATTTGAAACTTCCTATTAAAATTAGACGCCAAACTGGCAACCCTGAAAATCCACTCAACTGACATAATCTGCTTTTATCAACAAGCAGATTTTCATGAAATTTCTTCAGCATTTAGACTTTGTCGCATATAATGCAAACATTTTGGAAAAAAGAAAGTAACTAAAAGTTTTACATTTTCCGGTGACATAAGTTTTTCTCCTACAGTAAATTTTTGCATTCGTTTATCGGGTGAGATCCAACAAGCTTGTCGTAACACTATTTCAGATTAAGATTTGGCAAAATCCTTATTTTATTATTTGAATAGCTTTGCAATATAAATTTATGTCGAAATATATTGTTTAGAAACAGGGGTAGTGAAAACGGTGAACCTATTTTGCGAAAAAATTATTCAACGAGTAAAAACATTTAAGATTTTACACTGATATTATACGGAGCGTAAGTGGGGCCTTACAGTTGACTACCGATACTTCCGAATAATAAACTTAGTTTTATTCAAGCAGGAATTCTACTTTTTCTAAAATAATCTCTGGTCTACCTGTTTACTAGAAACAGTGATCAGTGATTGAGCTCAGATACTTCCTAGTTGAAAGGTAATTCCATGCCTTTGCAATGGGTTAGACATATCATATATACAATATATTAAATGAACAAGTGATTTTCTCTATTACGAATGATATCTTAAATGGCTGGGACTATTTTCATGAAACTTGCCTCCTAATCTAAATCGAGTACGTGAAAACTATCTGCCTAGGTCATGAATTCAAGAAAATTAGTTTATACAGGTTAAAATAAACTCAATCAGTAAAACTCTGATTGCTATAAGTCGAAAATGCTCATGCGATTTTTGCGAAACATGTTGCTTAAAGGGTGGCGACAGATCAGGGAATACACTGTCAACAAGGGATGAATGCCAGTATTTTCTTATATAAAAATCCATCTCATTTCATCGCGCGATAATATAAATTAAATTTTACTATATGAAAATACGGCTATATTCTTCTTTTTTGACTGTGCTTTTCCATGATTTGAAGCGACCCTCCACGTACACTAATTTGTGCACGAGAAAACTATGAAGCAAGATCTCGAATTCAAAAAAGATTGTTTTGACAGTTTTCAATCAACTCAGCATTGGAAATATTGCTATATATCGAAAACGGTTCTAATGATTTTCGCAGAATGTGTCTCCTATAGTAATGAGAGCATGTGAAAACTAACTAGCTAGGTCTCTAATTTATGAAAATTTGTTTTCTATGACGAAACCAAGCTCATTACTTAAAGACATGTGTTAATGGAAAACAATTCCAATGGTTTTTATGAAATAATCCTTATTCGAATATCAGAAAATCATCGAACTAAGTCTCGACTTCGGATAATTTGTTTTGATAGGTTTAAGTAATTTATATACATATAGCCTTCGGTAATCCGAATTCTTGCCAATACTATTAGTCATACAGGGTGAACAAATAAAATTAAAAGATTTAACAAATGTTGATTTGGCAGATATAAATGTGTTCATACAGGTTCTTTAAATTTACTATTTCTTGACAAATAACTGCGTTTATACATTTTCTACATTTAAAATCACTAGCATATTGCTTCAAGCATCGCGATAGTTTTATGCTATGGCGATACACCCTGGTTCAAAATTAGCAGCAATTTTAAAAGCAAGAGCTTTTTTCTGCAATATTTACCACGTCGTTGTCAAAATAGCTCATGTTTTCCGCCAGCTATTTACTTGGACAATGATTGTTCAAGAAGAAAAATTGTATTTTTCATGAAACATGAAGAATAGCAATCAGGACATAGCCTGACATAATTGTTTATTTTTATAAATGACAATCCAAATTTCCTACTGTATACAAAGAATATGTTTAAATATGTTTTTAAAGTATTAGAATGATCGCTTCTAAATTCTACATATTTCGTGCCCTTCCCCCCCCCCCCCCCATCACGGGAAAATGACAATATATTTAAAAGTATGCAAGCATTTTTACATTTAAAACTACTGAAAAATGTCATCACTTTTGCAAAACGATGACATTATTTTCTCTGAAATTTTGCTTTCGACCGAGCAGTAGTAAGACTATGGGCAGTCGCTATATCTTACATAACTGTTTGATGTTCGGTATAGTAATTTTTATTTTTCTATGCTTATTGAAAAAAAAATATATATTGGAATACACCGAACTAGGTTCAGTCTACCAGGTACTAACATATCTTAATCGCCAAGAAGAAGAAAGTCTATTACTAGTAATAACCCTAGATCTACCGGGAATTTTATTCAAGTTTTAATAAAACGTTCTACACCAGAATTTTTATTTAAAACTATTTAACTTATTTATTTACCTTATTTTTGTCTGGTTTATATACTTAGTTTATTTTAAAGAAATTTCTGGTTTGAATGAATATTTTGTATGTACCAGTCGGGTCCAATGGACCCGTCTGGTAGACGGAGGGTTAAATGTGTACTACAGATAAAAAAGGCTAGAAATAAAATTTAATTTTTAAGATAGAGAAAACCACTCTTAGAGATAACTGGTTGACTGTGCCGTGAAATGAACAAATTCAAACGAAAGGAGGCAGAGAACATCTTGTTTTTGAAAAACATCGTCCCACCGATACACACACCTGAGTGATGTCAATTCTTGGAAACATAAGACGAAATAATTAGGCATTCAGGAAAGGATCTATTTATATGCGGCGACTGCGCGCAGTCTTGAATTCAGAGGTTGCAGGAGCAAAGAGATGACCCCCCCCCCCCCCCCTGAGGATTTATGATTTTGTGTTTTCAAATGTCCAAAAATGTAACCCCCCCCCCACCCCGGAAATCTATAATGTTTCCCTCGGAGCCACAGCAATCCCTCCCGGAGAAAAGTGTCTGTATTCAACACTGACTGCGCGCGCGACCAATCCGAAAAGAAGATGGTGGAACTTCCCCAACAATCTGTGAAGTCCGCAGAGTAAGATAGAAAAAGTATGTCCCATCAGGGAGAATTTTCTGAAGGGCTGAAAATTTTAGGATTTTTTTAGTGAGTCATCCAACACTTTAGATGCAAACACTGATGACTTCTGACTGCAATTTTGCAGGGTAGACAGTATTATCGACTTATTAATAAAACCGCATGCTTTGCTTAGCTGGCAATCCCAAGGAGATGCCCAGAATCGTCCTGGTTTAAATAAATTTATTCAGTTTTGAAAAGACTTCGTCCTTATCCAACAACTTGACACACATATATACTTATATACAGGGTGTCCCAGTTAAGATGTTACAAAATTCGAGGGGAGGTAGGGTACACCCAGACGACTTGGAATCCTATAGTAGTGCCGGGTCCTGACGCGGTCGAGGGCATTGAATCAGTGTTGTCAGTGGGCTACTTTTTTTATTCCGATTTCTTGATTGGCACCACTTTTTTGTAATGGTAAAATTTCCTTTCTTTTCATCTTACTTAATATGTTAATCAACAAGGGGAATTTTAACATTTCAAAATAGTAGTGCCAATCAAGAAACCTCAATTAAAAAAAGGTAGCTCACTGGCAACTCTGCCAGGGCGAAAGATCAACTTTGTGTGATCCAGCCTTTTGAATGTCCAGTGTTACCAGTGGATTGCTTTTTTTGTAATTCAGATTTCTTGATTGACACCAGTTTTTTGAAATAGTAAATTTCCCCTTATTCAATGACATATTACTTAAGGCGAACAGAAGGGGAAATTTTACCATTTCAGAAAAGCGGTGAAACCTGAATTTTAAAAAAGTTGCCCACTTCAATGAACTTACTGGGTCAGGAAATCGTTTTCGACTCGGCATTCCAATGTGATTCCGAGTCGTCTAGGTGTACTTTACCTCCCCTCGAAGTTTGTAACATCTTTGCTGGGACACTCTGTATATTGAGTTGGACTTTAAGTTCCCGCCGTTTGTTCAAGGGTTTGTTAAAATTGGAAAAAAGGCCATTATCAAAATTTAATATCTTAAAATGTATATGATTTACAAACACAATTTTTATTGGTATGAAAGATATAAGTTTGTTCTTTCATTTCACGTATTTAAAAAATTGCAAGATGCACTTAGCATTTATATGGCGCTTCAAACTGTCAGATGTTTGTTGAGCAGAAAATTGATATAACAGTTTACGCGCAGGATTGCAAAATAAATTTTGCAATAAGAATGAATTTTTTCTTATGTAATTTTACTTCAGACTGACTAATTACCGTGCACCTAAATACATTTGTATTTAAAGCATGTTTATATTTTTAATACAAAGATGTATTTAGCTCATACAAAATTTTTTAAATTTCAACAATATAAAGACCTAAAAATATGTTTTTAACGACAAAAATGAATCTTTAGGTTTACACTATACAGACTAACATGAAATATATGTTTTGAAAATTTCATGAAAAAATATTCAGAAGTTTTTGAGATATACTGCGCGTTATGCCCAGAAACATCATTTGTAAAAAACATGACTTCAAAGTTTCGTAAACGCCGCCTCAATTATTGAGCGGTTGTAATTCTAAAAGCCATAACTTCTGTTCTAATAGGAATTTCAAGGAATCAATTATATCAAAATGTTCAGAAATGATAGGAGTTTAACATCTGAAACAATGAAAATTTCAAGTATTTTGAAGCTTTAATAGTACTCAGACCCCTTAAATAAATGTTTTCGACTGGAATCCATATATATATATATATATATATATATTTTATCGAGTTAATTTATGTTAAATTTCAGATCATTAAAATGGAATGTCAACTTTGGAATTCCAACTTGGTTGGCAACTAAGTTGCCGCCGTTTTTTTAAATTTTTTAAAAGTTTTTTTTTTTCAACAAAAATTAACAACTAATTAATCAATAATGTATATTCCCTTGTCGGTTACAACGTCTTGCCAACGTTCAACAAGATTTTCCGTGGTAGAAATCACTCGGTTTCGAATTGAAAAATTCATACAACCAATCTCTTAATTCTGAATGAGTATTGAACAAAACTCAGAGGATAGCACTTGAAAGAGATCGGGAGAAGGGGAAATCCGTTGTCGCCAAATCGGGTGAGTACGGCGGGTGTAACAGCACTTCCCATCCAAGCGTTTTAATGGCTTCGTTGGTCATATTGGCGATATGAGGGCGGGAGTTGTCGTGCAGCAAAGAACACCATGCTGCCGATTATGTCTTTACTCTTGAATATCTGTAATAAGTCTTTCCATCTGTTGAACATAGAGTCCCGCGTTGACCGTTTTGTTCCGTTCAAGCAATTTCCTTCCCATCTCCACCATACGGACAACATCATTTTAAAGGGCTGCATCACAAAAGTCGAAAAACGCCTTTTCTCAATAGATGGCGCGGACTATCACAGGTCGGGCGCGATAACTTTCATTTTTTGGCAAGCGATGTGAACCAGCGACGTCTCATATATGTTCCCGGAGATAGTCCCCTATCTTTCCTCCGAGGTGTGAAACACTTCACTCAGCACAGAAAGAAAAGGAGAAAGGGGACACAGCTGATTTTTATCTACATGGATCGGGCCGGTCAACTTTGGATTCTGGTCAACTTTTACTTTCATCTATCTTTACAAGGAGAATATTGGATTCGCGATTTTTTTTTTTTTTTGTCTGTATGCGACACAAATCTTGTGGCCACTTTATCTCAAACTAATGCACGGAATTTAATAAAAATTTATATTCAGTTAGTCCATGATATAAATTGATGCTGATTAGTTTTTGGTGTAAATTGTTCAACAGGTGGCGCTGCTATGCTGCATTTTTCGAGATTTCCGCAATAGTTCTATCTCAAGAACTAAAGCACGGATTTCCATCAAACCTCAGATTCGGTTAATACTTAACATGAGTTGATACTGTTTATATTTTGGTGTGAATCGCCCAACAGGTGGTGCTGCTATGCTGCATTTTTCACGATTTACGCAATAGCGCTATCGCAAGAATTAATGCCCGAATTTTCATCAAACTTCAGATTCAGTTTTTCCCGGCTCACGGCGTGAACTAAACTAAGGAAATGTAAGTAGTCTGCGTTGCGCCTGGAGTAAGATGATTATCATTCGAGACCGGGTTCAAAATTTCAGCCCAATTTATAAATATCGATCAGGCAACATTACTCCCGTGTTATTTATGTCTAATAATAAATTATTTTTAATCTAATATTTGGCTTTAATATAGTTTTGCTACGTAACGCTATTAAAGAACTTAAATTCGGAATTTCAACAATATTGGCAACTTTTAAACCTTTTAGGGGCAGAAGAGTTCTGTTTGTAAAATGATGAAATAATTGACTAACACCATAATATTCAAACGAATTTCTTAGAAAGTAAAAACTTGCTATTTTTCACTGTCATTACAAAAGCAAAGTTTTATTAAAATATTCTTGGTGCCATTTGTCTGTTTTGGAATTAAAATTAGGTGGCTAGACCTGTAGCCACCGCCCTTGAAACGGTTAATTATTATTTCCACAATTTTACAGGTACATTGCTAATGCATTTAACTAGCCAAAGGCCAAATTATGGAATAATTCTGAGGGGAAATATTTCCGTTCATGCATTTTAGTTGAACCCTAGCAATCCAAACCAAATTTTGAAAAAGAAAAAAAAAATGGAAGCATGGTAAATGAAATCTAATTAAAAAGAAAAAAAACTATTTAGAATTTAAAATTTATGCTATATTTTCGCGTGAACATTTTATTTACATAATATATCTGTTTCGACTTTCCAATTTAAATTTTAGCATGCATATTTTATTTACTTAATGCTGTTCTCAAATTCAAACTGGCTAATTTCTGACACATTTTTTAATTCATTTTTAGAGTTCCGTACTTAAAAAGTAAAAACGGAACCATTATAAGATTACTCCTGTGTCTGTTTGTTTGTCTGTCACAGCCATTTTACTCGTAAACTACAGAACGTGGAAAGTTCAAATTGGGGGAAGTAATAAAGACTATTGACCCACATATTTACAGATTATTATACATTCACAAATATATTTGGGAAAAATGCAGAGGGCTAATTAAGTTACTTAAATATATATATATATATATATATATATATATATATATTATTTTTATATCGTGTGAATGCTTTCGTAAAGCTGGACTCAAAAATACATTTCTTTTGATTTTAGGTATTATATTTTCAGAGATATCGTCGAAAGAGTAGTGCAAAAATATGCCTCCCCCCCCCATCTATTTCCAAATCTACTGAAACTAACATTATGAAAAAATTACAGATAGTAGACGTTAATTTAAACCTTGCAGGAAAAATATAGCGATTACCCTACGATGTATGCTGCGATGTGACCTATAGGTCACATAGTTTTTGAGAAAAGCGGATTTTTCCGTTACACACAAATTTTGATTTGCGGGCATTCAGCAAGAGGTGTTGAGAAGCGCTGGAAGTACCTATCGTAGCAGAAGTATAAAAGAATTGATGATAATTTTCGAGAAAAATCATCAGTAATTAGCCGAGATATTAACACTAAAGAAGACACGGACGATCAGGGGTGGCGTATTCTGTGTATCATCGGTTTTTAAAGCCTAGATAACAACTTTGAATGATATATTTGTTTAATACATACCCAGTTACAGTATAAAAGCAATAAACGCCAAATTGTTAAAAACAGACTAATTTGAATTAATCTCATAAATTACTATGGCATTCGCGACTAGTTTGCATTGAGGGGATCTCTCAATAAGCATCCCGTGTCTTAAAATGTTAATTAAAAACCCATCTGGAAAAAGGTGGCACGGACCAAGTCGGCATTGCAACTTCGCGACCTCCTTTCAAAACGCGCTTAGCACAATGCCAAGTTTAAACTTTGAACAAGGATTTTGTTTTATCTGCACTTTAAAAAGAAAAGATAATTACTGCGCTGAACTTAGTTTTATGAAATGCCAAATGAAGTTTAAATATTCACTACTTTTATTGTCAGTACCGAATTAAAATCCTAAAAAAAAAAAAAAAAAAAAAAAGATATAAAAAATAAAAAGAAAAGTGCCCAGTTAAACTGATGGCATTGAGCTCACAGGTTATTCACACTAATTGTATATTATACTCTTAATTCAAAGAATAATACCCTCAAAAAATAAATGAAGGGGATTAGCCCCCGTTTCCCCCCGTTATACTTAACCAATGGACCTACAAATCTAATCAGGGAAGCTCCTTAACATAATAAACCGGTATACCAAATTTGAAACAAATCAGATAATTCTGCATGAAAAAACCTTATCGCTAAATTAAGGGGGTGGGGTGTCTAACTGCCCCCTCCCTTTATCCTTAACTAATGAATTTCCAAATCTAATCAGGAAAGGTCCTTATCAGAATGAACATAGAAAAAAAATTAAAGTAAATTGGATAATTCTGCATGAAAATCCATTTATCTAAATTAAGGGGAGGGGACTTGTCCCCTTTCCCCCTTTTATACTTAACCAACGAACCTCCAAATCTAATGAAGAAAGTGCCATATCGGAATAAACCGGTATATCAAATGTGAAGCAAATCGAATAATTCTGCATGAAAAACCCATTTATCTAAATTAAGAAGGGGGCGAGAAGCCCCCGCCCTCCCCCTTTTATACTTAAACAATAAATCTCCAAAATTAACCAAGGCAACTCCTTAACATAATAAACCGGTATACGAAATTTGGAGCAAATCGAATAATTCTGCATGAAAAACCCATTTATCTAAATTAAGGGGGGGGGGACAAGCCCACCTGTATACTTAACCAATGAATCCCCAAAACTAATCAAGGAAGCGCTTTATCAGATTGAACCTAGAAAAAAAAAATTGAAGCTAATCAGATGTTTCTATCAAGAGTTATCGCGTTACGTATATACATAGCTACGTACATCAGACAGACAGAACAGGCGGCCACATTAGCTCTCAGGCTTTGATAACCCGTGAGTTAAAAAAGGTTATATAGAATAGCAATATTGGTTATTATTTAGGCTTCATATCTTTTTTAACTGTACACCCATTAATACTTTCCTAGTATATACAGCAATAACCAACCCTACATTGTATAGCTTTTTACAAAGTCTTATTATTCTTTTAGCAGTGATTTTTTTTTAATAATACAGTTAATAAATCATATATTTATTGAATAGAACCCTCTGAGTGTGAGTAATACTCGCACTTGACCGTTTATTGTTCATGAATGCACCAAATTGGCAGGTGCACTTAATATCTTATCAAAGCATTTTTCTGTAAAGGCAGAAAAATTTTCAGAAAATGATGTCAAAGTTAAAGTTTTGAACGAAATTTCCGGACGTGACAGCGCCGGAAAGGAGAACTGACGCCCTGAGACTATAATCGTTTATAACTGAACATGTAATTCCTTTATCGGTAATATATATATATATATATATATATATATATATATATTGAAATATTAATCGGTATGGTGTTTATTATTTTTATATTGGTGTTTATTCTATTTTATATCCTATAAATATTTAAATAGGTTTTATTGATTTTTCCATTTCATATTATTTGTTTCTATTCTGTTTTCATTTTTAATCAATTCACTTGATTTTAATGGTTGTTTGGGCACAGGGGAAAATAACTTTTAGCTTTAGCTTATTTTTCTCACAGAAAACGACCATTTTGCTTATATCATTGAATTCTGCGCCCTTGACAACGTAATTCAATATATAAGCATTTCCATTATTTGTCGGTGTCCACTTTCTTATTTTTCTTCCATAATAATTCTTATAATAAATTTAAAAAAAAATTATACTTACAGCTTTAATTCATAATATTACGGTTTTTGATGGTGGTAGGTTATGTTTAATTAATGGTTATATATTTAAGTACTGCGCGGCAGCGCAATACTTATTTATTTCCAGTGTCACTTCTCAATGTTAATTTAACATGGAAAAGCCTATGGAGATGAAACTTTTTCATTTTTTCTTCCCACCTTTTTGTCCCTGATGCCACTCATTTTTTATTCTTTACAAATTCTAATGATATTGTAAATTCAAAGTACGAAAATGTTTGCCTGACGTCAGTATCAAAACGAATGGTAAATTGCCTTTGCATATGGGTGAATTATAACCCAGAGAGAAACATGGGCCATTTTTTTTTTTTTTTTTTTTTTTTTTTTTTTTTTTTTTTTTTTTCACTATTCAAATATTTTTTTTTAATAATTCCAATTTTCGCTTTTTTCATTGAAAATCAACGGACATTTTTCATAGAAAATGTAACATTTTTACTTCATTGTTGCAAAAATTTCAAAAGCAATAATAATAATTTATTTATTTTCAGTTGAAGTCGGTTGAAGTTCAGTCAAGTTTCAGTTAGTCTTTCCGTGAAATATTAAATTGAGCTAGTTTTTTTTTTTTTTTTTTTTCCAAAAATTAAAAGGGTGAATATGGCGTCATAGTGGAAATAAAAAGGATATTTTCAGAATAAATTTTTGCTTTGGTCAAGTTTATATTTTTGTAAAAAATTTCAAATGGATAGCTATTTTTACGCAGGTAGCGAACTTAGTGGGAACTTAAATTTTAAAATGTATTTTTTTCCGAGATGAGAACTATTTATACCCCAAGTTAAACTGAGGTAATAATTTTCTGATGTGTTTACATCATCCCTTGGGAGAAAATAAGGTTTAAAAATTTAAGTAAAACTTTTATTTTTTATTTTTTACTATATCACAGCTATAATATTGTTAAATATTAGCAGTGAGGATTCAACACAATTCACATTTACATTCATAGCGTTCCTGAGTGGGAAATAGGGTATCTAAATTGAAGTGAAATTATTTTTTTATGTTTTGATTATAGATTTTATACGTTCAGATTGGAAGTTTTTGTCCAAACTACCGCAACCTGCATTACTACAGTGGTGACACATTTTGAATTACACATTGGTAAACTGCATCCCACATTGTGATGCAATGCCGCATACATCAAAGCCTGATGATGGTACTCTCTATAAATTTTGAAATGCGTTCGTCTGAGTGCTGTAGTTATTAAAAAACTTGACATATTAAACAAAAACATAATTTGAAGAACAAATAAAAAAAAAACAAAATTTATTTCCTACGTTGTTTAAGCCCGAGAAGGGACAGATATTAAGTTATTTCATTCAAGTAGTTCTACATTTAATGTTAAATTTTTGTAACAAATTATTTGAGCCAATTGAAGATTAAAAAAATAAAAATAAAATTCATACAATATGATACTTAAAACACCCTAAAAACTTAGATTCCGTTCAAATGAAATCGAAATAAATCTTAGACTTTTTTTTTAAGTTTTGCATTTTGCATGCATCTTATCATTTGATGCACGATTGTAATAAACATAATACAAAATCTGCAATACAAATATTTTCAATAAAAAATGGAAGAAGTCTAAGATTTCTTTCTATTTCATTTGAACGGAATCTAATTTTTTAGGGTGTTTTAAGTATCATATTGTATGAATTTTTTTTATTTTTTTAATCTTCAATTGGCTCAAATAATTTGTTACAAATATTTAACATTAAATGTCGAACTACTTGAATGAAATAACTTAATATCTGTCCCTTCTCGGGCTTAAACAATGTAGGAAATAAATTTTGTTTTTTTTATTTGTTCTTCAAATTATGTTTTTGTTTAATATATATATATATATATATATATATATATATGTTTATCATATATTTGTGATTTCAAATTTATATATTAAGTTCTAGATTAGGAGTACGTTTAGATTACAATTACTAATTTTTTGTTGAATTGGAATTGCCGAACTAGTCGATTAAGCACAAAATTCGATTACACTGATTTCATAATCTGCATGTTACGAATCTATCTTTCTTCGAATTTGTTGTTGGCTATATTCACATAATATTCACATTTTACAATTATTTAAGTATGGAAAATTGCATATGTATTTAAAATTCAAAAACTACAAAAAGATTTACTATATTGGGTTAAAAGACTGAAATTGGATTCCTTTTATGTAATTGTAAAAATAATAATAATAATAATAATAAATAAACAAATAAAATAAAATACACACCTCAAAACGCGAAAAATTAAAAAATTGCGGGGGACAAAATTTAGCATATTGACATATTAGATTGAAATTTGATTCATTTTACGAATCTCGTTATAAACCGCCATGGAATGAAAAAAAATCGCTCTAGGAATTCCGAATGAAATTTACTGTATTGGGCTAAAAGAATGAAATCAGAATATTTTTACTAATATGGAAAAACCGCTATGTAACACGAAAAAAAAAATAATAATTATAATAATCGCATATAAAAAATTAAGGCTCAAATTCAAATTGACTACTTTTTGACACAAACTCATTTTTCTTCCCAAACCTAACAAATTAGCAGGCGCTCTTTCGAGAAAGCTGTTTTTTGTTGTTTTTTTTTTCGTTTTCGTTAAAGGCAAAAGATTTTTCAGAAAAGTCTGTCAAAGTTGGTGTTTTGAACAAAATTTCTGGGACGCGACAGTGCAGAAAAGGAAAAATTGTTGCCCTGGGGGCAAGTATTGCTTATAACTCCAGATATAAATAATTTATTACAAAATGAAAAAATTGTCCGATTACACATAACTTCAATAATCGTCCCTGCAACCATCATGATTTTGTGTTTAAAAATAAGTCACAAATTTTCGCGTTGTTGAGCAGGGGATTTTTTTTTTTTTTTTTTTTTAGAACTGGTTTAAATTTTTAAAAATGTAATGAAAAAATGTCTTGAGAGCACTTTTCCTCGCACCTTTCTTATAAAATCTCGCATGCCTATGTATTTTTGCAAGTAAGATGAGCTAGTTCAAAATAATAATAATAGTTCCATGCAGTGGCGTAGGAACTTTGTACAAACAGGGGGAGC
This sequence comes from Maratus speciosus, assembly GCA_963932465.1. Classification (NCBI taxonomy): domain Eukaryota; kingdom Metazoa; phylum Arthropoda; class Arachnida; order Araneae; family Salticidae; genus Maratus; species Maratus speciosus. The sequence goes on from OZ010794.1 coordinate 134,769,831, forward strand.
CGGGGCGGAAAGCTAGTGGCGCGGATCATTTCGTTTATTATAGAGGGTTCCTTCATAGTTTTGCACGTTTCAAAAACAGGAGTATAAAATAGAAGCATATCAAAAGATCACCAACTTTTTAATCCAGTTAAAATAATTTTTAATCGATATACTTGATACATAGAAACTTAATTTATGTACGATTCCGAATACAATATTAAAATTTAAGGCTTCTCCCACTTCCATTTACCAAAAATTAAAATGCTTTCTGTGGTTTTGCTTACATATTCTTTACAAATCTCTTCTAAATCAATTTTAAAGGCCCCCTCCTTATAAATATGTTATCGGTGCAGGTAATTTGTAGTAGACCTATATAAGACCCCCTTTTTTTCTGGAAATCGGGAGGGTTGTAAGCAATGAGAAAAAGGGTGAAGGCACAAACAAGAGTGCTCATCACCCCCTCTCTTTCTTATCTTTGTTGTTAATTGTGTGAATTTCCTAGAAAAAGTATACTTTAATTTTTTATTCAGAAATGTATCGTAAACAGATGTGGTGCGAGAATTTCTACCGGCGGAGCTGAGCCCGTCTAAAATATTCCAGGGGGAGCCACGGCTCCCTCAGCTCCGCCGGTTCCTACACCCTTGGTTCCATGCGCAAGCGAGGGTATTGGAAATGTTCTTTTTAAGGCTGTTCTTAACTGCTCGCTCAACAAGCGCAAAATGTTTTTACACATTTACAAATTGATTTTTTAACGGAAAGGTATAAAATTGGAAAGCCTGGCTATGAAAGCGATTTGCAATTGAACTGTTTTTTCCATTTTTTGATCAATCAATTATTGCGATCTTGATCACGTGACAAACACATTTTTCGCTCGCTCTTGGGTCTTTTTTCTTCCTTCGCGAGGAAATTCGATTCAAAACGCACACTTTGACAATTTTTTCTAAAAAATCTATTGCGTTTGCAAAAAAAAAAAAAGAGAGAGAAAAAAAACCGCTCAATTACATAGTTTCTGAACAACAACATTAGCTAGTTTCATGCATTTTCGAACAAAAATACATTAAAACTTATGTCAGAAAACTGCTCTTTTGGATTTGAGAACACCCTTAAGGGTGTATTCGAAAAAATATTTTTCCACCCTCAACAGCTCGAAATTTTCTGAGACATTTTCAGACTCATTTTTAAAAGTAAAAACATGAAATTTGCTGGGGTGATTTCTGAAGACATGTTTAACATGCCGTGTGATTTCATTTTCAGTTCAGTTAATTAGAATTTGATTTTTAAGCAATTATTTTCTCAGTATGGCCATTTTTTTCATTCCCAGATCGCCCGCTTCGGAAAATTCGGTTCAAAACGCTTAACTTTGACAGCATTTTTTACAGTACTTTCTGCATTTATCAAAAAATTAAGAAGCACCGCACATTATATAGTTTCTAAATAAGAGAATTTCCAAGTTTGATGCGTTTGAGAGCAAAAATGAATTTTAAAATTAATCAGAAAATAAGCAGTTTGGATCGGAATACACCCCTAAATAAGGCATTTTTTAAAAACAGAAATGGAACTCAAAAAATTCTGATACCGAACTTCTGATGTAATCACTAGACCAAAAATTATTCAGAAATTTTTAGTATTAACGTTATTATCTGTTCATTTGCATACAATGAACCATTTTTGTTATAGGATAAAACATTTAGCGCTTTATACGAACGATCAACAAATTTCCTTTTATAGAAATAAGAGAAAATATCCACAAACGGCGACCTTTACTCTCCACCCCTTTCAAAGGTCAATGTCAGGTCCTTACACGGTGTAGATTCACTTCTCTGCCAACGAAAAGTCGAGCGAAAAGTACAGTGCTTACCTCACTCGGTAAAACGGAAATCTTAGGGTTGCTAGAAATTTGGAGGACTATGTAATTCTGCAGTGAAATTTCATGAATAAAATCGTATTTTGAGAAAACAAAAAGGTTTCTTGAGGGACGTTTTATATAATATCATCTAAGAAATGTCCCTTGTTAAATTTGTAAAAGAGATAATGATAACAATTTACAAAAAAATGTATAAAAACTAAAAAAATAGTTGATTTGTGGTCCTTAAAATATATATATAGAACCCGTAGTGCCATCTGGTAATTTTTTGAGGAACCAATGGAAGAAATTTTAAAATTTAATTTTAAAAAAAAAGGTCGTACTTTTCTTTTACAAAATTATGCCATCTGAAAGAAATAAGTTATTTCAATGACCAAAAAAAATTTTAAGCAAATCGGTTTCATAGAAAATGCGTAGTTGTGATAATAAGAATATAGCATGGAAAGTATAGGACAAAATACTACTGATGGTCACTCTTAAGGGAATGAAGAACTTGTTCAACGTGTGGTGTCGCTTGTTTACCGGGGCTTGATCCATACCTTGCGCTGCTTTATGTTAATATACATGCACCTTTTTTCGTTGACTGTAACAATTCGGTAAAGAAATCAATACTTGTGTCAATGAGTTGAGCGGTGAAGAAAAAGCAAACTTGGTGAGATTGTGGTTCGTTGATTTTTGTTGTCACTTTACAATAGAAAGCCCGGAAATTTTACTCAAGAATCATAAAAATATTTGACACCAGAATTTTTATTTAAAATTGTTTGACTTATTCACTTAATGTAAAGCTGCTTGTTTTAAACTTAACTAATTTTATGAAAGAATTTCTGGCTTCAGTTGACATTTAATCATATGGTCGGAGTCGGATCGACTCCTTCCGGCTTAGCTTTATTTTCTGGTGTTAAAGTATGCGGCACATGCACCAAAATTCTGAATCTTTCCCATCGAATGAAGCTGCTTCTCTATAGCTGTCTGGGAAAATTCCATTTTCTCTGTCAGTTCCCTTGTCGTTGTAGCGACTTTTCTTGCAAAAGTTGGTTTTATCGCTGTGTATCAAACTCAACTGGCGGCTAGAACGAGGTGTGCCTTTGAGGTCGTAATTTCCCTTTTTGAATTTGGCATAACACTTACGAGCGGTTCTTTCAGCAATGGCACCCTCTCCATACATAGCACAAATGTAGCGAGCAGCATTTGCGGCCTTACAACCTTGATTTAAAATAAAAACGAAGGAGGTGTCAAAAACGCTATTTTTTCTTCGACTTGACATTCCATCTTAAAAATTTGGAACACAACATAAATTAACTCGATCATATATATATATATATATATATATATATATATATATATATACATTCCGGTACAAAAAAAAATATTTAAACAAACGGCGGGAGCTTACTTGACAGCCCAGTATATTTCTTACACAAATACACATACATAAATGTACGTAGGATTTGACAATAAATGTGAATTATTTTAATAATACTTCAAAAAACCTGCACCTCCTTCTTTTTAAGAGTGCTAAATACAATTATACTTTGAATGCAATAATTTATAAGAATCAAATTTGGAAACACTAGTAAAATCATCAAAAGTAAAATTAATTAAAAAAATTCTGGACCACATTTATTCCAGCATAAAACTAAAAAACAACTAATTCTGTAGACTGTTTTTTATCGAGTTTTTATCCCATTTTTCAGATATACACTACTTGTTTTTGTACCATTACTCTCTTCTAGGAAATCACTACGGCTACTTTGTATAATTATATCATTATACAAAGTAAAGTATCATTATCTTTGTATAATTATATCATATAATATTATGAGTTGAGCTAATTTTATCTCAAGGTTCTTCGCTGAATGTCACTCATTACAAAAATTGTGAAATACTTTCTATGCAAGAGGGACCATATTGATTGCATCCAGGTGCATTTGCGCAACTGTTTTTTCATGTGTCGTTACACATAATTATTATTTTTGCTGACCCATTTAAATGTTTTAGAGATATAGCCATAAATAAACGCTCGGAGATATATGTGTTGTTCACCGAAGAAAAATATCTAGTAAGTTGAGAAATAAACGAAGGAATTTTTTTTTTTAGATTTTTAGCAGAATATTTTTTTTTCTAAAAATTAGCTTTATTTTCCTGCACACCCTTAAAATATTAACCGTTTCAGGGACGAACTACTTCAGTTGATACAAAATTTACAGGAGAGTTCTTTAAACTTCAGAAAAAAATTGCGTTTATTCACGAAATGCTAGGCAAGAACTGCGGAGGTGGAATCCCAATATAAACATGGGTATTTTAATGGGTCAGTTTCCACTTTAAAATAATCAAGGCCTGTTCGTTTAATCACCGAGAGCAAAAGATGATCGCAGAGCCCATAATCAACGAACTAATCAAACAATCTCTCAGTAATATTGCATAACTGCCTCGGAACGTTAAAAGAAGCTAAAAGTCTCTTACCCCCTTAACCTACAATGACGGGCATAGCCCGCGTACGATGATCGAGCCAAATGTAAATTCTTCGTACCACTAAAATTTCACAGTAAATATAGTATAATTTAATCGTCGAAAATCCATGATTAAAGAGTGCGAAAGTCTCTATTAAATTTTAGTGGTAGCTGTGGATTTGCCCAAAGCCTCCTCAATACTACAAGCCAGACACGCCCTTCATCCCCCCACATGTGACGTCACAGCCCGGGGCTCGCTAACTGCCAACGCGCCAGCCCCGAACATTTGTATTTTGCTATTTTACGTGCACGTGCGTTTTACTTAGCCTAATAACATATTTTTTTCAAGGTAAGTTTTATTTTCAAATTATATTTATATGCTATCAGCAAAAGTTTTATTTCTTGTGTTCAAAATCTTTTATTTTTAATTTCTTTGAATTAAATTAACTAGCAAATCCTAGTACGATTCTATCAATAATAACGTATATCAAAACGAAACGATATTATTGTAGTTTTGTTTCTTTCCACATAGAGCAATAATTTAAAATGGCAAACATCCCTAAATCGTGTCAAGACTTATATCATTTAATTTGTATCTTGTCACACCATCCTCTCTTTATAATTTGTTCTGTTTTCTCTAATTCATTAGAGTGACCCTTAACGCCCATTTATTAAAAGACACTTGTCGTGTGAATAGTAACTCGGGTTATTTTGTATGCAGAATTAGTTGGACTTTAATTTGACAACAAATTTATGTATTTATATATATATATATATTCATACTTAAAAATTTAAATATTCTAGAAATTTTCATAAAAGTCGCTGTGAATACATAGTATTTTTATCTTGTTTACTTCTTTTAAAGCAAACCTCGATCGATATACTTGTATCAATTTATTGTTGTTTTTTAATATTAAACGTTTGCTATCTTAGTAAAAATTCTTTTTATAATTTTTTGTTAAATTATAAATGCTTATGTACTGCGTAAATAGAGCTATGGGAATAATGTTTTTGAATCTCTCTATTTTTGCCACAACTGTAAACAATTTATTTACAAGACTAGAGGAAGGGTTATTAGTACCCTTATGCAAAACAGTAGTCCCCCCCCCCCCACACACACACCCACATACCTTCTTCGCAAAAATCCTATGTGTTTTCATATACATTTTAATGTTTAATTAAAAATAACAATAAATAAAATTATTATGCTATAATTATAAATTTACTTTTAGATCTAGTCAGGAAATACTTTTCATCTCATAAAAATTGATTATTTTAAGCTTAAAAGATGTGAACAAACATTTAAGAACCCACACAACATAATTTTGGAAATGAAATATTTTCGTGGAAGGTTTTTGTGTTTTTCGATGTTTTTTTTATCAGCTATTACCTTAACATTCGAGGAAAATGAACATAAATTAGGAATATTTTAATTCCAATTGATGAAAGTCTTTTCTTTCTTTCTTTTATTTTTCTCTTCATATGTCAATACATTTTTTAAAAAATCTACTGCTTGTACCTTGCATGATATATCAAACTAATACAAAACTAAATAATAATTTTCTGTTTCATGAACTTGTGTTGTTTTAGTATTATGACAGTTTTATGTTTTTTAATTTAATGGATTTTATGTGAAAATTACCCATTTCTGATAAATAAAGTTTACAGTACGAAAATTTATTTATAAGAATACTTAATTTCATGTATACTTTAATTTTACTATTTATTATATGCAGGTTTCAAATCACTTAATATTTAATAGGATATTTACTGTATAATTTCAAGCCCAATTAAAAATAAAAATAGAACACAACTTGAATTTGTTTTCATTTAACATTTACTTTTCTTCCACTTTAATTTAATTTTTAAATGTGGGTTTTGATTGGCACACTTATTGTTATTTATTTATTTTGAAATAATTGAAAGCAAAATAATTCAATTTATGTGTTTAAACTGCAAATATATATATATATATATATATATATATATATATATATATAATGTATAATGTCTTGTTTTGAATATATACCAAATAGATAATTGATATTGTTTCTAAATTTCAAAGTAGAATAAATAATAAAAACTGTCTATTAAAATAAATTTAATACTTGGGATTTTTTTTTCATTAACGAACGAATTTTCTTTAATGTATCTTTAATTCTGATGCACATTTTCATTGACACAGTGATATTATTTCATAAATATTGTTTTTGTGTTATCGTTATTATTGTTTCGAGTGATCGAAATTGATTAAAAAGCACTTAATTAGCGTCTTTAAACTATAAGTTTTTATTTTTTTCCCATATGTTATGATTAGTTGAAATATGGAGGAAAGAATTAATGTTTTAAATAACGCATGTGCTCTCCACGGCTGATCTAAGCCCCGCGTCGTGACGTCACGAAACCTTGTGTTTGGCTTGTAGTCTTGAGGCGGCTTTGGACGAATAGTGTTTCGTCAGATGAACGAAACCCTAAAGACAGTGACGGTCTCCCTGTAAACGGGTTTACATTCATTTTCCTTTGATTGGAGATTTTTAAGACGAAATCAGCCGCTGCTAAGAGATACAATGGCTGTTTTCGTCTGTGATTAAAAACAAGAAAGAAAAATCATGCGTACGTCATAGAATATGAAACACTTTCCAACACTCCCTGAATGCTTTAACAAAAATTCGTTATTTAGAGAAATAAGGTAAATAAGATAACTAACTAAACATTTAAAAAACTGATTTCAGCAGTTACCATCCATAGCCAAATATTTATTTCAATTCTTCTGAACAGCCCTGTATTTGATCTGTAGGCTGATATATATACTATATAATAGAAAATTTAGTTTAGCAAGAAAACGCATAACATGTTGAAATTTCTCATTCAGCAATTTATACTAACAGATGGAAACATAATTGAATACTTTTGTTCAGCCCTGTTGTTTATCTAGTACCTTTATTACAGCCACTATTTAGCTAAACTTTAATTCAAACGAAATTACTCTTAAAACTACTGAAATCGCATTTCCAGAATTTATCATCTATAGGCGGCCATGTATCCAATTCTTTGCGTGGCCCTGTATATCATTTTATCTATATTCTACAAACATTTCATAGAAAACTACATGCAGTTCAGCATAACACATTATAACCCTCCTTTCAACAATTTACGGTCATACTCAGTAATCTTTACGAATTCTTTTGCGTAGCCCTCTATATCAACTATAACATTTACTCACACCATATAGTATGCATAAATATAGTGAAACTTAAAAGCGCATATTATAATTAAAAATGCATTCACTGCCATCGCCGCTAGTATACAGTACTTCGGATAGAAAATACTTGTCTGAAATGTTTTGTATGTTCCTGTAAATGCTATGCACTTCGTATTATGCATAAAATGACTTAAGTAAGCCTCACCGATGTATATCAATTTTATTATATACTGGCAGGCTACACCCGCTTCGCTGGTCCATTTTCCAAATGATCATTGATCAAACAAAATTATGAATTCGACCTTGTATTTTAAATTAATATGGACCTTCACCGGGAAAATCTTTCCGCATTTGCTGAATACTATGCGAACGCTATTTAACTATTATAATATCTTATGGGTTAGGCAAAATTCGGACTATTCAGAAGAAATTCTTTTTACAGTATATATTTAAAGTAGAGGTTCGGAAGAAAATACGGCCGTTGTGATAATCAGATATGTTAAAATGTTCTCTAGTCGCCACACTACTAAAAGGAGAGATAATTACAATGATCGCAGAGAGTGATCACTGAACATTACTTATGTTCGGATTATTCACTTTCGTTTGATAGTTCTTGAACTCCGGGCTTCTCAGCTTGGTGCTATGTCTGGTTCTGGTAGCTTAAATACAATTTCTCTCTACGTTGAATTATATTTTGTAATACACGTCTTCTAGCAGGTCTACTGCAGTTTTCTATCTTCGGATTACAGCAGAGTAAAGACGGTAAAAAAATGTAATAAATTGTTTGCACACAAAAAGTCTTTAACTTTCATTAAAAGAAATGTAAATCACATAAAAGTGGATTTTTAAAAATGAAGTGTTTGAATAAAATTAAAATAATGTCATTTTCATTACCATTTCCTTTTTATATATATACCACTTGCAATTATGTAACTGTTAACCTGAAAAAAAAACTCGATAACTCATTATGATAGAAAAATAAACATCTTGTTTTCATCCAATCAAAATCTTCCCAATCGTCCATAATCGGGTGCACAGCTAAGTTTTACGGCAAACATTAGAAGTGTTTGCAAACTATATGGTTACAAATTTACCAGAGTTAACACACGTAAAACATACGTAATTATGCGCCATCAAAATAAATTATCCCATTAAATAAAGTCAAATTGCTGTTGGCTGAATTATAGATCTTTCGCCAAAAATACTCTTTGTAAGTGACAAATAAAGTGAGTTATACAAAACTTAATAACCTAACACGTTATAATATAACGAAATAATCTTTTTGATGCACCGAAGACCTTTTTTCATTTCTCTAAAGAGTGCAATAACACGGGGAAATAAATACACTTTTTATTTTCAAAATTACGTTATTCTTCAGTCTGCTGCCTAAATAAACCTAAAATCGTTAATTTTTCCCCAGTTTAGCGAATAGGATTGTGCGTCAGAAGAACTTGCTTTATAATGATTTCTATTTTCAATTTTATCTGAATTTCAGGTACTTTTTTTCTTATCTAGGCTAAAATGATAAATCAACAAATATTGTTCCACCAGCCACCATTGGAAATTCAATTTTTTCCCCCAAGTATTTATTTTTTAGTGACAGTAAAATAACTGCAAATAAATATATATATAATACTAAATCTTCTGTTCTCCGTTTGCTTCATAATGAAAAAACATAAATTTACTAATAGCTAAGTACAAATTTCATGTAATCTTCTACAATCGCGATCACTGTCTGATCACTGATCTGACTCTTTCAAATATAAAAGAAACATCTAAATAGTTCAGTAAATACACTAATTAGCAGGTAACCTGATTACGGAAGATTAATCCAATATCAAAAACCTTAAAAAAAAAACAACTGAAAATGTGATGACGAATTAAAAAGACAATCGAAAATGTATTTCAGTAAGCAATTTTTATTGCAAAATATGTTTTGTGGTATTGATAACGCAAAATTCCATAAATTGTCTTAAGAATAATCTTTAGTACTTAACATTTGAAACAGTAGACTTTTCCAAAAGAAAAATTGGCGATATATGTTTAAAAAAAAAAAAAAAAAGAGTGGACAATATTTGTTGATCTGAGTTCGAGGTTATAAAAGTCATAAGTTTGGGGAAAAACAAAATAGCATGTATCCGTAGTAAAGTACGTGAAAAATATTTTAAATATCTGAAATTAAATTATTTATAATATGTGTGTGTGGGGGGGGGGAGGGACAAACGTTTGCGTTAAAATTTAAATATTTGACTCCACTTTTATAATATTAACTGCTATTTATGTAATATCATTATTATTATAATTACATCCGCTAGTTTTTTTCTGTAAGAGATACATAATAATAATAATAATAATAAAAATTGTTACTCACAAGGAAGGTCTCCTTAAAACGCATACATATTTTGAAAAAGGAAATGCTAATAAAATGACTCCTGTATGTAAAAAAGATCGGTAAAAATATAGCGGTCGAATCGCAGTAGAAAATCTGTAAAAAAATATTTTTTCGAGTATTTGGCGCGAAACGAACGCTCGACCCTCTTTGGCGAACCAATAGATTTCCTCGCCAAATGCAAGAGATTGAAATGCATTTATAAATTCCTTGTTAAATGAGTAATTAAATGCCTAATGCTCAATGAATTTAAACTTAAACTGTGGATCAGTTTACTATTTTTGCTGTAAGCTTATATAATATATGCAAATTGCGTGTTACTTGTATTGAGCTATTTAATTTTATACGGTGTCACCGGCTGGATAAGTTTTAAGGATATTTTAATTAAGAATGCTATCATTAAACATTTCGATATTAAATTGTTGTTTCCATGGCAATAAAACTCTCTTGTTGTCTCTGACACTAACAATATCGAAGTCAAATTGCCAATGCTCAGAATCGGACCTTAATTTGAGTTTGAAACACTTTTAATCCATTTAAATTTCATTGTAAACGGCATAAATACGATCGTTAAATTTCATTGTTACATATATAAATGTATATGACAAAACTGCAGTTATAAATATGTATTTATTTAAGTTAAACTTACTTAAACTAATTTCGTATCGAGAGTTGAAAAAGTTTTTCTTAAAGAATATTTATCATAGTATTATTCAAAATTTTATCGTGTCGCCATCCATCGAAAAATCGCAAAAAAATAAATTTTCATTATTTTTTAGGAATGCTAAATAGAGGTTCTGCCGATTTTTTTTTATGGATATATATATATTTATGAGAAGAATATTCTCTATAATTTTTTTTTCATATAATGCTGAGCATGCGCTTATTTGGAACTTCCTTGATATCATTTTATCAATTTTCAGATGCATTTTTCTTAACCTGATGCAAAAGATAAATCGCCAAATATTATTTCAATTGCAATATTTCAACTGAGTAATTCTTTAAGTATTACGAACATTCTTTCATGTTTAAATTAAATATATTCGTTTTTTAATATTATCACTCATTAAAATGGATTTTTTTTTTTTTTTTTTTTTTTTTTTTTTTTTTTTTTTTTAAGATTTTAAATAAAATTAGTTACAGTTTTTTGTCTTTTATTTTTCTAGGTGTAATAGCCGTTTCAATTTTTTCAACAACAAAAAACTTCGCCAAGAAATAAAATGGTAACATTATCGTCCAAAATAACAGAACTTTCCGTCATACTTCTATAACTAATCTAGGTAGAATGATGTGTTATAGCTTAAAACCTTCCCTGAAACGATACCTATCTAACGGTATAAGTTCCGTAAAAATCCATGCAGTAGAACTCGAAATCTAGGCGTTCGGAACGAAATTTCCGTTTGGATTTTATATATATAATAGATAATAGAATAGATAATAGATTTTATATATATATAATAGAATAGATAATAGATTTTATATATATATAATAGAATAGATAATAGATTATGTGTTATGAACTATCTCAAAGTTTAAAACAGATCGCATTGTTAGATTTCCTAATTTTAACAATATCGCGTTATGTTAGTTCCACATTCCACCACCAGGGAGCGCACTCTATTCTTAACGAAAGCGTATCTGAACGAAACTCCTTCATGCAACCTCTCCGGAGATACATGAATCGGGAGGGTGGCGGTCTTAACCAATAATTTAAGATAATTGCTGAAATTACTACGAAAAATATTTTAAAGGGGCCCCACGCGGGCCCCTAATAGAGTTAAAGGAAATCGGAAGACGGCAAAATAATCGCGGGGAAAAGTTTGCTTGGATGCCTCGGAGCTACTTTTGGCGCGAGATCTAAGCTCTACGACCAATAAGAGCCCAGATATTTAAGGAAATGTGAAGTAACAAAGTCCAAAATAACAGAATTTTCCGTAATAATTCTATAACTAATCTAGGTAGAATGATGTGTTATAGCTTAAAACCTTCCCTGAAACGATACCTATCTAACGGTATAAGTTCCGTAAAAATCCATGCGGTAGAACTCGAAATCTAGGGGTTCGGAACGAAATTTCCGTTTGGATTTTATATATACGAGTTAGAACCCGACGAACTAAAATGTTAGAAAGGAACTGTCAGATCGACTTTATAATAAACCTACGAAAATAATTACAATAAAAAATTTATCTTACATTGGTTGTCTAGCTCTTAAAACAAATAATATTTTAACCTAAAATTACCAAAATGTTATTTCCACAAACTTCAATGTTTAAATTATTGAAAAATTAAACTGTATTAGAATACGTAATCAAGATGGGTAATTATGATGAAGTTATGGATTGAGGCTCTTTTGTTTGTTTATACGGGATGAAAAATCAGTAAAAAGGATTTCGCTTTGTCACATCATAAAATTTTCCCCCATAAAATCTAAGTTGTACGTTAATTTCACATTCTGCTAATTTACGTAAGCCCCACTCAGATTCACAATTTAAAAGTATTTTAACGCGAAATAGATTATTAATGAATGTATTTCCAAACTTAAAGTCACGTTTGTCCCATACAACTTTTCATGTGAACATTCGCACAAACTTTAAGTTCTAATCTCAGTACCCGCGAAAAGAAAATTCAGAAATTTGCCTTTAGTTGTCAATGTATTGTCCATTTAGATCAAATACTTAATTTTATCAAAAAAAAAATGATCGTTTTGTTTTAAATATGACATCATTTTTACTCACTGAATCATTTTGCCTTGTGTCTCAAACTCGGTATCAGCGTAATGTAAAAATATTGAAATGTAACTGATTTATGAAGAAGAATGCGTGTTTTTTTTTGTTTTGTTTTTTATGTCTGACGTCATTTTCTGTTGAAAAATAATAAAAAAGTTACTTTTATTTGTAATGTGAAAATGGCATCCATAAGGATATAATCAATAAAAATAATAAACCATGAATATTTTCCCTTTACCTTCAATATAAATGGAGTGCTTCAGTTGCCACAATTACAAAATTTGTATTAAAAACTACAAAAAAATTAATATCTCAAAAACAAATTGAGATAAAGCTTTCAAACAAATTGCATTTAAAAGCACATTTTTTTCTCTGTACGAAAGTGTAAAAATTGAAAATGTGCGATGTTTAGAAGTTTAAAATTTTGCAGTAGAGAAAATTGCAAAATCGAAATTTCATTTCAAAGTGTTGCCATTCGCAAAATGACGTGTGCGTTACGCACAGATATGTTTGTCCTTTATAATATAGATAATAGACAAATTTGTATAATTAAAATACGCCGCAAACTATTTCCCCCTATATCAGTTGTAATGGAATTCTTTTGTGTAGCCCTGTAAATGAATAGTAACTTTTCGTTGCACCGCAGATGCTACAGAATAATCTGCATATTTTAGTGCACTTCGAAAATGCATATATTTTTTATTATGTTTGAAAGGGTGTAACATCTTTAAAATTCATTTGAAATTATTTTTTCCCATTGGCCGTAATGTAACGGAATACTTTTGACTGTCCCTATAAACGAACTAAACATGCTACAAACTTCATTTGAAATAGGGTTCGTGCTGGACTAAACGTCAGTAACCAAAATTATCAGTGCGATCCGAGTATATTTACGAGAGTTAGAGCGCGAACAGACAAACCGAAATCAATAACACTTTTCAACTTCGTTGAAAAGTGTTAAAAATTAGTTAAAAATTTGAAAGTATGCTAATGTAAAATGAATTAAGTACACAGAGTCTTTGTCTCTCGGTACTTTTTAACAACACTATGAGAAAGTTCTTTTAATTGTATCGTTTTAAATCTGACGTAATTTTCACCAAAGTTTCCTTTCTCTTTTTAATATTCACATGAAAATACTTTTGTTGTTAGAAAGGAAATATTATTTGTGCTGTCTTAGAATTCACGATAATAGTTGAAATGATTATCTCAAAATATGAAATAAATGTCTCGTGCAAATATATTTTTTAATTTAAAGTGTTTTGCCAACTTTTATTTATTTGGCCTTTTTAAATATGATGTAATTTCCTTCATTTGTGATTTTTAACGCATAATAATGAATTTAGTATTTAAAAAATTCTTTCCCTTTTAAAATTCACGTGTAACTGTAGTTTTTATGATGTAATTTTCAATATTTAACCGATTTTTAACAAGTAATCACTTAATTGTAATTTGAAAGTTTTTTCCTGTTTATAATAGCCACGTGTAAATAATTTTTTTATTTAAAGAAAATATTATTCTTTGCAATGTTTTTAAAATTGGCAACAGTTTAAAATAATTGCCCTTTTCTAAAATGTGTAAAAAATATCTCTCGAAATGCTGAAAATTTGAATTTAGAATGGAAATAATTCCTCAAAAAATGAGTCAAATTAAAAAGATAATTACAGTCTGTACATCGGGATCTTCCAATGTATAAAATGATCTAAAAATGTTTAAATTTCTATGTATAGTTTTTCTCCTATAAAACTTTTTTAATTGAACGATTTTGATCATCTTTAACATTAAATATCTCTTAAAATAATTATTCAATTTAAAAACTGTCTGCATCAGCTTGTTTATCAAACTTGTCTCTATAATACCACAGATTTTCATATTTTTTGTATGAAACAGTTTTCTTAATAATAACGAAGAAAGACCCCCGGTCATAAAAAATATGGATGCCGATCAAGTAGGAGTATACCCGGATAATCTACGCAGATTTTCATTGGTCCATTTCCAAATCAAAACTTTTTTTTTTTTTATAGAATGATTTATGTAGACAACATACATTTTCCTCGTACGCTATTCTGCACCTCGGTAGATAAAAATATTATGTCCAATTTTGGAGCTTTAAAAAAAGATTTATTTATTATTTCCATTATTATTACTTTAAATCTGTATAAATGTTTACGAAACACATTAAAAGTTTTTCGATTGCATGAAATAAAAATGCGAAGTGATTGGTGTAGATAGTCCAAAAATAGCAGCCCCACCAGTGGCCGATGGGTTCTGCTCTCGAAGCTGGTAGATGGGAGGTGCTGGGTTCGAACCCAATCGTGCCCCTCGGCCTAATCGTTCGGAGTTTCCGTGGTTTTCTTCGAACCATGAATTTCCATGCGTAAATACGGGTTAGGTTCCCTTAGAAAGACTCCCCCCACGAAAGGCACTCCCCCCCCCCCCCCTGGGCCTATATCCCTCAAGTAGATAATGGGCCGTCAAAAATCAACTCAACTCAACCCCATAATAGCAAAAATTTAAAAACTGCCTCTTTCACTACCAAGGTGTATGCGGCCATGAGAAAATATTCCTTCATGGCACTTTTACTCGCATTTATATTATTTGGCCATTCAGTAAGTACATTTACAAAAGTTAAATAATGAAAAAATATAGAAAGTCTTCTGACATTATTTTAGCTTTAAACATGTTTTTTTTAATCGTTGGATGCAAATATCCATAAGCATAGTCATAAATTGTTAAACAAACCCAAAGAAATTATAATTCTGAACAAACGTAATTCTGACGCAAAAGAAACGTATTCTGGAAAACGTAAAGTTTGTAACCTTAATTTTTCCAGCTAGTCCATCAACACTGCGTTGTAGAAAGTCGCAATGAAACTAAATAATACATATACCTATATTTTTAATATACACATTTAAGCAAGGATAAGTCAACGACAATATTTAAATTGCATGTATGTAATCTCGTTCAAGTACTTTAATATATTCCCACGTTCAGAGAACTTTCTCCGAATTCCTTTATTATGTTTTATTTCAAATCAAAATTACTTTAGTTTAATCTCTTATTCAGAGGTAAATTCATTTCCAAACAACCGGAAATTCTATATTTTAGAAGCACTCAGATTATTCCAAAGATACCACTAAGTGGCACAATCGCACCAAAAATACATTTTTAATTTAACACATCTCGCAACGTTTCTTTTCTTAAATGCTATAAGATGATTTATGTACATAAATATGCTAAAATAAACTAAATTCAATGTTAAACATCGTTCAATCAACAACACAAAGCTCACTAAATATCAAAAAGTTGCAAACAGATAGGAATGTCTCAATAAGTCAAGATAAAGTAGATTTTTGTGAGCGACATTTTATATTACTCTATGTGTTGTTATTTAGAGAACACCTGCCGTGACAAAGCTTTTAATAATTTGCAGTTAATATTATCAATATAATGAACGTTCACTTTTAATCATTGATGTATTCAGAAAGTTTATTATTTTGATAGTTATATCTAAATTTTTATAATCTAAATTTTTAAAAATTTAAAAGTTGTAGGCTCCTTAACCTTCCCAGTGGCAAGTAATTGTGTTTCTGTATGCAATTTTAAAACTGGAACAATGGAACAATGTTAGCTGGTGTTTGGATTCCCTAGTTGCTTGGCAACTTTACATCCAGGCTAAATATATATCGTGTTACAATGCAATTGGAGCCTTAGAAAAAAGAGCGTTTAAACGCGGCTAGTAGCCACAAAAAAAAAGAAGGTAAAAGCTAAAAATTTGTTAGTATAACTAGTGTGGAAAAAAAAAGTTCCATATGATCCAAATAAGTGTCCAGGACAGGCGAAAAAGGGACCATACATTAAATATATCATGAGAAATAAAAAGAACAAATGCGAGCAAAATAGAAGAAATGAGAAAAAACTTATATATATACATATTTACAAGAGAGTTTAAAAATACTGCAAGGAAAAAATAATAATAAAAATGTAAAAAAAGCTACAATGAGGAGAGTTCTAACTAAATATACAGAGAAACGCAAAAGCCGAGGGGAACAAACGACAGCAAGAGGACGGCGTCCACCCAGTCTAGTAATTTGAAGGTGAATAAAACAAAAAGAAGGAAAAATATAAGAGGAATAACATGAGAAGAGCATGCTATGCAATTTAAGAAGTTTTTATTTATTCATTTATTTATTTTTTTTTTTTTTATTTAAAATTTTTAAACAAACATCACGAATAGAAAAGAAAGCAAAAAGTTTAACAAGTGAAGAGTTTAATCTTCATTAAAGTCGATTTGACTTGCAAGTTTATCAAATTCAGTTGATATAACCATCAGTTTTTGCATCGGATTATCGAGTTCCTTAGATTGAGTTGAGATGTTCTTTATACATTTTAAGAATTTAGTGATTTGTAAAATTTGCTTAACTTCATTGAAAATAATAAGAATATCTTTTATATCCTTGGTGTAATTTGTAGGGTGTTTAGAATTTTCTATAGTAGGGGAGGAATGGGTGTTTGCGGTAGTATTATGATTAATATCAGAATTTAATATTTCATTACTAGCTGAGGGTTCAGAGTCTTTAGTATTTTTGGTGTAATTATAATTTTTAAATATATCCGCTAAGATTTGGGTTTCTTGGTAGAGATTGCTGACGCTATTACTTGTTTTAAGGTTTTTTTTTCTAGTCTATAGGGATTTTATGGACAACCGCGGAAATTTGCTGGGTGTCCGAGTCCACAATTTGCACAAGTGGGTTTAATACGTCCCTTGTGCTTACAGTCTGTACTTAAATGTAGATCACCGCATTTTACGCATTCAGCATCGAAGCCACATACTTCTGATGCGTGACCGTAACCTTGGCATTTGTAACACTGTTTTACACGATTTTTGCTAGTAAAAGCTTCAATCTTAACAGAAATATAATGTATATTGTTGATTTGGTAAATTTCTTCAAAGTTCTTACGTGGTATAACATTTACCATGTATATCGGCTTGGTTAGCTAGTTTTACGATTTTTAAGCATGGCAGCCCTAGTGGCTGCGAAACCATGCTCCCTGAAACTATCTTCGATAATTTTAGTATCGGTGTAACAGGGGAGGCCCCTAATGCATATTTTTTTTAGGTCGAAGTTCTTTAGGATCAAGATTGGTATATTTATTTTTGTTTTGGTCTAGACATTTTTGAGTAGCTTTAAAGTCCTTATCAGAGTTACATTGTATAACAATGCGTTCACCTTTTAGCATTATTTTTGGTTTTTCTGAGTTTAACTCCGTAATTACATGGGCTACCGTCGCCCAATTGCTGTCGACTTCAACGTAGAAAGGTTTAACAGATTCTTTAACTTTGACAGCAGCCTATGTATTTTCACTAACATTTGACTCATCAATATCCACATTTTCAGTTAGGGTAACTTCGCTAGCGATAGTCTTGTATTTATTATTAAGAGGGATAGGAGAACTCTCCTGCGAAATAGGTCGTTTAACACCTTTCTTGACTGCATTGAAAATTTCATTTTTAAAATTAGTATTAATAAGAAAAAAATTAACAGTTTTCTTATACTTAAAAGAGCAAAAAAAAAAAACTAAAGATAGCTGAATTTAACAAATTATCATGGGTGGGCTCCCTAAGCAAAGTAAAAGCATCCAGGCAAGTTTTCCTTACCTCTTCTTGCTCAGAAGCAGAAGCAGGATATCCGTCTTTAGCCTTTATATCCTAGATATATTGATCAACAAAGGTGTAAAAATCACTCAATATAGTCTTAGCATAGCCTTCAAAATTTGATGAAAATCTGTCAAACTGGTCCGTAAAGTTGCTGTTTAACGTTTCATTACATATTTTATCGATAACTTCCACCGTATAATCATGATCATCTGTAGACGCCATAATACAGCTTTAAATAGCTATAAGACTATTCTAACGAACCGCCCCATCTGCCATTCACACTGCGAAAATATAACATGCGAAGGAGCAATCACCACATACGAGCACCTCACAACGAATTTCGCCTGAGTTATAAAACTAAAATTTCCTCAAAAGATTCTGGTTCAAATCTTGTTTAAAGTGTAGTCGGATATAATGTATCCTACCAGGCAGTGTTGCCAGTGTGCTACTTTTTTAAAATTCAAATTTCTTGATTTGCGCCACTTTTTTTAATTAGTAGAATTCGCCTTATATATAACATATTAATCAAGTTAAAAACAAGGGGAAATTTACCATTTCAGAAAAGTGGTGCCAATCTAAATCTGAATTTTTAAAAAAAGTAGCCTACTGGCAACACTGCTACCAGGTCTTAACCCCTTCGCGACGGGACCCTTTTACAAAATTTTTAATCTTTTGTCACCGTTTTTTATAAACAGAAATATGAGTTTTCTTGAATCGAGAAAATGTGCTGATTAAATAAGGCAAATTTTACAGTAAAATTTTACTGGTGAGGAAAAACAAGGATTCTGAGCGCTTCATGCGGCACGTATACGTGCCGCTCGTCCCCAAGGGGTTAAGGAATAAGAGCTTACGATAAGAATGAAAAGACTCTGCTTAGTTAATGTTAAACAAATGAGAGCGTGTTTCTTGAAGTTCTCGCTTCGCATTTAAATGTTGTTGTTGTTTGCATAGTATATCTGAAGTAAAAGTCTTAACGGTTGATTTTTTATTTTTTCTATTTTGGTTGCAGATACTTTTATCTCAAAGTACTTTCCCTTTCAGAGCCTGTTTTGCAATTGAAAGTGTGCTGAGAAAATAATGTTTAGCCAAACTGGAAAAGTAAGGAAGTAACCGGTAAGACATTGTTCTCGAACACTAATTGTTCAATTCAAAAAAAATATTTAAAAGTATTGAAATGCGGAAGACAAATTAAAAAAAAAAAAGCTCTTATTGATTTAACATTATCTTGCAAGTGTTTTCATATATAAATATGTTCTTAATATGAATGAAAACAATACTTGTAAGATATTTTCAGCAGGGAATTTTTTTCTAAAGCTAATAGTTTAAGAATTAGCTATCGCGCTGCGATAAGATGGGATACGTAGTAATCTCTCAATTACCGAACGGATTTCATAATTTTCTATAGCAATATCATACAAAAGAAAGGTGTATTTTGTGAGTTAGTTAGTATTTGTTGGGGGTAAAGTGTGGAAATACAGAACTGATTTTAAATTAATTGTAGCGAGATGATGGTGACAATCTCTGCTCTAGCATAGGCTATATTTTAAGTCGATAGACGTATACACAAATATGCACAGAATCAAAGAAGGGTCAATCCATTCCAAATCATCCAGGTTGTTGCGCTCGACATTTTCAATTTTCCTAATCTTTTAAACAAATTTTCTTAATAGTTTTCTGAGTTTAAAAATATGAATATTTTTTTTTTCATCATATACTTATTTGGGCGTGGCCATTTTTAAAGAGCAACGCAGCCATTTTTGGGTGGAAAACCGTTTTACAGAAAATGCTGCAACTGCTTTATTTTACTACCTATCATGATGAAATGTAATTATAAAATTTTCATTTGACTTAAGGATCTAGAGCAAAAACATGCTTAAAAACGGGAGAAATAAAAGGTCAAACACCACATTTCGCTGCCATTATTTATTATTAAGGAGACCAAACTCACCTTAAATATTTTTTTCTTACGGAGGTCTCTTATAGGACTATTTAATTTTACAAATTTCAATCTCGAAAACCTTTTCCTTTTCCTTTTTTTTTTTTTTTTTTTTTTTTTTTGCACATCTCATCAAAAACTGTGTTAAGTCTGATTATGGCAATTTTCGTTAGTTTATATCTCAAAAGGGACTGACTAAAAATTTTTGAAAACGTAGGATATTACACATCATTGTAATATAAAGTTAAATTATAAATTTTATGATTGAGACTTAACTGTTTTTTGAAAGACAGTTCACTAAAAATGCACCGAAAACTCCACCCCCTTTACTTTTTCTTTTCTTCCAGATACATAGCCATTACAGATGCTTTCTGTTTAGGTACAGTCGTGGAAAGAAAAAGTAAACACCCCTTACTAACTTTTCAAAAAATTATCGTAGAAGAAAGTTACTGGTACCACACGATTAGTAATAAAGTCTACTTTTAAAGTATGCTAAAAATTTGCTTAGGGGGCCATCTACATATTAAGATGAACCATGAATTTGTTTTCTTCAATAGCAGTACACAATTCGGACAGCATACATGAACTCAATACCCTTCAATTAGCCTAAAAACAAATTTATATGCAATTCGTACGATAAGTTTCGAGAAATTAATTATTTTAAAACGAGCGTATTTTAGGAGCTGTATCCAAATTGAAGTTCGATACTCGATTGTTGACCGAGAGAGATAGATCCCTTCTTGATCAAGTCATCTTAACCCCTTCGGGGCGAGCGACACGTATACGTGCCTCATGAAACGCTCAGAATCCTTGTTTTTCCTCACCAGTAAAATTTTACTGTAAAATTTGCCTTATTAAATCAGCGCATTTTCTCGATTCAAGAGGACACAAATTTCTGTTTTTAAAAAACGGTAACAAAAGATTAAAATTTTCGTAAAAGGCTCCCGTCCCGAAGGGGTTAAGCGCAACTCAAGCAGTCATTGAAGACTGATAGATTACAGGACAGCATAGAAATTTCAAAATATCTAGTCACTTCTATCATAGGCGGACCTTAAAGCATCATTTTGCAGTTTTTTAAGCATAATTTGAAAACTAATTAAAAGAAAAATGTGAAATTTTAGATTTCCATAAAGCAGGATTTAATAAATCTAAATCCATCAAAATTTGTAGATTGCAATTCATATTTTTTTTTAATATTAATTTCATAATTCATAATTCATATAAAATTGTAAAAATTGCAAATTCAACGTATTTATGTTTGAATATTTTAGTATTATTGCTATAAAAAAAAATCAGCACATTAGGAGTATAATTTCAGGAGATACTGAAAAAAAATATATGAAAATGTAATTTAACATTAGAAGCACTAAATTTTGAATGTTTATAATTCAAAAACTTATCATTCAAATGACTTGAAATTTGGTGTCTAGGCATAATTTGGACCGAAGATTTGAAATATCTTGTTAAAATTGGGTATTGCTATTGAAAAAACATGAAGTTTGGGTTCATTTTAATACGTAGATGGCCCCCTAAGAAAATTTTATATACATTATTTAAAAGTGGGTTTAATTTCTAATCATTTGATACCAGTAACGTACTTCTACGATAATTTGTTGAGGAGTTAGTAGGGGTGTTTACTTTTTTTCCCACGGCTGTACGTTCAAAATGAAGATAAGACAAATTTTGCACATTATTGCTTAGTAAATATAAAATCAAGAAATGTTCACATTTTCTAAAAGATGTACGGAACATTCTAAATAAAAAACATTATTATTCACTGGTAAAATAAATAAATTTTGATGGCGAAGTGGTAAGCCGTATAATAAGCTCTCAATACAATTTAATATGCAATTAAATTTCTACTGTTACATTAAATACTCAACAGAACGTTAAAAGAAGTAGAAGTACTTACAGAAAAAATTTGAATTTCGTTGATTCGAATAAAAGGTGTATTTTCAAAAATCAAAATGACAAATATGATACTTGGCAAGGGGGGAGGCAAGCGACGGGGATTATACAAACAAGAAATTTTATAAAATTTCATTTGCGATCTGGTGTTTCCGCATGAGTGAAGTAGCTTCTTAACAAGTACTTGGGCTAATTTGTAAAATATCTGTCAAAATAAAACTATATAAGGTGCTCCTCAGCTGTGCACAATAAAATGAAAAGCAGCACCCCTTCAAGAAAGTTTTCAAAAGGTACCTTGCCCCTTATATTAACACCTGCCCAGAATCATATTTGCTTCTTTTTAATCTTTGAGAAATTACACTTTTCGTTCGTATTAGTAAGAGTCACATTTTTTTTTAAAATTCTTTATTTTTAAATTCTGTTGAATATTTAATGTAAAACAAATAATTTAATTTTATATTAAATTGTATTGAGAGTTTATTTTACAATTTACCTCCCCCTCCCCCGCCCTACTTCCTGCTCAAAATAAAAACCCTAACATTTTGGGGTCATAGAGTCAATCCATTTCAAATCACCAAGGTAAAATTTGTCTTTATTGTCATTTTGAACGTACCTAAGCAAAAAGTATATGTAATACTATATATCAGGGAAAAAGAAAGCGGAGTTTTTGGTACATTTGTAGTGAACTGTTATTCAAAAACCACTTAAGTCTAAATCATAAAATTTACAATTTAACTTTACATTACGAATATGTTTAAATAATATAATTAAAAAATAATGGCAGCGAAATGTAGTGTTTGACCTTTTATTTCTCCAGATTTTAAATATTCTTTTGACCTACATCCCTAATCCAAATGAAATTTTTTTTATTACATAAAATGTCGATAATTTTATTCTGAACATTTGGGTATTTCATTCATCTTGATAGGTAGAAAAATAAAGCGGTTACAGCATTTTCCGTGCAATCCGTTTTCCACCCAAAAATGGCTGCGTAACTCTTTAAAAATGTCCACACCCCCCAAAAAAAATATAAGATAAAAAAAATTTTAATCACGTTTTTAAACTCAGAAAACTATGAACAAAACTTGTTTAAAAGATTAGGAAAATTAAACATTTCGAGCGCAACCACCTGTGTGATTTGGCTTGAACTGACCCAAAGGCATTCTAAAATTTATTTATTTATTTATTTATTTATTTTTTGTGATACTGAAGCAGCTCGAAACTTGTTTTTAGACACGATGGTTAATTTTAAGATGTAAATGCTAAGTAACACAAAATTCGAAATTTAATAATGTGAAATTAGCGGTATAATCTCAATTTTTTTTTTCTAAAATACGATTTTTATGGAATTGATAAAGACAAAAATTTGAAATTGACATCGCGATTGAATTTGTGATGTAATTGGGCTCACAGAACAATGTAACCCCTTAATTCTCGCTCCCGTCATATTCACGGGATGTGACTTTTATTCAGGTTATTCCAATTTGTTTGATTCCCACCAGTTTTATAGAAGAGTGTATTTGGCTTTATTATGGTATCACTTTACCTGTCATTAAAGAAGGTGAACATTTCTTTTTCAAAAAAGTGGTGCCAACAAGCAATGTGAATTTTCAAACCGTAATTTAATGCAACCGTTAAGGGGTTAAAAATATTTATTTTTAAAAGAATTTAAGCGAATTATTGACTAAGAAACGACACCATTAATCAGGTCCGCATAAAATTCAAATTAAAGTGCACTATCTTCCTATAGGGAAAACCCTTTTGTTGCCCCATTTGGCAGGCAGATTCGTTATCTGAACAGTCTAATCGACAATATATAACAAAATCATCAGCCCTAACATTGGTTAGAAAATTGTCACACTTCATCCCGATTACTAAATATTACTGTTCCCGCGTGTTTACTTTTTGAAAAAGATTACCTATACCTACATATTAGGTGGGTCGCGGAAAAACGTACACTTTAATATGAGTCTCATAACATTCAATTTTCTGAACCTCAAATTATAAGGTATGTTCTCTTTGATTTAGAACGAATAATGAAAGCATAAATAATTTATGCTATTTTGAAGCAAATTCCTTATAAATTATTTTAATTGTATTTTTTTTAAGTTTATAATATATTTAAATGTTTAAAGTAATAAACTGTTTTATTCGAAGATGTTTTTACTGTTCAGAATAGTTGAAAATTTAAAATTAAATATATTTTAATGTTTAAAGTAACTTCATGACGTAGAATATTTTATACTAAATACCTTTTTTCAGACTTCCAATCTACTTTCAAATATCCAACTGTACATGGTATAAAACAATTTTTAAAATGTTTAAATGTTCCCGGAATTAATGTAATGACATTTATATATATAAATTTAAGTTACTTAATTAGTAGCATCTCGTTTTTTCATCGATATCAATATTCAAGTATGCGAACTGTGAGTTCACTCATGAGTTTTCACGCTTAGTCTAGTCAATTAGCAATCTTCCTGGAAAGTTTTGGTGAAGTTTTTTCTCTTTCTTCCTTTGTGTTTTTGGGGTGCTGAACGCGATTTTCAACTTTGCCACCTCGTATATGGACGGCTTAAAAAGTTATATAAGCTACATGAAAAAATTCGGTCTTTTTCGGGTTTTCTATTGTGGTCGTTAGAGGGTTAAACTTTTTTGAAAAAAACTGCTGTACCATATTAAACAAGAGAAAATTTCCTACATTTGTCATGTACAATGTTTATTTAAGATGAATACTTTTGGCAATATGAGCAAAAAAGTATTTTAGCGATATATTTAAATTCCATCATCGGAGGACGAAAACGCAATACACCCATTGCACGCAATACATACAATGCACCCATTTCAATCACCAATTTGAAGTTTTTTAGTTAATTGTAGTTGTATTTCGAATATGTTAATATTTGTTCACCAAGTTTTAAGCATTTCATTTTATTAATAAAATAAATTGAAATCGGGTAATTAAAATATAAAACACAAACACTCCGAACAGATGAGATCACCAATTTTTATTTTACTACCAATCTGTTTATAACAATTACATGATTATAAATGTGCAATTATAACTATTATAAATGTAATATGATAACATAAGATTATAAACAAGAAAAAAAAGAGAAATGCAGAGTTGTTCTCCCATTAATGTCGTTTTGGTACCTTTGAAAGGCCTGGTTGATGTTCTTCGAAAGGATCTCATCGTTATCGTGATTGCTCAGGTTTGAGTCTTCACCTGTCTTAAAATATCCTAGAGAATTGACTTATCAACCTCCATTTCCAAGTCATTTTCGTCGATGAAGGAGCTGAGATTGTCACAATGGCCCTCGCAGTTCAAGCGAAGGAGCGAACAAAACAAACTTGCATTCCTAAAGTCATACTTTCCACAGCACTTTGTTTTGCATTTGCAGGATGCTTTTCGCAGAACAGCTTCTGGCGCGTGAGTTTAACAGTTGTTTTTGGTTTTATACCAGCCCAAATCCTCAGCTATTTTTCAGTTACGTAACCATAGCTGTATTTGTAGTAAACTGTTAGACATGTGTATCGAGTTTGTTGTTTGTTTGTTGCACAATGTTTCTTTATAAGATGAATAGTTTAGGCCATATGAGAAAAAAAGATTTTAGTGATATATTTAAATTTCATAATCAAATGTCTAAAACGTTGTTATCTAGGCTTTAAAAGCAGATGCTACATAGAGTACGCCGCCCGTGTATTTATGTATTTCCAAACAGTCCGGGTTTTTAAGGGTTAATATCGCGGTTAATTACAGACGAGTTTTTTGAAAGTCATTTTAAAGAATGCTTTTATACTTCTGCTACGGATAGGTACCTCAAGCGCTCCTTAACATCTTTGCTGAATGCCTGCAAATCGAAATTTGTGTGTAACGGAAAAATGCGCTTTTCTCAAAAGCTACATGACCTAGGATAATCACTATAATTTTCCTGGAAGTTTTAAATTAACGTCTAACACCTTTATTGTTTCATAATTTTTGTTTTATTAGATTCGGAATTACAGAAGGGGGGGGGGGCATATTTTTGCACTACACTATCGACGATATTTTTGAAAATATAATACCTAAATTTAAACGAAATGCAATTCTGAGTTCAGCGTTACGAAAGCTTTCTCGGAATGTCCCACACAACATTCAAAGGAAACATTTTTTTCCCCAGTAACTTAATTAGCCCCTCTACATTTTTCCTAAATATATATGTGAATGTTTAGTAATCTGCAAATATGTGGGTTAATAGTCTTTATTAATTCCCCTATTTGAATTTTCCACATTCCATTGTTTAAGAGTAAAATGGCTGCTACTAACAGACAGACACAGGAGTGATCTTATAATGATTACGTGTTTACCTTTTAACCCTTTCAGGGGCAAGGCATTTCTGCACAAAATATTTTCAAATAATTATTTCACACCGCAATTAACAAACAAACTTCTTTGAAAATAATCAAAAGCTTTTATTGACGTTTATTATGAGATCGAAATTGTACTAAAAAATTACTGGTGCCATTTCGCAATTTAGCCATTAAAATTAACCGTTTGCAGACTGCAAACGGCGCCCCTCAAAGGGTTAAGTAGTGAACCCCCAAAAAATCAGAAGTTTTCTGACCATAATTTCTTTTGACAATAAAAGCATAAAAAGAATGAAGGAACGAGGGTTGAAGCCGGTATTAAGTTATAGGAATTAATTACAAGGAAATACTTAGGTTGCTAGCAATTTCCTAAATATCAGATTACTATATTTTCAGAGAATACTTTTATCGAAAGCTCTAACGGGGTGGATATATGCATATGTATTTCATGCTTTTGCATAAATTTATTTGTATCTGTATGGGATATTTTTTCCTTTTTTAAAGAAAATACATTGATAAAAATGTATATTTTAGTTTAAATTCAAGTTTTTTGGAACACAAATGTTATAAAAGGATGAAGTTATGACTGTTAAAAGCCATATTATATTGCAGAGAAATAATCAATAGAAGGCTGCATTATATTTTTAACTATTTCTTAAATCGGAAGTAAGATTTCGCGAGAATATTAACAATGAAAAACGAATAATAAACAAGGAATTAAATATTTATGTGAGGGCCCGGGATAGACATCTAAACTATAAAATCACATAATTCAGACTTTTTCTCAGTAAGGGATTCTTTGGTGGGGGCTACGCTGTTTTCAACAGCGTACATCGTCGAATTTGTATGGTATTCTATATTTTAACAAAGATCTACTCAGATGTAGAATTTGGTGCGACATTTCACCTTGCAGCATACTAGAGGCTGTACTACGCGTACTCCCTTCTGTTTCTGCTGATATGTACAATTTTATAGTTTTAAACAAAGATTTTACCAACGAAATTAATGCTGAGATTCCACTAACTTCGACAGCGTAAATTCTCATATTTGTATTATTTTATATTTTTAAACAAAATCGGTGCAAGCGAACCTTGTGCTAAGATACCAATGCCTGCGGCACAGAACACTTTCGAATTTGTGTTTGTTCTATTTTGTAAATAGAATCTAATCAAACGTTCCATTATATTTGGAGCCCACTTCCTGTGGCAGCTTACACAAGGTGTTCTACGTACGCACCGAAATGTATTGCAAACTAACCTCGAAAGTATATAGTTTTATATATATGAAAGGAACGCTTTCTTTTTCAAAGAAATGAGGGCCCCATTATGTTTAACGTAGATTAATTTTCTGACATTTACATAAGAAAGGCTTTTAGGTCTGATCAAAAGTTCCCGAAAAAAACCACAATATTAAGAACTCGCGCCTACGCGTTCAGTTTCGACGATCTTCCTCGAAAGCTCAATTGCTTTACACATTAACCCCATGAAGGACGATGGGATATATTTTATCCCACCTACGATTAATGAAGATTTGCACCAGAAAAATTTACTTTTCTAACTTTGGTGGAAAAAAGTCGTAAAGTTGCTTTTCCTCATTTTCAGTTTTTTTTCTAAATTTCTGTTGGGAATTCAGCATTAAACAAACGCAATTGCTTGTCCTTCAAGGTCTTAACACTAGATTGAATAGAGTCAAAACACTGTATTAAACACTAGTGTCGTGAAGGAAAATTTCACCTTGTTATTAATAAACTTTTAAACTACTTAAAGGGATGCACAAACATATAAATATATTATTTATTGCAATCCTGGGATCTTCGAAGACACATGCGTTCATTTTCAAAGGAAAAAATGACTCACTGAATAGAAATACATTTTAAAAACAAAAACGATAATAGTACATATGTGCAAGCGGAGTTCAGTCCATTTCTCAGCAGAGGGGTGAAAAGATAAGTTAATGTTATCAGGGGGTCTTGAATGATATAGGATATTATACCAAATCGCGGGAATATTATAATGAAAGAACATCATGACAAACAGTATCACTTCTAAGTAAAATTTCAATGGATTGACGGATTATTGAAGAGTAATGGTTAGACGTTGAATATGACGCATGGCGCATTTTAGTTTTTTCAAAGTTTATCTTAATATTTTCTTTTTGATGCAATCTGCATAAAGCTGTACTTGGCTTGTTAAACTTGATATCAGAAAAGATCTCTATTAATATTTCCTTAAATTTTCGATATGTCATACCAATATAAAATAAACTCTCATGTTGTTCTGTGCAGAGTGGGATTATGAAAACTCCAGTTTTTTTATAATCGAGAATAGTATCAATTTTACTGTAATAGTAAAATTTTAAGTAGTTATAATTATGTTATAAAGTTTAACAGTAGAACGCCCGGAAATTTTACTCAAGTTTCATAAAAATATTTGACGACAGAATTTTTATTTAAAATTTGTTGACTGTTTTAACGTAAATCTGCATGGTTTAAATTTAACTTATTTTATAAAAGAATATCTGGTTCCAGTTGACATTTAATCATATGGTCGTAGTCGGATCGACTTCTTCCGGGTGTTCTAGTATTCAGGACCAGCATGTTTTAGAGGAATTTTATTCAGTTCACATCACCTTTTGTTAAACACTTATTTTTACCTTATGAGCCACTGAAATGTGTTAATTTGATTAGGCAAATTTTACTATTATCTTTCACTGGTATCAATTCTTTTTTTCTGAAATCACAAATATAAAGTTGCGAAAACGAAACGCCTTTCTTTAATGGGTTAAATCGTTAAAGAAGTCACACAGGGAAAAAAAAAATCACGGGCGTATTCATGGCTCCCATTGATTTTTTTGTTATCACTATTTTACAGGGAAAAAAAATGAGAGGAGGCCTTTCCAATAATTTCAACAAAAACATCCTTCGGGGTAAGATTTTACGAAGTTTATAAAGTATATTTTTCTTTGAAAAAAATGTGGTGTTCAAAAAACAGACTGGGTGGTTGCCCTGAGAAGTCGTAAAACAACTTACAGCAAATAGTTGTTTTGTAAATGTAAAGGAAATAAGTTTTTTGAGAAAAAGATACCGTCAGTATGGTAAACGCTCTGTACATAAGTTTATGCTATTCCTTTTTACATTCCTCTACTTTTACAAAAAGAAAGCATTGGATTCGTAAAAATTTCGAATTCCGGTTTTTGACAGATTTACAAGTTTTAGGAGACAGAGATCCAAAAAACATGTTTTTACAAAATGTCTGTCTATGAGTCCATCTGCTAGTCTGTCTGTATGTGACACAAATTTTATGGGCGCTGTATCTCAAGAACTAATAAATGGAATTTAATAAAACTTTAGATTCAATTAGTTCCTGATATAATTTGGTGCTGATTACTTTTTGATGTAAAGCACCCAACAGGTGGCGCTGATATGCTGCATCTTTCAAGAATTCCGAAATAACTCTATCTCGAGAACTAATGCATGGATTTTAATAAAACTTTAGATTCGGTTAGTCCATCACATAGTTAGTTGCTGATAACGTTTTGGTGTAAATTGATCATAAGGTGCCGCTACTATGCTGCACTATTTATGATTATCGCAATACACTAACTCAAGGACTGATGCACACATTTTCATCAAACTTTAGATTCAGTTAGACACTGATATAAATTAGTGCTGTTTAGTTTTTGATCTAAATCGCCCAACAGGTGTCATTGCTATGCTGCATTTTTCACTGTGTTGTACTCATTATGCAAACAAAAGTGTTCAATGAAATGTTATTTGTTTCTATATCATAACGACTTAATATATTTTATTTAATAAAAATGTAATGTATCATAAAATGTCATCCAGTAAAGCAAAATTACTGTTCGGAATATCTTGCATAAACTCAGAATTTCTGAAAAAAAGAGACCTAACTATTTATGGCAAGAAACAAATCTGGTGTTCCCAGTGGGAGCAAAGCTTAAATGAGTAGTTTAAATTTCTTATATTTAGGATATAGAAATTTTGCTTCTTATTAAATTGAGCTCAATTTCGCCATGAATCGTTTAATAATTTTACATGCAATCTTTACTGGTTTATTGATTATATCAACATTTTAAAAGTGATCCTTAGCATGTGTATGCTTTAGAAAATCTTATTTTACAAATATATAGTTGGAAGTATTTAAGTTTCTAGACATGAATGCTGGCTCATTACAAATCTTCATTAGCCTAATTCCAGCGTTATTCAACAACAGCAGCGTGATAATAAATAAAGCGTAAATTATTTTTCGATAAAAGTGGCGGGGGTTCTCCTAGATTTATATCCAAGCATTGCGCAATTTTAAATATTCCATTATAACCATTTTCAATAGTATCGAATTTTTACCATATAGGGTTAAACTTTATTAAAAATTTAGAGTTATAAAAGTTTAATTAACTATTTTACTGGATGATCTTACATGTGTTTTTATAATTGTTAAAAAATGAGTTTTTAAAATGTAATTAATTCATTATGAATAATCTGTTCTTAACCCTGTTTTGCTCTGCATCCTTCATTTTTTGCAAAATAATATGTGACATACAAATATATCTTCGAGGAAAATCTATCACAAATAAACGTTTTTGTAAATTGTGATATGATTATATAAAAATACTATCCATGCATGCGCCCTAATCAACAGGTTTAACCCCTTGAGAGGCGGTGGGATAAAATATATCCCACTTAATTTAATCAAGATTTTCACCAGAAAACTTTAACTAAATTTTATATTTTTAACTTTGGAGGAAAACCGTCGAAAAATTGCTTTTCCTTATTTAAAAATAAAATGTATCGACTATTACGTTGAGAAATCAATATTTAGAGACATTTTTACTTGCCCCTCAAGGGGTTAAGCGCCTTTTCCATACCTTCCCAGAAACTTCCCAGAACTGAAAGGTGTCAATTATTTTTATATATAATAATATAATTTGAAAATATTTAATTGAACCCAGAAATAATTTCAAGTAACTTTAGGTTATAAGATTAAGATATTTAATACCCATAAAATAGGTCAGTAGCTGTTGAAAGAATCAAGAAAGCAAACTCAGTTTGAGTTTGCATGTAAATAGTGTAAAATGTCAGTATTCAAATTTGCTATTGGCGCCTATTAAACTAGCGTCCAAACCGCGCCCCTCACAACGGCTCATATCACAAATGCACCCGCTAAATTCCCTATGCTACTGAGAAATTCCCTATTTAAAGGGAAAATATGGTTTTTCTTTTTTATTTGCAGAAACGAGTTAAATTCAGATGCGTTTTTTTTATTTATTGATTCTGAATAAAAGGAATAGATGAATGTAGAGGAATATTTCTGGATAAAAATATTGTCCTTTAGATATTATAAATACGATTTTTGTTAATTTTGTTATTTTTTTACTTATCAAATCTCTGGTTGTTTCAGTATTTAAAGGAAAGAATAGATAGTATATGAATATTAGTTTTTAAAATGGCTTTCTTAGGCAAAGGTAAGCAGTCAGATCTTAAATATCTGATGGCATTAGAGATCAGAGAATAAGCGACAAACGAGTTGAGTATAACAGATTTAAAAGTTTTTGAAACTTTAAGTGTAGATCGACCGAATTATTCCTTACGTTTTTGCCCCAAAATCTCAGTTTCGCCAAACATTCGTTAAATGCTGCTGAAAATTCCACCGAAACTATCTGTATTTCAAAAATTTCGTTTGTTTCTTCGGAAATTTTCTACATTACGCATTGATTTGAGCTGTATTGGCTTAAATGAGACTCTCTTCATTTATTACTAAGAACTTAACTGTTTATAATTATCAGTCATCAGGGACTCCAGATGTGAGTGCAAAGTATAACGCAAGAAATGCATATATGACTAAAATTTGAACATGCTTTCCACGTGCTCATTAAAAGCTACAAACTTAACAATAATTATTTATTTATTCTTTTTATTGAACAACAAATGTTACAGATTATTTTCTTTAAATAAAGAATCTGAAAAAAACTATCGAAAAATATATGAAAATAACTCAATTGATTGAAATAAAACATTTCAATGTATGATATAGACTCAGTGAAAAGTTCATATATCTAACAGTGTACTGGAAAATTTAAAAATATCGATTGGATGTGAAAATATATTTAATATATATATATTATCGAATTTTAAAACAAACCTTTTAAAGTCCTATAAATTCCCGACTCAAATTTTCATATCATCTCATTTAAAACCCATATTTTAAATTTATCAGTCACCTGTATGAAAAAGCATTAGTGAATAAATTGTATCTATATCAGTTGATGTTGAAAATACTGTTTGCACTTTTGAATATAAACAGAAAAAAGAAAATGATGATATATTTTTCTTTTAATTAATAGCATAGCGTCACCCAAATTTTTATATCATCATTTTTAACACCTGTAATTAAAATTTTTAGAGCCATAAGGTAAAGTGCTGTATCGCAAACGTTTAACCCGTTGAGGGTTTTTGTACTGATTTTAATTACTAATAAAAATTGTAAATGAAAAATCCATGTTTCCCGTTTTTGGGTTCTTCTATTTTTACAAGAGGAAATTATTTGGATTCGGGAAAATTTTCGACTTCCGGTTTTTTATGGATTTATACGTTATAGAAAATCCTGAACACGATTTAATGTTTTTTAGAAAACGTCTGTCACTCTGTCTGTGAGTCTGTCTGTATGTGACAAAAATTTTGTGGGCGCTCTATCTCAATAACTAATACACGAAATTTCACAAACCTATAGATTCAGTTAGACCATGATATAAACTGGTGCTAATTAGTGTTTGATGTATATCGCCCGACAGATAGCGTTGCTATGCTGATTTTTTCACGATTTCAGCAACAACTCTATCAAAAATTGATGTACGGAATTTAATAAAGCTTTAGATTCAGTTAGACCTTGATATGAACTATCTAGACTAGTTTTTGGTGTATATCACCCAACAGACGGCGCTGCTGTGCTGCTTTCTGTACGATTTCTGAGTAATTAATAGCTATATCTCAAGAACTAATGCACGGATTTTCCACAAATTTCATATCCAGTTAGACGTTGATGTAAGGTGTTACTGATTAGCTTTTGATGTAAATCGCACAACAGGTGGCGCTGCTATGCTCAATTTTTCACAATTTTCAAAAGCTATATCTCAAAAAGTAATGCACGGAATTTTATTACACTTAGTATTCTCTAACATTTTTCACGTAAATAGATCCGTATTAGACTTGGGTGTATATTGAACAACATGTGTTTATTTTGATACTTTGGGTTAAAATTTTGGTTGCGGACATCTAAGAGGTCGGGTTCCTAAATTCAATTATTTGTTTGAAACAATGCAATACTTAACTTATATCTTCTTATTAACTAAATCCAATTTAACGAACCTATACACCTTTATATTCCTCATGATGGACATAGATTGCCATTTAATTTTTGCACTGTGATAGCGAAATTTGAATTATTAACATGTATGAGATAGAATAAAGTTTTGGAATTGGCATATCAGTCTAGCTATATTCTTACAAAAATAAAGTGATCATCTAACTAGGAAATGAAGCAGTTTTTAAAAAAAGAATATTTATCCATACTTTTATTTTTAGGATATTGTATCTCACATCAATACTTAAAAGGCATATTTTTTTATGTATCCTAGTAATAAAATAGTAATCTTATAAGGTTAGTTGGGGTAACTGGACCCATTAGGTAACTGGGTCATAGGCTATTTTATATTTTAAAAAAATGATGATGGTTTCTAAGTTGTAGCTTCTGTGAACAATGCATCTTAATCTATACTTCCTAAAACAACATGTGTTAACTCAATCTTGACTCTTACTCTGCTGTGATAGGTTGTCAAAAATTTACGTTTATTTTTTTAAAAACAACGTCAATATGGTTGAACGTCCTCGGCTTTTCATTCAAATACTGTAAGTACTTTTATTAAACAATCTTTTCTTTTAAAAATTAGGCATATAACTACATTAATATTATTAGGTATCTATACATATTTACTTCATGTTTCAAGTGTAAGCCCTGTGTCCAAGTTGCCCCATAATTTTTTCAAGAATGGGGTAACTCGGACATGTATCTAGGGTAACTAGACCATGCTGGATCCAGTTACCCCCAATAGTTATAAATATTTTTTTTTAAGTTTCTCTTGCTACGGGAAATAAATTTCTCCCTTGTTTTTTGCTCACAATATAGAAAATTATTGAATGCCTTATTAAAATTACGTAATAAAATTTAAAAAAAAAAAGCATATTGGGTGGTCAAACCAAATTTCTTGACCTCTTGAGAAATATAATTTTAATCCCTAATTGCTACATTGGCACAGGAATTTTATAATGAAATTTTCACGGTTACAAAGTACGCGAAAATATACTTTTACTTCTTTACAAATACATTCTCTTGTAAACACTGGTGTCGTTAAATTATTTCAACATTTTACGAATGCCCCTGAAAGCGAGATAGCCAAACCTTGAAATTGTATGATAGATACATATAAAGTAATTAAGTACTTACGTAGCCATTTGCTCATAGGTTTACCTTGCTATTTTTTTCCTTAAAATACCCATGTGGCTTTTATACTAAGGGGAAGGTGGCCTAAAATGATCCCCTTAAGGGGAAAACTCGTGTAAAGTAACATAACTATTTAAATAAATCCTTTGTCCTATGCTAATATGTTTTACACTATATTTTGCATCCGAAACATACTTTAATAATATTTTAAAACCAAATTGAGTAATGAAAAAAATAGATTTTTAAAGGATATAAAAGTAATTATGACAATATATAATGAAATAAAATAAGTTTTACAAT
This sequence comes from Maratus speciosus, assembly GCA_963932465.1. Taxonomy (NCBI): domain Eukaryota; kingdom Metazoa; phylum Arthropoda; class Arachnida; order Araneae; family Salticidae; genus Maratus; species Maratus speciosus. Next base: position 134,805,104 of record OZ010794.1, read on the forward strand.
GAAATAGCATACATTATTTATTTCATGTAAATTTTAAAATAAAAAAGTGTCACAAATAATTTTGAAAAACAATAAAATGGAATATTTGAAAATTATTATCCAAAAGTAATAGACCATAACAGATATAGTTAAAAATAAACACGGAAATAAGTTATAAACGCAGAAATAAGTTAAATAATGGCTATCTTCGCCCCATTCGAAAACTCGAACTATTTAAGCACATATCGCAAAAATACACTACACATAATCATCATTCTCGTCATCCCTGCGCATGCATTTTGCGCCCAACTCACGACTCTTGTGATACTGGATTGAACCTTCACCTGCTGCAGAGGAAGCAAATAGTTCATCGCAATAAATACACTTGTGTTCATCTGTTTCACTATATTCCAAATATTGGTTTTTAGACGCACTGTTCTTCTTTATGGGAATCAGTGTTGCCAGTCAGCTATTTTATTTTAAATTCAGATTTCTTGAGTGGCACCACTTTTTTGAAATTATAAAATTCGCCTTATTTAATGACATATTAATTAAGGCGAAAATTGCTTTGACTTCATACTCTTTTATTTGTTTGTTCTATTTCGTTTTTAGATTTAGCATATTTTAATTGGATTTCTTAGCTGCAGCCTCTTTTATCTTCTCTTTCTGTTCTCCATTTTTCCTTTCCAAGCAAAGTTGATTCATATAAAGACTACTCGTTAAAATGGCACTTTCCATCGATTTCCATTTTCTGGAAGTGCTTGATTCCGTTTTCGTTGGAGACGGTAGGATAACACGTGAACTAAAAAAAAAAAAAAAAAAGGTTTGGCGCAGTCACACATCTGGCTCCCATGATGGATAGGGACCAGTACCGGATTTTCTTCAGCCAATAAAATGGTAGTAAAACGATCCACACAATGAATTATTTTACCCGTCAACATGGCCGTCCATCTTAGGTCATATAACTGGATGACACCGAGAAACATAACAAACTTAGCAAGTGCAATTGACATCTAAAAACATAATATATTAAGTAAACCAAGTCATATGTCTGTACATGACAGACTGTATATGTAAATAAATATGAAAGATAGTGCTTATGTTATAACAGATGTAATAAAACCAATTTTTCAAAGATTTCTATTCAGACGCGTAATACTGCGATCGTTTGAATACCGTCATTGCTTCTTCTTCACTTGGCGTAACTAGTTCATGTGTTACCCTGTAGATAGCGCTACCTGTGTGGAAGAAAACTTATGTGTATCGTTTTGCTCGCTAGGATCATTTTAGGCCACCTCCCCTTATTTTTATAAACATCAGAATATGCTTTTTTATATAATTTAAAGTAAGATTTTTTTTACTCTATATTACAGTTTAAAATTTTACAATAAAAATCATATATACTATTTAATATAAGAGCAGGTAAGCAATAAGCAGGAAATTGAGAATATCACCTTGCTATAAATTCTTATAACTACTTCATCGTAAATTGTTATAATGGAGCATACAAGATATTATCTTCAGATTTCATTCCATTTATCTATAAAGAAAGCAATCCCAGATAAAAATAAAGCATAGAGGGACATTCGTTCTAAGCCATTTACTAGGTAGAAAGCCTTTTATTAAGCTCTATGTTATCGTATTAAACAATAACATAAAAAGGGTATCATAAAGCACTAAGTTACGGAAGAGTTCTTTAGACAATCTTGTCTATTTCAAATCTCTCGGGAGGGAGAAAAAAAATGTGAGATACGCGGGTTCCATATATAGAGATTTTTCTTAAATATACGTCAGAAAGGGGGAAAACATAAATATTTAAACCAAAACAGAAAATTGTACATTTGAACAAAAGATCGTAGATTTAAGCAAAATATTGACACAGTTTAACCCTTTTAATGGCAAAGTTTTTTTACATACCATAACAGTATCTCCAAACAGCTAACTCTGTCAAAAACATTGTTAATACAAATGTTGTAGAGCTTAAAATTCTGAGTAAAATGAGTACCTACAGCGACACTTAATATTTTTGTTGAACATTAAGGTCACAATTCCAGTTTAAAATTTTAGACCCGTGGTCAGGGTGTTGAACTCAGAATTAATTAGGAGAAAACTGAAAATTGTTTTAACTCCTTCAGTTTAGGTCTAAAATGAACGTGCGATGTTTTCTTCCTCATACTTGGGTGAATGTTAGAAAATATGTACATATATATTTTCGAAAAACACGTTTTTTTTAATTACATTAACAATATCTCAAAACAACTAACTCTATAAAAAACATTGTCAATACAAATGTTGAAGAGCTTAAAATTCTGAATAAAATTAGTACTATCATTAATATATTTGTTCAACATTAAAGTCGCAATTCTGCAACAAAATTTTTCAAATCAAGAGCTTGAAGCCAGGAGAGACCAATTTAACTTAACAATATCTCAAAACTGCGCCCTTTATATTAAACAAAAATATTAAGTGTAGGTACTCATTTTACTCAGAGTTTTAGGCTCTACAACTTTTGCACTGACAATGTTTTTGATAGAGTTATTTGTTTTGAGATATTGTTAAGTTAACTTGGTCTCTCCTGGATTCAAGCTCTTGATTGGCGATTAAGGCAAAATTTTGAAATAGAATTGCGACCTTGATGTTGAACGAAAATATTAATGATGGTACTCATTTTATTTAGAATTTCAAGCTCTACAATATTTGCATTGACAATATTTTTTATAGAGTTAGCTGTTTTAAGATATTGTTAAGGTAATTAAAAAAAAGGTGTTTTTCGAAAATAAATATGTACATATTTTCTAACATTCACCCAAGTACCAGGCAGAAAACATAGTACGTTCATTTTAGACCTAAACGGAAGGGATTAAAACAATTTCCAGTTTTCTCCTAATTAATTCTGAGTTCAACCCCCTGGCCACGGGGCTAAAATTTTAAACTGGAATTGTGACCTCAATGTTCAACAAAAATATTAAGTGTAGGTACTCATTGTACTCAGAATTTTAAGTTCTACAACATTTGTATTGACAATGTTTCTGACAAAGTTAGCTGTTTGGAGATACTGTTATGTTATATAAAAAAACGTGTATTTTGACTATAAATCTATACCTATTTTCTAACGCTCACCTAGAACGAGGGGAAAAACATAGTATATTCATTCTAGACCTAAACTGAAGGGATTAAAACAATTACGAGCTTTCTCCTAATTAATTCCGAATTCGGCCTTTTTTTGCTTCCCTACCACTGGACTATAAGTAATTCCTAGCAAATAAAAATATTCAAACTTTCATTTTTAAATATTAAAAAATAAAGTAGAGAAACCTATAAAACCCATTATTGTTTTTATATCTTCTATAGATTTTATTTTGACTTTTTATTAAGATAAATTCCATAATAATATTTTTTATTTACAATTGACAGCTGAGGCATAAACAAACACTAAGTATAAGATCATGCATACATTTAAACATGCATTACAACTTATATTCGTATAATTTCCCTTAACTTTTTCACCATAAAATGTCCGAGCGGCATACTACAAAATATAGTATTCCCATTTAACGAAGTAGAGTACAATGGCAGATAAAAATAAAGAATATCTGTTCTAAGCCATTTACAGCTCAGAAAAACTTCTGCGGTTTTATTAAAGCAATTATATAACAAAGAGTACAATGCACCACCAATAGATGTGGAAAAGATATTAACAAAAAAACTTTATGGCAAATTTCACAATAAATGTTATTTAATTCTTTTGTTTAATAACCATACCATTTCTGGAATTCTTTGTCGCAAACTATTCTCGCACAGATGATATCACAGTGTATACTTCAGGGAAATTCTATTTAACGTTAAAATTTTAATAAAAGTTAATCTGTAACTTGAACGATTTAATGAAAAAGCCTCATGGAAGGGAACATATTCGTTAAATTAAATAAGATTAAGTTTTTGAAAATTAAAAGGAAGGAAGTAATTTTTATTTATTGCAAACTTCAAAACATAGAAAAAGATTTCTAGAAGAAGGTTTCATTAAACGAATGTGTAAAAAAGAGTATATGAATCTCGATAAGAAGTTGTATGAAATAAAGGTTATGTTCTTATATCCATATTCTCAGAAATATGTTGTTAGTAAAAGATTAATATAAATAGAGATATCTTATTAAAAAACCGAAAAACAACGTTTAAAATGCACAAATAATACGTGAAAAGCAGCAAACAGCTGTTTCGAATCTACTAGCGAGATTCTTCTTCAGTGCAAGATAGGGGAAAAGGAACAGCGTGCTAGAAAAAGCAGTTCCTTTTTCCCTATCTGGCACTGAAGAAGAATCTCGCTAGTAGATTCGAAACAGCTGTTTGCTACTTTTCACGTATTATTTGAGCATTTTTAAACGTTGTTTTTCTGTTTTTTAATATTGTTGCACAAAGACTGTATTTGTTATTTTTATATACAGATATCTTATTAGAAGAACAAAACTGTATCATCATGTTGTTATACGCTAATATTGGCTATATATTTACTATTCCTTTCCCAATATTTAAAATATTATCCTGACCTTTAGGTATTTTCATTTTTCAAATGTTACAAAAATATCTACAAAAAATGAAACTTTATTTTATTGCAAGAAAATTACAACTGTGTGATTCAGTGGCGCCAACTTATATGAGCCCATGGGGATCGAGCCCACCCAATAATTTGCTCTCAGCCTACCTGATTTTAATTGTTCTATTTTGTTACTTGTTTATTTTTCAATCTCTGAAAAAATAATTCTTCTATTGAAAATCATTTTGTTTGAAAACACAGCGTGGATATCAGTAACACGAACACAGGACCCTAACCCAACCCATTAAAGACAATTTAAATAATCCAGTTTAAATATGACTGTTTCCATATGATGAGATGGTAATGAATTGTTATAATGTATAGATGTACTTCGCAAAGAAATTCGCTCTGTATACATTCTGATGCATCCTTTTCATGGTTATAGTCTAAATTAGCAAATAAATGCATTCAAAAGAAGCAATGATAGGCTGTTTTCAAATAGATATTGGCTATTTTTTGACACATTTGCGAATTCATTTTTCGTCCTAAGTGCACGAAAGTCGCAGGTGTTCAGAAACCAAGAAATGAAATACAGTTTTCGATTAATTTTATAAGATTAAACGATTTTTCAGAAAATGCCGTAAAAGACTTTTGAAATGGTTTTTGACATGAGTCATTTTTTAGTTCTTTGAGTTTTAATTTGCAGTCATATTCATAGTATAATATTAAATATTAGATTTCATAAAATGAAGACCCAGTGGTGGAAAATTGGCGCAGAGACGTAGCCTATTGACACCACTAAATTTTTACGGTATTATTCAGTTTAATAAAAACTCAGAAATTTGATCATTTGATAAGAGGCAAAATACTACTATAATTTAGTGGTGTCAATAGGCTCCACCTCTGCGCCAATTTTCCACCACTGGAAGACCTCATATGGGAATATAATTTAATGAAATCAAAACTTTATATTCTATTAAAAAAAAAAAAATTCTAACTTTACTACCATAACTTTCCTATCCATCTCCCTATCTTCAAAAGAAAACAACATGCCAATGTCATTTTATTCTAAAATGGTTGAGCCCACCTAAAGTTTTTTTAAAGTTGGCGCCCTATATTTGTAAATATAAGCAATATAACCATACTAAATATTTAACATGATTAATTAGAAAATCCAAATGAAGCACGTGGACAGTTACACAATTTAAGAAAAATATTTTTGTAAAAAGTGATTCTAATTATTTTATGATGCAGTCGATTGAGATGAAGTGAATAATTTTAATGTTCATGTTTAACGTTGTTGATATTTTCAAAGGTTTTTGAAACTTCTGTATCATAATTAAAAATAATGAATGTTCAAAAGTATTATAAAATGGCGTATCTAACAATTTGCATGATATAAAAGTTATATAACTGAACATATTATATAATATATAATCACACCGGTAAATTTTAAATTAATAGAATGATCAAACTCATGAATATGCTTCAGCTTTTAGGATTTATCGAATATTGTTATTAGGCTTATATTTCTACATAATATTATATCGAACATAATTATATCTTTCGTGGTCCAATTATTTTCGATTTCAGCCAACATATTGGATTAGAAATTAAAACACGTTCATATTGTTATTAAAAGAATTCAAGTTATTTCAAGAATATAACACTGGTCGGCAAATAAATTATTTTTTTCCCTCCTTGTAGACTAAATATGTAAAGTGTACTGAGCTAATATTCCTAATTCTAAATATGTTATCCAAATTGCTCCAGCATGCACCATTTTTCAGAGAAACATTTTTATAATAATAACAAATAATGAAGGATTATTATATTAATTTGCAACGCTAGATAAAATAGAAATAGTAAAAAAAAGTCATTTCACTGTCTTAGATATCACATTGATAAAATATATCATGAAAATCTAGTTTGTTGATACTTGTATCGTGCATTTGTCATTTTATGAAATGCACTGTAGACTAAATATGTAAAGTGTACTGACCTAATATTCATAATTCTAAATATGTTATCCAAATTGCTCCAGCACGCACCATTTTTCAGAGAAACATTTTTATAATAATAACAAATAATGAAGGATTATTATATTAATTTGCAACGCTAGATAAAATAGAAATAGCAAAAAAAGTCATTTCACTGTCTTAGATATCACATTGATAAAATATATCGTGAAAATCTAGTTTGTTGATACTTGTATCGTGCATTTGTCATTTTATGCCCCCCCCCTCCCCCCCCCACACACACCCACCCTTTTCAAGACCGAATTTACCATTTGTTATTCACTAATATATTTCATTCTTATGGCGCTGTAACTCATATCATCGTATTTATGCATTTATTTACAGGTAATTTAAATATTATTATCTACATTTTATGGTTTACAAAATTTTCACCTATGTTTTAGCGAGATATAAAATACCATAATTTTAAAAGCAAATTGTCCTACCAAAAGAATGGCACGCGATACAGTAATTTCGTTACAATATTTTTATTAAGCAAAGTGAAATCTATAAGAACCAATTATTGTTTTTACTGAGATGATTTTGATGCCGACCAGTGTAATTAAGATTTCTTGTAAAATTATTTGGTGCATATTGTGTTTTCGTGATTATTTATTGTTGTACTATATTAAAAAATAACAAATAAAATAATAAAGTTATTTTTTTAGAAATTCTTGAAGCTTCTTTACTTTTATCGTATATAATTTGTAAACAATGGTATTAAAGAGAGTATATCTAAATTTTAATACGATATTATACGACATATAAATCAAAATGAATGAAAATTATTTAAAGTCACAGGAAGAAATGTTAGATATATTTTAAGACAAATGCAAGTAAGGTAATTGTTATACATGCTATTGATTAAATGGAAAAATATAAATGAAAATTATTTTTGAATTTTTTATATATTTGAACTGCAGTTTGTATTCTTTATCTTTTTTTACCTAATACCAGTTTGGAGTAAATGACCCTTTTAGAAGACATTTAATAAGGACATTAACCGACATATAGAGATTATCACCAAGTTCTCTTAATTTTAAAAGTATACAAGTTACTTCAGGAACATAACGATGAAGTTGTGTAGGATTATTTTGAAAGAATGTGTATTTCTTTTATTTGATGTTAAATAGAATTTAAAAAAAAAAAAAAGTAAAAAATAAAGTTATTTTTTAAAATTTAATTGAAACTTCTTTATTCGTCAAATACAATACATATTAATGATTAAATTAAAAACGATTTTAAGCTATTAATATTTCTTAAACACAGCTTATAAACTTTACCTTTTCTATCTTATACCACTTCGAATCTAAATGACCCTTTTAAACAACCGCTAATAAGGAGTTCACCCAACACGGCAGAGATTAACACGAAGCCTTCTTAATTTTAAAAGAATGCCGGATACTCCAGGAAAATAACATTGGAATTGTATAGGAATATTTTAAAAGAATGAGTATTTCAATTATTTAATGTTAAATCGGATTTTAAAAAGATAAAGTAAAATATAAAATTATTTTTTAAAGTTTAGTTGAAATTTCTTTATTCTTAAAATACAGTGCATATTAATGAATAAATTAAGCAAAATAATTGTGAGCTATCAAAATTTCTCAAGCATAGCTTATAAGCTTTATTTTTTCTAATACCAGTTCAAATCTAATTAATCCTTGCACACTTCATTTATAAAGGGTTCCAGCCAAAATATTTGAGATTAATACAAGGTTCGCTCAACATCAGAAGAATGCCAGCTATTTCGAGAAGATAATTAAGAAATCATTTAGCGATATTTGGAGAACAAATATTTTAATCATTATTGAATGTTAAGGTTCTTCTCAAGTCACCGCTCCATAACGCGAAACTTTCTGACACGTTTTCGGACGCCTTTTTAAAGGTAAAGGTATACAATTTGCAGGGAGGACTATTGAAGCAACTTGGAATCGAAATGCGTTTTCCGTTTTTTTTTTAGAAATAAATTACTTATCGAGTTATAAGCGATTTCTAGTCACGTGACGAGGATTTTTTCTCTTTTCTTGTATTGGAAATTCAGAATTTCGGTTCAAAATGCCAACTTTGACAGTATTTTCTGAACGATCTTTTGCGTTTACCAAAAAATGGGAAACGACTTTCGCTTAGATAGTTTCTAAATAAGAACACCTGCCCATTTTATGCGCTTCCAAACAGAAATTTATAAAAAATATGTCATAAAGTCCCTTTCGATTTGTGAAAAGCCTTAAAATCTACAGATAAAATTAGTTTTCAAATATTTTGAAAATCTTTATTCTTGCAGGTCGAAATAACGCACCTTAAGAATTTTATGGTAAAATATAATATATAAATGAAAATATACAAGACATTTTTTGCATCAGTAGATGAAACTGTTTTAATATTTTAAGAAAAATGTAAATAAGAAATATTCTGGTATGTCAATGAATAAATTGGAGAATGAGTTACTAAGACTTTTCAAGTGCAGCTTATAGTCTTTACCACTTCTACACAATGCTGTTTCTTATATAATTAACCCGGTTCCATGTGTTTAGAGAACTGTATATTAGAGACTAACGTGAGGCTTTCTTTAAAAATGACAGCTCTTTCACAAGGTAATTGAAGAGTTTAGAAGATAAAGCTGGTAAGTGACACAATCATCATTTAGAGAAAATCAGCTGTAAAATTTCAAAATACTTATTTGCGTTTAAGTGGTTGTTAAACTCATTTTTGTTCTTCATTATGCGTTTAATGTGCTGTTTGTTTCAGATGATAAATGGGCTACGTACTTCTTTCACGTTATCAACAAAAATTACTTTTCTTTGTCATATACCACCTTTATCGTCTGAGATCTTCAATTAAGAGATCACACAGGAATATTAAAAAAAAGAAGTGTATCTCCATAGTTGTCAAGCGCATCAAGCTTTTATTAATCCTCGTGAGATGTTTAATAGCTATAGATATTTTTTGTTTACACAAGGTAAGATATTATTGGATATGATGATAACTAAGTTTTGTAAAATAAGGCGAAAAACACTTTTATAAAATACTTTTGAATGCGATGTGAGAAATGCTTAAAAGATGAAAAAATATTTAGAAATATGTTAAATTAGTTTAACACATCTTAGTACTTTTAGCTATGAGCACAGCCTTCGTCAGAGAATACAAAAATACTGTTATTAACGTCTTATTTTTCAAAGGGCATATCCGGATAAGCGTTGGAAACATGCCTTTCAATCAAAATTTCTGATTTTTTCCCCAGATGTCACTATCTCTCTGACAACGCATTTCCCAAATTATCACCTTATAATATATTGATATTTTATGAGATAAAAATGATTTTTCTATTTTTAAAAAAACCCCTACTTTATCTAAAACTACCGTACCGAATTTCGTGCCATTAACTGAGGTTATATAGATACCAAAGATGCATATCTGGGAATATTTGTATAATTTTCTGTTTATTAAGACTGTGTGAAATAGTGATCAACACATTTCAAAAAAAAAAAAAAAAAATCATATCTTATAGTTCATCGGCTGCTTAAAACAGATTACCGGGATATTATATCAGAAAGGTTGAAATCGAAAATTCGATATAGGATCTGATAATGGGTTGATCATTAGAAAAATCACCAGATTAGAGCGGTTACTCTAAACGTTATAGCGATTTTATGAAAGGTTTTACGATATTTGCATAAAAAACACCGGCCACTTGTGCATGAATATTCGCAGCATTTGCGGGCTGTTTGTGTATAGTGTTAATAGTTCGACACTAAAAGAAAAATCATTGAACCCGGAAAATTTTTAATATGAAGTTGAATCATAAAAGTGAGTAAAGTTTAACGCGCTGCATAATGTACATGCATCGTCTTTGAGACGTTAGCAAACTAATTTGATTGCTTAGATTTTTCTTGATTCTGAGTAAAAAACATGATTATTTTTTTTCTGTTTCCTTTCAGGAAAGGCTGCATGTTTTAAATTTAAAGGCACCATTGTTGAATTCAGACATATTTTTTTCGAGAGTGATTTCTTAATCTCCTGAGGTGGGAAAGAGGGGGGGGGGGATGCTCTTCCCGGACAACGTGCACTTCTAAAGTATTAAAAAGCAGAAAACCTAAAAATTTATAGGTGGGGGTATTTTGATGATGCGGTGGGAATCTCCCGTCTGGACTACCCCTTGAATTTATTACTGATAACCAGTGTTTCAGTTGAGCCACGTTTTGCTGTTGTTCTTGTTGTTTTAAATTTAAATTGTTTATTTTCTGCTACATTTTTGAAATAGTGCTATTCGCCTTATTTATCTGCAATCAAATAAGATTAATATTAATATTTGTAAAAACACTGAGCCCGAATTTAAAACATGTAAACTATCAAAATGCTAGCTCCGAGCTATTCAATATTGAAATTTTCTGTTATATAAAAAAAAAACCAATCAAAACCGTTAAAAGTACTTTTGCAGAAAACAGCTGACTTAACAGACTTCGTCCGCTACGCTACGCTGGTCGGTTTCTCCAAACAGTCCTTCAATGAAACGAAATATATCTTGGAATTTTACCTTGCCTTTTAAACCAATACGGACCTTCACCAGGAATGTCATTCTGTATTGCTGAAAACGATACGAATGCCAAAGCGCTATTATCTTTTCTAAAGTTCAGACAAAATTTAGGCTACTAAGGACGAATTCATTTAGTTGGTTCTTTGTAGTAACATTTCGTAAAAAACGATATGCGTTTAATAAAACTATCGCTGAAAGATTAACTATGCCTCATCAAAATGCATCCAGTAGAACTTTTTAAAAAGGCTAACCTTTCATAATCGGGTTCGCCTGATAATGGAACTCCTCCCCCCATAACTCTTATTTCAAATGAAAATCAAATTTTTCAAATTAATTGCTTAAAAGGCGCAAAATCCAACCTAGTGAAAAAGATTCCAAGCTGGGACTCGAACACGGGCCATCAATATAGCGCGCTGACATTTTACCGACAAAACCACATGAAACGATACCCAGTATAGAACTTCTCCCTATTACAATATTTCCAAGTATTGATATCCCCATAATTCTACAACTAAGCAACGTAAAACGATATATAACATACTAAAACATTTTCTGGAAAATTATCTAATTAATAGTAAAAAGTTCCATCGAAACCCATTCAGCAAAATCTTTTAAAAGACAAATTTTTCCTAATCGTGTTCACCTGAATATCGAACTTTCCCCTATAACTCTATAAATAAGCAACGCAGAAGAATATGTTATATACTAAATTCTTCCGTGGAAAGTAATCTAATAGTGCAATAGACCCCATCCGAAAAGTGTTGCCAGTGGGCTCCTTTTTTTTTAGTTCAGATTTCTTGATTGACACTACTTTTTTGAAATGGTAAAATCCGCTTTATTTAATGACACATTTATTAAGGAGAAAAAAAGGGGAATTTCGCCTTTTCAAAAAAGTAGCGGGAATCAAGAAATCTGGATTGAAAAAAAAGTAGCTAGCTGGCAACACTGCATTCGTAGGCATTCTGAAGAACTCACATTATAAACAGACGGAACGAAATTCCGATTTGTATTTTATATATACAATAGAAATAAAACTTTTTTAGGGTAGATTTTACTTTATTGGACGTTAAATTTTAGCACATTACCAAAGAGAAATGAAAAATCTGCTTTAAAAAAAAAAAAAAAAAAAAAAAAAAAAAACATCATTGACTAATTGTGTGGATTTCTATCATATTGAAAATTTATTTATATCATGTTATACATATATAAGATATTTTATATTAATTCGAACCATTTAAAATATCTACTGATGCATAAACTTGATACACCGATCTAGGAAACCGATTTACGAAAGACTTTCAGAAGAGGGATGAGCGTTAATTATATTGATAGCAACATTAATATTGACAGAAAAAAAAGCGCAGCATATCAGCACCTACTGTTGAGTAACCAAAGCTAAACTTGAATTGCCATTTTATTTTTCATACATATAGCCAGAGGGGATGACTGAGCTACACTGGGTTAAAATTAGCTTTGAGTTCGATATAACATTACTTTGTCTCTATATTACTGCTATATAGAATTGCCTTCCAAGCTGAATCGTAGAAATAGCGAGACTCTTGGCGACGTTGAATTTGGCGAGGAGGTAAATGAGTTTGCTGTTACCAGTTTGTTTCTCATATTAATTCATTAACATTTTATATTAATTCTGTTCATTGAAAGACATTTACTAATGCATAAACTTGGTACATCAATCTAAGAAACCAATTTACGAAGAACTTTCAGAAGAGGGGGATTTTTAATAATACTAATAGCATTTTTAATATTGGTAGAAAAAAGCAGAGTATATCAGCGCCTTCTGTTAAGTAATCAAAATTAAACTTGAATTACCATTTTTTTTTTAAAAATATGTATAACCAGAGGGAAAGATCGAATTACACTCGATTAAAATTAGTTTTATGTTCGATATAATATTACTTTCTTTCTGTATCATTACAATAAGGCATTTTATTTTATAACAGTGTTTTGTACAGAAACAATCAATAGTAAAACTACGTGCATATAGTAAGAATTAAAAGATCTTCTTAAAACATGATTATAAATTTTTAAATACGCTAGGCCTTTCTCAAGATCTTAGTCTTTCTTCTTCAGGGGCAAAGAACACGTGCTTCTACTATGAAAGCAGAAGCAAGACTGAAGTGAAAGATAAGGGAAAGGAAACAAGCCTAAGAAAGAGTCAATAGGAAAGCAAAGGTAACAGTCAATCACAGAAGAGTATAATCAAAACAAAAGAACACAGAGCTGAAGGGAAGTAAGGAAGAAAATTTGAAAATAAATAAATACATAAAAATTAAATAAAATAAATTATAATGAAAGGAAAATACACACACATATAAAAAATATGAGAATACATGAAATAAAATGATGATGTGAATTCCATACTAATTCACAGATGCAATACTTTAAGCTCTTTCCTTACCACTATTTGCGAATAGAAATATGTATCTTATTTAATCGCAGAGTTTTAGCGATTAATTGAGTCTGTTAATAAATTGTGAAAGTAAAAAAGTGTAAAAGTTGGAAGTTTTGCTGAGGATTTATCACGCATGATTTTTTGCGATAAATATTTCATTGTAGATTTTTTATTATTATTATTCGCATGAAATTTTGTGTGATTAACATTTTGATTCGATAAAAAGTTGATTTTTTCGAGTACCATAATTTCCGGCGTATGATATTCAGATCAAATAATCCTGTTTGGACTCGGAAATTCTATTTCATAATTGAAGTCAAATATTTACCGCAATCTAATAAGTTACGTTTTATTAAATAAACTTTCTGGGTCCAATCATGGTTGTTTGATCCGGAAATTACGGTAATTGAAATAATCACATGCTTCTAAAACTAATATATCTGAGGAAAATCCATTCTTCAAACCAGTTGGATAAATAAAATGCATAAAATTTATTTAGAGTACAATTTTCCTGTATTGCGAAAATTCTGGACAAATACAATAAAGGAAGGTTTTTATTTATTTATCCTTGTGCTGTACTAAAGGCTTATAACTCATTTTTTTCGCTAAATATTTCATTGTTAATTATTTTATTCACAAGACGATATGATAAATCAAGGTTTTCAATAAATTACATATGAAAGCGTATGATTTTCCCTATTTGACAGTGTAGAAATTAAAATTATCCGAAGGTTTGAAGTAATTAAATTTTCGGAGAGAGGAAAAATGGTTACATAGATCATTGCTACAATTGGTATGGCTCTAGTATTAGTCACGGGCATGATATTGATTCCTTTATAATATTGATGCGAATATATTGAAATGATTTTGTATTTCTTTTATATATATATATATATTCTATTGGTGAGCTCTGCCCCCTGCAATTAACACACGTCAATTCCCGCCCATACCCTGCAAGCTCTTAAAAACACCCTAATTTGTTCTGTTTTTAAAAGATTTCTCGATTATGGAAGATTGAATGACACTGTCACGACCAGCGGCTACGAGGGGCATAGTAGAATGTCGTTAGGTTTTTTTCTTTTTCTTTTTCTTTTTCTGTCTTGTTTTTATATATATCGTAGGCCAGGGTTCTCGCTGCCGCTCGCCATTGCTCCAAATCGAGACACAATTCTTCATTTTGCGAGTAAACCAACAGTCGAGTTCGCCACATTGCGAGTGCTCAGTTTGTGTGTTGCGCCAATACAATCGAGATTCTTAGGCACATTTCTGAACGATGGATGTCGCTTTACATGTTCAATCGCACCATGCCATTTACATTGCTCTATTTATAGAGATACTGACTCAGCACAAAATTAGTTTAACAACAAGCAATGACACAGAAAAGGATTTCGCGATAGGTATTTCTCTATTGTCAGTTAATCACTATCTATGCTCCAACGTCGCGGCAGTAAAAATGCAAACAAAATTAGTCGCATTAAGCGCCAAATAGAGAACATTTTTGCTGGAATGTGGTGTTGGAATTAGCCATTTACCACACTATTTATTAAATGTATGCAAAGTATCATTAGCCGGTCAGATTTTTCCAATCGGTTAAGAGTCGAAATTTCATAGGCATTTTTAGTGTATATTTTCACAACAGTAAATCAAAGACTGTTGTATTTAATTTTTATTTAGACAACTAAAGGAGTATGTGAAACATTTACACATTTAGAAGATATTTAATATGTACTTATTTGTAACAGTTTCTGTAGTGGATACTCTAATTTCTATTGGATAAGAAATTACAAAAACTTAGGATATTTTGAAACATATTGAAAAAAAAAAAGGATACAATAAAGGGTTAAAGATAGATTTTTCAGTTTTTCAAGCCGAATCTATTTTGCGAACATTTCTGTTCGCTAATGTTGGTCAAAAGGGAGCGAGAACACTGTCGTAGGCTGATTGAGAAATCAGGCAGTTTGCAAAGAGCTGCGCTAATTGGAGAATCATCTCTCTTTTTCCAATTAGCCTGATATGTTTCAGGATTATTGCAAAGAGACTAGAAACCGTTAGGCTAATTGAAAAATGACCACTTATTTCCCAATCAGGGTGATTATTTTAGGCTTATTAACCCTTTATCTACTGAAGGTACTTATAAGTACCACTCAATTTAAACATTTATACAATAGTGAATAATGCTAATATTCTAATGGTACTTTGCAAAAAACTCTGTTTTAACTCCACTTTAACCTAATAAATGGCAGCAGTAGTTCTAGATTTGTTATTTTAGAGAGGAATGAGGCTATCTTTGAAGCAGTCTATGTCTTTTGTGCCGACATTTTGTATAGATTGCCACGTTCGTCTTTTCATTGCTACAAACACAGTAAAGGATATAAGATAAATGTTGGATTTTTTTTTATGTGTTCATTATGATCTTAGAATCTGACTAGCTATTTTAGGTGAACGGTGTATATATTTTCTTTAACAGTTGAATTACTCGGTGGTACTTATAAGTACTGTCAGTACACTGGGTGTTGGAGAAAAACTTGTTTACTTTTCGTCTGTGTAGTTATCCATCGTTTTCATTTGCTTTAAAATGTAATTACTAAAATGTAGTGTAGGCTAGTTCCATGGGTTTTTGTAGTGTAAGTCACATAGCTGATATATGTTATGCTTGTTGGCCAACGTTATTTTCGAAATGTTTGCTTGACTTTATTCAATTAATGAGACATCTCCCATAAAATGGCACATTTTCCCGTTCTAAAATACTGCCAGCCAAAAATCGTAGCATGTGACTTACATTACAAGTACTCATGGAAATTGCCTGTAGTAATGATTTCCCTGGCATTTCTTTTCTGTTTCATTATTATTTTTTATAGGAAATCGAAAAAGTTGCGGCACCGGCTCGTTTCTGTATGCTAGAAATGGCATAGGTAAATTCATATATTGCATATGTGGAGATGCAAGACAGCACATTGTCCCTGGAATATTGACATAGCACAAATAAGGAACTGCTAACAAGATCGAAACCTAGAAAAAAAATAGTTTTTTAACCCTTTCAACAGCAAAGGATTTTCCATTCTAAGGTGTTGAAATAAATGACTGGCAATGATGTACCAAACGATTCATTTGTAAACAAGAAAAAAACCTATATTTTACATACTTACTAAATCAAAAATATTTTCTGGGGCCAGTTGATATACCTTGTGGGGTTTTCTGTTACGATATTTTAATCATTGTGCA
The DNA here is from genome assembly GCA_963932465.1 of Maratus speciosus. NCBI lineage: Eukaryota > Metazoa > Arthropoda > Arachnida > Araneae > Salticidae > Maratus > Maratus speciosus. The sequence goes on from OZ010794.1 coordinate 134,821,801, forward strand.
CTGACGGTACTTTAAAGTACCACTCTATTCAATTATCTCTAAATAAGTAAATTTCTCACGGGAGAGTATTTTTTATGTTTATCCTATAATTTTCATTGTAGTAAACGAAAAAAAAAATTACATGAAAAAAAAATGTAGTAGATCATAATACCGTAGATAAAGGGTTAACCCTTAACCCGACCCGAAGACGAAAAATAAATTACAACAGAACGTACCCCGATCCCAGCAAGACAAAATAATTTGTTTAAACGCAGCCCGAACCGAACCTAAAAATTTCATTTGAAAAACACGGAATCTGAAACGAACCAAATATGAACCCGACAAAAATATTCCAATGAACCATAACCGATCCGAGAGAGATAAAATAATGATGAGAAATCAACATTTATTTTGTATGACTGCCTCCTCCTTCTCTCTCCCCTTCCGTCATAAATAGAAGAAACCTGAAAGAAATATTTCGATTATTCAGACAAGGAATACATAATTTATTATGCAAATTTCCTGATAGTACGTATTAAAGTAATACATACCTGTAAATGAAAAGACTTCAGCAACTAACTATTTTCATATGAAGAGAAATCAACATTTATTTAGATTGAGTGCCACCTCCTTCTCTCTCCTCATCCATCATATATAGAAGAAACCGGAAGAAATATTTCGATTATTCAGACAAGGGATACATATTTTATTATGTAAATTGCCTGATAGTACGTATTAAAGTAATACGCACCGGTAAATGAAAAGATTTCTACAACAAACTATTTAAATGAAGAGAAATCACCATTTATTTGAATGACTGCCTCCTCCTTCTCTCTCCTCCTCCGTCATAAATAGTAGAAACTGAAAGAATTATTCGATTATTCAGACAAGGCATACATATTTTATTATGTAAATTGCCTGATATTACGTATTAAAGTAATGCGAACCTCTAAATGAAATGACTTCTGCAACAAACTATTCTCATATGAAGAAAAATCAACATTTATTTTGTATGACTGCCTCCTCCTTCTCTCTCCCCTTCCGTCATAAATAGAAGAAACCTGAAAGAAATATTTCGATTATTCAGACAAGGAATACATAATTTATTATGCAAATTTCCTGATAGTACGTATTAAAGTAATACATACCTGTAAATGAAAAGACTTCAGCAACTAACTATTTTCATATGAAGAGAAATCAACATTTATTTAGATTGAGTGCCACCTCCTTCTCTCTCCTCATCCATCATATATAGAAGAAACCGGAAGAAATATTTCGATTATTCAGACAAGGGATACATATTTTATTATGTAAATTGCCTGATAGTACGTATTAAAGTAATACGCACCGGTAAATGAAAAGATTTCTACAACAAACTATTTAAATGAAGAGAAATCACCATTTATTTAGAATGACTGCCTCCTCCTTCTCTCTCCTCCTCCGCCATAAATAGTAGAAACTGAAAGAATTATTCGATTATTCAGACAAGGCATACATATTTTATTATGTAAATTGCCTGATATTACGTATTAAAGTAATGCGAACCTCTAAATGAAATGACGTCTGCAACAAACTATTCTCATATGAAGAAAAATCAACATTTATTTTGTATGACTGCCTCATCCATCTTTCTCCCTTTCCGTCTTAAAGGAAGAAACCTGAAAGCATAGCTGCCAACTCTTCCGATTTTTTGGCCCGGAAAAATTTAATAGAAAACTCTGCTTTATTTAATCGGAACATTTCAGTAATTTAAAATGGTAAAATTTACTATAAAGTTTTTGTGGTCTGAAAAAGCGGAAGATGTTGGCAGCTATGTGAAAGAAATATTTCGATTATTCAGACAAGGGATACATATTTTATTATGTAAATTGCCTGGTAGTATGTATTAAAGTAATACGTACCTCTAAATGAAATGATTTCTGCAAGAAACTATTCTCATAGGAAGAGAAATCAACATTTATTTTGTATGACTGCCTCCTCTTTCTCTCTCCCCTTCCGTCATAAATAGAAAAAACCTGAAATAAATATTTCGATTATTCAGACAAGGGATACATATTTTATTATGTAAATTGCCTGATAGTACGTATTAAAGTAATACGTACCTCTAAATGAAATGACTTCTGCAAGAAACTGTTCTCATAGGAAGAGAAATCAACATTTATTTTGTATGAGTGCCTCCTCTTTCGCTCTCCCCTTCCGTCATAAATAGAAAAAACCTGAAATAAATATTTCGATTATTCAGACAAGGGATACATATTTTATTATGCAAATTACCTGATAGTACATATTAAAGTAATACGTACCTCTAAATGAAATGACTTCTGCAACAAACTCTTCTCATATGAAGAAAAATCAACATTTATTTTGTATGACTGCCTCATCCATCTTTCTCCCTTTCCGTCTTAAAGGAAGAAACCTGAAAAAAATATTTCGATTATTCAGACAAGGGATACATATTTTATTATGTAAATTGCCTGATAGTACGTATTAAAGTAATAAGTACCTCTAAATGAAATGACATCTGCAAGAAACTATTCTCATAGGAAGAGAAATCAACATTTATTCTGTATGACTGCCTCCTCTTTCTCTCTCCCCTTCCGACATAAATAGAAAAAACCTGAAATAAATATTTCGATTATTCAGACAAGGGATACATATTTTATTATGTAAATTGCCTGATAGTACGTATTAAAGTAATACGTACCTCTAAATGAAATGACTTCTGCAAGAAACTATTCTTATAGGAAGAGAAATCAACATTTATTTTGTATGACTGCCTCCTCTTTCTCTCTCCCTTCCGTCATAAATAGAAAAAACCTGAAATAAATATTTCGATTATTCAGACAAGGGATACATATTTTATTATGTAAATTGCCTGATAGTACGTATTAAAGTAATACGTACCTCTAAATGAAATGACTTCTGCAACAAACTATTCTCATATGAAGAAAAATCAACATTTATTTTGTATGACTGCCTCATCCATCTTTCTCCCTTTCCGTCTTAAAGGAAGAAACCTGAAAGAAATATTTCGATTATTCAGACAAGGGATACATATTTTATTATGTAAATTGCCTGATAGTAGGTATTAAAGTATTATGTACCTCTAAATGAAATGACTTCTGCAAGAAACTATTCTCATAGGAAGATAAATCAACATTTATTTTGTATGACTGCCTCCTCTTTCTCTCTCCCCTTCCGACATAAATAGAAAAAACCTGAAATAAATATTTCGATTATTCAGACAAGGGATACATATTTTATTATGTAAATTGCCTGATAGTACGTATTAAAGTAATACGTACCTCTAAATGAAATGACTTCTGCAAGAAACTATTCTTATAGGAAGAGAAATCAACATTTATTTTGTATGACTGCCTCCTCTTTCTCTCTCCCTTCCGTCATAAATAGAAAAAACCTGAAATAAATATTTCGATTATTCAGACAAGGGATACATATTTTATTATGTAAATTGCCTGATAGTACGTATTAAAGTAATACGTACCTCTAAATGAAATGACTTCTGCAACAAACTATTCTCATATGAAGAAAAATCAACATTTATTTTGTATGACTGCCTCATCCATCTTTCTCCCTTTCCGTCTTAAAGGAAGAAACCTGAAATAAATATTTCGATTATTCAGACAAGGGATACATATTTTATTATGTAAATTGCCTGATAGTACGTATTAAAGTAATACGTACCTCTAAATGAAATGACTTCTGCAAGAAACTATTCTCATAGGAAGATAAATGAACATTTATTTTGTATGACTGCCTCCTCTTTCTCTCTCCCCTTCCGACATAAATAGAAAAAACCTGAAATAAATATTTCGATTATTCAGACAAGGGATACATATTTTATTATGTAAATTGCCTGATAGGACGTATTAAAGTAATACGTACCTCTAAATGAAATGACCTCTGCAACAAACTATTCTCATATGAAGAAAAATCAACATTTATTTTGTATGACTGCCTCATCCATCTTTCTCCCTTTCCGTATTAAAGGAAGAAACCTGAAAGAAATATTTCGATTATTCAGACAAGGGATACATATTTTATTATGTAAATTGCCTGATAGTACGTATTAAAGTAATACGTACCTCTAAATGAAATGACTTCTGCAAGAAACTATTCTCATAGGAAGAGAAATCAACATTTATTTTGTATGACTGCCTCCTCTTTATCTCTCCCCTTCCGTCATAAATAGAAAAAAACTAAATAAATATTTCGATTATTCAGACAAGGGATACATATTTTATTATGTAAATTGCCTGATAGTACGTATTAAAGTAATACGTACCTCTAAATGAAATGACTTCTGCAACAAACTATTCTCATAGGAAGAGAAATCAACATTTATTTTGTATGACTGCCTCCTCTTTCTCTCTCCCCTTCCGACATAAATAGAAAAAACCTGAAATAAATATTTCGATTATTCAGACAAGGGATACATATTTTATTATGCAAATTTCCTGATAGTACGTATTAAAGTAATACATACCTGTAAATGAAAAGACTTCAGCAACTAACTATTTTCATATGAAGAGAAATCAACATTTATTTAGATTGAGTGCTACCTCCTTCTCTCTCCTCATCCATCATATATAGAAGAAACCGGAAGAAATATTTCGATTATTCAGACAAGGGATACATATTTTATTATGTAAATTGCCTGATAGTACGTATTAAAGTAATACGCACCGGTAAATGAAAAGATTTCTACAACAAACTATTTAAATGAAGAGAAATCACCATTTATTTAGAATGACTGCCTCCTCCTTCTCTCTCCTCCTCCGTCATAAATAGTAGAAACTGAAAGAATTATTCGATTATTCAGACAAGGCATACATATTTTATTATGTAAATTGCCTGATATTACGTATTAAAGTAATGCGAACCTCTAAATGAAATGACTTCTGCAACAAACTATTCTCATATGAAGAAAAATCAACATTTATTTTGTATGACTGCCTCATCCATCTTTCTCCCTTTCCGTCTTAAAGGAAGAAACCTGAAAGAAATATTTCGATTATTCAGACAAGGGATACATATTTTATTATGTTAATTGCCTGGTAGTATGTATTAAAGTAATACGTAACTCTAAATGAAATGATTTCTGCAAGAAACTATTATCATACGAAGAGAAATCAACATTTATTTTGTATGACTTCCTCCTCTTTCTCTCTCCCCTTCCGTCATAAATAGAAAAAACTTGAAATAAATATTTCGATTATTCAGACAAGGGATACATATTTTATTATGTAAATTGCCTGATAGTACGTATTAAAGTAATACGTACCTCTAAATGAAATGACTTCTGCAAGAAACTGTTCACATAGGAAGAGAAATCAACATTTATTTTGTATGAGTGCCTCCTCTTTCGCTCTCCCCTTCCGTCATAAATAGAAAAAACCTGAAATAAATATTTCGATTATTCAGACAAGGGATACATATTTTATTATGCAAATTACCTGATAGTACATATTAAAGTAATACGTACCTCTAAATGAAATGACTTCTGCAACAAACTCTTCTCATATGAAGAAAAATCAACATTTATTTTGTATGACTGCCTCATCCATCTTTCTCCCTTTCCGTCTTAAAGGAAGAAACCTGAAAAAAATATTTCGATTATTCAGACAAGGGATACATATTTTATTATGTAAATTGCCTGATAGTACGTATTAAAGTAATAAGTACCTCTAAATGAAATGACATCTGCAAGAAACTATTCTCATAGGAAGAGAAATCAACATTTATTCTGTATGACTGCCTCATCTTTCTCTCTCCCCTTCCGACATAAATAGAAAAAACCTGAAATAAATATTACGATTATTCAGACAAGGGATACATATTTTATTATGTAAATTGCCTGATGGTACGTATTAAAGTAATACGTACCTCTAAATGAAATGACTTCTGCAAGAAACTATTCTTATAGGAAGAGAAATCAACATTTATTTTGTATGACTGCCTCCTCTTTCTCTCTCCCTTCCGTCATAAATAGAAAAAACCTGAAATAAATATTTCGATTATTCAGACAAGGGATACATATTTTATTATGTAAATTGCCTGATAGTACGTATTAAAGTAATACGTACCTCTAAATGAAATGACTTCTGCAACAAACTATTCTCATATGAAGAAAAATCAACATTTATTTTGTATGACTGCCTCATCCATCTTTCTCCCTTTCCGTCTTAAAGGAAGAAACCACAAAGAAATATTTCGATTATTCAGACAAGGGATACATATTTTATTATGTAAATTGCCTGATAGTACGTATTAAAGTATTATGTACCTCTAAATGAAATGACTTCTGCAAGAAACTATTCTCATAGGAAGATAAATCAACATTTATTTTGTATGACTGCCTCCTCTTTCGCTCTCCCCTTCCGTCATAAATAGAAAAAACCTGAAATAAATATTTCGATTATTCAGACAAGGGATACATATTTTATTATGCAAATTACCTGATAGTACATATTAAAGTAATACGTACCTCTAAATGAAATGACTTCTGCAACAAACTCTTCTCATATGAAGAAAAATCAACATTTATTTTGTATGACTGCCTCATCCATCTTTCTCCCTTTCCGTCTTAAAGGAAGAAACCTGAAAAAAATATTTCGATTATTCAGACAAGGGATACATATTTTATTATGTAAATTGCCTGATAGTACGTATTAAAGTAATAAGTACCTCTAAATGAAATGACATCTGCAAGAAACTATTCTCATAGGAAGAGAAATCAACATTTATTCTGTATGACTGCCTCCTCTTTCTCTCTCCCCTTCCGACATAAATAGAAAAAACCTGAAATAAATATTTCGATTATTCAGACAAGGGATACATATTTTATTATGTAAATTGCCTGATAGTACGTATTAAAGTAATACGTACCTCTAAATGAAATGACTTCTGCAAGAAACTATTCTTATAGGAAGAGAAATCAACATTTATTTTGTATGACTGCCTCCTCTTTCTCTCTCCCTTCCGTCATAAATAGAAAAAACCTGAAATAAATATTTCGATTATTCAGACAAGGGATACATATTTTATTATGTAAATTGCCTGATAGTACGTATTAAAGTAATACGTACCTCTAAATGAAATGACTTCTGCAACAAACTATTCTCATATGAAGAAAAATCAACATTTATTTTGTATGACTGCCTCATCCATCTTTCTCCCTTTCCGTCTTAAAGGAAGAAACCTGAAAGAAATATTTCGATTATTCAGACAAGGGATACATATTTTATTATGTAAATTGCCTGATAGTAGGTATTAAAGTATTATGTACCTCTAAATGAAATGACTTCTGCAAGAAACTATTCTCATAGGAAGATAAATCAACATTTATTTTGTATGACTGCCTCCTCTTTCTCTCTCCCCTTCCGACATAAATAGAAAAAACCTGAAATAAATATTTCGATTATTCAGACAAGGGATACATATTTTATTATGTAAATTGCCTGATAGTACGTATTAAAGTAATACGTACCTCTAAATGAAATGACTTCTGCAAGAAACTATTCTTATAGGAAGAGAAATCAACATTTATTTTGTATGACTGCCTCCTCTTTCTCTCTCCCTTCCGTCATAAATAGAAAAAACCTGAAATAAATATTTCGATTATTCAGACAAGGGATACATATTTTATTATGTAAATTGCCTGATAGTACGTATTAAAGTAATACGTACCTCTAAATGAAATGACTTCTGCAACAAACTATTCTCATATGAAGAAAAATCAACATTTATTTTGTATGACTGCCTCATCCATCTTTCTCCCTTTCCGTCTTAAAGGAAGAAACCTGAAATAAATATTTCGATTATTCAGACAAGGGATACATATTTTATTATGTAAATTGCCTGATAGTACGTATTAAAGTAATACGTACCTCTAAATGAAATGACTTCTGCAAGAAACTATTCTCATAGGAAGATAAATGAACATTTATTTTGTATGACTGCCTCCTCTTTCTCTCTCCCCTTCCGACATAAATAGAAAAAACCTGAAATAAATATTTCGATTATTCAGACAAGGGATACATATTTTATTATGTAAATTGCCTGATAGGACGTATTAAAGTAATACGTACCTCTAAATGAAATGACCTCTGCAACAAACTATTCTCATATGAAGAAAAATCAACATTTATTTTGTATGACTGCCTCATCCATCTTTCTCCCTTTCCGTATTAAAGGAAGAAACCTGAAAGAAATATTTCGATTATTCAGACAAGGGATACATATTTTATTATGTAAATTGCCTGATAGTACGTATTAAAGTAATACGTACCTCTAAATGAAATGACTTCTGCAAGAAACTATTCTCATAGGAAGAGAAATCAACATTTATTTTGTATGACTGCCTCCTCTTTATCTCTCCCCTTCCGTCATAAATAGAAAAAAACTAAATAAATATTTCGATTATTCAGACAAGGGATACATATTTTATTATGTAAATTGCCTGATAGTACGTATTAAAGTAATACGTACCTCTAAATGAAATGACTTCTGCAACAAACTATTCTCATAGGAAGAGAAATCAACATTTATTTTGTATGACTGCCTCCTCTTTCTCTCTCCCCTTCCGACATAAATAGAAAAAACCTGAAATAAATATTTCGATTATTCAGACAAGGGATACATATTTTATTATGCAAATTTCCTGATAGTACGTATTAAAGTAATACATACCTGTAAATGAAAAGACTTCAGCAACTAACTATTTTCATATGAAGAGAAATCAACATTTATTTAGATTCAGTGCTACCTCCTTCTCTCTCCTCATCCATCATATATAGAAGAAACCGGAAGAAATATTTCGATTATTCAGACAAGGGATACATATTTTATTATGTAAATTGCCTGATAGTACGTATTAAAGTAATACGCACCGGTAAATGAAAAGATTTCTACAACAAACTATTTAAATGAAGAGAAATCACCATTTATTTAGAATGACTGCCTCCTCCTTCTCTCTCCTCCTCCGTCATAAATAGTAGAAACTGAAAGAATTATTCGATTATTCAGACAAGGCATACATATTTTATTATGTAAATTGCCTGATATTACGTATTAAAGTAATGCGAACCTCTAAATGAAATGACTTCTGCAACAAACTATTCTCATATGAAGAAAAATCAACATTTATTTTGTATGACTGCCTCATCCATCTTTCTCCCTTTCCGTCTTAAAGGAAGAAACCTGAAAGAAATATTTCGATTATTCAGACAAGGGATACATATTTTATTATGTTAATTGCCTGGTAGTATGTATTAAAGTAATACGTAACTCTAAATGAAATGATTTCTGCAAGAAACTATTATCATACGAAGAGAAATCAACATTTATTTTGTATGACTTCCTCCTCTTTCTCTCTCCCCTTCCGTCATAAATAGAAAAAACTTGAAATAAATATTTCGATTATTCAGACAAGGGATACATATTTTATTATGTAAATTGCCTGATAGTACGTATTAAAGTAATACGTACCTCTAAATGAAATGACTTCTGCAAGAAACTGTTCACATAGGAAGAGAAATCAACATTTATTTTGTATGAGTGCCTCCTCTTTCGCTCTCCCCTTCCGTCATAAATAGAAAAAACCTGAAATAAATATTTCGATTATTCAGACAACGGATACATATTTTATTATGCAAATTACCTGATAGTACATATTAAAGTAATACGTACCTCTAAATGAAATGACTTCTGCAACAAACTCTTCTCATATGAAGAAAAATCAACATTTATTTTGTATGACTGCCTCATCCATCTTTCTCCCTTTCCGTCTTAAAGGAAGAAACCTGAAAAAAATATTTCGATTATTCAGACAAGGGATACATATTTTATTATGTAAATTGCCTGATAGTACGTATTAAAGTAATAAGTACCTCTAAATGAAATGACATCTGCAAGAAACTATTCTCATAGGAAGAGAAATCAACATTTATTCTGTATGACTGCCTCATCTTTCTCTCTCCCCTTCCGACATAAATAGAAAAAACCTGAAATAAATATTACGATTATTCAGACAAGGGATACATATTTTATTATGTAAATTGCCTGATGGTACGTATTAAAGTAATACGTACCTCTAAATGAAATGACTTCTGCAAGAAACTATTCTTATAGGAAGAGAAATCAACATTTATTTTGTATGACTGCCTCCTCTTTCTCTCTCCCTTCCGTCATAAATAGAAAAAACCTGAAATAAATATTTCGATTATTCAGACAAGGGATACATATTTTATTATGTAAATTGCCTGATAGTACGTATTAAAGTAATACGTACCTCTAAATGAAATGACTTCTGCAACAAACTATTCTCATATGAAGAAAAATCAACATTTATTTTGTATGACTGCCTCATCCATCTTTCTCCCTTTCCGTCTTAAAGGAAGAAACCACAAAGAAATATTTCGATTATTCAGACAAGGGATACATATTTTATTATGTAAATTGCCTGATAGTACGTATTAAAGTATTATGTACCTCTAAATGAAATGACTTCTGCAAGAAACTATTCTCATAGGAAGATAAATCAACATTTATTTTGTATGACTGCCTCCTCTTTCTCTCTCCCCTTCCGACATAAATAGAAAAAACCTGAAATAAATATTTCGATTATTCAGACAAGGGATACATATTTTATTATGTAAATTGCCTGATAGTACGTATTAAAGTAATACGTACCTCTAAATGAAATGACTTCTGCAAGAAACTATTCTTATAGGAAGAGAAATCAACATTTATTTTGTATGACTGCCTCCTCTTTCTCTCTCCCTTCCGTCATAAATAGAAAAAACCTGAAATAAATATTTCGATTATTCAGACAAGGGATACATATTTTATTATGTAAATTGCCTGATAGTACGTATTAAAGTAATACGTACCTCTAAATGAAATGACTTCTGCAACAAACTATTCTCATATGAAGAAAAATCAACATTCATTTTGTATGACTGCCTCATCCATCTTTCTCCCTTTCCGTCTTAAAGGAAGAAACCTGAAAGAAATATTTCGATTATTCAGACAAGGGATACATATTTTATAATGTAAATTGCCTGATAGTACGTATTAAAGTAATACGTACCTCTAAATGAAATGACTTCTGCAAGAAACTATTCTCATAGGAAGATAAATCAACATTTATTTTGTATGACTGCCTCCTCTTTCTCTCTCCCCTTCCGACATAAATAGAAAAAACCTGAAATAAATATTTCGATTATTCAGACAAGGGATACATATTTTATTATGTAAATTGCCTGATAGTACGTATTAAAGTAATACGTACCTCTAAATGAAATGACCTCTGCAACAAACTATTCTCATATGAAGAAAAATCAACATTTATTTTGTATGACTGCCTCATCCATCTTTCTCCCTTTCCGTATTAAAGGAAGAAACCTGAAAGAAATATTTCGATTATTCAGACAAGGGATACATATTTTATTATGTAAATTGCCTGATAGTACGTATTAAAGTAATACGTACCTCTAAATGAAATGACTTCTGCAAGAAACTATTCTCATAGGAAGAGAAATCAACATTTATTTTGTATGACTGCCTCCTCTTTCTCTCTCCCCTTCCGTCATAAATAGAAAAAACCTAAATAAATATTTCGATTATTCAGACAAGGGATACATATTTTATTATGTAAATTGCCTGATAGTACGTATTAAAGTAATACGTACCTCTAAATGAAATGACTTCTGCAACAAACTATTCTCATAGGAAGAGAAATCAACATTTATTTTGTATGACTGCCTCCTCTTTCTCTCTCCCCTTCCGACATAAATAGAAAAAACCTGAAATAAATATTTCGATTATTCAGACAAGGGATACATATTTTATTATGTAAATTGCCTGATACTACGTATTAAAGTAATACGTACCTCTAAATGAAATGACTTCTAAAAGAAACTATTCTCATAGGAAGAGAAATCAACATTTATTTTGCATGACTGCCTCCTCTTTCTCTCTCCCCTTCCATCATAAATAGAAAAAACCTGAAATAAATATTTCGATTATTCAGACAAGGGATACATATTTTATTATGTAAATTGCCTGATAGTAAGTATTAAAGTAATACGTACCTCTAAATGAAATGACTTCTGCAAGAAACTATTCTCATAGGAAGAGAAATCAACATTTATTTTGTATGACTGCCTTCTCTTTCTCTCTCCCCTTCCGTCATAAATAGAAAAAACCTGAAATAAATATTGCGATTATTCAGACAAGGGATACATATTTTATTATGTAAATTGCCTGATAGTACGTATTAAAGTAATACGTACCTCTAAATGAAATGACCTCTGCAACAAACTATTCTCATATGAAGAAAAATCAACATTTATTTTGTATGACTGCCTCATCCATCTTTCTCCCTTTCCGTATTAAAGGAAGAAACCTGAAAGAAATATTTCGATTATTCAGACAAGGGATACATATTTTATTATGTAAATTGCCTGATAGTACGTATTAAAGTAATACGTACCTCTAAATGAAATGACTTCTGCAAGAAACTATTCTCATAGGAAGAGAAATCAACATTTATTTTGTATGACTGCCTCCTCTTTCTCTCTCCCCTTCCGTCATAAATAGAAAAAACCTGAAATAAATATTTCGATTATTCAGACAAGGGATACATATTTTATTATGTAAATTGCCTGATAGTACGTATTAAAGTAATACGTACCTCTAAATGAAATGACTTCTACAAGAAACTATTCTCATAGGAAGAGAAATCAACATTTATTTTGTATGACTGCCTCTTCTTTCTCTCTCCCCTTCCGTCATAAATAGAAAAAACATGAAATAAATATTTCGATTATTCAGACAAGGGATACATATTTTATTATGTAAATTGCCTGATAGTACGTATTAAAGTAATATGTACCTCTAAATGAAATGACTTCTGCCAGAAACTATTCTCATAGGAAGAGAAATCAACATTTATTTTGTATGACTGCCTCCCCTTTCTCTCTCCCCTTCCGTCATAAATAGAAAAAACCTGAAATAAATATTTCGATTATTCAGACAAGGGATACATATTTTATTATGTAAATTGCCTGATAGTACGTATTAAAGTAATACGTACCTCTAAATGAAATGTCTTCTGCAAGAAACTATTCTCATAGGAAGAAAAATCAACATTTATTTTGTATGACTGCCTCATCCATCTTTCTCCCTTTCCGTCTTAAAGGAAGAAACCTGAAAGAAATATTTCGATTATTCAGACAAGGGATACATATTTTATTATGTAAATTGCCTGATAGTACGTATTAAAGTAATACGTACCGGTAAATGAAAGACTTCTGCAACAAACAATTTTCATATGAAGAGAAATCAACATTTATTTAGAATGACTGCCACCTCCTTCTCTCTCCTCCTCCGTCATAAATAGAAGAAACTGAAAGAAATATTTCGATTATTCAGACAAGGAATACATATTATATTATGTAAATTGCCTGATAGTACGTATTAAAGTAATACGTACCTGTAAATAAGACTTCTGCAACAAACAATTTTCATATGAAGAGAAATCAACATTTATTTAGAATGACTGCCACCTCCTTCTATCTCCTCCTCCGTCATAAATAGAAGAAACTGAAAGAAATATTTCGATTATTCAGACAAGGAATACATATTTTATTATGTAAATTGCCTCATAGTACGTATTAAAGTAATACGTACCTGTAAATGAAAAGACCTTTTCACCGAACTATTTTTACATGAAGTGATTACGATATCAAATACGATTCTCTTCTTTTGTCTTCCCTATCCACACCCTTCATGTTAGATATAATTTGTTTAGCTATCTGAAATTATGTGTTCCTTTTTTGTCATAATTTTTGCTATTGGTATTTAATTATTGAAATATAACTTGTGGATATTTTAATGTAACGCCCCTTAACTCCTGAAACGTGTTTTCTTTTCGAATCTTGTGCATGACACAAAATGTATTAGAGTATGGCGAAAAACTGTCACTCAATGACTAAAAATAACATCGCAAAGGAAGATGACAGGAATGTCATATATTACGTCGAAATTTAGTCAAAATATTCCTTTATGTTCTAATATCCAGTGATTGCATGTTTATTAAACTAATAAGAAATAACAAACATTGCAACGATCAATTTATTTCAAGTTTATTTTTTGAATTAAATAAAGTTTTATTGTTGGAAATATCTTTCTCATTTCTTTAATGTAGTTCATTAGAATGCGTTTTTAAGCAAAAAAATAATAATTTAATGTAATATAAACTTTTTTACCTCTTCTTTTTCACTACTCTCAGGATAAAAGATAGTTACTGCACAACATATTACACTAAATTAATGAAAAAAAATTATTAATCATGGAGTCTGAAATATTCATTTTAACAACTTATTACGTCCGAGAAATAATTAGTAAAGGAAAAAAAAATCAAATAATTTATGTATGTATAAAATTTTGCTATTAAATAAAATTCAATAATGTGAATAGATTGTAATTTTTTTTTTTTTTCAAATCAAGAAAGAAAATATTCAACTTAGATAAATAATTACACAGTTTATGACCAAAGCTCTCGAATCCCTTAAGTCTTTGCAGTGATACGAAAATCGCGCATTTCGTTGCCGGTTTCGTCTTCAGAGTTTGTATGGCCTTTTGAATTTAAATACCTCTATTTTATAAAATCATTATTTGCTTTCGTTTTTTGCTTCAAAATAAGGCAAAAAGTTATTTTTTCGAAATACTCGTATTAAAATTCAAGTGACCTTAAAAATGTTGAAAATAATGCTTCTACGACTATGTTTGCGTCAACGTGTAAGCCTAATATTCCGAGGAGTGTGTAATGCCAACAAAAAATATACGTGGTTCTTTTAAATAACCTAAATATAAATGAAAATTCACCTCTATTTCACAGAATGCAGAATTATGATTGGAATTAAAGGAGGAGTTCACGTTGAGCAGTTGTAGAATAACATTTATGAAGTGATGAAAATGAGTACGTAAAATTTTGTAGTTTTAAACACTACGAATGAAATGCAACATTATTTTTCTATACCTTCGCACTATCTTATACCTTGAAAAAAATTTCAATACATAGATTTATCACTATTAATTAATTAAATGATAACGGCCAAAATGCCTTTTTAAAAAAAATCAATATTTTGCGCGCAATATTTAAAACATTTTACAGCAGATACATGTTTAATATTTCATATATTGTTACTTATGCTAGTATGTTTAGCACTGAACTTAAATTGGAAAGTATATTGATATTAATTACCACAATTAATGGCTTTTAAAATCATATTAACTTAATATACCAAAATGTTTATATTTAATTTCTCAATATCCAATTTTCTGGGATAAATAATCAGACTGAATTTTTTTCAGCATAAAATTGCACATGAAAACTAGTAAACAGAAAAATTTCATGACTCTATGGTAATTAGTTTCTAAACGAGAGCACATGTTACACACAGACATACACACACACAAAAAAATTTCAAACTTAAATTTACATCATAACAGCAATTATTTTACACAAAATATTTTTAGTGATAACTTCTGTTCTAATTGCTATTTTTGTAAAAAAATTCTTTTTGCAGAGGATTTGAAACTTTTGAAGGTATCCATACTGAATTATTGGGAAAATCAATATTTTTTAACCTTCAACGTTATGTCGCCTCGTAGGAGTAGAATCATATATTTTTCGTGATAAGCTATCTTTGAAAAACATTCATTTAACGTTTCATTTAAATTGCATTAGAAAAATAACCAACAATTGCATATCAAATGCACAAATACATCGTGTAAATTAAATATAAATGAAATCTTAATTACGAGAGTTTTTACTTTAAAAAAGATTATGAAATAACACTGTTTTGCTCACATATTTTAGCTTTTTTTCTCTTCTGAACAACACTTTTTTCAATTTTCTCAAATTTAAGTAGACTAACCAAATCTGCGGCGCAAAACATATTAATGTATGCTTCAAAATAAGCTTTACGGATGTACTTAAAATGGCATCGCCGGTGAGATGGCTGGGTGTGGGAAAATCAGTTGAAAATTCGTAAACGTGTTCATATATGTTCTAATCTTCAATGATACCCGTTAAGCAACAACATAACACTGCAACAAGCAATTTTTCCATGGTTTTGTCAACGCGTAGCCATGATATTCAGAGGACTGTGTAATGCATATAAAACAAATATATGTTTTCCCTAATAAAACTAAATTAAAAAGAAAATTTACCTTTATTTCCCAGAATAATGTAGAATTTTTATTTGAATTACAAGTAAAAGGATATATTTTCGATGTAAGCTATTTTTAGAAAATGCAACTTTAATGATGTATTCAAATCACATTATTAAAATAACAATTGCACATAAAATCCACACAGTACATAATAATAATAAAACATAAATATAGTAATAATAATGGAGCTTTCTTAAAACAAAATATTACATCAAAACACTGTAATAGTAATTTGTTTTGTATTTTTCTTTTTAAGCCACCATTTTCAATTCTTTGAAATAAAAATCCAGAAGAATATTCAAATAAACTTACATGATACATGGTTCAAAACAAATAAGACTATGGGGCAAAACATACCTCATCGAAGGGTTAAAATTGGCATAGTTGATGAAATGGCAGGTTCATCAGATATTCCGTTCAAATTTAGTCTTTCTTTTTAAATGTTCTAATTTCCAATGATTCAATTTCTAATGAAAATGATAAGCAATAATAAAGCATTGTAACAAACAATTAATCTTTAGTTTATTTCTTGAAAGCGATAAAATTTCATTGTTGAAAATATTTTTGTCCTTTGTTTAAGCGTAGTTCATTAGAACAATTCTTCTTGAAAAACAAACAATCATTTATTGTTACATTATCATTTTAAACTCTTATAAACCTCCCACATACGGATAAAAAAAAATTATTTGGACATGATAGTACTCAGAAAAATATGAAAAAAAAAATAATTATGCATGGAGTAAGAAATATTTTTTAAACAAAATATTATGTAACAGAAAGATTTACTAATAAAACTCTTTTCTTTTTCAAAAAAAAGAAAAAAAAGAAAAAACGGAAAGAAAAGGAAGGAAAAAATAGTCTTATGCATGGAATAAATAATAAATATTTTTCTAAAACAAAATGTAACGCCCCGGAAAGATATAGCAAAGAAACTTTTTTCTTACCAAACATAATTTCATTTTTTTAATTAAAATACGCATTTTTGCATAAGAGTGTAACAGTTATTGCCCAAAATACGAATATTTATAAAACAAGTTATAGTACGAACACATCTCATTCGCCACGTTTGACGTATAATTTATTTTCTACTTGATTTAAAGTTCTAATCTTCAGTTATTAATTTCGTACTGAAGCTGATAAGCAACATTAAAACACTGAAATTAACAATTTATCTTGTGTTTATTTAATGAATTAGGTAAAATTTCATTGTTGACAACATGTTTCGCCCTTGTTCAACAGTATTTCTTAATAGCAATGCGTTTATCAAAAATAAATAAACATTTATTATTATATCATCTTTTTTACTCTCTTGTAATATAGACATATTAGGATAAAAACTAATAATTGCACAGGATGTCACACAATTAATGCTCAATCCCAATGGTCAAGAATTCGTAAGGAAAAACATTTTGCTTAAACATCGAAGCACTCACACACATCGACTAATCAACATCGACTGAGATAAGCAGAAGCATCAGGACTTCTGTAGTGACTCAACAACAACTGCATTGGTACATTGGTACAATTAATGAAAGAAATATGCAGAGTGTACTAAATATTTTTGTAACAAAATTTTACTTCTCAGAAAGATTTATTAAAGATTTTTTTTCTATTTACCGACCATTTATGTAAGCATAAAAATTTGAGTTGAAAATTTAAGATTGTACGCAAATGTGGGTAATTTTGTTAACTAATATTTTGAAATATAGAAAGAAAATATACAACTTACAGTGGTGGAGAATTGGCGCAGAGGCGGAGCCTATTGACACCACTAAGTTTTGTTAGTATTTTTCGGCTTATCTAATAACAGAATTTCCGAGTTTTTATTAAGGCGAAGTACACAATAAAAAATTAGTGGTGCCAATAGGCTCCTCCGCTGCGCCAATTTTCCACCACTGAACTTATATCTACAACAGCACAATTAATTATTGTTGGAAATAACTTTCGCCATTATTTAACTACCGTTAAATATGCCAATGCCTTTTTAAAAATAAGCAAATATTTACTGTTACTTTATCTTTTTAGACTCGCCCGCACATAATTCGCCCATATAAGAATAAAATTAAGAAATTGAGCAATGCATTTAACGAAAAAAATTAGTTATGCACGGAGTAATATATACTTTTTAACAAAATATTATGTCCCAGAAGGATAGACAAAGACATTTTTTGACCAAGCACTTACACCAGCCATTTATATATGAAAAAAACTTCACTGTTAAATAGAATGTAGGTAGTGCTGAAATATAGGAATGTTTTGAAACAATTATTTTCAATTCAAGAAAGAAACTATTCATCTTTCATCAAAATCTACATACTTACATATCCCACTTTATGAATTTAGTTCTCTGAAAACGTACGCTGACAAAAAAATCTCGGCTTTCTTAGGCAGTTTTTTTAGCGTTAGAATGGACTTGAATTTCAATTCTACTATTTTATTGTAAAATTATTATTCGCCTTCTCTTTCTGATACTAAAAATGTAAAATTTACTTTTAGAAAATATCGATATTAAAATTCAATGTGCTGTACAAATGCTGAAAAAAAATCTTTATACGAGAGCCGCCATGTTTGTGTCAACGTGTAGGCATAATATTCATAGGGTTGTGTAATGCATATGAAACAAATATATGTTTTTTATAATAAAACTAAATTAAAAGGAGAATTCACTTTTATTTTTCAGAATAATGTAGAATTTTGATTTGCATTACAAGTAAAATCATATATTTTCAAGGTAAGGTATTTTTGGAAAATGAAAATTTAATGATGTATTCAACTTACATTAGAAAAATAACAATTGCACATGAAATCCACACAGCACATAATGAAAATCAAATATATAGTAATAATTATGGAGTTTTCGTTAAACAAAATATTACATCATAACACTCTATTAGTAAGTTTTTCGTATTTTTCTTCTAATCCCACCATTTTCAATTCTTTGAAATAAAAAAATAGAGATGAATATTCAATTAAACTTGTGTGATATATTGCGTAAAACAAAGTCTATGGGTCAAAACATACTTCATGGAAGGGTTAAATTGGCATCGCTTATGAAATGACACGTTCTTCAGATATTCCGTTGAAATTTAGTGTTTTCTTTTAATATTCTAATCATCATTGATTCAGTTTGTTTTAAAGCTGATAAGCAAAAATAAAGCATTGTAACTAACAATTTTTTCTTCGAATTTTTTTTTTTTTTTTTTTTTTTTTTTTTTTTGAATGAGATAAAATTTCCATTGTTGAAAATATTTTTGCTCTTTGTTTAACCGTAGTTCATTTTTATAATGTTTTTTTTTAAATAAACAATTATTCATTGTTACATTATCTTTTTAGACACTTATCATCCCACATACGGAGAAAAACAAGTATTTCAACCCGCTAGTACTAAAAAAAAATGAAAAATAATAATTATGCATGGAGTAGTAAATATTTTTTAGACAAAATATTATGTCCCAGAAAGATTTACTAAGGAAACTCCTTTTTTTTCGAAACATGAAAAAAAAAAAAAAAAAAGATTCTTATGCATGGAAAAATAAATATTTTTTAAAAAAGCGAAATACAACATCCCAGAAATATATATATATATATATATATATTAACCAAACATAATTTTAATTTTTTAAAACAAAAGTACGAATTTTTGCATAAGACTGCAAAAGCTATTGCACCAAGATCTAAATATTTATAAACCAAAGCTATAAAACGAACATATCTCAATTGCCACTTTTTACGTACAATTGTCTATTTGTTTTAATGTTCTAATCTTCAGTGATTTCATTTCATTAAAGCTGATAAGCATAAGCAATAACAAAACACTGTAACTAACAATTTTTCTTACCTGTTTTTGATGAACTAAAGAAGATTTCATTGTTCGAAATATGTATCTCCTTTGTTTAACCCTAAATCATTATTACAATGCTTTTTAAAAAAATAAACAATCAGTTATTCTTACATCATGTTTTTAGACTATTATAATCTTACCACACGCCCGATAAAAATAAGTGGTACTACTTGGTTATCCCACCAACCAATTTCGCCATATTATATAAATCGGAAAACCACTCGCCAAATTATACAAATTGACATAATTTGTATTTTAAATAACGAAACAACAAATAAATTAGTATAACATTAATAAAAATACAAATAAAACGTCGAAATAAAAATCACTTGATAACGTAAGCACATACATACTGCTTAACCCCTTAATTCTCGCTCCCATGATATTCACAGGCTGCATCTTTTGTTCAAATTGTTTCATTTCCACCAGTTTTATAAAATAGTGCCATTGGCTTTATTATATTATGATTTTATCTGCCATTAAGTAAGGCGAATATTTCTTTTTCAGATAAGTGGTGCCAATAAGCAATTTGAATTTTTAAATCGTAATTTAATGCGACCGTTAAGGGGTTAAAGTTAAATGAATGTGACATTTATGATCAACCATTATTGGCATTTAATCTTATAATTTGGCGATAGATTTTTGGTCGACGAGATAACCAAGTAGTACCAAATAAGTATTTGGTCATGATAGTACACACAAAACATTAAAAAAAATTATTATCGATGGAGTAATAAATATTTTTCAATGAACATATTATGTCTCAAAAACATTTCTAATGAAACTCATTTTTTCCGAACATGAAAATAAGAAAAAAAAAACACTTCTATGCATGGAATGATAAATATTGTTTTAACAAAATATTACGTCCCAGAAAGTTTTAGTAAAGAAACTTTATTTTTACCTAACATAGTTTAATTTTTTTAGAAACTAAAATACATTCATGCAAATGAAATATCTGACAAGTAAAGGTACAATAGTCTGTGGCGACGATTTTTATTGTTCATTCGATTCGTCTCATCGACCTTAGTACTTCTATACCTCCCATATCAGCTATTGAGTTTTTATAATGACAGGGGGCGGGGTCAAAGTTCAAAATTTCGTACATTGAAAAACAGGTGCCTTCAAAGAAATAAGTGCGATTTAAGTTTACTTATTGTTTTTACAGTGCCATACATTGCCAATAACTTCTATAAGGTTATATTGTTGTTATTATAAGAATTGTAGTTAGAGATAAAATTTTCGCATGCTACTCTACAGGCAGGTTTTCTAAGTTATAATTTCCTCGTCTAGTTCAGTGTTGCCGTAGGCCTACTTTTTTTAAAATTTGGTTTTCTTGATTGGCACCACTTTTCTCAAATTTTAAAATTCTCCTTGTTTTCATATGTCATTAAATAAGGCGAATTTTACTATTTCAAGAAAGGGGTGCCAGTCAAGATATCTCAATTTTAAAAAAGAAACCCACTGGCAACTCTGGACTAATTTTGTTTATACTGTCAATACTTTTTCCCGAGTTACGAGCAAAAATCTTTGTAACCACACATTGTCGGTTCATTTGTCAGTTTTTCGTTACTTTGGTCAGTTTTTCGGTTCTTTTGTCAGTTTTTTGCGAATCATCTCCGTACGGTTGCATGTGAGGAAATTTTTTGCTACTATTTTATTTTCGGCAGCTCACATTATGCAAATTTTTAAACTTTGACCACGCCCCAGCCATAATTAAAACGCAATAGCCCTTATGCGAGGTAGCAAGTTACTTAGCTAGATGAGACGAATCGAATGAGCTATAAAAATTGAAATTCGTCGCCACAAGCTATAGTATCTTTACTTGTGAGGTTTGTAATTTCGTCTATCCATCAAGCAATGTAAACTGGAAAGACAAAATTAAGCCTCTGCGACATGTAAAAATTCGCATGGCTAGAAGATTCGGCTAATTTTTGAGGACGTGCCATAATCTCGTTCATACCCTAGATTAGAAATTCAGTGTACTATAGCTGTGTAATTTAGCCGTTTGCTAATTCTCCGATTTTACTGTTACATGAAAAATGGATAAAAATATCCCCCGTCGGTAGAAATTCTATCTAATGCTTTATTATAATCTACATTTGAATGATTACATGTGTAATAAAGCTTATAAACAACATTGAAACATACTGACGTCCCATTTATCTGGCATTTTGTTGGTGAGTAAATTGAAATTGCAACGTTTGAAATTCTTATCTCCTTTGTTTATTTGAATTTCAATTGTTAGATTGAGTTGTTGGACTAAATCATCTATTTTTCACATAATTTTAGACTCTTTTAAACTTCTGACATTAGAATTACAATAAATGATTGTACATAAAATTACGCATAATACATAATAAAACTTCATTATAAATGGAGTAAAAAATGATGCCTTATTTAAACTAGTCGGATATGGCAATCACAAAAATTTCTTCAATCACATACATGTTTTTGTGATAAGATCTATTGTGGAAATAGTAAAAACAAATGCATGTCAGCCCCACCTGTTGGGCGATTTACACCAAAAACTAATTAGGACCAATTTATACCTGGGACTAACTGAATCTGAAGCTTGCTGAAAATTCATGCATTAATTATTCAGATTGCGGAAATCGCGTTAAATGTAGCGTAGCAGCGCCAACTGTTGGGCGATATACACCAAATTTAAACAGCACTAATTTATATCAGGGACTAACTGAATTTGCGGTTTAATGAAAATCCGTACATTAGTTCTTGAGATAGAGGTATTGAGATAATCATAAATAATGCGAAATAGCAGCGCCACCTGTTGGTCGGTTTTCACCAAAACATAATCAGCTCTAAATTATATCAAGGACTAACTTAATCTTAAGTTTTACTAAAATCCGTGTAGTAGTTCTTGAGATATAGCTATTGTCGAATTAGTAAATAATGCAGCATAGCATCGCCACCTTTTGGGAGATTTACACCAAAAGTAATCAGAACCAGTTTATATCAAGGTCTAACTGAATCAAAAGATTTGTGAAATTCCGTGCATTACTTCTTGAGATAGAGCGCCCACAAGATTTTTGACACATACAGACTCACAGAGTGACAGTGACAGACAGACTTACATGCAGACATTTTCTAAAAGCCATCAAATCGTGTTCAGGGCCTTCTAAAACGTTAAAATCCATCGAAAACCGAAAGTCGAAATTTTTCTCGAATCCAATACTTTCTTCTTGTAAACAAAGAAGAAAGTAAAAATATATTATTATGTTTTATAACAGTATAAGTAAGAACTGTGTTTAATTATTTTTCCAGGACCAACATTCACAATTTATCAAAAAAATTCATTATGATGAAAACCAAAACTACGAATTAAATTAAGTTAGTTACAGTTTGCAACTTAGACTATAGCAGTTACGGTAATTGACTATTTTTCGATGGTTCGCCCTCATCAAGTGTGAACACTCGTTCAGGATTCTACGTCCTCTATAACGGTGTGTTTAAACCATGAAATAGGTATAGCCTAGTATTGACACATGCTTAACATTGTAAAACTTCAGAAGTAACAGATTTCGCAGTGGATGAATACTGCAGGCCCAAACTTCCACCATTATATTTTAATAGCAATTTCCTCCTTATTCAAACGCCTTATTCATGCAAACTTCCTCACACAATTATAGAAAACTATCAATCCGCATTTACTGGAGGAAGGTCAGGCCTTGGTGTTCTGCCATATTGTATACCGCAAATACAATCCTACTGTCGATGTCACTGAAAGGACTATAGTACTTCCGGGGTAAACTCTCACAAGTAAAAACGGCTAGAAATACTTGTTTTATTTATGGCAGTATTTCAGATTGAATAACGACGCTTAAAAAAAGTGTTAATATCTGTTAAAATTTACTGGTGGAAGTTTGCTACGGTGGAAATCAAGTTCTGTTATAACAGTGTTGTGAACAAACAACTGCCGACATCTTTTGACTACAGTATGACTTCAGAAATCCGGCATTCAGAAATCCGGCAACTTCAAAAATCCGGCATCAAAACCATCTTTTCCCTTCCTTTTTCTTTTACACTTTCAAGTTATGGGAGAAGAAAATAGCAATTCTCTATTAATTAAAAACTTCAAGATCGAAAGTGAAAATGCAAAAAAAAAGAAAAGAATATTTGACTTTTTTTGCATTTGTCAGAGGGGATTATTTTCTGAACAAATTTCTTGGGAACTGCACTGTTGCTTAGCAACGGATACAACAACAGGGTCAGCTTTGGCGAATGCATGGCACAATATATGGCTGGAACGAATTTTCGGCAACGGCGACATCAATGATAAGGAAGAATTTTCAGGCTTTCAAATTTGCTGTGAAAAGGCTGCAATTTATAATCTGATTGAACATGCAAACTTGAAAATGCATTAAGGGTCGAAAAAATGGATACAGAAGATTGGCTAAGCATTGACGAAAATGCATCAACAACAAACAATTTAACGGACAGGGAGATCACTGACGCTGTTCTAAATAGAACTGCCGATAATAAGTGCAGCAGCTTATAAGACGAGGATCAACAACGGGCAGAAGAAAAAGTGTCACTAGAAAATGCATAAATTTCACTGGAGTATTATATGCTTTAGAGAAACAAGACTGTATTTCCGAAATAGACATTCTTCATTTGTATTTAGAAAAGAAAAACTTATTAAAGAACGGCCGAAAAACTTGAAACAAACAACGTTGACATCGATGTTTTCGAAATTACAAGAGAAATAATTTCACTCTTTATTACATTTTTTTCCCTGTAACATTAGAAAATATCATATAGAGTGTTTTTTTTATTTATTTAATCTTCTCTTTTTCTTACATAATTATCACTTAATAATGAATTAAATTATGGCTAAAGACACCATTAAGAATATAGTACTAATTTTGATATTCATAGTTATTACTTTTGATATTCCTTCAAAAACCCGGAATTTTCAAAAATCCGGCATAGACTGGGTCCCGATGATGCCGCATTTTCGAATCTATACTGTACATCCTCAGTTACTTCCGTTGCAACAGCTAGACACTTTGCCATTATATCTATATTATAAAGGTCAAACATATCTGTGCGTAATGCATACGTCATTTTGCGAATGGCAACACTTTGAAATTTGAAATAAAATTTTGGTTTTGCAATTTTCTCTACTGCAAAATTTTAAACTTCTAAACATCGCACATTTTAAATTTTTACACCGTCGTATAAGGAAAAAAATGCTCTTTTAAATGCAATTTGTTTGAAAACTGTATCACAATTTATTTTTGAGATATTAATTTTTTTGTAGATTTTGATACCATTTTTCTTATCGTGGCAACAAAAGTACATCATTTCATTGAAAGTCATTAAAAGTAAACGGAAAATAGTCGAAAATAGGAGATACTGTATCTTTCTGTTGCCATTTTCTCATAAAACTTAAAAAAAAGTTTAAATTAAAGTATGGGCTATGTCAAAAATATTGTCTGTTATTCTGTGATAATGACGTCATATGCACACTTTTCTATAGACGGAGTTTAAAACTGGATTGTAAAAGTGGATTGCTTTAGCGGATGCAAATGACGTCATTTTATAAAAAAGCGTGTATTTTATTTCTTAAACCTGAATTATGTTTTGTAGAAGTGCGTCATTTTCACAGCCCAGCTGCTTTGAAATTCTTCACAGGTGAAAATTCTTCACATTTAAAAATAATGTAATCGAAATCACACACTGATAAAACGCAATGTTTTACAAAAATTTAGAGTATCTTTATAAAGTATATTTTTCAATCTTCTGACCATTTTCAGTTTTCGTCGCATAGAGAAAAAAATTACTTTCAAATGCAATTTGTTTAAAAACTTTATCTTAATTGACTGATGTATTATATTTTCTAAAATAATTTTTAAGCATGATTTTTTTTAAGTTTATCTTATCACGTGCCGGTTTCAATACATAATAATAATAAACATTTTTCACCATTTGTTTCTGACTATCTTTGCATAACGAAATTAGTACTTCCTTTATAAACAAATAAAAGAATAATATTAAAAAAACCACCAATCTAACATATTTGTGAAAGACAAATTAACGAAATTAATACTTCTTTTATAAACAAATAAAAGAATAATATTGAAAAAACAACAAATCTAACATATTTATAATCGTACAATTTAAATTTTTAGATCACCAAATAGGACTTTTTTTAATGGAATAACTTTGCAAAGTCCATCTCAGTTTACTGATTGTCTATAGCTTAAAAAACAATTTTTAAGCATGAAATATTTTTTAATTTATCTATATCGCGCGGAGCTCGATTACGAAAGATTAATCCGTTTGCCCTTAAAACAAAATAAAGACTTCATCATTTTCTTACGGCTAATATCCATTAAAAAATTCCCTATGAATAAATAAATAAAATAATATAAATAAAACACAAATTTACCAGACATGTATATGCTCTGAAATTATCAGAATATAAAAGGATGCCATAAGAAGCAAAATCTTGGCAAATAACTCTTAGCATGCGGCTAATAAGAAAATATCGCTTTTGACAAATTTCAAAAATTTATTTGATTGTATAATTCGTATTTTCCATATGAAAAATACTTTTTTAATGTAAGTTGTCAATCTAAAGATATTATGGAATATAAAAAATTATTAGTTTTCAATTTTAAAAAATGATTTCACCTATATTCTTTAACCCGGGAAGCCCGGGTACGTTCCCCTAGTATATATAATGGCGCGAAGTGTATAACGCTTCCGGAGTGAACTCATCCGGATCTTGATAATCTTTCGTTAAAATCAGCCATTTTATTTCGGCCATGTTAGGCTTAAGCATTCCGATGCCGTATTATAAGTCGAACAATTACCTTATTTAATCTACGTTGTATAACATATATCCTCCTTCAGTTTTTAAAAACCTTCAAAAACTATAAAATCATCATTTTTTTAAAAAGCAAAGGTAAAATTTTAAGTAGACCCATTTCGGGACATCTGCACATGCATAAACCCTGTTCAATTTAGAGTGACTGAGAACGAGTTTTCGGTGGCTGAGCGGTCTAAAGCAGCAGATTAAAGCGCCGATATTTTGTAGTGGATAGCAGGTTCGAACCTAACGCCCGGAAAAATGATTTCTGTAATATTTTTCGCGATAAATTATTTCAATAATGACACATTTTATTGGGAGGAGAAGTTATATGGTTTTTATTTTATTATTATTATTATTTGAATGCTTTATAATTAAATTTAATGCTGAACAATATTTAAAATAATAATAATAATTTTATATTTAAAATATTTAAGCTAAAATATTTTTAATGTAATTATCAATTAAATAAATGGAGCTGATCTACATTTTTTGTTATATCTTCTGACCATTATCAAGAATATATGTGCGCGTGTGTCAGAAAGAAAAGTTTGCCTTCCTTTTCCTTAAAAAAAGAAAACGGAAAGAAAGAAAGATATTCATATAAGAACTATTAAAAAATTACCTTGATATCCATTGTTTAATATTTAAAAAATGTATAAAAATGTAAAATAAAATTCAAGTAATAAAAATTATATGCTGCACCAAGTTTCAAATTTGTGCTTTTGGAGAATGAGACTGATAAAAATATAATTCGTGGCAGCTTTTAATGGTCATGTTGTTAAAAAATCATAATAAATAAATAAAAATAAATACTGTTATTTTTTTCGAAAAAATGAGACCACAGCAAATAAAAATAAATGCTCTACCCACTATTTTTAGTTAAATTTCTGGTAAAAAGAAGCATAATTGGTTGTAAATTATAAAGTTAAAAATCTGTGACTTCATTGAATAGGCTTGGCTAACTCCTCTATTCGCTTTAAAGAAATAGGAATCACTTATGCAATATATAAATTTGTCACAATTTCAATAATTAATTTAAAAGCAATTCATTTAAAATTCAAGAATTTTTCTAATAAAATATTAATATTATTTACCGTCAAATCTTGACGGGTACGTTCTAGTACTATATACTCGTATCATCTGGTTCATTCAAAGCTCTATTACTTAAACCGATTGCTTACGTTCCAATGTGTTTGTTACAGGAAAAACTCATAATGTCTATTTAGATTATTTTAAAATAGCCTAAATATTACATTTTATTCTATCTGTGAATGACTCCGTGGATAATAAAACTGATAAAAAACTATCAAACGCTGCATTGACCTTTTTATCGGCTGTTTATTTTTCTTATAAGATTAAATTCCATTGTTTAAATACGTTTATTCTTTGTATAACTGAATTGCCATTGTTTAATTGAATTGTTAAACTAAACAATCTGTTATTATTACATCATTATTTTACGTTTTAATTACTAACATTAGAAAAAAAAAGTCTAAACACAGAACATTAGAAAAAAATATAAATAAAGATCATATTAAAAATATATTTTTATTTTATTTAATTCTTTAATTAAAGATGCTGTTAAAGACAAATGTTTTCTATGAAATCCACTCTCATTAATATACCTTTTAACAAATCCAAGAAATAATTGGAGCCCCACCAGTGGCTGAGAGGTTCTGCTCTCGAAGCTGGTAGACGGGAGGTGCTGGGTTCGAACCCAACCGCGCCCGTCGGCCTAACCGTTTCGGAGTTTTCTTCGAAGCCTTGGATTTTCCATGCGTAAATACGGGTTAGGTTCCCTTAGAAAGACCCCCACGAAGGGCACTCCCCCTAGGGCCTATATCCCTCGTGTAGATAATCGGCCGTCAACAATCAACCCAACCCAAGAAATAATTGAGGAGATAGCATAATTACGTAATTATTAATAAATTATTTTATTCAAATTAATCATCATTAATCAAATTCAAAATACTATAAAACGTAACTGACGCCCATGGCACTATGCAGAATAAATGGTAAAACTTGAGCATATATTAACACTAGAAAGCCCGCGAGCAGTCATTTTAACTGCTACCAAAGGAATATATCTCGGTTCGAACCAGAAAATTATTTATATAACTAGTTTTAAAAATACAAAGAAAAAACTAGTTAAATGGATATGTTAATAATTTAAAATAAAAATTCTGGTGTGAAATATATTTTTAAAATTTGAGTAGAATTTTCGGTCTTTCTAGTGTTAATAAATATAGTTTTCGTAAACAATGAATTAAACTTACGTGACCTTTGGAACTTCGATAATGACGTCAAAACTATAATCATCACAGCCCTCTGAATACTAGGCCTGAGTGCTCATTCAAAATGGCAGCTGTCGAAGGCGGACTTTTTCCCCCAC
Source organism: Maratus speciosus (assembly GCA_963932465.1). Lineage (NCBI taxonomy): Eukaryota > Metazoa > Arthropoda > Arachnida > Araneae > Salticidae > Maratus > Maratus speciosus. The sequence continues at coordinate 134,851,120 of OZ010794.1, forward strand.
TAGTAAAATTATATCGTGATTGAGTGCCTAGTGAATCTTCCTTCAGGTCCCGGTTTTCTTGTAATATTATTTTACTGAAAGATTTTTCAATAAGCTCAATCAATCGATTAAAAATTTCTATCTATTAAAAATTTCTTTTGACAAGAAACTTAGTATGCCATCATTCAAAAATTAACAAAAATATTTCCCATCTATTACATTTGTCAGAAAAGTAAAGAAAATTTAAAATGTTTGTTTAGCTTCATGATCAAAGTTTTATGTGGAGCCAGCTCCTTAGTTATGAAAAGAATAACATATTATATTGGCTAAATGCATTTACACAAATTAAAAATAAATGAAAGGATAAATTTGGTATTTAAATTATGAAAAGTACATGACAAAAATTATTCACATATTGTTAAGAAATTCAGATATTCTAAGGTTGAATGCTAAAAATAAATACAGATTTATTTATTTTTCTGTTTTTTTTTTTAAATTTTTCTCTTGTATTTCTTAATTAAAATTTTTAATAACTATTTTTGAGTAATTATTTGGTAAGATCTTATATACAACTTGCATCATATTTTTAAATAAATAAAGCTGTCATGAGTCCAGGGATCTGTTTAGAGAAAAATTAGGTCCTTTAATGGACCTTTCACAACCTTTTTATTTTAAAACAGGACCCTTCACAAAATTTTTCAACTTAACAATTAGCTTTACACAAAACTTTTGCATTTCTAAACTGTACTTTTCATCACAAATTTTAAAAGTAATACTATCTAACAAGTCAAAAAACCTATTATCAAGATATAGATATGGAAAGGATCTTGTTAAAAATGTATAACAAGAACCTGAATATAACGATAATTTCAAATTCCCAAAATTAAAAATGGATTTTTCATAAATGTGAAAAAAAAAAAACTATTCACAATTTCAAAAATAGGACCCAGAAAGAAAAATCTGGACAGATCCCTGTAAGTACAATATTTACATAAATGATCAAAGTCATTCACTACATTTTTAACCTAAAGTTAACTAATTTTTAATAAAAAATTCATATGAAAAATCGCCATTACTAGAATCTATACAGTAATTAAAACAGTGATGTTTTAGCAAGTTTAGAAAGCAGCATAACCTGCAATGAAAAGTAGGATTGGCACAATGTTTTTATAAACTGGGTTTAATATATCATTTAAATATCTTTAAATGCGTCTAAATTTATCAGGCATGAAAATGGAAAACAGAAAAAAAGTTGTAAATTTTTTTCCATCTATACAATATTTATTTTTGGACGCATTTTAACTTATTTATACAATAAAATAAAATATTACTGTATGTATGATTTTCTTTTAATAATTTAAAATTTATTAAAAGAAATTTAAACTAATAATTTTACAGGTCTTTTGAATCAAAACAGGAAATTGAAGACAGTTTGCTAAGATGTAAAACCATAAATATCTGATGAATTTATGTGAACTACAGCGATTAATTTGTCAAAATAAATATTATTTTAGAAGGTTTGTCTGTTTAAGATTTCCCCCCTCCTTTCAAAAACAAACAAAAAAACAAACCTCCATGCTGCATAAATACAAGCAAGTCAAATTAATCTTTACTCCAGAAATACATCTCCAAAATTGCATCACTGAAATTACACAAAAGTGTTAATTAGGAAAAAATATTCTATTCCAAAAAGAACCTTATGGAAACTTCCTTTACCTTTTAAAGTCTAAAAAAAATCACTCTGGAAAGACATTTTAGAAACAATTTACACCACTTTCAGATGCTTATTCACCTTTGATTTGATGGCTTTTTTGCACAGTAATTCAGAAACAAATTCCGACGATTTGAGTAAACAAAATTATTATTAAATTTCCTAGACACCCCCCCCCCCCCCTCTCATACATGCTTCCAATATTTTCTTTGCATTTTTGCATCAATGGAGAAAATGTCCAAAATTGCTTTAAAATAGGTGGAATTCCTCCTTTAGAAGGAATTGTTTCGTGCCTGATTTATTGATAAATTGCATTTCTTATCTAAATATTTATCTAAATATTTTTGTTTCTTATGAAAGAGCTTTTGAATTATTAGTCTTTTCTCATTTCCAATCAACTTCTCTAGAGAGATATAATAATTACTGACATATAACTGTACATTCATCATATATTTTAACAATCGTGTTAACCTTATACTTATTTTCTTAGATTGCTAATATTCAAACCAAGCGTCTGATATAATTTGTTTTATTAAGACAATAAATTTTAAATGTTAAATCAGAACTTACTTCAATAGTTATGTTAATCCTTGGTGATATCCACTGAACATCATTTTAGAATATTCCTTTTAGATGAAATTAAAATTATATTTGCGAAAACTGGAGAGCCATATTTTCTTTTCAGAAAGAGAAACAATGAAACACTAGGGAAGCACATGAAACGCAGGAAAAACACATGATACACTTTCGTGAAATAAAACATAAGTATCTAAATAAAATAGATAGTATAAAAATGAAAATCATGAACCATGTGCAACTTTATACGAAAACTGGGACTTGAATTCATCAACGATGGAATTTTCAAGAACAGAATAAATGACGACCGTCACCACCGCTTCAATTTAACCGCCTTCGACTGGTCACGTGACCGCCGGAGTTAGTTTCGAGATATGGCCGGTGTAGAGATGGCTGTGTAATCATACACGATGAGGAAAATGGTGCAAGGTTACATGATTTGGCGTTTTACCCCAGGGGGATATTCTCATATACATGTCGTATGTTAATTGAAAAATCAGGCTCTTTGTAAAGGGCCTAGGCTGTTTGCAAAGAACCCGGACTAATTGGAGAATCATCTCTCTTTTTCTAATTAGCCTGATATTTTTCAGGCTTATTGCAAAGAGCCTGGGGAGCCTTAGGCTAACTGAAAATTGACCATTTGTTTCTCAATCAGCCTGGTATTTTTTAGGCTTATTGCAACGAGCGTAGACAGCGTTAGGCTAATTGAAAAATAACCAATTATTTCCCAATCAGGATGACATTTTTTAGGCTTATTAACCCATAACTCGACCCGAACCAGAAAAAAAATACAACAGACCGTACTCTGATCCGAGCAAGACAAAATAATTTCCGTCGACACGCAACTCGACCCAAACCTGAAAGTTCCATTCGAAAAAACCTAAAATCTGACCTGAAACAACCGTGATAACTGACAAAAATATTACAAAGAATTATAACCCGATCCGATCAAGAGAAAATAATTTCCTTGAACATGCAACCCCACATGAACATAAAAATTCCATTTGAGAAAAACCCGAAATCTGACCCGAACCAAATCTGAACCTGACAAAAATATTCCAATGAATCATAACCGGAAACGAGCAAGACAAAATAATTTCCGTGAGCATGTTACCCAACCCGAACCTAAAAATTACATTTGTAAAAAAAAAAAAAAAAAAAAAAAAAACGCGGAATCCGACCCGAACCAAATCTGAACTCGACAAAAATATTCCAAAGAACTATAGCTTGATCCGAGCAAGGCAAACAATTTCCGTGGGCGTGTTACCCTACACGAACATAAAAATTCCATTTGAGAAAAACCCGAAATCTGACCCGAACCAAATCTGAACCCGAAAAAAATTAAATTGAACCATAACCCGAATCAAGCAAGAAAAAATAATTTCCGTGGACACGTAACCCGACTCGAACCTAAAATTCCATTTGAAAAAAATCCGAACCAAATCTGAACCCGACAAAAATATTCCAAAGAATGATAACCGGATCCGACCAAGATAACGTGATTTACATTAACACGCAACACGACCAGAACCTAAAAATGACATTTGAAGTCTACCTGAAACCCGACGCGAACCAAATCTTAAACAGGAAAAAGTATTCCAAAGAATCCGTGCAAGACAAAATAATTTTCATCGACAGGCAACCCGATCCGAACCTGAAAGTTCTAGTTGAAATCAACCCGAAACCAAAAGAAATTACATCAAGCTGTACCCCGATCCGAGCAATACAAATTAATTTCCGTGGACATGTTACCAGACACGAACCTAAAAATTCCATTAAAAAACGAAATCTGACCCGAACCAAATCTGAACCCGACAAAAATATTCCATTGAACAATAACCCGATCGAAGCAAGACAAAATAATTACCGTAGGCACGCAGCCTGACTCGATACTAAAAATTCCATTTCAAAATAACCTGAACCAAATCTGAACCCGACAAGTGTCATAAGAGTGAAACATGTGGAGATAAATGAAGAAAAATTACAAATGATAAGTACTGGTAATTTTATTTTTATATGTAAAGTAAAAATTCGTTTAAATTTATTTACTGGTGTTAATCTACTCTTGTGTTATTACCTTCTTTTTATATTAATGATAATCTAATCTTGTATTAGTAAATTTTCAATTGGTTATTAACCACTTTTTTAAAAAGGGAAAATTAATAAATAGTCAATAACTTTTTTGTTAAAATAAAATTGTTATTCAACATCAATTATAATGTTATTTTCATATAAGCAATTTGTTAATATGCAAATGTGTTTTTTCCAGTTTTACGTAAAAATAATATATTGCGGAATAAAAAAAAAAATATATATATATATATAATATATGGATGATATAGTTAGATTTTCAGTTGATGTCTGCATTGCAGATTTTTTTTGTTTATCTTTACGAGGGGGGATCAAATTTTACCGAAAAAATTAAAAAAAAATGTGTTTATTAACCTTTATTATCAACCAGCTGCATAAATCAAATCTGTCAATAAAGCAGTTTTCATCTTTTTTTATCATGTTCATGCAGCCACCCATACACTCTTGGAAAAATATTAAATTTCTTCCTTATCTGCAGATTTTATAATTACAGCTCTTTTCTTATTTATTTTTAGTGTATTATTTTCATTCAGTAACCTATCTTTTCTACATAAAGGAGGAAAATAACATAATGTCTACCTCATCTGGAAATGTAATTATTGCAAACATTTTCTAAAATATATTTTATCTTAAATGTCATTAGATACGGATCTTCTCTGCGTAATACTGGAAAAACTTTTAAAATATGCCTCATCAGTAGATTTGATTATTGTAGGAATTTTCTTATATGATTATTTTTAATAGCAATACACTTTCCCTGTGTAAATGTATGATCTGCAGATGAGGCAGATTATTAATTTTTTTCCAGAATTACGCAAAGAAGATAGGCTTTACCTCCGAAATACTCAAAAAAAATTAAAAATCTGCCTCGTCTGCAGGTTTTATTATTGTAGAAATTTTCTTGTATATTTTTTTCTATTTTCATGAGTAGCCGAACTCATCATTATAATGATGGAAAAACATTAAAAATCTGCCTCATCTGCAGATGTAATTTTTGCAGAAATTTTCAGATACATTTTTCTTTATTATTTTCCTTAGCAACCGATCTTCTTTCGTAATACAGAAAAACATTAAAAAGCTGCCTCATCTACAGATTTCTTTCATACTTATTGCATCGGTTTTTAACAAAACATATACCCTTGCACTAAAAATTAAGTATTCACAAAAATTATATTCTAGCCGTGATGAACTTTGTCAACAATCAACTTTGTCAACTCTCAAAACAGTTTTATTACATATTTTTATGTTCCTGCTTTTATTTTTAATACTTAAATTATGCATAATCATTCACTACCTTAGCACGTTCTTAATTAGCCTAAACTGGATAGGCTCATTGTAATAAGACTGAAAAAAATTAGTGGTCATTTTTCATTAAGCCTAACGCTATCCAAGGCTTTTTGCAATAAGTCTAATCGGGTTACGGTTCGATAGAATTTTTTTGCCAGGTTCGGGCCGGATTTCGTAATGACTTGAAATGGAATTTTTAGGTTATGGGCGGATTGTGTGTCGGCGAAAATTGTTTTGTCTTGCTCGGATAGGGAACTGTCTCACGTAAAGTTTTTTTCCGGTTCTAGTCGGATTTCGGATTGTCTTCAAATGGAACTTTTAGGTTTGGATCTGGTTGCGTGTCGATGAAAATTATTTTGTCTTGCTCGGATCGGGTTACGGTTCTTTGAAATAATTTTGTCGTTTTCAGATTGGTTTCGGGTCAGGTTTGACTACAAATGGAATTTTCAGGTTCTGGTCGGGTTCATGTCCATGGAAATTATTTTGTCTTGCTCGGATCCAGTTATGTTTTTTCGGAATATTTTTGTCGGATTCAGATTTGGTTCGGTTCAGATTTCGGGGTTTTTTCTAATGGAATTTTTAGGTTCGGGTCGGGTTCATGTCCACGGAAATTATTATGTCTTACTCGGATCGGGATAAGATTCTTTGGAATGTTTTTATCGGTTTCAGCTTTCGTGCGGGCCATATTTCGGGGGTTTTCCAAACAAAAGTTTTAGGTTCGGGTCCAGTTTCGTGTCCACAGAAATTATTTTGTCTTGCTCGGATCGGGTTATGGTTCTTTGGAATATTTCTGTCGGGTTAAAATTTGGTTCAGGTCGGGTTTCAGGTTGACTTCAAATGGAACTTTTAGGTTCTGGTCGTGTTGCGTGTCCACGGAAATTAATTTCTCTTGCTCCGATCCTGTTATGGTTCCTTGCAAAATTTTAGTCGGGTGCAGAGCTGGTTCGGGTTTTTCCAAATGGAATTTTTAGGTTCGTGTCGGTTTGCGTGTCCTCGGAAATTATATTGTCTTGCTCGTATAGGATTATGAATCTTTGGAATATTTTTGACAGGTACAAATGTCCTTTTTTAAAAAAAAATGAAATTTTAGGTTCGGGTTGAGGTGCGTGTCCAAGGACATTATTTTGTCTCGCTCGCATAGGATTATGGATCTTTGGAATATTTTTGTGGGTTTCAAATGTCGCATTTTTCTCAAATGAAATTTTAGGTTCGTGTTGTGGTGCGTATCCACGGACTTTATTTTGTTTTGCTTGGATCGGATTAGTGTTCTTTGGAATATTTTTGTCGGGTTAAGATTTGGTTCGAATCGGGTTTCAGATTGACTTCAAATGGAATTTTTAAGTTCTGTTCATGTGGCGTGTCTACGGAAATTAATTTGTCTTGCTCGGATCCAGTTATGGTTCTTTGGAACATATTTGTCGGGTTCAGATTTGGTTCAATTTTTTTCAAATGGAATTTCTAGGTTGGAATCGGTTTGAAGTTCCACGGAAATTATTTTGTCTTGCTCGCATTGGATTATTGATCATTGCAATATTTTGCCGGGTTCAAATGTCGTTTTTTTAATGAAATTTTAGGTTATGGTTGGAGCGCGTGTCCATGGAAATTATTTTGTTTTGCTCAGATCGGGTTATGATTCAATGGAATATTTTTGGCGGGTTCATATTTCGTTCGGGTCAGATATTGGGTTTTTTTAAATGGAATGTTCAGGTTCGTGTCGGGTAACATGTCCATGGAAATTATTTTGTGTTGTTCGGATCCGGTTATGATTCTTTGGAATAAATTTGTCAGGTTCAGATTTGGCTCGTGTCAGATTTCGTTTTTTTTTCTAATTGAATTTTTAGATTCTGGTTGGGTTTCATGTCCTCAGAAATTATTTTGTCTTCCTCGGATCGGTTATGGTTTATTGGAATATTTTTGTCGGGTTCAGATTCTGGGTTTTTTTCAAATAGAATTTTTAGGTTCGGTTCGGGTTGCATGTCCTCAGAAATTATTTTGTCTTGCTCGGATCGTTTATAGTTCATTAGAATATTTTTGTCGGGTTCAGATTTGGTTCGGTTCAGATTCCCGGTTTTTTTCAAATGGAATTTATAGGTTCGGGTCGGGTTGCATGTAGACTGAAATTATTTTGTCTTACTCACACCGGGGTACGGTCCGTTGTAATTTATTGCTCGGGTTACGGTCAGGTTATGGGTTAATAAGTCTAAAAAATTTATCCTGAATGGGAAATAAGTGGTAATTTTGCAATTAGCCTAACGGTTACTAGGCTCATTGCAATAAGCCTGAAAAATATCAGGCTAATTGGAAAAAGGGAAATGATTCTCCAATTAGCCCGGCTCTTTGCAATGAGCCTGATTTCTCAATTAGCCTACGACATATACAATATTCAAGCCAATGGAAGAGCAATTGGAATATATGCCCTTTTCATTTAAAATTGCACACTATACTGTCAAACAGAATTGCAACTAGTATATGTTTATTTTTCCTTTAAATTCAATTTCCTTGAACAACAGGCAATAATTCTCTACTACCTGAATTCAAGTAACAATGGATGTTTCTAATGATTTTTTTAACCCAATCTAGGCATACTAATTCTCACTAGTTATGGGCAGAAGAATGAATGATTTTGCTATCTAATGAATCATTCGGTCATGGGCGAAAACGTAGTTTCTAACATTTGTATATCATTTTAATCAAGTAGCACCAGAAGTTTAGTAAAAAAAACAAAAACTAAATCATAGTCACCAACCTTAATTAACTAGTTTCAAAAATTTTGAAGATAAAGGGAACTTTTGTGTTCTTATAAATTAATTCTAATTAAAATAAGAAAAAATATGTATACAAATCTTCTGGTAGAAATTGAATTTCATAAAGAGCAAAAGCTAACAGGTATGCTTTTGCGCATGCCCGAATGATTCATTCGAATAGTAAAATCATTCATTCTGCCCATCACTAATTCCCACCAGTTTTTCTGTATAATTTCCATCACCTTACTTAAACCTTAAATGCCGGGTGTTGCTTTTCGGCAAAAAATATTGAAGCTATAATGCCTAATGTTGCCAATAAAATACATTCTGAAAATATTATTAAATCGATTTTCGACATGTAGATGGCAACACTTGTGCTGTTTAAGAATAAAGATTGATTTATTTTTTCAATTGTTGCTACCTGCTCTTTTTGTTTTGTTTGGAAGCTTGCAAAATACCCTATTTTGTTCTGCAGTGATCAAGTAAAATTTATTTCTTATTATAGTTCCTAAAATTCTTGTGTGTTTAATATTATAGAATTTTATCAAGCAAAATTATTTTTTCATTTAAAGACCAGTATTGCTGATTAATAACAAACTGATTTTTAGCCGTAAACCATACTTAAAACAAAATATGATTTTTTAAAGTATTTTTCCCATGATTTATTTAAAAAATGAAAGCCGAAAAACATTATTACAATTATTTTTGAAAAATCAGGCATTTAAGGGTTAATCTAAAATTTCCTACCAATTTTAATTGAAAAAAATTCTACATGTGGTTTAATATATGAAATTTCAGTTCATCCAGTCACAGTATTTTTTAACACTGCATTTCAAAAATAAGTAAAGCGATAAGAGCAAGAGCTGGTTTAATTTAATTTAGCTTGTTTTTTCGTTTCAGCATAATAATGCGCAGCAAATTAATCCCACAATGCTACAATATATATATTTTTTTATATATCACCCGAACTTTTGTTCAAGATATTCTTTAGTCCTTAGCACCGGATTCGACCATCCAAATTTTTTTGTTGGCATGCCATTAATCCTCTCGCTGCTCAATTGTTTTATCAAAATAGCTTCAAAAATTGTGTATTTAAGAATTTTTATTATTTTGTCACCGGTTTTTCAAAACAAAACTTTTTGTCTAATTTAATCGCGAAAATGCTCCGATTAAATAAGGCAAAATTCACAATAAAAAAATAAACGGTGGGAATAATCAAGGAGGGTTAATTAGACGGGAAAATGTATCCTCGAGGAAATCTCGGGATCCGCAGCGAAAGGGTTAACCACTTCTGGACGAGCGTTCTTAATCTTTTATGACCGGTTTTTCAAAACCAAATTTTTTACCCAAATTGAATCGGGAAAATTCTCGGATTAAAGAAGGCAAAATTTACAATAAAAATTTACTGGTGAGAATAATCACGGATTCTGAGCACCTTACGCGGCGCGTATAAAGGTCCCTCGTCCGAAAGGGGTTAATAATACCACAATATTTGAACTCAGCACTTTTTGGAAGACTACTTTGCCTAAAAATTGTTACTGAAGGTAGATCATTATTATCATCAAAAGCAAAAGTTCAGGTAATCCAAAAATCGCAGAAAAAATAAAAATTCAATAATTCGAAAAATATAGATTTCATGAAAATGTACGGAACGATATGGTATTTTTTGAGTGATTTAACACTAGAACACCCTCAAGGAGTCGATCCAACTCCGACCAAATGATTAAGTGTTAACTGGAACCAGAATTTTTTTCATAAAATAAGTTACATTTAAACGACGCAGATTTACGTTAAATAAGTCAATCAAATAATTTTAAATAAAAATTCTGGTGTCAAATATTTTTATGAAACTTGAGTAAAATTTCTGGGCGTTCAAGTGTCCAGAATAATTTAATTATACTGGCCACCAGCAATTCATAGTCTTATTTAATAGTAAAACTTCTTAAAAAATTCTGCCTTTGGTTTAATATGTGAAACGTGAGCTGATCCAAGCCCAGTATTTTTAGACACTCCATTTTAATAGTTTGAAGAGGAAAGACATCTAAAGGTGGAAGTAATGTATAACTATCTGTAATGTAAGCAAGGTTTGTTTTGTTTTAGCTTATTTTTTTCGCTTCATCAGGTCGCTTCATCGCAGCAAATTAATTCCACAATACTATAGTTTTTTTCTTATTCGCCCCGGTACCCGGTATGCTATTTCTTTCTCCCAGCTTATTTTGTGTCAAAAAATAACGTTACCTTACAGAAGCCAGCCGTGAAACAATTTATTTGGTTAGCACCACTTTCTTTTTAAGAAACATTTTTACTTGTACTTTGAACAGGTGAACAGATGATACATTGATGGGATACAGAGTAGCAGTGCTACTCCACTCCTTGTATATAAGTACGAAGAGAAGCCGTAAAGATAAGTCTAGCTATAGCACCTACATGTGGTAAAATATAAGGAAAGAAAAGAAACAAGAAAAAGGCTGAAAATTTTTGAATGGGTAATCCGAGAGTAAGATAAGTTAAAGTTTAACATGCATAATCATAAGTATGAAAGATAAATTAAAAAATAGTAAGTTAAAAGTGAGTTTAAGGAAAGATTAAATGGTTTAAACTTTTCTTAACCCTTCATAACCGGGCAAAGCAAAACGCAAGCTAGATTTTTAAAAAGCTGCCTATTCACTCTAACAAAAAAAGGCTGTTTTCATTGCCATACATTTTAAATATAAAGATACTATCAAGTGTAGCAAACTTTACCTAAGTAATAGTAAGATTATAAGAGTTTTTTTACATATATACAAAAGAAAGATAAGTCACGAAAAGTAAATATTAGCCGAAGAGCACGACTATTCTTCTAATACAGTAGTACAGCAGGGCCTTTTACGTTTTGAAGGACTTAGAACATCATACTCTGGGAGTCCATACATAATATTGTTCGGAATTTTGTAAATTTGTCTATGGAATTTTTTCGATAAATATTTAATGCGATTAATTAGAGAAGTACGTTGACATGTGCAAGAGAAATTTACTATAAAACGTGCTTGTAAAATATACTAGTGCGAATAGAAGATGAAAATATACTCATGTACAAAAAGCTTGGACGGCTATTTGTCGGGACTCGATCACATGGGGTTAAACACCGACAGATAGCACTTCTGGAACCACAACAGAGCTACTATAGGTGAAAATGCAACTAATCTCTCAATAAGATTTTGGTTTTCAAAAAGTCCTATGGCTTTCTGCGTACAAAGCAAAACACATTGTGCACAAACAACTCTGTTCAAATTACTGAATTTGTATCCACTGTACTTGGATGACGATATTAAAAGATATAAAATTACGTATTATCTCAATATTTTTCTATGTTGCTCTTAATATATTAAAATTAATGTTCTTAAACATTTTTATTTGTATTCTGATTGGTTACGGGGGGATAAATAACCCCCCCCCCGTACTCGAATATTCAGATATTTGAAAGGGGTTTCTGTCTCACGTATAGGCAAAAACCCAGCTAGTACCGTACCTTGCCTATTTTTATCGTAAATATCTCGACTTATATGCAACTATATTTGGTAACAGTAATTTTTTTAAATATCACTTCAGGACCTGTGTAAGCATTTTAAGAAGTGGGGCGCCCATTCATTACTGTTTCAAAATAGTAATTGTCGTCTTACTTACGCCAGATATTCTGCGCTGAAATAAGGGGATAATTACCTTTGCAAAATAGTTGAACTCTCTGCCCAGGCCTCTGTCCCGTGGAAATGCCTTAATCTGTCCCAGTATTACCTAGTAAATATTAATATTTGTCGTAAAAATATTTTATTGTTTTCAAAAAAGTCACTCTTTTCAAAAACCGCTGCATCGATTTCCCGGAAATTTCTTAATGATATAGAGCAGGAGTGGCCAGTTGTGGTACGCAGGTTACCTCTGATTTTTTTAAAGAAACAACCAACTTCTTGAATCGCAGAGGTTCGATGATTAGATAAAGATAACATTAGATAAGATTACCATAAAATTTTAGTGGTTTAGAACGTGCCACTATTGGTAACCTCCGATGTAGAAGTACTAATGTCTTATAATTAGTAACTTTTCTTGACATTCGTCTACTAAAGACATATGACAAAGAATCGGTTATTTTCTTTCTTTTTAATCAAAAACGTAACTCATATTTAGAGGCTAATGTTTGTCCAAGTAATATTTATTCACCTTAATCTGTACAAAGGATGCATAAATATCATATGTAAAAATACAAAAAAAAAAAAAAAAAAAAAAAAAAAAAAAAAAAAAATGGGGGGATTAGGGCGGAGCAACTTTAAACTTCAATAAGCAGAATTGTTGACCCCAAATTCAATTGGAGAAGAGAGGTCAATACTAGTGTTTCCTAATGGATTTTTTCATCTTACTTAATTGAAAATTCATAACAGGCTTCGATTAAATAAAGGGGAGATAATTATACTTAGTGTTTGACTTATAGGCGACTGAAAAAGATAAATTTAGCCTAATCCATCCCTGATTAACGAATAGGCACGAGAAGCACGTGCTTCGCTTGGAAAATTTTGAAGAGACCCAAAATTGAGAAAGCAGGGGACTCCAAATTTTATATTGAATTAATTCCTTTCCAAAATTCTATCTAGTTTCTTTTCAAATTAGTAACTCATTTTACATATTGAACTTGAATAGTATTGAATTTGGCTAATATATTAATAATTTCAACAGTTGCGAGAACTGAAGAAGTGATTCAAAATATTAATATTTTATGTTTTTCATAAGTGCTAAATTCAACCTTTCTAAGCAATTTATATTTTTATGCTAAAACTATGCAAAATCCTATTTGCATATTTTTCGTGATTGTATCTAATTTTTGTTTGTACATATGAGAGAACATTTAAAAAAAATGTTTAATGAAATATATGTGAATCCAACTTAGACACTCTTTGGAATAATATTTGTAGCACTGGTGTGTTTGCGGGAATGTCGAATTTAGAATTTTATTCTGGAAAGAAAAGGGGACCCGAAATGACACTGTGCTTCCTATAGCTTCAGAAGTTAATCGGGCCCTGGTCTAATCACCGCTTTACATACATTTTTATATATTTTTTTTTCGACAAGTAAATTTAATTTCAGAAATCAATTTTTCTACAATTTGCGAAAACAAAACAAAAAAAAAAACAGAATTGCAAAGCTTCCTTTTTTTTAGTTTTTTCCTTAACCAGGGTTTCCAGGCGCAGGGTATGACATACTCACGGTAGGCATGGTTATTACATTTCTCACCTCTAATTTTCAAAAAATTAATCTTCTAATTATTTTATTGCAGAATTTGTGAGCAATGTCAAAGATGAAATAAAATGGCGATTATTGTTTGAATTTATTGCTGGCAAAGTACAGATCGTATATATCTTTAATATGCGCGAGCATTTTCTGATTAACAATATACATGACTACCAAATGGTCAGTTTATTTAATATTAGCGTTCCCTAAGAAATGGTTTCATCGTAGATTTCTACAATATTTCAAATAGAAATGACTTTTGGAGTAAGTTTCTACAAAATTTTGAAGAAAAATTTAAAAAAGAAGATTTTTGTTTGAAAAAAGTGGTCTTCAAAAAATTCAGTCAGTTTGGGAGTAGTTATTGATTAATCAACAACCATCCGTCGGGCGCACTCCTGGAACATTTGATTTATGGCGCAGTTCTCCTGTTAGAAAATCGTCATTACAGAGCTGAAACTAGCAACTATTTTTTTAATTCTCTTTCGCAACACCTTTTCAAAACAGAAATCTTTCACAAACGGATTCACAACAAGTACACGAAATATATACTACATTTTTTTTTAATAGTGGTGTGAATAGAATATAAAAATAGTCGCCAGTGGCAGCGCTGTCATTAGCCCCTCATCAAATCAATTCGAACCCTCTAAAAGTGATCAGTAACCTTTATTAGGGTATACAAAGGCTGAATATTCGAAATATAATTAAAAAAACTCTATTTATTAACCCACTAACTGTTTGTTTTTTTTACTCAATAAATTAAAAATACGGACTCGGCACCATTTTTTTTTATTACTAAAATATTTGGTTTCGTACAATCGGAAAAAGTATGTCATTACGAAAGCAAAGGTTACAGTTAAAATTAAGTGGTATCATAAAGCTTTTAGTGTAGAAGATAGCAAACTCTTTTTGCCCTAGCGGCATGCATATTCACAATACCTACTCGGTTCAGATTCGACACAGGTATTTCTGTGTAGATTTTTCTGGTATAAAATTTTAAATATTCTGAAACACTTATGAAAGCAATTTCTATCTCATAGAAACATGGAATTATTATTTAACCACGTACTACTAAGCAAACATGTCCTTTCACTGAGTATTGTTTTTTCTAAACCTAGTAAAATTATAAAAGTGAACTGTGAAAATGTTGGGTTGAAGTCAGTGTCCACAAACCGGATGGTTAAATTCTTTTCCATTTATTATCCATTATATTCAGCTTTTGTTTTTCCAATGTGCAAAATTTTCACTTACGTTAATAAAATTTACATATTTTATGTGTTTGTAATACATAAAATAAAAGTTATAAAAATAAAAATTATTTTCAATCAAATTTGACAATGATTTCTGTTGTGTTTGCAATGCAATGGCATTAAAAAAAGAAAAGAAAAGAAATTGGAAATGCTGATAGAGATATTTAAATTTTTTTATTTTGCTAAAGAAAAGAAAATTATTTAAATTTTACAAATAATGTGTGATATATTAAATATGCAGATTGGAGTGACGTTGGGGGGGGGGGGGTAATATTAAGGTTCCGGTACTTTTTGTTAGAAATTAAGCCCTGAAAATAGCAATAAGTTTTTGGCAATCATCCAAAAGATAGTTAAGAATTTTTTTTGGAGATGGTTTTCTGAAGTAAAACAAATAAATAGGATATGGCGGGGGGGGGGGGGGGGGAGAAAGAAAGAGAATGAGAAAAAACAAGTTGGAAATTGCTCGTCAAACGTGCCAATGAGGTGCGTTCGTACTATAACTAGTTTTATAAATATTCTTTTGCACCGCATAGTGTACTGAATGTATATTTTCATGCACTTAATAAGTGCCTATCCACTTCATTCTGTTCGAAAAACTGTAACATCATTAAAATGCACTTTTAATAATTCTTTCCCATTGGCCGTAATCTAACGCAAATCTTCTAACTGTCCCCTGTTATTAAACCATACATCCGATTTTCATAAAATTTGAAATGACTCGACAAAATTTTGCAAAATTTTATATTTAAAATTTGAGACCATTCGGTTGTATAGTTTTTGCTCCGTTATATGCGTACGGACAGACTGTACGACGACTATAGGTACTACGTATTTATATAATTACGAACGCACCTAAAAAGAAGAAGAAGAAAAGAATGAAAAAATTGATTTGGTTTTGCAGTAATACTAGATACAGCAATGTATTTATAACCTTTACTAAATATATACCTGGTGCGAAAATCTAGGAGTAATTGTGTTTTAGAATTTTTTATAAGCAATATTTAATACTAATAGTAAAGTACTTCTTCTAGTAAAATAGTAATATACTTCACCGTATAATTTCTGAGATTAAAAAAATATTACCATTTGGAAATAGCTATTATAGAAATCCAGAAACACAATTAGAGTGAAAACCAGCATCAGCTATTTCGGTTATATTGGGCCAATATTTTTGTTCATCACTAATAGTGTTCCTAATTAAGCGGAATTCTGAATTCAAAATATCTACCAAACTTCTATAATCGTAATTTTTATTTCATTTAATCTACGAAAGTTTGCAATTAAAGAAGGCGAAAAGTATTGTTAAAATATTGTGGTATATATTTTGAATAAAAAAATACGCTTAATTTTCAACAGTGATCGCTATCGCTGATACTTGAACTAAAAGACCAATATTGTAAAATATTGGGTTTACAATGGAGATATTTGTAATGAAACGTCAATACTACAGAAATATTCCTACAAATTATAATTATCTCTAATAAAATGTCAATACTGCAAACGTATTTACTTTACATTGGAAATATTAATTCTGAAATCGCAAAATATTTGTTGCCTATATTGCGCAAATATCTGCAAAATCAAAATTTCCCAATGTCGGGGTAATATATAGATAATACAAACAAGATAGACATTCAGCAATAGTTTTTGCATCGAGAACTAAACTTTTTACCAGTTTTTTCACTAGGTATTTATACAGAGCTCGGTTAAGATTGGTCTACCTATTAGTACTGGAATATAAAATCAATTTCATTTTTTTTTTTTTTTTTGAAATGCCACAATATTACAAACGTAATAGAATACTCCATTGTTGCATTTGATTAACCCCTTGAGGGGCACCGGCATATATTATATACCACCTATGATTAATGAAGTTTTACACCAGAAAATTTTTATTAAATTTTACTTTTCTAACTTTGGTGGAAAAAAGCCGTAAAATTACTTTTACTTATTTTGAAATAGAATTTTTCAAAGATTCCGGTGTGAGTTCAACATTACAGAAACACAATCACTTGCCCCTCAAGGGGTTAAAAATAATTTTATTTTTATAACTTTTATTTTATGTATTAAAAACAAATAAAATATGATAAATTTTATTAACTTAAGTGAAATGTTTGCTCCTTTGGAATATATATATATATATATATATATATATATATAATATATAAGGAATACAAAAGCAATCATCAAAATATAACCATATGTTTTGACGCTGAATTCAGCTAAACATTCCACAATTTCACATTTATGGTATTATTAAGATTAAGATACTATCATTATTACATGCATATAATAGCAAAACTAATTATTGACAAAATAATACTCAAGGAAAAAACATGTTCCCATAATAGGACGTAAAATCACGAAAGGGGTTAAATGATAATTCCACGCTTCTATGAAATAGCAATTACCTTTATAAAGTTTCAGAATATTCAAAATTTCATACCAGAAAAATATAGTGAAAAATACCTTTCTCAAATCTGAACCGAGTAGGTACTGTGAATATGCTAGCGGCATTCCGTCAAAACAGTTAAAGGGTTAATCGCAAACAGTGGCGGCTGGAGTATTATTTAACCCTCTGTCTACCAGAAGGGTCCAATGCACCCGACATGTACATTCAAATATTTATTCAAACCAGAAATTTCTTCAAAACAAACTAAATGTATAAATCAGACAATAATAAGTTAAATAAAAAAATTAAATAGTTTTAAGTAAAAATTCTGGTGTAGAATGTTTTTATAAAACTTGAGTAAAATTTCCGGTAGTTCTAGGGTTAAAGCGATTCACTGTCACAATATAAAAATTACGAAAATAAAATTTGTAGGTAGGACGTAACATATACGTTAAAATGCATTTGTGCAGTATTGAATTCATAATTTTTTTTTCTCTGGATAGAATTTTTCGGATCTGAGGAGGACAATGTGGATATCTGGAGGTGTGTGTGTGTGTGGGAGGGGGCTTTTAATTAGGGAATCCCTTTTCCAGGATGATTTTCCATCCTCCAAGTATCCCCTGAATTCATCACTACATTTTTGTTTTTCGAAAAAAAAAAAAAAAAAAAATGCAACTAAAAGAAATAAAAAAGCATCCGTAGATGGAAAACTTGTACCATTTCAGTTTCTACAATGGAAAGTAGAATCACAATATTGCTTAGAATTTATCTTTGAATTACAATTTACCCATGTATAATTATTGAAAATTACGTCCATCCACTTTTTTAGAAGCAATTTAAGTGTGTTGTTTATCATGTTTTTTTTTTTTCAATTGAGACCATGTCTAGAGCACTGAGTCTGTCCTCGCTCATAGTGCTCCTTAACTCTTTATGCCCGACGGTACTTCAAAGTACCATTAAAATAATTTGTTATAAAATCCATTTAATACATTGATTAGTATTAATACAGTTTAGAATGTATTATAGATACGTTACTTTATCCTATTTAAAAGCATTATTGGTTGCACAAAACAATTTTTTTTTTTAAAGGATGATTTTTTTTTTTTCATTTTCACCTCTTCATCTTCCTTGATGTGGAAAGATTGTGGGTAAAAAATTTCAGTTCAGAACTATTTCTATATTTGTATTGTGAGAGTTCTATATTTGTACACTTTCTAATTCTTTAAAATATTAAGAAAAATATTTTGAATAAAAGATTTGAATGGAGCTATAAATATTGGACAAAATCCCAAAAATACAAATATAAATAATTAATATCAATTAGCAAAATTCTTCTAAACTTCATTAAATGATTGTGTCAATCTTTTAGTATAGTTTCAAAAATTCACAATAAATGCTTTAGAACATGAAATTTTCTTAAATTCGTAATTTGGGACATAAAGAGTTAAAAATGTTTTAATTCGTTTTAAAGTAGGAAATCATCTCTCGGCTTCAGCAGTGTATTTTAATGATGTTACTCTCAAATATATTGAAATTCATATACATCTCTGAAATGTGCTGCAAGACGCTTACTGTGGAGTATGGTGTACATAGTCATTTACAGGGATATAAATAATAAGAATAGGGTTCGAACGCTATTTAGCCACCCCCATTTTGTAAAGTCTCTACCACCAGTATTATTATAAAGATCATTTTCTTCACGATTAATTAAATAGAAGATAGTTTTATGCGATTATTGGTGGTAGAGTCCTTACAAAATGAGGCGTGGCTTAATAGCGTGCGAATCCTGTAAGTGTGTCACAGTACTACCTCTGAGGTATAATTGCTGGAAAGGCGTTTTCAGTTGTGGTATTCGTTTTTAAATTTAACTATTTTTTGCTATTTAATTGGTGTGTATAAATTTTATAGGTCCATAGCAGGGTTGGCCAACCGTGGCACGCCGGAAACCGCAATTTTTTTAAAAAGAAATAGCCGACTTCTTAATCGCAGAGATTATATCATTATTTAAGGCAATGATTTCTGTAAAATTTTAGTGGTGTCTGGGGTGCCTCAGTCGGCCACCCCTGACCTATAAGGATGCACAAAAGAATTCGAATGCAGTTTCGTTTTTTGAAGAAAATTTCTGAATGAAAATTTGCAACAGTGTTATAAGTACGTTTCCTAACTGAACAAAATTTTAGAATACCATGCAGCATATAAACAAATCTATAGTTGATATACAGGGTTTCACTAAAGATTACGAACGTTTTTCCGACTATGGCAGTTGAGGGCTAAAACTGGAAAACACTGAAAGTACAAAAGAGGAAATTTTTCAAGAGAGCCAGAAAAAAGAAAAACTCCTACATATGGTACTTACAGCGTTTTCCACTTCACTCCTTTTGGGCTCTTAGTTCAATACTTTAAAATGTAAGCCCCTGGCTTCCTTTCGTTTAGTGTTTAATTACCTAATAGTATCATTTGTAAACATTTCTTTTATTTATTTATTTAATATTTTTCATCTTGCTTAAAAATATCCAATTGGTGCAAACAATAATAACCTGAGCAAATTGTGTAATGGCCACCAGCTGCTGCGCATCTTATCACTGGCAATTTCAGCGGTCTCCACTTCACATCGTGTATCACATTCAGCGTTCTTCACTTCACTTCGTGTAGCACATTCAGCGCCTTTCGCTTCACTTCGTGTAGCACATTCAGCGTCTCCACTTCATTTCGTGTGGCACATCCAACCAGAGACATTTTTCTACTCTTTTTTAAACTATTTCTGCTAGGGTTGGCACTTCAAGGGCTCTTCATGTTTGTTAAGCTTGAAATGTAAGCCCTTTTATCGTAAAAAAAGGAAGATTTTCGATTTTTTGGTACTTTGAACGTTTTTTCATTTTTAGTTCTCAATTGCTATAATTGAATTTACAAATGCGTTATGCCTTTTCCAAACTGTTTTTTAAGATATCATCTTTCGAGTAAAAGGGGAAGATTTATTACAGTATTCTGAATATGTTACTTTGTGTTTCTTAGCCATACTTGACGCATAATCTTTCTTTTTTGTTTTTGTTTTTATTCTTATTGAAAAAACTACATTTTTTTGCCCATTAACAACAATAAAAAGCATTTTATAGGAAAAATATTAATTATGAATTAAAAATGTTTTGAAGTGTATTTAATGTAATATTTTCGTATTAGCCGCATGTCAGAGGTTAATACCTGAAGAAATCGCTGATGATTTTGTGGCTTACAGAAGTTATTTTTTTCTAATTCTTTCCTTGCTTAAGCGCATAGTTCGATGAGTCTTTAATCGATATGCGTTTAATTATTTATTGACGAAATATTAATTTCGTTGTGGAATATTTGCGGAAACAAACAGTCATCTATTAGATTGATTCAAAACTTCTATCGTATTTTTATACCTAATTTTAATACTTTTAATATCGGTAAAATTTTACCAATCAAAATTGGCCACATTTATTAAAATGAAACAGAACTTTTGCACCATCTTAATAGTCATACTGTTTTAATACAAACAGTTTAATCGTCTTTAATCGAATTGCACGTGATAGGCATAGAATGTTTTGAAAAAAGTCATAGAAAATCATGAAAAAAAATTATTTTAAAAACATTAAAAAATATGATTAAATTGAGGCACGGGTTTCAAACGAATTGCATAATTTTCTATTTTACGGTATAAAAATTTTAAATTATGCTATGTTTAGAATAAATAAATTTCCAAAAAAAAGGGAAACTGATTTATTCGATCGTAGCAACTTAAATGCTCATGCTCAAATGTGCGTCGATACCACGTCAGCGTTAGTCACGGACCTATTTTTGTTTTACAATATAGATATATAGTAAAATGTCGTGTGTTTTTCTGTTTTATAACCATTTTCAAGATAAGGGAGGAGTTATTCAAAGTTACGGATGTTTAATTTATAATTAAAAATGTACATAATAGATAATTCATAAATTAAGGTATATAAAAAAAAGATCAATATACAAATACATACATATTATTAACTACAATAATATAAAGTCTATACTCAAACCGGAATTATTTCAAGGGAAAATTTAAATAATGTTACTTCTATCGTTTTATTGCTACCTTACAAAGTGGCCAATTGTGGTTATTCTTGTAGTACAGCTGTTTGCTTTTACAAACCGCAGCTGTAGACATAACTATTAGAGGAATAATGAATGCGCTTAACCCCTTGAGGTGCGGCAGGATATATTTTATCCCACCTACGATTAAAGAAGTTTTGCACCAAAAGCACTTTGTCATATTTTACTTTTCTAATTTTAATGGGGGGAAAAAAACCCCGTAAAATTGCTTTTCCTTATTTTGCAATATTGTTTTTTTTAGATTCTGGTGTGAATTCGACATTACAGAAACGCAATCACTTGCCCCTCAAAGGGTTAAGTAAACAGGAAACGTTTTAAAGTTCATATTGCGTAATTTGCCGTAAAATTTACTTTTGTACTTGATACTGAATCCTATATATATATATATTTGTGTGTATAAAGCAAATTGTTTCTGTTTTTAATTAATATTTAATTTTGTTTTAAGTGAAAAAAAAAATAATGCATTTCTAGAATATTGTTTTAATAAGTTTTCATGTTAAATGCTATAGTTTTACTTTCAAATTTATATTATTCTTGAAAATATTTTTTATCAACAGTAAGTTGGCTATTTCGAAAATATAGGACATATATAGAAAATAATGTCTGATATATATCGAATATATATCAAAATATCGGATATTTTTGATATTTTCGAAAATATCATGGTATTTACGAACCCTGATAAAATGTATGAAAAATAACATGCAAATTGTTTCCCATGTAATGGGTATAATTGTTTTAAATTTCGAAATATCAACTTTGGCAGTAAGAAATAAAGTTATTAGTAACTTTTTTTCGAAACAAAAAATCAACTGTATGCACCCGTATGTCCAGTCTGACTGGATACCATCTTTCTTTGCACAATTTGTTTTTGGCACCAGTAATAAAGGAAATAAAAATTTGTCTTTTTTAATTAGAGCATTTTTGAAATTGTGTACTTGAGGGTAACTTCTTTTTAAAAAGTGATGCCAATCGAATAAAATTTGTGTAAGAGACGCCCGAGTCGAAAGGTTTAAAGGCAAATTTAGAGCAATAATGACATTATTCTACACAGGGTAATGTTATTTCAAATTGTATAGAGAGGGCTTGGGCTACTTTTTTAAAATTCAGAATTTTTGATTGGGACCACTCTTTTGAAAGAGAAAAATTAGCCTTATTTAACGACATATTAATTAATGCGAAAATAAGGGGAATTTTGCCATTGCAAAAAAGCTGTGCCAATCAAGAAATCTGAATTAAAAAAAAAATTAGCGGCCTGGCAACACTGCTTGGGCCCCTAACAAGACTCCAGCTCCTTCCCGTTTGTACGACGATTGCGCCGGCCTTGCGTCTAGCACTACACTTTAACCCCTTCAGGAGCGGTGAGATATAATTTATCTCACCTATGATTAATAAAGATTTGCACGAGAAAAAGTTTAATAAATTTTACTTTTCTAACTTTGGTGGAAAAGGGCGTAAAATTGCATTTTATTATTTGGCAATAAACTTTTTTGATGATTCCAGTGTGAATTCGACATTTCAGAAACACAATTACTTGCCGCTCAAAGGGTTAAGTAAACAGAAATGTTTTAAAATTCACATTGCGTAATTTTTGATTGGATCAAGATGGAATATTGACTTTCGTCTTATGATTTTATTTATTGAAAATTTTATGTTTTGTAAATCAAAATTTTCACAAAATTCCACTTTTTTAGAAGCAATTTAAGTGTGTTGTTTATCATGTTTTTTTTTTTTCAATTGAGACCATGTCTAGAGCACTGAGTCTGTCCTCGCTCATAGTGCTCCTTAACTCTTTATGCCCGACGGTACTTCAAAGTACCATTAAAATAATTTGTTATAAAATCCATTTAATACATTGATTAGTATTAATACAGTTTAGAATGTATTATAGATACGTTACTTTATCCTATTTAAAAGCATTATTGGTTGCACAAAACAATTTTTTTTTTTAAAGGATGATTTTTTTTTTTTCATTTTCACCTCTTCATCTTCCTTGATGTGGAAAGATTGTGGGTAAAAAATTTCAGTTCAGAACTATTTCTATATTTGTATTGTGAGAGTTCTATATTTGTACACTTTCTAATTCTTTAAAATATTAAGAAAAATATTTTGAATAAAAGATTTGAATGGAGCTATAAATATTGGACAAAATCCCAAAAATACAAATATAAATAATTAATATCAATTAGCAAAATTCTTCTAAACTTCATTAAATGATTGTGTCAATCTTTTAGTATAGTTTCAAAAATTCACAATAAATGCTTTAGAACATGAAATTTTCTTAAATTCGTAATTTGGGACATAAAGAGTTAAAAATGTTTTAATTCGTTTTAAAGTAGGAAATCATCTCTCGGCTTCAGCAGTGTATTTTAATGATGTTACTCTCAAATATATTGAAATTCATATACATCTCTGAAATGTGCTGCAAGACGCTTACTGTGGAGTATGGTGTACATAGTCATTTACAGGGATATAAATAATAAGAATAGGGTTCGAACGCTATTTAGCCACCCCCATTTTGTAAAGTCTCTACCACCAGTATTATTATAAAGATCATTTTCTTCACGATTAATTAAATAGAAGATAGTTTTATGCGATTATTGGTGGTAGAGTCCTTACAAAATGAGGCGTGGCTTAATAGCGTGCGAATCCTGTAAGTGTGTCACAGTACTACCTCTGAGGTATAATTGCTGGAAAGGCGTTTTCAGTTGTGGTATTCGTTTTTAAATTTAACTATTTTTTGCTATTTAATTGGTGTGTATAAATTTTATAGGTCCATAGCAGGGTTGGCCAACCGTGGCACGCCGGAAACCGCAATTTTTTTAAAAAGAAATAGCCGACTTCTTAATCGCAGAGATTATATCATTATTTAAGGCAATGATTTCTGTAAAATTTTAGTGGTGTCTGGGGTGCCTCAGTCGGCCACCCCTGACCTATAAGGATGCACAAAAGAATTCGAATGCAGTTTCGTTTTTTGAAGAAAATTTCTGAATGAAAATTTGCAACAGTGTTATAAGTACGTTTCCTAACTGAACAAAATTTTAGAATACCATGCAGCATATAAACAAATCTATAGTTGATATACAGGGTTTCACTAAAGATTACGAACGTTTTTCCGACTATGGCAGTTGAGGGCTAAAACTGGAAAACACTGAAAGTACAAAAGAGGAAATTTTTCAAGAGAGCCAGAAAAAAGAAAAACTCCTACATATGGTACTTACAGCGTTTTCCACTTCACTCCTTTTGGGCTCTTAGTTCAATACTTTAAAATGTAAGCCCCTGGCTTCCTTTCGTTTAGTGTTTAATTACCTAATAGTATCATTTGTAAACATTTCTTTTATTTATTTATTTAATATTTTTCATCTTGCTTAAAAATATCCAATTGGTGCAAACAATAATAACCTGAGCAAATTGTGTAATGGCCACCAGCTGCTGCGCATCTTATCACTGGCAATTTCAGCGGTCTCCACTTCACATCGTGTATCACATTCAGCGTTCTTCACTTCACTTCGTGTAGCACATTCAGCGCCTTTCGCTTCACTTCGTGTAGCACATTCAGCGTCTCCACTTCATTTCGTGTGGCACATCCAACCAGAGACATTTTTCTACTCTTTTTTAAACTATTTCTGCTAGGGTTGGCACTTCAAGGGCTCTTCATGTTTGTTAAGCTTGAAATGTAAGCCCTTTTATCGTAAAAAAAGGAAGATTTTCGATTTTTTGGTACTTTGAACGTTTTTTCATTTTTAGTTCTCAATTGCTATAATTGAATTTACAAATGCGTTATGCCTTTTCCAAACTGTTTTTTAAGATATCATCTTTCGAGTAAAAGGGGAAGATTTATTACAGTATTCTGAATATGTTACTTTGTGTTTCTTAGCCATACTTGACGCATAATCTTTCTTTTTTGTTTTTGTTTTTATTCTTATTGAAAAAACTACATTTTTTTGCCCATTAACAACAATAAAAAGCATTTTATAGGAAAAATATTAATTATGAATTAAAAATGTTTTGAAGTGTATTTAATGTAATATTTTCGTATTAGCCGCATGTCAGAGGTTAATACCTGAAGAAATCGCTGATGATTTTGTGGCTTACAGAAGTTATTTTTTTCTAATTCTTTCCTTGCTTAAGCGCATAGTTCGATGAGTCTTTAATCGATATGCGTTTAATTATTTATTGACGAAATATTAATTTCGTTGTGGAATATTTGCGGAAACAAACAGTCATCTATTAGATTGATTCAAAACTTCTATCGTATTTTTATACCTAATTTTAATACTTTTAATATCGGTAAAATTTTACCAATCAAAATTGGCCACATTTATTAAAATGAAACAGAACTTTTGCACCATCTTAATAGTCATACTGTTTTAATACAAACAGTTTAATCGTCTTTAATCGAATTGCACGTGATAGGCATAGAATGTTTTGAAAAAAGTCATAGAAAATCATGAAAAAAAATTATTTTAAAAACATTAAAAAATATGATTAAATTGAGGCACGGGTTTCAAACGAATTGCATAATTTTCTATTTTACGGTATAAAAATTTTAAATTATGCTATGTTTAGAATAAATAAATTTCCAAAAAAAAGGGAAACTGATTTATTCGATCGTAGCAACTTAAATGCTCATGCTCAAATGTGCGTCGATACCACGTCAGCGTTAGTCACGGACCTATTTTTGTTTTACAATATAGATATATAGTAAAATGTCGTGTGTTTTTCTGTTTTATAACCATTTTCAAGATAAGGGAGGAGTTATTCAAAGTTACGGATGTTTAATTTATAATTAAAAATGTACATAATAGATAATTCATAAATTAAGGTATATAAAAAAAAGATCAATATACAAATACATACATATTATTAACTACAATAATATAAAGTCTATACTCAAACCGGAATTATTTCAAGGGAAAATTTAAATAATGTTACTTCTATCGTTTTATTGCTACCTTACAAAGTGGCCAATTGTGGTTATTCTTGTAGTACAGCTGTTTGCTTTTACAAACCGCAGCTGTAGACATAACTATTAGAGGAATAATGAATGCGCTTAACCCCTTGAGGTGCGGCAGGATATATTTTATCCCACCTACGATTAAAGAAGTTTTGCACCAAAAGCACTTTGTCATATTTTACTTTTCTAATTTTAATGGGGGGAAAAAAACCCCGTAAAATTGCTTTTCCTTATTTTGCAATATTGTTTTTTTTAGATTCTGGTGTGAATTCGACATTACAGAAACGCAATCACTTGCCCCTCAAAGGGTTAAGTAAACAGGAAACGTTTTAAAGTTCATATTGCGTAATTTGCCGTAAAATTTACTTTTGTACTTGATACTGAATCCTATATATATATATATTTGTGTGTATAAAGCAAATTGTTTCTGTTTTTAATTAATATTTAATTTTGTTTTAAGTGAAAAAAAAAATAATGCATTTCTAGAATATTGTTTTAATAAGTTTTCATGTTAAATGCTATAGTTTTACTTTCAAATTTATATTATTCTTGAAAATATTTTTTATCAACAGTAAGTTGGCTATTTCGAAAATATAGGACATATATAGAAAATAATGTCTGATATATATCGAATATATATCAAAATATCGGATATTTTTGATATTTTCGAAAATATCATGGTATTTACGAACCCTGATAAAATGTATGAAAAATAACATGCAAATTGTTTCCCATGTAATGGGTATAATTGTTTTAAATTTCGAAATATCAACTTTGGCAGTAAGAAATAAAGTTATTAGTAACTTTTTTTCGAAACAAAAAATCAACTGTATGCACCCGTATGTCCAGTCTGACTGGATACCATCTTTCTTTGCACAATTTGTTTTTGGCACCAGTAATAAAGGAAATAAAAATTTGTCTTTTTTAATTAGAGCATTTTTGAAATTGTGTACTTGAGGGTAACTTCTTTTTAAAAAGTGATGCCAATCGAATAAAATTTGTGTAAGAGACGCCCGAGTCGAAAGGTTTAAAGGCAAATTTAGAGCAATAATGACATTATTCTACACAGGGTAATGTTATTTCAAATTGTATAGAGAGGGCTTGGGCTACTTTTTTAAAATTCAGAATTTTTGATTGGGACCACTCTTTTGAAAGAGAAAAATTAGCCTTATTTAACGACATATTAATTAATGCGAAAATAAGGGGAATTTTGCCATTGCAAAAAAGCTGTGCCAATCAAGAAATCTGAATTAAAAAAAAAATTAGCGGCCTGGCAACACTGCTTGGGCCCCTAACAAGACTCCAGCTCCTTCCCGTTTGTACGACGATTGCGCCGGCCTTGCGTCTAGCACTACACTTTAACCCCTTCAGGAGCGGTGAGATATAATTTATCTCACCTATGATTAATAAAGATTTGCACGAGAAAAAGTTTAATAAATTTTACTTTTCTAACTTTGGTGGAAAAGGGCGTAAAATTGCATTTTATTATTTGGCAATAAACTTTTTTGATGATTCCAGTGTGAATTCGACATTTCAGAAACACAATTACTTGCCGCTCAAAGGGTTAAGTAAACAGAAATGTTTTAAAATTCACATTGCGTAATTTTTGATTGGATCAAGATGGAATATTGACTTTCGTCTTATGATTTTATTTATTGAAAATTTTATGTTTTGTAAATCAAAATTTTAAAAGGCAAAATAGTTTTTTTAATTGAAAAAATAATAAAAATGTAAGCTTGTCTTCTTTTATATTCCTTAAGTACAGTTTAAGCTAAACCTTAAACTTTAAAAAATTCTTTTCAAATAAAACTGTAAATAACTGATTATCTAAATGAGACAGTTTATCTTTGAATGGCTGTTTTGAATATGTCCCAACATAATTGTTAGTTCGAAATTTAAAATTAAAAGCTTCACTGCCAGAAACAAAAGTTCTTTATGATCAGATTTATAGTGTATAATCTACAGAACAACAGTCAATAACAGTTGAAGAATTCCTTTAAACTTGTTTTGGCTGAAAATATCCAAAAATATCTTGCATGGTAAGACTTTGAAAATAAATATTAAAGATAGAAAAATATAGAAAATATCAAAAATCTTGATATTTTGAATATGAATGTCCATATGAAAATATCAAACATTCCGATATTTTAAAAATAAATATCAAATAAATGAAAATATCGAAATATAAAATATCTTGATATTTTGAAAAGAATTATCGGATATATGTCATGATATGTATCATCGAACCCTGGGTTTTATATTCAATAATATAAATTATTCTATGATATATAAAATTTAAGAAATTATTTTCATTAGTCGAATATTACAGTCAAAGACTTTGGACCTCGCTAAGTAATTTGCCAGGTCAACGCGCGACATTGCGCCAGCCCTGGTTATACCCGAACCCTGCTATTTACTTTCATTGGGCCAATTCTATTTAATATTTCTGCTGTTTTTAGTGTAAGATGGTCAGAGATGAGAGCTTCTTTATGCTAAGAAAGATCATGGATCATTCTACGGAATAACGTATTAACACTAGAATCGCCGGAAATTTTACTGAAGTGTTCTAAAAATATTTCACACCGGAAATTTTAATTGAAACTACTTAACTAATTTATTTAACATAATATTCCGTGGTACATTTTAAACTTATTTTAGAAAGAAATTTCTGGTGACAATCGAAATATTTTTATTTGGCAGCAGTCAAAATGACCGCTACGGTTGTTCTAGTGTTAAGTTACATAAAAATACAAACAGTCGATCCCCGATTTAACGAATTATTGATTTAGCGAATTTTGTTATGGTCCCGATGAAAATGGCACAAAAATACTTTGATTCAATGAATTTATAATCCCGATTTAACGAATAAATTTCGATGTCAAAAGAATGAAAAATTAGAAAAATTTTCTAATACCTATAAAAAAAAATGCCGATGTCCCCGATTGTCAATTTTCTGAATATGTATCTTGTCACTTAGAAATATCTAGATGCAAAAATGTACATTACATTGAGGTTATTAATAACTGTAGTTGTGGATCAAATGAAGAAGAAAATTGAGATGAAGTATGCAGCATTCAAAAAAGCACTTAGCATTTTGGATATTTTGGTACGGCATTTGATTGCTTATGATGTTGATGGCACTGTTTTCACAGCTTCAAGAAAAATCTTTAACGCTTTCATGGGCAAAGAACTTCTGTTGATACAATATTAAAACGATGGAACGACACCAGGATTTACGAACAAATTTATTTGAAAACATTTATAAATTTTTGTTCTTGTAAATGCGAAATTTAATTCCAAATTATGGTGTCATTGTGGCGTTTTGGAATTAAAATTAAGTGGTATAGGGCTAGTTCCATGAGTAGTTGTAATGTAAGTCAAATGCTACGACTTTTGACTACCAGTATTTTAGAGGGAAAAAAATGTGACTTATTTTATCGGAGATATCTCATTAATTGAATAAGGCGAAGCAAACTTTTCGAAAATAACGGTGGCCATTAAGCATAGCAGTTACCAGCTATGTGACTTGCACTACAAAAATCCACGGAACTACCCATATATAATATACCGGTGTCTTTCAAGGACTTAAAAAAGTTTGGAATACAAAATCAAAACAAAGCAATAAAATATCTATCAAACATATCATATAATATATCTATAAAATTTGAATAAGTGAGATATTCTTAATTACAATGCTTGTAATTTATAGTAGTACCAGGGTTCGTACGGGTACCGTTATTTTCAAGGCAAAATATCAGTATTTTCTTATAAAAAATAAATCAAGTTCAAACGCGCGAAATTTCGCCTTATTTCGTCAAAGATTACACAAAAATTAAACAAAACACTGGTATCTGAGAATTTTCTGGTTTGGAAATTCCAGTATCCTTATGAACAATGAGTACGTAAAAAATATTTTTTTTTTTTTTTTTTTTTTTTTTTAGAGCAAAAAATGTTTAGCATTAGTGTTAAATTAAGTGAGTATTGATCTTTTTATTTATAGCAAATTTTTGACTTGTTCTGTAGTATAAAAAAACTCCTTTTATTATCCTGTTTTAATGGATAATCTCCATTTAATGAACTAAAATGATAGATACGAACGATTCGTTAAATCAGGGTTAGACTGTATTTAGGAGATCTTTGAATATACATTCATATTTTTAAAAATGACACTTGCAGTAAATCTTTCATCATAAACAGTCTTATCCGATATACTTCATGGATATTTAGGAGAAAATGTGTATATACAAACTCCATGGAAACTGGATTTGTTACATTTCCTATGCACAATAGCTCTGAATTTATTGGGAAGTGCGTTGGGGGGGGGGGGGGAGAAATCCAATATCACTATACATTTAGAAAAATATATTAAAAATGCATTAATGTTATTAAATACTAAATTGCAAGTAAGAAACCATAGCTACAATGTAAGTTAAAGAAATTTGTGAAAATTACATTTTTCAACAACTTCATGCAACATTGATGTAAAATATCGTTTGTCAAAAATACATTATTCATTCCGAATTTCTTTTCTAATATCGGGACTAAATGAATAAAACATTCTGTAATCGAATTGCTCGTGACAGACATAGCATTGTTTTTTTAATCCTGCTTGAAAATTATTTTGATAAAAAGAAAATGATTAAATTCAGATACAGATTTTGAAGAAATTGCATTTAAAAGTAAATTTTTATCTATTTCACGGTGTAATAAAATTAAGTCATGCTATATTTAGAATACTCAAATTTACCAAAAAAGGCAAATTGATTACTTCGACCGTATCCAGCGTCAATATCATGTCAACGTTCCTCAAGGATCTGATTTTACTCTGCATTATAGATAGATAGTAAAACTTCGTGTTTCATTTGGTTTTTTAATCGTTTTCTAGATAAGAGAAGAGTAATTCAATTCAAAATTATAAACATTTCATTTATAATTGAAAATGTACATAATAACTGCTAAATTAAGGTATATAATAAAAAAGAGCAATCTATTATTAACTACAATAATATTAAATCCATACCCACAGCGGAATTAATTTAAGGGAATTTTTTTTTATTCTATTCTCTTATTTTTAGTGCTACCCAGCAAATTGGACAAAAAGTATATTGTAGTACAGCTGTTTACTTTTACAAGCCGCAGCTGTAAATATAAGTACAGTTGAACCCCGGTAATCCGAACTAATTGGGACCGGTGCCTGTTCGGATTACAAAAAATTCAGATTAACCTAAATTCCGATAAAAATAGAAAAGTAAAAGATGCATGCCGAAAAATTGCAAGTTATATGTACTCAGTAACATAATAAACATCCTCTAATCCGGCATGTTGGATAATCTGGCACGACATTCGGGGGAAAAAATAGTATTCCTTGTTTCATCACTCCTGATGTTTATAATAATCGAATGAAACTTCACAATGAGGAATTATGTAACAACCCATTACAAATGGTTCAAAATCGCAGATCTATAAATAGCTCAGTCACCACGTCGACGAAGAGGAAATAAACAAACATTTCTGTAGATAATTTGCAAAATCATATTGTTGAAAGAAAAAATATTTTTTTGTTATTTGATTTAAATGCTTTTGCATTTTAAAAGAGAATTTTATAGTGACCGGCAAACAAACTGATATACGAGATTTTTTTTTTAAGTGGCTTCTACGAGTAGGCCTACAGTACATGTTTTCATTTTAAATTCGTGTACATATGTTGTACTTTTAGATTATCGAGTATTTTTTTTTATTATCTTCAAGGTGTTTAAAGAATAACAAGTAAGAAAAATGATGCGTACAGCATAGATTATGAAACACTTCCAACCCTCCCTGAAAGTTTTAACGAAACTTCGTTACTTAGGGAAAGAAGGTAAATAAGATAACTAAGTCAACATTTAAAAATCTGATTTCAGTAGTTTTTAAAGTTTTCAGTAGTTAAAATTTAGATAAACCCTTGAAGGACAAGCAAAAATGTCTCTAATTATTGAATTCTCACCGGAATAATCGAAAAAATTTATTTTTAAGTAAGGAAATGTAATTTTTCCTTGATTTTCCTCCAAAGTTAAAAATATAAAATTTAGTTAAAATTTTCTGGTAAGAGTCTTGTTTAAATTAGGTGGGATATATTTTATTCCACTTTATCGGAACCACTTTATTCCACTTGACTGGAATCCATTTTATTCCAAATCATAGAAAAGGATAACCTTGTCCAAAAAGGTACTTCCTAAACCGTTAGTTTTAATGCAAGTGCGTATACATCAACAAATCTAACGTTTGTTTCATACACTTAATTTAAAAGTAGAATTTGATTTTAAGGAGGGAGATTTTATAAGGAGGAGAGGATTGATTTTAAGGTCCCTTTAGAAATTTCAAAAAATCGATTTTTTCTTTCATATTTCGAAAATATATTATCTCGAGAATACATTGGCAAGAGAAAAAATCAAAATATTCAATATTAACAGAGTTATTCCACTTTTAGTCGAAAATCCCAAGTGCCAAATCCCGCATGTTGTGCTAGCGAGCCAGAGCATCTCCTACCAATCTACCAAGATTTATCTAGATATGTCTTAGTCCAAAGATGCTTAGGTGGACAAACCCAGAACGTTAACGAAAGTTTTAACGTAACAGTTTGGCGGTTATTTCCAAAACACCTGAATCCTGGACTGCAAATTGTTGAAATTTCAGCATACATCGTTGCTGGGATATTTCATGAAGACTACCGTTCTTAGAGTTACGGATAATTTAACCCCTTAACAGTGTGGCCCGCACTGGATTCGGGCAAGAACACTTTGCTTGCTTCGTTATTAAAAGCATTTTGATACCACTAATTTGCAACTGTAAATTTATCTTTATTGATTGTCAGAAATTTTCGATTAAGTAAGGTAAATATTTTAGTATGGAAAAAGTGGTGTCCAGCCCCATTTTTAATTTTTTTGTAAGAAAACAAATGTCACTGTTAAGGGGTTAAACATTGTTGTTAGTACTTATGCCAATTTTTTTTTCTGAAAACGGCGATGAGGCGCGAGTAACGAGACAAAACCGGAGGAGTCTCTTTCTGTCAAAAGCATGTCGTACAGTCCGGAAACAGCAGTAACTCGAGAAAGAAAAAAAAAACAGCTTTTCGAGGAATCCGAAGGTCTATTATATCAGTGTTGCCAGATTGGAGACATTTTTGTACCCAGATTGTTCATTAGCACCGCTTTATTAAATAGTATTATTCGGCCTATTTAAAATTAGTTTAAAAATTCTGATAAATAAGGCGAATTACACTATTTTAAAAAAGCGGTGACAGTCAAATAATCTGAATTAAAAAGTCCCAAATCTGGCAACACTGTATTATATGCACCTGGGATCACTGATTGATCGGTAAGTTATTTAAACCAGTAATTTTATCGTACTGGAACTTTAAACGTGATTATATCGAAACTATGTTTTCAAAAACTGCTCGTGCTGTAAATCAAAAAGTTATCAGTCAGTTTGGCTGATTATTGGTGAGGCGTTTCTTTATAATTATTACTGGAAGGATGTACCTAAATTTAAAAGATTTTGTGTAATTAAACAATTTTTTAGGGATGAAAAAATAGTACAAAATTCGAACATTTTATTAAAAACCTACTTAATTTCTTACTTTATTCTTTTCATCGTTTTATAGGTTTCCTTCCCGTGCATATGTTCGAAAAAGAAAGTATTTTTTTTCAGATCAATAGAAAAAAGGTGACGAGTACAGCACTTCTGGTCCGCGCGCCCGTTACGCCCGAAGAAAAATTTTGCTAAGCCGCCGTTTTGTAAGAAAAAAAAAATTGTACTCTACAAAGATGTAATAAAGTTATGTCACAGTTTCAAAATGATCCCATTATTTTATCACCTTTAAAAAAATTAACGAAAAATGGCTGATTTTGAGGCGTCTAAAGAGCCTTCCCACCTTAATATTATTCAAGATGCTTTCAAGATGCCCTCAATATTATTCAAGATGCCTTAATATTATTCAAAATTAAGCTTACACAGTTCTTAACAGTATAAAGTTCTTCATTCTATGTAGTATTTAATTAATTTATTTAGATATTATATTTCTGGTTTGAAATATGTTTATTAGGCATCGGTCAAACTGATTGCTACGTTCGCTCTAGTTTGAAGGGTAGAATTTCATTCGCAAAATTGAACCTAATTTGCTTACCAAAATATTTGAAATAATTTATGTCGAAAAATATTATTTTTATAAATTTGACGAAATATAATTTTCTACAGGAACCTCTGGTTCTGTAAGTTATATTTTAAAAAACATACTACTTTATTTTCAAGTAGAAAAAATATATTACATTTAAACTTTAAACAAAATTATGTGTCAATGTGAAAATCTTCCAGTTTTTTTTTTCCCTAGTCAAATAAATATAACTTAAATCAGAAACATCGTTCAAATGTTTTTTTCTTGTTTCTATGTGATTATAATTTATGCTCTTTTATTTAATAAAATTTCTGATGTAATCTATTTTTTCACAGAAAATTGAAAGCCATGCATGCTTTTTAGACGTTGAGAAAAATTAATGTTTTCCGACTGTGATTAATTCTATTGCTGGTGCGAGCAAAAGTTGGAAATTCATAAAACATATTGTTTCATAATTTAATTTAACAGTAACTTTTATTGAAAAATATTTATTGGATTAGTTAGAAAACGGAGAAAGTTTTTTTAAATATTAAATCCAGAGATCATACAAATGTTTAATTTTTGAAACTTTTACAAATACAACTATTATGAAATTAGTGGCTGTTAACACTTTCAATGGTGTTGTTTTGAAGGGGGACATTTAATTTTAATATTTACCGGATAAAATTGCACAATACTTTTTAATATAAATATTTGTTTTATAATGCACGTAAAGAAAAGCATTTTTCTTCTAAATAGTTTCGTGGCAGAGATTAATTTAATCATTTTGCCTGGAGAATTACTTGGATACTGAATGGTCTTAGAGGAGTATTACTTCTCTAAAATATTTCAAAATATTGATGTTTCGAAGAACACGTTTATCAAAGGGAAACATCTTCAACCCATTTTAAAACAAATCATTTACAAATTAACCAGTAAAACATTAAAACAATAAAACAAATAATTTTACCTAGAGAAATACTTTGATACTGAACGGTCAAAGGAAAGAAATACTTCTCTAAAATTTTTCAAAGCGTCGCTTTTTCGAAGAACACGTGCATCAAAGGGAAACATTTCCGCCTATTTTAAAACAAAACATTTACCAGTTAATCACTAAAACTTTAAAACATTAAACCAAATTATTTTACCTTGAGAATTACTTTGATAATAAACTGTCTAAGGAAGGTAATACTTCTCTAAAATGTTTCAAAACTTCGCCTTTTCCAAGAACACGTATATCAAAAGGAAATAATTTCTACCCATTTTAAAACTAACCACATACAACAAATTCCTTCAAATTAAGCTAGCTAACTCATGCAGGTAATACGGTTTGTGTAAGAACTCAAGGAAAAACTGACATCGACATTCACGAAAAGCTACATTTAGTAGGATTAAATTTCTGATTTAACTCATGGAAAATTAACAAAACTCATGAAAAATTAAAATCTGGTTCTAGAACAGTTAATTAAAAGTTGCTACATTTTACTCAAAAGAATTTTATTGCCTAAATGAACATTTTACTTTATCCGAACTTATAACAGGACGCTTATGCCCAGCTTATGTGGACGTATATGCCCAGCAAAACGAAATGAAACTATCGTTTCAGGGAGAAACTGTCACAAAGCAATTGCAAAGTGTATACTTTCAAGAGTAAACTGGTGTATTGGTTGGAATTTGTGTGGAGGAGGGATACCGGGCCCTTGGCTATTGCTAAAAAGTTTCATGAATGAAAATAACATCCAGCTTAAAAAAAAATGCAAAAGAAAATTTAAGTTATCTCGAAATTTTGAAAAGCTTATTTGAGCATTCTTTTTCATCAGCTGAAATCTTTAAATACGCTCTAAATGTTTACAGCATCAACAGAAAACCAAACAGTTCACATTCAGTGGATTACATGGTCTTCAATGATTTGATGTCTCATAGGGAACTAAAATTTGCATTTCAAAATTAAAATCTGCCTCAGTTGATGAGTCTATCTGACAGGATTCAGAACATTGTCTGAGAAAGCAAAATTAGCATTACTGTCTTTTTCAACGACGTTGCACTGTGAAACAGGATTATGCATGCAGGCAATAGAACGAAGCATAGAAACGTTTTAAATGGAGAATCAGACATGTCAGGTCCGACAAAGAGTCTGTCGTTGGTGCTAAACAGTGCCATAAATCGCATTGACTTTCAATCTGTGTTTTTTAATGCATTTGTTAAAATAAGTACTTTATTCTTAGATATTAAAAGGTTTTGTTCACTCTAATCAAATACAGTCCAGAACATAAGTTTTTTTCAAGCAGTTTTACCATTGGTGATTTTCGAAAGCATGATAGATAAGATTGTATAGGCAACAATTTTACAAATAATATGACGCATTACCGATGTTCTAGTCGTAACAACACCACATAACCTTCTGCAGTGTGAAATGAATGGCAACAAGATTACTGATGTGACTTCAACTTAGGGTATCCGTCAGTAAACCGTTTATGATTGATTCCACATAGCAATAGTGAGAATGATTTTAGTATGTCCAATTCTACTATTGATGCGTCAGCTGCATGACAGTTTCATTATGGGAAACATCTAACCTACCAAATGTATCATCGCAGAAATTGTTTGCAATAATTTGACGCTGCTGCTAAATTATTGTTATTGTTTTCGTGCATTCGTTTTTTGCCAAAGATTGTATTTTCCTTGGAGAAGATTGTATAAAAGGCTCCATGTACCAACATGTTGAGCAAAGTAGTTTGCGAACAGCAATCTATTCAGAGTCAGATAATTGCCTGGCAAAATTCCACGAGTAAAAACGAAGAAAATTTTTCTCATATATATAACAGAAATTCTCTATGAATAAGGCGCTTTAGTAAGGGGAACATTTCTATTCAAATTAACTGGTGGTAGTTTACTTCAGCATTTGTTAATTTTTGGTCCTAAGAGTTAAAGTCTTCCATTTCGAAGGAATAATGGGTAAATGCATAGTTTTTAATAACTTCATAAAATATTACTTTATTTGTTCTTTTAACTTATTAACAATTTACATTTATAAATGTGTCCTAAACTGTTTTATTGGAATATCTTGTTTATATTCTTATATTATTAATAGTTGAAAAGAAAAAAAAATAGTTTAAATTTTAACTAATTTTAACTAACTTCATGCTATACTTAATTCATTTTCTCCAGACTTTCCTCACACAACTTTAGTTACTTATCTAAGACATAATAATATTTTCTAAAATATTTTATTCGCCCCAGAAATAATATAAATATATTTAGTTACATAAAATTAAGATTATTAAGTCGTGCATAGGCCAAAGCGAAATAAGTAAGCGTCTTATTATAATTGGGAGAGGTCATGTCAATCAAGGTCATACGCAGCCCAGCGGACGGAGTGAACTACAAAAAGATTATTAACTTCTTTCACCTTTGTGGATGATCTATAGGTTCGACATCTAGGAAATAACTATGCGCACGCGCAGCCGGGATTTTATTCGTTTGTCGTCTGCAGTACTACAGTACTTAATTGTTGGAAGTATAGATATAATTCGATTTATTTATTCGCCATTATTTAATTTATTAATTTAAGTTAGTTATTTAAACAAAATCAGTTCTTTTAAGAACTTATATTATTTGGGAAAATGCCACGTTGGCGTTCTAATTATTGCAGTTTTCAAAACTGCAAAAATAACTCTCTATCTGAGAGAACTCATTTTTTTCGCTTCCCAAAAGAGAAAAACAGGTTAGTTTTGTGTTTTATTATAATTTATAAAAAAGTTAAAATATTATTTAATATATATTATTAAATGTCAGTGGTTTTAATACGTTCTATTTGAATTATGTTTTTGTAATGCAATGAACAAGGCCATATAAAAGTTAGTTAATATATGTTAAGATAGAATTTTACAGCAGCATTTTTAAGTCAATTCCTGATAAGATAAAGTTATAAAAATTACATAAACATGTGTATTTCCAATGAGAATTAAACATTTTATTACGCTTAGAGATTAAGTATAAATTATTTAATTAATTTTAAGGCCTATTTTTTATTTACCGGGTGCAGGCGATAAATTGTCAAATATTCTCTTGATCGAATTGCATTTATAATATTTAAAATAGAAGAATTTCATTCACTCCATTTAAAACTCATTTAATTTTACATTAGGATCCACTTTAATTTAAAATGCAAGCAGTAATTCTTGCACTATTAAACCAGCAATAATTGATTATTTATAGTTTTAAATATTTTGAGAATTTTAGACAACAGCTTTGAAAAAATTCCTAAAATCGACAAATTACTTTTTTTTAAATCTGGAAATATGTCGGTCATTTTGTCATATACGGGAAAAATCGTTTTCATGGGATACCTGCACTTCGCACAGGTGAATAACATTGCATAAAGCATACAAAGTATAGAAGAAACTTCAAAAATTGGAATAAAATAGGAAATATTTACAAATAGTACGTTGTATGCTCAATTAAACATTTATTATCTTACACCGGTTCTTCGCAGGGGTGAAATGGATAACTTTCCGTAATCGGGCCGATAGTCATGATTGGCGTCAAATGAAAAACAGTACAGTTGTAACTGTATAAAAGTTAAATAATGGTTAGAAAATGAAAGTAACTTTTATCGAAATAACCCTATGATGATGTAATCATCATATATTGTCCTTTTTATTCTTTTTTTAAATTAATGTTTTCTTTTTCCTTCCATGTATTCTGTCAGTCATAAATGGATTTGTTAAAAAGTAATTTCAGGCTTATTTCTCGTCTCTTTCATGCGGAAGTAAAACATTAAATAATAAACATTAAATTATCATTTTGCTCTTCGCTTGTCTAAATCTGCAAGTCAGCAAACTATATGGGAGATTTACGATAATTACATTTCTGTCATTTCGATATTAATTTAATACTAATCTATTTTAGTTTCAATATTTATGTGGGTAATTTTCCTTTGCTTTGTTTATAAAAGAAAGCGATCATTTTTTATTAACAAGGAGATGTTATCCATTTCTTGCATTTTAACTCAGGCAATAAATTTAATCATAAAATTATATTTGACATCCATAATATAAATAAATTTTACGTATTGTTAATGTTTTGGTAGGGTTGCTTGAAGTTATTTCACAATTTTGTCTTTATCAGTTTATTCGCCAATAATTTAAATTATCTCCCATTGTTTTTCTATGCAACGGATAATTTGCCGTTTGCGTAACTCTCATATTGGCTTGGTATTCCAGTGGATGTGGCGTGCATTCGAAATGTAAATGTATCATTCGGCCTGATACTCAGATACTGTAAAGACACGTTTGTCTTATGGACCACCCCATCATACTTGTTTTTACGGAACATTCAATAAATAACATCGTAAAAATTTTGATGTGTTGCAGTCAAATTCTTGGGGATTAGAGCTCACAAATATGGGTTTTTGTGAGACATCCCAATGTACTCCACTTTTACATCACCGGCCAAACTTTTAGTTTTAAATGTGTGAGTTATAATTATTCTTCACAAAACCAATTGCGGACCATTCTCCAAATTTGAAAAAGGCTTATGAAACACACAACAATTGTCAATAACTGAAAACAAACTGGCTCGACGTAGCAGTTGTTGGTCGGAAGTAGTGTTGCCAGATAGTCGAAAGTCAATTTCCCCAAAATTTCTGAAATTTTCCCCAAATCAGCGTTTTTTTCTGAAAAAGTCCCCAAAGCAATTTTTACTCAAAAAAGTAAATTTTCATCTTTCAATCTTTTACTATAATTTTTCTAACGTAATTTAAACTCAAAAATTTTCCCCAAATCAAACACTTTTTTGAAAAAATTCCCCATTTACAAAAAGTAAGCATTTTAAACCGACAGAATTTTGCATGCACATTCGCAACTAAATGAAGAGAATAAGAGATACATTTTACACTTGTTTTTTAAATTGTTGCCAGTCGATGATGCTGGCCTATTATTATGTTTTCTCTATCTACGCTTATACCAATAACTTTTTCAAGGTTTAGACCACCGCTAATCAGTTGGGATTTGAATGAATCTGAGATGGTGTTGGCATCATCTGTTTCTAACTGACTTAACCTATAAAACTTTGTTTTCAGTTTTTTGTTTTCCCTAGTGAAGTAGTTAATCGTAATGTGAAACACCTTCGTTGTATCAATCACTGCGCTTCGTCAATAATAAAAGAAAAATAGCTGCTTTGTACATCTTTAATTAAATCTTTTAAAAAGCACGGCAAACGAACGTTTTGGGTAAGCCCAGAAGATTTAATAATGGGAAGGTTTATGCCGTTTGAGATGCAGAGCTTTCATTCAAGTTTCTTTAAAGGAGAACTAGGAGGTCTGATGCATTCATTGAGCAATGTTCAGTTATAAACGTATCAATGTGTTTGTAGTATGCAATTGCATGTCTTGCAAAAAGCTCTACTGTCATACCTTGAAGGACAAATTAAAAGCTTTAAACAACAACAAAAAAAGTTATAAAATTATTTTTATTTCTGCTGTATAAATCTATACTAATAAAAGAAATGTGTACATGTGTTTGCGTGTCTGTCCGCGATGACTAGGAAAATGTGCCGCACATAGTGATCTGGAAATTCAAGTGGAGATAGTCCAAGACAGGTCATGATGCACCTGTGATTCGTGTAAACTTTAATGTTGTAAACGATGAGCACGGTTACGAGAATAATGACCCATATCTCCTATTTCTGTATTTTATTTGCGTTTACCAAATCAAAATCAAGTTCGAGACAGATACAGTGTTGTTAGATTACTAAAAGTAAACTTTACGTAAAATAGTGAAAAAAATTCCCTAGGTTTTTCCCCAAAAATGTTGATAGTCCCCAAACATTTCCCCACGAAATACTTGTCCCCAAAAAATTCCCCTAGAGGTTCAAAATTCCCCAAAATGGGGACAAAATCCCCAATCTGGCAACACTGGTCGGAAGCCAATAATTTCAAATTTTCCTTTTAATTTTGTCCGGTTTCAATTTTTGATTTTTTTTTCAATCTGGCTTCCGCAAAAGAGTCGGGATAAGTAGTAGAAAAAAGGGCTGCGGACGGAGATGGGCCAATTGGACGTATTAAAATCACTGACATTTAATAATATATATTAAATAATATTTTAACTTTTTTATAAAAAATTATAGGGCTGAAAATCACGTTTAAGATGCTTAAAGGTATTAAATATTTCTCTTTTGCAATTTCCCAACCAGCTGGTATATTTTAAAAATCGTAGTTTGTTACATAACTTACTCAATTGTTGTACTTGTATATACAGTTGTAACAACCATAAAGAATGTTTAAGGATTTATCAGCTACGTTTAGATAACGTAAAATTAATTTGCTAATTTATAATCAAGTTGTAAAAATACTAAAATGTTGTATTGTTACTAGAAACACATCCATGTACATAATTTTTATTTTTCTAGCATATCTGGGAGGGAAAAATCGATTATTTTTTTTTTTTATCTTTTCATATATATGAACAGGGTTAGATTAAATAAACAGTGTAAAAAAGTACTTTTATGTTAGCCGGCCGCAGTTCATAAACCGTCAAGTATTTTCCCCATCACCAGCGTTTATGTTGCATTCATTTTATTCAAAATATAAAATCATCATTTTAAAAATATGCTCGTCATTTGAAAAACATAACTTTATTTAAAATACATACATACTGGTATATTACATCAATTTAAACACATGCTTTTCGCTCATTATATTTAAAATACATTTTTTTCTAATAAATAATAACATAAACCCAAGGTGGGCTAGTTTCTTCCAATGTGGAAAAAAACCTGGAAAAAACCATGCGATTAAAAGTTATGCCTGTAACTTTTATTAACAAAAATGGTTTTCTTTTAACCTGAATAGCTTGCATAAAATTCAGGTCTATTTGAAGATATTTACAATTTAAGAGTTATAGGCGGAAAAGCAGACAAAGC
The DNA here is from genome assembly GCA_963932465.1 of Maratus speciosus. NCBI lineage: Eukaryota > Metazoa > Arthropoda > Arachnida > Araneae > Salticidae > Maratus > Maratus speciosus. Next base: position 134,893,515 of record OZ010794.1, read on the forward strand.
CATTTTAGAGAATACCTGTTAAAATTTTAATCGTGAATTTCAAATATTTACTCACTCGTGGAAGATTAACCTTGTTTACCAGATTTATTGCAAAATATTTTTGTTACAGCTTGTTTTGATAAAAATATATGTATTTAAAAAATAGTTGCAATGTCAGTTTAGTTTTGGGGCAAAATGCAATACTGTTTACGTAGCATTAGTGCTTTTTCTCCCGAAATTAAAATTACATTGCGATTTTTTTTTAAATACACATATTTTCATCAAAACAAACTAACGAAAATATTTTGCAATAAATCTGATAAACAAGGTTCATCTTCCATGAGTGAGTAAATATTTGAAATTCATGATTAAAATTTTAAAGGTATTCTCTAAAATAACTTTGTCTGCTTTTCCGCCTATAACCCTTAAATTGTAAATATCTTCAAATAGACCTGCGCACAAGATGCGCAGATGGTAGATATTCTGTCATATATGACGTCATACAAAAAACCCGCGTATTTGCGTTATTCACTCCATCCACAAGATGGCGCAGTTGTGTCAATTTACGGCAGATTCCAGCATTAACTTTGTACGCTTACTTATAGCGCTTTGGCATAGGCATTTCAGACAGACAAACAATCAAGAAAGCAAACTCGCAAGTGAGTTTGTAAAGAAAAAGAATGATCATAATGATTGCAGTAAATTTATGATCGGAGAGCTCTCACCTCGCAAGTTGTAAACAAAATCTTGGGGGTCGGTTGGCTGCGTTAAATCCTACTTAATTTTAATCAATGTGTGCATCAGAAGTTTTTAACACATCGTATGCGGGCAATTTTTTGAAAATGAGCGTTAAATTTATGTTCACAAATGCCACTGAAAATTAAAACCTGCTCACAATCAATTAGAAGCAAGCCTTCTTGGATTACACATTTTTTCGTCAGTACAAAATTTCCGCTACCAGTAATAATTTCTGTCCGCAACACACAAAAACGTACTAGTATGTGTCCTGCCTATAACGTGTTAAGTAAATTTTACTTTTATAGCTTCTGAAAAAATGGAAATTGAGAAATTGCTTTTCCTTATATTCAAATAATTTTTTTTAAATTCCGGTGTGAACTGAACATCACGAAAACACAATTATCTTCCACTGTAAGGATTGAGAAAGGATAACATTTTAATGTTTATACTATAAAGAAATTCACGAACAAATACATTTTAATATAAATAAAAGATTTTCTGCATTTACATTATAAAAAGAACGTTTTATTAAGAAATTCTGATGTATATTAGGCAGTGGGGGAGGGATTTAAAATTAAGCGACATAAACTATATACCACCGTCCTTCAAAATATTAACTTTGTTAAATAGGTAACGTTGTCAAGATGTGCATCAAAAACTTTTAATTAAATTTTACTTTTTCAGCTTCAGTGAAAAAAAAAAAAAAAAGAAAGCGGGCAAATTGCTCTTACTTATATTCAAAAAAATTTTGTGGAAAATTCCGGTGTGAATTCAACATCACAAAAACACAATCACTTTCCACTGTAAGGATTAAGAAAGGACAACATTTTAAGTTTTATACTATAAATAATTTCACGAACAAACACATCTATACTTAATATCTAAAGATTTAAAAATTGTTTATTTGTAGGAGGTAAGCTCCGGAACTACCGAACCGATTCCAAAAGTAATGGTATCAAAATGATGGTGTTAGTCCAACTTAGAGCATAGGCTGTATCTTATGTCCGTGCTACTGGCCAAAAGGGGGTGCAGGAGCAAAAAACGTTCTAAAGATGCGATTTTTGTGTTACTGAATGGCCTAGAGACATGAAATTTCGAATGGTAGTCACTTATAAGATACTAATGATCTCTAAGGACATTTCTTAAAAAAAAATAGAAATTAAAAAGGGATGAAAATTCGCGAAAAGTGTTCTAAAAAACGTTCTAAATGGAGATTTTTACGCAATTTTAGGAAGTATCAATCTGATTTCAAAAATAATGGTGTCAAAATGATGGTGACAACCCTTGCTCCAACATAGGCTAAGTTTTATGTCGGTGTCACTACCCCTAAAGGGGATGCAGGAGCAAAAACAAAAGTTCGAAATTGCGATTTTTGTGTTACTGAAGGGCCCAGATACATGAAACTTGGCACGGTAGTTACTTATTAGATATAAATGATCTCCAAGAACATTTCTTAAAAAATTCGAAATTTAAAAGCCGTGAAAATGCGCAAAAAAAACGTTCTAAAAAAACGTTTTAAATGGCGATCTTTACGCAATCTCAAGAAGTACCAAACCGATTTCAAAAATAATGGCATCAAAATGATAGTGATAACGTTTGCTCCATCATATGCTACATTTTATGTCGGTGTCATTACCCCCAAATGGGATGCAGGAACAAAAACAAAAAAAACGTTCGAAAATGTAATTTTTGTGTTACTGAAGGGCCTAGAAACATGAAATTTGGAATGGTACTTACTTATAACATATATATGATCTCTAAGAATATTTCTTAAAAAATTCGAAATTTAAAAGCGGTGAAAATGCGCAAAAAGCGTTCTAAAAAACGTTTTAAATGGCGATTTTTACGCAATCTCAAGAAGTACCAAACCTATTTCAAAAATATCGGTTGGAAATTGATGATGACAACCCTTGCGCCAACATAGGCTCTATTTCATGTCGGTGTCGTCACTACCACCCAGGTTGTTTCAGAAGCATTAAACGTTCTAAATTGCGATTTTTGTGTTACGGAAGAGCCTAGAATCCTGAAATTAGGCAGGGCAGTTATTTATAAGATACCAATGATCTCTAATAAAATATCCTAAAATATCGAAATTTAAAAGGGTGAAAATGCGCGAAAAGCATTCTAAAAAACTTTCTAAATTGTGATTTCTACGCAATCGCAGGAAGTACCGAATCCATTTAAAATATAATGGTGTGAAAACGATTGTGACAGCCCTCGCTGCAATAAAGGCTGTATTTCATGTCGGTTCCATTTCCCCAAAGGGGATGAAGGAGGAAAAAACGATATTAATTGCGTTTTTTTTTTTTTTTTTTTTTTTTTTTTTTTTTTTTTTTTTTAACTAGGCATGGTAGTTTTTAAACTAGGCATGGTAGTTACTTATAAGATATAAATTATCTCTAAGAACATTTCCTAAATAATTCGAAATTTAAAAGGGGTGAAAATGAACGAAAAATGTTCTAAATTGAGATTTCTACGTAATCTCAGAAAGTACCCAAACGATTTCAAAAGTAATGGTTGGAAATTGATGATGACAACCCTTGCTTCAATATAGGACTATTTTATGTCGGCGTCACTACCACCTTGCGGTTGCATTTTAAAATGCATTCTAAATTGTGATTTAAATTTATCTTAAAATGTGTAACATGCGTTTTTAATATAATGGGGGGGGGACAGGAAGTGAGTAAATATTTATAGAACTCCGGCCTATCCGGATTTTTTGTTATCCGGCTTACCCTTTCGCCACGTTAGGCCGGATAGTCGGGGGTTTACTGTAATTAATAGCTAGTGTCGGAGTATACGGGACCAATTTTATTATTCTTACCAGTATATTTTATCAGTAATATTCAAGAGACATTTTTATAAAATATGCAGTAGGAGTATATCATGAAGATTATTGATAAAGTTACTGGTTAACATAATAAAATTTGTCCTATATGCTCCGACCCCTGTAATAGTTGTTCCAGAGTCCTTGGAAATTCCAAGGAGTGTGCGAACCTTGGTAGTATATTTTAAACTTATTTTATTAAGAAATAACTGACTTAAATTATGTGCTTTACGTCGCGATCAAATTGATACCCATGGTCACTCTAGTTTTAAAAGTATTGTTCCAACTGCAAAAATGCCCCGGTTGTTTCCTCCAAAATATTAGAAAACATTTATGTTTATAAAAGTTAGAAAATTGAAATTTTATGTCATTTTCGGGCCCTGTAAGTTACATTTAATCTTTTCAGGGGCAAGTAATTGTGTTTGTGTAATGTCGAATTCACACCGGAATCTTCCAAAAATTTTGTTACAAAATAAGGAAAAGCAATTATACTACTTTTTTCCACCAAAGTTAGAAAAGAAAAAATTAATAAAAAAATTTCTGATGCAAATCTTCATTAATCATAAGTGGGAAATAATATAACCCACCGCTTCTAGAGGGGTTAAGACAACACTCTTCCGTCTCTACAAATACAACAACAGAAAAGACATTTTATTACAACAAAAACATTTAAAAAAATTATGTTTATTTCTAGATTTTTCAATTCAAGAAATTATCATTTGGACAAATAAAAACAACAACATTTAGTTGAATTATTTTTTCTGAGTGTTTGTAATTTAAGTTCCTTTATTTAATAGTATTTCTGGTTTAATATAACTACTATGAAAATACTAATTTGAGATATTTGCATGTTATTTTGAATTTCACGAATTATGAACGTTTTCTGACAGTAAGTTCTCCTCTTTTTAATGACAGAAACTCTAATAATTCATAAAATTCAATATATCATAGCTCAGTAAGTTTTAGTAGTACAAAAATGTTGCTTGGTTTTACTGTATTTTTCAAACACTAGATGTTTTTCTAACTATAACTTAGAGATAAAATTTAATGTTTGCTTGTTTAAATAATATTACTATATATATATATATATATCTTCAGCATTCGATGCTGTTGAATTCTAAACAATTGTTATTGCTGCATTTTTAGATATCATTTTAATTTACGTTGTCTCTAAATACGATTCACAGAAATAAATGTGTGTTGCAATAGTTACATTCCCACGCACGTTTCTTCCTATAAAAATGAGGCGATTATGATACAATATATTTTATGTTTGAGGTGCACATACTATTTACACCGAAATACTCACAAAATAAATCTATTAAATTATTCTTCAAGCAAACAATTTGCATTGCATTAACAATACATTCCTTTTACAAGTAAACATAAATCATTTTAGTAGTAAATAATGCAAGAAGATATTGAATTGTGTTTTTCATGTTAGTAATTTTTAATGAATATGGCGTTTATGCAAGATGAAAATTTCTATTAAAATTTACAGGTGGAAGATTGGTTGGTAATCTGGCCGTTTTGTAATCGCAAGTTTCATGCATGATCACCTAATATAATTTTCTTCTGACGGAAAAAAAGATAGAATGAAAAAATATATATATTTAGATTTTAACGCAGCTTTTAATGTCATTGAAAAAAAAATTGAACTTACAGATATTATTCCAAATGAAAGTTGTTGCAATTGAAAACATTGACAAATGACAAGAACATACCAGACACGAACATTATGTCACGCTAGGGGCCCGGGTTCGAGTCCCTGGGTAAGACATGGATGTAATTGTGATTGTGTTTTCAAATAATATATGTATGCAATGTAGAAAAAATAAAATTGTTATTTGTGGTTTGTGTTACAATTTCTGTGTATAAATATGGATCATTCGAGGCAACAGCCATTGTTGCTATACGCCTCAAAGCAATCTCCACTACAGTGGAATTCAAATCAAATCAAATCACGAACATTATTCTTATATCGCGGACGCCACAAATATAGTTTATATCGCAGATGTCACAAACATTATTCGTGTTTCAGGAACATCATCTTTGAATAGTTAAGGATAATGTTAATATATCACTAGAGGGATTTATTATCTTCACAAGGACATTATTAGGGATAATAATAATAATAATAATAATAATAATAATACATATCCTATAATAATAATAGTTCAATAGACATTTACGTACTATTGAGTTAATGCTCGTTCGATTTAATTTGGTGGTACTATAAAATTTATTCATTTTTAATCCTATTTGGCGAGTGTGTTTGATTTGCCTATCTGCCATCTCTCTGTCTTCCCACGCTCTGACATTCGTAAATCTAGTTATCTCTTCAAGTAATTAGTATATATTACTGAATCATACTATAATTTCCTATTGAAAATAAAGTGTGTAACATTTAACTTTTTCACGAGCACATACAAAAGATTTACTGTGCATAATAGTGTACGCTGAGGAATATTGTTTGCACGTATTTTAATACTCTTCAACAACTTCAAACATAACGAAAATGATATGCGCTACTAAAAGGCATTACAAAATGCCATGTTTTTTTTATAGCCACAACATTTATCATTCATTTACTTGCACTCCCAAAATAATTCTATTAAGGTTCAGTCTATGAGCGATAATTGTGGTAAATGCATTTTTATTTTCTTCTGTCTTTACACGGAGAATGCATTGGATTCGTGAAAATTTAGACTTCCTGTTTTCGATGGATTTATAAATTTTAGTAGGTCCTGAGTGCGATTCGATGGTTTTTAGAAAATGTCTGTCTGTCACTCTGTCTGTGAGCCTGTCTGTATGTGACAAACATTTTGTGGGCGCTATATCGCAAGAGCTAAGACACGGAATTTCACAAAATTTTAGATTGAGTTACACCTTGATATAAACGGGTGCTGATTATATTTTGATGGATATTGCCCAATAGGTGGTGCTGCTGTGCTACATTTTGTACGATTTTCGCAATTGCTCTTTCTCAAGAACTAATGCATGGATTTTAATCAAACTAATGATTAATTTAGATGTTGACGTGAGCTGTTCTTGATTAGGTTTTGGTGTAAATCGCACAATAGTTAGCACAACTGTGCTGAATTTTTCACAATTTTTGCAAAAGCTATATCTCTAAAACTAATGCACGCAATTTAATAGAATTTAATAGTCTGTTACATTTTTACGTAAATAGATCCTTAGAAGACATGGGTGTGTATTGAACAATGGGTGTTGATTTTATACTCTTTGGATTAGAACTTTTGGTTGCGGACATCTAAGAGGTTTGGTAGCGAAACTCAATGATTTATTTGAAACAATGCGACGCCTATATTTCCTTGTTAATTGCATCCAATTCAACGAACGTATATACCATTACATTACTCATGATGGGCATAGATTGTCATTTAATTTTGTCACTGTGATAGCGAATTTTGAATCATTAACGAGAATGAGATAAGCAAAGTTTTTGGATCGGCATATCCGACTAGTTAGATGTTATATGGGTTTTTAACCTCTTAACCCCTTCGGGACGGGAGCCTTTTACGAAATTTTTAATCATTTGTCACCGTTTTTAAAAAACAGAAATTTGTATCTTCTTGAATCGAGAAAATGCGCTGATTAAATAAGGCAAATTTTACAGTATAATTTTACTGGTGAGTAAAAACAAAGATCCTGAGCGCTTCATGCGGCACGTATACGTGCCGCTCGTCCCCAAGGGGTTAACGGTCGCATTACATTACGGTTTAAAAATTCAAATTGCTTATTGCCACTACTTTTCTGAAAAAGAAATATTCACCTTATTTAATGACAGGTAAATGATACCATAATAAAGCCGATTTCTTTATTTTGTAAAACAGGTCTGAATCATACAATCTGAATATTTTGTTCAGATTGACACAGCCCGTGAATATCACGGGAGCGAGAATTAAGGGGTTAAGGTTAACTAAACTTCTGAAAATTAGCTGATGTGTATAAATTCTATACACTGGGTACAGGGCAGTGTTGCCAGATTGGGGACTTTTTTTCCCAGATTGTTGATTGTTACCGCTCTTTTTGAGATAGAAATATTCTGCCTTTTTAGAAATAGATTAAAAATTCTGAAAAATAAGATCATTATACTATTTTTAAAAAGTGGTGACAGTTAAATAATCTGCATTAAAAAAAGTCCCCAATCTGTCAACACCGGTACAGGGACATGTTATGCATTTTACAGATGACTGCATTTTAAAATATACTAGCGGGAATCGCCCACTTCAACGGAACGAAAATGGATTCGGCGCGCCACAGATTTCGGGAATCTTTGCAGGCTATGTTCGCTCCGGTCTCAAATCAGACGAACCTAGAATTATAGTGATTTTTTATTTCCACTTAGATTAAATTAACCGCCCCTCATGTTCCTATAAGAAACGATATGGAATTCTTCTAACTTGGATTTAATCATTTAAGTAGTAAAGTATAACACCGATTTTGTTGTGTACAGAAAAAAAAAATCAAAAAATCGCTGCGAAACGTATAAAAATCGTAAACATTGGTTGAAGATTTCTGGAAAATTCGAAAATCGTAGAGGATAAAATTTAGTGTGTTGTGTTAAACGATTTAAACAGAATATTTTTACGAATGTCAATAATCGTGAAAATTACTAAAATCACATAAAATTGTAGAAAAAAAACCACACCAAAATATTATTTATTATATAGTTACCTGAAGCTCAGAACAAGCGAATAATTCTTATCCTCTATCGCTAATCTGCTTGCATATTTATTAGAGCGCAGGCTAGTGGCGTAGCGTTACGGAGGGGTGGCTGAATCAATTTATTAGCAGTATTATTGCTTGCTAATTTTTGGATTGTTTAATCGTGTTACGTTCAATGAAACCAAATTTACTATATAATAGTGCTGGCAGTAAAATGCTCAGCTACCACTACCCCTAATGCTACGCCACTGACCCTGGCTACTGGAAATCAGAGTACGAATCCGAATAACAACAACAACAAAAAAAAAGAAATCCAAATTAAAAAAAAATTAAAATTAAAAGAATATTAGAATTAAAAGAGAAATGCTTCAATACACTCCTCGTTAAATTATTTTTTTACGGTGTATTTAAAAAGGTCTTTCCTCAGTGTTAAAAACAAAATTAAGGAAATATTTAATTCTTGACGTGGTCCAATATATTTTTTTAAAATGTCGTTGAAAATCATTCTTCTGAAATTTGGCCGATAACGCGTTAAGAAACAGCGCACAAATAATTGTCTTATGAAGATTTCCCGATTTTCACAAACGAAAGGTCATTTTATCTTAAAAATAGGTTTTAAAAAGAAACAAACACGGTAATAGAAGATGGTTCCATGTTTTAAAAATAAGTACTTGCTTATATTCCTTTTAGGTATCCTTAATAATCTTCTTAATTTTTTTATATGTTTATTCAAGGATTTAAGCAGAATATTCTAAAATCTTTAAAATAATTTTTAAGCGAGATTAGGCGAAAAAAACCGCAGATGAATAAATATTTTCATAAAAGATTATAAAAATGAACTACTTTTTTGAAAAGGATATTTCAGGGATGAGATTTCCGCGTATTTGTACGCCAGTATTTTATTAGAGAAAATAATATTTCATTTAATCGGAACATTTTTGCGATTTAAGAGAACAACATTTTCTCTAAGAATATACTGGTGTGCAAAAAACGCGGAAATCTCATCCCTTATATTTATTAGAAAGAGTTAATTACTTTTTATTATCAACTTATTCACATCATATCTTATAATTTATTTACTTTAAAACCTAACTCTCTAATAAAGTGTTTAAACTTCCATAGTGCATTTTATTAAGATCGAAAAATTCTCTGTGTTAACTGCATGACATAATTAAAATTAATGACTTAAATGTTACAGTCTTCGTTTTATATTTTTAGATGCATAACACACCTTTAAGCGTCAAGAAATTAAATTTTCCATTTTATATTAACACATTGCATGCGAGAAGCGTAAAAGTACACTTTTGTAAACTGGGGTAGAAATTAAAAGTGGTAGCGAAAATTTTGTAAGGTCAAAAAAAGAAACCGGATTTCTAGCATGCAAGCTTCTGATTGGTTGTGAGCAGGATTTAATTTACAGTGCCAGTTGTAAACACAAATTTCGCGCTCATTTTCGAAAAATGGGCTTCAAACAGTCGGTAAAATAAATATTTTTCAGAATATTTTGATAGAAATTTTTCCTTACAACGCTCTTGTACTTCAAAACTTTCACAACAAATAAATTTATCTCTACAATTATTTAATTCAAAATTTTTATAAGCTTCTAAACTTGTACACACTATGTCGGTTATGTATATACATAGCTGACAACTTTTTTATTTTCTATTCTTTTATCCCTTTCCGGCGCGATCAATTTTTGTTGTAAAATGATGAAATGATTGACTGACACAGGAATTTTAAAACGACTTTTTTAGAAATTAAAAACATACTATTTTAACTATTCATTGTAAAAACAAAATTCTACTAAAATATTCTTGTTGCCGTTCGTGAGTTTGGAATTAAAATTAGGTATCCCGACCCGGGCACACTGTGCCGGAAAGGGTTAAATTTTATTAATTGAAACGTGAAAGAATAAGCAGTGGATATCGGCTATATACTATATTACCACAGAAATTCTCAAGAATGTCATTGTGTATATGCAGCGAGCTGATACTTGGTGGCGTTTTTTTCTGTGTGTGCCAGCTTCAAGATAGGAAAGGATTATCTTCCATGGCTTCTTCAGATGATTACAATACTGTTGTTGCCGAAGAACTTATCCACCGCTGACAACTTTTACGCTTTTTCCTACCGCTAATTCTTATTCGAAAAACTTAACTTCTTTAATGGCGAAAAATTTAGAATTAAATAAAGCAAATTTTCCCTCTGAAAAATTGCGTTTAGAAAAAAAAAGCAAAGGAAGGTTTTTGAAGCTATATTATATATATTCTATCGCAGTTGCAATCTTTTGCACTTTTTTGTTCCCGAAAATTTAATAAAATATTTTCTTTATTTAATCGCAGATTTCGGCGATTTAGTAGCAGAACTTACCATTATTTTTTTTACTTCTGCTAACAGAAAGTGCAATAGTTGGTAGCTATACATTTATAAGCGTACATATATGGGTTATTCTCTGAAAAGTGGCTGTTTTTTGGGGGGAAAAAATGCGGCCCACTAAAATTGCCTCAAAAATATCAAAATTTATACTACAAGTACCTTATTTCTATATTTATCAAAAAATAATATGAACCAAACTGTACATGATACATCTTTTGAGATTTTAATTTCAAAGCACTTCATTGCTATAATGTTCAAAGAAATTATTGGCACCGAAATTTAAGAACAAATTTATTTGTAAATAAGAAATATTCTACACTTCACACACATGTTACATAGAAAAAAGTTTATAAAAAGTCTGGTGCCGTTGTGGTGCTTTAGAATTAAAATTAAGTGGTTTCATAAACGCACCACAGTCCTTGAAAGGGTTAAAAAAGAAAACAAATTATAATTAGAAGTCATACTGTCAATAAATAATATTTCTTTTTACTCTATTTCAATTGAAAAATAAAGATAAAGCAGTAACATTTATCAGAGTTAATGTTTATTTGATTTAGTACAATATATTTTTAAAATTTATTTTGAACTTTTCCCAGTTAAATAATAAAAATTAAAATGTATTATCTTTACTTACTCTAATTAAAAATCTTATGAGTTTTAATTAATTAATGTGTATTTTATTGCATTAAATTTTCTTATTTTACTGTTTAGTACGTATATAAATGGATTCAGAACATTCCCTTACATATTAAAATTATGAGGGAATGATGAAATACTTCTGAAAACCATATTATACTATAATGATTAGTCTAAGGTATATTTTCAGTTACTAAATATCTTTTGAAACACATTTTTTATAATATAGCATCATTTAAAAAAAATTCATTAGCTTTTATTAAATTTATAGTAGATGAGGGAATATAATAAAAATACTTGTACTTCAAAGCCATGTGCTAGTTATTTGGGAATGTTTTTGAGCAAACAAAAAGATGTCTGCTTCACATTATTCATGTACAAACTGTCCTAGACCATTATAATGCATATGCTGCTTTCTACTAAGTAAATAGGGGCAAATTTATAGTATGTGAGGGAATGATGACAAATATTATGGACATCATTAAAAAGTGACCCAAATCTTTTATTATATAATTTATAAATATAATTAAATGGTATGTAAATTAAGTATGTTTAATGGATTGAGAAAATAATAATTATAAACATACGTGCTGCAATGGCAGAGAAAGCATTTTCCTTCCTACGTGTGTGACTGGGAACATAGTGAGGGTATGATATTTGCATTAAAAATACATTTAATTTATCATACTTCAGTTTCAATGAGCAAATAATTACAGTTTATATGTATAACTGATTAATATTGATAGTTTAAATCACTTTTTCATTTTGTAACCCCTGCGACATAAAATTGCAACTTTTCAGGGAATCACTCATATATTTAAGAGAAATCTCTGGCTAAGGAGAGTTTTCTGAAATTGTGATATGACTGAATATAAAAAATGACGCCAGTTCTGGTCCATACTGGAAAGGTTAACACTAGAACCGCCTTAAATTTTACTCAAGTGTTATAAAACTATTTCACACCAGAATTTTTATTTAAAACTATTTAATTCATTTATTTAACTTATTTCGTCGTTGTACATATTTAACTAATTTTAGAAAAAAATTGCTGTTTCGAATCGAAATATTTTCATTTTCTACCGGTCTCTAGTGTTAACCCCTTAACGCTCGAATTAAATTACGGTTGAATAATTCAAATTGCTTATTGGCACCACTTTTATGAAAAAGAAATATTCACCTTATTTAATGACAGGTAAAACGATACTAAAATATAGCCAATTTCACTATTTTATAAAACTGGTGGGAATCAAACAATTTGAGTAAAAGACACAGCCCGAGAATATCTCGGGAGCGAGAATTAAGGGCTTAAAGCTTTTTTCAGTACTTTTGCACAAGTATTATTTATACGAGGGACATAGTAAAGTTTGAATTAGAGTCGACTATTTTTATATTCTATTCGCACGACTATTTTTAAAAATACATTTTATAGTATATTTCTCTTACAAAAGTTCTCAAAGCGTATGTAAAAGATTTTTGTTTTGGAAAAGTGGTGCGAAGTAGCATTAAAAAATATTCGCCTGTAATTGGAACTTTACGATACACCCTCATACATTTTCATCTAATACAAAATATTATTTTCATAAAATATTCGATAACACCCGGAAAACGTCTAATGATTTTTAGTTATATAGAAATAATATATTTTGCAATAGCAAAGATCCTGTTGTATTTTAGATGGATCAAGCAAGCAAACGCACTGTTCCCGCGTGTGTTTGGCAGTGAATAATGTGAAAGTTTTCATATGCGTTTAAAATCCATGCATGCTAGAAATAACCGTTTTGCTTTATTACAATTTAGCTCATAAAACAAATTTAGCGTTACATAGTTACAGAAACTATATGATTAAATCAATTAAATAATACTATATAAAAAAAACGGTAAAATGTAAGTATTTGCTTGAGGAAACAAATAGCTTTACTGGCTTCTCAAAACGTTTTACCAGATTGACTTTTTATATGTGCAGCATAGGTGCCAAGTTGCCACTAATCCTCCGTAATATGTGGATTAATTTAACCCTTGTTTAATACATTTCGTACCGGAATTTTTTTTCAGAGATGAAATTAAATAAGTTCCACGTAGAAAACTGGAATTAAATAAATAAAGTTTCATCAAATAATTTTTCTGGTTCGAAACTTTTTAAACTGGGTTAAACTAATCCTCGCATTACGGAAGATTAGTGCGAACTTGGCACCTCTGGTGCAGTATACATGTTATCCTCTCTTACACTTGTCAAGGACAAAGTAATTATGTTGATAATATGTTAAAATAATAAATATTAATGAGATTTATAAACAATATGATTTGATAATACTTAAACTTTTTTCTGCATCTGCATTAGAAATACATATACAGTGCGCATAAAAACTTTAAGGACAGCAAAAAGTATAATTATTTGTCATAAATGTCAAATCAGATTAAAAAAAAGTTTACTATAATGTGTATCATAAAGTTGAAAAGCTAATAAAGATGTTAAAAAAATTAATTTGTACGAATATAAAGTAATTGTTTAAAAAGACTCTATTTCTGCTTGTGTAAAAACTTTAAGGACCGAAAAAGAAAAACAATACAGTAATAAAGAAACAAATAGTATATTATGCAACCACCATTAAGTTTAATAGGGTTCTTACGAGTCCTTGAATTTCCAGACTAAGAAATTCTTCGGTAAAAGTATTTTCTTATAGAAAATTCCTCCTCAAATAAGGCGAAATTTCGCGCGTCTAAGCTATATTTATTTTTCTATAAAAAAAATACTGATATATGGCCTTGAAAATAACGGTACCCGTACGAACCCTGTTTAATGACTGCAAATATTCTATCTTTCATAGATATTATTGATTTTTGGCACAGTTTGGGTCTGGTTTTGTACCATTCATGTTCAATCGCAGATCTGAGTTCTGAAACTGAAGAAAAATGTCTTCCATCTCTATAAACTCGTCTTGCTAGATCGCCCAATTCAGATGAAAAATCTTTTGCCACATGACGGACACTGGTACTAGCCTGTACATTAGAAGCTTTGTCCTCTACAACCTAATGCGTAACCCTCTCCATTGCTTCTCAGGAAACGGATTTTCTTCCTCTTATAGAACGAACATTGAATGCTACTGTTTCTTCAAATTTGGTTAACAATAATCGAAGAGGTTTTTAACAGTCAATGGACCTTTTTTGCATCCACTTCGAAGTCCGAAATTTCCGTAGAGCTACTAATGCAGAATTACCGTTTTGGTGAAACAATTTTTCGAACAAAGCTCGGTCTGGTAAACGTAACGACAATCTGATTACCATTAGCAAGCACATTGCAAAGAAAGGTCTGCAAAAGTTTCTAGATTTCATAAAAGCTGCTGCAAGAAATTTAATTTTTTTTTTAAATTTGTAGCAATTCACGCCTTCTGGAGGCGACATTTTACGAGACGAGTCAAGATCAATGTTGTCAGTTTAGTCTTTTTTTTTTATTATTCAGACACTTGGAATTCTAACTGGAAATTCTGAAGGAATATTTTTTGCATCATGTAATCACGAAGGGGTGCTGAACAGGTGATCAGCATTGAGGGGTTTCCTTGCTGAAAATAGCTTAACACGCAGACTAGGAATTGAAAAATCTTAAGTTTTATGAGCCCAATGTTGCCAGATTGGGGTCTTTTTGTCCCCAGATTGCTGATTGTCACCGCTTTTTTGAAATATTAATATTCGCCCTATTTAAAAATATATTAAAAATTCTAAAAATAAGCGAATTGTACTATTTTTAAAAAGTGGTGACAGTCAAATAATCTGAATTAAAAAAGTCCCCAATCCGGCAGCACTGTATGAGCCATTGGAAAAAATTAATTGTAGTTTAGAACTACTTGAGAAATAAATTAACCCCTTGAGGGGCAAGCAATTGCGTTTGTGTAATGCTCCATTGCCACCGGAAATTTAGAAAAAAATTTATTTCAAAATAAGGGAAACCAAATTTACGACTTTTTCCCACCAATGTTAGAAAAGTAAAATTTCATAAAATTTTTCTGATGCAGATCTTCATTAACCGTAGGTGTTATAAATTAAAAGATAAATAATTGTAAAATATTTTAAAAGAAAGTATCCTAAATTAAACAAGCCAAAAAGAACTTCTAAGATTTCCTCGTGTGAATTTGAAATTTCTGATTTAGTAGAAAAGTGTCTTGAAAATATTTTGTTGAATTGAAATTTGAAACTATTGTGAATGCATGCTAAGTCACCTCCCCCTGAATATTTTTCAGGGATTGTCTGTATCTTTGTCTTATTTAATCTGAGAAACATAAAGCGTAAAAAAACTTAAAAAAATCATTAGTTTTCGAATTGAACAGTTGTACAAAAACGCCTACGACAGCCGCTATTTTTTTGTCAGGTCTAGTATACAGCGGGCGGTGGCTAAATGTGTAATTTATTTTAAAACGTCCTCTAGTGGCAAAAGTTTGAACAATTATTTCGCTTAATCAAATTCCCATTCATTTATTATGTCCTTCACAAAATATCACAACTCTCTGACCAATAGTTTCGTATGTAGTCAACTTTAAAATACGGTCGTTCAACTATGTACACCCTGTATAATAGGTGAAATGCGGCTGGGTCTGATTAGCAACGTGACAAACTTCTAGCTGTAAATTTTAATCAGGCCCTGTGTTGCAGAAAATTTAAATGTATGGTATGTCTAGTACAACAAAATTTATAAACCACTCTTCTAAAGGATTAAATTTTTATATTTAAAAAGGCTAATGGCTGCACACATAATTCAGGCATTTTATAAATAAATTTCGTCTTTTTTTTTTTTTTTTTTTTTTTTTTTTTTTTTTACTTTATTTAGTTACGTTATTAAAGTGTATTTTTTTATTGGTAGAATTTATTTCTGGTTTAGAATAATAAAAATAAATAAAATTAACTTTTAAAGATTCCATTAACTTATGTTAATTATCCATACATCCTACATTTTACCCAGACATTTACATATGCATATGCATACATCTACAGGATTTGTACACATCAAGGAATTCAGGGGATTGTAGGTGTTTTATGACCAGAAATTTCGTAAAGTACTGGTCGGTGTATCTCAAGACAGATTTTTTTTTTAAAATTAAATAAGGCGTATACTATTTTACAGAAATTCTGATAAAAGGTCCTTCAAGAATACGAACCTCGACTAGCGCAATAAATCAATTCTTAAATATTTAATAACTGCCGGAAAAAATATTTAGAAAGGCAACTATATAAAATTAGAATTATCTTTATTGCTCACAACACTTTGAAAGACCTTTAACAGTTCCGAAAGCGAAAGCTGTGTGTTCATATGAGTTTGCGAACTTAATGTGTTAGGATTTGACTGGAGGCTTATATTTGATCCGCCGTATTTAAAAGGTTAATTTTTATAGTGTGCAATACAGAGCTTTCTGTTTGGCTTTTTTTTTCTCCATAAATTTCGATTTGATACTGGAAATTCTGAAAGGAGAATTTTTAATTTAGGTAAACTGGAAATCCTGCCATAATACGAGTAACAGCAATACTTTTCAGATTTTCCAGTACGAATTGGGTTTTCTGAATTAAAAAAAAAATATTCCAAACTGGCAACCCTGGTGTAACATACAAGCAGCCCCTTTTTTATCATTTTAAGGGGTAGAAAATATGTTGTTAAATTGTTGAAATTTTAAATGGCTTCAAAATCTACCAAAAACCAATTTAAAAGTAATTAAATGCTTTCCTGAAACTCTGTTCTAAGGTTCGTAGATTTAAAATAAATAATGGATCGATACATAATTCAAGCAATTTGTAAATAAATTTTTATATAATATGTCAACTGTATTATTTTATGTATTAATTACTACCTGTAACCCGTGACGTCGTTCACGTATCGTTTAAAAAAAGAAAATGTTTTTACCCACTTCCAGGCTGCTGTTGCGTTGACGCAACGATAAAAACAAATGCGATGCTTAACCCTTTGAGGGACAAGCAATAATGTCTCTGTAATATTGAACTCTCACAGGAATTTAAAAAAAATATTATAAAATAAGGAATTGTAATTATTGACCATTTCGCCTACAGAGCTAAAGATATAAATTTAGTTGAAGGTTTCTGGTGCAAATCTTGCTTCAATTTGGTGGGATATAATATATCCCACAGCCCCTCAAGCGGTTAAATTAACAATGATGCTACTACTATTTTTTAATTAAAAAATTACCTTATTTAAGTAACAGAAACCTTAACATAAAATAAAGCAAAGATTATCTTTCAAAATTTTCGATGACAAACGTATTTCGGCAAAAAAAAGTTGAAGATTCCTATTATATAGTTTCGGCGGTAAGTGGTTTAATTAAGAAAACGTTTCTGTTCCGATAATTAGATTCATATATGACGCTAATCAACGATTTACTACATTGTAAAAGAGAAAATACGTTATTTCTTCTTATTTTAG
This sequence comes from Maratus speciosus, assembly GCA_963932465.1. NCBI lineage: Eukaryota > Metazoa > Arthropoda > Arachnida > Araneae > Salticidae > Maratus > Maratus speciosus. Next base: position 134,911,175 of record OZ010794.1, read on the forward strand.
ATACCTTGACATAAGACAATCATAAAATAGGTATATTTTGTGCGAAATAACTTAAACAATGGCAAAAATCAAACTGCAACCAATGAAAAAAATTGTGTTATGCAAAAGCGTTGAAATCGACGAATCTCTTCGTAAAACGAAAAGAAACACTGAGTGAATTTCGGTGCAACATTACATTTTAGGTGGTATTTGGTTTGAAATTTGTATGCATTGCATCCTATAAGACTTTACAAAAAATCTATTATTTAACATCAACCGCTAAAACTATAAGTTTGAGGTTGAAAACTTTATAGCTGAACGTCGTTTGCCATCACAAATTTTGAAAGATAATTTTTGCCTTAATTGATATTAAGATTTTGTGACTTTAAGTAGGTAATTTTTTTAATTGAAAAATAGTGGAGTGTAGGTAAATAATTTTAACATAAGTATTTATTTTGACTGTTGTGTCAACGCAACACCAGCGGGTAATGGGTAAAGTAAAATAAAGTAAAATAAAATAAAAAGGCTATTTTTAAAATTACAAAATACTTTTACTCTTTAAAAGCTAAAAGACATGTGAAACTAAAATCGGGTTGCTAAATCACGATTTACAATTTCGTCTGCAATATATTTTGAGCTTCCGAGCCTTAAATTCGATACTGGCAGAGGGGAAATTATGTTACTTTGACGCAAGCATTAGGCTTCAATTATTATGACCTTTAAGATTTATGAACGAAAATAAACTTACGAATTTTTTAGAAAGGTATTTTTATACATATTTTCTGAAATAATTGGTTTCTGAAAAAAAAGGCTTCAAAAATTGGGTTTTTTCAGGGAATGAAATTAATTTTTTAGATTTTAAGAATAAAAATAACTATTTTGCTAAACATGACGTCATTCTCGACGTGGATACTCAACGTTCATATTTATTAACCATTTTTTCAAACCTTTTTTTTAATCTTTTTTTTTTAATTTTAGATGAAAAATTAAACATTCATGTTATCCGTGCGCAGTTTATAAACCGCCAAGTATTTATAATAAGTTTCTTTAAATAAGAATATGTAAAGAAAAATTAATAATAAGAAATAATATCAAATTCAGAGATAATTTTATTTCAACGACAAAAATATCCATTATATATTCTTTAAATGACGTAAACTTTTGTCTTCTTTCCGTAGTTACCAATATTCATGTACCTTGTATGATTAAGTAGTACTTGAAATTTTCCCTTTCATTTCAAATATGATGTCAAATTCACCTTTTTTTTTTAATCTTCATTTTTTTATCTCTTTACTGTTTCATTTGGCAATCTTTCAAATGAAAAATAATGTGAAGAAAAAATTATTCTTCCTATTTTTTTTTTCGATAGCGTCAAGAAAGATTGTTAAATTTTATAGCAGGGCTCCCAAATGGTTCGTCAACTGAATACCAATATTTTCTTAGAAATTTTTTTCTTCTTAGATTTTTCTCCGTGCAGAAATCGTGTGTTAAAAATTGCGCAAATGTTGTAAAAACCTACGATGAAATATTTACCCTGAATTTGTTACAATCGCCTATTTTAAATAGTTGAAATGCGCTTTTCTTTTTCTTTTTTAATTTTGCTCAAGATTTCTAATGAGCCATTTAATATTTTTACATGCAATATTTGTGGATTCATAGATTATATCTGTATCCTAAAACTGAGCCAAAATCTGAATTTTAAAAGTAGGGCTTTTTTTTTCGGAGTTTATCTACATATTTTCGTTTTTGCTGATGAAACAACAAACATATTTAAATAGATTAAACATTTCTACTCAGGCGTCTCTTACACAAATTTTATTCGGTCAGTACTACTTTTTAAAAAGAAGATCCCTTCAAGTACACAATTTCAAAAATACTCTCAATAAATAAGGCAAATTTCACTTTCCTTTATTACTGGTGCAAAAAACTAATTTTGCAAAGAAACATGATGTCACTGCAGCGACGGCAACGGAGTGCAAAATGGTTAATTTTATCACCATTATTATAATTGGTAAGTAAATCACATGAGTTCTAATTTTCAAAATAGTAAAAAAAAAATCCGCGCCAGTATTCGAACTAGAGATCTCTTACCTGAAGCTAGAATGCCCTGCCATCTGAGCAATCCCGTACGAACCCGGAGGATCTAATTCACCCCGCAAACCTCATTGACCGTGGCATCTAATGAATTAGGACCTCCAGATTAGACCGGGGTTGCTCAGATGGCTGAGCATTGGCAGCTTCAGCCAATAGATTCCTAGTTCGAATCATGGGCCGCAGGCACAGCTGGAAATTTACAACCCATGTAAACATATTCAGGTTCAGTATTCAGATAGAGATATAGATATAATTTATAACGTCTAAAAACTGCTTTGAAAAATATTGAGTATTTTCAAAAATATCTTGCTCGGAATTCGGAAAATTTCATTTCTGGATGAATCTTTTAAAAGAATCGTATTTAAAAACTTGAGATGTCCAGAGTTTTAATACACATGTATTAGTTTACTTGCGAGTCAACTATAATTATATACTACATGAAAAATATTCTATAACCATTTGGACTCCGTCTCCTCTTACAAAAATTTATTCGATCGGCACCACTTTTTTTAAAGAAGTTTCCTTCAAGTACACAATTTCAAAAATGTTCTGATTAAATAAGGTAAATTATATTTTCCTTTATTACTGTTGCCGAAAACAAATTTTGCAAAGAAAGACGATGGCCTCGCAGCAGAGACAACCGGAGTGCTAAGGATTAAATGCATCAAGATGTTCCACAAATATGTTACGGCGAGCTTCTACGAAAACTATAGAAGCACAGCTGCCAACTCTTCCGCTTTTTCAGACCACAAAAATTTAATGGAAATTTTGCCTTATTTAACCCCTTAATTCTCGCTCCCGTCATATTCACGGGCTGTGTCTTTTACTCAGATTATTTGATTCCCACCAGTTTTATAAAATAGTGAAATTGGCTATATTTTAGTATCGTTTTTCCTGACATTAAATAAGGTGAATATTTCTTTTTCATAAAAGTGGTGCCAATAAGCAATTTGAATTTTTAAACCGTAATTTAATTCGATCGTTAAGAGGTTAATTAGCATATTAAGGCTATTTAAAAAGGTAAAATTTACTATAAAAGTTTTGTGGAACACTAAAGTTTAAGTTTTTGGAAGCTATGTAGAAGCCACACAATCTTTAAAAATCTTGAGGTTAGGTAGTTTTCTCAGTTTCATGCATCAATAAAAATATTCTGCTGTATAGAATTTTCGAGTTCATAAACTATGGTTCAATATATGATATAAATACATATGTTTTAGACTAAAACTTGCAAATTCTTAATACAGGAAAAATTACATGGGTTGAACTAAAGATTCAACATCCACGTTTGCCTATGATATTTGTCTATAAAATAGTACACCCTTTGAAAGGCGATGTTTCATATTTGGACCACTTAGTTTTAACTCATGCCACACTACCACCAAAATTTTTGAATGAAAATTTTCCTTTTATCAGTTACGCGAAGAAAAGCTTTCTTATTTTCAAGTGAATTTGTCTTTAAATTCTTGTGTGAATCAATAATTTAGTACTTTACGCACATAAGTGGTTTGCCTCTGAAAGGGTTAAGAAATGTTGTTCTACGCCCCAACGTCTATCTTCGATAACGAAAATGTAAAAATTAGGTTTAGAATTGATGCCTTAACCCCTTGAGGGGCGGTGGGATATATTTTATCCCACCTACGATTAATGAAGATTTACACCAGAAAAATTTTATGAAATTTTACTTTTTTAACTTTGGTGGATAAAAGTCGTAAAATTGCTTTTCCTTATTTTCAAATAATTTTTTTCTATTTTTCCGGTGGGAATTCAGCATTACACAAACGTAATCGCTTGCCCCTTAAGGGTTTAACCCGTTGAAGGGCGGTGGGATATAATATATCCCACCTAATTAAAATTCCGAAATGCTACCATAGCACATGAATTTTGGAATGAATTTTTACTTTTATAATTAAATTATTCTTACTTTTATATTACTTTTATATTACTTTTATATTTATTACTTTTATAATTAAATTATTAATTATTATATAATTAATTAATTATTAATTATTTATTAAATTATCTTTCACTAATTTTCAAATAATTTTGTTCTTAACCATTAAATGCGCGATTTTTTATTTTGTTTCGAAATAATTATATACGATACTCTGAAAGGTTTATAACACAGGAAAATTAATGAAAAAAAATCAGAGATATATTTTTCATATAATACGTCAATCTTTTCTTCTGTTTCACGTCTGCAATACAAGTAAAAACTACTGCCGTGTGCCTCTTTTAATCTAAAATAATGCAAAATGGTAAATACTTTAATAAGTATGTCTCCAAATACATTATTTCATTTAATTATTTATTTTATAAAACTTAACCTTTAACCCTTTAATTCCTATGACAGAATACGTTCTAGAACATGCGTAGTCCAGAGAATCTGACTTCACACCAGAAAGTTTCAATGCTTAATTTTGCTTTATTAAAAAACGAAATGTCTGTTTTTTTTTTAATTAAGGCAAATATTGTTATTTTAATTTTCTGGTGTGAATTAGGTATATGCGAATAAAAAAAATCTATTAAATTCAAAACAGTGTAGTTTGCATATATGCAAAGCTGCGCACTAAAGGGTTAAATCCCGATATGAATCAATGATTCAACATTTAATTAACATAAGTACTGTGCTTCTGAAAGGATTAAAGGAATACAAGACTGGGTGCAGTTCTATGGGAAATATGCTTGTTTTAATACGCGTTTTCTCGGAAACTACCGATTTTCATGAAATTTGGAATCCATATTCACTAGGTTATACTCAAGACTTATGGGAAATATTTCTTTTCCGCAATTAAAACTTTTTATTTTAGAGTAATTGCAATTTTTTAGAAATTTTCCATTTTTGGGATTATTTTTTTAAAGTAATTAATTTCCTTTTAACTGTCTGTTGCATTTGATATTATATTTACGCTCTACCACCAAAACAAAATTAACAAAATTGCTCAATTACTTTATGAGATATTGGGATTTGTATCTGAAATGTACGATTTTGCAGGAGAGCTAAATAATTTAGACACGTCTAACTTGTGTGAAATTCTTGAACAGTTTTATCAAACACATGAATTAAAGTGTATACAAACATTTGGATAAAATTGATTTACCTAATAAATGAGTATAAAATGTTAGAGTGCAATTAATGCGAGTGGGCTTGCGGTCCCAGTCGTGTTTTCCCATAAGAAAAACTCTGCCGTGTGTTTGCATTACAATTTGTGGTCTTGTTAATGAACTTTTAAACATTACAGAACTAAAAAATATTCGCCAGTGGCAGCATTGTAATAGCAGCAGGACAGGTAAGATCACCCGGTTCTCTGCATTTGTAGCGTCCGTGCATTGACACAAGAAGCACTTTTTTATTCAACTTTTAAAAAAAAGTGGTGAGAGTTTTAAAAATGTTTGCAATAAGACCTACAACTAAAGGTACCCTAAACAATGTTTACATGTTTTTTTTATTTTTTAAAAAAGGGGCATCTTAAACATTTTAGTGTGTACTGTCGGAATCACAGATATCACACGGGAAAGTTTCTTTTCTGAGCTCCTCATTGTGTGGCAAGCATGTTAACCCTCTCGCTGCGCAACCCGAGAAATACTCGAGCTTGCATTTTCCGTCTAACTAATATTATTTGGTTATTCCCACCAGTTATTTTTTAGAGGAAACTTTCTCTGATTTAATCAGGACATTTTCTCTGATTATGATAGTCCAAATTTCTATTTCAAAGAAGTGTTAAAAGATTAAAAATTCTGTAAAAGACGCTCATCGCGAAGAATTACTTACGCAGCGAAAGGGTTAATCACTGGACTGAGGAGATCTACATCGGAAGTTACATAACTAAGACTTCATACAATGCCTATTTTAGAGGTTTGTTACGACCGATTTCCTGCACAAGTCATATAATGCTGGGGGGAGGGGGGAGTGTAAATTGCCCTACTAGCGTATCTTTCTAAGGTAATCTAACCCATGTTTAAGCAAGGTTCGTAGTAATCCGCTCAAAACTTCTTGAAGGACATAGTTTCGAATTCAGCGCATTTCATCTACCAGCTTTGAATGCAAACCCTCTCGGCCACTGACGAGGCCATGTGATTGACAGTGTCTTCATTATACGCATGGAACTATTAATAAAGAGGAACTGACATATCCTTAAAATAGTGAAGCATCAACTGTAACCGCTATCGCAGGCGTTGTTTACTGTCGGTGGAAACTTACACCAGTAGACTTATATAGAAATTTTCAACTTATTTAAACGCCTTAATATTACAAAATTTCAGTCATAAATAATGGTAGAAACAGATTTTCATTTTTACTGGTAGGAGTTTACTTTGGCAATAGTTAGGTACTGCGTTTCCGCCATATTGTGACAACCAGGGAAACAAACTGACAGTTTTACAAGGCATACTGACACCAGTAAAAACAAATAAAACTTTTTACGACATTTTTGAGAAAAATTTTCATGAATAAGACGTAGAAATATGACGAAATTTTCTATTCAATTTTACTGGTGGGATATTCGCACTAGTGGTAATCTGAAACTGAAGATCCTATTTTAAAAAAGCCGCCGCCATCTTGTGACAACCTCCTCAGTTACTTCACTCGCAACTGGTAGACAGCACACTACATGTCTCCTCCTCTTTATTCATAACTCCATTATTATACGCATTAACCCTTTCAACGGCGATTGTACGTTTATGAAACCATTTAATCGTGATTCATAAATGCCACAATGGCACCAGAGTATTGGTATAATATTTTCCGTTAATTACGTATGTGAAATATAGTCCGTTTCTTATTTACAGGCAAATTGTTCCTAAATTCCGGTGCCGTTCATTTCCTTCAACATTTTAGCAATGGAAGAGCTTTGCGCTTGAAAAGGTTAAAAATATCACGAAATATGCATGAGAACGCAGTACATTAAAACAGGGTTGCTACGGGGTCAGGGAATTCCCTGACTTAACACCAGTATTAATTTAGAGAAAGACTCGGCTTTTGGAATTGCGCGATTATGTTAGATAAAGTGAGATTAGTTTTTCTGGATACAAATACTGGTATATAAGATGAAAGCGTAGCAACCCTGTTAAAAACAGTTCAAATGTGCACAAGGAACAGGAATTCTAAATTTTACACTTTTTCTCCATTTTATAGATTTTCGCATACTTACTTTTCGCTTAGGATAAAGACAATAACATTTCAAAATTGTAATAGTCTAAGACAGGGGTGTCAAACTGTGGCCCGCCGGATACAACTAAAATTTTACAGTTATCTTTGCCTTATCTAATCGTCAAATTGCTGCGATTCAACTTGTCGACTATTTCTTTAAAATTTTAGTGGTATCCGGAGGGCCACAGTTTGACAACCCTGGTCTAAGAGCTAACAACGTTTTCGTCACCTGATTATATCAGGGCTCATTTTTCAATTCCCACTATTAGCTCACACTCTCCCTATATTTATTTATTTATATATTTATCTTGTTCAAATTTTCAATCGTTAATAAAATACTCATTATTCATCCTATCAAGTTGAAATAAATGCTTTAAAACTTGTACTGGATGACAATTGATGTTAATACAGTTTTTTCAAATATTAATTAATTAATTAAATTTTAATTAATTAATTTTAATTTTGCATGGGAAACAAAATGGCGGCCATTGGTTATTGAAGTTCAATGAAAGTATTTTCAATAAGGGGTTACCATAGGGGGACCCTGTTCTGTCGCCAAATACCGCCAAGTTTGTCGCCAACTTGGCTATATATCGCCAAATTTGGCGGCCAAAATGAGTCGCCAAAAGTGACGCCAACTTGGCGATATCTGTAATATTTCGCCAAATTACCGTAGAGTTCTATTGTAAACCTACTTGCCTATAGAAAATCCACAAATTGAGATATTTTAATGCAACAAAAAATAATATTAGTTTGATTATATTAAAATTTTTTTTGATGGTTCCGTTACCAGGTTATACAACGTTATCAGTCGATATACAGAAGTACGATTTGGTTGAAAAAAGCAAATTTTGTTTTATTTCTTGGGTTTCTAGGTTTTGTTTTCTTGGGTTTCTAGGTTTTATTTCTTGGGTTACTAGTTGGTCAGGTTACTTATTACCCGTAAGTACTTAAAAGTTGTAACCGTAATGATATTTTAAAATACATGTTCATTACACACCTCGAATTTTTTAGGTGAGCAACAACTTCAATAAATAATGGGTATATTTATTAATCATCTCAGTTTTAACAAAGGTAAATTATCGTATGATAAAATGCTTAGAAATTACTCTTTCTACACTTATTTTCTAAAAAGGGTATTTTCATCATTTGAATATTTCTTGTTTAGCATTTTATAAGTCGAGGAAAACAAAGATAAGGCTCTCTCAAATTTCTGTAAAATTAAGGTAAATCTAGGAGAGTCTGCGCACATTTCAAAAGAAAGGTAAATCGTAAATGTATCCAGGCTCATGTAAAAAATGCATATATGCATGATTATGATGTGACATCTAATATTCATACATATTATAACATCGATGTGTGACATACCATGTCACACATCTGATGTACATATATATATACCCATTATGTATGATAAACGTTACCATGTCATTACAGTAATTAGTAACGTGTAACGTTACGTTAAATATCCATAGTACTATATGACTAAGTTAGATATTTGCTTAATTAATTTATTTTTTACCTTAGTAAACAGCAATGTTTTGGTAAAGAACGCAAGAAGTGTTGAAAAGTTTTTCATAATCTATGCTTGGGGCACGATTTTCCTTTCTTGTTGTATATGTATGCATAAAATTGGCATGTATAACTCCATAAGAATTGATAGTATTTGATTACGATGATTTATAGACATTCGTACTGCAAGATTCCGTGTTTTGAGAGAATAGCAACGAAGTTATATTAGAAGGGGGAATTAACCCCTTAATCGTCGCGCCCGAGACATTCACGGGCAAACCCATATGAACAAATTTCGTCGCGCCCGTAACACTCACAGGCTGGACGTCAAATGACTTTAGCTAATTTTTTCTGGTATTAACTTTGCATTTTTCTTTCACGAAAATATTTTTAAGCCTTATATACGTGATTATATTTTTATAGTCTGTTCGCACCACTATACATTTAAAGTATAGATTTTAGTAAATTTCTCTTGCACTTTTTCTCAGAAATAAAGTAATATTGTTCCTTAAACAAATAGTGGTGTTCAGGAAATAAATTATCTCATGTCAATATTGCAGCATCGGTCGGTTAAGGAAGTCATAAAAGCTTAAAAGATGGGAAACTGAAATGACAAGTTTGTTTTAAGATCGCAATGGTTAATTTAAGGAATTGTACGAGTTGAAACACATGTTTTACTTGTTTCAAATCTGAATACATCTGGGTTACCGTTTTATAAATTTCTATGTTGAGTAGCTCAAGTGAAGAAAAAGATTTTAGTGTTGAGATATCTGGAAAGGAATCATTTTTTCAGATGTTTTTGACTCAGAAAAATCGGAAACTGAAGATGGTGATGATGACCCAATATTAAGCACACCTATACTTGCAATTCAAATCGAAGCCTAAGATTAACGTTTTGTTTGAAGCTATTTCGGGTATTCTGCAGTACTATGGACATTTTATAAAAGATGAATTGGCGGATAATATTCTAAGCGAAACTGATCGCTACGATGAGAAATGGGGAAATGTTTTGGCGAGAAAGGCAGATTGGAATGGCAGCCTATTTCGTAAAATAAAATGCTGTTGTTTCTTGCTCTTACTACTGTCGAAAAAACTGTAAAAAAAAATTGTTAAAAATGAAAGTGAAAGAAAATATATTTTGGACTACACTTTATTCGTTAAAACCCAATTTATTCGCGATATTATGACGTACAATAGGTACGGCGAATTTTAAAAAAAAATTGCATTTTTGGAATAATGAAGCTCAGGATCCTCAAAATCCACCTAATCACAAACTGTACAAAACTTCGACTGTTTGTGCGCATCTGAATGATTTGTAAAGAACAATTATCAACATCAAGTCGTTTATGTGAACACCATTTTCTGGATGTTATGACCCCTACGGACAACCTTACACACAATGAAAAATTTTTTCTTCCCATGAGAATAAATATGGAAACAAAATTATAAAATAAACCAAATATGAATTCAAGGAGTGTAATTTAGGAATATGCATGTCATGTTTCAAAGTTTCCCTTACATAGAAAATTTACTAAATTTTGAAAAATATATTGAATGCCAATTTTCAAATTAAATTTGAATGAAATTATCGTCTTCGTAGTAACATAAAAAAATATTTGATTTATATATGTCTTTACCTTTACTTAAGATGAAACCGCAGGTTGCAGCATTGCATCGAAGCTTCTCTGCACGCCATGTGTGTGCAATACAATTAAATAAAAGATAAATAAAATTGTAAGTTTTAAAAATTTTATCCAACCTGAGTACTTTCAGGAACAAAGCACCTTCATTGTCTAAATGTCGAAATAAGACATTGACATCAGAATTTATGAACAGATATTTTAGAAATAAAAAGGAGCCAATTTTCACAAATTTACTAAAGAAACATTTTTGTATAAAATTTCTGGGATTAGTGGACTTTTGTGTATTCAAATTAAGGGATTTCATGTACTTCAAACCACCCTTAAAAGGGTTAAATCTTAAGAAAATACCCTGTTTTTTTTTTTACTAATGAACTCAGAATTTTATGAATAATAAAATCGGGCAATAAAAAAAAAATCGACGATTTTTGAAGGGATTTTCCTAAAACTACGCGACGATTAAGGGTTAATCCTCTCATCGATGATATCCTTGACCAACTAAAGCAAGCTGTAGTCTTTACAACCGTCGACCTCAAAAATGGATTCTTCCATGTAGACGTGGACCCGCAAAGCGTTAAACACACCGCTTTTATCACATATGACGGTCAATTCGAGTTTCTAAAAGTCCATGACATATATGTCATCATATATGACATATATGTCATCATATATGACATCATGATGTTTTCATACATTGTCCATGATTATCACATGTAAAAAATGCATATATGTAAATAAAGGTAAATAAATAAAAAAAGGTAAGAATTAATTAACGTACCAATGACATAAACGGGTTAAGACGTTATATTAGTAATAAGCGTATCAATCAAACAAATTCCGTGAAAGTTAAAAATTTACAATAAATCGAATCACAGAATCAGCAGCGTTTGGTTAATTAATGTCATACATGGTCAACATGAAAAATGTTAATTATTTGGTACATCATGATGACATGTGTCATGATGTTGATTATATCATATTATAACACCGTGCACATATTTACATATATGCATGATGTCACATAAATGTATGATTATATCAAGGATCATTTTTTTCTTTATGTTCTCTTTTATGGTGTAGTTCGTTTGCGGGCGGTCTGGCAGTCCGGAGACGTTGCGTTTACCTGCGGGAGAAGGGGTTATGAAGGTCAAAAAACTCCAAAATTTCGTCATTTTATCAAGGCTCATTTTACTATATGTTCTTTCCTTTTATGGTGTAGTACGTTTGCGGATGGTCTGGCAGTCGAGAGACGTTAAATTTACCTGCGGGAGAAGGGGTTATGTAGTTAAAAAAACTTCGAAATTACGTCATTTTATCAAGGCTCATTTTTCTATATGTTCTTCCCATTTATGGTGTAGTACATTTGCGGGCGGTCTGGTAGTCGGGAGACGTTGCGTTTATCTGCGGGAGAAAACTCAAAACTGCGGGAGAAGGGGTTACTTAGCTCAAAAAACTTCAAAATTACGTCATTTTATCAAGGCTCATTTTTCTATGTGTTCTTCCGTTTTATGGTGTAGTACGTTTACGGATGGTCTGGCTGTCAGGGAACGTTGCATTTACCTGCGGGAGACGGTGTTATGCGGGTCAAAAAATTCTAAATTACGTCACTTTAACAAGGCTCATTTTTCTATATGTTCATCAGTTTTATGGTATAGGTAAGTATGCGGGTGGTTTGCCTGACGGGAGACGTTGCGTTTAAATGCTGGTGAAGGAGTTATGCAGATCAAAAAACTTCAAAATTACGTCATTTTAGCATGAGTTTTGTTTACAACATCTGTTTCTACTAACTATTTGTGATATTAATCCATTATTGCCAGGCGTTACCAATGTCGCTAAGACCATGCCAGATCCGCATTTATAGATACCATAATACTCTTTGGCTAACATACAACCTATAATTAATTTGCCAGACACAAATTCGGTGGCAAAGTTAATGCCGGACGGCTTTAAATATGACAACGAAAGGGCCTGTTTCAAGAGTGGTTTATAGTTTAAAAGTTATAAGTCATCTTTACGTCATTTTATCAAGCTTAAAAATGACAAGATATTACACTTTTGCTAACAGACAACCTATAATTAATTTGACAGACACAAATTAGGCTGCAAAGTTAATGCCAGTCGGGTTTAAATATGGCAACGAAAGTGCCTTTTTCAAGAGTGGTTTATTGTTTAAAAATTATAAGTCATCTTTACGTCATTTTATCCAGCTTAAAAATTGCAAGATATTACTATTTTGCTAACAGACAACCTATAATTAATTTCCCAGACACAAATTCCAGACACTCTTGAACAAGGCACTTTCGTTGACATATTTAAAGCCGTCTGGAATTAACTTTGCAACCGAATTTGTGTCTGGCAAATTAATTATAGGTTGTCTATAAGCCAAAGATTAATATCTTGTTATTTATAAGCTTTTTAAAGTGGCGTAAAGATGACTTATAATTTTTTTAACTGTAAACCACTCTTGAAACAGGCACTTTCGTTGCCATATTTAATGCCGACTGGCATTAAATTTGCAACCGAATTTGTGCCTGGCAAATTAATTATAGGTTGTCTAAAAGCCAAAGAGTAATATCTTGTTATTTATAAGCTTGATAAAGTGACGTAAAGATTACTTCTAATTTTTAAACTATAAACCACTCTTGAAACAGGCACTTTCGTTGCCATATTTAAAGCCGTCCGGCAATAACTTTACAACAGAATTTGTGTCTGGCAAATTAATTATAGGTTGTCTGATAGCCAAAGATTAACCCTCCGACTGTCTTGGAAAAGGGCAAAATTGTAATGTTGTTTTCTCTGCATTTTGTTTTAAATGCTAAAAAAAAATGATTTTTTGAATATTTTATAAAAAATCTTAACAACGAATATGCATGCAATCCTTGGAAGTATTAATCATTGTTCAATGTATTAAAAATACATTAAATCAATAGAATTATATTATTTTAAATATTGCTTGTATTGCAGTGAAACCTGGAGCTTAGTGAACATATTAACACGGGCTTGTCAGTGAGGGGGTTAATATATTGTAATTTTTAAGCTTGATAAAGTGAGGTAAAGATGACTTATAATTTTAAAACTATAAACCACTCTTGATATAGTCACTTTCGGAGCCATATTTAAAGCCGTTTGGCATTAACTTTGCAACGGAATTTGATTCTGTCAAACTAATTATAGGTGGTGTGCTGGCCAAAGAGTAATATCTTGTAATTTTTAACCTTGATAAAATGACGTAAACATGACATATAATTCTTAAACTATAAACCACTCGTGAAACAGGCACTTTCGTTGCCATATTAGATGCATCTGGCATTAACTTGGCAACCGAAATTGTGTCTTGCAAATTAATTATAGATTGTCTGATATCCAAAAAGTAATATGATACCTATACATGTGGATCTGGCAGGGTCTTAGCAACATTGGCAATGTCTGGCAATAATGGATTAATATCACAAATAGTTAGATAAAACACATTTTATAAACAAAAATCATGCTAAAATGACGCAATTTTGATGTTTTTTCACCTGCATAACCCCTATTCTCGCAGGTAAATGCAACAACTCCCGACTGCCAGACCGTCCGCAAACGTACTACCACATAAAAGTTAAGAACATAAGGAAAAATGAGCCTTGATAAAAGACGTTATTTTGAAGTTTTTTGACCTGCACAACCCCTTCTCCCACAGGTAAACGCAACGTCTCCCAACAACCAGACTGACCGCAAACGTACTACCTCATAAAAGGGAATAGCATATAGAAAATGTGCCTTGATAAAATGACGTAATTTGGATGTTTTTTCACTTGCATAACCCCTTCTGCCGCAGGTAAACTCAACGTCTGCCGACTGCGAGACTGTCCGCAAACGTACTACACCATAAAAGGGAAGAACATATAGAAAAATGATCCTTGATAAATTGACGTAATTTTGAAATTTTTTGACCTGCATAACTCTTTCTCCCACACGTAAACGCAACGTCTCCCGTCTGCTAGACCGTCCGCAAACATACTACACCATAAAAGGGAACAACGTATAGAATAAACGGTCAAGTGCGAGAAGTACTCGCGCTCATAGGGTTTCGTACATTAAGTATATGAATTTTGAACAATCGTTTTTAAAGAAAAATAGGATTTCGTAAAAACTATACAACATAGGGTTTGGTATAGCTGTATATATACTAGAAAAGTATGAATGGGTATACCGTAAAAGTTCAAAGAGATACGAAGCCTAAATAATATCAAATATTGCTATTCTGTATAAATCTTATTTAAATCTTCTCCTAGTCTGTTCATGATGAATTTAATTCGGCACTGACAATAAAAATAGTGCATATTTAAACTTCATTTGGCATTACATAAAACTAAATTCAGCGTCGTAATAATCTTTTATTTTACAGTGTATCTAAAACAAAACACTTTTTCAAATTTTAAACTTGGCATTTTGCTAAGCTTCGAAAGGTGGTAGCAAAGTAGCAATGCCGCTTTGGTCTGTGCCGCTTTTTTCCATACTGGTTTTCAGTCAACCTTTAAAGACACAATAGGTGTATTGAGAGAGCTACTCAATGCGAACTAGTTGCGAATCCCATAGTATTTATGTGATTAAATCTCATTAAATTATTCTGTTTTTAACAATTTGACGTTTATTACTTTTATACCACTATTGGGCATTGCTTTACACAAATATATCCTTAAAATTAGTTATCTAGGCTTTAAAAGTGATGGAGCACAGAGTACACCATCCCTGTCATTATGCATGTCCAAACCGTCCGTGTCTTTAACGATTAATATCTCGCCTAATTACCGACGATTTTTTATGAAATTCATGATCAACAATGCTTTTATACTTCTGCTACGATAGGTACCTCTAGCGCTGCTCAATTGTTTTACTGAATGCCCGTAAATCGAAATTTGTGTGTAACGGAAAAATGCGATTTTCTCAAAAAAGAAGTGATCTATTTCAATCGCTATAAATTTCCTGCAAGGTTTAAACTAGCGTCTACTACCTCTAATTTTTTCAGAATTTTAGTTTCAGTAGATTCGAAATTAGATGGGGGGGGGGGGGCATATTTTTGCACTACATTTTCGACAATAACTTTGAAAATATAATACCGAAAATTAAAAGAAATGTATTTTTGAGTTCCTTGTTACGAGAGCTTTCGCACGATTCCCCACACGATATACAAAGAAAATATTTCTTTTTTCAAGTAACTTAATTAGCCCCTATACATTTGTCCTAAATAAGTTTATGAACATTTATTAATCTGTAGATATGTGGGTCAATAGTCTTTATTTTTTCCCCCCAATTGGAACTTTACACGTTCAATAGTTTACGAGTAAAGTGGCTGTGACAGACAGGCAGACAGACAAACAGACACAGGAGTGATCTTATAATATTTCCGTTTTTACTTTTTAACTACGGAACCCTAAAAATGAGCCTTGATAAAATGACGCAATTTTGAAGTTTTTTGACCTGCATAACTCCTTCTCCCACAGGTAAACGCAACGTATCCCGACTGCCAGACCGCTCGCAAACGTACTACACCATAAAAGGGAAGAACATATAGAAAAATGACCTTTATAAATTGACGTATTTTTTGACATTGACTCTTAGACTATAAGAAATTTTCTTACAAATTTACGGACATTTCATCTTGAATATCGTCTCTTATAATGTATCATAAAGATATATTTTTGAGATGAGAAACAATAAAATTTTCTACAAGAATATCGTTTTTTGAGTTTTTTAGAAAGCTCGGTTGGTTGAATGTCTGGTTGAGTGTTTTTAATTGGCGCAAGGTAACCAATCGACATGCAGCGCAAGACACAAGTTAGAATACTTAATAAAATATAAATCTGTAGAAAAAGCTATATCTATGCTAATCTAATATTTTACACATATCATTGCAATAATGTAATATTTAGAAGAAATTACTAGATTTCCCTATGTCACATCACCTACGAAACAACTCCATAAAAATTATGAGTGTTTAATAGCCACGAAGTGACATTTTTAAGTTTTTCACTAACTCTAACTGCGCGCCACAAAGACATGCAGTTAGTTAACTTGAGTCGGCATCGGCAATAGTACGAATACAACATTTTACAAATTTAATTGATTTTAATTAAATAAGGTCTGCTACATTTTTTCCGGTGTTTTATGATATTTTTAATATATTTTTTAATTCAAGAAAAACAAGCATTTAAATAACTGCCGACCTCCCCCTTTTTTTACCTTTAAGTCAAAAACCATATTTTACACTGAAAGTTTTCTTAATAAATAAAATCAAATACGTACAACATAGAAGCAGAAAACATTTTATTAGATAATTTTTTAAATTAAAACTATGATTATATAATTTATAAAAAAAAAACAAAAAAAACTTAAGGTTAAAAAGCTATGCACATGTAATTCATTTGTTTTCGTACACTTTTCAGTTTCTCGTGTAAGTCGGTGTTGCCAGTTGAGTTACTTTTTTATTCATATTGCTTTATTCTCACCACCTTTAAAAAATATATACATATATATATTCGTATTATTAATATGGGACCAAATAAGGTAGATAATAAAATATCAAAACAATTGTAACAATCAAGCAATTTTAAAAAGGAATACAAATGGCAACAGTGGTGAAAGTAACCAAATCCGTGTTTTACATAGAACTGTGTAGCTGTCCAACATTACTTGCGTGCTTATTCACACATTTCTGACGGGCCTGCAAAATAATTAATTATTTTTGCTATCATCAGCTGCGAGAAATAAAAACGTTTGAAACTGTGACAGGCTGATTTTAAACTTTTTTTGTCGACATGACCATCTATATTCAATACGTTTAGAACATTTTTTAATATGGCATAATCATTTCAAAAATGGTGTAATTGTACAATGTACCGATTTTTCTCAATTAAAAGTCGATTCCAAAATTGGAGGAAAATAATGTGTACTCTAGAAATATAATTTAATGCTGAATTTTTTTTCTGGTTCTATTGGCTTGATTACTACAATATTTTTCTCTCACTTTGGTTTTTGATTATCTTCTGCAACGTGCGGAGCTCTTCCGGTGCATTCTGCCATCGGGGACCCAGGTTAGTTCGGAAAGAGTTTTGTTGGAAACACACTAGACGCTGCGGAAAGCAGAGAGGCCCCCGAAACTAGGTCCATTTAACACTAGAACGCCCGAAAAAAGTCGATCCGACTCCGACCTAATGATTAATTGTCAACTGGAACCAGAAATTCTTTAAAAAAAAATAAGTTAAATTTTAGCCACGCAGATTTATGTTAAATAAATCAGTCAAATAATTTCAAATAAAAATTCTGGTGTAAAATATTTTTATGAAACTTGAGTACAATTTCCGGGCGTTCTAGTGTTAAAGCAAAAATTTCTATACGACACGGAAAAATTGGAATTCAAACATAAGTATATAATATTTCTTCCCATTTTGGAATCGACTTACTCTCAAGCATAAAAAATATATTTTATAATTAGTAATAAATTTATAGGTGTGATTCTTGATTCACATTTTAATTAAACATTCCTAGCTAAGTAAAATTTTAAGCGTTATATACTACACTACTTAAAGAGAAACTGACATTTTTTCGCCTTTTTTTCATGTGGATATAGGTATAAAATGTAAATCTATACATATTTCAGAATTTTAAAAAATGTACTTTTAATAACGTACTTCTAATGTACTTCTAATTCTTAAAGTATTTATATGTATTTATAGAAAATACAGTCAAGATATGTAATTATAGTCAGGAGCTAAAGGACAGATACACACTACATGGATGGGATTACATATACAGGGTTCGTACGGGTGCTTGAATTTTGAGACTAAAAAATTCTTCGGTAGCAGTATTTTCTTATGAAAAATCTCTTTTTAAATAAGGCGAAATTTCTTCCGTTTAAACTAGATTTATTTTTCTATAAAAAAAATTCTGATATTTCGCTTTGAAAATAACGGACCCTTACGAATCCTGATATAGACAGTTGTTATTATAGCTTATCACTTTGCAATTTAAAAATAACCAATTTTTTATACTTTTATTTAGCAGAAATGATCTATTTTAAACGCTTTTTCAAAACTTAAAGACTTAGTCCATTTTAAAATAAAATTTCTGACATTCGAATACTATATTTGATTTTATCTAAATTTCGAAACGACTCCATCGAGTACAATTATAGAAGGTTTTGTTGCAGTTGGCTATTTACGTAATAAAAATCAAGCATTAAAAACTACTCTATACATTTTTATTAACTAGGATGAGGTCTGATTATTTTATTAGGAATTTACATCAGCTTGATCATCAGTTGCGGTTTCGCAATAATTCTACTATTCCGCTGTATTAATACAGTTATTTACATAGAAAAATGTTCCTTGAATTTTTTTAAGCATTCGCAATAAAAAAATTTCTCAATACGTTCCAACTACATTTGGAAGAGGAAACTGAAGGGAATATGATGTTTGAGATAACCGGTATTCATGAAATGGACAGAGATCTTCGTTATTAAACAGAATGTTTAGAATACATTTTTAACTGAACGAAAAGTATATTAAAAATATGTAGTTAGCTTCAGAAGTTTATTTTATCATTGCCCATGGTAAAAACTATCATAACTAAGTCATTATAACACGTTCACTGCCACAAAAAGTAGGAAGTTTCAAATTTCTTCTTGAAAGTCGTTTGCCACCACAAATTCTGAAAGGTAAATTTCGTTTTACTAATATAGCGAAATTTCTGCCAATAAATAAGTCATTTTTTTATTTTAAAAGAATGGTGGGAAAGTAATAAATTAAAGCCACGAATATTAAAGCTACGAGTTAACTCATAGCGTGGCAGTCAGCATGTTAAGAAGTCTGGATATTTTTTATCTTTATGTCAGGGGTGGCCAGCTGTTGCACTCTGGATATCAGTGATTTTTTAAAGAAATGGCCGAATTTTTAAATCGCAAAGATTTGATGATTATATAATACAATAATTACTGTATAATTTTAGTGGTGTCCAGCGTGACACAGTTGGACACCCCTGCTTTATATATTGAGAATGGATATTTTGGAATTTTTTAAACAAAATTATTACTACTGTTTAGTGATTTCTTGCATTAAAATAACTTTAAATCTGTTGATTTAAGTAGACATTATGTAGTCATATGACTTAAAAAATTTTTTTTTAATTATCATTTTTGAACTTGGCAGCAGGGATGAGATTTCCGCGTTTTTACACACCAGCAACATAACTTAACATATTCTTAGAGAAAATGTTGTTTCGTTAAATCACAGAGATGTTCCGATTAAATGAAATATAATTTTCTATGACAAAATACTGGTGTGCAAAAACGCGGAAATCTCATCCCTGCTTGGCAGCCACTACAAAATCAAAATTTGTTATTTCAGTTGAAATGTCGATACAATATGTTGGTTGAATATCCTTGACACATATTGGTTGTGTATTGATATGGTACACTTGGATTGTAATACTTGACTCATTTCAAAATACAATGAATAAAAAAATTATATGCATAGACGAATGGGGTTTGAACGAAAACGCTTATTAAAAATAAAAATTTTTAATTTTCCAGCCACGTATGTTATTTTTAATTTTATGACATTCATATCTTTCCATTTTTAGTGCTAAAAAAATCTGAAAATTCATAAAATTAGTAGTATTATTACACGTACGCTTTGGTTAAACAAAAAATATATTGTTGTTATTGTTGTATTTCTTAGAATGACAGCGCTTTTCGAAATATATGTATTTTAACCCCTTAATTCTCGCTCCCGTTATATTCACGGTCTGTGTCTTTTACTCAAATTGTTTGATTCCCACCAGTTTTAGAAAATAGTGAAATTGGCTATATTTTAGAATAGTTTTTCATGTCATTAATAAGGTGAACATTTCTTTTTCATAAAAGTGGTGCCAATAAGCAATTTGA
The DNA here is from genome assembly GCA_963932465.1 of Maratus speciosus. NCBI lineage: Eukaryota > Metazoa > Arthropoda > Arachnida > Araneae > Salticidae > Maratus > Maratus speciosus. Next base: position 134,931,471 of record OZ010794.1, read on the forward strand.
ATTTTTCAACCGTAATTTAAATCGAGCGTTAAGGGGTTAAGTTTACGAATTAAAAAATAAAATTAAATTTTCGAATGTTTCATAAATAACACTATTTTAATAACGGCTTTTAACCTTTTCAAGGACTGATCACTTAATTCTAATCCCCAACTGTCAAACTTGCAGCAGTCGTATTTGTCCTGAAATTTCAAGACCAGGAAATTCTTCGGTACCAGTATTTTTTATAGAACATCTCTTCTTAATAAAGGCAAAATTTTGCGCGCTTAACCTAGATTTACCTTTCTATAAAAGATTACTGATATTTGCCTTGAAAAACTCGCTTTGAAGCGTACGAGCCAGTAACAACAGGACAAGTTTTGAATAACAGGTTTTCTAAATTGCAGTCAGCAATAAAAAGGGAGAAGACGCAATATATTTCGATTACCAAATCGTTCCAAAAAAGTGTATTTGTAATCGACAGGAAATTTTCTTAACAGAGCTCTTTATGGTTTCGTCTTCATATTAAATCTTACCAAATTGTGTAACTCCCAATACGACCAACAAGTTTTTGTAACCATCTTTTGCCAAATATGTTGTCAAAATTGAGTATTGATACCAAAAATTTTAGAGATTGGTACAATATTACAACTTATTATTATGAGGTTGATTACCGCAGCGGCAAACTTCCACCAGTAAATTTCAAGAGCCATGTTCTCCTTATTTAAACGATTAATGTAAAATTTCAGTGATAAATAATGGCGAAAACGGATATTCATTTTTACTGGTGGAAAATTAGTTTGGCGTTGTCAGGCCACGCGCTTCCGCCACAATTGGACAACTCCCTCCCAGTGTCACTGAAAAAGATTATAACGCCTGGGAAAACTACCACCAGTAAAAACAAATATTAAATTTAATTCAATTTATGAGAAAAATGTTTCATGAAGAAGTCGCTATAATAAGGCAAATTTTTATATTAAAAATTGGTGGAAGTTCACTCTGGCGGTAATTAGAAACTGTTGATATGACGTAAAAAAAAAATAGCTACCATCTTTTGACAACATCCTCAGTTATTTCACTCGCAACTTGTAGAAAATGCGCTATATCTCTCCTCCACTTTATTCATAACTACATTCGGGCGATAGTATATTAAAGAAAAACAATATTTCCTAAACAATTTGTTCGTTATTTCTGAAAACAGCTAACCATATCAACATTTTTCTAACAAATTTACTTTGCCCCTAAAAAGTTTAATGTTTTTTAGGGAATCTTTCAAAAATATTTGAAATTGTAACAACACTAATTAGAACTAAGGGTTTAGGAATTAGCTATTGGTCATCGATAAATGGGTACACACAGTATACTTACATTTCTCACTTGGTGGCCTCCCACTTGGTGTGTTTATAGGCGCGTTCGTAATTGTATAAATACGTAGCACCAATAATCGTCGTCTGGTCCGTACTACTGTCTGTCTATCCGTCTGTCAGCTGATAACAGCGCAAAAACTACCGAACCGAATGGTTTGAAATTTAGTATATATAATCGCTGCAGAATTTTCTCTGGAGAGTATAAATTTTATAAAAATGGAATCAAAACTTCAAAATATATTAATAAATGTTTTTTTTTCATCCTATTATATCCTATCATATGTAATTAATGCCATGATATCCCATTATACGTAATGATTGTAAGTTGCCAAGCTGACGACGTCATATTTAAGATGGAGCCCTATTGTTTCCGTACCACTGAATTTAATATGTAAGATCGTAATAAATTTTGTATTCATGCAGTTTTGCATGAGAGTGCAACAACTATTGCACAAAGATATTAATATTTATTAAACTAGTTATAGTGCGAACGCACATCATTTTCACGTGCGACGTACAATCGTGGGAAAAAAAAGCAAATACCCCTAAGTCTGCAACTAATTATAACAGAACAATTTGCAGGTACCAAACGATCGGTAATAAAGTCTACTTTTAAATGATGTACATAAAATTTGTTAGGGTACCATCTACAAATCAAAACCAGACCAAAATTTGTTTTTTTTTTCAATAGAAATACCCGATTTGGACAATATATTTGGTATCCTTGGTTCAAACTATGCCTAGAAACGAGTAATACATTAATAGAAGTGACATAGTCATTCTGTAGCATTTCAACAATCGAGTACCGAACTTCAATTTGTATACAGCCCCTAAAATAGGCTCATTTTAAAATAATTAATTTCTCGGAAACTAATCGAAAGAATTACATGAAAATTGAGATTTAAGCTAATTGAAGGGTGTATAATATATTCATGGTGTCAAACGTGGGTATTGCTATTGAAAAAAGCAAAGTTTGTGTTAGTTTTTATATGTAGATGATTCATAAGTAAATTTTATATGCATCATTTAAAAGTAGACTTTATTTCCAATCATTGGTACCTGTAACTTCCTTCTTCTGTGACAATTTGTTACAGAGTTAGCATAGGGTGTTAACATTTTTTCCTCGACAGTACAATTTTCGACTTGTTTGAATATAATTTTTTTCACAGAAAAATCTTCCTTTTGGATATTTCTAAAAAAATTTCTAGGAACGTATCCAAAACTTATATTTTGTTGCAATTATCCTACCATAAAACATTTTTTTTTCAAAATGATGGTATTTAAAAAATGATCAATGGAATCCCTGATTTCTGTCATAGATATGTAAGTAATTGGAAATTTTTCAAGACACGATAAGCATAACACCTTTTTTCAACAAATTTTAAGTAATAGTGAATAATTAAGAATCTTTCACAATTCTGATTCAAATGAAACTTAACAAATCTGTTAACTTAATACAAAGCTTATTATCAGATAACACTCACCGTTGATTTTATAGAACACAGTCGAATGGATAGTAATAAATTCATTTCCTAATACTACAAAGGTTTACTTTAGATGATTAAAATGCTTTATCATACATACAGTTTTTATGCCGATTGTAAATAATAAATATACTGCCAGTTAAAATGTACGTGTAATTCTAAAACAAGTAAACATGCCTATTGCGTATAAAGCAGGGGTGTCAAACTGTGGCCCGTCGGAAACCACTAAAATTTTACAGAAAAAGTCGACTTCTTGGATGGCAGAGATTCGATGATTAGAAAAGGCAATGATTTCTATAAAATTTTTGTGGTATCCGGCGGGCCACAGTTTGACACCCCTGGTATAAAGCATTTTATTTTGAAGTGACATAATTTAAAATACGAGTTTTATACTCTTCTACCACAATTAAAAAAAATATACATATAATACAGAAAATGTTGCACATTCTGCGATAGAAAATAATAATAATCTATTTATATAAAATCCAAGTCTCTGTGTGTCCCTCACGATTCCGGTAGGACCGCCTCATTGTAATGAATAATTGTTGAAAAATACTAATGTAGGGTTACCACAGTAGTGCCAAATGCTGAAAAACTTGACGGATTATCGCCGCATTTTATGAAATATCGCCAAATTTGTTGACAAAAATAAGTTGTCATATATGAAGCCAACTTGGCGTTAGCTAGCTAATTTCGCGAAATTCCCATTTAAAATCATTAATATTCCATACGAGGTCATCGCAATTTAATTTAAACTCCGGCTTCTAAGGGTTTTTTTTTTCAAAATGTATGGGTGAGAATTTAAAGTGTAATATACGAAAATATACGTTTTTATATCGTCATCCCTATGCTATAAATAAAATATGACGCGCTGTACTATCTGAGCTCCTAACTGCCCGATTTTAATGGTCTTTACATAGCCAGATACAGAAATTAAATTGTCGGTAGTTTTCCAGCATAGGGGCCTTGGCGAAATAGCGAAATCTGCCTTGGCGAAGAAGGGAATTTGGCAACATATTCACTATTTTATTTCATATGCACACGGATTTTTTTTTCAACATTTATACAATGTATTTAAGATAAAGAAGCCATTTGTCTAATTTTATTCATAAACAGAAGTTATTTGTGTATAAAAAACAACAATAATATATACATTTAATTAAAATATAAACAAATTTATAGAAACAAACGAATAAATTCATAAAGTTTGTTTCCGTAGCTGTTTTTAACATTTGGCAACAAGTCTTACTTTCTGATGCCTGAATTCCATCAAGTTTTTTAAAAAACCGCCAAGGCCCCTATTGTGGAAAAGTACCAAATTCTCTCCTATTTTGCACTATCTGCACCAAGACTCCCTTATCATATTATGATAAGGAGGCCTTGATCTGCACCATAGTTTGTAATTTATGCAAGGCGGTGAGAGCGAAAAGTTTAAATTTTAAATCTATTTATATAAAATCCAAGTCTCTGTGTGTCCCTCACAATTCCGATTGGGCTGCCTCATTGATCGCAGCAATGTTAGGCTTCGTTCAACCTACAAAAACCGGTACTACTTAGCTATCCCGTCGACCAAAAATCTATCGCCAAACAGATTAAATGCCAATACTGGTTGGTCGTAAATGTCACATTCACTTGACTTTATGCAAGTTACACGTGTTTACGTCATCAAGTGGTTTTTATTTCGACGTTTTATTTATATTTTTATTAATTTTATACTAATTTATTTGTTCTTTCGTTATTTATAATAAAAATTATGTCAATTTGTATAACTTGGCGAGTGGTTTGGCGATTTATATAATTTGGCAAAATTGGTCGACGGGATAACTTAGTAGTACCCAAAAATTCAATATACAATTTCTTCTGTCTGAAATCCCGTCTATAAAATATTCAAAATTGGAAAAGTTTAATGTTTTGCGCTATCGTTAAAATCATTTCAGAAACCGTGTTTAATTTTGCGGTACTACTTGATTATGCCGTTGATCAAAAAACTATCGCCAAATTATAAGATGGATGCCAATAATGGATGATCGTAAATGTTGCATTCACTTGACATTAAACACTGTGCACGTGTTTGTTACGTGATCAAGTGATTTTTGCTTCAACTTTTTATTTGTATTATTATTAATGTGTTTCTAATTTATTTGTTCTTTCGTTATTTAAAAGAAAAATTATGTCAATTTGTATAATTTGGGGAATAGTTTGGCAAAAAATCACGCTTTGAATATCTATCCCAGCACCACGAAATAGCCTGCATGAGAAAAAGTGAACCGGTGTTAGCATTCATCCAACAGTGAAATTACCTCAATTGTTTTTATAGTTTTATTTACTTCTTTTTATTATCTTTTAACGTTGCATTAAAGGTGTATTAAATAAAAATAGGTACAAATGTCACAGACGCACCGGAGTTTCTTTTTAGCACCAAAAGGGCGATTTTTTGCCTGGCGTGGTAACCTGCAAATTTTTGCTTTGAATGAAAACTTGGTGTTTTATAATAAAATTAAATGTGCGTGTTAAATTAAAATTATGTGTACGATAATGGCAACTCAAAGCGGCAACTGTTTTTACGTTTGTTTTGTTTTTTTGAGTGAAAAAAGAATAATGAAATAGAATTGTAATACAGGATATTTTATTCAACAATTTATTGTATTTTTCATTTGAAATGAATGAAACTGCATCCGAAGGTAAACGGCGTTCAGACAGAGAACGTAGAGCCCGATGGCTAGCTCGGCAGTCGCAAGAAACATTAAATTCTATCCGAGAAGAAAATAGATTACGGCATTCAAATCAGAGAGCTAATGAAAGCCATAGTGGTCGATCTGTGACATTATCTCATAACTCTTTGCGTACTTCTACACAGCGTTCAAGTGAAATTGAAGAACAAAGGTTAATCAGACGTAGTCATGATGCTGAACGTCATTCTCGGCGGTTTTTGACTCAGCGACAAAACTACTACGAAAATCAGCAGAAATTAATTTCTGAAGCCTCACAGTCTCAAGTTATTGAGCCTCATACATGTGGACAATTAAGCATTCCCTGCCAATTTTGCAAAGCGCGCCATTTTCAAGCTGAGAAACCCAGAGATGGAAAATTTAACAGTTGTTGCCATAAAGGTAAAGTTAGGCGTCCACAACGTCATCGGTTTCCGCCATACCTCCAAGACTTGATGAGCAATTCAAATGCACTTAATTATCGTAATTTCAAAGAAAATATTCGCTCATACAATAGTGCCATTTCATTTGCTTCTATGGGTGCTAAACTTGCTGGAAATGCTCCGGGACACGGCCCTTATTGTTTTAAATTTCAAGGCCAAATTTATCACCGAACGTCCCACTTGCATCCTCCTAATGGCCAACAAAGAAAATTTGCTAAACTGTATGTTTTGGATACAACACAAGCTGTCGAAGAGCGTTTTAACATTCCCGAAAATGACAACCAAATGTTTTGCGTGAACTTGATTTATGTACTTATGCGGCAAAATCCTTATGCTCAAGTTTTCAAAAAATTGAGTGAGGTGGAGACTGAGCAGCAACAACATGCACAAAGATACAATTTACAAATGCCAAGAGTTAATGTGGTATTGCGTTGAGATCGCCATTCAGACAACAGGCGATATAATTTGCCGACATCAAACCGAAGTAGCTATGGTTTTTCTAAATGACGATGGTGAACCACCCTTTCAACGCGATATCAGAATTTATACAGGAAATAATGACCAACCTTTTGTAAACTTGAATATTTTAAGTCCTAATTTAGATCCAATGACTTATCCTATATACTACCCAAACGGAGAGCCTGGCTGGACAACAAATTTATCACTATCACCTTATCCAGGTTTTTACCTGGTGTTCGAAGTAATATATCAATGCTTCAGTTCAAAGTTGCTCAAACAGCGATTCGGGATAATGAGTTTAATCCAATATTGCATGGTGGAAAACTTGCTCAACAGTGGATAATAGACTCTCACTTACAAGTGGAAGCTAATAATCTCAATTTCATAAGACAGAAGCAAAGAAAACTTCGTGCAGACGATTATTCTGGCCTCAGGGACTTTGTAGCCCAAGGAGCAGCTGATGCAGGTGTTACTGCTGGAAAAACCATAATTCTACCTTCTTCCTTTCAAGGGTCTCCTAGAAATATGAGAGAGAGATACAATGATGCTATGTCCATTGTTGCAAAGTTTGGAAAACCATATGTGTTTTGTACATTCACGTGCAATCCACAATGGCCAGAAATAGTAAAAAATCTACTGCCCGGACAAACGTCATCAGACAGACCTGATTTAGTAGCGAGAGTGTTTAAAATCAAACTATCAGCATTAATGAATGATATAACAAATGGGGAACTATTTTTTAAAGCTGTGGCCTTTGTATATACTATTGAATTTCAAAAAAGAGGTCTTCCACATGCTCATATTCTTTTAATTCTATCAGAGCCCTATAAATTTCGTAATGCTGCTCAAGTTGACCGTTGTATTTCTTCGGAGTTACCAGATCCTGAAACTTATCCACGATTATCAGAAATTGTTCTTCGTACTATGGTCCACGGGCCATGCGGAACTTTGAATCCGAATTCTCCATGCATGGATGGTAATAAATGCACAAAAGATTTTCCAAAAGAGTTTCAAGAAACAACTAAAGTCAATCTGAATGGTTATCCACTCTGTCAAAGACGACAAGGCCCAACTGCTATAGTTTGCGGCAAACAGATAGATAATCGCTACATCGTACCATATAATGCATATTTACTGCTTAAATATGACGCGCACATCAACATTGAAGCCTACACATCTATCAAATACATTTACAAGTACATATACAAATGTTATGATGCAGCAAATGTAGTAATTCATGCTGAAAATAATGAAAGTAACGAGTTTGTGTATGATGAACTGTCGTCACATGTTGATTCTCGATACGTGAGTGCACCAGAGGCAATGTGGTGGTTACTGAAAAATGAAATGAATGATCGTTCTCATGCAATAATTCGTTTTGCCATTCATTTGCCTTTAAGACAACAGGTTTATTTTCATGCTGGTGGTGAAAATGCTGCTCTGGAACAATCTGCCAACCGCGAAACGATGCTGACTGCTTGGTTCAAGTTGAATAGAACAGATAATGAAGCAAAACAATATCTTTATGTTGATATACCATATCATTATCTATACGAGAAAAATACTTGGAAAAAACGACAAAGAGGAGGCGATAAAATTGTTACAAGATTATATTATGTTAATCCAAAAGATATTGAACGTTTCTGCCTTCGGTTACTTCTCCTTTATGTTCCTGGTGATACATGCTTTGAAGATTTACGAACATTTGATGGAAATCTGTACAACACATTTCAAGAAGCTGCACGTGCACGTTGTCTTCTTGCTGAAGATAATGAATGGGATCAATGCTTAGAAGAGGCTACTTTAATTGCAATGCCATTACAAATGCGTCAAACTTTTGCATTTATTTGTATATTTTGTAATCCAACAAATTCAGCTAATTTGTGGGGAAAATATAAAAATTCAATGAGCGAAGATTACTCAAGAACTTATAATGAATCAGCTGCACAGAACCGAGCTTTGAAAGATATTAATTGCCTGTTGGAATCTCATGGATTAAACTGTACATCATTTAATCTTCCTACACCCAATATACTGCAGGAAATTCGAAATGAAGAATTCGATTATTTTAATGAAGCTGAAGTAGCTGTTGAACAAATAGAAACTTTAAGTTTCTTACAACGAGAAGCTTTCAACCAAATAAAATCAGCACTTGAAAGTGATTCTATTACGAGACGTTGATTTTACTTAGATGGTCCTGGAGGCTCTGATAAAACATATTTGTACAACGTACTCATGCATTTTGTTAGAGGTAAATGCCAAGTAGTACTTCCACATGCAACAACAGGAATTGCATCAATTTTATTAGAGGGTGGTAAAACTATGCATTCTGGCTTCAAATTACCAGTGTCGATTTTAGAAACTTCCACATCTGCCATTCGAACGTCTTCAAGTGAAGCTCAAATATTACGTGAAACTAAATTAATTATAATTGATGAAGTGACAATGATGTCATGCCATGCTCTTCGTTGTATAGATGTCTTACTGCGGGAAATAATGTTGAATGACATGCCTTTTGGAGGCAAGGTTATGTTATTAAGTGGAGACTTTCGCCAGACATTGCCAGTTGTTATAAGAGGAAACAGAACAGAAATTATTGAAACATGCTTGAAATCAAGCCCACTTTGGCAAGAATTTATACAACTTAGACTATCTGAAAATATGAGATCTGAAGGGCAAAATTCCTTTAATGAGTGGCAGCTTAAAATTGGTGAAGGAAAAACACCCGATATATCAAATTTACCTGCAGGTACAATAGAAATCCCACCATCAATGGTTTGCAAAGATTCAATTATTGCAAGTGTATATGGAGATCATATAAACTACACCGATTTTGAACAACTTGAACAAAAAGTAATTTTGACAACAAAAAACAAACATGCATTATCATTAAATAACAAAATTTTGAATTTTCTGCCTGAAGATGGAAGAACTTACTATAGTGCAAATTCAGTCGTGTCTGACAACCAAGAAAATGTTTATAATTATTCACATGAGTTCTTGCATGAACAAACTCCATCAGGGATGCCTCCTCATAAGCTTACTCTGAAAAAAGGAAGTATCATCATGCTTCTCAGAAACATGAATCCAAGAAAAGGATTGTGCAATGGAACCAGATTAATTGTGCACTCTCTCCACAACCATTTTATTGATGCTTTCATTTTAACCGGAACAAATCAAAATGATAGAGTTCACATACCAAGAATTGATTTGACACCAAGTGAAACTTCTCTACCTTTCATTCTTAAACACCGCCAATTTCCAGTTATACTGTCATTTGCAATGACGATAAATAAGTCTCAAGGACAAACATTTTCTACAGTTGGACTGTATTTAAAAGAACCGGTTTTTCTCATGGACAATTATATGTAAGTATTTCAAGATGTAAAGAGGAAGAGCAGTTAAAAATTTATGTAGAAGAGCAAGGTCGGCTTTTAAATAATGAGTTTTTACAAAAAACATCGTATATCCTGAAGTTTAGTGAACAAATTTTAATTTCATTTTTTCTGTATTCATTATTACATAGTTTTTCATAAATTCGTTTTGTTTTTAAATTGTGTTATTTTCATCTATTACTGCGGAACAAGAAAGGAAAACTCATATTCTTGCACATGTCTTTTATCCCTTTAAGACCTGAACTACACGACTGTGTAGGTGATCCTAACGCAAAGGGAAAAACAATTTCCTCTGTTTCTGGCACTAAAGCAGAGCCTGCACCAAACAATTGTGTGGATCTTTGACGTCACCTGAGATCGAAAAAAAATTTAAATATATTTTTTCAATTAAATATGATCTGATTAATTTAGGTTAAAAGCCAAGACTTTTAATTTCTACTAAAACTCTTCAGGACTTAAAGGTTTATATATCTTTCTATCTCATTTTCCGTCATTTTTGACGGGCTATCTTTCTAGTAATAATAATAATAATAATAATAATAATAATAATAAAATACGACCTCCAGCCATATAAAAACTAAATAAAACATTTCTAACTAGAAATTAGGAAAAGCATATTATAGATTCCAACAGAATTATGGCCCTTTTTTCTATAATCTAGTTTCACCAAAAGCTATAGAAATATCCGTAGAAGTTCAATAGAAATGTCTATAGAATCTCTAAAAAATATTTGAATATATTCTATAAAACAATTCTATAAAAAATCGAATATATTCTATAAAATATTCGAACATATTCTATAAAAAGAGTCGAAAATTACTAACACCCAACTGTTCTCATGTGGACACCCTCCGAAGTACTAATCGCGTTCTTAGCTGTCATACTTGCCAGCTTTCCCTTAAACTTCCGTAAAATGTGAGTTAAGTTGACCCAGGTTAAACACGTTTCGAACCATAAATTTATTAAAGAAATTAATTCAAATACATTTCATAGAGAAACATGATTTTAAATATATAATGATACATCAAATAAATTTTCTGGTTAGTAACGCATATAACTTAGGTCAACTTAACTTGCATTTTACGGAAGTTTAGTTGAATGTTGGCAAGTATGAGCTGTTTAGCTTTCATGATGGCATGTGAACCAGTACTTTCAGTGCATTCTACGGCCGCTCGCAGAGTTTGATCTCTCATTACACTATTTCAAGTTTGGTTCTTTCGTGGATTGAAATCATTAAATTTGTATAGAAATTATTATATTGTATAGAAATCATATAGATTTTAAAAGCTGATTTATTCTCAACCGTAAAAATTATGAAAACTGAAATCATTTGTAACTTAGAAAACCAGATTTAAGAAGAAAAAAAAAGTCCATTAAAATAACGAATTTATTTATTTAATGATTTACTTAAACTTAAACTTACATTATGTGCAAACTACTTAAAAGATGAGGTAATATTTTAAAAAAAATGTTAAATTACTTTAATATCCTTAGTACTTTCAACTATAAAAACATAGCCTTCGTCAGAGAAATTTATTTCGACATCATCTACGTGAATTTTGAAAAAAAGACTTTAATAACAGTAGTATTTCTTGTATTTCTCTGACGAAGGCTATGTTTTATAGTTGAAAGTACTTTAAAGTAATTTAACATATTTTTTAAATACTGTCTCATCTTTTAAGTAGTTTGCACATAGTGTAAGTTTAAGTTAACATTTTAAACATGAATTAAGCATCTCTATTTATTTTTTTACTAAAGATTTACTTATTTATTTTGTAGGTTGTAGTGGAGCTATATATAATTCACAGTTTCAAAAAATGGGCTTCGCAGTGTTAAGATATCCATTTCTGATTTCTGTTAAAGTTAATTAATCTCACGGCACCGTGCGTGATAAAAATAACTCTTATTTTAATACAGACTTGAAAAAATATGTAAAATTCTATAATTATTATTTGTTAAACTTTAAACATAGTTATTTAAATATTTTTATACTTCAGATTAAAATATTGAATAAAAATTACAAATAGTGAATAAAGTTTATTATATTAGATGAATTACCAATAGAGAATAAAGTTTATTAAATTACATGAATATTTATATGAGATTAACAGCAAATTAATAAATGATTATAAAATTAAAAGACAAATTAATTAATCAAAACAAACACAATTAAACATGATTTAAATCAGTGTCGTTTGACTGATATATTATTGCATTAACAATCGAATCACAATGTATTAGAATTATGAATTAAATTATGATGATATTAAATCTATGAAGTACAATTATATTAAACTGATGTATAACAGAATTAATCGTCATTAAGCATAGCTGCCAACTCTTCCGCTTTTTTTAAACCAGAAAAAATTAATAGAAATGTTTGCCTTATTTAATCGGCAGATTATGGCGATTTAAGAAGGTAAAATTTACTGTAAAATTTTTGTGGTCAAAAAAGCGTAAGATATTGGCAGCTATGTCATTAAGGTTAGTTGGGGCAACTGGGCCATGATTTTACAATGTGACTCTGAAGCTTCTGACAATTAAGGTTCAAAATGCTAATTTTCATATGAATTAATGTTTGAAATTCTGCAAAAGTGTTTAACCCCTTGGGGACGAGCGACACGTATACGTGCCGCATGATGCGTCCAGAATCGTTGTTTTTCCTCACCAGTAAAATTTTACGGTAAAATTTGCCTTATTTAATCAGCGTATTTTCTCGATTCAAGAAGACATAAATTTCTGTTTTTAAAAAACGGTGACAAAAGATTAAAAATTTCGTAAAAGGCTCCCGTCCCGAAGGTGTTAATTTGGTTCTCTCTATCAGACGGAAAAGCCCAAAATTACATTTTAATATTTAAAAATACAAAAATATGTATATTTCATCTTTCTTTCCTCATGGGTCCAGTTGCCCCATAAAAATGGGGTAAGTAGACCAGGAGGGTTTATGTTCCACACGCGTTTATTTTTTTCATATGGGATATCAGGTCCTGTTTGAAAAAGTGTAAACAACTTTAAAAATATAAACCAGGCAGATCATGTAAATTATATATCAAATAAAGAGCGTTGTAAGGGAAACCTTTGCTGTCGATGTGTTTAAAAAAAGCACTAAAAGTAAAAATATTAGATTTATTTATACCAAATAAATAAAAATTAAGTAAGTACTCATGTACTTTAGTCAGGGTTCGCACAGGTGTACCACTAAATTTTAACAGTATTTTCAAAGTATTTCACTGCAGAAAAATATTGCAAAATCTGCAAATAAAGGTGGTGATTGCGAATTCTATGTTCTAAAAATGAAATGTAAATTTTCTTATCATTAATAGTGGTGTCAGAGTCCTTGGAAATTCCAAAGAATGTGCGAACCTTGACTTTGGTATAGGTAATAAGTATAAAAGTCACATGGGTATTTTAAGGAAAAAAAATAGCAAGGTAAATCTATGAACAAACGGCTACGTAAGTACTTAAGTACTTTATCTGTATCCAGGGGTCGCATTATATACGGAAAAGTTTATTGTTCCTACCAGAACCCTAGTGAGTTAAATTCATGATCATTTGATTTAACATATTACAAAGGAATTTGCGATGAAGATATTATTTTCAAAATAGTGGAAGGAACAATAAAAGTTTCCGTATATAATACGACCCCTGTGTATCGTACAATTTCAAGGTTTGGCTATCTCGCTTTCAGGGGCAAGGTACTTGTATTTGTAAAATGTTGAAATAATTTACTGACACCAGTATTTACAAGAGAATCTATTTGTGAACAAGTAAAAGTACATTTTGCGTACATAATAAAAGTGAAATTTTCAGTATAAAATTCCGGTGCCAACGTTGCAATTAGGGATTAAAATTATGTGATGCCACAACGGCATCACCGCTTCTCCAGGGTTCAAGAAATTTGGTTTGATACCACACAATATGCTTTTTAAAATTTTATTACGTAATTTTAATAATGTATTCTATAATTTTCTTCATTGTGAGCAAAAAAGAATGGAGAAATTTATTTCCCGTAGTAAGAGAAACTCAAAAAAATTATTTATAACAATTGGGGTAACTGGATCCAGCATGGTACAGTTACCCCGGATGCATGCCCCAGTTACCTCATTCTTGAAAAATTTATGGGGTAACTGGGACACCGGGATTAGATTTGAAACATGAAGTAAATATGTATAGATACCTAATAATATTAATGTAGTTATATGACTAATCTTAAAAAAAAAGATTGCTTAATAAAAGTACTTACAGTATTTTAATAAAAAGCCGGGGAAGTTCAACCATATTGCCGTTGTTTTTAAAAAAAGAAACGTAAATTTTTGACAATCTATCACAGTAAAGTGAGCGTTATGACTGAGCTGACACATGTTGTTTTAGGAAGTAGAGATTAAGGTGCATTGTTCACAAAAGCTAAAACTTTAAAAACATCAACAGTTTTTTATAAAATAGCCTATGGCCCAGTCATCTCGTGGGTCCAGTTGCCCCAACTAACCTTATAATTATTATGTATGTATAGATAAATTAATATATATAAATTTTAAAAGACGAAAAATATATTTTTTATTTAAAAATATCTATGGAATCCTTAGTCTGTAGAACTTCTATAAGTTTTATAGTGCTCTATAGAAAATTTGGCTATAGAAAAAATTCTAACGAATTCTATATAAACATTTTCTTTTGAAAAGTATTATATAGAATTCTTCAAAACTCTACAGAAAAAGTATTCTATATAGAGGCTGTTCTATAGAACTTGTAAAGAATTCTATAGAGTAATATACAACTCTATGAACTATTTTCGTAAGAGATTATTCATCCAAAGACCTAATATTCCACGATACTACAATACATATGCGAATATATGGTGCAGTGCCCGACTCCGGCAGCTGTGTTTGTAACATACATAACATTTTCCTTCGAACAGATTATGTAAAAGTCTTTATATATATATATATAAGTTGGCTTTCGAAAATATTTAAACTTTAAAGTGAGACTCGTAACAACAAAGATTGTGTTTTAAGGATTAAATTTTATGAGTTACTAGCAAAACCAGTGACTTTGCTCGCGTAATAGTTGAAATATAGCAAGTGATGTCTAGATGCCTATTTTTATTAGAAGATATTATACTTTTACGGATAATTCAAAACTTACTAATTAAGCTAAACTTTGACTAAACGTGATTATTACACTGCATTAGGCGAAAATGAACTTAACTTAATGAGAACTAAAACTAATTCTAAATAAATATTAATTCAGGATGTATTTGGAAATTTTTACGATCATTTCAGTTTTCATTTGAAGTTTAATTTTTTTAGAAACCATTCTTAGCAAGCCTTTACATATTAAAAGTAACAATCACGCCATATTCAGGGCTTCTAGTCTAACGGTCTACCACACCGCTTGTGATAATGGGCACCAACATAAAATATAGCCTATGTAGGAGCAGGGACAGTCACCATCAGTTTGCCAACATTACTTTTGAAACCGGTTAGGAATTGCCGGAGATTCAATTGAAATCGTAATTTAAAAATTATTTAGAATGCTTTTTTCTCATTTTACCCTTTTAGAATCTGTTCTTAGAGATGATTTACTCGTACATATTATAATAGTCTACCATACCAAATTTTAAGTTTCTATCTTTAACAATTCAATAGAAATCGCAATTGAGAAGATTTTTAGAACGCGTTTTCGCTTACTTTACTATTTTAAATTTCGATTTTTTCCAACTGTTTTTAAAGATCGTTTTCGTCTTATAAGTAACTATCATACAAAATTTCAAGTTTCTTGTGCCGTCACTATCACACAATTCACACTTTTAGAATGTTTTTCGCTATTGCATGCCATCTTTTTGGCAGTAGCACCGACATAAAATATAGCCTATGTTGGAGCAGGGACTGTCACTTTCAATTTGCCACTATTACTTAGAAATCGGTTTGGTATTACCTGAGATTCTACAAAAGTCGTTATTCAGTAAATTTTTAAAACGCTTTTCGCTTATTTCATGCTTTTAAATCTCAAATATTTTAATAATTGTTCATTTAAATCTTATATCAGGGTTCGCATGCTTCAAGGACTTTCAAGGTGCTTTTACCAGATTTTTCGTAATTTGGTTTATTTAATGAAAATAAAATTCTATCCTCAGTATAGAGACCAGTACTTTACAAATGTATGTTAATAAAACGACTAAAATCCCCTAAATTACCTGATGCCTACGAACCCTGTATAAATATCTACCATGCCAAACATTCAAGTTTTTTCTATCTTTAAAAAGAACATAGAAATCGTAACTTACAACCTTTTTAGAACGTTTTTCACTCATTTCACCTTTCAAAATTTAAATTTTTTTAGAGATTGCTCTAAAGAGAGAATGTAGATCTTATGCTTAAGTATCACGCCAAATTTCAAGTTTCTATCTTTAATAATTCCATAGAAATCGTAATTTAAAATGCTTTTAATAAGTTTGCCGATGACCTTAAAACAATTCACCATGCTATGAAGAAAGAAACTTGCTTACAGACACGTATATTTCGGGAAAGGCATTGTTTAACTGAAAGTCTCATTCTGCTAATTGCTAGAAGTAATTCTTGCCTTTGTTTACGAATACATTCATTTATATTTGAGTTACTCATCTTCCAACTCATCGTGAGATACCATAATAACATACCTGTCAATCTCCCAGTTTTTATCGTAGAATGTAGGTTAATTTGATTGATTTTTCGAAACAGATTTTTTTAGAAATAATTTCAATTAAGGTCCATGCGAAAACATAAAATAAAATGAAAAACAACGTCCAATAAATTCCCTGGCTCGAAACTGGTTTGAGATGAATCAAATTAAACTAATGTCAGGGATGCCAGTTTGAACTCCACTTTTGTTAAAAAAATTCGGATTCATACCAGAAAATGAAAAAAAAAATACTTTCCTATTTATTTAATTTCAAACTGTTCATGATTACTTAAAGTAAAAATTATTCTTCAAAAAGTTCGGCGTGAAATCGAAATTTCGGAATAAAGATGGAGGCTAATGTAGTAACCGTGACTCATAGAACCATTAATAAAGAGGAACTGACATATCCTTAATATAGTGAAGCGTCAACTATAACTGCTTTCGCACGAGTTGATTACCGCGGGGTTAAAGTTCCACCAATAAATTTAAATAAACATTTTCTACTTACTCAATCGTCTTATAAATGCAAAATTAGAGTAATAAATAACCGCATTAAAGCTATGCATTTTTACTGTTGTAAGTTTATTTTGGCAAAGTCAAATCCTACATTTCCGCTACAGTGTGATAATCTAGACATTCTCTTGTCAGTGTCAGTGAAAAAGATTATAATACCTGGGCAAACTGACACCATAAAAAAAATATTTTTAGAATATTTGTGAGAAAATGCTTCCACGAATACGGCAGTTAAATAAGACGAAATTTTCTATTCAAATTTAGTGGTGGTAGGTTTGTCAAAGAATAACATTTCCAAACTTAAAATAATAACAAGGTCAATCAAATAATGGATTAATGATGAGTATAAATAAGACATTTTATTTACGACTAGCAGACTCGCCCGGCGTTGCCCGGGCATATAATAATATTCTTAAATAAACCATAAATTTGAAGAATGCATTTCATTTTATATCTGCTGCGCACGCACTAAAATTATGCGATAGCGGGCGAAGCACGCTAGTCTTTGTCATAATAATATCTGTCATGCGGACTTACTGGGATATTTAATCAAAAGTAGTTCCCTTCACCCCTTCCACATTTACACAAATCTAACAAATACAAACGTTTCTTTATACAGGTAGACCCTTTGTCAAAAAAATTTATTTATTTTAAATCATTTTCAATTCTGCTGGAAGAATTCATCTCATTTTATATCCCGCAGCTGAAAATATGCGATAGCGGACGAAGCACGCTAGTCATTGTCATAATAATATCTGTATGTGGACTAACTGGGATATTTAATCAAAATTAGTTCCCTCCCCCCACCCTACCAATTACACAAATCTAACAAATACAAATTATGCGATAGCGGGCGAAGCACGTTAGTCTTTATCATAATAATATTTGTTATGAGGACTAACTGGGATATTTAATCAAAAGTAGTTCCCCTCCCCCTTTCCATTTACACAAACCTAACAAATACAAATTATGCAATAGTGGGCGAAGCACGCTTTTCAATTTCGCTGAAAGAATGCATCTCATTTTACATCAGCTGCGCACGCACTGAAATTATGCGATAGCGCGCGAAGCACGCTAGTCTTTGTTATAATAATATCTGTAATGCGGACTAACTGGGATGTTTAATCAAAAGTAGTTTCCTCTCCCCCCCCCCACCTTTCCATTTACACAAATCTAACAAATACAAATTATGCGATAGCGGGCGAAGCACGCTAGTGTTTATCATAATAATATTTGTCATGTCGACTAACTGGGATATTTAATCAAAAGTAGTTCCCCTCCCCCTTTCCATTTACACAAACCTAACAATTACAAATTATGCAATAGTGGGCGAAGCACGCTTTTCAATTTCGCTGGAAGAATGCATCTCATTTTACATCAGCTGCGCACGCACTGAAATTATGCGATAGCGCGCGAAGCACGCTAGTCTTTGTTATAATAATATCTGTAATGCGGACTAACTGGGATGTTTAATCAAAAGTAGTTTCCTCTCCCCCACCTTTCCATTTACACAAATCTAACAAATACAAATTATGCGATAGCGGGCGAAGCACGCTAGTGTTTATCATAATAATATTTGTCATGTCGACTAACTGGGATATTTAATCAAAAGTAGTTCCCTCCCCCCCTGCCCATTTACACAAATCTAAACGTTTTTTTTATACAGGTAGACCCATTGTCAAAAAAGTTATTTGTTTTTAATATTTTTAAAAATAATTTTCAATTCCGCTGGAAGAATGCATCTCGTTGCCTGCGAAAATGGTAAACACGTGGTCTCCTGTCAATCTCCTGTTGATGATTTATCAAACAGCTGCCAGATAAAAAAACACTCAAAAAATTTAGTAAATCGTTAATTAATTTATTCGCTGTTGTTTTTCAAAGAATATTTGGATTCGTCGTTTAAAATGCTCATAGATGTGTTAATTTCAACTCGATAAAAGCAATAATAAAAAAATATATAACGTCCCTTAAAAATTCCTAGTGTACTTTGAAATGTAGGAACGCCGGTGAATGCGGATTCTCAATCTAATATATTAGATTAAGGATATATATATCCTTTTTCCTTCTGTAAACATCTAGCCTCGCTCGGGGTCCCATTGTAGGCAACCTTAATGCTAGGATTGCTACCCTCGCATCGTGGTCTCATTCTAGTCAATCTGTGGTTTTGAAGGAAGAAATACTTTTTTTTTGTTTCGGCTGCTTGATGAGAATGAGTCGCGGTTGGTAATTAATTACTCAGCTGTTAACTGAAATTTTAAAATTCTGAAGATATGGTGCATCATGAGACACTTTGGGCTAATCTCAAAAAAATTTTGAACCTCGTACGTTCAGTAGATTTTGCTAGCCATCGCACACAGACCGACAGACGGACAGACAGACTGACAGAGCCATTTGTTGTTTTATTAGTATAGATATTGATACGAAAAAGGTTAAATACAGAGTTATTAATATATTTTGTAACACTTTTACTTTTTCTATGATCAAAATTTAAAGGGGAAAAAACCACATTCGATCAACTAGAAATAGTTTTTAACCCTTTGTAACTCAACAACCCCGATTTGAAAAATTCTTACACAGATATTAAAAGACATTTTAAGCATGGAAAAAATAATAAAAAAAATCAGAACAGAAAAAAAAATTATTTGGAAAAATGGGTTTGTTGCATATCTGCAACATTTTGCCAAATGGCACAAAAACTAAAAATATTTAAAATTTAAATTTGCACGAAAATTTTTGAAACAATTGTTAGTTTTCTTGTAGCAAAGTCCCACACCACATTTATCACAAACAGTTTGATTAAAGTTTTTACAATCGGGGTATTTACAACGTATTATTTTTTCTGCCCAATATGTCCAGTGCCCAGTTTCGTCTAGGCGCACTTGTTTTGGTGGAATACGTTTACTAGGCGCTGTATGCTTTTTCTGTTGAATTCTTTTTTCTACGAGACCTTTCCCTTTTTTGCTAGCTTTGGACTTGGTGTTAATTTTACAGAGGGTGAGGGGAATCCCTAACTTACCCTATAGCAATTAAATATAAAAACAGACTAATATTTCCCCTTTTCAACAATTTTGCTCTTCTGAAAGAAATGCAACTGAAATAACCATTAGATGATATTTTTGATGCTCTTTTGATATTTTAAAAAATCCATTACAAGAGAAGATATGGCGCGTTGTTGCAGATCTGCAATAAACATAAGTTTACGTTTATCTTATACATATTATAAATTTCCTAGCTCAAAAATGGTCTTAAAGAATTTAAACTCACCTTTGAAAACAATATACTTGTAGACGTCTGCAGACTTTTTTAACCCCAGTATTTCAAAGCTTAATCCAGCAAAAATCACGTGTAGCTGATCAAGCGATAAATCAAACTTTGGCGCGAAAAAAAAATCACTATAGACATTTGTTGCGGATTTAATGAAATAATTATGTTAATAGTAGTGTAATAGAATAACAACAATCAACAAAATCGTCTTTTGAAATTTACTGTTGAAATAACAATGACGTTTTGGGTATGTTGCAGATCTGCAACACGGTGATACAAAGGGTTAATTATCATAATGGAGTCATCAACACAGAGCAGGAGACATATGATATATTGTCTAATAGTTTTGAGTGAAGTAACTGAGGACGTTATCACAAGATGGCGGCTGTTTTTTTTTACCCCTTAACGCTCGAATTAAATTACGGTTCAATAATTCAAATTGCTTATTGGCACCACTTTTATCAAAAAGAAATATTCACCTTATTTAATGACAGGTAAAACGATACTAAAATACAGCCAATTTCACTATTTTATAAAACTGGTGGGAATCAAACAATTAGAGTAAAAGACACAGCCCGAGAATATCTCGGGAGCGAGAGTTAAGTCGCATCACCAGTTTCTCATTAGAGCCGAGGCAAAAATCCACCAATAAATCTGAATAGAAAATTTCATCTTATTTAAACGCCTTATTCATGGAAGATTTTTCCCACAAATATGGTGAAATTTTCTTTTTGTTTTTACTGGTGTCAGTTTGCCCAAGTAGTATAATCTTTTACGCTGGCAGTGGCTTTGTCTAGGTTGTCACAATATGGAGGACGCGGGGTCTGACTACCGCCGAAATAAACTTCCACCATTAAAAATGAATATCTGTTTTTGCCATTATTTAAGACTGAAATTTTGCATCAATAACGCGTTTAAATAAGGAGAAAATTTCTATGTCGGTAATCATTCCCTGAGAAAGCAGTTACAGTTGAAGCTTCATCGTTTTAAGGATATGTCGGTACCTCTTTTTTCAAAGTTCCATGGTTTGTCCGGCGGTAATCTAAAACTGTTGATTCGATAAAAAAGCCGCCATCTTGTGACAACCTCCTCAGTTATTACACTCGCAACTGGTTGAAAGCTGGTTGAAAGCAACTGGCTATATTTCCACTCCTTTGTATTCATAACTCCACTATTAAACTACGTCGAAGAACAGTTGATTATTAGGATGTGCACAATAAATCCTCAAAACCTCTTACATCAGGTACTTTCTTATTCAGATTTTACATCTGCAATTTAAGACTTGAGATCAAATCAATATAAATAAGCGTACAAACTTAATACTGGAATCGGGCGTAAATTAACACAGTTGCGCCATCTTTGGACGGGGTGATGATCCACATACGCGGGCTTTTAGTGTGGCGTCATATATGACAGGATATGTAACATCTGCGAATATTTTCTAAATCTTTAGTCACTCATGGAACTGAATTTTGTTTACCACATTTATTGCAAAATAATGGCGTAGCTAGAGGGGCGTCCAGATGCACTTGAGACAACGAAGTTTTCTTCGCCATGTCAAAAACACTTAAGCTATTAATCAAGCTGAAAAAAACTTTAAAATTTTAGTGGTGTGAAGTCAGAAAACAGTTAAGCATCTTTCTGTAGTTTAACCCCGTCGGCTACGTGGCGTGCGACCTTGATTGATGTTACCTCCCCCATTTAAGATAGGACGCTTACTTATATCGCTTTGCATGAGACCCCGAGTGTTAACACAGCGATCCTCTCGTGTTGATAGAAACACAGCGATTCTGGCTTTTCATTTTTTTGGAACAATGGAACAATGTGAGCAGCTGAATGACGTAAACTTTGTATGTCTTACTATTTCTAAAATTTGTCTAATGAAATAAGATATGTGACATCCAAGAATGTATCAGGTAGATAAAACAGTAGCGAAAAATATGTGTCACTGGTGAGGTGCAACTGCTAACATGGAAACATCTTTGAAATATGATTTTTATTTTGGTCCTTTGATGTGTCATCTTAACAAGTTTTAAGGTTTTTCTTGTGGATAAGTAACGGTGATCACAAATAACATTTTTTTTTAAATTGAGCTCCAGTATTTATCTTGTGGATAAGTAACGGTGATCACAAATAACATTTTTTTTAATTGAGATCCAGTATTTATGAATAGTTATAGTCACTTTATTGAAATTTCTAAATTCTGGAATAAATACGGTAAATATTACTATTATATAATAATGAAATAGTTGCCGACCAGTGGAGTAGAGTTTGGGACGGGGAGGAGCTCGATCATTTTACTGCCAACTCTGTTATATAGAAAATTTGGCTTTATTTAATCACTGAACGTTATACCATTTAAAAAAGCTAAATTTAACAGACAATAATACTGGTAATAAAATGGTTTGAGTCCCGCCCCCTCCCTACCCTTCAACGCTACGGCACACAGTGGAGTATTTGTCCCAAAAACCTGGCCAAAAATGCAAAAATTAAAATTTCGTCAACAATTGTAAAAATCATATTTTTTAATAGCTAACTAATTGGTGCGTCGATCTATGTCTATTTTAGGAACATGAGTTATACCCGGTGGCTTCTGGCCTCAGTTGAAGAGGAAATTTCTTTGTGAGAAGACGTGGTTCTTTGTTGCTTTTTTGCATTGTTGTGATGTTTAAATATAATTTTTTTGAGGCTCAACGAATTGTTAAATTGAAACTAAACAGGAATTACGTATTTAAAAAAATGTCAGAGCTTAGTGTTAAACTATGTGTTAATTTAAACAGTTTAGTTTTTAATGTAGTAATAAAACATTAAATGTGATAAAAGCGTTTTTTGCTCTAATTTAAACATATTGAAAGCTTTCTAAATATGTGCCGGGCTTTGCCCAACCAAGTTTGAATTATAATTGTTTTAGTTATAGTCTTGAGTGCCAATTTCTGCAAAAAAATCTTCCGCATATTGTTGCCATTTTTTTTTGGGGGGGGGGGGACTACTTAAATTCCATTTTTTGCGGCAACCGAATTAAAGAGTTAAAAACAATATTTTTACTCTCGTATTGTAGGTAGGTTTTTAGCTTACAGGGTATTGCCTGAGAGCTTTTGCCCCTACACATTCTGTATGTATGCATGTACGTACCTATGTAAGTACGTACATACGTTCGCAACTCGATACCTCTTGATAGAAATATCACATCGGCTTCAAATTGTAAATACTTATTTACTGAAAAAAGTTTCTCCAATTAGTTTCGGGGGTTCATAGGTAGACAATAAGGAGAGAAAGGAGGGAATTAAAAAAGTCTGGAGTAGACGCAGAAAGGATTAAAAGGTTGTAAGTAATATAGGAAGTCATAACAAGTAGGCATTGCATTGACGAAAAAAAGTCCGAAACATCTGCTGATGAAACAGCAAGACTGTATGTGAACCTTTACAGTTGGTACCCTACGATTCCGACGATGCACGAGGTTTTCATTCACGGTGGTACTGCAATTAAGAAAGCAATCGTAAGCATTGGACAACGGTCAGAAGAAGCTGCCGAGGCCATGAACAAGCACTTTAGACAGTATCATACAAAGTACTCAAGAAAGTGCAATAGAGAAGTTCGCAATACAGAAGTTTGCAATAGAGATGTTCCAAATTGGCTTCTTTTAAGCAGTGATCCTTTTATAAACTGCTCTAGACCAAGCCCAATGGAAAAGAGCAAGCCATAGAGTAGCGAGACCCTACAACTTCTTCTTCCAGCTTGGTTTGATGGTAGTCCTGATAAAAGCCAAGAAGAGTGTGATGAAGAAGATGAAAAACAGAGTTCTGAAGAATCAGATTGAAACTGGTAATCTATTAAATACACTGCAAAACCAGCATCTCTATACTGTAGAGAATCCACTTTATTAAATGCATTATTAAATGCAACTTTATCAAATGTAAATAATCTTTATTAAATGTAAATTAAATGTAATAATTATTATTAAAATAAATTAAATGTAAATAATCTTTATTAAATGTAAATTAAATGTAATAATTATTATTAAAATAAATTAAATGTAAATAATCTTTATTAAATGTAAATTAAATGTAATAATTATTATTAAAATAAATTAAATGTAAATAATAAATTTATAGATAGTACAATTAAAAACATTTAATTAATCATTACTAGTAAATAAAAAAATCTATCAACAATTACTTTTCTCTTATAAACAGTAAATATTTAAGGCTGCTAGTCACTCAACTTCCCAACTCCCTTCGGTAATGTTAAGTCTACGGGCATGTGATGTATTCATATTTTTAAAATATCTACTTAGTAAATTACATAGTTGACAACCTCCCGATTTTTTTAATATCAGTAACTTCTTATAGAAATGTTCGATTTATTTAATTGCAGAAATTGTGCGATGATATAAAACAAGTATTTCGGCATAAAAATATTGGTGTTAAAAAAATCGGGAGGTTGGCAACTATGAAATTAATATTTTAACTTTTTTCTTTGCGCTCTTTTGAAATGATGTCTCTTTTTTTTTCTTAGTTGTCAAAATATTTATAAAATTTATACTTATTATTATGTGAGTAGTTAAAATTTTACTTACACTTCGTCAGCTTTTAAGATATAGAATATTAAAGTAATCTATGGATTTGTATGAATGCTACGTAGTATGCTAAAACTTAGTTCAGTGAAACGCACAGCACAGTTAAACATTTCCATTCAGCCATTTCAATGAATAAACGGGAATGCACTTGAGAACTTTTGTGCATCCCTGCATATGATCTATAGAATATATCCTCACCAAGTAATATTAAAAGAAAATACATAGTTCAATTTAACCCGGGAATGCTTGCGCATATCCAGGATATGTACGATTTATACTTTGCCACCAATAAATTCAAATAAAAATAGTCATATTTAATCATTGACATTGCTCGCAAATTCTGCGATAAAATTATTTGAGGATTACTTTTCGAAAAATAGTGGTGGGAAATGTAATAATTGTGCGCACCCTGGGTATGTCATACCCTGCGCGTGTAATCCCGGGTTAAAAACGCATATCAAAACTACAAACGCACTTCCAGCAATTATTGTGCAATAGTTAAATTTATTCTTCAGCCAAATTCTTTTGTGTGTCCCTGTAAATGAACGATATATTCTATGCACACTATATGCTACAATAAGTGCATTAGTACGCCTCAGTGAGGTATATGAATTTCAGTATGTTTAAAATAGTGTGATATCATTAAAATACAGAGCAAACGATTTTTTCCCATAGACCATTATATACGGGAATTCTTTTTGTGTGTCTCTGTAAATGAACGTACCGTCTCTCCGTACCGTGTGTCTCCGTAAATGCTATAGACTTCATTTACAATACCGAACATGCGATAGTGATACCCAATAACATCTAACAATTTCAAGGCAATCGGACTATATTTACATAGAAAAATATTTTTGGCCGTGATTTCGGGTCAAATACTCCATTGTGCGGCACAGCTGCCAATATCTTTCGCTTTTTCTACCACAAAAATTTTACAGTCAATTTTACCTTCGTAGATTGTCTTAATCGGCCGATTAAATAAGGCAAAAATTTTTGTGGTACAAAAAAGCGGTACAGTTGACAGCTATATAATGATGGTTGCTGAATTCCCCTGTGCTTTGACCACACAAATTTTAAGAGGAAATTTTCTCGTCACTTGACACGTTAAGCGCCGTGTCAGTCACCGGTGACTCTGAATTTTCCGCCTAGAACGCATCATTAACTGATGACTGACGGTCTAAAATATGATATAAAACTAAATATATATATATTGTTTTAAGTAATTACTGAAAATTTATTTATAATTTACTTACCTTTTATTTATTACAGGAATGTACTTTCTTAAAAATTATTTAAAACATTGTAAATTTTTCAGCTTCAATGTCAGTCACTGTGGCAGTCAACGTATTAAACAGACTTTCATGAGTCTGAAATTTAATTAAAATTCTGGTAGTAGCAGAAGATTCGATGTCTGAATTCAATTTCTCATTATGTTCAAAATGAATATGCACTTGCAAAATAAAGAATAATTAAATATCTTTAAAAATGAAGAGCAAAAACATGATCGGTAAATACATTTTTAACAGATGCACATCATTTAGAAAACTGGGAAATTGTTCCATATAATTACAAAAAAGTTATCGTATTAAAATATAAATTAGTTTAAAACGTATAAAAGAAAGAACCAATTAGCGCACCAATTGCTTCAGGGTTCGTACGGATACCGTTATTTTCAAGGCCCAATATCAGAATTTTTTTATAAAAAAAAAAAAATCTAGTTTAAACGGACGGAATTTCGCCTTATTTCAGGAGAGATTTTCCATAAGAAAATACTGGTACCGATTAATTGCTTAGTCATGAAATTCAAGCACCCGTACGAACCCTGTGTTTAGCTCAATAAAGTAATAATGCCCATGTATGCCAAATCCAATAGAGCTTATTTGACAACTTTTTTACATATAAATTAGCTTTGTACCTAAATTGTTTATAGACCAAACTTTTAAATATATATATATATCTGTAAACATTTATCTATCGTAATATAGCATGAACGATTTTTTAAATTATCATTTTATATTGCTTTTCTGTTTCGACGGATGAAAATTCGTTAGAAAATTGGAAATTGTTCCATAGAATTACAAAAAAAGCTATCGTGTTTAAATATAAATAGTTTAAAACGTATAAAAGAAACAACCAATTTTGCACATGAAGCTGATGTTTCATGAATTCGGTGCTGCTATATTACGACAGAAATGTATTAGGTCAGCTAAAATAAAAATAATTAAGCTTTGGGATTTAACCCGAGAGTAGTCGCGACATTTTTTAGAACGTTAGTAGTCGCGGTCGGTCCATTTGCCGCCGTTACCAGCAGGCCGAAAACGAAGGGGAAACTTCCCGGTGTTATCACATGATCGAAAACGGATAACGTAGGGTGAAAATATTGACTGAACTTTAAAAGATTACAGCAATTATTCATTTTACAACCTTTTACAGCAATTATTTATTTTGCTTAAGTATATATTCAGTTGGCATCTAGATAAATGTTTTTAATAACTCTTTCTTCGTTTTGCATAAATACTTAAAAGTAAATAGTAAATGGTTTGATTGAATTTCTGATGTTACTATGAATCAATAATTAGTAGGAAAACATTTACTAATATGAATCTAAATTCATGATAGGGGTATTTTTATTTATTTATTTATTTATTTTATTTTATTTATTTATTTATTTATTTATTTATTTATTTTTTGGAAGGACAGAATCAGAGTCAGGTAGATTTTTTTGATACTCCGGCACTCTATATCCATTTAATAAAATAAAATTAATAAATTTAGCATCAATATATTACACTGACATTAAATTGAACAATTAAACTGAAAATAAAAATGGAACCTATGACATGCAATAGAAAATCAAATACAATACCACTAATTCACCAGCATATTGCGGACGATTAATTCATTTAAAACATATGAAAAACCATCAAATTTAATGCCATAAACAATTAAAGACAATATGTATATATATAAACTTTCTGTACAATAACATCATTGCAAAATAAGGAAAATGACCAATAATTATGAAATCACAAATACCACATAAACCAAATATTATTAAAAATGTATAATTATATATATATAATAAAAAGAAAGGTAAAAAATACTTAACTTCGAAATTATAAATGTAAATGTTGTAACTACGTTTTATTTATTTATTTATTTTGTGGGGTGTCTGTGTGTGTATGAGGGGGAGAGGAGGGGGGGGGGCTCTCGAGATTTTGTGATTAAATCCATTTTCAAATGAAAATGCACGATTTGTAGTTTTTCTACTTATTTCAGGGTGGGAGCAGCGCCCTTGAATAAAAACTCTGGATACGAATTTCGCTCATATAAAGTAAATAATAAATAAGTTATTGAAATTATATATTTAATTTAAATACATTTGCAATTGTAAATATAAATCCTAAGATGGATAAATTATTTTAATTAATGGAATCACTGAAAGGTTCATCTTAATAGGGATGTATTTTACAGAAACTATTTAATTAAAATTAATATTCAATTGTACATTTCATAATAAGGTATTAATGTTATAATTTATTGTTTTATAATAACGTTCATTAAATTAATAAAAACAATAAGAAAATTTTCTCCGAAATTATAAATATGCAGAAATAATTTAATTTAAATGAATTTTCTCTCATATTCTGGAAAAGATTATTCTGAAAAATAGTTTGAACAATTGATGAAGAACAACAAATTTAAATTTGTTTGATACTGTCCCCAAGCCTCTATTGGATTTCAATAATAATTTCTGCGGCATTGTTAAAAAAAAATGTGTTTTCACTTACAGTATGAAAATTTAAAAATAGATAAATTTTATAAAAATACTTAAAATATTTTTTTCTTAAATCATAGTATAAACATTCACTGAATTATCCAAAAGAGATTTTTATTTGCGTAATTTCTAACCTACATTATAAAATTCTCATTATTTTTCTTATTGTACAAATAAATTATATGTATGTTCTTCGCAAATATACCCACTACATTTCTGAGAAGATTGTTTTATGTTTCGAATTTGTTTTATTGTACAAAAACGATACTTTTCAGATTTTGGATATACGGCAATTTTTTTTTACTGATTCCCACAAAATTCTCTTCCCTTTTTTTTTAATGGTTTTGCAGTGTTATTGTCTGTTTTCTTTCATTTATATGTTCGGGTAATAAATGGAAAGCAAGTTCTTTCAAATAATAATGATGAATTTCCCTTTTTTTCCATATTTAAATAATTATCGATTTGAGAATTTATTCCCGCAATATTTGACAATGAAAAAAAATGTAAGTGGCCATCCATCATTTTTTTGTGCGAACTGACTACACAACTAATATAATAAAACAATTTTAAGTCACATTCTAAAAGTAAAAAAAGTACTCTTTGAACGAATAAAATAGCAGAAGGAAAAAAAAAAGACGAAATAACAACAGACAGAGAGTCCGTACTTCGAATAAACCTTCCCCACAGAATTCGCGGAAATGGGAAAGAATGAACACGAGGGGGAAAAATTCAACTAACGTAAGTGGTCGCAACGCGGTCATTTAGACCGATTGAAACTTAAGAATGCGATAAAATGGTAAGAAATAGCAGGAATTACTTGCCATTTTACTACACAAGAGTGTGAACACTCAAGGTCAGCTACACGGAATTTGGCCATCGTAACTTTAACGGGAAATGAGTTACAGGAAGATAATGAATTTCGGGCGGGGAAAAGACCAATGCGCGACTATTAACGGGTTATACAGTTTCAAGGTCCCCACCAGTGGCCGAGAGGTTCTGCTCTCAAATCTGGTTGACGGGAGGTGCTGTGTTCGAACTTGATCGCGCCCGATATCCTAATTGTTCTGAGTTTTTCGTGGTTTAGTTCGAATATTGGATTTACTTGCGTAAATACGGGTTAGAAAGACTCCACGGATGGCACCTCTCAACCTTCGGGCCCATATCTGTCGTGTAGATAATAGGCTGTCATAAACAACACTTTAACCCTTTAACGGTTGTGTTAAATTACCATTTAAAAATTAAAATTTCTTGTTGGAACCACTTTTTTTTTCAAAGAGAAAGATGCATCTTATTTAATGGCAGGTAAAATCATACCATAAGAAAGCCAATTGCACTATTTTATAAAACTGGCGGAAATCAAACAATCTGAATAAAAGACACAATCCGTGAATATCATGGGAGCGAGAAGTAAGAGGTTAAACAGTTTCACTATCCCTGTAACTCGTGCGTAAAAGAGTCAGAAAAGCCCTGCTCATGATTTCCGGTTCGAATCGTATAAAAAAAAAATGTACAAGTACAGTGGCCTCCAAAAGTATTCGAACGCTTAAATTTTTTTTATTAAAAAGGAAATACCCTGGAATTGAATTAGAATATGAAGTTCAATATTGTTCCACATCATATTGAACATGGAAGGATATAGAGAAAGAACACACCACAAAAGCAATAGAGTTGAAACCGCAAAAAAAAATCAATTTTTAGAAAAAAAAACGATTACTTATAAACATTTTCATATCGATTTATGCGTTGTAATTTAGGATTATGGAAGCTTCGAAATTTGTAGGAATATGCTGCAATGGGGGACAAAGATTATCTTTAAGAGATATTTTAAGCTGTAGAATTAGATGTTTTAAAATCGAAAGAAATTTTAGAAAATGACACCTTATTATGACTGTATTTTTTGTTGGCTTTTCTCTTGTAATTTTCTATAATCAGGAAACCATTAAAATTAGAGGGTGTGAGATGAAAGATGAATTTATTCCTTAATTAATGACATAGGCTCTTTCCACGTAAATGATGTCAAAGGTAAATCCTAGTGTTCAATTAAAATTACTTGCTAAATATTTCTTACATCGACTTTCATATGTTATTTATTAAAATTTTATTGGAACCGGTTTAAATACATATGTCAAAGGGAGGCTATTTGGCAAAAAGATGGTACACTTATAAATTTGCGAATGATAAATTCTGTAGAAATTACGCCATTTTGTGTAACTACTAGAAAATGCTAATATTTTCTATATGAAAACCCGTTAATGGTTTAAAATATGACGACGTTTTCACCAGGTTATTTTTTCCTACGGAATAATACATGTCGAGATAGAGATAAAAAATACTTCACTTCACGAATCATGCAAAAATATGTATTTTAATTTATTTAAATCATGAAATTGTTTAATGAAATTGAATATTATTCTATATTTACAAAAACATTGAAACATTACTTTTATAAAATGCTAAATTTCAAATAAGAAATCATAGATGCCAACATCTTACGCTTTTTTGTACCACAAAAATTTTATAGTAAATTTTACCTTCGTAAATTGCTCTAATCTGCCAATTAAATAAAGCAAGAATTTCTGTTAAGTTTTTGTGTTACATGAAAATGGACGAGTTGGCAGCTATGAGAAATTCTATTTAAAATGTAATGTGACTTTTGGTGTAAAATATTATATCTGAAGAGTGTATTGTTATTTTAAGTTTTCGTTTATAATTTCGAAGCTGGTGAAATGAAAACGACGTCACTTTGAAGAAATTAAAATAATATATATATATATATATATATATATATATATATATATAATATATATATATAATATATATATATATACAGGGTGTTCCGTTAAAGGGGTCCAATATTAATAGGGGTAATAGAGGAGATCACATGGAGCATAAATCAGTATATAAAGCCTGGTCGGATCTCAATAGTTTTCAAGTTACAGCAAATAGAATGAAAATTCGGAAAATTGTAAAAGAACCCTCATTGCTAAACTATCGATAATGCTACGAAGCACATATTTAGAAAGAGCAGAAAAAAACCTACAAAATGACATCAATTGTATTAAAATAGCAATATTTATTGACGAGTTACAAGCCCTGAAACAGTGAAAAAAGTACGAAATCCAATATACATCAAAATAGTTAATCGTTAATTCCAAAAAGACAACTCTAGCTACAACAAGGAAAATGTAGTAAAATTTGGTCCATTCCGAAAACTTTCGAAAAAGCTTACAATGAACCATATCGGTTTAATTGTGTGAGAGAAATTAATCAGTTTCTTAGTTACAACTCCGCTTTCTTTGACACTAGCAAAGGTTAAACTCCGCCCATCACGATTGGAAACACCGCCTTTTTAATTACTCTCAACTATACATCTTCGATCATGCTTCTTCTGAGATGCAACATTTTTAATTATTCAAGAGTTGAATGAACCAAAATAACTTTACAATAATAGTCTACATTTTAAAGTGGTCTTTTATTGATATAAAGCTTAAGTTAAATTCTTTAAAATTAAACTGGTGGTGAAAATTCGGAAATAATTAAAAATATTGCGATTTGTAACTATGCAAGAAGTTTCAGTACATGTTTTACATGGACAATTATTGTATGTATATGTGCATCATAATTTATGATAGGAAATAATAATAACAAATAGCATAATAATTTTATTAATTATAAATTTAAAAAAGACACTAAATTTTAAATTAATTCATACAAACTTTGTAATTTACAATTTGAGTACACCACAGTCTGTGACTTACAAAATACTGTGCCAAAAAGTGTTGAAAATAAAAGAAAAATGACAAATAAAGAATTACATTCCACGTACTTTATGACATATGTGAAGCATAGTCTTCTGGCCTGCGCTGCACAGTTCAATGTCGGAAGGCAGACGAACGGACATTATTATAATAGGTGTTCGAAGTTGCGCCCATTAACAGAATCGCACAGCCGACAGCGACGTCGTAAAGATTGGCGAACACGCCGAAAAACTCCGACGGAGTTGGGAATGTCTCCTGCAGCGACAACGATTCGCGCTAGTAAATCCTCCGGTGTATCCACAGGCGTTTCATACACCAGCGATTTAAGGTGTCCCCAAACAAAAAAGTCTAACGGATTGAGGTCTGGAGAGCGTGCAGGCCAAGCAACAGGTCCACTGCGTCCAATCCCTTTCCCAGGATATGTTGAATTGAGGTGATTGCGAACACCTATGAAAAAATGTGCCGGTGCGCCATCGTGCATAAACCACATATTGTGGCGCAATGTTGCTGGCACATTTTGCAGTAACTGCGGTAAGATATCCCGTAGGAAAACCAAGTACGTACTGCCATTGAGTACATCTGGGAGTAAATATGGTCCTATGAGATAATCGCCAAGGACACCTGCCCATATGTTCACACTGAACTTTTGTTGTGCGTTCGACGGGAAAACAGTGTGCGGATTTGTATATGACCATGTGTGCATATTGTGCGTGTTTACCACGCCCTCTCTCGTAAATGTTGCTTCATCAGTAAATAAAATATTTTCCAGAAATTGTGGATTATTTTCTGTTACATTAAGCAACCAGCGTACGAATTCTGCCCGCTGAGCACAATCTGTTACTGATAACAGTTGTACCCGCTGCACATGAAAGGGGTGCATGTTTTCTGCACGCAGAACACGCCACACACTTTGGTGAGAAACACCGACTTCAGACGCAGCAACTCGTGTACTCGTGGAGGGGTTATCTTTAAAAATATTCAGTACATCTTCTTCCATTGCAGGTGTTCGTACATGTCGAGGTTTCCCTGCATCAATGCTTGCTGTATTAAACGATCCAGTCTCCCGTAATCGTCTATCGATTTTTATGAAGAGTTTCGAACTTGGGCAACGTCTCCTTGGAAATTGCTCACGGTACATGCGCTGTGCTAGACATGCATTTCCATGAGCTTGCCCGTACATCAGATGCATGTCCGCATATTCTTCGTTAGAGTATTCCGGCATAATTATTATACATCAACTTACTACAATCCCACTTACAACAGCCTCCCTTTAACATAACGCCCACTGATGACTGCTGTTTTATTACACTTTTCTTCCTATACACATAGAAAATTTGCATAAAAAGTACTTCTTCTTCATCATCCTGAAAGTTCATGGAGGAAACGCAGCAGTCACGGAGTTTGCTTTAAGACAAGGCGAGAGCTGCACAATATGTCATTCACTTGACCAGACTGAATAATGAAAGGGTATTGATAGAGGTTGATCAGAAATGTATAATTGAAAGATATTAAAACGGGGTGTTTACAATCGTCATGGGCGGAGTTTCGCCCTTTCCGAGCGTGCAACAGTACAGAGTTGTAACTAGGGAACTGCTTGATTTCTCCCATACAATTAAACTGATATGGTTTATTGTCAGCTTCTTCGAAAGCTTTCGGAATGGACCAAATTTTATAACATTTTCCTTGATGTAGGTAGAGTTGCATTTTTGGAATTAACGATTAACTATTTTGCTAAATATTTGATTTTGTATTTTTTCACTGTTTCAGAGCTTGTAACTCGCCATTAATTCTCAATATTCTAAAACAACTTATGTCATTTCGTAGGATTTTTTCTGCTCTTTCTAAATATGTGCTTCGTTTTTATGTAGCATTATCGATAGTTTAGCAATGAGGGTTTTTTTACAAATTTCCGATTTTTCATTCTATTTGCTGTAACTTGAAAATTATTGAGATCCGGCCAGGCATTATATACTGATTTATGCTCCGTGTGATCTTCTCTATTACCTCTATTAATATTGGACCCCTTTAACGGAACACCCTGTATATTACGCTATCGTACACGGCACAGAAAACTCAATTATTTGTTAATTGTTTAACGGCAACGCCCAAATGGAACGCATCTCATTGGTTATTGAACATCATTTAATGAATCGCCATACATATAAGGGGGGTCACCATAGGGCACCCTGTTCTGTAGCCAAATACCGCCATGTTTGTCGCCTAAAGTGACGCCAACTTGGCGATCTCTAATATTTCGCCAAATTCCCATAGACTTCCACTGTAAATCAATAGGGATTACTTGCATACAGAAAATCAACAAATTGAGATATTTTAATGCAACAAAAATTAATATTTGCTGACTGTATTATATTAATTATATTTAACCCTCTCGCTGTGTATCTTTTTTTTTTTTTTTTTAATCAAAATAGGTTCAAAATTGCGCATTTTTTTATTACATGTTTCAAATCTATATATAGCTTAGAAGCTTAGAGTTTAAATATGTAAACATTTTTTGTAAAAGAGTTCATGATCTTAGATCAGATAGGATATTAGAAATTAGGCGAAATCAGGGCTATTTCTGGAGACTACTTTTATAGTCTCTCACCACTATTGTAAAAAAATCAATTTTGTAGTATATTTATCTTGAAGATGTTGTTAAAGTCTATATGGAATTTTTGTATTTAAAAAGTGGTTCCAGTTGAATTAAAAAATAGTCGCCAGTGGAAAAAATGAATCCCCAAGGAAATCTCGAATTGCGCAAATTTTGCTACTTTTACGTTGCCCGAGGAAGTCTCGGGTAGCGCAGCGAGAGGGTTAAGGGAGTCCAAGTAAATTAAATTATGAGTAACAGTAACATGATGCAATGATTAGTATGCTTTCCCAAACATAAATTTTAAGGGAGACCAAACTGGTCGCCAAAGTCGGCTAGTAAGAATGATTTAAGGTATTTCTTAATCATAGGATCATTAACATAACACAGGTTTATACGCTGAAAGAGGATGTCTGTTTACATCATGAAATAATAAGAAAATGTCACAGATGTCGTATATGCAACGGGGTACCAAATTGTTGCCAAAATAGATTATTTTGCTTGGCATGGTAACCCGGCTATTGTTGTTTACTTACTAGCCTCCGGTACGGTATGCTATTTCTTTCCCCCAGCTTATTTTGTGTCCAAAAAATAACGTTACCTTACAGAAGCTAGCCGTAAAACAAAGCATCGCGATTAAATAATCATGTTTGATTAAATAAGATTAGTTAAACATCTAAATTTTAGCTAATATAAAATGAACTAAGTCAACAGAGTCTTTGCTTCTCGGTAATTTTTAATAACGCTATAAGAAAATGATTTTAAATCACACATTTTAAATCTGACGTAATTTTCACCACACTTTTCTTTTTGTAATATTTACCTGAAAATATTTTTACTGTTAGAAAGGAAATATCATTTGCGCTGTCTTAGAATTTGTAATAATAGTTAAAAAGATCATCTCGAAATATGAAATAAATATCTCGTGTAGGCGTAGATATATATTTGAATTTAAACTGTTTGGCAATATTATTTGGCTGCTTGAATTAGGACGTAATTTCACTCATATTTACTGCTTTTAACGCATGTTAAATAATTTAATTATTTTATAGTTTTTTTTTCTTTTTAAATACTCACGTGTATAAACCATTTTTATGACGTAATTTCCAATATTTTCCTACTTTGACACGTAATCGTTTAATTCTAATTTCATGGGGATTTTTCCTGTTTATACGTGTACCGAAACTAAATCTACAGTCATTTGCTTGACGAAATTAATACTTTACTCGCTTTTTCAATCTTTTTGCGACTAGTCATATGAAAATTATACACGATGTACAATGTGATATATTAATTGTGGTATGCAACTTAAATTTAATTGTCCTTTGCATATTATGTGTTGCGTACAAATTTTATAGATCATACACAGGGCCACACACAAAAAATCGAGTTAATTATGCTTATTGATGGGAATTGTTGAAGGATAATTTTCAACTGTGTTTCAACCAAATCCTGACTGAAATTAAGTTTTTTAGATTATGTGCAGTATCGAGGGAAAACTACAATCCATAAAGCTGGGATTCAGATAAAATTCGGATATTTTTAAAGATATAGATCTTGATGGCGGACATTCGGTTTTTAAAGATTTTATGCGTAATTCGAATTGGTTACATAGGCATCACATTAAAATTTACTAAACAATGAAATTTTGTTATAATACTCTGAATGTGTTGGAAAGCGTTTCTAAATTCTACACTTCACGCATGATTTTTATTTTTCGTTAAAAAACAACCTGCCATACAATTTTTAAAGAATATTTTTAGGATAAAATTACTACAAAGCTAATCTTCTGTATATTATGATACAATAGACTATAAAAATAGTCACCACTTCTGGCCCATAAAAAATGGTTTAAAACGATTTTTTTTATATTTTTTTCACATAAACCTTTTCGAATATCCATTCATCAAATACATAATAATATGTTTACAAATATTCAATCGAACTCGGAAATAATATAAGGTTATTTTGATATATAAATTTAAGATTATTTTTCAATGCATATTTTGTAATTGACCATCGATCGGTCAAGCAAGCAAACGCAGTGTTTCTCATTGTGCTTGTAATTTAAGAAAATGAAAGTTTGTATAACCCTTGAAACTCTAAATTGGCTAAGAGTATTTCACTTTCAACTGGCGTCTAAATTGCACCCCTCACGACGGCTCAAGTCACAAATGCACCCTAGAAATTCACTAGCACGTCGTGCAGACTCATATGATGTCATTATTGTTTATTTTCGTCTTTAACCCTCTCGCAGAGCGTCTTTTAAAGAATTTTTAATCGTTTATCAACGGTTCTTTAAAGCAGAAATTTTTCACGATTGTAATCGGGGAAAATGGCCTGATTAAATCAGACAAAGTTTTCGCAAAAAAATAACTGGTGGGAACTACCAAATAGTAGTAATTTGAAGGAAAAAATGCATGCCCGAGCATAGCCCAGGCTGCGCAGCGAGAGGGTTAAAACGGAGTGTTTCATAGGCTGTTTTCAGAATTTTTACAAATAAAAATAAGAAAACGGCTTACAGATATCATTCAGGGGGGCGCACAAGTAAATAACCTTGATTTAAATTGGTTCATGATTTTTTTATTTATTCATCATCATCATATCATCATACTCCTATTATAAAGAGGTAAAAATTGTTTATTTGTCGGAGATAAGCTCAGGAACTACCGAACCGATTCCAAATGTAATGGTATCAAAATGATGGTGTTCGCCCAACTTAGAACATAGGCTATATCTTTTGTCGGTGCCACTACCCCAAAGGGGGTGCAGGAGCAAAAAACGTTCTAAAAATGCGATTTTTGCGTTACTGAAGGGCCTAGAAATATGAAATTTGGAATATTAGTTACTTATAAGATATAAATGGTGTATAAGAACAGTTCTTAAACAATTCGAAATTTAAAAGGGGTGAAAATGCACAAAAAGCGTTCTAAAAAACGTTCTAAATGGTAGTTTCTACATAATCTCAGGAAATACCAAACCGATTTCAAAAGTAATGGTATCAAAATGATGGTATTAGTCCAACTTAGAACACAGGCTATATTTTATGTCGGTGCCACTACCCCAAAGGGGATGCAGGAGCAAAAAAACGTTCTAAAAATGCGATTTTTGCGTTACTGAAGGACCTAGAAATATGAAATTTGGAATATTAATTACTTATAAGATACAAATGGTGTCTAAGAACAGTTCTTAAACAATTCGAAATTTAAAAGGGGTGAAAATGCACAAAAAGCGTTCTAAAAAACGTTCTAAATGGTAGTTTCTACATAATCTCAGGAAATACCAAACCGATTAAAAAAATATTGGTGTCAAAATGATAGTGACAACGTTTGCTCCAAGATAGGCTATGTTTTATGTCGGTGCCACTACCTCAATGGGGGTGTAGGAGCAAAAAACGTTCTAAAAATGCGATTTATGTGTTACTGATGGGCCTAGAAATATGAAATTTGAAGTATCAGCTACTTATTAGATATAAAGGATTGCTAAGAACAGTTCTTAAACAATTCTAAATTTAAAAGGGGTGAAAATGCACAAAAAGCGTTCTAAAAAACGTTCTAAATGGTAGTTTCTACATAATCTCAGGAAATACCAAACCGATTTCAAAAGTAATGGTATCAAAATGATGGTGAAAATCCCTGCTCCAACATAGGCTATGTTTTATGTCGGTGCCACTAACCCAAAGGGGCTGCAGGAGAAAAACGTTCTAAATTGCTGTTTTTGCGTGACGGAAGGGCCTTGAATCGTGAAATTTAGAATGGTAGTTAGTTATAAGATATCAATGATCTCTAAGGACATTTCCTAAAAAAATCGAAATTTAAAAGGGGGGTCAAAATGCGCAAAAAGCGTTGTAAAAAACGTTCTAAATTGCAATTTCCATGCAATCTCAGGAAATAATGAACCGATTTCAAATATAATGGCGTTAAAATGATGGTGACAGATCTTGCTCCAAGATAGGCTATATTTTGTATATATTTCCACTAACCCAGAGGAGATGCAGGAGCAAAATGAGCGAAAAGCGTTCTAAAAACTTTCTAAATGCCGATTTGTCACCAATATCTCAGGAAGAATCAAACTGATTTCAAAAATAATGTTAAGAAATTGATGCTGACAGCCTCTGTTCTAACATAGACGCTATTT
The DNA here is from genome assembly GCA_963932465.1 of Maratus speciosus. Lineage (NCBI taxonomy): Eukaryota > Metazoa > Arthropoda > Arachnida > Araneae > Salticidae > Maratus > Maratus speciosus. The sequence continues at coordinate 134,970,576 of OZ010794.1, forward strand.
TAAGTCGGTATCACTATCACCTAGACGTTGCAGGAGCAAAAAAGCGTTCCAAATTTCGATTTTTGTGATCGGTAGGGGCTAGCAACTTAAAATTAGGCAAGGTACATATGTATTACATATAAATGATCTTTAAGAACAGTTTCGAAAAAATTGGAAATTTAAAAAGGGGTGAAAATGCGCGAAAAGCGTTCTAAAAACATTCTAAATTGCGATTTCTACTCAATCTCAGGAAATTCCAAAGCTGTTTGAAAAGTAATGGTTGCAAATCAATGGTGACAGTCCCTGCTATAACATAGGTTATATTTTATGTTGCTATCACTATCATCTGAGGGTTGCAAAAGCAAAACATTTTCTAATTTGCGTTTTTTGCATAACTGAAGGGTCTAACACTTTGAAGTATGGCATGGTATTTACTTACAAGATGCAACTGCTTTCTAAGAACTGTCGAAAGAAAATTTCAAATTTAAAAAGATGAAGTGAGCGAAAAGCGTTGTAAATAACATTTTTTATGTAATCTTATCAAATACCAAACCTATTAAAAAAATAATGATGACAAATTGTTGGTGATAGAACCTGCTCAATCATAAGCTATATTTTATGTCTGTGCCACTACCACCAGAGGGTTTCAGTAGCTAAAAACTTTCTAAATTGCGATTTCTGTGATACTGAAAAGGCTAGAATCTTTAAATATGGCATGGTAGTTACTTATAAAATATAAATGCCCTCGAAGGACTGTCGAAAATAAATTCGAATTAAAAAGGGGTGAAGTGAAGGGGATGTGCGAAAAGCATTCTAAAAAAGTCCTAAATTACGATTTCTACGCAATTTCAGGGAATATAAACCAAATATAAAAGTAATAGCTGCGAATCAATGGTAGCAGTCTCTGATTCTACACAGGCTATATTTTATGTCAATGATTCTACCACCTGGGGTTCACAGGAACAACAAACGCTCTAAAAAAGGCCTTTAAAAGCTTTCTAAATTACGTTTCTGTGGAATATTAGGAAATAACAAACCAATTTCAAAATTAATGTTGGCAAATTAATGGTGACAGTTTCTATTTCAACACAGCCCTTTATGTTGAGAGAGGTGTTAGAACTTGGAATTTGACATGATGGTTAATTTTAAGATGTAAGAAGATGGTTTCTAGAAAATTCAAAACTTCAAATGAATACTGAAATGAGCGTTTTAACTGAGCATAAAAGTTTCAAAATATTTTCTGAATTCTTATTTATTTAGTTTTATTTCGTTTTATTAATTTAAGTTTCATTTCTGCTTTATGCAGTGTAACAATGATGCTTAACCAAATTGTTTTTTAAATAGTAATTGTTTTAATTATTCGTAAACGTAATAAGTACCTTTTAATAAACTAAAATATTACCTTTTAATATTATAAAAATTTAGTTAGTACCTTTTAATAAAAATTAGACATATAAATATCACTTGGCATATTTCAAATATTACGCGAGCAAAGCCGCAGGATTTGCTAGTATATTATAAAGCAGTAAGATCTAAAAGTTCCGCCCGAATGTTTTCAAAAACTACCCGGTGGATTTTTTTGCAAATAGTATCATTCGATAGAGAATATTCACGTGGTGGTTTATGAGTAAAATATACAGGGATAACTATGATTTTTGGTAATAAATTTCGCATTTTATTGTTATTTTGAATGAAAAGGTTGCCAGAGGTTATTTTTTGGCGATAAATGAATTGAAGTCGCTGTATCCGTTAGAAAATAAATGAAAAAATAATTACTGATATTTAATTGTAAAAAAAGAAAGAAAAATTCATTTAAATGAGGTATTATGTTAAAAAAAGAATATATTTAATTTAAACCTAAAAGAAATATTTGTAATTTAATTTAAACCGGAAAGAAATATTTGTAATGCTTAAAAATTAACTTAATGAGAAAGATTACATTTGATAAGCAATATTTGGCTCATTATCGCTTGCGTTAGATTATAGAAATGAATCTGAAAATTTGATTAGATGAATTTTTAATGCCTTTTTTTTTTCTTTTTGTTCTTTTCTTTTTCTTTTTATCTAAACCCCATCACGTAACTTATAGAAGAAACAAGCAGATGTAATTCTGAGTTACATGTGTAATTATTATTTATTTCTTTACGATTTTTTATTTTACTTTTGTCGCCAAACAATGTGATTTTAAGTCAAAAATGCATAAGTGTGACACTAGCGTGAGGATATTCTCATAAATGGTGTTTTTTCAAGTGAACGAGATCTTTTTTTGAGTACCTTTTAATATTCAATTGCAACTTATATAGATATCAGTTAATATTTTAAAAATGGAATCAAATACTTAAATTTTAGTGTGAATTTCTGCCACACATACATATTGTAAAAAAATTTCATATTTTTTAAAATGTTTTTCACCGTAATTCCGAAAGCATGTGATATTTATAAACTCGAACTCAGATCGATGAATATTATCCATTTTTTAAGCAATTATTTTCTATTGCTTATTTCATTTTTTCTTAAGTCATATCGCCAATATCATTTATAGGAAAATTCACACCTTCGAAATCTAGGAAATGAAGATAGTTTTTAAGGAAATTTATACAATCATGCGTTATTATTATCGAAAAATTTAACATTTTGAAAACAAAAATTGCAAGTCTTTTGTAATTCATCATTTCTTCTTCGTCTTTCTTCGTAATTTCTTCTCTGTTATGTAATATTTCAAATGATATTGGACTAATTTTCGATCATCGAGTCACCGCCAAATGGCATATCTAAATAGTATCGCTAAGAAAGTATTTTCTAAAGTTTCACCCCTAACGGCGTTTTTGCAAGGGGAGGGAAAAAATTCCTTAAAAATCGGATATTATAATTATGCGTTAGATGATAGCATAATTTAATGTATTTTTGTATGCTGAATCGATTGGTGCCAAGTAAATTCTTATACGTTCAACAGTTCATGACATTTTTCATATTTTTCTAATTTGGCGGTGTCTTTGGCGTCTAAACCTCAAAATATCTAACATTACATCCGTTACTCTAGCAACAGAAAAATTCAAATTAACTCTTTTGCATAAAGAATAAAAACGGCTCTATGAGATTGAAAAAAAAAAAAAAAAAAAAAAAAAACGAACATCTTAATACAAAAAATGGTACTACTTAGTTATCCCGTTGACCAATTTCGCCAAATTATATAAATCGCCAAATTACATTAATTGACATAAGTTGTATTTTAATAATGAAAGAACAAATAAATTAGTATAACATTAATAAAAATACAAATAAAACGTCGAATTAAAAATAACTTGATGGCGTAAGCACGTGTAACTTCCTTGAAGTCAAGTGAATGTGACATTTACGATCAACCGTTATTGGCATTTAATCTTATACTTTGGCGATAGATTTTTGGTCGACGGGATAACTAAGTAGTACCAAAAAAAAAAATTAGTGATTCTGTGTAAAATAAAAGGACAATTTTACTAATAAATTAGCGTTATAGAACGAAAAGGTACTACTTAGATATTCCGGCGACCAAAAATCTATCGCCAAACTATAAGATTAAATGCCAATAATGGTTGATCGTAAATGTGAAATTCACCTGACTTTAAGCAAGTTAAACGTGTTTACGTCACAAAGGGATTTTTATTCCGGCGTTTTATTTGTATTTTTATTAATGTTATAATAATTTATTTGTTCTTTCGTTATTTAACATAAAAAATTATGTCAATTTGTATAATTTGGTGAAATTGGTCGACGGGATAACTAAGTAGTACCAACGAAAATATTTAAATATGAAAGCAATGTTTGTAACGACTTCAAAATTATTTTCAACGAAAGAAATTGGAATTGGAATAATATTTGGCGATTTATAATTTGCTCCTCGATAAGAAGAAAAAATGGGTACATTTATAACAGCCGTGCGCAGATCTCGCCAATAGCATTTTTAAAATTGCCAGTAGCAGTAGTTACATTTTGCGTATGTAAATTAAAAATAATTCTTTGTTTTTAATTATGGAATTATTTCCTGTTATTGTTTATCTTTTCAGTTTTTTAAATGAAATTAGTGTAAGGCATGCATTTTAAATGAAATGAGTGAAAGGTATGTATCTTAAATGAAAATAATAAATATCAGAATAAGGTATGAAAACAATCTTTGTTGATTTATTACCTGCGCCCGGCTAACATAAAAGTATCACAAAAGCCACATATTCACTTTTCTTTGGGCTCATAGGAATCCAAGTTTACGTTCCGTAATCGGATACTTCACATATTGGTGTATTAGCTAAAATGTTGAAAGAATCGTTTATGTTTGAAGCGAAAATTTCACGATGAATTCTATTACACAAAATCGCATCATTATCATCTACTATATATTTAAAACGGAAATTTGCATTTCATTCCGATTGTTTATAATACTTTGATAGGATATACCACAAATGGTGGTACAGATGTCATATACGGCGCGATTTTATACCGACGCCAATTTGGCGAAAACATAAACAGCGTTAACAACAACTTCCGGGTTACCATATTAAGCAAAATAATGACACTTTGGCGACATTTAAGTATTGTTGCGTATTGCAATGTTTCTGACATTGGCGTCAGAAAAAAATAGCGCCCATATGGGGCATGTATGACATATGTGCCCAAGTGGTTACGTAATAATTTTGGAAAGGTTTTAGTGTATACATATTGTTCAACGCTACTTAGTCATAGAGAAAAAAAAAAAAAAAAAAAAGGGTTAAAAAATTAAGTGAACCTGATTATGAAAGTTTAGCCTTTTTTTTTTTTTTTTTTTTTTTTTTTTTTTTTTAATCTACAGAACGTATTTTGATACAAGTGGCACTATTAGATGACGTTTCAGGAATGGTGTTAGTATATAACATTTCATTATATGTTGATTAGTTATAGAGCTAATAATTCCTGTTGTTATAACGGTCTTATTACCCTACCAAAAGTGCATTGTTAGTAATCAACTAAAAGAATTACTTCTTAATAGCTAAATTTTGTCCAACGCTTAAGGTAATATTATATCACAATGGCGTTCGCATCGTTTTCAGCAATGAGTAAGGTGCAGCGGAATGTCCATATTGTTTAAAATGCAAGTTCAAATTCACCAATGTTCATTTGGAAAAATTGACCAGCGCAGCGGACATAGCCTGCTAGTGGTCAATAAAGTGAAATTTAAAACTATATTACCGATAACTTAAACTTAATGAAGTTAAACTTATGAAAGTAGATACAAGACTAGATTAAAAAGAGAAAAAAAAACGAAATCTGCCTTATAAATATGGATAAAAGATCTTAAAAATAAAAGTATTGTTAAATAGCCTTATATTTAAACTGAATCTTTTCTTATATCTGTGGTTCCCAACCTTTTATTGGCCACGTTCCACCGAAGCGTCTGTAAAGTTACAATGCCCCCCCACCCCCGCCCCGCTATATGCTAAAAAGTAATTGTTGTTCTTTGTCAATTTACCCGTCTGAAACAAAAGTGTTATATGACCTGTAATTTTATCTTCAGAAAATTTCTTGAAGAAACTCTTACATTTAGCTTTAAATTTAATAGAATTTATAAAATTTTGTTTGTAATACTTTGTTTAACTATTATAAGTGTTCTTTAGGTTGAATGTATTCAAGACAATAAATTTTAGTGTAACTTTAATAAATTTCATGTTTAAAAATTTCGTTATGTGATATGTTCCAGAGGTAAGCACGTCTCATTCAACAAAAGAGTTGGGAAATAGTAAAAAAAAAGAATATTCAATACATTTTAAACAATTCTTTACCTAGTTATACTTGTATACATTCTATTTTCAACTTTTATTGGTAGTTTTTAAAAAAATCAATAAAATAGATTTATCTTTTTGAATCTTGTACTTATTAATTTTATTTTTACTTTACAACATATTTATATATTAATATATAATAACTATATTAAACTAACAAAATCATCTGATCAGTCCAACAGATTTAGCTTTTGTAACTAAATTTGAAGATTAGAGCATATGACAATAGCAACATTTGTTACAACAATTAAAATAAATTTGCGAGAAGCAACATTTTCTAAAGAACAGAAATTTAACCTGATTATGGAAAGATCAATCACCCTAGAATTTCAATATGATATTTATTCAGCCATTTTTTAAGATAGAGAATAAACAAAAAATGCTCCGAAATCCTTCTATTAAGTTCGTACACTTAAAGGTAGAAACTTTTTGGATTTGAAATATTTCAAGTGGTCACCATTTTGAAAAATTATGGCAGTTGAAGCTGTCAACAATCTCGGTGGAGACCTTGTTAAGTTATGCACACATTCTCAGATACATGAATCTAGGAAAAGAAGTGATCAGGAAAAACATCACAGAAAAAAGAAGAGCGGGAAAAAACGTGATAAGGAATTCATAAATAAGTGCTAAAACTAATGAGGTAACAAAAGTATGACTTTTATCATCCTCAAAGTCGAATATTTGCAGTAAATATTTGTAAATGCTATTGGTTTGAAAAAAAATGAGACTGCTCGTATTCATCACTACTTGAATTTAGTCATTCATAATTATGAATATTTTCAGTCGATATTTACAAATCCGAATACTAATATCTTTTCTCAATGTCTACGAATGTGAATATTGAAAAGTGATGTAATATTCGCATATGAGGATGCTAGTTTTAATCACTACTTGATTTTTGACATTTGTAAGTATACGACTATCAAAAATCAAATAGTGATGTAAACGAGAATTATCACATGGGAATATTCACATTTTTTCATTATTCGCATTTATAGACATGAATGAAATATATTCGTATTAGTTTTTGCAAATGTCAAAAATCAAGTAGTGGTGCAAACGAGTATCCTTGTATGTGAATATTCAGACCATCTTTCAGTGTTCACATTTGTGACTTAGAATATTTGTATTTACCTGGCTGTGTTATAAAGACTCTGTACCGGAGAAAGTACAAGCAGTATCAAACAGCCCTATTTTTTTCATGTCCCCTTTTTTCCTTGTCGCGTTTTTTCTGCTCTTGTTTTTTCTCTCCCTGTTATTCCAGTTACCCAAATATATCCATATCAGTTCATAAATACAAATGCTATCCCATGACAAAAAATAAGATTTATTTATACTTGCATCGATACAAAAAATACTTAATGGGTTAAAAGATTGTGACATAGTACTTCACTTTATGCCTCTAGGAGTCTAAGAGTCTTACATACTAATCTTAGAAATAATGATACATACCAATTTTCTGTGATGCTAAAATGTAAATTAAAAGTAATATACATATATATATTTATTTCAATATGAAAATTCTGGAATTGACAACTTTATTTCTCCGAGAATAATGTGGAATGTCATGAAATGGCTAAATATAAATATGTGTCACACTTTAATTGTAGAATGCATTTGATTTTTATAAATCCACTTTATGAAATACACTGCAAAGTGTCCTAAAGGAGATGTTTCAAATTTTCTATTAAATTGGTTAGAAGATCTTTTTTCTATAATGAGTAAATAAAGTCTTTTAATAAGATCATGAGTGATAATTCAGTCACTCGTGATTTTATTAGAAAAGGTGGAAGGAGCGCCCCCTCACCCCTCCAAAAATAAGTCTAACAAACCATCACAGCTCAATTTGAACCCTAAATAATTTCTGTCGATACTGAATCTGAAAATTGCATTCAAAGACAAAAAACTCCTCTATCTAATCCCTACAAAGTACAACCTCACCTGAATCTGAAAATTCTATTTGAAATCCAACCCAAACTAGACAAAAAATTCCTTCGAATCACCACTCGATTCGTATATGACAAAATAATTTCTGTCAACACATAACCCACACCAGACAAAAAAAATCCTATTGAACCGCAACCCAATCCGAAACAGGGGTGTCCACTACTTAGAAATTTTACTACATTTGGATATTAAAGAAAATAAATAAGTCCATTTTTCAAAATAAAAGATAAAATTGGTATTAGTGATGCAATTATGAACTACTTTTCATAAATGAATTAATTTTCTTTCACTGAGTATTCAAGTTGAAGCATTTCATGTTCGGGTCGGGTTGTATGTCGACATAATTTATTTGTTAGGTTCAGTTCAATAGATTTTTTTTTTGTCAGAATCAGGTCGGGTTGGTAGAAATGAAATTTTCAGGTTTGAGTAGGATTGCATGTCGATTTCATTGTTTGTTATTTTTGGATCGAGTTGTGATTTAACGGAATTTTTTTCTTGGGTTGCATGTCAAAGGAAATTATTTTGTCGCATTCAGGTTGTGTTGCATTTCGATGGATTTTTTTTTTTTTTAGGTAAAGATCGCGTTGACTGCACGTGTAATTTTCAGAATCGGGTCAGACTGTTTGTTGACGGAATTTATTTTGTTGTTTTAAGATCAATAAAATCATTTTTTTTTTCTCATTTTCAGGTCAACCTTAAAAGAAAATGTAGAGTTCGGGGCTTGGTTGCATGTTGACAGAAATTATTTTATGATGTTCAGGTGGGGTTGTGTTTTGATGCATTTTTTTGGTCAGGTTCGTTTTGGGCCGATTCCAAATGAAATTTTAAAGTTTAACATCAGGTTGGGTGTCGACAGAAAATTATTTTGTTCTGCTTGGATCATGTTGCCAGTGCGATGGAACTTTTCTTTGTCAGGTTCACTTTAAATGGAATTTTCACGTTTCGGTAGTGTACAATGCAATATTTCGAAAAGCAGCTTTTCATTTCCCAATTACCGTAATTTCCGGCTAAATAATCCGCGGTGGCATATAATCCGCATATGCAATTTCTCTTCTCACCAGAAAAAAAGTTAGCAGAAAATCCACACCGCCCTATAATCCGCACTATTGGCGAATCGATTGTAATCGAATATTATTTTATTGAATCGACTATTAAATTCACTGTTTCCCATCTTTTCTACATTTTCAACAAATTCTAATTTGAATTCGGCAGTATAGCTCGTACGGTTTTTGTAAGGCATGTTATCAAAGATGCATTAACGCGATCACTAAAGAAATGGCGATGGCATCAAAAAGCGTTAACTGTTCAAAAATCCTTTTGTTTCCTTCTTCTGTAAGCTAGCTTGTTACAGAGCATGCACGTAATGAGTACCAATTGCACGTAAGCAGCAAGTCAGATTAAGCAATTGTACGGTGCTGCCATCTATTAGAAATGTAGCAAACCAAACTATGAATATTCTAAAAAATACCTTTTTTCAAAATGAGAAAAAAATTATAATAATCCGCGGCGGCAGATTATCCGCATCGCTTTTCACTTTTTTGGCAGATTATCCGCAGATTATTGGCTGGAAATTACGGTAGCTTAAAAAATGCATAGCCTTATTTAAATAAGACGAAAAATATGGCTGATTGATAAAGAGTGGTCATTTTTCAATTAGCCTAATGCTATCTAGACTCTGCAAAAAGCCTGAAAAATATCAGGCTGATTAGAAAAAGGGAGATTATTTTCCAATTATCCCAGCTCTTTGCAAAGAGCCTCGTTTCTAAGTTAGCCTGTGACAAATATAGTAGACTCCCTCAAATCTGCATAGTATAGGCCCACATATTGTACAGATTTTAGAATTTCGCAGATATCTGGTCACTGCTTTGTTTACATTTTTTTAATAGCAATTTGAAAATAATAATGCGCTTGAAATTATAATGAATACTTACAATAAAGTAAAAGAATAAAAATTAAGAAATTTTAATGAATGATTAAAAAATTTAATGTAAATGTCAAGTAAATAATTAATGCATAATAATGAGATAAATTTTTCTTGAATTATTCAGTGAAACTTGGCTCATAAAGGAATAAAATAATACATTAGAACCTCTTTTATCCGAAACTCTCGGTCAACCGAAATCCATTTTTAAAACTTTTTTTCTTTTTACTATCATATTCCTTGTGTGCAAAATCCATTTTGAAAACTTTTTATTTTTCTTTTTACTAACATATTCCTTGTGTGGAAGCGGTCCTTTCCGAACGACGAGTACATATAAATATTCTCGATCCCCCCTTTCTTAGAGTTCCTTTGAATTTAACTTGAGCACTTGTAAGCTGCGGAGTGGAACTAAGAAAACGAACAAATTAGAAATTCTGACACTTTTGAAAGTTTTGCAAAAGGTTTGATATGATCGATGCAGCAGAAAGACTGTGATACTGGTAAACTAATAACGTTGAAAAACTTCGTGATAGAGCTCCAAAACAAAGGCAATCGTAACTGCGACGAAAAAAAAAAAAAAACATTTTTTCAAGCCCTTGTGATACATGTAAAAGGTACTTAATTTAAAAATTAAAATTCAGGTATTTTATTCTTCTTTCAATTTTGCTAATGTTTATTTTTATTAAGCATTTGTCACCATGATAAGAAATATTGCATGTATTTCTCCTTAATCTTAAAATTGAAGCATTCTCGATTATCCGAAAATTACGATTTTCCGAAAGAGGGTCAGTCCCAATTACTTCGGATAATCGAGGTTTTACTGTAATTTACATCTCAATCTTAAAATACTAAGTTTTACTTAATGTTTAGCCATACTTTATGACAAAAAAAACTTGATTAATTCATAAATGTATTTGGTAATAAGATTGCGACTGCAACAGAGATTGTGCAGATCAGCACAATCTTGATTTTTTTTTAAAAAACATTTATACTTTCTTCCTGACAAGTATGAATTCAGTCATATTAACTAGAATTACATATTGGAATGTGCACAGAGTGATATAAAAAAATAAAATCTTCAATTTTTCAAATATGTTTATATATATATTATTTCTTGAATGAAATAACAAAATCTTAACTTTAAGTTCATTGTTTAGATATGGAATGATGTGCGTATTTTAGGCATCGGTGAATTTTAGGGTTGTGGATTTCAGGAAGTCTACTGTATATACTAAAACAGTAAAAGCACATTTTTGTAAAGAAAATAAATATCTGCATAATATACTTATATTTTATTTGTAACTTGTAAAAGAGTAGTTAAATTTAACTATTATTGATCAAATTTTGGGCAATTAAAAAAAAATAATCTTGTAAAACACAATGTTTGCATTTATAGTAATAATGTCTTCGTTGTCAATTATCCAATATATTTTTCAATTTTTTTTTCAATGCCATATTGTTCTGACATTGAATAATAAAACAATAAATTTTAAGTTTTATTTGCCAATTTTTGTCTGAAAATTCAAATATTTGCAACATAGGTACATCTTAACTTTTAATATATAGCATAGCTAAATATATATATATATAAATCTAAAAGCCCGACGTCTGTAAAATCCTAGGTTTTACCAATAAATCCTAGCATTTATCAAAGTGATTTGGACAACATGTTTCTAAATTTTACCATTTATGGTGATGGCATTTACTAAAATTGTTTTACCAAACAATTTTGATAAATGTTAGGATTTATTGATTTATTTTGGTAAAAGTCTGAAATAAATGATGTGTTTGGCACAGTGTCTAGGAAATATTGAATTTCCTTATGAAGATATATGGTATATTCAAAAGAATTTGTCATTATTTTATGTGTTTAACCCTCTAAAAGGTGATAAAAACTTTTCTCAAAATATCATATACCTTTTTTTTTTTTTTATCAAAATAAAGAATTCGAAAATATATTACTTAAAAATCAAACTGATTTTAGATTTTAACCGTTCACACTTGTGTACAGTTCTCCGAAGTTAGGTTACAAATGACACGCTGATAAATGGGTAGGCTTAACCATTATTTTAGACTCTTGCATAAAAGAATCGGTAAATCACATCATTTACAAAAATGATTTGGTAAAAGCCCGAAATGGAATGTTTAAAAGTTTATTTCAGGGTTTTGTTTTACTAACTCACTTTGGTAAATGGATTTTCACTTTTTAGCCTTTGGGCATTTACAGTAACATATATACCAATGTTAAAATCGTTTTATAAGAATATCTGCAAAATCTTTGAAGTACTCCAATTTACTGGAAGCTCAATTCAAAAATTTTAAGAAAGTACATTTTTAATGTTTTCTATGTTTAAGAGGACCAGGAAAGCAAAACTTAACAAAAAATCGATTTTTTTTACTTTTTTATATCATTAAATAGTTTAGACTTTTATCTTTCCAACGATGTGTCATACATGTTTTTACAAAAAAATAAGTGTTGTAATTATTCATTCTTTCTAAGAGTACTTCACAGCTTAATGGCCATCTAAATATTTAATTGACTTTTTCTCAAAACGTGGGTTTTTCGTGTTTATGGTCATTTATTTCAATATCTATTAAACTTAAGAACTCAGATTTTTTTTAATACTTATATTATGTTATATTGTATACTTTAACACAGGGATTTAATGATTTGTAGAGAATTATTTATTTTAGGCAGTGAAAACTTACCAGAAATGCTAATTTAAAAATGACTTTCAATGAATATTTAATAATTAATTTTCAGTTTCACTTAGAAAGAAAATGGTCTGTTAAAATACGTAAATCGTGTGATTCTAACTACTCTAAAAAATCTAGATCTTTCACCATTTCTGAGAAAAAGGTACATAAAGTTGATGAATTTAACATGGCGGAGATAGGGCTTTCCCGGTCCCCTTAAACAAAACTTGTTTACCTATGAAACTGTGGCATATTCAGGGGGTAGGCAGTGGAGTTCCAGCCCTCTCCATAATTTCTAGCCAATATCAAGTTTAATTACGAAAGTTTAGCAAAATGTAATAAAACCTGCTGACATTCAAAAAACTAGAAAAATATTCCTGTTTAGACAGGTTTTTAATCCTAGAATGTGTGTTATTTCCCAGAGACCACAAAATAGCCATTTATATCAAGTTTCCGTTATAAGCAGGCTCGCATTACACGCGTTCTGTTATGTAAAACGAGATTGGTGATTAAAAGTGCATTATTAATTTTAATTAGTTTAAAAAACACCAATAAAAAGCTTACACTTGTATTTATCAGTTGACAATTTGTGATTTAAAGTTATTCATATATTGACACATATTTTCAGTATGAACTTTAAAAAGCCTTGAACCTTTTTTATTAATCTACGTAAATGCTTGTTATGTTTGTTACATCACTATGATGTGTTATTTTATTCCCATAGCATTACCAAATATTGGCGATAAAGGTTGTCAATCAGATTTCATTAATTTAGGATATTGAATAGCAAAAATTTAGCCATTTATTCTAAATTAAATACATCTTTTTAACGAATGAAATTTTGTATCTAGTGTGTCGATACTCTCATATAAACGAACCTTTTTTCAGTGACGTTTTAAACTAATTTCCGTAATGTTCTGACATATAAGTTTGAAATTGCAATGTTATTCAATTTCTTTATTTGGCATTATAATTTTAGCCCTTTTTTTTTCATTTGTAAAGTGCACAATGTAGTGAAGGCTTAAAGGGAAATGCTTACAAAAAGTTCAAACATTCATAATTGACTTAATATATATTTTTTAGCCATGGACATAAAATTTCCTGTTATCTAAGAATGACTCGCATATCAATATCGTTAATTATAGATTTGTACAAGGAAGATACAATTATTTAAGATTAAGATACATTCATTTTCATCCTAGAAATAATTTCATTTTTTTTTTTTTTTGCAAAAATTTGTAAAAGTTACAATTTTAATTCTTATAGAATATCATTGTGCAACTATAGCAGAAAGACATAGTTCTGTTTTCTAATAAACAAAGGACTTCAAACAAAAAAGAGAAATCTCACATCTTTGTTTTGTTACTAACACTAATCGTACAAATGCTTCAAAATCAGTTAGAATATTTCTTTTATCACATTAATAACAATTCAGTTTACTGTCAGTTTTTAAAGGATTGTAAAACAGTGTAAGAAACTTTGGCTGCATTCTTCTATTTCAGGGAGCAAAATATTTTCGATTTTCAATTTTTGTATAAATAAAATTTTCACCATGAGCCTGAGCTTTAAGACTGGTATAAAATTAGAGTCAAAGCTGGTTTCAAAGGTTTACTGGATTTAATGTTTGGAAAGATAGCAAACACTCTGCATATCAGCTACCTAGGCTGACAGATATACAACGCATTTCTTCAAGAGAACCTTGATTCACACGCACACATCTAACACATGATTACTTTTTTTTAAAGAATAAATTACCATTTTAAAATGATGTTTACAGAAAAAAGATTTTATGGTATTTTTATGTTAGCCCGGTCCCAGTGATCTCCAAAAATTTTTAAGTCTCATCAATCCTTTTTGCGTTAATTTTATGACATTAGCCACTAATAAATAGCCAATATACGTTACGATGGCAAATATAATTCTCTTAATGAATGAATAATTTAAAATTTTTAACAAAAATTAATAAAGATTAGTAATTCGATAATTTCTATTATAATATCTGAAAAATGTTGGATAAAAATAGCTAAATAATGAAAAAAAAAATACCTAAACAGAAACATATCAATACAAATAACAAAATTGAACATAATCAGGTTTATTAATGGACAGGCTTAGTCAATAACAGGAAGGCTTAAATCTAATAACATAACAAAGATAACTGACCAGATACATTTAATTTCATAATAAAAGCACTGTTTCTCATTTTTATGCACAAAAATATGAAGCTTTTGTTATTTAAGATCCTGAAATCTTTTAATATCATTTAGAAAAAAAAAAAAAAATGGATTGTTAGTCCTTCTTCACACGAATTCAGCCAAATGAATGATGCTGCCATTTGAAACAAAATTTAGCATTTTATCACTGGCATCCAGCTAACAGAAAAGTACTGATTTTATTCCCTTTGCAAATCATTAGGTAAGAAACAGTATTGTAATTGAACAGTTTTTTTTTTTTTTTTTTTTTTTTTTTTTTTTTTTTTTTTTTTTTTTATGTATAACATTTTTATTTTTAGAAATTTTTGTTTTCCATAACTTAAAAATCTTTAAATATTTCTTACCCCTCTGCACCGAACATCTTTTTTTTTTATTAGAAACACCGGTCACAGACCAGGACATCTATTCCTACTAACCTATGAAATTGATTCACATAAGGAAGGTGGACTAATTACAATATGTAATATTTCAAATTCTTTATTTATACAAAAATGCTCACTAAACTATACATAATGAGAAAAATTCACATTTTTAAGTAGAATCCACACGCTGTCCGAGAGTGTGCTGAGACTCTCCAAGATGATCGGCGCGGAACGTGGCACTCCGCACTACCTAGTGTCAAAATTGTATACTATAACGGTCCGAGAAATCCGGTGTTCCGTGCAGAGGGTTAATTGCATTTTTCTTTTCAAAAGCTTAATTTCAAGATTAAAACCTTGGAGATTAACTTGATACTATTAAATATAGGTGTTAAATATAGGTTTTATAAGTCTCTAATTACATATATATATATATTGTTTTAATAGCTTTATGTGTGTAATAAATAAACCAGTGAAAATTATACTTTTAACTCTGAAATATGTAGTTCGAAATAAATTCAAATCATTTTCCAAAAATATAAATGCATTACCTATTGAATTAGATTATTACCTATTGAATATAACCTATTGAATGTGACATCAATTTCAGATATCAAAACATTTTTAAATGTCATCTGCATATACTAAAACTAAAATGTAAATTAAACTATTTGAAAGAAATTACTTCAAATCATCTTTCTGAAATTAAATTTTATTAACACATACTGGACAATTGCACCATAAAATATAATAAATAAAGACACAATCTTGCTTAATGGTACACAAAAGATACAAATTACTAGGTTCGTAGGTCCCCAGCCGCGTCCCGAGAGATTCTAGCGAAACCCAGATTGTGAAAAAATAAATCAAAAATTGAACCCTGACAAATTTAAAAGGGAAATTACAGAAATTAAAGACACCGAAATTCGGTAAGCCAGGGCTCGAGGTGATGAAGTTACCGAGCCTCTCCTGCCACTTCGATAATCCCTTTTCGTCCGCAGTCCTTTATTCTTCCACTAACATAGGTGCCAAGTTGCCACTAATCCTCCGTAATATGTGGGTTAATTTAACCCTGGTTTAATACATTTCGCACCAGAATTTTTTTTCAGTGATGAAATTAAATAAGTTGCACGTAGAAAACTGGAATTAAGTAAATAAAGGTTCAGCAAATAATTTTTCTGGTTCGAAACGTTGTTAAACTGGGTTAAACTAATCCACGCATTACGGAGGATTAGTGCGAACTTGGCACCTCTGCACTAATTCCGACTCTTTTGCGGAAGCAAGCTTAATAGGTCACCATTAAAAGACACTCAAGCAAAAGACAAGTTGGAAAAAAAAATCAAAAATTGAAACCGGACAAATTTAAAAGGGAAATTATAGAACATAAAGACACCCAATTTCGGTAAGGCTGGGCTCAAGGTGATAAAGTTATCAAACCACTCCTGCTACTTCGATAATCTCATTTCTCCCGCACCCCTTTATTCTTTCACTAATTCCGACTCTTCTGTGGAAGTAAGCTTAATATGTTCCCATTAAAAGACACTCAATCGAAAGACAGGTTGGAAAAAAAATTCAAAAATTGAAACCGGACAAATTTAAAAGGGAAATTACACAAAATAAAGACACCGAAAAGCGGGACAGTAGAGTCCGGAGTTTTCATCTAGAATTGGCTTTCCCCCATGACGTCATGCAGCAAGCTGTTCATTGACAACAGCCGCGAATTTCAACTTTCCTAACTTAATTATTGTTTTCTCTTTAGTATTTCATATTTATTTATTTAGAGCTTCCTTTACTTTACAGTTTTTTTTTTAAGTGTTTATGGGTGCTCTTTATTTTTCAAAATTTTAGATTGTTTCAACAGTTTGGTACTTCCACCCAGGGAGAGGCTAGGTTCGCCTACCTTATTCTCGACCGGCCTTGGGGTGTTTGCTCACTGCACCCTGGCCATTTATTCCCTTCACCCCCAATTTCGGATCTTTTGACCGGCGGTACTCTGGCACCCCGGTCACAAAGACCATGACCCAGTTTTATAGTTAATTTTGAAGTTACTTGTCTTTTTTTTTAGCTTTTAATTTTAATCTTAACTTGTCCCCATTTTCGATCTCTATCAATGCCAAAATGCAATTTTCAATAGCAGCGTTCTCTCGATGTCTAGTACCACAAAGCTTTTTTCAAGGCTTAACGGTTTGTGCGAAAGCCGGGAGACCTGCGACCTGTAATGCGCACTAGGCTTGACATCTAAATTAGTGAGCTATGTGGCCCCCTTTTTTTTAAGGTTTAGATATAGATAGGCTTGGCTGCCTTATGCTATAGCTTTTCTGTCCTCGTTGGTACCCTACTACCTTTAAATTCTCCGATATTTCCGACGCCAGTCAGTGAAGTGACATCGAAGTATAGGGCAACCAAAAAATTCTTGGATGCCTTATGCGCCCCTTTTTCTGGATGTTATATTTAACCTCGTGCTTCCAACTGTGGAATGGCCTTAGGGTCTCCACCAGAGCTTCCAAATTATACTTTTAGGCCGTGCATTGTTTCGAAATTCATCTTAGTTCTTCTTCATATTTAGTTGGAGGTTACGCGCGGCAGCGTTGCACGCCGCGTCGGCACTCCTTAAGCACCGCGATGTCATGTCATGTCATAGAGTCCGGAGCGATGAAGCCACCGTAAGACTCCTGCTGCTTCGAGCTTATTATTAGATTATTAATTAAATGAAAACTCAGTTGAACGTTGTTTTATCCCTCATGTGTAGTTAACGGCACTCGTGGTTTCTTAAATCGACCTTTTTGATTCATTTGATCTCAGTTCATTAATAATTATTTATTTTCACTAGTTTGCAACACTACATTTTTGTATTCAAATCATTGATCAAGTTTCGACTAATTATTTCTTGCACAGGAAGATTTCTTGTATGAACTTAGATCCTTTTTACCATCATATTTTCCTGAAGACGGCTGTAGAAAAGCTCGAAACGTAGAAATTAACTTTTAGCTTATTAAAGTTCGTGTTTTGTGTACCATTAAACAAGATTGTGTCTTTATTTATTAAATTTTATTATTCACAAAAATTCACTATTCCACAAAAATAATTTTTCTAAAAGTAAAAAACACAATAATAAACATAGAAAAACGCTGGAACTATGTTAGCAAATAAAAATGCAAGTTCTCTATATGAGAAGGATTAACAAATTGAGTGAGTAACAAAACACATTAGTTTACGGTGTATGTTTTTTTTTATAAAGCCACTGGCAAAGAGAGCGCAAAAATCTAGTTAAAATTTAAAAGAACATTAAATTGTAGCAATATACATTTATTCCTGAAGTATTTTTATCGAAATTAGTGCACATATACACAGAGTTGCCAAGTCTCCGGCTTTATGCACACCGGGATTATCTTAGAGAAAATGCGGTTCTGTTAAATCCGCATAATGTTCCAATTAAACAAAACAACACTTTTTGTATTAAAATACCGGTATCTAAAAAGCCGGAGACTTGGCAGCTCTGTATACATAAAAAGACAGAGAAAAAGATAAACAAAGTTTTAACTTAAAAACACTTATCAAATACAATTCTAAAACTTTGTTAAAATTTAAAAAATGCTTTTGTCACCATAACATGCTTCTTTCAAATATTTCAACTATTATGGAATGTGTAACAATAATTAATTCAAACATTTTTCAAACAGCATAATAACAAGGGGACGTCGCCGGGACCTGTCACCGATTGAAATGAAAATTTTTTTATGAGTAGATCCAGAGCGCTTCATCACATTACCAAATAGTTCACTGTAACGTAGGTCCCTTAGTGCAAAAAATAGTTTGCAAATAGGTTGACACGTTAAATATGATTTCAATAACTTTCTAGACATGAGCGGTAGGATTTCCACATCCACATTGGAACAGTTTTGGTTTAAATCATGTAGCTGTTATCGACTTATCTTAAGTTTTATTATTGTTATTATACATATTTTTGGTAATTTTACCCAATTTACAATCAATTTAAGTTTATTTTTTAATGGCAAATAAAATTTTGGGATAAAAATATTACAGGCCTAGCAAAGTATCTATTTGGCACCAAAATGGTAATTTTATGCCTGAGCAACCAGGTGATGTTGCTTTCTATGGCAACACAGTAGAACAGATTGCAAATGTTTTACATTACATTAAACATTGTGAATTTTATAATAAAATAATTTGTGTGTGTTTATAATACAAATTCGCTATATAATTGTGTGCGTCTAATAATAAGATCGTATTTTTTATATAAAACAAACAATTTCATAATAAATAAATCTAACATGGCATTTTTGCAATTTAGGTCTAACAGATATCCGAAAATAGGGTTTTATCACCAAAATGGTAAAAAAAAATAAATAAAATAAAATAAAATAAAAAATAAAACATTGTACAAACCCCGGTGCATCTGAATCAACTATGTCAATTTTTGGAGTTCAAATTTTGATTAGCTCAGAATTATGTTCCTCTACAAATTCTTTTTGAACAGAATATATTTTGAGATGATAGTATTGACAGAAATGGAATATAAAATAAAATCTTAAAATAGATCATTTTCCTGACCCAAATTCTCTAAAGAGTTTATTCTAATGTGTGTTATACTATACACTTTCAATTTTACAAAACGTTATTTATAAAAATTAATATTTTTCAAAATTATTTACTAAAATTTTGGAAGATATTTTCTGAAAATGAAAAATAATGCGCATCTGAATAACCTATTATGATTATTTTGTTCAGAGCAAATGACCTATTTATAAGATTTTAAATTTGCATCCCAATCATAGTATGATAGCAAAATAATTATTGTTTGAAAACAATTCATAGAGAAACATAATTTTGAACTAACAAGAATTTGTAGCTCCAAAATTATTTATTTGAAACTATAACTTACTATTTATGATTTTCTTAAATTTTAAACTCTGTAATTTGTAAATGATACCAGTTTCCCAGAAACAAAAATTTTAGCAAAAATATTTAAAGAAGTTTTTGTTAATAAATACAAATTGAGTAATTAGAGTATTGAATTGAGTAATTAGAAGATTTGAGTAATTAGATTTCAACTTTCATTACAAAATGTTATTTTTCAGAAAAATATAATAAAACTCACAAAAATAACTTATTTTTGACAAAATGGACCCCCAAGGAAAAAGAACCGTCATTGACCCCTGACTTACCACATGAGAATCACACCAGTGTCCAAGATAGCACAGGTTCAGAAAAGTATTAAAATCATATTTAAGTTATCAACCCAATTTAAACAACTTTTTTTTGCACCATGCGAGCTGCATTACAAATGTTTGGTAGGTATGGTCAAGGACTTCAGACATACCTACTCATACAAAATTCTTTATCTCAATTAGCGACCTGGTACTCGTGACCTCCCATTATAAAATTTTTTGTATGCATTTTATTAGAATTTTTTTCCATTAAATCTTTCAAAAAATATTTTGTGCAATTTTTTGTTGTTGTTTCATTTGTGGATAAACTAGTAGCATATAAAAAATTATAGTCTTTTCTTGCAGATACATATACTTAATTGTCCTGTGCATTCGCTCCAAATGCATATTTGTGTTCAAGCCACAATGTAAACGGTAGCAAAAAATCCAAGCAGAAGCACGTTTTACATAATGATCTCTGAAATAAATACCATACAATGCCGTATCTTCATCCTCACATAATTTTTTTACAGCAGCTTGAATCATAATTTCAAATGCTTTTTTGTCTCGTTCTTCATGCAAAGTTCACAGTAACTTATAGGTTTCTACTTTCTTATACTTGCATTTTATTTTATTAAGATTTTTGCGAAAATGCTCTGTCCACATGTCAAGTAAAAAAGACACGACGACGTTTAGGCAGACACATTACATTCTTCCAACATTCTGCTATATCTGACATGAACGCTTGCGTTTCTATTATCCCAACTTCATTTTTAATATATTTTTTTAAATATTGACAAAGTAACTTCATCAACTCTGTTTGCGAATAAAAATGCACATGGAAAGCCTTCATTTATTTCATCAATGATAAATAGTGTAACCAATTCAAAATTTTACGGATTTAATCCATGTATACCGTCTATAGAAACAGATTTAGAACCATATTTTTGGCGTAGCATTTTTTGTACATCATTCATAATTATAAGCATAAAATCTTCATTCTTCAGTTCTAGAAATTCTGAAATGGTACTACGCTGAGATTTGTAAAACAGTACACATGGGTTAGGACAATCTGACATTTCTTGAACCCAAACATCCACGCTAATTGCATCATTTTCGTGTTTCATTACATCTGATCCAAGATTGAAACTTTTCTGTGTATTATGTAAATCTTTTTTGGTGAGGAGATGTAACCGCTCCCACCCAGTTTCAGAAATAGAATTTCTGATATCGTCTAATATTACATCAAATGTTATCTTGGCTGCAAGTTTTTCAGCTAATGACTGACGTTCTGCTAAAGTAAGGTGTAAGTGACCCAAATGAAAATGATGTCCAATATGGGTTTTTCTAAATCTTACATTGACAGTTCCATTAATGCCTGCAGGACACAAATGACTTACTTTTTTTTACTACCGTCAGTTTTTAGGTGTCTTTTTCCTCTACTTCTCAACGGTACATAGCCAGATCTATGACACTTGAAGGTCTGATACTTTATATTTTTGTATACTTTTGCACCACGCACCACAACAAATTTGCATTTTGACTCTTTTTCAATGGTTTCTTTTTACAGACAGAACTCTTCATATGTTGGAAAAGTTAAGTTTTCTTGCTATGTTTCACATGATAGTGGGTGAACAGATATTTTCTTTCAAATGTTGAAGAGCACATTGGACAATTGGGAAAATTTTATTTTCCTCTGTATAGAAACACAGCGTTTTTTACGTTTGTGATTATTAAAATGATGCAACTTGTTAAAATGGGCTAAACATTTATCACAAGTATACTTAAAGCTTTTCAATGGCCGAGACATCAACAATGTTTCCCATATGACTATATAAGTTTTTTGGAAAGGACAAATGGTGATTACATTCTGAGCAAGGAAAGCTTTTATTCAATGCCTTGGGATGATTCTTAATATCGTTTGCCACGGAAGTATGTTTCTGTTTCTTATGAAAGTTTAAATGATGTATTGTATTAAAGTTATTATTACGTTCGTTACAAGAATATTTGAAGGTCTTTTTTGTTCAACTTTGCAAAACGAAACCATCATACTTTGTAGGATGAGTATTTTTCAAATGTCTTTTTAAACTGCTTTTACGTGTAAAAGATTTACTACAATCAAAACATTCAAAAGATGTAGATCTATTCAAATGTTCCATGTTGCACAAAAATAGCAAACTACAAAAAAATATTTATAAAATCACATAATTATAATAATAAGAAAACTATAACCATAGGTGCCAACTAAAACTAATCTTCCGTAATACGTGCGTTAATTTGACCCTGGTTTAGTAAGTTTCCAACCAGAATTTTTTTAAAGAAATGAAAGTAAATATGTTCCACATTGAAACCTTGAATTAAATAAATAAAGATTCGTGAAATAAATTTTCTGGTTCGAAAGTGGTTAACCTGGATCATATTAATCCATGTATTACGGAAGATTAGTGAAAGGTTGGCAGCTATGCTATAACGGAATATCATTCTGTCACGTGAACGCTAAATACCGAATAGAGGTAACCAGTTGAACAAGAAACCATATTTTCCCTTTAAATAGGGATTTTCTTGGCAGCATAGGGAATTTCTCGGGTGCATTTGTGATATGAGCCGCTGTGAGGGGCGCGATTTAGACGCTAGTACATGTTTTCGTGTTCAATGCAGCAGATCAAATAGAAATACAAAGCCTTTTCAATAACTATTCGTAAAAGTTTAGAAAAACTGTCATATAGGTTTACAACGAGAAAAATAATAAACATACAACATTATAGGGGAGGTGTCCAATTATTTTTAAAGATTGATCATATAATTATTCTGGTTTATAGTATATTTTAAACGTTCATTTCACACATTTATTTTTTCATTCTATTTTCATTATTGATTTAGACTTTTTTAATGCAACAAAAACTTTATAAAATTTTATTTTTAAATTTTGCAAGTATTACTTTTATTTTTGTCAAATAGATTATATTAAAAAAAAAAAAAAACTAACAGCGAATGGGTGAATTGTAATTTTGAAATTGCCCCCATAAAACGTCAAATTACCCCCGGTGGGGCGTGCGTCCCACGTTGGTAACCACTGACGTAGACTGACCCTGAGTTCTTCAAACTTGTCTATCTTAAATTTGTCTTTAACATGTTTACGCCGGCGTGCCTCACCAGTGAGTCTTGCTTGACTGTCGCAACAGGCGGCGTGCGTCACTGGTGGGTCACCCTTGAATATTCGAAAATTCAGTAGTAAAAACTATTCAATATTATAAACTTAACACATTCAAGACAGGAAAGAAGAATTCTCGTTTTCATATACAAAATATTATTGACTAAGGGCGTGCGTGTCTTTTACCTTATAGAAAATGCATTTATATCGTTACCATATTTCTTTAGATTGTGAGACATTTTATATTAAATTCGCACATTGAAAGATATTTACCTATGCATAAACTTGGGAAACCTAGCTAGAACACCAATTTACAGAAGACTTTCAAAACAAGGAACAGCTTCTACTGTTTTAAAATCCAGATTTGATAAAATTTGCCAGTCGGCAATGTCTTAATATAATTGTTTATTTGTTTCAATGCAATTTTTAAAGCATTCAAAACGGAGAGCTGGCTGTCCCTTACAACGGTTACAATACTTTTAAAGTTTTCTTCGAGGTATACTGTCTGCCTTTTCTTTTAGACAAACATTTGTGTTATTCTTTACATCTTTGTCTTTTTTTTTTCTTCCATACATATGCCGCTTGCCTGGAATATATTGCCGAAAACCGGGGCGTCATCTCCATGGAACCATACTTCATATTCGATTTACATTCGATACTTTATATTCGATTACAATGTTTCTACTAGGTTTAACAGGATCTTCAAAAGTATCAACAATTGCTTCAACAATATTTCGAACTTTGTTCAACCGATCTTCAAGTCTAACTATGATATTGTCGGAAACATGTAAAAAAATAAGTATAAATAAAAAACGATCACATTTCATGGCAAATTTTATGCGTGCGTTTGCATACACGTCCCTTTTAGACCAATACAAGCGACTGTTTTTTAACCCCTTGAGGGGCAAGTGATTGTGTTCCTGTAATGTTGAACTCACACCGGAATATTTGAAAAATTCTATTTCAAAATAAATGAAAGCAATTTTACGGCTTTTTTTTCCACCAAAGTTAGAAAAGTAAAATTTAATAATTTTTTCTTGTGTAAAACTTCATTAATCGTAGGTGGTATATAATGTATGCCGGCGCCCCTCAGGGGGTTAATTAATTAGTATCAATAAAAAACGATCACATTTCATGGTATTTTTTTGCGTGCGTTCGCATACATGTCCCTTTTAGACCAATACAGGCGACTATTTTTTTTATTCTATCTCGCACCACTTTCGCAAAACAAAAATCTTTGACATAAAGTGTGACACATTTGCAAGAGAAATGTACTATAATTTTTTTTTTTAATAGCGTTGCGAATAGAATAGAACAATAGTCATCTGTGGCAGCCCTGCCAATATAATCTAATTCCTGATAATTGCGCTCTTTCTTGCGGTAGATCGTTCTCTTCATTATCAACGTTAGTCTAAATGTGTATAATACGTGGAGGTTATGTTGTCTTAAGTGTAGTCAACAAAATCCTGTCTCTAAGTTATTTGTTTACTCATTACGAACACTCAGACATTAACGATCAACTCTGCTTGTTATATTCGAGTTCAATTCAATAAATATGAAAGGGGCGGGTCCCCAGCAAACACATACCTTTCGGCACACGATCGGGCCGCAGCCGGCATTGTCGGTTAAGTGTCGGCATGGGCACAGTGATTTCGGTGGAGTGTCGGCAACTGAAACATAAGAATCTGCTTTTTTAACAGCAGGTTACCGTAATCGGTCCCCTTATGGTTATATATCTGCAAGCGACTTACACCGGCAAGTGACGCAGGACCGATATATGATTTCTGATAGCGGCCCGATTAGATTTGCCAACATCGGTCCGAATTTGGAATTTTTAGTCTTAGCTGACATTTTTTTTTTCTTTTTCTTAGTTTTGTTTGAATTTGAGTTTTTGTATATTTCATGTATTTCATATGAAATTCTAACAGTGATAAACGAAAAAAAATTCAAAAATAGCTTATATATATATATATATATATATGTATATATATTTAAAGCTGTTATTGAATTCATTTTGAAAGGGTTACAATTATTTGAATCATCAAAAGAGTTTCTTAAATTTCCCCTTAAAATTATTATTCGTTATAAAATTAATCGTAGAAAAAAATCATAAATTAATTACTTTCTAACTATATATTCATTTTAAAAGCAATAGCTATGTTTCTTATTTTATTTAAAAATCAAATTATTAAAAAAGTGCTTAAAATTATTTTACAAGCTATAAAAATAAAAAAAAAACTACCCAACTTTTTAGCATTAAAATTTAAAAGAAAGATTCAGAAATCTCCCACTTCTAAAAAAATATTTACTAAAGAAAAAAAAAAGATAAATTAATATTTCTATTTTATTTGATGATTGAAAACTGTTGATAAGTAAAAGAATCATTTTTGCTACTTAATCACTAAAAATATATTCTACATTAAATCTTCAAGTGATAAAAAATGAACTCTTATTCTAATTAAAAGCGATTAATTACAAACCTCTTTTTTATTAAAATTATCTTTTCTATGTTTCAAATGTATATTTCTTGAATTAACGCATTTAATTACATTATAATTCCTAAAGAGAAAATTTTATTAAGAGAAAAACCGCTGAAAGTCACTTATTTTATTTAATAAGCATTCTTAAATTTATATGAAAAATTCATAAATATCACCCATTTAAAAATTATCTTCCAAAAGAAAAAAAAAAATTGTAAATTAATATTTTTATTTTATTTTAATATAAAAACATTGATAAGTACCAAATTAATATTGCAACATACTCATTAAATATGTGTTCTACTTTAAATCATCAAAACGACATAAAATGAATTCTCATTTTAATTTAAGGTTAATAATTACTAACTTTTTTATATATTAAAACAAATTTTTCAATGTTAATAATATATATTTTATAAATTAACGCAACACATATATTTACATTATAATCCTAATAAGAAAATTTGATTAATAGAACAAGACCTCTAAAAATATTTTTTAATACTTAATTATTCTTAAATTTATATATATTCTTAATTATTCTTGATTATATCTATATCTTAATTAAACTTTAAATTATTCTTAAATTCCTTTGCTTTAACGAATTCGCTAAGATATTTATTTCATTCATTTAAATATTAAATTAACTTTTAAATAAACGTGCGTAAGACAATTATAAATAAAAAAATAAAAAATTAAAATTAAAATAAAACCACTTTAATATTCTAATTTTCCAATCTACCATTCACTTTTAATGACAAACCATTACGTATCGATAAGGCTTCCCCTTATTACCTCATACAATCCTCCCCTGATCAAGTCTGAGTGACCAAGTGGTTGAGGCGTCTACTTCCTGTCCTTGGGATCGTTGGATCGAACCCAACCTCATCCAACGCCGAAACACGTTCTTTTGAAATATGCATTCCGCGATGGCTCATAGATGGTACCATCAAAACAGATTTTTTGTAGTTGATGCTTGTGTCGGGCTGCGACCGGCATTCGTATGGATAGCTGTCGGCATAGTGTTTTGCCGATACTGGACCGGCTGTTCGCTATCTGTCGGGCGTCACTCGTCGGGCGTGTCGAAAAAGATACGGAACCGGTACGGCAGCCGGTATCGTGCCGATACCGTCGGTAACGGCAAAGCAGCTGTTGGCCGATTGTTTACCGATATCTCTGTGTTTGCTGGGTCATTACTTACAGTGTCTGAATAAGCGACAGTACCGGCCGCCAGATGAAGCGAAACATGAACTCGAGCACCGTCTCACAGCAAAAAACATGAATATCGGCGCCGGCGTGAACATGTTAAACTTCCTAATTAATTATCTTTACTTCATATATAGAGGGTGTCCGAAAAGTCTGGAAACGGTCGAATAACTCGAGAAATACAAAGTAGATTGAAAAACGAAAATATACGTGTTAAATATTTTTAAAAAAGCTACTCAGTGATACCATATTTGATCCCTGCAACCGACCCACGGGGGTCAGAGGGGGTCCAACTTTGATATTTTGAATGATAACCCCCATTTTTTAATACAGATTCGGGTTCTACGGACAAAAATACGTAACTTTTGTATTTAACATTTTTTTCTAATCCTCGTTGATCACGGTGTAATTGAGCAACTAAAACAGATACATATTTTGGTTTTCCCAACCAGGTTTTGACATCTCGAAATCTGATTGGCCAGAACTTTTAACGTCAAAGTTGCCGTCTTTTGCGGAAATAGTGTTTCTCAAAAATAATCAGTGGAGATTGTTTCCATGACGCTTTATATGCTTTTTCCATAAACTTTAATAGAAATATATTAAATTAGTTTTCTATTTGCACGTCTTTTTGTCAAGTCTATCATTTTTAAATAATAAACTGCGTATTTTGATATTTTAACGAATAAATAGGCACCTCCCCTCCCGAACAGAAAAATCATAGTATTCATTATTTGGGGGCGGAGTGTGTTGTTATTCTGTGTTTTGATGTCTTCTGCTGTCAAAAAAGTCACTTAATTCGGGGCCGGATGGGAGTGTATAAGTTCTTTTTTTAATTATTACTATAGAATAACATAAAGGAGCAAAACAAACAAACAAACCTATAAAACCTTTTTGCGCTGGCTGATTAAAGGATGGGAAGTAGCGTAAATTTTAGGTGAAGGAGGGTGGGATTATAGGTTTTGATGATTGATTAGTTACTGCGACTACTGACTAGCACGTAGGGCTGAAAACATTCAAAAATTCTAATAAATGTAATACTTTTTTGTAAATTAATGTTTTTTTCCATTTTAACATTTTTTTTCCTAATTTTTAATTTATTATTGGGTTGTTCGGGAAGTCGTGTCCGTTTTCGAAAATCAACCCGCACCGGAAAATCGTGCCCGGTAATTATTAGACATTAGATATAGGAATCAATGTCTAATTATTAAATGATAGAATTTTCCGGTTCGAATTGATTTTTCCAAACGGACACGACTCTCCGAACGACCCAATAATTTTAAACAATTGAAAATTTTTGATCTTTTAAACTTTTGAATTTAAAATATAATTTAACTCTTTAAGCACTGTTGATTAATACCTGGGTGAGAAGACATTTTAATTTCCATGGGGAAAGGATAATGTAGAAAAGTGTTTAATTATTTATTAATTATTACAATAATATAACAAATGTGAAAAAATATATAAACAAAAACGTTATTTGCAGAACAAATTAAAAACAAATCAGTTTTTTCCTACATTTTTTAAGCCCGAGAAGGGACATTTATTCATATATTTCATTCAGTTACTTCGATGTTTAATGTTAAAGTTTTGTAACAAATAAGTTAGAGCTTTTGCGGACAGTGTCCTTAAAAAAGGACTCATAATTTTTATTTTACTGGCACCCAAAATATTTAATTAAAAATTTCCATTTATAACGTACTTGAAAATAAGAAAGTTTGTATTCTCCAATAAACTCGTTTATAAATGCTGATGTCAGTCTATCATTTCATCAGTTTATAAACAGAATTACTCCGCGCCTGTAAGGGTTAAACTAAATGAACATTAAAAAATAAAAACAAAATTAAAACAAAATGATAATGTAAATACCCTAAAAATCACTAAAATTTCCCTTCAAATTAAATCGAAATAAATCTTAGACTTTTAAATGTGTTTTTTTTTTTTTTTTTTTTTTTTGTATTTTACATGTGCCTTATCATTTTGTACACACTCATCATAAGCATAATACAAAGTCTGCAATACAAATATTTGCAACTTAAAAAGGAAAAAAGTTTAAAATTTATTTAGATTTCTTTTTAACGGGACCCTTTTTAATGGGTTTTATATATCATATTGTTTGAATTTTTTTAAATTGTTCAATTGGTTTAACTTATTTGTTATGAAAATTTAAGAACGTAGAACTAATTGAAGGAAATATATTAATAAATGCCCCTTCTAGAGTTTAAAAAATGAAGAAAATAAACTGATCTGTTTTTAATTTGTTCTGCCAATTATGTTTTAGATTATATTTTTTGTCACATAAGTTATTTTATTGTAATAATAAACAAACAATTTTCTACATTATCCTTCTATTATGAAAATTAACACGTCGTTTACCCCAGCAAATAATCATTACACTTTAACCCGTTCGAGACCGCATCGCGTACACAAATTTTATTTGGAATACAGTGTGTTTTGTCCACTGTCGCCTTTACTTGTGAAATACCAAAAAATCCTTTAATTAAAAAATTAAATGATTTTATTCATTTATTAATGGTGCCCAAAACAAATTCCACATGCACCTTTTGACGATGAATATATGTGCCTCACAAATCCCGACAGAGTTAAAGACTTAAATTATTTTTTAAATTAAAAATTTTCAAATATCAAAATTTTTCTATTGTTTAAATTTATGAAAAAAAATGTTAAATTGAAAAAAATATATTAATTTACAAAAACATTATTACATTTATTAGAATTATGGAAAATATTCTAGCACTTCTTGTTATTTTCTTGAAGCAGTAACTAATCAATGATCTAAATCTCCAATCCGACCGCCACCTGAATTTTATACAACTTCCCCGTTCTTTGCTCCGCCCGCACACACACACACACACAAAAATATATGTACTTCTTTTTATTTTGTCCTATATGCAGTGGTGGAAAATTGGCGCAGAGGCGGAGCCTATTGACACCACTAATTTTTTATGGTATCATTCAGAATAATAAAAACTCAGAAATTTGATCATTAGATAAGAGGCAAAATACTACTATAATTTTGTGGTGTCAATAGGCTCCACCTCTGCGCCAATTTTCCACCACTGCTATATGTTACTCTATAGTAATAGTAAAAAAAAATCCCATACACCCACCTCCTGACCACGATTTAGATTATAAAAGAAAAAAAAAACAGCAGAAGCCATCGAAATGGCAAATATCCACTCCTACCTCTACCAAATAACGAAGATTATCTTTTTTTCTGTTTGGAAGAGGAGGGGCATGTTTACACGTCAAAATATTAAAAAAAAAAAAAAAAAAAAAAAAAAAAAAAACGCAGGTTAATTGATTAGAATGGACTGAATGGATAAAATAAAAACACAAATAGAAATCTAATTCAATATATTTATGTTAATTTGCATGGCAAAAGCATATAAAGCACTTTTGCCATCGAAACAACCTCCATTGATAGTTTTCGACAAACACAATTCCAGCTAAGGCGAATCACTTTGGCAACGAAAGCTTTGGCCCATCACATTTCGTGATTACAAAACATGGTTGAGAAAACAAAATATGTATCTGACACATTTTGCTGGATTACATCGTCATCTACAAAGATTCGTAAGAA
This sequence comes from Maratus speciosus, assembly GCA_963932465.1. Taxonomy (NCBI): domain Eukaryota; kingdom Metazoa; phylum Arthropoda; class Arachnida; order Araneae; family Salticidae; genus Maratus; species Maratus speciosus. The sequence continues at coordinate 135,001,084 of OZ010794.1, forward strand.
AAATGTTAAAAGCAAATGTTGCGAATTTTCCCCCGTAGAATCCGAATTCAAAGTAAGAACGCCTTTGACCCCCAGGTGGTCGGGGTGGGGTGTCAACTTTGGTATCACGGAATCGCTTTTTAAAAAATATTTAACACGTATTTTTTTTTTTCAATCTTATATGAATTTATTGAGTTATTCGACCGTTTCCAAACATTTCGGACACCCTGTATTTTGTCACATTTGATATTATATTGTAATAATTTATAAATAATTAAACAATTTTCTACATCGTCCTTCCCCTATGAAAATTAAAACATCGTCTTCCCCAGAACTAATCAAGAGAGCTTAAAGAGTTTAGTTATTTTTTAAATGAAAAAGTTTAAAACAGGGGTGTCAAACTGTGGCCCGCCGGATACCACTAAAATTTAAAAAAAAAAAAAATAGTCGACAGGTTGAATCGCAGCAATTCGACGATTAGATAAGGCAAAGATAACTCTAAAATTTTAGTGGTATCAGGCGGACCACTGTTTGACACCCCTGGTTTAAAAGATCAAAAATTTTCAATTGTTTAAAATTATTAATTTTAAAATTATGATAAAATTTTAAATTGAAAAATATTTTTAATTGCAATAAAACGTTTATAAGAATTATTGAAGAAGTGTCTGTCCGACTTGATATTTTGGAGATACAGTAACTAATCAATCATCAAAATATATAACTCCACCCCCACTGAAATTTACGCTACTTCCCCATCCTTTGTTCAGACAGTATAACAAGTTTTTATGTCTTTTTTTTTTTAATACTTTGTCCTATATTTTGTTCAATAATAAAAAAAAAAGCCATCAAAACGCAGAATATCTGCACACTCCGCCCCCAAATAATTAAGATTATCCTTTTTCTGTCCGGGAGGGAAGGTGTATATTTGAACGTTAAAAAAATCAAAATACGCAGGTTATTATTTTGAAATGATTGACTGGATAAAAAAATATGCAAATACAGTACAAATTTGATATATTTCAATTAATTTTTATGGAAAAAGCATATAAATAGTCATCGAACAACCACCACTGATGGTTTTCGAGAAACACTATTCCCGCAAAAGACGACTACTTTGACGATGAAAGTTCTGTCCAATCAGATTTCGAGATGTCAAAACCTGGTTAGGAAAACCAAAATATGTATCTGTTTTATTTGCTCGATTACACCGTGATCAACGAATATTAGAAAAAAATGTTAAAGACAAAAGTTACGTATTTTTGTCCGTAAAATTCGAATCTGCAATAAAAATTGGAGGTTATTATTCAAGATTTCAAAGTTGGACCCCCTATGACCCCCGGGGGTCGGTTGCGAGGGTCAAATTTGGTATCACTGAGTAGCTTTTTAAAAAATATTTAATACGTATATTTCCGTTTTTCAATCTGCTTTGTATTTCTCGAGTTATTCGACCGTTTCCAGAATTTTCGGACACCCTGTATATACAGAGGTGTGAAAATTATTAGAATAATTGTGAAATTTATAATAAAATCTTGTTATATTAAAGAAATAATACATTATTTAAAAAAAATATTGATACATTTAATATTTAGTGTGCATCCTCTTTGTTTTTATTAAAGATTCTATACGTCTTGGCATACTTCGGATGAATTTTTGGTAATTAATTTGTTTTTAGTTGTCATGGTGCCAAATTTGGATGAGTCTTTTTATCAGATCATTCTTGTTTGTAATGTCTCATTTCTTTAATTTTTCTTTACAATGGGCCAAAGATTCACTATGGGGCTCATATCTGGACTGTTTCCAGTCCATGGAAGTGATTTCTTTAATTAAAAATTAAAGAAATGCAACATTACAAACAAGAATGGTCTGATAGAAAAAGTCATCCAAATTTGGCATCATGACAAAGAAATACAAATTAATTGCAAAAAACAAAATCTGATACAAAGTATGTGAAGAATTATCACATCTTATTTAAAAAAGGGGGGATGCATAGCTGCCAACTTTTAAGTTTTTCTTCTACCACTAAAATTTAATAGACATTTTCGCCTTGTTTAATCATGAGATTTCAACGATTAAATAACACAGTATTTACTGTAAAATTTTAGTGGAAAGAGAAAAGAGTAAAAGTTGACAGCTATGGGGATGCACTCTAAATATTAAATGTATCAATATTTTTAAATAATGTATTATTTCTTAAATATAACAAGATTTTAATGTAAATTTCATAATTATTCTAGTAATTTTCACACCTCTGTATATCTGTACCGGGTGAGCTAAAAGTTCGTTAAAACTTTAAAAACTATGAAGAAATTATGATAAAGGAGTGTGGTTTTCAAGGAAGGACTCACAAGGTGCTCGGATTTTTTTTTTTTTTAAGCAAAGAAAAAAAAAGCTAAAAAACCACATGTAGCGCTGATACATGCACCACACACACTGACGACCCGAAACACAATGAACAGGACAACACTAGGCTCTATTCTTTTGTTCTTCCAATAACAAATGTTCAACATGACCTCCAGAACATTCTATGACACAACTGTATTCCTGTCCATTGTGTTTCGGGCGTCAGCGTCCTCTACATGTAATTTTAGAACTTTTTTATTATTATTTTTTTTTTTTGCTGCTAAACAAACTCCGACTACCTTGTGAGCCCTTTCTTTCAAACCGCACTAGTGTATCATAATTTCTTTCTTTTTTATAAGTTTTTAAACTTTTAACGAACTTTTAGCTCACCCGGTATCTTTATATATACTGTTACTGTTAAGAATGTATGATCTACAGAGTTACTCTGTAACAAAAAAAAAAAAAAAAAAAAAAAAAAAAAAAAAAAAAAGACCCGGAAATATGCCTTAGTTTTAGACCGTGACATAACATCTATTACTCTTTGACCGACCTGCCCTTACCAGCTTTGTCCGAAAGTTTGTATTATCTGTTTGCTCATATTTCTTAAACTTTTTAAACTTGCTTATATTAAACTTTTCTTAGTATTCATCAATTCATCCCCAATAAAACTCATCAATTCAATCAATTCCTCATAAATTCAATTCAACTTCATAAATTTTCCATTTTCTAAGCTGCTATTTTAATTGTACTCTTATATCAATCACCTTAATACCACCTTTTCATAAAGTAATTTTTTAATACTTAACTTTTATTTTATTATAAAATCTTATTGCGTAGTTTATGTACTACAGTTAGACTATTGCCTCCCAAAGGCTCATAAATAAAAAGACAATCATTTATAGACTCGGAGTAAAGTTGACGACAACCTTGAAGCCCCTCAAATTGTCTACACACTTAAGCACTGTTAAGCATAAATATTAATGAAAAAAATTACTTTCAAAGTTTGCTGCTATGAATTTAAAAATATTAGATTCAATAATCCGCCAAAATCAAGGCTGTATTTACAGTCTCGTGCCTGTAATGTATTAATATGAAAATTAGTCGAGAAATACTCTTTATATCTATAGAATGCATTATCTCAGATTTTTAATTCATTAAATTAAAATTGAGTTACAATTACATAATGTAAAGAGCTTCCTATGACTGGTCCGTTTTCTGAATGCAAGCATTTCTCAAAACAAAATTTCGTGCTAAGTGTCAACAATAAAGATTACGTGCTGGGTACGACAGTACAAAATTTGTAAGGAAAGTGTAAAACGTAGATTTGTCTTAGGAAAAAAAGCGGTAATAAAAATGGAATTAGTAGGGTGCCTGTATGTGATACAATTCATCACTCGAACTCAATCTTACAAGCATTTAACATTCAGCTATACTAAGTGAGATTCCGCTATATTTTTCACTTTTCCACATAAATATTGGTTTTGTACTTAACCTGGCAATAGTCGCGTATCGTTTTTTTTTGTTTTTTTTTTCGCTCATATAAATTAAGATTTCCTAACTCATACAATGAAGAACTACCATGCAGCTGGCGTAAGTTGTTTCTCCGACACCATAGTGAAGTAACAAGACATCTCTGTTTTTCCTCCAGGTACATTTTTACAAGCAAAGTTGAAATTGGTGGAAAAGTCTGCGCAACGATCACTCATGTCAGCTCATTTTTTTACTTTCCCCATTATTCAAAATCTCATCAATAATATATAACGTCTCATTAATAATATATAACTTCAGCAAATTTATAACTTCATTGAAATGTAATATTCGAATATTAAGTGAAAAATGTTTCTCATTTTGCATTTTCTGTACGCAGAGAGCAGGTGGCAAAAGAACCGAGTGCGACTAATAACGTTCTGAAAAAAGACGCGACTAATCTCGGGTTAAATTGTTTAAAGCCCAAACATTTAAATTAAATATTTCTTGTTGATCCAACATTTTTCTATCGTAATTCCGATTTTCTAAGTTTCCAATATCATAACTTTAAAAAAAAAAAAAACATATTAGTATTCAATTGTGACCCGCAACGCATGAAAATCACATTTTTAGACATGAAGCTGATGTTTCCGAAAATCAGTTCTGCTATATTACTATAGATAAATGCTGGGTAAACATAAAAACGCTTTACTTAAAAGTTTAGCCATGTACCCTTTAAATCAGTGATTCCCAACCTTTTATTGGCCACGCTCCACGGAGGCATCTGTAAAATCGTGATTGCCCCCTTCCCCCTCCTCTATTCACACACGCTTTCTGTAATACATATCTTTTACTATTTAAAAAGTGAACTTCTTCACTTTTTGTCAAAAAGAGCTGTGTTGTGCATTTCCAGCTTAGCTGAATGTTTAAGATAATTATTATATGGTTCGCATTTTTATCTTCGCAGAATGCTTGAAGAGACTCTCATATTTATCATTAAAATTGATAACATTGACACATTATATAGTTCTTAGTAACTTATTCAAAGTTGGTGAAATTCTTTTCTATGGATAACTAAATACACAAGAAGCATTTAAAGATGCCTGACTTTCATCAATATTAAGTTGTCATCACTCCCTATCAAAACACATTTATCTTTTTTTTTTTTTTTTTTTCAATTCAATTATCGTTAATTGACTGCCATGTGTTATCGAATTTTTAAATTATATTCATTTACGTTGTAGAAGGGCCTGCACTACAGCCATAAATATTTACAATTTACACATTTCCTTTTTTAATGATGTTTAAGATTTATAAATTTTAAAAAGTTGGAAGTACCATGTTTCGGTATTCCAAATACAATTTAGGTTAAATATGCTCAAGACAGTAAAATGTAGATATGCCCTTAAGCAGTTTAAGTAAAAGTGTTTTCACGTTACATACAGCAAATCAAATAGAAGTACAAAGATCCTTTAATAAATAACCAGAAAATTTGAGAAAATTAAAAAATAGAACTTTAACCAGAAAAATTATAAAGTCTAAATTATCATATAAAAATAATTTTAAAAAGTATAGCTATCCAGGTGTTTATTTTAAGCTTTTAATTCTGAACATTTTAAAATTCAAGAATTATTATTATTATTATTTTAATTTTGCATGTATTACTTCTATTTTTAGTCTAAAAGATCAATTTTCCAAAAAATCTGATAGCAATTGGGAGGGTTAAAATTTTAAAATGTCCCCCATAAAAAGGTCAAATTGCCCCCCCCCCGGTGTGGCGTACGCCCCACGTTGGGAACCACTGCTTTTAATATAAAACTAATTTATTTATAAAAGTGTGAGAAACAACCCAATGAATATGGGAAGCCTATTTTATAAATTTAAGAACAAGACATCATTATGAAGTATCCTCAAAACCTTACGCAGGGCTCGCACCGTTCCTAAAATTTTTGCACTTTGCTACCAGTATTTTAATTAAGAATTCTTCGTGGTATATCCTTTTGACATCTATATTAGAATTATACAACTAAGATTATCGTTTTAATTTAGAGGTAGGAACGCTGCGAGCCCTGCCTTACGTTCAATTATTTTTAAAATATATAATTTACAAAAAAAAGTATCTAATGGACTGCCATGATAAGGTGTAAAATTAGAAGAAAACATACACTTAAATACATCTTTGATACAGGGATGAGATTTCCGCGCCTTTGCACACCTGTATATTCTTAGAGAAAATGTCGTTCTCTTTAATCATAAAAAGGTTCCGATTAAATGAAATATCATTTTCTCTAACAAAATGCTGGTGTGGTAAAACGCGGAAATTTCATCCCTGTTGATAAAGAATCATATTTCTTATCTTGCCCACAGAATGTGTGTCCCTTTATTATATGTAACGAAGAATAGAGTTTGACCATATTTCATATGTTAGAAAGTGTTGAAAAATGACGTCCGCTAAATTAAGCAGTTATATGTTCATATTTCCACTACAATTACTTAACTGTATTCCACTGTTCTAGTGTAATTCATGCAAAAGAAAAGACTACAATATAAAATATGGGAAGATGTGAATAGCAATTTTAAATGTAGTTAATTTGCAGAAAACTAACCCCTTGGGGACGGGCGACCGGTATACGTGTCTCTTAAGTTGCTCAGAATCCGTTATTATTCTCACCAGTAAATTTTTATTGCAAATTTTACCTTATTTAATCCGAGCATTTTTCCCGATTGAATTAGGCTAAAATTTCTGTTTTGAAAAACCGGTTATAAAAGATTAAAGACGCTCGTCTCGAAGGGGCTAATGGTTTATAATAATCTAATAAATAATTGAAACATTTTTTATTTATTTTCTGTATTTTTTGGAATATTCTAAATTGTAAGAGGGAAAACAGAAAAATGAAACTATCAATACATTTATGTTCTTTTCAGAAACTATCTAAAAGGTTATACTTGAAATAGACGCTTTAAAAGATTTTGCATTTAATACAATACAACATGCAAAATTACTGTGGGTTGTTGTATAATACGAATTGATAATTTGATAGTACATTACTAAATTCATGTTTGTTCTTAAAAGCACCAAACTAGCACTTGTTTTTGTTCAGATACTATGTAATCGATTTTTCTATTTTTCGGTAAAAGCAGAGAATTTTTCAGAAAATGCTTTCAAAGTTGAAGTTTTGAACATAATTTGTCGACACGATAGTCCGCTAAAAATCATAAATATCAATAAATCACTGATCACTAAACTTGTAAATAATGTTTAGAACAGGAGTGGCCAACTGTAGCACGCTCGACACCACTAAAGTTTTACGTAACCATCCCCATATATAATCATCGAATCTCTGCCGTTCAAGAAAGCGCCTATTTGTTTAAAAAAAAATAGTGATATCTGTCGTGCCACAGTTCCCCTCTTCCCCTGGTTTAAAAAACTAAGAAAAATCCATTCGTTTCCAAATCACTTCAGTGGTCATGCCTGCAAATATCATGCTTTTAGGTAAAAAAATGATTTTTTGATCGTATCAGAAAATTTCGCGTTGTTGAGCAATGATTTTATTTCCACTTGAGAAATGATTTTAACGGACACCAAACTTTAATGTTGAATTTTTTTTTTAGAAATTTTAAAAGAATAAAGATATCTTTAAACTTATGTCCATAGAGAAAGAGCGAATTTGGGTAAAAATAAATTGGAAAACCATCAATTCTTACCCCTAAAACATGTAAAAAATGATCTGTTGATATTCTAAAGACAGAACTGGTTTGAAGTATTTTTAACACTAGAACGCGAGGATAGAGTCGATCCGACTCCGATGATTAAATGTCAACTGGAACCAGAAATTCTTTCATAAAATAAGCTGAATTTAAAACATACAGATTTACGTTAAATAAATCAGTCAAATAATTGTAAATAAAAATTCTGGTGTAAAATATTTTTATGAAACTTGAATCAAATTTCCGGGCGTTCTGGTGTTAATACAGTAGCGCTCAAAAGAATTTTGACAACCTTATATTCTCTCTTATTTTATTTAATATAAAAATGTAAAAGAAAATATATTCCCTATAATTGAGAACACTATGACTGCAGTTATTCAAATGTATCAAGTTTCAAGTTGTTTGTTTACATTCGGCGCCACCGAAGAAATATGACTCCTCCTTAGCTCAAAAGTATTTTGACAATTAGTTTGCATTTAATTGTTGAAGGTGTCAATGGCGCTATATCTTCGATTAGTGTTTATATTGACTTATTGTGATTAATTTTAAGGATCAGGAATACCGAAATGTAAAAAAATATTGAAGTTATCCTAGAAAAGCCGCTGTAAGAAAGAACACTTAAGAAAGGTAGACTATAAGCAGACTTTTAACATGTCTCGGCAACTTGTTATTACATGGAATAAAGTTTTTAATAAACAGAAATACATCGAAAATAAGCCTCAAAGTGGCCATCCGAAAAAACCAACTTGCAATGTTAACTGTATTATAAAAATGATATCTACAAGTGATTGTCGTAAGTCCGCTTTAATAATAAAAAATGAATTTAAAGAAAATTACGGCATAGACATACACGTTTTAGCAGTCAAACGACGCCTAAACCTCTATGATTTACATGGCAGAAGTCCAGCAAAAACACGTATCTAATTTAATAAGAATAAGAAGGCTAGAGTTGCATTTGTAAAACGGCATAATCCGTACATGGGCAAAGCACTTCCATTGCTGAAGTGTTGAAATTAATGATTGACACCATAATTTTGGTTAAAAAAAGTTCGGTTTATTATGTGTGTGAAATATAGTTTTTTTCTTATTTATAAATAAATTTGTTTTCAAATTCCGGTGTCAATCATTAATTTCCTCACTTTTACAATGGAATTGCTTTGCCCCTGAAAGGGATATGCCGTTTTACAAATGCAACTCCAGCCTTCCTATTCTTAGTAGATAACAAACGTATTTTTGCTGGTCTTCTGCCATGTAAACCCTAGAGGTTTAGGCGTCGTTTGACTGATGAAAAGTGTATGTCTATGCCGTAATTTTCTTTCAATTCATTTTCTATTATTACAGCGGACTTACGACAATCACTTTTAGATATCATTTTTATAATACAGTCAACACTGCAAGTTGGTTTTTTCGGATGGCCACTTTGAGGCTTATTTTCGATGTATTTCTGTTTATTAAAAACTTTATTTTATGCAATAAAATATGCCGAGACACGTTAAAAGAACGAGCTAGTTTTGCTTGCAGTCTACCTTTCTTAAGTGCATTACAGCGGCTTTTCTAGAATCACTTCAATATTTTTTTACATTTCGGTATTCCTGATCCTTAAAATTAATCACAATAAGTCAATATAAACACTAATCGAAGCTATAGCGCCACTGACACCTTCAACAATTAAATGCAAACTAATTGTCAAAATACTTTTGAGCTAAGGGGGGAGTCATATTTCTTCGGTGGCGCCGAATGTAAACAAACAAGTTGAAACTTGATACATTTGAATAACTGCAGTCATAGTGTTCTCAATTATAGGGAATATATTTTCTTTTACATTTTTATATTAAATAAAATAAGAGACAATATAAGGTTGTCAAAATACTTTTGAGCGCTACTGTATTACACGACATTCACAGCGTAAATAATTACTCCAGTAAAAAGTAATCTGCTCCGAAGTTAGAAAGTAAATTTTGAATGAACAATATACTTTTAAGAAACAACATTTCGCCTAAAACAAAAAAGTATTCTGAAAAACATAATTTTCGCATTTTTTTTTTAAACTTTCATTGTAACTAGGAAATAAAAGTCTCAGGGAACGTAGAAATACGTTCTTGCTGCACGTATTGCAGTTTTTTTTTTAATACTTACGGCTGCCGTTCGTAAAAAGAAACAGCCGTATCACACGAGTAGAAGTGTGTAATAAAAATTTACAACAAATATTAACGAACTAAAACTATACCATTTTTCTTTAAAATTATTCCGGCGTGAATATAAATAATTTATTGATGCACTTAATAACAGACTGTCTTTTATTTTAAGTTTTTTTTTTTTTTTTTTTTTTTTTTTTTTTTTTTTTAATTTGCACATTACAATTCTTGGAATAGTTATTACTTACAATTTTATATATAAATTAAAAGTGGATAAATTCCAATTGCTCATGCCTTGACTTTAACATAATATAAAGAATATTGATCAAGCAGTCAATATTATAAAACAAAAACATATCCTGAATAATATTGAAGTCTTCTTGACGTTGGCAAGGATCTAAGCAAGTCATTTACTCTTTTCTGTAAATTTAATAACACATTGAATAATTTAAATTTTTACATAGCTAGATAGAGAGGGTGGGGGAAATGTACTTTTAAATGCAATTTGTTTGAAAATTGTATCTCTATTTACTGACTTTTTGTAGTTTTTAAAATAATTTTTATGCACGATTATTTAAAAATGTATGTATATCTCTCACAGCTCCACTATGGAAGTTTTACCCGTTTGCACTTAAAACAGTATAAATAGATTAGTGCTTTTTTCTGGCACCTTATACCAATATTCCATGACAAAGTTAACCCTTAATCCGTAAACAAATAAGCATAAATAAAAAATTAATTGAACCGATATACATTTAAATACTAAAATAATAAAAATAAAATTAGCAGCTTTAAATAGTAAAAAAAATTTGAAGAATTCTTCTGCTATTAAACTGCGGCATGCGTCTAATATGAACATATCACGTTAACCCCTTCAATGGTGGTGGTTCATTTTTAGACAACCTAATTTTAATCTCTAAATGGTACATTGACACCAGAATTTTTGTTTGAAAATTTTTGTTTTATTAAGTAGGTGAAGAAAAGATTTTCCTTATTTTGAATTAAATTTATTTGTAAATTCCGGTTTAATCCGTTCATTTCGGTATTTTACTAATAGAAGTACCTTGCCCCTGAAAGGGTTCAATAAATTTCAAAACTTTATTTGAATACGTAATTGATATATTTTATGCAAAAATGTTTTTTGGTGATGTTTGTTGGCAATCTAAGAAAAAATATATTAAATGTAAAAAATCTATTTTTACATTTGAGGGTCTCACAACCATAGTACACCAAGTGCGTTAAAAAAAAAAAAAATGAGATAGTACATTTAGAAAGTGCATAAAATATGTTTTATCCACTACCACAGTGAATCATGTCTGTTTTCAATTACTTTCTCCTGTATGTCATCTGTTTACAAACTTGGTTTACTGTGAAAGTGGATAAAACAGATTTTATGCACCTTCTAAATGGACTATCTCAATTTTTTTAAGACTTGGTCTAATATGATTGTAAACCCCTCATTTAATATATTTCAATAAAATAATAGTTTCTAGTTTTCAATTTAAAAAAAAAAAAAAGTTTATTTTCTGTATACGGGTCAGTATTTTCTGTAATCTGAGAACCCCGGGTTGGGTTGTCTTGTTTATACAAGATAGTAGTACACATATGACGAACAGCAATCATCTGACGCTGTATTTTTTAACTAATCAATATATGTTATACGAAGAAATTACTTGGTGAAGTACAATATAAATAAAAATAACATTAACCCCTTGGGGACGAGCGACACGTATACGTGCCGCATGAAACGCCAAGAATCCTTGTTTTTTCTCACCGGTAAAATTTTACTGCAAAATTTGCCATCTTTAATCAGCTCATTTTCTCGATTCAAGAAGAGACAAATTTCTGTTTTTAAAAATCGGTGACAAAAGATTAAAAATTTCGTAAAAAGGCTCCCGTCCCGAAGGGTTTAACACTAGAACGGCGGCGAGGGGCCATTTTGACACTTGCCAAATGAATACATGTCGATTCGAACCAGAAAGCTTTTTATAAGATAAGATTAGTGTATGTTGCACAAAAATAACTTAAATAAATAAGATAAATAGTTTTACGTAAAAATTCTGATGTGAAATATTTTTATAAAACCTGAGTAAAATTTCCCGCCGTTCTAGTGTTAAAGCACCAAAACACTTTGTTTCTTGTTGCAAACTAGTTACGGTAGTCATGGCGTACCATCATCAATGCAAAATACGATTGCTCAGAAAAAAAATAGCTGAAATATATGTAGGAGAAGCGGATTCAATGATAAAGTTTATTAGCTAACAGAATTACGACTCGAAATTTTAGGAAACGGGAAGTTAGTTTCCTAAAATTTCCTGTAATTTTATTGGCTAATAAACCTTATCATTGAATCCGCTTCTCCTACATACATTTTAACAATTTTTTCTGAGCAATCATAGTTTGCTCCGATGATGGTGCGCTTTGGCTACAGAAAGTAGTTTGCAACAAGAAATAAAGTGTTTTGGTGATTTAAACGTTTTTTTAGTTATATTTATAATTAATATACATTCCAAATTGTCCACATTTTTCAAACAAAAATCATTTTTTAGACTTTTTTCGTTAAACTTTTGCAGAAACCTACCCCGAAGGTTATTTCTACAGCAAATGTTGTAGAAGCCTAATACGAAAAATTTTCTTGTGAAATTCTAATATTAAAAAAAAAAAAAAAAAAAAAAAAAAAAAAAAAAAAAAAAACGAACCATTTGTGAGTCCTCTACTTACTATATTTAATGAAAAAACTAAACAAAAAAATCATGAATGATTGCAATTCTTTATTACTTTTTCCAAATGGTAGAAAAGTTGGCTTTTGAAATATAAACTTCTGGACAAAATTTCTGCGGCCAGAATAAAATATAAAACTATTTATAATTAACAATAAAAAAAATCTTTTTTTTTTTATGTTTTAGAATATAAATTTTTCTTTTGTATAGTAAAATTCTAAAAAATATTTGTCATTCATTACACTTAAATTTGTTCCAAAGTTCAGTGCATGAAGCAGGGAACAGTGGACAGAATTGCCAATTTGAATATTTAAAATATTATTGGAGTAGAATTTACAGCTATTTTCTTGAAATATCTTTTCGAAATCGTAGAAAGTCATTACAGAATTTACTTTATGCTAACGAAAATAATATAAATGATAAAATGTAGCATATAACACCAAGGGACACAAATTACATATTTGTTGAAAAATCTCCGGTATATGCATCCTTGCTCTTGAACGGGTTCAACAGTGAAATAACAAAAACAAAAAGGCATATATTAGTAGAAAAATCTTTAGCGATTTGTTTGGCTAAAACGAAAATAACACATTTGATACATTTCAAGGCTTTATTTGAATGCGTAATTTATACACGTATATGTAATATTGCGATAATACATAATTGTACATCTTTTACATCGCGATCGAAGTAGTCAAAATATAAAAAGTCAATAATATGTAAAAATATACACAGTTTCAAAATGAATTTCTAAATAAATAAGCAGAAAAACATAAGTATTCTTGATAACGAAAATGTATTGAGAGAATATTGCATTGCCCATTTACAGTTGTGGAAATAAAAAGTAAACATCCCCTTCCACGCCTACAACAAATTATTGTAGAAGGAAGTTACTGGCACTAAACAAATGGAAATAAAGTCTACTTTTAAATGATGCATATAAAATTTGCTTAGAAGGTCATCTACTTATCAAAACAAACCAAACTTTTTGGTTTCAATAGCAATACACTGTCAAAAAGGGACTAAAAAACGGAAATACTACTGGCAATCTAGACGCAGGTAATATTTCCGTTTTTTTTACGGGAATTTTTACCCATAAATTACAGAAAAAGTTCCATTTTTAATCAGAAAAACGGAACATTTTCTGTAATTTATGGGTACTGGCGTAGTACTAGTACGTAGTAATAGTACTGGTGTAGTACTAGTACGTAGTAATAGTACTGGCGTCTAGATTGCAAGTAGTATTTCCGTTTTTTATTTTTATTTTTTTTTTTTTAGTGTACCCAAGTTTGACACCATAATTAAATTCTACACATTTCAATTAACCTATGTGCAAATATGCTGAAATTCGTACGATTAGTTTCAGATAAATTAATTAATTTAAAATGAACATATTTTAAAGGGCACATCCAAAGTTCGGTACTCGATTGGTAAAATGCTACCGAATGAATATATCTCTTTTATTATTGTATTATTTCTTGCCAATCTGACCATTTCACTCACTTAATATCTTTCGACTATTGCCAGCTAAAATGGTTCAATAACTTGAGTAAAATATATATTTTTGCCAAATTATGCTTTTCTGCACATCATAGACGTCCCCTTAACCCTCTCGCTGTGCAACCCGAGATTTTATCGGGGGTGCAATTTTTCCTCTTAATTACCCTCCTTGATTATTCCCAACAGTTATTTTTTTATTGTAAATTTTGCCTTATTTAATCGGAGCATTTTCCCGATTAAATTAGATAAAAATTTTTGTTTTGAAAAACCGGTGACAAAAGAATAAAAATTCTATAAATACGCAATTTTTGAAGCCTTTTTTGATTAAACAATTACGCAGCGAGAGGGTTAAACCATCATTTTGACGTTTTTTAAGCATAATTGTAAAAATACAAGAAAAATTTGAAATTGAGCATTCTCATAAAAATAAACCTATCAAAAAATTGTACTTTGCTTTTTTATTTTTTTAATATTAATTTAAAAATTCATTATTCATAGTATATTTTTTTTTATTTACAAATTTAATGTTTGCGTTTTTTAGTATCATAACCACACAAAAATGTAAATTTCGGAATAGAATTTTAGGAGATATTAATAAAAATATAAAAATGTAGTTGAACACTAGAATAGAAGTTCTATATTTTTAATATTTATAATTCAAAAACTTATCGTTTCTAGGCATAGTTTGAACGGAAGATTTAAAATATATTACCAAAATTGGGTGTTGCTATTGTTTTGATTTGTAGATGCTTCCTACGCAAATTTTATACGCACCATTTAAAAGTAGACTTTATTTCCAAGCGTTTGTTACCAGTAAATTTCCTCTGTTATAATTAGTTGCAGAGTTATTGAGGAATGTTTGCCTTTTTTATGTGACTGTACTTATCATTCTTAATTAACCCCTTAATCCTCGCTTCCGTGATATTCACGGGCTGTGCATTTTATTCAGAGTGTTCGAGTCCCACATGTTTTATAAAATAATGTAAATGGCTTTATTATGGTATAAAAATTCGAAGACTGTTTGAACGAGGAGCCTGGGGCCACTTGCCCCACATCCCCTTCTCATAAAACATAGAAGAGATAACAGATGAGATGATACTTAAGTGTGAATAAACAGTCGTAAGCTGTTAGCATGCCAAGCATATCAGGAGAAGATGGTAATCTGAAGGCTGGTAAAGGAGCAAACAAAATAGACCCTTAACAGGGACCATATATTTTTACATAATAATATTTTTACATAATAATTTAAATTTTGCCTAAAAAATTAGAAAAAAAAACTATATACAATGGGAATCAAGCTCCCCCCCGGTAGCGCAGATCTTGGCTCTGAAAAGAGCCCTTTGCTAACCGTTTGGTATTATGGTATTATTTAACCTATCATTAAATAAGATGAATATTTCTGTTTCAAAAAGTGGTGTCAATAAGCAATTTGAATTTTTAAACCGTAAATTAATGCGACCTGTTAAGGGATTAAGAAAGTAAAAAGAAAAAAGCTTTTAAATGTTTGTAATCCTGTATTTATTTCTTTTTTTTGGGGGGGGGAGATGGGGGTTGTTGAGGGTGTAGTTACCGTATCATGTATAAGTCGAACCTTAAATTTGAGAAAAAAGATAGGATTGATTTTCAGGATTTAATAATATTTATCTTAGCATTATTTAATCAAAGAAAATTGTTGTGAAATTTTCGATTAAAAAAGACGAAGATATCCAATAAGGAATGCCCCTTTAGCCAGTTTTCTTCTTGAATTTGAATTTCGAGTCATACGTAAGTATATTCAGTATATAATTCCACTTATTGAACGTTTGAAGTTTATCCGCACTAAGTCCCGCCTTATTTTTTATACATATTGCTCACTCACAAGAAAAAGAGACACATTTAGACGAAAGTAAATTTCATAGGATAGTCATAAGAGGATTCGCATGCTTTTACTGTAACTTGAAATTATAGCACTTAGCTCTGCATGCAGCAGTAGTAAAAAACGTGCATGAAAGCATAAAACCCTCAAGAATCAATACGTATATGAGGTTCGGAATGTTGAGTAATGTTAACTCCCTACAAATTTGCCCCGCCCCCCTTCAGTAGTCACTAATGGACATATAGCGTAATAAAGCGATTTTACCTTTATGAAAAATTTCCTGTAGAAAGACGCAACTATGACAGACCTATTACTGAAATAAAACGTGAATTGAATTTTTGCGAGATATGTCACTGTTCTTGCGGGTGAGCAATATTTTTAGACATATCTATATTATAAAGGACAAACATATCTGTGCGTAACGCATACGTCATTTTGCGAATGGCAGCACTTTGAAATTTGAAATGAAATTTCGGTTCTGCAATTTTCGCTACTGCAAATTTTTAAACTTCTAAACATGGTACATTTTAAATTTTTACACCTTCGTTCAGGGAAAAAAAATTTGCTTTTAAATGCAATTTGTTTGAAATCTGTATCTCAATTTGTTTTTGAGGTATTAATTTTTTTGTAGTTTTTAATACAAATTTTGTGATGGTGGCAACTGAAGTACTCCATTTATATTGAAAGTAAAGGGAAAATATTCATGGTTTATTATTTTTATTCATTATATCCTTATTGATGCCATTTTCACATTACAAATAAAAGTAACTTTTTTATAATTTTTGAACAGAAAATGATGCCAGACATTGAAAAAAAACACGCATTCTTCTTCATAAATCAGCTACATTTTAATATTTTTACATTACGCTGATAAATGAGTTTGAGGCACTGGGTAAAATGATTCAGTGAGTAAAAAATGATGTATTTAAAACAAAACGATCATTTTTTTTTGATAAAACTAAATATTTGACCAATACTATAAATGGCCATTACTATGACAACTAAGGGCAAATTTTGGAATTTTTTTTTCGCGGGTACTAAGATTAGAACTTAAATTAGTGCGAATGTTCACATGAAAAGTTGTATCGGACAAACGTGATTTTAGGTTTGGAAATACATTCATCTATTGCGTGTTAAAATACTTTCAAATTGTGAATTTGAGTGGTGCGTATGTAAATTATGAGGATGTGAAAATAACGTACATTTTAGATTTTATGGTGGAAAATTTTATGTGTGACAAAGCGAAATCCTTTTTACTGATCTTTCATCCCGTAAAAACAAACATAAGAGCCTCCATCGATAACTTCATCATAATTACTCATCTTGATTACGTAATCTAATACAGTTTAATTTTTCAATAATTTAAGCAGTTGAACATTATAGAAATAATATTTTGGTAATTTTAGGTTAAAAATATTATTTGTTTTAAGAGTTAGACAACCAATGTAAGGCGATTTTTTTATTGTAATTATTTTTGTAGGTTTATTATAAATTCGATCTGACAGTTCCTTTCAAACATTTTAATACGTCGAATTTCGACGGGTTCCAACTAGTATTAATAATATTTTATATCATTTTTATGTATAGATTTAAGTTAACAAAAACTCTTTGGGGGAATCAGTAGGAACATTTTACAAGAGAAAGATGATTTCCGCGTAAGTATGAGTCATGTTTTAAAAGAAAAAAATATATATTGTTCTCTCGACGAATGAAACCATGACCATGAAACGCTGCTAATTAAAAGACTATAATGCCATGACACTCCTCCCCCGTGATCACTAAGGATTAGTGCTGACACAAAATTGTGACTAGCGTAATTTTTTCAGCATTTGTACAAAGGAGATTTTTACAAAATTGTTTATAAAGAAGGGCAGACATATAGTAAAGCACCTACCAGTTGCGAGTGAATCAACTCAAGAGCTTGTCACAAGATGGCGGCTGATTTTTTACGTATGACCAACTGTTTTTAATAAACACCGAAGCAAACTTCCACCAGTAAATTTTGTATAGAAAATTTAGCCTTATTTTAGCGACTTATTCGTGAAAAATTCCACTTACAAATATGGTTATATTTTCTATTCGTTTTTACTGTTGGAAGTTGATCCGGGTATTAAATTTTCTTTCACTGAGACAGACAGTAGGTTGTTTAGGTTGTTACAATAATGCGGAACGCACGGCCTGAATATTGTAGAAAGAAACTTCCACTAGTAAAAAAATTGTTTTTGGCCATAATTATGACTAAAATTCAGCATTAATAGGGCTTTTAGATAAACAGAAACTTTTAAATCAAATTTAATGGTCGAAATTTACCTCGGAGGTAATGTCCCACTACGAAACAGGTTAAAGTTGAAGCTTCACCATTTTGAGGATATGTCGATTGCCCCTTATACATAGAGCCATGTGTCTTATTATTTTTATTTCTTTCCTCTTTATTTTTCTGATATTTCATAAACCAAAGTAAACTTTTTCTTTAAATTTCTGGTGTCTAAATTCAGATGACGGCAAAAACTCGGAAAAAAATGTCCACCTACGACAGCTGCCATTTTTGTGTCAGCGCTAAGGCCTGGTATTCATGAGGTGGTATTCCACCAATTCCTAAACTAGAAATAAAATCTTGAAAGAACAATATATTTGTTACAAATGAAGTTTTGCTTCAAAAATAACGTAATTAGGCAAAAATTATTTAGACAGGGTTTCCTTTCATACACTATAAATGGACCATTTTCAACTTTCAGGGCAAATTGTCAAATTCGTTACAATACAAAATTACTGAAAATACTCACTTTAAATTTTATTAGTGTTTCAAAAATCAAATTACTTTAATGTTTAGCTGCCAACTTTTATACTTTGTTCTTACTACTAATATTTTATAGTAAATATTGTCTTATTTAATCGACGAAATCTCATGATTAAGCAAGGCGAAAATCTCTATTAAATTTAGTGGTAGCAAAAAAGCCTGAAAGTTGGCAGCTATGTTTTAACACCTTGAAGGGCACCGGTATATCATATATACCCCTTAATTTTAATTCCCAAATGCCACATTCGCACCAGCATTTTAAAACTAAATTTTGATTTATACTATATACTCGAAGAAACGCTTTCAGTTATTTTCATATAAATTTTATTTTAAATACTGGTGTTAGTCAATCATTTTACCATTTTAGCTACCGAAGTGCTTTGCCCCTCAAGGGGTAAAAGTGATTTATGTTACATGATACGTATGAATAACACTTAAATTAAGTTGCAATAAGAGACATTTATAGACACAAATTTTGACCTCATAGAAATTGAATCGGCCATTTCGAAAAAGTGTCAACTCCTATGCAATAGCATCCTTTGAACTCTTTTTCAAAATGACTGATTAAATTTATACAACGGCATTTTCTAATAATAACAATATACATTAATGTAAATTATTGAATTAAATAAATAAATTATATCTCTATTGCTTAGTTTAAATAAAAATAGAATGGTGAAAAAATTATAAAATGAATTATCGATAAATCGAAGTCTGATAAGTCAAACATTCGCTTAAGTTGAAGTTTACACGAAGTCCTAACCCCTTTATTACAAATCAATATTAAAATTTCTCGTTATGTCGAAGTCTACATCATTTAAATTGATTTTTTTGCAGACTGAGAAATAACAGTAATTGGATTGATTTCTTAATTTTATAGCGACAGCTCAAAAATACTGACATTTTCTGTTAGATAAAAGTTTTCTGCACTCCTACTAGAGGTCTGCACGGGCCCGGGCTTGGTCCGATGCCCGTACCCGGCCCGGCCCGCTGGCCGGGCCGGCGGAATGAAGGCGAATTTTCAAACGGCCCGGGCCGGCAGAATTAGGACAATTTTTTCAACGTGCCGGACCTGGCCGGCAAAAAAATTAATCGAGCCTAACGGCCCGATATAAGAATTTAAGCGAAGCAGATAAAATACGAGCCGTTTTCAATCAATATGATTTTCTCGAGAAGTATAAATGTGTGTCACGAACCGATGCGACTTTAACAACATCAATACAGAAATGTAACACGTCCATTGTAGAGATCGGCATCGTACAGTTACACAATGTCTGATTCCGAGTTTAATTTTTTTTCAGCAGACTCGTGCCGGGACGGAACTGGTCTTAATCGATCTCAGGATGTGTAGAACAGTCATTGTGTTTTGTAGTATTAATAGTGATAATGAACTTCTTTTAACAGTATCTTTGGAAATATACCTTAAGGTGGTTCTCATATTCACTGCTCAATAATGCGAAGCTTTCAGACACATTTTCTGACAAAATTTTTAACTATAAAGGCATAAAATTGACAGGCCTGCCTATTGAAGGCATTTGGAAACGAATAGCTTTTTCCATATTTGATAAATTACTTACATAGATAACAGAGATTCATGTCACGTGACTGTACGTTTTTCTCCTTTCCTGTGCTGTCGCTTCCGGAAATTCGATTCAAAACGCTAACTTTGACAGTATTTTCAGAAAGATATATTGCTTTTATCTATGAAAAAAACGACATTTACATAGCTTCTGAATAAGAATACCTGCCAATCTTACGCGTTTCCGAAAAGAAAAGAATTCATAAATGTGTCGAAATGTAGCTCCTTTGGATTTGAGAAAAGCCTTAAAAATGAGAGAAATATTTTCACAAATCTACTTTTTATTATACAGCTTCAAAAGTTATCATGTTTTTAATCCTTTATTCTGAACTACATTAATCTTTTAATGAATCCTTATTTCCATTTTGAAATGTCTGTAGACACGATGACTAAAACGCTGTAAGTAATCGTTAATATTTACTGTTGTGTGTTTTCTGTTTTGCGAACATCATAGTAATGTAAAATATACTGAAAAATGTTCCCATAAATATGTATGTAGTATTAATTAAAAGAATCTAAATTGTATGTTGAGAAAAAACGGATTTTTTTTTTTTTTTTTTTTTTTTTGTAGAAATTGTGTCGGGTCGGGCCGGGCCAGGCCTGTTTTCACTGATTTTTGTACGGGCCGGGCCGAGAACTGTAAAAATGCAAACGGGCCGGGCCGGTCTCGGGCCGAACTTCTAATTTTTACACCGGGCCGGGCATGGCCTGAAAATTCCGGCCCGTGCAGACCTCTAACTCCTACGCCGGCTTTGAAGGACGCTATTTTTACTTCTCACCATGGATAGAGAGAACAGTCTGTGAGTTTGAAACTTCGGTGACAATAGTTCCCCTCCCCCATTCGTTTCTCCTTCACGTATTCCCTTTTCTAAACTTGGATTCTTTCGAAACAGAACAGGTGGCTTAGTGTATTCTAATTTGCAAAATTTCTCATGCTTTTATGGAAGGATTTTTTTAAATCTTTCGATTCTATTATCGAGCTTTCATTGGGGTTCTTTTTTTTAATGTTGAGTCTTGTCATTTTAGTGTTTATTTCTTTCACATCGTGATACGTTTTCAGTTGAGTCTTTTAAAATGTCGAAGCGAAAATTACAAATTCTTTCTTTAGAACAATAAGTAAATTTGACAAAAGATATCGAAAACAATCCTATTTAAAGAAAAAGATCTAGCCCTGAAATATGGTATCGCTATCCACCATACTGAAAGATAAAGAACGCATTTTCAAAAGACGTAAGTCAAGTGTCAACCCAAAGTGCAAATGGAAGGAGACTTGTGCCTTCCCAGATATCGAAAGAGACCTGGTAAAATGGTATACATATTACAGTACACAGAAGAGTACAATTCCTTTAAGTGGTATGATGTTACATGAGAAAGCTTTGGATTTCGCAAAATTATTGAATGGTGGAATGATTCACTGCAAGCACGGGATGACTGAAAAAATTTAAAGCCAGACACAACATTGTGTTTCGGACATTAGACGGTGAAGCAAAATATATGTCTGATGCTCTGTGCGATGAATGGAAGACAGTTTCATTACCCAAACTTCTTGCAGGCTATAGTGCAGACGACGTTTCAATATGGATGAAATGGGATATTTTTACAAATGTTTTCCTAACAAGACTATTATATTTCAGGTTTAAGGGGTATCATGTTACGGTCAAAAGTAAAGGGTGCTTGTCCCTCAACTTCCGATTTCCCTTTACTAATGCAAAGTATATGGGCATTTGATGCATTCGTATATTTAAAATATCTCTTCGGGAAATTAACATTTTTAACTCGTATTTTTGTGTACCCTTCCTAGAAGATGTCTCTTTTTTTCTTAGTTCAAAATATTTCTGAAGTATAAGCTTAATTTTATAGGAAGTGTTAAAATCTTACCCACAGTTCGCCCACTTTTAACACATAAAATATTAAATTCAGCATAGATTTTAGAAATATTTTGAAAACTAAGAAAAAAAGAGACATCCTTTAACAAGAGTACATAGTAAAAAGATGTAAAAAATTTGAATTTCCCAAGAAGCTATTTTAAATATACGAATTCATGAAAAGTTCATAGACTTAACATTACGGAGGAGATTTCCGAAGCTGAGTGACCAGCCCCCCTCAAGTAAAGAACGTTTAAACGTGCTCGCCGGAGTAAATGCTTCTGGAAAACAAATATTACCTTTACTGTTCATAGTTAAATACAAAATTCCTCGCTGTTTCAAACATGAAACGTCACTTCCGGTAGAGTACCAATCAAATAACAAGGCTTCCATGACACTGATATTGTTCGAGGAGTACATCAAAAATTTGGATGTAGTGTGTTGATCTTCGTTGATCCGTGTACAGCTCACGATCAACTTTTGAATTTGGAATCTATCGAGGTCGAATTTCTCCCTTCTATACCAACTTCTAAACTACAGCTAGTAGACCAGGGAATAATTAAATGTTCAAAACATTCCTACAGAATACGTCTAGTGCAGAAGGCACATCGAGGATGACGAAAATGGAATAAATCAAAAGCGTGATGTGTTAGAAGCAATTAGACTGATTTCGAGTGCCTGCAACAACGATGTAAAACAAATCACTATCAAAAATTGCTCCAGTAGATGTGGCTTCTTTGCAAGCAATGCCCACTCATGTGTTGTGAATGAAAATCTACAAAATCAAGTTATTTCTGAAGATGACGATAATGCGTTTTTGAATATTGACGAAAATGTCTCAGTTTGCGGAGAACTTAGTGCTTCAGATATAGTTAAAGCAATAAAAAATGTGAAGAACGACGCTGAGTCTGAAGATGATGAGGGAGTAAATTGCGTTTCACCTCCAAACAATCAAGAAACACATGCGGCAATGACGACACTACAGTACGGCAATATCTCGAAAGTAGAGACTGTGTGGACGATTCTCTTTTCCTTCGTTTACATACTTTCTAACATGTGAAAGGCAAAAGAATTCCTTCAAACAGCCATCATTAACAAGATTTTTCAGAAAACTTGAATTTGTAAATACCTTATATGCCTCATTAAATTATATATCTCTTTAGCGGTCATTTTACCAGACTTTGTTATTACAGCATAATTCAATGTGTATATGATTGAATTATTTTTCATATATTTTCAGTATGCATAAGGATTCTCAATAAGTCGAGCTTACAAAACTCGAATATTTTTACCGGCCCCTTCGAATTCGACTTATCGAGTATTCATTGTAATATTATTAAAATGTCATTAAAAAACTGTGCGGTAACAGACTTGATATTTTTAACGTATGTGACACTTATCCGTGGATTATGTTTTATATCTAAAAAAAAATATTGATTTTTCTAAAATTTTTAACACTAAAAATATTTTATATAGCCTTATGTATATAGTTCGTAGCTCAAATTAACACTAGACCAGCCGGCAATTTTACTCAAGTTTTATAAAGAGTATTTCACGCCAGCATTTTTATTTAAATCAATTTAACTTATTTAATTAGTCCATTTTTGTGCTACATACATTTAACATATCTTATAAAAAAAATTCTACTTTGAATCCACTATTATCAATTTGACAGGGGTCAAAATGACCCCTAATGGCTGTTCTAGTGTTAAACTTTAAATGTATGTTTGTATTTTCTTCTTTTTCCTCTGGAGCAGGATATATATATGTAAGCGAATTTTGAAAATTACCCCAATATTTTTGTCTTACCTAAAATTTTGTGTTTAATAATATTAATGTTCTATATTCTTTTATAAATGTACAACAATTTTGGACTTATTTTTCCTCATGTAATCATAAGATCTCATATAATGCAAAAGCAACACATCGGATTGTGACGAAGCTAATTTATAAATATTTTCCCATGTATTAAAGTAGCTTAAACTATTAAATGAAGATATCAAGGAAAAATCAAGAGAAGCATTTTTATAAATATGAATATGCATTCAAAGAACTGCTGTGTAGTTGTATGCAACTGGATATGTTATTCTATGGGATTTCACATAATGTTTTGTCAGCGTAAGGAACTATCATACTCAAAATATATCTTATAGCAAAAATAATAGAATTATTAACTGTATTTTGACCAAACAAAGTAAATAGCATAGCTTGTTTATGCGATGGGTGCAACAACATCCACCTACGGAAAAATCAAATTCTAAGAATCTACTATCCGTGTCTATTATTAGTAATATGTTTATAGTGCAGGTATAATAGGCCAAAAATTGAGTAATATGAAAATTTGGGTAGAACTTCGTTTTGGAACTAAAAATGAAAATTCGGTGTGTTCCTAAAAGTTCTTTTGCGTTTTTTTTTTTTTTTTTTTTTTTTTTTTGGGGGGGGGGGGGGGGTGGAGGCATTTTAGCTCAGGGAAGAGGGGAAACTAAAAAAAAATTAAGTAGGTCAAGAGGGGGGTTCTTTATTCGTGATTTTTAGATCTGATTAGAATGACACCTCCCGCAATTCGGTAGATACATTCGCTAAAAAGTTACGACAGATTTTATGAATGCAAAGGTATAAATGGTTTCATGAATGGAAAATTATGAATACAGTACTCAGCAAAAGTTTAGACACTGGTGATTTTTAACCTTTAAATAAAAAATACGAACACTTGAGTTATACAAATGACTGTACTTATTTTTTAATATATTTTAAGCGTTTTAGGACAGAAATAAAGGTTTTGATGTAGGATATTATTTAATTTAACTTAAAGAAAGTGAAATTTGCATATTGCAAAAGTTTAGACATTTTTGTGATTTTTTGGCAAGTGTTCACGGAAAAACGCAAATTTCCAACTTATGACGTCACATGCATGAAGTATTTAAGTGCACCTCGCGATAGTATCTGTTAGTGAAGATGCCGCGAGCTAGAAATTTTCAGCAAGATGAAGTAATTAAAGCAAGGATGCTTAAATCGAAAGGGAAGACTGTTGCAGAAATTTCAGCTACTTTGAATCGTCCAAAGAAGTCTGTATATTAAGTACTGTCTGAGGGTGACTCTTTCAAAGCAAAACATAAATCTGGAAGGCCTCGCGTGGCCAGAAATCGAGACTATAGAACGATCCATAAACTGGCATCCAGACAAATGATGACTGCTAATCAATTGCATTAAAAGTGAGTCAGAGCTTTCTGTGTGAACGGATACATTTGTAGATGAAGTGTAGAAAGATGTACATTAGTTTACATGAAAATGATAAAACAACCAGCCTTGAAATCTCTCGAAAAATTGACCACTTTCCGTCGCGGAGTAATTCTGTTTATAAAACTGATGAAATAATGGACTTAAACGAGAATTTATAAACGAATTTATTAGAAAGTGCGAACTTGCTTATTTTCACGTACATAACCCAGGTAAAAAAATCAGACACAAACCTTTAAAATTTTTGAGATGTTGCAGCCATTTTGAAGGTTTCAGCGGGTATCTTTAAGGAAAATGAAAACTAAAGGTTCTCTTAAGGGTACAGTGGACTTTGAAATTCTCGAAAATATATCAAAAAGTCGATTTTTCATTTTTAATGTAGAAATAACACATATAATCATATCTACCGGATGCACTTTTTTTTTTTCAAATATGTTGATTTTTGCCGGAGTTATGGCCATTTTAATTTTAACAGCTGATGCGCCACGCCCCTTTGTTTACCTTTCTGCCATTGTTTTTCTTCTTTCGCGACGTAGATACGCCTAATCTAAAAGCTGTGAAATCATGCTTACATGATATTCTTGAGCTTACTCCATGTAATTTTCATAAAGGATATATATTTCTTTATGATTTGGCAACAGCGTATTTTAACTGGGACCTAAACTGGTTGTTTCTGGTTTGTTTACATCGTTTGTTTTCATTCTTTGAATTTCGTTGCAGTTCTCTCTAGTTATTATTTCAGTTTAAAAAGCAGTTCTTTTAAGAACTGGAACTGCCTGTTGTTAACAACATTGTTTTTTAGATTTTTTTAAAAGCATTTGGTAGGGTAATAATTTACTAAATTATCTTTTTAATTTGTTTTGTTTCTGAATGCATTTGTAAACATGCACTGCATAACTTCAAAATATCAGAAGCGTAAAGGCCCACCAACTAAGCGAAGCAAAGCTGGTTCTGCAAATATTTTAAAGTGGAAATATAGTTTGAAATGCAATCAATTAATGGTTATTCCATCGAGAATATTAATCCTGAAATTGTTCCTGGATTTTTTTTTTCATTGAATACAAGCAATCATTTTGATAGTTTATATGGCATGTCTACTGAATACAGTTTAGTAAGCAACTCTATTTGGGCAGATTTACTTCAGAAAGTACCTTGTAGTGAGTGTCAACAATGTAAATTAAATAATTTGAAGCATAATTCTTTTGGATTCTCATCAAAATTAGACCTTGTATGTGAAATCTGTGCAAAATCTTATGGATATGTTTAATGTTTATAATAGTGAACGTGAAATAGCAACAAAAAAGTTTGATGTAAACAGAAAACTTACAGCTGCATTTTTATCGTTTGGGGAGGGTCATGCCGCACTGGAAAAGGTTTTGAAAATTGTATATTTCGAATTATTTTATTGTGTATTCAATTGTATTAGATAATTAAAATTAGATTTTTTACCTGGTAGTGGTTTGTGAAACAGTGATAGTAAGTGATTTGAAATGTCAAATACTTAGAAATGACATACGCGTATGTCATTTCTAAGTATTTGACATTTCAAATCACTTACTATCACTGTTTCACAAACCACTACCAGGTAAAAAATCTAATCCTTGCAACAATATATCTAAAAGGTATGTGTTGAAAGTTTTTACTATCATTACTGTGAACGATAAAATGCATAGATCTCTTTTATTTCATCGTTTATATTCACTGTGTGTATTGTAATTAGAAACATTTGGCAATATTTCAATTTATTATACTGTCGACTCTTGATAGGTTTAACGTTGCTTGAAGTAAACTTTATTACAAGTATTTAAAATTGAAAATTTAAGAGTAATTTAAAGAATTTTATAAAATTTTAATGAAAAAAATTGAAAAACATCAATTTAAATCCATTTTTTAAGTTTTTTTTTTTAAATATAATTTGCTAACATTTCATAATAAGTTTTGTTTTTGTGCTTTCAAAGATGATTATATGAGATTATTGCAATTGTGTGTAAAATCTGATTGCGCATGGAGCGTTTTGATTTTATAGATATGGTAATTTCCGTCGTTTATAATTTTTTAGTTTTGAATATTTCGAGTTGTATTAGAGTTATTATAACCAAATTTCGTGCATTAATTTTTATTCGCATTATAAATATATGTAGAAAGTTAATATATATATACTGGTATTTTTCTGTAAAAAGTCGTTTTGAAATATGTCGTTTAGCAGAGTTGAATTCAGACACTTTTCTCCAGGGGGACATTATAGAGTTGAAGGGGGATGCCATCCCCTGAAATCAACACTGTCGTTTAGTTTCTGCAACAGTGTCGCTGTGTCGCCCGTTTGTCGCCCAGTTTCTGCAACGGGGCATATTACTCGACTTTCAAATGTCCCATGCGCAACACATTGCTTTCAATTTTATTGAAAATTCTCAGAAATTTTCTTTATACCAGTGTAAATATTTTTTACTTACAATAAACTTTATTACATATATTTAAAATTCACAATGTAAGAGTAATATACAAAATTTATAGAAATTTTAATGAAAAAATTGAAAAACATCAGTTTATATCATTTTTAAATTTTCTTTTAAATATAATTTGCTAACATTTCATAGTAAGTTTTGTTTTTGAGCATTCAAAGGTGATTATATCAGATTATTGCAAATGTGTCTGAAATCTGATTGCACATGAGGCGTTTTGATTGTATAGATATGGTAATTTCCGTCGTTTATAATTATTTAGTTTTGAATATCTCGAGTTCTATTACAGTTATTATAACCAAATTTTGTGCATTAATTCTTATTCGCATTATAAATATATGTAGAAAGTTTATATATACTGGTATTTTTTTGTAAAAGGTCGTTTTGAAATATGTCGTTTAGCAATGTTGAATTCAGACACTTTTCTCCGGGAGCGATTTCTGTGGCTCCGGGGTGACATTATAGAGTTGGGGAGGGGGGTGGGGAATTGCACCTTTTGACCATTGAAAACACAAAACCTCAAATCTTCGGGGGGGGGGAGGATGCCACCCCCTGAAATCAACACTGTCGTTTAGTTTCTGCGACAGTGTTGCCGTGTCGCCCCGTTTCTGCAAAGGGGCATATTACTCGACTTTCAAATGTCCCATGCGCAACACATTGCTTTCAATTTTATTGAAAATTCTCAGAAATTTTCTTTATACCAGTGTCAATATTTTTTATTTACAATAAACTTTATTACATATATTTAAAATTGACAATGTAAGAGTAGTATACAAAATTTATAGAAATTTTAATGAAAAAATTGAAAAACATCAGTTTATATCAATTTTTTTAAATATAATTTGCTAAAATTTTGTAGTAAGCTTTGTTTTTGAGCATTCAAAGATGATTATATCAGATTATTGGAAATGTGTCTGAAATCTGATTGCCCATGGAGTGTTTTGATTTTATAGATATCGTAATTTCCGTCGTTTATAATTTTTTAGTTTTGAATATTTCGAGTTCTACTAGAGTTTTTATAACCGAATTTTGTGCATTGATTCTTATTCGCATTATAAATATATGTTGAAAGTTAATATATATATACTGGTATTTTTCTGTAAAAGGTCGTTTTGAAATATGTCGTTTAGCAATGTTGAATTCAGACACTTCTCCGGGAGGGATTTCTGTGGCTCCGGGGTGACATTATAGAGTTAGGGGGGGGGAGGGGAATTGCACCTTTTGACCATTGAAAACACAAAACCTCAAATCTTTGGGGGGGGAGGATGCCACCCCCTGAAATCAACACTGTCGTTTAGTTTCTGCGACAGTGTTGCCGTGTCGCCCCGTTTCTGTAACGGGGTATATTACTCGACTTTCAAATGTCCCATGCGCTACACATTGCTTTCAATTTTATTGAAAATTCTCAGAAATTTTCTTTATACCAGTGTAAATATTTTTTACTTACAATAAATTTTATTACATGTATTTAAAATTGACAATGTAAGAGTAATATACAAAATTTATAGAAATTTTAATGAAAAAATTGAAAAACATCAGTTTAAATCAATTTTTTTAATTTTTTTAAATATTATTTGCTAACATTTCGTAGTAAGTTTTGTTTTTGTGCATTCAAGGATGATTATATCAGATTATTGCAAATGTATCTGAAATCGGATTGCGTATGGAGCGTTTTGATTTTATAGATATGGTAATTTCCGTCATTTATAATTTTTTAGTTTTGAATATGTCGAGTTCTATTGGAGTTATTCTAACTAAATTTTGTGCATTAGTTCTTATACGCATTATAAATATATATAGAAAGTTAATATATATATATATATATATGTTGGTATCTTTCTGTAAAAGGTCGTTTTGAAATATGTCGTTTAGTTTCTGCGACAATGTTGCTGTTCGCCCCGTTTCTGCAACGGAGTAAGTACGCATCTATATTTCTCTTAGAGACATGAAAAATGCTATATAGGTTATTAATAATATTATATCCTTCACTTGTATCCAAAATTGTTTCAATATAAGCTTTTAAAAAATTTACGAACATTTAAATCATTAAAACGTGTTTTTCTCAGAATCAAAATTTTTACCGTTTTCATGATTTTCAAATGTTCCATGCGCAACACACAGCTTTCAATTTTAATGAAACTTCTCAGAAATGTCCTTAATATCTGTTTACATATTTGTTACTAGAAATAAACTTTGTTACACGTATTTAAAATTGAAAATTTAAGAGTAATATACAAAATTTAATGAAATTTTAATGAAAAAATTGAAAAAAATCAATTTTTTTATCTTTTTTAATAAAATTTTCTAAAATTTTGTAGTAAGTTTTGTATTTATATATTCAAAGAGTATTATGCGAGATTATTGGAAATGTGGTTAAGTTTGGAATGCGCATGGAGCGTTTTGAAATCTGGCAATTTTAAAATTTTAAAATTTAAATATCTCAAAAAATTTTAAAGATATTTTCATAAAATTTGGTAAATAACACTTTTTTTATAGTATAAATATATCCTGAAAAAAAAAAAATATTGGTAATTAAAAAAGTTAGTTTTCAAAGTCCACTGTACCCTTAAGAGAAGTATACCGCTTT
Organism: Maratus speciosus; assembly: GCA_963932465.1. NCBI lineage: Eukaryota > Metazoa > Arthropoda > Arachnida > Araneae > Salticidae > Maratus > Maratus speciosus. Next base: position 135,031,312 of record OZ010794.1, read on the forward strand.
TTAAAAGATTTCATACAGGTTTATTTCTGTAAGTTATCACCTCCAAATTATCTTCAATGACTTAGAAAATTTTCGTGAAATCGCTTGAGATATTTTCAGGGAAAATGAAAACTGTTTCTCATGCAGGTAATATGAAGGTTTTACTTGAAAGTTTTATTATTGCACATTATGGTATCTAAGATTTTGATATGCCTGTGTTTCCTCATTAATAATTTTAATAAATTTCTAAATTAATATTTTAGATAATACACGGAAATCATTAAGTCCAATCATTAAGTCAATGACAAGTCTTCCATCCGTACAATAAAAAAATTTTAACTTCTGAAATTATTACAAGTAACATTACCTCTAACACGCTCAAAAATTTTAATCTCAGAAAATTCCCCCTAAAAAGAAAAACAAATCACAAAGTTATTTCGAAGCCCTTTTTGACCTTAAATTTGTCACAATTTTTTCTAAAATACCAGGAACAATATCACCTCAACTCTAACACGCTTAAAAATTTCAATCTCAGAATATCCCCCTCTATAAATAAAATAATAATCACGAAATTATTTCAAAGTCTCCTTTTTATCCTAAAATTTTTCATAAATTTCTCTTAAATTACCACTAGTAAAAATATTCCCTCAAAGTCTAACGCATACAAAAATTTCAATCAACAAAAATTGTCCCCTAAAAAAAATCTCCAAATTATTTCAAAACCCCTTTCATTAATATTTAAAATCGTATTCAAACACGCACAAAAATATATTTTAGTTAAATTTTAGTATCTAACGATGGATAATGGGGCCCCAATTTCCCCCACCCCCTTTCTGTAAATGTCTTATTTAGTTTTTCATTTTAAGTTTTCCTAAAAGAATAAATTTTACTGCGTTTTTCTAAATCTGTCAAAAAAAAGAAATTTTAGTTAATTAAATTTCAAAATACAGAAGGAACAATGGCACTCACCCCTCCCACCATGCCGCTCTTTCATCCAAGCGCGACAGTCATAGTTCCTCTTTAAAACCGCCCCACCAGTGGCCGAGAGGTTCTGCTCTCAAAGCTAGTAGACGAGAGGTGCTGGTTTCGATTCCAATCACGCCCGTCGGCCTAATCGTTCGGAGTTTTCCGTGGTTTTCTTCGAACCTTGGATTTCCTTGCTTTCTCTTAGAAAGACGCCAGAGCACCCCCTCCCCTTCCCTTTGGGCCCATATCCCAAGTGTAGATAATTGACCGTGATAAAACACACCAACAACAGCTCTTTAAAAAAGAGGAACTAAGAATTTTGCACATACAATCTATATTACATCTACTATATTACACTGTCTACATATATTTGCTAAAATAAAAGAGGCTCTTTTAATTTAGTTACTCGTTAATAATAAATTTTATATTGTTTTTGGAAACATAAAAAAATTATGTCCAGTAAAACCTCCCTAAAGCGACCACGTTCCGTTCCAATAAAAATTGGTCGCTCTGAGAGGTGGTCTCTTAATGGAGGTTATGTTTAAATCTAGATTTTAATTGTTGAAAAAATATAACAATGTTGCTAACATTTATCTTTCACATTAAGAAAAAATATAAAAATTTAAGTATCAAAACAAAAGCTAATTACAGTAAAACCTCCTTAAAGCGACCACGTTCCTCTCCAATAAAAATTGGTCACTCCGAGAGGTGGTCTCTTAATGGAGGTTATGTTTAAATCTAGATTTTAATTGTTGAAAAAAGATAACAATGTTACTAAATTTATCTTTCACATTAAGAAAAATTTAAAAATTTAAGTATCAAAACATAAGTTAATTACTACAAAGTTTAAAAAATGAATACGGTTTTATCTTTTATAACTTATCCAACCAAGTCCTTTCGAAGTTCAGTAAATAAATGCTTTTTTTTTGGGGGGGGGGGAGCAATAAATAATAAAGATTTCATTAATTTGTATCTATTATTATCTATTTCTTTGAGAGTTTCCTGACAGAACAGGGCAAGGGAGTTTATTGACCGTCATTCTTAATTTGTCATCAGAATTAAATTCATTGCCTAAAAAAGGCATAAAGGGGTTTAAACACTTAAAAGTTACCGGAATAATAATAATAAAAAATCTAAATTTAGTTTAGAAGTTTGATGAATAATGCGCTCTCCGGAATTATTTTTCTAATAAAACCCTCTTCAAGCGACCAGGAGAAAACGGAATTTGTTTCATTTTCTTCAAACAAATTGGTCGCTCATGGAGGGAGTTCAACTGGGATGGTCTCTGAATGGAGGTAAAATTAGTATTGAGCCTATAGGAATAAATTTCGTTCCATGAAAAAAATAGTCGTTCTGAGAGGTGGTTGGTTAATGGAGGTGGTCACACAGGGAGGTTTCACTGTAGTCACTTAAATTTCAAAATCAATGGAGGGGAAGGGACCCTCCCCCCCCCTCTCCTCATTTTGGTGGCGTCTACGATTAAAGCTGAAAAATATAGGTGGGGTTATTGCATGCATAATTTGCCCTTATTCTCTATCAGGCGTGACTTCTAGTTTTTATAAAAATTACTTCTTCAAAAACAAATGAAAAATGTATAATTCGTATTAATTTATTTATTTCAAATTTTCGTTGGCACATTTGATTTTTGATTACAGAGCTCTATTTCTGACTCCATGTCACGGGAGAATGAGAAGGAAGTACCCAACTCAACTCTGAGACCGTGTGTTTACGTTTTAACCGCCATTCGGAAAATTAGCGGGACTAATCGTCACGTTGTCGTGTTGTTGTATTTTTTTCTTTTTGCAGGGAGTTTTTCAACAGTATAGTAGTCGAATTTTAACTAATTTTTAAGTTGATATATATATAGCGTAAGAGGGCTGTATTACACTTCTTTTTAATATTAATATTGATATTCGGCACTTTGTATTCACTACGCATTCGACAAGAATCATGTTCGGTAAAAAATATCGCCACATTAATTTAGAAATGCTGTGGTATGGGGAAAACTTTTTATAAGAAATTTTCGTGTACAACTAAAGATAAATTTCACTATTTTTTTAAATAATAGCGAAAAATATATTCATATATTTCCATTATGTTTAAAAGTGAAAGACTGATTTTACTCCTAAATAATTAAACTTGTAAAAAGTTCAGTTTGGAGGTGGGAAAGTTTCGTGAAGGATCCTGTTTGCAGGTGAAAAGTTTGATGAAGGTTCCTTGTTTTGAGGTGATAAAATTTTGTGAAGGGTCCTTTAAAGGACCCAAGTTAATAGATCCATGTATTGGAATACAAATTTTACTAGTAAGTACCTGATTTAGTTTCCTTTATAAATTGAGCAGCTATAATCTTTTTAGGAACATAACTGCTTGATTAATAATGCACAGTGAAGGTGTAATGTCTCTTGCAAATCATTTAGCAGGGCTCAATATCTTTGGCTGCAATATTCGACTCATAAAAATAATTGGTACTTTTCGGTTAGCTGTTTGCCAGTGTTATATATACATATATTGCATATATAAATGCATATATGTGTACATATATATACACATATATATGTATATATAACACTGGCGCCCAGCTAACCGAAAAGTACCAAATAATTAAAAGAATTTTTATATATTGTAGATTAATTTATTATGTAGAATATGAAATATAGAAAAAATAAGGTACTTTTCGATTAGCCGGGCGGTAGTGTTATATATTACAATATATATGTATATATAACACTGGTGCCCGGCTAACCAAAAAGTACCAAAAATAATTTTACATGTGTATAATTATTTTAAATAAAGTAATTTTTTCATGAAAAAACAGTTAAAGAGAAATTTAAAGCAATATTTTTTTCAGATGAGTGCAGGAGAATTTTTGCAATTTTTTCCCGCAACCAACTGATGAATTTTGCAATATTTTATTTCTACCAATTTGCATTTAAATGTTGCATTTTTTCTTGCACCCAATTGGTAAACTTGTGAGGTTTTTCTTTTTCTTATTTTTTTTTTTTCATGTGATCGCTGGGTGAATTAAGCAATTTTTTCCCTGCTACAACTGAAGAACAATGTGATTTTTTCATCGTAACTGACTGGTGAATTTATATAATTATGCATTCTTTTTTGTTTACATTGATGTTCAATAATTATTATTCAACGATAATATTCAATTGTCACTTAATGTGATTAATTTAGCGATTTTTCGCTATTTTTCTGCAACCGAATGAAGAATCTCATGATTTTTTTCTCACGATTGATTGTCCGCTACATTTCATTATTTTTTCCATAGCAGATTGACAAATTTCACAATATTTTAAAGCAACACACTGAAGAATTTCTCTTTTTTTTTTACCCCCAATGACCCAATAGCAGAAAATTCTCCAAGTGTCTGCGACAGATCTTTCAGGGACTGAAAATAATCTGCAGGTAAAATGTTACAAATGAACCTTTACTTAATTAATCATTTACTTTTAATGTTTTTAAGCATATTACTCATTTTTATTAATAATAAACTTAAGTTTTAGTAGTAAATAATAAAGAACTAAACATAATATAAAGTTGGAAAAAGATCCAATGGAAAAAAAAAATCTGCAAAAGGGAAAAGAAAATCTGCGACGCAAGTCACCCGTCAGGAACTTTCTGCTACCGGGCCCAATGATTACTGTTGAATTTCTCAGATTTTTTTTTTCCCCCTGATGACTGAATGAAGAATTTTGTAATTTTTTCTTGTAACCAATTGACGAATTTTGGGGTATTTTACTTGTACTGATTGGCAAATATTGCATTTTTTTCTTGCGAGCAACTAGCGGAACTGAATATATATATACATAACAGTCGGTTTATGAATTTTGCCGATCCCCCCCCCCCTCCCTTACCTAAGCTGATCAATAGATCTCGTTTTCTCTGATAAAAAGTTGATAAATTTCCATATTTTCCCCCCACAACTTACTAACAAAACATTTTTTTTCATGCGATCAATGGATGAATTAAATAATTTCCCCCCCCCCCCCCCCATGACAACCAAAGAACTGTGTGATTTTTTTTAACCCTTTACTGACTGATAAATTTCTTGGGGTTTTTTCTTTTTCATATGACCAGTTGACAAGTTTATGATGCTTCCCCCTGACCTAATGATGAAACTTAATGTTTAAAAATTAGCAAAATTCTTCATTTGATTACGGGAGAAAGAAATTGTGACATTCGTCTGTTGCTTGAGAGGACAATTGACAAATTTCAATCAGTCGTGGGAAAATATCAAAAAAATTCTGTTGAGAAATGGGAACATTAAACAAGCCAGTTCCAAATATTGTTTTTTTTTGTTTTTTTTCGTTTCTTTACAAGGTACAAGTGTGCCCTTTATTAAGAAAATCTGTGCCTGATGGGCACTGACCCGTTTTTTCTACAGTAAACTTCTAGAAAAAAGGGCACTCGTATGCAGCGATATAAACGTAAAAAAAAAAAAAACAGAGGGTATATTCAGAGTTTCTCCCATGTTTAAAAAAGGGCAGGGTGCTTCTTGTAGGAAAAGGGCACTTTTGGATTCCGAAAGGCATGTTTTGGATTTTTAAGGACACTTTTTTTAATTTTTAAAGGCATCCTTTTGATTTTTAAAATTACTTTTAATATTTAATAGACAGGACGCTATTTTAAAGACAGCAATGAGGCAATTTTTACTATGCAAGTACATTTTTTAATAAAGAAAGGAGTAAAGGCACTTTTTTCAGCTGGGTGCAACAAGGGTGCTAATGTTTTCCATCAGGGGTAAGAGGGCTGCTGTTTTGTAAACCTAAGGGCAGGCAGGGTGCAGCACCCTCCTGACACTGTCTACGGGAAACTCTGGTATACCTTAGAGTGTATATACAATAGCTTTTTTGAGAAACGGAAGTTAAGCAGTGTTACTGAAAAAGAACCAGAAGGTATACGACATTTACCTCTGTATACCCTCCACTTCTGACAGCAAATTTTTTCTCTCTTTTTTGCGAACGATAATATTTTTTTCTGCTACCGATCGACGAATTTCGCATTCTACTCGTGACAGATCAGTGAAAATTGTGATATTTTTTCACAGTCGAATGATAAACTGTGTCTTTTTTTCAACTGATTGGCCAAATCTCGAGGGGTTTTTTGCATGGCTGATCGAAGAATTTCCATTTTTTCTCTGATCTACTGACGAATTTCGCTTTCTTTTTTTTTTTACCGGTGACTGATTTTTAAAATTTGCTATATCTCTCTTGAACCAGTAAGTATATCTTGAGGCCGATTGGAGAAAGTTTTTTTCCGCTACTGATGTACGAATTTTGCAGTTTCTTCCGTCGATCTACTGACGAATTCCGCGATTTTTTTTTAGCCACGACCAATTTGCAATTTTCTGGATTTTTTTTTTTAACATAGGTGAATTTTGAGACTTTTTCTTGCAACCGATTAGAGAAGATCGTGGGTTTTTTCTGGCGGTGCACTGACGAAGTTTTTTACCTGCAACTGATTAGCAAAAATCATGGATTTTTTCTCGCAACTGTTCGTCGAATTTTGTATGTTTTTCCACAACAGGCTGAAGAATTTCATGGTTTGTTCTCCATGACTGATGAACTGTACGAGTTTTTCTCGCGACCCATTGATGAATTTCCCAATCTTTTTAATAAAGATGAAAATAAGGAATTTTGCTTAGTAGCCACTGGCCGGTAGGTTGACTTTATTTAGTAGCCAGTTACTAGCGAGTGAGAATAATTTCTTTAGTAGCCAGTAAGTACATTTATGTCACTGAATATTTAATTTATGGGTATATTTTAGGTATGTTTATCCACTGAGTAGCAGGTATGATTCAAAATTGAAAAAAATAGGTTTAAAAATCTGAAATTTGCAGCAAATTTTCTGAAATGTAAAGGGAGGGTTGGTAGGGGATCCCTCCTGGTACTAATTATGCATTTTTTCCAGATACTTTAACGAAATTCACGTTTTTTCCGGATCTATTGGCAATGTTTTCGTTTCTTTGGCGTTCCTTTGACAAAATGTGCGTTTTTTTCACGATCTTTTGACAAAATTCACATTCGTTTTCACAATTCTTTGGCAAAATTCTCGGGTTTTTTTTTCGAAATTCTCATTTCCTCCCCCCCCCCGCAATCCTTTAACTAAATTTGTGTTTTTTGACGATTTATTGACGAATTTTGTGTTTTTGCCATGATCCATTGACGATATTTGTGTTTTTTCTTTGCTCTATTGATGATATTTGCGTATTTTCGCGATTCTTTGACGAAATTTTGGATTTTCAGAGATCGTTTGATGAAATGTGTGGGTTTTTTGCGATTCTTTGACGAAATTGGTTTTTTTTTTTCTTTCTGCGATGTATTGACGATATTTGTGTTTTTTTCCGAAATCCACTGACCATATTTGCATTTATTCCAGAATCCTTTGACGAAATTTCGGATTCTTTGCGATCCTTTGATGAAATTCGGGTTTTTCCACGATCCTTTGACGAAATGTGCTGTTTTTATTGTGATTTTTTGACAAAATTCTCACTTTTTTGCGATTCTTTGATACAATTCGCTTTTTTGGTGATCCTTTCATGAAATTTACATTTTTTTTTCGTAATCCTCTGACGAAATGTGTGTTTTTTCGCGATCTTTTGACAAAATTCACATTTTTTTCTTTCCCAATTCTTTTACGAAATTCCTTTTGGAAAATCTTGCGTTTGGCTGGTACTTTCCATATTTTTAATCGTCAGTTTTTCACATTTACTCGTTGAGTGGCGACTGGCGATTGCTTATTTTCATCTTTACTTTTTAAATGAACGATTAAAGAATTTGGTGATTTTTTTTTCTAACCAATGAGTGACAAATTTTGCGATTTTTCCTACATTGAATGGTGAATTTTCTTGAAAATGAAAATTTGAAATGTTCTGCAGTGAAATCCGTTGTTCTGCGATGTACGTCGCATTTATAAGCATATTCTGATTTGGGGGATTTCATTATCTCTTACTTTTCGGACTTTTTTTGAAATTGCAGCATTTTCATCGGAGGTTTCCGATAAATATTATTTGTAATATATAAAAATTTCAAAGGGGGGGGGGGGGGCACAATACTAAAGCCCAAAGTGTGGCACTTTTCTAACTTTTACCAACACCTGTCCCTATCGTGTAACATACAGTTGGAACGGCCTGTGACCACTTATTCATGTTATACACATCCGATATCCATGCTGCCACTTTGCTCCCCTCTGGGAGGGGCACTTTTCTAAATTTTGCCGGCACCTCTCATGTGACATATCGTTCAAAAGGTCTGTGACCACTTATTCATGTTATGCCCCTCCCCCCCACCTTGCCCCACCGGGGGGGGGCACTTTTGAAAATTTTGCTGACATCCCTGACGTGACATATCGTTCAAAAGGCCTATGACCACTCATTCATGTTATGCACCTCTAATGACCCTCCACCCACTTTGCCCCCCTGGGGGGCACTTTTCTAAATTTTGCTGACACCCCTCATGTCACATATTGTTGGAAAGGCCTGTGACCACTTATTCATGTTATGCACCTCTAATGCCCCTCCCCCCACCTTGCCCACCCCCCTCGGCGGCATTTTTCTAAATTTTGCCGACACCCGTCATGTGACATATCGTTCAAAAGGTCTGTGTCCCCTTATTCATGTTATGCACCTCTAATGCTCCTCCCCCCCCCACTTTGCCCCCCGGGGGGCATTTTTCTAAATTTTGCTAACATCCCTGATGTGACATATCGTTCAAAAGGCCTTTGACCACTTATTCATGTTATGCAACTCTAATGCCTCTGCCCCCCACTTTTCCCCCCCAGGGGGGACTTTTCTAAATTTTGCTGACACCCCTCATGTGACATATCGTTCGAAAGTCCTGTGACCACTTATTCATGTTATGCACCTCTAATGTCACTCCCCCACTTTGCCCCACGTGGGGGAGCACTTTTCTAAATTTTGCTGACACCCCTCATGTGACATATCGTTGGAAAGGTCTGTGACCACTTATTCATGCTATGCATTTCTAATGCTCCTCTTTCCACTTTGCCCCCCCGGGGGGGGGTACTTTTCTAAATTTTGCCGGCACCTCTCATGTGACATATCGTTCAAAAGGTCTGTGACCACTTATTCATGTTATGCCCTTCCCCCCCCCCACTTTGCCCCACCGGGGGGGGGCACTTTTCTAAATTTTACTGACATCCCTGATGTGACATATCGTTCAAAAGGCCTATGACCACTTATTCATGTTATGCACCTCTAATGACCCTCCACCCACTTTGCCCCCCGGGGGGGGCACTTTTCTAAATTTTGCTGACACCCCTCATGTCACATATTGTTGGAAAGACCTGTGACCACTTATTCATGTTATGCACCTCTATTGCCCCTCCCCCCACTTTGCCCCCCCTCGGGGGCATTTTTCTAAATTTTGCAAACACCCGTCATGTGACATATCGTTCAAAAGGCCTTTGACCACTTATTCATGTTATGCACCTCTAATGCCCTGTCCCCTACTTCCCCCCCCCGGGGGCACTTTTCTAAATTTTGCTGACACCCCTCATGTGATATATCTTTCAAAAGGCATGTGACCACTTATTCATGTTATGCACATTCAATGCCCCTCCCCCCACTTTGCTGCACAAAAGGGGCACTTTTCTAAATTTTACCAACACTGTTCATGCAATTTATTATAAGCATAGTTGATTTCCAGAAACGAGCCTATACAAAGCCATGACATAATACCCCCAAAAGCTAATGTTAAATCAACCAACTTCACAAATTTTTAATTCCATTTGAGTATTTGAAGTTTTTTTATTAATATGTATATATGTTTTATTAATATGTTTAGTTTATTAATATGTATCAAATCAATGTCGAACTGGATATGTAATCATTATTATGTATTGATCTGATGCGAATTTGCACAGAAGGCTGTCCGCATGCAGGTGCAACGATATAATGTAAAGAGAAGATACAGCTTTTATACCTAAAGGAAAACTGCAGATATTTCTGCCAAAATCGGTGAAGGGAAATAACAGGTTTTTTACCTGAAGGAAAACAGCAGGTATTTGGAACTCAGAAGGTTAAGGGAAAATACATGTTTTTTACCTAAAGGTAAGCTGAAGGTAATTTTAGTTCCAAATACCTTCAGTTTCCCTGAAAAATTTTTTTTAAGGTTTCTTGCTGACTTTTTTACCTGGGAACAAAAGGTAAATTTCAATTAAATCTTCTTGGTGCCGTCTGTCAGTTTAGCAATTGAAATTAGGTGTCCCTTTTAAGGACACTGCTCTCGAAAGAGTAATGATTTGGGCCTCACTTTGTTTTAATACTAAGGTATCTCTGGAGTTTCTCAATGGTCGCCAAGCAGCGTAAGATTACATACATACATTGGAAAACAATTTACAGCCATTTCGTGAACTTTTAGCTCTTCCAAAGTATGTATTTGAGAGAGGTAATGCGTCTGTTGATGTTGTATACAAATCAAATAATTGGTTTAACTCTCAAAATATTACTGTTATCGACAGACCCGCGCGTAGCCCTGATCTGAACCCAATCGAAAACTTTTATGGCATCATATCACATACGGTTTATGCTATTTTTTGACAATACTCCACTGTAAATGAACTTCGATCAGCTGTTGAACGTGTTTGGTACGATGTAGACCCCCAAGTAATCCAGGATTTAGTTTCTTCGATGGGAAGTCACATTTTTGCATTAATAGCAATCAATGTAGGTGCAGCTCGATTTTAATTTATGGATATTTTTAGTTAACAGATAAATTGTCTATACTTTTGCCACAATGTTAATTTTTTTTTTGTCATTATGTATTATGTAAAGCGTATAAATTAAAATTTACTGTTTGTGTATGAAAGATAATTCCCCAGTAATATATGACAGTTGAGTTACAACAATTCGTTCCATACTTCTCAGTACAGAAGCATAATCGATCATTATCTAAACTTTTGCTGAGCACTGTACATGTAATTTTACAACTTTGATGTGCTTGAAGATTACTCACATAACTCTGATATTGATTATTGCTATTTTGGAAAATTTTAATGAATTTTTGATTATTTAATACTGTATAAAAACATGATTTGACCGTAAAATACTACATGCAACAAAGCTGTTCAAAATAATAAAGTATACAGTTAGACTTTGTATTTATAAAAACAATCTTAACTTTCTAACAAATGATTGTATTCACTTGCTGACGGCTCAATCGATTTAGAATATAAAAACATATAATAAACATACTCCAGTTGATCTATTAAAAATTATTTATCACCCCGCTCAACGCCAGCCCCTGCAAAAAACATGGTAAAACCATAGCTGCCAGGTTTTACGCTTTTTTCCTACAACTGTATTTAACAGCAAAATTTATGTTATTTAATCATAGAAATCATTTTTGTGAATTGGTTATCAGTTGTTGCTGTAAAAATCTATTTTACATCCTTTAAAGTATAATTTTGAGCTTCGTATTCTTAAAACCTGTCGTAACTTTTTTTAAAAATGATCGTTTTGACATGCGGATGGTGCCATTGGATTCATAATTTTAAACAATACATAATAAAAGATACCCAACTCGACTTGCTTAAAAAATGTTGAGTTTCTCCCAATCACGAGTTAAAATATAAGCCAAAATGTGGTATAACAACTTTATTTTTCGGGACTCATCGGATCCCCATTTGTAGTGTCAAAACGAAGTTCTTCCCACATTTTGGAGAATGACCTTAAGTTGTCTCTGAAAAGAAGCATATTACCTGTACTACCTTACACGCAGCTATAATTTTTCGCGTATTATTTTATGGATGTATTTTTTTGACAATAAAAGTAAAAAATAATTCAAAATATTTTATGTAAATTATTTTTAATGAAAAATGATACATTTTACTATTCCATAGTGATATTTAACAAAATATAATAAATGACACAATCTTTGTGGCCAATGAAATCCATTTCTTCCTAAGTTATTTATGTCCCTAATGTTTTGCGCATGTTCAAATGAGTCGAAATTAGTAAGTCTTACCACTTCATTGGACCTTCTTTGGCAGCGTAAACATCTTTCACTCTTCTCGGCATAGTTTAAACAAACGTTGCCACTCAGGAATTGAATTTTTTTGCCATTTTTCAAGAAGAATTCTTTTCAACTGCTGATTGTCACTGTAGACGTTTTGTGGTGTCTTTTTTCTAAGTTCCTTCTTTAAGTACCGCCACAAATCCTCGATAGAATTAATGCCCGGGTAACTCGGAACCCAATCTGGCACAAAGTACAATTTTGTTGAAGACGGGGTTTTGTTGTCCTAGGTAAATGCGATTTGTCTAAGTCTTGTTGAAAAAGATAACCCGATTTAACAGTACAGTGGACTCTCAAAAGTAATTCTTTTAATTTTCAATGAATTTTTTTAAAAATTTCTGGAAATAGTCATAGCATATATATCTCTTATTTCCCAATTTTTTTAAAAAATATATTTAATAGTTCTAGAGATAAAGATTTTTTTTTAATTAACGAAAATTGACAATATTTCAAAATGCTCCATGCGCATCCAGTTTTCACATACTTGTTCAAACTTTTTCCATAATAACCCGTTCATATATACAAATAAATGTTACTAAGAATTTTTAACATATTACTTGCAAAAAATAAAGAAAAATGATTTTAACTTAATTTTTTTTGTATTTTTCGTTAAAAAGTAATTAAAAATTCCATATAACTGAAATTAAAAAAATTTAAATGCGTCTAAACAAGTTTATTTTTAGTAACATTTGTTAACACATACATAGAGAGCATTTAAAAAAAATCAGAAAATTTGGGCATAAAGTATTGCGCATGGAACATTTTGAAATCATTTTGGAACATTTTTGAACTTTTCTAGGGCTGCATGACCCTATTGACCTATTGACAAAAATGCAGATGTAAACTTAGTATTTATGTCAAATTTCAATGAGGATTGTTGCCGCTCACTTGTAAAAACATGCCCATAGGATTTAGCGCAGTTTTGGCACACAATTTCTAACTTTGATGAAAAGCCAAAATAATTATGTTTCAAAACATGCAATGTGCACTGATTGCATTCACTGCAAGGAACATTTTTCAATAATGAAGTCCAAACAGATTTGCTTACTAAAGAATATTCAGTGTGCATATCACATACACTGTCAGAATGGGCAAAAGTAGCCGATGAAGTTTCAGGAACACATTCAGAAGAACTACTTTCAATGTTTACAGAGTTTTCATCTTTACGAGATCCTGTTGATGCATTTCTCATTAAAAAATTTGAAATGTGAGCTTTTCTACGCTTATTTGATCGCCCTTTGGGCTTTCGGTACTTTGAACTTATGATGTGCATCTGTTCACGAAATTACTATTGCTAAATTAAAAGAAAAATAGCATAATCAATGATAAAAATTACTTTTAAAAGGCTTAGTAACAACTTAAAAGATTTAAAGAAGTTTTAGTTCTGAAAAGAACTGTTTTTTTTAATTATAATTTACCGCTAAAAAGATTGATAACACGAGGCAAAACAAACGATAAACAGGTTGTAAACAAACGCTAAAGGAAACAGTTAACAGCTACAGTTAAAGTATTATTTTGCGAAATAAGAAAATTAATAAGTATTCAGTGACAAAATAAAAACATTGAGTAAGATCAAGCAAAAAAACTAGGCATAATTTACAGTTACAAATCGGCGAGAAAGTAAACTGTGAGGTGGGGCAGATTCAGCTGATTGAATAAAAATGCAGTACTCTAGTAAATACAGCCGTAATCAAAATTTTTTTATGTATGTGCACAAGGTAAATAAACGCTGAAGAAAAAGTTAAAAGTTGAAGTTTAAAATAATTAGTAATGAATTTAAAGACTTACAGAACTTTATTTCTGAAAAGAACTGTTTTTAGAATTATATTTTACGCTAAAAAGATTGGGGACAAAAAAGAAATTCCTCTAAATACATTGTAAACAAACGCTAAAAGAAACAGTTAAAAGTTACAGTTAAAGTATTGTTTTGCGAAATCACTAAATTAATAAGTATTCAGTGCAAAATAATAACATTGAGTAAGGTAAAACGAAAAACTAGGCTAAATTTTACAGCTGCGAATCGGCGAAAAAGTAAACAAAGGGGCGTGGCAGAATCAGCTGATTGGACAAAAATGCTTGTAACTCCAGTAAAAATAGTCGAAATTGGAAAATTCTTTTTGCGTTCAATAGCAGGGAGTTCATATACTGTTATTATGCTAAAAACGAAAATTCGAGAATTTGATGATTTTTTGCGATTTTGAAAGTCCACTGTAACCTTAAAACCAAGTTTTTGAACTAAAGTCAACAACTTATTCCGAAAATTGCCCCGATAACGTTGTGCATTGATAGTCCCGCCATATGGCACCATTTGGTTGACGCCACAATATCCAAAACCTTCCCAAATTCGTACATATGACGGAAACTTGCACTCTTGTTTGACGCAATTTGGGTTTAAAACTTTATTTATTTGCCGTGCGACCCGATGACCAATATTTCCATACAAAATTGGAAAAAGGGATTGATCCGACCTTATAGCACTTTGCCATTGCTGATCTGTCTATTTTAATTGGTACACAGCCCACAGAAAACGTTTCTTTCTTTCTTTTTTTTTTTTTTTTTTTTTTTTTTTTTTGAGCAGGAGTAAACATCGGCTTATGTTTGCTTTTGAAAGATTTGAAGCCCATTTTATGCAATGTTTTTGTAGCCATTTTACGAGTCACTGGTCTCCCTATGCTGTCTTGCCATAGGGGTGCGGTTTCTGTCACCGTTCCTGGTCTGCAGTTCATTACCACTCAACGCAATATTCAATTCTCTCGGGCCGTTGTTGTTGGTAGCGACATGTAGGGGAAGCTGGCCTAAAATTATCCTAGCGGGCAAATCTATCCACATAGGTTTTCTTTCAGACACGTCGCGCTATCTACAATGTAACACATAAACTAAATATAACACATAACAATATAACACATAAACATAAATATAGTGAAACAGATTCAGGAGATGAACACAAGTGTATTTATTGTGACGAAATATTTGTCTCCTCTGCAGCATGTGAAGGCTCGATCCAGTGTCACAAGTGTCGTAAGTGGCCGCAAAATGCATACGCATTGATAGATGAGAATGACGATTATGTGTATCGTTGCGATACGTACATAAATATTCCGTCTATTATGGGCTATAACTTTTGGTTCATAATTTTCAAATATTTTATTTTATTGTTTTTTCAAAATTAATTTTGACACTTTTTGTTTTAAAATTTACATAAAATAAATTATGTATGCTATTTGGTTTTTAAACTTATTTTATTTCATTATATATTGTCATAATCACATTTATATTCTTTATTTTGCCGATAAAAAGTAATTTACAATTATTTTTAAATTAAGGGTCATTTCGCCCTTGGGTGAGGGTAAAATGGTCCTTTGGACACGCTTTTAAAAATCTTTTTTTTTTTCATTTCTCAATTTGGATTTAAAATATTATTAAAGTGTGTTTTTGATGCAAAATATAGTGTAAAACATGATAGCATAGGACCAAAGGTTTTTTTAAGCAGTTATGTTATTTTACACAAGTTTTCCCCTTAAGGGGGTCATTTTAGGCCACCTCCCCCTACTCTTTCTTGGCTGTATATCTCCAGTGGCAACGACAGTTTTCAAAGGATATGGCACTGTTGATTCAGGAATCATCAGATCCCTGAATATTTGCCTCATTAGACACCCACTATTTCGTTTTTCGTTTTATCTTTTTAGGCAAGCCTACGGATAATCCTTTACCACCCATTTTCTTCTTATTAATTTATTTCAAAACGCTCTTCTTTTGAAGAACACATGCCATTAGTTCCGAATACGATAATTTGCATAGTTGGAAAAAACCAGCCAATCGCAATTGTTGAAAACCTTATTTAAATGCACATGCGCAAATCAATAAGTCTTTCAATTTAAAAGAGGGACAACGTTTTACATACCCAAATCTAAGTGTGCGACTTTTTTCTTTTTTTATCCAATGCTATTCATTTTAGACGACTGACATTTGAAGAATTTGATTGTTTATTTCGACAAAATTAGGTTTGTGTTTTCTTTCTTTGAAAAATTTTACTTTTAATGTAGTGCGCAAAGAATTAGGGCCACGGATAAGGTATTATGCTTACAGCTGTCGCTTTAAAAAAATGATCGTTTTGACATGCGGATGGTGCCATTGGATTCAGAATTTAAAAAATACTTGATAAAAAATACCCAACTCGACCTGCTTAAAAAATGTTGAGTTTTCTCCCAATCACGAGTTAAAATGTGGTATAACAACTTAATTTTTCAGACTCATCGGATATCCATTTGTAGTGTCAAAACGATGCTCTTCCCACATTTTGGAGAATGACCTTCAGTTGTCTCTGAAAAGACTCTTTTTACCTTACTATTAATTATGCTTACAGCTGTCATTTGTAAAAGAAAACAACCGTATGGCGAGATTGAATCGATCAAACGCAGAAGATACTTTAACTGAACAGGTAATCAGCTTGAGTAGTTTCCTAGCTGATAACAGCTTAATACCCAGACTAGGAAATTGAAATGTCTTATGTTTAAATGAGCCATTGGGATAAAGTTAAACTGTAGCAAGGCTACTAGAAGAGTAAAAGAAGTTAACAAGAGAAAATAAGAAAGTTTAAGAAAGGAATAAAAATTGAAATTTAAAGTATAAACTTAAGATGAAAGAAAATTAACGATTAATCTTAAAAAATACAAGAATCTTAAAATATGTAAAGTCAAACTGTAGTTGTATAACTACTATAAGGAATTTAAAAAGTCAAAGTTAGTACTGTTCAGAGAAACTCTCACCAAGCATGGGCAAGAAAAGCTAGGGTGGCAAAGACCACGTTATCCTACCAAAAAAGGGACTAATCAGGGCCATACATTATTTTTTTAAAGATTTTTTACAATTTTTTTGGTCTCTAGTATATAGACAGGTTTTTTTTTTTTTTTTTTTTTTTTTTTTTTTTTTTATAAAGAAAATAAAATAAAAAGAAGTAAAAATATATAAGAGGCAGAATATAGCGTGGAGAACTCAGATGTTACT
Organism: Maratus speciosus; assembly: GCA_963932465.1. Classification (NCBI taxonomy): domain Eukaryota; kingdom Metazoa; phylum Arthropoda; class Arachnida; order Araneae; family Salticidae; genus Maratus; species Maratus speciosus. The sequence continues at coordinate 135,048,303 of OZ010794.1, forward strand.
GAGTGTCCATAATTATTGAAAACCTGGGCCGTTTCCGATGGTGGGGTTCAAAAGCGTCATAATCCGGTAGCTCCGCTACGATTTCATTAGGGAGGTCGAAAACTTTATCATAAAATTTTTTGGCTAAGTCGTTTATGCGCTTACGTAAGGTAGTAGTTTTTAGGTCTCTTCGGACCGTGGAGTTGCGAAGATAACGAGATGCGTTACGGACAGTACGCAGGTTGGAATTGTGCAAGCGACTAAGGGTGTCCATAGTGGTCTTACAAGTGAAGCCCCAGACCGGACTGGCATAGGTTATGATGGGAAGGATGCATGAATTGTAGAGAATTAATTTATTGTGGACAGACAAGGTTTTACTGTTAAGGAGAGGTTTTATAGAGTTAAAGGCTCCAGCGACTTTACCTCTAATGGTTAGAATGTGCTTTTTCCAAGTTAAGCGGCGGTCCAGAATGACCCCAAGATACTTAGCATGGTCTGACCAAGAGATAACAGTGTTATTAATAATGATTCTGCTAGGGAATGTTAGTTTGCAAGAGAAATATACTGCAGTAGTTTTAGTTTCATTTATGACAACGCGACAAAGCATACACCAGTTCATGAAGTCATCAATATGAGTCTGTAGGTACCTGTATAGAGTATACGGGTGGTGTGCCGAAGCATAAATACAGGTGTCGTCCGCATAAAGAGCGAGGTGAGTGCGCATGGAGCGTGGGATATCGTTAAAGAAGATGTTAAATAAAAATGGGCCCAACACGCTCCCCTGGAGGATGCCCGCTAGGATAAGAAGCATAAGAGAAAGAATGTTGTTTATGCGGACTTGAAAAGAGCGGTCGCAAAGGTACGAATATATTAAATGTATGAGTCTGGGATGAAAACCGAGCTGAATTAGTTTGTAAATGAGGCCCATATGACAGACCTTGTCAAATGCCTTTGCGACATCAAGAAAGATGGCAGCTGTGGGAATTTTTGCATTGAGTTTCTCGCTGAGAAACTCAACAACCCTAAGAAGCTGGTGTTGTGTTGAGTGTTTTGGGCGAAAGCCAAACTGCTCGGGCATGAGAATGTTGTGTTGCTGAATGAAATCCTGCAATTGGGTACGAATGACACGTTCCACTACTTTACTGATTGAAGGTAGCAAGGAGATAGGTCTGTAATTAGTGGGGTCTGAAAGGTTAGTTCCAGGTTTTGGAATAGGAGAGATTATAGAAAGTTTCCAAGGTTTAGGGAAGTAGTTATATTTTAAGATAGCACTAGTGAGGTCAGTAATATAGATTATGCAATTAGGAGGAAGGTTTCTAAGAGCAGCGGTAGTAATTTTATCGTATCCTGGGGTTTTACGCTTTTTGAGTTTTTTGATAATATTGTGGATAACTATGGGTTGAATTTTAGGGGGGGGGGTGACAGCGTTTCTGTCCCATAGCTATCATTTTTATTCAAAATTAATTTAAAACATAACTTTCATACTTTTAGGTCATATTAGCCTCCCCCCCTTCTTTCTTATAATGAAATAGGTGATTAAATTCATTTCTCAAAAACATCCAGATTTTATTAATGTGATTTCTTTCTTTTTCTAAAAACATCTTTATTTCACGCCGCTCAAAGATTCATTTCTTTTTACTTTTTTTTTTCCCTTATCTGTCTGTTCCACCGCAGCTGCTAGTAACAATATCTCTTCATTTAATTTCATGCAGAGAAAACCTTACTTATCACTGCTAAGATGGAACCGTTGAAAATCTTTTAACAACGAATGTGAAAGGAATGTATTTTATGCGAGTCACTGCATATTTCCCTTTCATCGGTCTGCTGTATGTAATTTTAAGTAACACTTGTTTAAGCGAATGCCAGTCTGTAATATAAACACCTCCCAGATGTTTCTGCCGTCTCTCACATCGAAATGAGATGCGGTTTTTTAAAATCACGTTGCATGGAGGTTAAATCTTTTTGTCAGTTGGTTTTACCAGATGCCTTTCTTGGCATTTCGCGATTGTATGTTGAGGGCATTTTTAATGTAATCATCTCGCTTAGATAATGATTCCCAGGATTTGTGGACTGGCAACAATTTTCCATGACGCGTTTCATTGTTCTCATCGGGGTTGCTGGATTTTTGGGATAATCATTTGGCTCGCAAATAAAACCTTTGTCCACAGTTCGTTCAGGGTGCCAATGTTTAAATTTGGCTCATTGGCCGGACTTTCTCCAACCAAAAAAAAAAAAAAAGAATGCATATTTATTTGAGAGAGAGAACCCCCCATCCCCCCAACCTTTAAAATATTTTTTATGCTGCACTTTCGACGTAGTACTCCGGCATCTTAAAAGTACAATTTTATTCGTGATGTTTCCTGCCCATTTCCTGACGCTTCGTAAAACACCAGAACATGTTGGAAGATTTATGTGCCGGAGCGGTACTGCTAGATGGCTTCGAAATTGTCTTTTAATTCTAAGCGAAGACTGAATTAACTCTACACTCTGTGGTGCTTCTACATTGATGATTTTGGAATAAAGGAGATAGTTATGTTGTGACTCATCTACTCCGTTGCCCCACCAAGTTTTTTTTTCTCCTCGTTTCACCTGCTGGATGTGTAAATGTGAAATATGTTAAAATTTTTGATGGTGTTTCTCTACAAAATAAGTTTTGCCTTCATTCCAGTACTAAGGTAATTGTTTGGTGCTCCATAGTTAAAGAAAATAGAGCTAATATAACCGCATAGTTTACGGAAAGCCAATAATCTACTGGTGTATCTTGGTATAATATATGCTGCTTTATGCATCTGTGTTGGAAGTCAAAAAAAAAATTATTTCAGTTACGAAATAGTTCGTGAAACTTTTGCCATATGTGCGGGTTTTTTTTATGACTACATCTCTAATTTAGATTCTTCATTTTCCCAGATTGTTTGTTTTGTGCATCTTATCATCTTCAGCATGCAATCTAAAAAAAAAAGAAGATAGCGTTCAACAGGCTCATTCATGTTGTTCAATTCGTTTTCGTGTCATATCTAGGTATCCCAAATTAGGATACCCCAATAGTGATAAAATTGGATGACGTTTAACATTCACAATATTTTTTCTCATATTGCCTATAGATACTTAATTGATATAGTGATTAATATTTTATCTTTCAGTTCTTTTTCTTTTCATGCTATGATAAATGTTTCTTTATTTATACTTGCTGTTTAAAAAAAAAAAATATTGTATTTTAAACCGTTAAACTTGCAGCTATATTTCTAAGCTGCTCTTTGCATGTTAGTGTTTAAAAGGTAAGTGCTATTTAAGTTCAGTTATTTTATGAATGTTTAAATATACTTTATTTTCATGCATGACAAGGATTTTCTGGGTTTAACATTTATCGTGAAAGATATTGCGCTTGCATTCCTTGTCGCTATTGCACAAACAATACAATTAGCCTTTTAAAATTTATCTAATTTATCTGTGCACATTTTGTTGTTTTTAATTATAGTTATGAATGACATATTTTTAACGAAAGGTGTGTTTATTTTTAATTTAATTTATATTTTGATTGAAAAGAGATGTATTTGTATTTATCAGTGTTATGAATATTTAATATGTTAGGTAATATTTCATCTGCTTTTAAAAATATAAGTTGTTACTTACAGATCGGCAGTTGATGTGTAAAGTAAAATTTATGAATAATTGAGATGCATTTCTAAGGGGATAATGAAAAAAGAAAAGGGTAGCATTTTTTTTTTTGAGTGTGTTGCATTTGATTCATATTAGAAACTTCCTGAGTATCTTGCATTGACACATTGACGCACTTCAGAGATAATATATTCCTTTTATTTTATCTCTAGGCCTTGAAGTTGCTTCTCTGTTGTTTTATCATTTGTTGCACATAAATACGCTGGCTCGTATGCTGTCTGTTAACAGTATGATTTAAATAATATGTTGTGTCATATGGCAAATTATTCAGTATAGTGTCTTTTATGAGTAGTTTTCTGGGGATTATTATATGTTTTTTTTTTTATTGTTACTTAAGATGTTGTCATTCTGCCTTTCTTAAAAATGGTAAAAAAAAAAAAATCTATATATATATTTATCTTAGATTGTAAATGACTTACTTTTAAATACCTTTTACACTAGTAGACCTGGGACACACTTTTGAAATTTCTTTTTAGAGTTAATAGATATTTTTTTTTCTATGCAGAAAGTTTTATGTTTTATGACTTTATTATTTTTTTTTTTTGCACTGATTAAGAGTAATGTGAAATATGTTGGATTTGCATATTCGTGGCAATTTAAAATAGGTATAGAGGAGGTGAGCATAACATTTTTTTTTCTCAGTTGGATGTGGGCACTTGATTAGAAATTTACATACAGTTGGCGTAATCATAAGTTTAAAAAAATATTAGATTATTTATCTTTCACATAAATATTTTCTTGGATTGTGAACTTTGGCAAAATATTTAGTAAGCTTAGATTAGTTTATCCTGGCTTACATTTTCTTTAGGCATATCACATAGCTCGAGTCATCATGTCATGGTTACAAAAATATTTTTTTTTCCTTTTTGGCCCAGCTAAAAATGAACTGCAGTTTTTCTACAGAAGTGGAGTATTTTTTAGGTTTTTCTATAGTCAACTATAGATTTTCTGTAGTGCAATCTCGACTGTAAAAATACTTTAGAAATTCTGTGGCTAATGTGGCGTAATTTTGTAGTACTTTATTTCAAAAATACTCAGTGCTATTAACTTCAAAAATTCTATAGTTTATGTGAAGTCATCATAAACTTTTAAAATAATGAGATTTTGCGTCTGTAGTAATGAAGTAATTTTATCTCATAATTTTACCAGTTCGTCTTTTTCTCTTAGTGTTTAATTATTTTAGTTGTCCGAAAGGAATAAATTTTATTTTGTGTTAATCAGAGAAAAAGAAAATTTAGTTAAAATTAAATTTCAAAGTCCGAAAGAGAATGCCGTCCTCGGGTTACAGCTCCGCCCCCCCCCCCAAAAAAAAATGAACTCTTTTTAACCTGACTTTAAGATAAAGTTTAAATACATAAACATGAAAAAAAATCGACCGAAAATTAACTACCAAAAGTGAGATATAGGGGGGTGAATCTCTCCCCCAACAGAAACTTCTTAGTTTCTGTTTAATTTTAAGTTATTCGGAATAAATAAATTTTACTATATTTTTCAAAATCGGAGAAAATAAGATATTTCCGTTAATTAAATTTCAGACTTCAGGGATGGCAATGGGCCTTCCACCCCCCACCCCCCCTCCTTAACGGAATTTTTTTTATTTCTTTTATTTTAAAATACTGAAAAAGAATGAATTTTACTATGCATTTCATAAAAAAAGAAAATTTAATTACTTAAATTTCAAAACCCAGGGAACGGAAATGGCTTTTTTCTCCTATCCCCCTTTCCCCCCTTCCCCCGCTCAACTGATATTTCTGATATACTGCTTCTCTTTTATTTTAAGTTTCTGAATATAAATAAATTTTACTATGTACAAAATCGGAGAAAAAGAAAATTCAGTTACATATCTGTTTCAAAATCCAGGAGCAACAATGACTCCCCTAGGCTCCCCTCTTTTAACGGAAAATTTTGGTTACCTTAATTTTTAAGTTACTCGCAAAGAATAAATTTTACTGTTTTTCAAAACAGGAGAGAAAAAATTGGGTTACTTAAATTGAAATATCTAGGGAGAGGTAATTGGTCTCCTATGCCACCTTCCCCTAAACGGAAATTCTTGTTTCCTTTTTTTTAAGTTACTCGAAAAAAAAATAAATTCTTCTATGTTTTCAAAATAGGAAAAAAAGAAAATTTAGTTTATACAATTTCAAAATACAGGGAAGGGCAATGGGCCTCCTATACCGTTCCCTCAACTGAAACTTTTTAGTTCCTCTTTTAATTTAAGTTAGTCGAATTAAATAAATTTCACTATTTCAAAACCGGTAGAAAAAAAAAATAGTTACTTATATTTTAAAATCCTGGGAGGAACAAATGACTGTTCTATAACCCCCCCGCCGCCTCCTGACGGAAAATTCTTGGTTTCTTTTTTTTTAGTCACTCGCAAAGAATAAATTTTATTATGTTTTTCAAAATAAGAAAATAAAATTAGTTACTTACTTCAAAATCTAGGGAGGGGTAGTTGCTCTCCTATGCCCCCCTCCTCCCCTAAACGGAAAATTCCAGCTTCCCTTTTTTTAAACATACTCGAAAGGAATAAATTCTACTGTGTTTTTCAAAAGCAGAATTTTTTTTTTTTTACTTTAATTTCAAAATCCAATGAGGAGGCATCCCCCCCCTTTTTTTTCTTTTTCATAGCACACCCGGACCCGGATTTACTAAATGCACAATTTGCCCTTCTCCCCGAAAATACATGACTCCCAGTTCGTATGAAAATTACTTCTACTTTATAAAAACGAATGAAAAATAAATAATTCTTATTAAATATTTTATTTTAAATTTACATTGGAATATTTGATTATTGTTCACGCAGCTGAGGCTGCATTTCTGACTAAATAAATATTTATTATTTAAGTTAATTTTTAATTATAATTGATTTAATAATTATTAATAATATTTATAATTAATAATTATTGATATTTAATATAATATTAATTATATATTACATAATATGAATAATATAATTTAAATAATTAGTAATTATTATTTATAATTAATAATTATTAATAATATATAATAAATTAATATTATTTAAATAATATTTTTTATTCTAAATTCTGTCCGGGATGCAGATACATTTTGCGCTGTTAGCGAAACGAGATTGACCAATCAGAAGCTCACATTTCGCGAACTTTTCCCTGTTTTAAGGAAGCAAGCTTCCTGATTGGTCGATCTCGTTTCGCTAACAGCGAAAAATCTATCTGGATTCCGGCGGATGAAGCAGTAGTGCTCGTACAACTCAACTTTCGATCTAGGCGGAATGCTTTATTTACAATTCCATGTGACTCGCGATTCGACCTTCGTCTTTTTTTCATAGCCCCTTTTGTTCGTATTATGCTTTCGCGTTAATTATTATTATTATTATTTTTAAATGAATGTCAATTACCTTAACATTGCGAATATTATGTACCGAGCTAATTTTTTAAAGAACTGACACCATGCCCGTTCGGTTTTTGCGTTCGTATAGGGTAGATGCACCAGTTTTGGCCACATTGGATCAATTTGTCTAATATTTAGCCTGTGAATTAATGCTAACAAATAATAGGCATTCTTACATTTTAAGCAAACTCTCTTTTATCATTTACAATATCATTTGTTTATTTTTTGATAAAATATGACTTGCAAAAAAAAAATAAATGTGTGAGACTGTAGTGTGTGCTTACATGTATTAAGATTTTTGCTTAGCTGACGAGTTTTCAGAATCTTTCAACATTAGGCACTTATTGGGTTCTATTTGTTCTGAAACAAATTGCTATTAGGTTTTATGAGGTAAGCTTTCTCTCTACTGCAATTTAATTATTTCATTTAATTTAATTATTTTAACAGTTTAATGGGGGTGGCCAAAACTGGTGCATTAAATTTGCTATATGTACCAGTTATGGCCATGGGAGTGGCCAAAAAGGGTACAACATTATGTTCCACTTTTGGCCACATGATTCATTATAGAGGGAATTTTAGACATTTAATAAATTTAAGAACATCTGGAAAAATCAATTTAATTTTGTTTTATATAGTAATGGCTTCAATAATAATAATAATAGAAAAAGCAAGGCTAATGGCAGTTCTTATAAAAGAAATTTTGTTATTCTCTGTCCAATAGATAATTCACTTTAGAAAGAAGGACATTGTGCTAGTCACTAAAGAATGACATTGCTAAAGAAAATAGAGTATTGTGTTTAGTATCAATAAAGCAAAAGGGAAGGCGATATATAATGTTTAGATATGATAAATAAACTAAAACATAAATTTTGAAAGATTTTACAATTTATAAATTAAAAAGTTCAATAAAATTATAGCATGATTTAACTGCTTGTATTTTTCCTAAAGAAATGAAGAAGTTCCATAATTTTTGCAATATTTCAGGCACACGGATTTAGAAATACTAAATATTGTGAAAATCTTTACTAGAGATATCTAAATACAAGTAAGAATGTATTTCACATTATTTAAAAAAAACAGGATTCCTTTTACCAAGTTTAAAAGAGATTCTGTGCTATTAAAAAATGGCCTAGAGGGAACACTGCTGTAAGATAGGAAGTAAAATTAAGGCCATTCAAAATGTAATGCCAGTACTACAAGCTAGCAAAGTTTTGGAGTAACCCGTTCTTGCCTTTGCAGGACGGACACTACTTTTCTCTAATAATGTTGAATCTCAAGTAGTAGATCAAGTAGTAGTGGTGTATTGTTCGGGTTATTTAATGTAACTTTTCAAGTAGTGCTGCTGGTTTTAAACATTTTAAAACAATGTGCATGACTTATTAAATTTTCGAATAAAATTAAATTTTAAAAGTAAACAGAAAAAGTATGTTTTCAGACAATGCAAAAATCTTACATTTTTTTTTTTTTTTTTTTTTTTTTTTTTTTTTTTTTTTTAAATCTGCCTACCCTCAACTGCTGCTGAAGATTAAACTTGAAGCCACAGCGGTTGTCCAATGGCCTGGAACTAACCCTTCCCACTTTTCAATGTTTTTAATTTAAGCAATTTTTCTTTTAAATTTGTCTGGTAACTTCTTTTAAAAAAAATTCTGCCTCCAGTCGAGTGGTCATTATTGATTAGAGTGTGTGCATGAATGTTTCTTCCTTAGTATACACTAGTACTTGGTATTCGATGCTCAGAAATTCTGCAAAGCAGCACTCAATAGACTGCCGTGTTTACTTGTGTAATAGTCTCACCCCTGATTTGAAGCAGAAAAAATCGTCAAACTATTTTCTTTTCATGAATTGAATGGATGAAAAAATTATGAAAGATCAACGTTTGGAAGAAAAGGTCTTGAGCATTGCTCAAAAAAACAGCCATGCTGGTACTTGATAGTTTCCGAAGACATTTTGTTGATGATGTAAAGAAAAAACTTTCAGAAGGCAAAACAGATCTTGTGATAATTCCCGGAGGAGTCACAGAGATTCTGCAAGACAATATAAGACGAGTATATGGATATTGGATAATCAATGGGAACAACAAGAAAATTCCCAGTGGAAAAGTAAGGCGCCCATCCCTGGAACTAATGTGTAGTTGGACATTACAAAGCTTGACTTTAATGACAAGCGATATAATTTCCAAAAAAATTTAAGAAGATGGGTATCTTTGACGCTTTGGACGGAAGCGAAGATGACATTTTATGGAATGACGGAGATTCTTCAGACACCGACTCTCATTACAATAGTGATACTGAAACCTTTAGTAAAAGAAATTTATTATAATTTTTTGTTTAAATTTTCACAAAGATTATTATTTGTAAATTTTACATCTATAAAAATATTACCATAAAAAGAAAATGGTATTTAATAAACATCATAATCTGGAAACATTTGGTAAGTTACTAATTTTATTATGCGTTTTTTTATACCAGTAATGTTTCAGCATTTCAGTGTACAATATTATGCAGTAGATTTCTCCGCATAATAGTTGCACCTAGACTTTCACAATAAAAATTTGGCAAAAAAAAGTGCAACTATTATGAGAGTAAACACAGTACTATATAGTATGAAGTCGATTTTTGCAAAGAATCTCCACTACTTACTTAAGAGGTTACTTCACTCACATGAAAACGCCTGCCCTGTAATATTAATCTTATAAGAAATTTTTTTTAAAGTATCTCATTTGCATTTCCATATTTTGAAATTATTCTGTATGCCAGCTGAGGTCGATCTTTACAACAGCCGTTTTTTACTTTTTTGATTTTGTTTGCAGGTTTTTTTTCTGAGGCTATTTTTGTCTGAAAAAGATTAACGTCCTCATAAAAAAAAAAAAAAAAAAAGTGTATTTTAGAGATCGTCTTTAGTTACCCAATGCAAACAAAAGCATGGGAATGCAAACGAGATATTTAAAAAAAAATCTCCAAAAGATTAAGATTAGAAAGTGCATGTACTTGCATGGGCACAGATGTCATATACGGGCGGGGTTTTTTTCCGACGCCAGTTTGCAGGAAGTTCAAGACTGGCAGCGGTCGTCACAGATTTTCTTTTCTGTTTTGCATATTCTTTTTCATCAAGCCATTACTTTGCTTCATATTATTTTTAGCTCTTTATTATTTAATACAAAAAGTTGAGATTATTATTAATAACAATTCATAAAATACCTAAAAACACTACAGGTAAGTGATTGTTTAATTAATGCTTCAATTGTTAAAATTTTGCAATATTTTTTATGACTGATTTGTGAATTTAGTATTTTCATTCTGTGACAGAGTCACAAAACTTGCATTTTTTTCCATGTCTGACTGAAAAAAATAATTAACTTTTGATCTGCGGCTGATTGATGAATTTTGAGATATTTTCATACAACTGACTGACAAATTTTGCAAATTTTCTTTCGACGGAAAGATATGACATTTGTTCCCCCTTAAATTACTTATAATCTTGACATTAATGTAAACATTACCCTTAATCTCCGATTCATCTGATGTAAACAAACAGCCATTATTTGTGACATTAGTTGTAGATTTGTCCCCAAATCACTAATTTATAGGCATTTTAGAATTTTTTCAATTAATAATATAGAATTGTGTTTGCTTGATGTTTATATATGAAATTATCTAAAAATTAGGGAGCTTCATATTACTTTTCTCCTCAAGTGGGCACACCTAGAAAATAGTGTCAGAATGAACAAAGTAATAACTGTTCTTATGACGTAATTTTCTTTGAAAAAGTTTTGTTATGTGCAATTTTATTTAAGGAAGTTTTGGGATTTTTTGTAAAGAAAAATTATATGTGACATTTATCGTACTTTATGAAATTCATATTTTCAAACTTGCATTGATAATTTCAGTTCTGTTCAATTTAAAAAAATTGACGTATTTATGTTTGCTCTGTTTTTTTTTTTTTTTAAATTGTACTGAAATCTATCGGAAAAATTTGAGTAAAATATTTTTATAAATGTCATCCTTCAATTTAAGTATAATACATTATTAGCATTATATCTATGTATGTGTATATATATATATATGATGTGGGAACGCTGCATCTCCTGACTGAATTTATCCCTGTGCATTTGTTATGGTGAATGCTTTTCATTATGGGTGTTCTCAAATCCAAAGAGGCAACTTTATGACATATGTTTTAAATTATTTTTGTTTGGAAACGCATGAAACTAGCAGGTGTTTGTGTTCAGAAACTATGTAATCGAAAGATGTTTTCAGACGTTTTATTTTACTGCAGAAACGCGGAATTCCGCTTTTTCAGCATTGAATTTTATTATTCCTGGGATCGATGCAAATATGCATTAAAATTTGTTAACATTTTTAATGAGGGAAGGGTTGTAGTGGGAGTGTAGGAAATATAACAAAAACGTGACTACGAACCGCACCAAATTGAGCACAATTGTCAAAGGATCATGGAAAAAATGCAATTAATGTCAAAGAATCATGGGGAAAATGCGATTTTCGTCAAAGGATTACAGGAAAAAATGCGACTCCCGTCAAAGGATCGCTGGGAAACGCAATTTTCGTCAAAGGATCGCTGGGAAACGCAATTTTCGTCAAAGGATCGCTGGGAAACACAATTTTCGTCAAAGGATCGCTGGGAAACGCAATTTTCGTCAAAGGATCGCTGGGAAACACAATTTTCGTCAAAGGATCGCTGGGAAACACAATTTTCGTCAAAGGATCGCTGGGAAACGCAATTTTCGTCAAAGGATCGCTGGGAAACGCAATTTTCGTCAAAGGATTACCGGAAAAATGGGATTTTCATTAAAGGATCACGAAAAAGACACGATTTCCATCAAAGAATTGCAAAAAAAACATGATTTTTGCCAATAGATCGTGTAAAATATGCAAGTTTATTCAAAAGGTCGTGCAAAATGCTCGAATTTCATCAAAAGATCGTGTAATATGCGAATTTCTTCGAAGGGTCGTGGGAAAAACGTGAATTTCGCCAAAGAATCACAAAAAAATATGATTTTTGTCAAATGATCGCAGAAAAAATGCAAATGTCGTTAAAAGATCGTGGAAAACATGCGAATTTCTTCGAAGGATCTTGCAAAAAAATGTGATTTTCGCCAAAGGATCGTGTAAAATATGCGAATTTTGTCGAAAGACCATGTAATATGCGAATTTCTTTGAAAGGTCACAGAAAAAACAAGAATTTTGTCAAAGAATCGCGAAAAAATGCGTATTTCGTCAAATAATAGTGTAAAATATGTGAATTTCTTCGAAAGATCGTGCGAAATATGCAAATTTTGTCGAAAGATCGGGTAATATGCAAATTTCTTTGAGAGGTCGTGGAAAAAACGTGAATTTCGCCAAAGAATCACAAAAAAATATGATTTTTGTCAAATGATCGCAGAAAAAATGCAAATGTCGTTAAAAGATCATGGAAAACATGCAAATTTCTTCGAAGGATCTTGCAAAAAAATGTGATTTTCGCCAAAGGATCGTGTAAAATATGCGAATTTTGTCAAAAGACCATGTAATATGCGAATTTCTTTGAAAGGTCACAGAAAAAACAAGAATTTTGTCAAAGAATCGCGAAAAAATGTGATTTTTGTCAAATGATTGCGAAAAAAATGCATATTTCGTCAAATGATCGTGTAAAATATGTGAATTTCTTCGAAAGATCGTGCGAAATATGAAAGTTTCTTTGAAAGATCGTGCGAAATATGCAAATTTTGTCGAAAGATAGTGTAATATGCAAATTTCGTTGAAAGGTTGTGGAAAAAACGCGAATTTTGCCAGAGAATCGCAAAAAAATATGATTTTTGTCAAATGATCGCAGAAAAAATGCAAATGTCATTGAAAGATCGTGGAAAATATGCGAATTTCTTCAAAGGATCTTGCGAAAAAATGTGATTTTTGCCTAAGGATTGTGTAAAATATGCGAATTTTGTCAAAAGACCATGTAATATGCGAATTTCTTTGAAAGGTCACGGAAAAAACACTAATTTTGTCAAAGAATCGCGAAAAAATGTGATTTTTGTCAAATAATCGCGAAAACAGTGTATTTCGTCAAATGATCGTGTGAAATATGCAAATTTCTTCGAAAGATCATGCAAAATATGCAAATTTCTTCGAAAGATTGTGTAATAATGCAAATTTCTTTGAAAGGTCGTAGAAAACTGCGATTTTTGCCAAAGGATCGTGTAAAATAAGTGAATTTCTTCAAAAGGTCGTGCGAAATATGTGTATTTCCTCGAAAGATTGTGTAATATGCAAATTTCTTGCCACTTATTCATGTTATGTACCTACGATGACCCTCCCTTTACATTCACACCAGGGGGGGGGGGTACTTTTCTAAATTTTGCTGACATGCATCATGTGACATATCTTTGGAAAGGTGTGTGGCTGCTTATTTGTATTAGCACCTTCGTGTCCCTCTCCCCACCTGCCCCTCCCCCGTGGGAGGGCATTTTTCTAAATTTTGCCATAGCCCCTCGTGTGACATATCATTGAAAAGGCCTGTGACTGCTTAATCATTTTATGCACTTCTGGTGCTCTGCCCACCACTTTGCCCCCCCCTGGGGGGTACTTTCCTAAATTTTGCTAACACCTGTCATGTGACATATCGTTGGAATGGCCTGTAACTGCTGAATCATTTTATGCACTTCCGGTACTCCTCCCCCACCCCCCACTTTGCCCCCCCCCAGGGGTGTACTTTACTAAATTTTCCCGACACCCGTCATGTGACATATCGTTCGAAAGGCCCTTGGCTGCTTAATCATTTTATGCACTTCCGGTACTCCGCCCACTACTTTGCCCCCCTGGGGGGCACTTTCCTAAATTTTCCGACACCTGTCATGTGACATATCGTTGGAAAGGCCTGTGACCGCTTAATCATTTTATGCACTTCCAGTACCCCGCCCACCACTTTGCCCCCCAGGGGGGCACTTTACTAAATTTTGCAGATACCCATCATGTAACATATCGTTGGAAAGACCTGTGACTGCTTAATCATTTTATGCACTTCGGTACCACACCCACCACTTTGCCCCCCATGGGGGCACTTTACTAAATTTTCCCGACACCTGTCATGTAACATATCGTTGGAAAGGCCTTTGGCTGCTTAATCATTTTATGTACTTTCGGTACTCTGCCCGCTGCTTTGCCCCCCTAGGGGGGCACTTTCCTAAAATTTTCTGACACTAATCATGTGACATATCGTTGGAATGGCCTGTAACCGCTTAATCATTTTATGCACTTCCGGTACTCCTCCCCCACCCCCCAGGGGTGTACTTTACTGAATTTTCCCGACACCCATCATGTGACATATCGTTCGAAAGGTCCTTGGCTGCTTAATCATTTTATGCTCTTCCGGTACTCCGCCCACTACTTTGCCCCCCTCGGGGGCACTTTCCTAAATTTTTGCGACACCCATCATGTGACATATCGTTGGTAAGGCCTGTGACCGCTTAATCATTTTATGCATTTCTGGTGCTCCATCCACTACTTCCCCCCCCCCCCTTGGAGGGCACTTTCCTACATTTTGCCGACACCCAAACCTGTGACCGCTTAATCATTTTATATACTTCCACTGCTCCGTGCACTACTTTGCCCCCCTGAGGGCACTTTCCTCAGGGAGGCAAAGTGGATACTCATTAAAAAAAATACTACATTTTTGAGGTCGATATACTACAAAAAAACTGCAGTTGGAGAACTGCGGTGATTTGGCCGATTCCACTACAGAATTTTTGCGGTCAATAAAACTGCGAAATTTCTGCAGAATTTTTAATATTGATATAACTATAAATTTTCTGTAGAATTTTTGTGGTCAATACAACTGCTAAATTACTGCAGTTAGTAAACTGCGGTAATTTTGTAGTTCTATTGACCGCAAAAAATCTGTAGTGGAATCGGCCAAATCACCGCAGTTTTCCAACTGCAGTTTTTTTGTAGAATTTCTGCAGTTCATTTTTAGCTGGGGGCTCTCGTTTGCTTTTGCAAAATACATAAGATATACAACATAGGTTTGACGTATAGTTTTAAACTGTTATTTTTTTATGTTTCTCAATGACATGCATTCACATTAATACATTGTTTTTTTTGTGTGTGTAAGTTTGTTTGCTTGTACTTCTATCATGGTTTATGTGGGATACTCCAGTCATTGCGCTATTTTCCATGGGATAGCAAAATGTCTGAGGTGTGTATTTCGATCTATGGTTAAGCAAGTTGGCCGCTGGCTTAATCAGGGATCGGATATGTTTCCTAACATGATTGATGGAGTTGCATTACTATTAATTTTACAATTGGAGTATTGTTTACATTTTAAAAATTATTTTTAGATTGCTAAAATTTCACCTGTAATTGTTTCCTAATGCTGATGATGGATAACACCTTTACACTAATTTACACTTTAATTTCTAACTTGCTATGGGCAGATAGCATTGTTAGGTATTAATCACACATGTTTTTCCCCCCTCTCATACACATGGTTTGGGATGTCATGCTTGGCCTGGTACTTCACACGCACACACACATTGACTCGTTCAGTTTTGCTGAATTTTGTTATATTTCAATTAATACTCACCATGGTTAAGGACATTCATTACGTCTGTGCATGTATAGGTTTCTTTTAGCATCATTTGTGTTTAGTTTTAAGATTGCATATTTTTTTCACTGCATTCACAACTTCGTAGTTGTTTTTAGATAGACTATCTTTTAATGTCAAGTGTTTTTTTTAGTTCGTGTGTTTAAAAGTTTTGCAGAAATTATAACATAATGTAACTATTGTACATTGTTTATACAGTCATCTTAAAGTTTTTTTTTTTGCAAGGGATAATTAACCGGGTGTACAGTTTTACACATGCAGCTAATGTACTGTTAGACTTCATTGTTTACGCGCGGCTGGTGACTGGTTGCTATTTTAAGTTATAACATAAGGTATTTTTTTATTATAACTGACATGGTATTTGATATCGGTAAGAGTTTTTTTTTTTATAAAATGTAGTCACATGCATAATGTGAGCTGTTAGGTACACTTTATTTTTTTTTTTAAGGACTATTCACATATACTCATTAAAAAAAATCTTTGGCATTTTTTTTCGTCTTCAGATTTAAAATTTTTTAACTTGTGAGTTCAAGTCTCACAGTTGTCTTGTGACGGATACATACATGCATACCACATAAGGTACATTGCTTGTTATTTTTGGCTAAGCCTTTGTACACTTTCGCGCGGTCACCAAAAGTTGTAAATTGGCGATGCTGTGCAACGCCAAGATTTCTTGATTTCGTGCAAAAACTTCACTTCTGTTTCAGCTCTCGAGATGCAAAGTTGTCTAAAAAGAAAAGGTGCTTCGGCGTCCCATGTATTATGGGGTCTCTCTCTCCCATTTTGGCTCCACTTGAAACACCTTTTATAAGATTTTTTTAATAAAGAAATAGTTCCTGTAATATGGTTGGAGTTTTTTGCATTTAACCCTAGATCTACCGGGAATTTTATTCAAGTTTTAATAAAACGTTCTACACCAGAATTTTTATTTAAAACTATTTAACTTATTTATTTACCTTATTTTTGTCTGGTTTATATACTTAGTTTATTTTAAAGAAATTTCTGGTTTGAATGAATATTTTGTATGTACCTGTCGGGTCCAATGGACCCGTCTGGTAGACGGAGGGTTAAGCGAACCATCCCACTGAACAATATTACAATAGCATAGCTCCATAACTCGTCAAATAATTTTAAGAAGTTGGCTACAAACGGCGGACATGTTAAGCAGTGAATATGATAAGTTATAATTTATGTAAAAGATTGTGAAACTTCTACTTTCACGTAAATATCTTAATCCGGGAGGCTGAGTCACATTTTTTTCAAGCAATTTGAGAGTTGATGATTTCGGAATATATGATGCTTGAGGTAAAGAGGAAAAAAAAAACTGCCAGTCAGATGGCGTACCAGAAGGGTTGTAGCAATCGTAATATCGCTTTGTTTGTAGTAATGTGAAATCAATGGCAACCCGATTAACCCTTTCAGGGGCAAGGTACATGTATTCGTAAAATGTTGAAATAATTGAATTACACGAGTGTTTAGAAGAAAATTTAGTTGTAAACAAGTAAAAGTATATTTTCGTGTACTTCATAAAAGTTAAACTTTCATTAAAAAAATTCGGTTGCCGATGAGACAATTTGGGATTAAAAATATGTGATGCCATAACGGCATCACCGCCCTTCAAGGGGTTAATGATGTTACTCCGACTTAGCGAGTCAACGGTAGTTTGGGGTGAAAGTATTTCACCCGGCAGTGTAGCGTACAAAAGGAAATGCTAAGTTCCCGGGGAGGTGCTCCAATGTCATTCCTTGCCTCAATGGCAAATGAACAGAGCTTGTTTGAGCTATAGCCATTTTGTAGGCCTCGCATCTTCTATCATGAACCTGTTGGAATGGCGACACGCTTTAGTGTTTGCATCTGACTGGCAGTTTCGTTATTTGGACCATCTAGCCCATCATATATACCAAAATCATCGGCACTAATACCAATTACAAAAATGCATTATTAAATTTCCTACCAATATTAAATTTTACTGTTCTAGCGTGTCTGCTTTGGGACAAGCATTAGATTTCTTTGTCATAGACTATACAAAAGTCTTCATATAACTAGATATTACTTCGGTGGTACGAAAATCTAAACTTTAGTTTGTCTTATAATATTAAACTTTGTGAACTGCCCTTCAATGGGTTAAATTCATGATTTGGAACGAATAACGGATCATTCATGCAATTTTTAAATAAATTCCCTACATATTATTATTATTTCTAAACTTAGTAATAGTTTACAGATATAAAAATGTAATAAATTGTATTAAGGAAAGATCTTTTGATTAAAAAAAAATGATTTAAATTTACATTAACTTCATGCTGAATAATCTATACTAAATACGTTTTCTCCACACATTCACACTAATTACGCTTGAGCAACTATGTAATGATTAAAATAATTTGTGGTAATATTCAACTCTTCCCAGAAATAATATGAAGTCATTTATATATATAATTAGGTTTCTCTTAAATAAACGTAATGTACAATGTTTGTTAGCTTATAATCAAGCAAGCGAACTCAATATTTCCTCAGGAGTTTGTGAGATAGATGAAGAAAACGAATAAGTTCTACTAATATGTGTATTATGCTGGGTGTTTCCAGTGTTACAGGGTGTTTTTTTTTTTTTCAATTCCGCAGTTTCGTATATATACTATACATTCATTACTATATTCATGTCTTTATTTAATGACAGACATTTGGAGATTGCTTAAGGTCCTGCAGTAGTCACGGAAAGAAACGCTCAAGCAAATGTTAATCCTATGAAAGCCTTGTTTACAGATTTCTTGTCCGCATTTTAATGCTTTTTAAATGATTTTTTTTTCTCTTTTGCATAGTTCACCTATGATAGATAACTTTTATTGTGCGTTTGTACTTTCTTGATTTTGCTTACAAGTCTGTGAGGACAGTTTCACTTCCAGAACCGGTACTAACAGCATATGCAAAATAAATTATTCAAAAATGTTAAAATGAGAGCGAGAAATTTGTAAATAACTGCCTCGTAGGATTAACATTAGCTTGAGCATTTCTTTGAGTGACTAGTATAAGCTCTTACATTAAATAATCTTCTTTCAGAATTTTTAATATTAAATCGAAATTTTAGAATAAAAAATAGGGCAAACTTGGGTGTATCTTCTCATTCTTTAAATGGGATAAGCAATTCTGTTTTTAAAATACTTAAATGTTGATTATCACCAGAATTTCCTGGAAAAATGGCTTGGAAATAAAGGTACATCATAAAGACAATATTTTATTTCCGAATTCTGGTGTAAATGTGAATGTGTGAAATTAACCCTTAAATGCATGAATTATTCTTTTAGAATTGTGTTTTGTATTTTTATATTAAAGATTAGACACCAGAAATCTGAAGATAGATTTTTAACTTTATTTAGTTGCATATTTTTGTAATTTTTAGAGGATTGATATTTCTATATAAATATAGTGGTTGAAAGAACTTAATTTATGTATTAAAAATTAAATAAAAAAGTGATGGAAATTTATATCACTATGCAATTAAGGGTTAAAATTCCCATGTGTCACCGCTTTGCAATGGGGGTTGGATTTTGTTTGGGTAATTGTTGAGAAGTTGTTTTAGAAGTAGTGCGTATACAGTAAAAATCTAAGGAAAACTGTACAAACATATTTTAAATCAGAATTTATATTTACTGTTATTCAAGATAATTATTTAGCATATTCTATGTAGTATAAAATTACTTTCTTTAACCCATTAACCACTAGTGTTGTGTTGACGCAACAGTAAAATTAAATGCTCATGCATAAATTTATTATCAGGTACCACATTTTTTAATTAAACAATTTGCCTTTTTCAGTAGATGGTACTTTGATCGTTAAATAAAGCGAAGATTATCTTTCAAGATTTATGGTGGAAAATGTTTTTCTGAAAAAAAAAAAAAAAAAAAAAAAAAAAAGAAGACTTCCATGTTGTAGTTCCTGCTATAGGTTAATTAAGAAATTTCTATTTGGAAATATGTTTACGTCTCAATATAAATATGCCTCAGTCAAATTGATTGCTATGGGAACTCCAGTTTGAAAGGTATAGATATAAGTGCAAAAATGAACCGAATGCACCTGATGAAAACATTTGAAGCTATTTATGTAAAAAAATAATTGCCTAAATTTAAATTTTTACAAGATCCTCGGGCGCGTTAAGTTATATTAAGAAAACAAACGTGTTTCTCAAAAAGGACAAAAAAATATTTCAACACAAATTTACCCTTTAAATGCATAGTGTATCCATAGTGTATCCATGCATATGTGTATCCATTTTTATTTAACTTTTAATAAATAAATTAAGTTCTTAGCAACCACTATATTTATATAGAAGAATTAACCCTGAACAAATTACAAAATGAAACTAAAAATATATCTTAAAATTTTTGGTGTCTAACCCTTAATATAAAAATACAAAACGCAATTCTAAAAGAATAATTCATGCATTTAAAGATTTAAAAAAGTTGTCTTCATAGCTGACAAAATTCCATCTTTTTAAAGCAAATAATAATTTTATTTTTGAACCAGAGAAAATATTCGATGTAATGTTTCTTGTTTCTATGTGGTTATAATATAAGTTCTTTTATATAATAATTTTTTTAATTTATTCTATTTTTATAGCATATATGGAATACATGCATTTTTAACGCTTTCTCTATGTGATTCCTTCTATATTAGTGCCACAAATCGATGAAAATTAATTTTAATCTGCCATAACAAAAGAATGCGATGATTATGATTTTTAACTTTTGATGAGTGGTTTTTATATATTTTTTAACTCTGAAAATGATCTTCATTATCATCCATCGCTTTAGGATTTTTCATAAATCGTAAATTTCAAGGTTATAATGGTAAAAAAATAGTTAAAATCAGATACTATAAAATAGATGTGATAGTTGTGTTTTTTTCAAATTTTGATAATTAATTTTTATATCTTTTTAGCACTGAATCCGAAAATGAACTTCATTTTTAACAGTTGCAGGATATTTCGCAAATCGGAAAAATCAAAGTTAAAAAGTAAAAGAAAAGCTGGATCAGATTCCGGAATATTCATGAGCTGTTGGCATCTATTGCTTAATCCTGTAATTCCCAGGGTAGAATACGTTCTACAAATTCCATAATTCAGAGAATCTCAATTTATACATTGTTCGTATGAATGTCGTTATTTTCCAGAAAAACTACCTGTATATTTTATAGAAAAAGAAATCTAGTTTAAATGCGCATAATTTCGCCTTCTTTTAAGAAGTGATTTTCTGTAAGAAAATACTCGTGCGGAAAAATTTTCTGGCCTGCAAAATTCAAGGAGGCGTACTACCTATGTTGTACCTGAAAATTTCAATAGAAAAGTTCGTTTCATTTAAGGGGACCGGAAAAGCCCTATCTCCGCCACTTTAAAGTCGCCAACTTTATGTAGCTTTTTCTCAGGAATGGTAAAATATAAAGGTCTAGATTTTTTAGAGTAGTTAGAATAACATAGTTTACGCATTTTAACAGACCATTCTCTTTCTAACTGAAACTCAAAATTAATTATTAAATATTTATTGAGAGTCATTTTTAAATTAGCATTTTTGGTAAGATTTCACTGCCTAAAATAAATAATTCTCAACAAATCATTAAATCCCTGTATTAAACTATACAGTGTAACATAATATAAGTATTTAAAAAAAATCTGAGTTCTTAAGTTCGCTGCGCTATCCGAGAGTTTCTCGGGAAACTTAAAAGTAGCAAAATTTGCGCAACCAGAATCTCACCAGTTACTTTTTATTGTAAATTTTACCTTATCTAATCGAAGCATTTTCCCGATTAAATAAGACGAAAATTTCTGTTTTGAAAAAACGGTGACAAAAGAAAAGAAAAATTCTTAAAGCACACCTCTCAGTGAGGCTTTTATGTTACATTTCCGTCTTTACTAAAAATCAGGTACATTCGAATCATTTAAAAACAATGGAATTGTGATTAAAAATGAGGGGGGCATATAGTGTAGAGTCTGCCAGTTGCAAGTAAAGTAACTGAAAAGGTAATCACAATATAGCACCTGATTCTTTACATCGGGTCAACAGTTTCCTATTATCAACTGATACAATGTTCCACCACTAAATATTGAATAGAAAATTTTGTCCTTTTTAGCGGCTTATTCATGCAAAATTTCTCTCATAGATATAGTAAAAATTACTATTCGTTTTGAATGGTGGAAGTTGACCCGAGTATTATAATCTCTTTTACTGACAGGAAGTTGCTTAGGTTGTCACAATATGATGGAAAGGCGATGCCTGACCACCGTGGAAGTAAAAATCGACATGTAAAATTAAATATCTGTTTATGGTCATAATTATGACTGAAATGGCCCATTAATAAGGTGTTTAAACAAGGCAAAAATTTCTATTCAAATTTACTGGTGGATGTGTGGCCCGGCGCTAATGAGCCATTAATAAACCGATTACTTTGACGCTCCTATTTATTCACAGTTCCATGCTATAAACCTATTTAAAGCTTTTCAGAAAATTAAAACAGGATTTGCGAAGTTTTGTCTAAAAGTTTCGTTTAGTTTTAAATAATTCTTATCGAAGAAAAGTATTGCATTTCTGCGAAATCGTAGCGATGAATATACAGCAAAAAGATGAAAAAATATCGAAATTTATATATTTTTTTAACAAATCAAATATTTATTTATGTGTCCAGATTTATAATAAATATATTTTTTTAAAGTTCCCCTTTTTGTATTTCCTTCTTAAAATACATTTCTAGAGCTGCCAACTTTTCCGCTTTTTTTCCGCAAAAATTTAATAGAAAATTTTGTCATATTTTTACCAGCAGAATAGGGCGATTTAAAAAGGTATAATTTACTATAAAATTTTGTGGTACAGAAATGCGATAGAGTTGGCAGTTACGCATTTAGATCAAATATAATCAAATTGACCATTTTTGCTGAGCGCGAAATTATATGTAAATCATGAACATACTTAAAAACTAAGAATGTTGAAACTGCCATTTTACTGTGTTTTTTACTTTACAGGTTTCGTACCGGTCCTTGAATTTTCAGACTAAGAAGTTTTTCTGTACCAGTATTTTATTATGGAAAATCTCTCCTTAAATAAGGCAAAATTTCGTCCGTTTAAACTGGATTTATTTTTCATTAACACTTTGACTGCTACGCTGCGAGTATACTCCTAGCTTTAATATTCGTGGCTTTAATTTATTACTTTCTCACCATTATTTTAAAATAAAACAAATTGCCTTATTTATTGGCAGAAATTTCGCTGTATTAGTAAAGCTAAATTTACCTTTCAGAATTTGTGGTGGCAAACGACTTTCAAGAAGAAATTTGAAAATTCTCACTTTTTGCGGCGGTTAACGCGTTAAAAAAAAATACTGATATTAGGCCTTGAAAATAACGGTACCGGAACGAATCCTGCTTTAGGAACGAAGATTAAAAGGACATATGAGTTACAGATAAAGTTTAAGGACTCGATACATTAAAAATTGTTTGATAAAATTGGAACATTGTTGATTGGAACATTGGAACATTTGATGAAGCAATCGCAGGATAGCAGTGTTAAGATTGAGCTACTTTATTTAAATTTAAATTCCTTGATAATTATCACTTTTTTGAAATGATAAAATTTTCCCTCTTTCATTTTCATTAATGTGCCATTACATAAGGCAAATTTTACCATTTCAAAAAAGTGTTGCCAATCCAGAAATATGAATTAAAAAAAGTAGCCCACTGGCGAAACCGTCATAAAGCCACTTTTATTTTTCACTAAAGTTGTAATAATTTTTATTCAAATCCCACGACAACGAATAGCTTTTTCAATTTTCTATAAAGACAAATGATCTTTCAGAAAATAGTGCAAAAATTGATGTTAATAAGCCAATTTTTGAGATATGATAGTCCAGGAAAGATCATCAATTGAAAACAATCGTTTAAAAATCAAGATTAAATGAATTATTTAACCCCTTGAGGGGCAAGCAATTACGTTTGTGAAATGCTGAATTCCCGACGGAATCTTTGAAAAATTCTATTTGAAAATAAGTAATAGCAATTTTACGTCTTTTTTCCACCAAAGTTAGAAAAGTAAAATTTAACAAAATTTTTCTGGTGTAAAACTTCATTAATCGTAGGTGGTATATAATATATACCGGTGCCCCTCAAGGGGATAAAACAAGAAAAAAAAATGCTATTCGATTCTAAATTAATTCAATAATCATCTTGCGAATTTCATGCTTTTACATGTGGAAACGGGTTGGTGATTGGATTATAGAGTTCTGCATTGTTAAATGACCAAAAATATTTTTTTGGAAACAGCCTTAAACCTCTCACTGTGCAATCCGAGATTTCTTCGGGCAACGTAATAGTAGCAAAATTTGCGCGACCTGAGATTGCCTCGCGAATGCATTTTTAACGTCTAATTAACCTTCCTTGAATATTCCTACCAGATTTTTTTTATTGTAAATTTTGCCTTATTGAACGAAGCATTTTCCCGATTAAATTAGACAAAAAATTTTGTTTTGAAAAACAGGTGACAACAGAATGAAAATTCTTAAAATATGCTCGTCGCGAAGGGGTTAAATACGCATCTTTGAAGCTATTTTATAAAACAATTACGCAGCGAGAGGGTCAATTGAATATTTTTTGCAAATTCTTGTACATGGGTCATTCTCTAAAAAGTGTTTTTTTTTTTTTTTTTTTTTTTTTTATTGCGGCCCAATAAAATGGCCTCAAAAATCTCAAAATTTAGCCTACAAGTACCTTATTGCTATATTTATCAAAAAATAATATGAACCAAATTGTATCTCATAGTTCTTCTGATATTTGAATTTCAAAGCACTTCCATTGCTAAAATGTTCAAATAAATGATTGCACAGGAATCTAAGAATAAATTTATTTGTAAATATGAAAAAAGTTTATAAAAAGTCTGGTGCTATTGTGGCGCTTGGGAATTAAAATTAAGTGGTTTCATAAACATACCACTGCCCTTGAAAGGGTAAAAAAGGAAAAGAAATTATAATTAGAAGTCATAATGTTAATAAATAATATTTTCTTTTACTCTATGTCAATTGGAAAAAATAAAGATAAAACATTAACATTTAGAAAAGTTAATGTTTATTTGAATTAGTACAATTTTTTTTAAACTTCTCCCTGTAAAAGAATAAAAATTTATAATGTCTTACCTTTACTTACGGTAATTAAAAGTCTTATGAGTTTTTTAATGTGTATTTTATTACATTAGATTTTCTTATTTTACTGTTTAGTACATATATAAATGGATTCAGATCATTCCCTCACAATTTAAATCATACCCTCATATTAAAATTATGAGGGAATGACGAAATACTTCTACTAACCATGTTATACAGGAGTGAGTAGTCTTACGTATATTTTCAGTTACTAAATATCTTTTGAAACACATTTCTAATAATATAACAACATAAAAAGACATTTCATTAGTTTTATTAATTTTATAATAGATGAGGGAATGACGCGTAATAAAAATACTTACATTGATCTAGTACGTTAAAGCTATATACTAACTATTCAAGAACGTTTTTGAGCAAACAACAATATGGATACTTCACTTTACTCTTGCACAAACTCTCCTAGACATATATAAAGCATGTACTGCTTTCTACAAAGTAAACAATGGCAAATTTATTGTTATGTGCACCGCCCCCTGAATACTAGGCCTGAGCGCTCACACAAAAATGACACAAAAATGGCGGCTGCCGAAGGCGGATTTTTTTTAGCGTAAGTACGGTCCCTTAAATGTAGACACCAGTATTTTATAAAAGATTTCTCTACCTTGTTTATTCTCAGAAAGATGAAGCGGAAAAAACTTCAAAAAATTATTGGTAGGAATATTTAAGGGACCGTACACACGCTGAAAAAAATCCGCCTTCGGCAGCCGCCATTTTTGGTCCAGTGCTCAGGCCTAGTATTCAGGGGGCGGTGGTTATGTGAGGGAATGACGACAAATGCTAGGAACATCATTAAAAAGTGCCCTAATTCATTCATTATATAAAATATAAATATAATTAAATGGCTAAATATGTATTTATGTGTGTTTAATGGATTGAGAAAAAAATAATTATACATATTCGTGCTGCAATGGCAGAGAAAGCATTTTCTTTCCTACATGTGTGGATGGGGACATAGTGAGGGAATAATATTTGCATTAACACGTTCACGCCGGCGCGGTGGGTCACACCCGTTTGTCTCACAGTTGTCAAATCTCCGGCTTTTTGCACACCACTATTATTTTAGAGAAAGTGTTGCACCTTTAAATCGCCCAATTGTTCTAATTAAATAAAATAACATTTTCTGTATTAAAATACTGGTATCCAAAAAGCCCGAGACTTGGCAACTCCGAGACAGTTGAGTGTGACCCAACGCGCCGGCGTGAACGTGTTAAAAAATACATTAAATTTATCAAATTTCAATTTCAATAAGCAAATAATTAGAGTTTATATGTATAACTGATTAATATTGATAGTTTAAATCACTTTTTCTTTTTGTAATTTTAAAAATATATCTTCAAGGCCCCTGGGACATAAAATTGCCACATTTCAGAGAATGACTCACATATCATCGGTACCTTGTCGAACTATACAATAAGAAAACCGTGTTGCCAGCGTGCTACTTTTTTTTTAAATTCAGAATTTTTTATAGGCACTATTGCTGTTTCGAAAGAAACAGTAAAATTAGCCTCGATTAACTGATTTTAATGACTTAAGTCAAAAACAAGGAGAAATTTTGCATTTCAGAAAAGTGGTGGCCATCGAGAAATCTGAATTAAAAAAAAGTAGCCTAATGTCAACACTGTTTTCAAATTAAATAATTTGACATGATGCCGACGATATATTCAAACTATTAATTTTACGAGACATTAAATAAAACTGAAACAATGCGCAGTTCATCACGGTGTTTAATTCATTACTTTTCTTAATACAGTTTATTATTCTCTTCCACTTTTTACACTTTTGTTAAATTTTCAATTAGTTTTTGCTTTTCACAAGCTTAGATTTTTCCCTTTTTCATATGGAAACTGTGTGACTGTTTGGAATATTTATTATTATTACTATACAGCAGAACAGGCCCCTACCTGCCGGGAAATATACCTAGCTTAATGAGTTTTGTACCTGGCCGCGAGGCTAAAGTCGTCTGATCGCTGGACACCTGGCAACACTAGCTCGTGATCCACTAGTTTGTCGCGGAAAAATTTTGTCAGATCTTTAAAAAAGTATAATTAATTTCATTTACTACAATAACATAATAACAACAATATTTTATAAATTTAAAGAATATATTGCATAAAGATATACTTTGTCAAAAAATAGTGTATATTAAACTTTGTGCCGAGAATTAGTTAAGGTTAAGACTTTAAAAGTTTCAATCCGGTCTTACACTGAGTTTATGGTGGAAAAAAATGAATAATAAATTAGACGGTAAAGATTACAGATCCGGCAGTATCTCGCTCACCTGCGGGGTTGTTACAGAGCCTGATTACCAACGGGGCGCATTCCCACCAGTAAAAAGAAACAGAAAATTTTGCCTCATTCATGGCAAAATTTTATATGCATACGGCGTTTAGATAAGCTGAACATTTCTTTTAAAATTTATTGGTGTAAGTGTGCCCCGTTGGTAATCAGGTCTTGCGTTGTTGCTATAATAATATCGCACAATCTGCTGCAACTTGAATTGTATGTTAACCAGGTTATTCATGTTACTACGGTTTAGGGCATCATTAGTAATTGAATTGCCCTTCATTGCACATTGCAACTGAATGTACAGTGTGGGAAAAAAAGTAAACACCCCCTACTAACTCCTCAACAAATTATCGTAGAAGAAAGTTACTGCTACCGAACGTTTGGAAATAAAGTCTACTTTTAACCCTTTCCGGCACACTGTGCTCGGGTCGGGATACCTAATTTTAATTCCAAACTTACGAACGGCACCAAGAATATTTTAGTAAAATTTTGCCTTTACGATGAATAGTTAAAAGTAACATGTTTTTAATTTCTGAAAAAGTCGTTTTAAAATTCCGGTGTCAGTCGATCATTTCATTATTTTACAACAAAAATTGCTCGTGCCGCAAAGGGTTAAATGATGTATATAAAATTTGCTTAGGGGGCCATCTACATATTAAAACGAACCATAACTTTGTTTTTTTTTTCAATAGAAGTACAGAATTCTGACAGCATAAATGAACTCTACATCCTTCAATTAGTCTAAAAAAATTTTATTATGCAATTCGTAGCATGAGTTTCAAGAAATTAATTATTTTAAAACGAGCGTAATTTAAGGGTCGTATCCAAATTGAAGTTCGGTACTCGATTGTTAACCGAGAGATTGTTAAACCTTCTTGATCAAGGCACCTTAAGCAGTCAATTAAGTCTGTTAGATTATAAAATAGAATAAGAAATTTCAAAATATTTAGTCACTTCTAGCATAGACGGCCCCTTAAACCATCATTTTGCCGTTTTTTAAGCATAATTTGAAAACTACTTGGATGAAAAATGTGAAATTTTGGATTTCCATAAAGCAGGACTTAATAAATCTGAATCCATCAAAAAAATTGTAGGTTGCAATTCATAATGTTATTGAATATTAATTTCATACTTCATAATTCATATCAGAAAATTATAAAAATTGCAAATTCAGCGTATTTATGTTTGGGTATATTAGTATTATTGCTACACAAAAATTTAAAACATTAGGATCAAAATTTCAGAAGTTATAAATAAAAATATGAAAATGTAATTTAACGTTAGAAGCACTAAATTTTGAGTGTTTATAATTCAAAAACTTATCATTCAAATGATTTGAAATTTGGTGACTAGGCATAGTTTGAACCAAAGATTTAAAACATCTCGTTAAAATTGGGTATTGCCTTTGAAAAAAATTAAGTTTAGATTCGTTTTAATATGTAGATGGCCCTCTAAGCAAATTTTATATACGTCATTTAAAAGTGGACTTTATTTCCAATCGTTCGGTACCAGTAACTTTCGCCTACGATAATTTGTTGAGGAGTTAGTAGGGGGTGTTTACTTTTTTTTCCACGACTGTACGATATTGTTATGGTGGAAAACTCGGCTAATGCACCAGCGGAATGCAGGTTTGCCAGTTTGACCTCCACTTTTTATCCGAAATTTCTCAGTCACTCCAGAAATTTCGAAAGAAGAATTTTTATTTTATGTGGTCTCTAAATGACTTTAATTAAATAAAGCAAAAAATACTATTCTTTATTGCTGGTATGAACTCGAAGTTACTGAATAAAAATGGAGGCAAAACTCGCAACCCTGGCTGAATGGCTGTTTCGTTATCTGAATCATCTAATCTATGAAAATCGTCAACGCTAAAATTGGTTATACAAATGTGACGCTGCCTACAGGACTATTAACTGTTACTGTTATGGAGTATATGCTTTGAACCAATGATTATCTTTAAATTAGGGCAAATTATACAAAAGACTCTATCTGTCATCATATAAGGTGGGTTGCAGAAAATTTAATATTTAACGTGGGTCATAATAAAGTTTGTGAACTGCTGAATATTTTCTTAGTTAATGTACTTTCACCAGTCTATCATCACACAAGCTATACTTACGCATATTAAAAAATATCATACATAATATTTTTTTCCAACTATTCCCTTATACGCGGAAATAATATAGGAGTATTTATAAATATAAAAATAAAATTCTGTGGGAGCGCGCTGTCCAAGAAACTCCAAACAATCGAGGTGGCGAGCTGCGTGTTTTTCATTGCAGACTGTGAGAAAAGTATGAAAGCTTGTATACGGTCACCTCTCACTTATGCGCCTCTCATTTATACGCGTCTCTCAGTTATACGCGATTTTCGTAAGGTCCCGTCACGAGGAATAAAAAAATAATACTGTAGATTTCTCACTTATAAGCGCCACTTTGAATTGCCTCTCTCAGTTATACGCGGATTTAATATACTATGATGCTGAAGCATTACAGGAAAATGAAAACAACACCAATGAATTTAAAATAGACGAAGAAGAATGGAACAGCATAAGCCAAAATTCTCTTTCTTTTCAAGATTTCGTCAATGCTGATATCAATGGCAATAAGCGATAATTGAAACTGTTTTTGGTGACATGACAGATGAAAAAGAAGGAGAAGATGATGATAATGATGAAACTTATATTATGTTGCTTTCATAGTAGAAGCACGTCTTCTTTGCGCCTGACGAAGAAAGACTCAGATCTTTCGAAAGGCCTAGCGCATTTAATAATTTTTTTATGGTGTTTTAAGAAGATCTTTTGTTGTGAAACTTATATTGTAACTGTCCCATTTATGCTACTGCTTTAGGAGCCCTGGACACTTTTATATATTGCTTTCAATATGCTGATGTAGCATCAAGTACAATGACGCATTTTAATGCATTATAAAAGGTCGTTGTACAAACGCGGCTTAAGCAAAAACAAACTAGCATCGATGACTTCTTAAAAGAGGACTAATTGGCATATCTTCTTCTATGTAAAATGAAATTTTACGTTTATTGTATTTTTTAAACTAGATTTTATAGGGAAAGAGTAAGGATTTTAAGTACACTATACTAATATTACACCTCTTTTATTTTATAAAATGTTATTAATCATAATTAAAAAAAAAATTCCCCTAATGTATAAAGAATTACTACATACAACATCCTCTCAATTATGCGCGACTCTCAGTTATGCGCGATTTTAAATCAAACTCTTCAAACGCGTATAAGTGAGAGGTGACTGTATCTTTTTGCGACTTATAGTTAACGATTTTTCCGAAATTTTTTGTGTATATCAATTTTTAATTGAAGAGCTAAGTGGAAGAACATGTTGAGTAACAAAAATTACATTTCAGAAATTTGAGCTAAAAATTTTTGCTGTAAATTTTAATGATGTATTTTATGTTTGATATATTATGTGTATATCAAATCTGTTCAAATATGTGTATACAGAGGTGCCAAGCTCGCACTAATCCTCCGTAATGCGTGGATTAATTTGACCCAGTTAAACAATGTTTCGAACCAGAAAATTTATTTGATGAATCTTTATTTAATTGCAGTTTCCTATGTAGAACTCATTTAATTTCATCTCTGAAAAAAATTTCTGGTGCGAAGTGTATTAAACCAGGGTTAAATTAACTCACATATTACGGAGGATTAGTGACAACTTGGCACCTATGTGTATATCAAAAACATTAAAGATCTGTGTGATATTAATGTTTAAAATATTAACAGGTATGGTACTAAACTTTTAGAAAACTTATTCATATTTAATTTTCAAATAT
This sequence comes from Maratus speciosus, assembly GCA_963932465.1. Classification (NCBI taxonomy): domain Eukaryota; kingdom Metazoa; phylum Arthropoda; class Arachnida; order Araneae; family Salticidae; genus Maratus; species Maratus speciosus. Next base: position 135,079,208 of record OZ010794.1, read on the forward strand.
TAAAAATTATTAATGTTATTGACATTTAAATATTAAAATATTAATAATAATGTCTTCAATGTTCAAGACTAAATTGATCTTAGTATTTTAGCTTCAACGTGTGATAGGATACCTCATAATGCTTTAATCCAAAAGATTAAAAAAAAATAGAAAATGTAGCATAACATGTCCATCCACTCATTCTCTTTAATTGTGTAACAGAAAGGGTGTCGCTTTTCAGCAGTTTATGGAAAAAGTAACCTGATGTTAAAATATTGAAATATTGAATGCATAATTTACGAAAAACTGATTTGAAAATAATTATACGCTTCCTGAATCGCTTTTCCAAAGGATAGCCTTTAAAAAATAATGAACTCTTCTATTGGAATATCTTATTTATGTTTCAGAATAATTGAACAGTTTTCTTAATTAACTTCATGCTGAATAATTTGTAGTTAATACATTTTATCAAGACTTTCACACTACTTACGGATATCCATCCGTCTGATACATAAAAAATCAAAATACTCAAATTTTCCACGAAAATAATGCAAAGACATATAGCTACACAAAAATTAGTTCTTTTTAAGTTTGCATATCAATAACATAACTTCGAAACAGTCAAACAAGCAAATTCTATGTACCCACATGAGTTGCCAGATAAACGTAAAGAGTTATGGGTATCGCTTGGGAATAGTGTTGCTAGATGTCTCACGAAAATCAGGCCTCCAAATGCTTTGGACACCACTAATTTCTAAAAAAAAATTTCGCCATCGTTAATCGCAGTTATTTCTGCTATTAGGTAAGGCGAAGAAAATTACTCTGAAATACTTGTGTCTCAGAGCCCGGATTTACGCGAGACATAGGGCAACATTACTTAGGGCTAATATTCGATTTTTACGAAAACGCTTTTAACCCTTTAATCCTTTATGCCCAGACGGTGCTTTAAAGCACCACAGTTTTTTTTTTTTATCCCAATTACAACGTACTTCCATTTTATTTTCTGACTAGGCATCCCTAACTTTTGCTTGTAAACATCTGAAATTTTAAAGGTAAGGCTTTCATATTTTTTCCTTGTTTTAAATAGATCCCTTGACAATACTTTATGGGAAATAAATGTTTTGTTTGCTTAATTTACGGAACATTCTTCAAAGCGGTATTTGTAAATACTGTCGGGACTTAGCTTAAACAGGACTTTTATTCAGATTTTTATCATTTAAATATGTATGGTGCATAACAACGTATATATTAACTAGGGATGCATGTGTACTAGACAGGTGGATTTTGAAACAATATAGGGCAGATTTGACATGATTTACGTATGACATTGATGAAAAAAACATATAAAGGAGAAAACGCTTTCTTTTTCTTTGCAATAAATATTGCATTTTTTTTTAAAACTAAGCTTAACCCTTAAATGCATAGTGATGTAAATTTCCATCACCCTTTGATTTAATTTTTAATACATAAATTAAGTTTTCACAATCACTATATTTATATAGAAATATTAATGCTCTGAAAATTACAAAAATATGTTACTAAATAAAGCTAAAAATCTATCTTAAGATTTCTGGTGTATAATCCTTAATATAAAAATAAAAAACATAATTCTTAAAGTTCATGCATTCATTCATGCATGCTAATTCATGTATTTAAGGGGTAAAAATATTACAGATTAGAAAAAAAAAATCTAAAAATATCTTTTAGAAATTTTATGAATCATTTTGAGTCTTCTACAGCTGCAAGTTTGTAAGTTTCCCTCATACATGTTTTCAATCGTACAATAATGATACAACTGTAGAATATTCTTCTGAAGACGAAAAGCTCACGGATAATTAATCAACAGCATCATCATTTAGTTATACATACATCATAATCATATATGCTTCTAGATTAGATATATACATAATAAATCACATTAGAATAATAAGAAAAAAATTGGATGTAGTTTTTTTTCTAAGCTTCCATTTTAGTCCAAGGGTTATGACCCAACGGTACTTTAAAGTACAATTTTAACCCATTAATGCCGGTTGGTACAAAAATCTGCCATGTAAGTCATACGAAAATTTTAAATAATGAAACCAGTATTTTAGTAAGGAAATTTTCAAATTACTTAATATCAAACTCTGAGAGATCAAATAAGTTAGAATTACAATATGGGAATACTGGTGTCAACTGGTACCTAGGTATTAAAAATGCGTAAAAGAAACTCGTCATTAATGGGTTACGTAATTAGCCGCAATTAACATAAAATAAAGACATATCTTATTTTTAGAGCGTATATCTTCTAACGTTTCATAATAATTCAAGGGAAAAAGTTTCAAGGAGGTAGTATTTTAAATTCATGATTTGGGATATAAATAAAGGGTTAAATAGTACAGCAATTCTGTTGTTGAAATATTGTGTTCTTCAGAATTTAAAAAGAAACTGATATATAAACGGGACAATGTACACATCTTATGGATTCCCTAGTTGAGGGGAAACTTCACATGCACTTGAGAGATAAATTAACTTGCAAATCAATTTGGAGTCATAAAAAGAAAAAAAAAATGTTTAGGCGTGGATGGTAGCCGCATGATAATTTAATTTAGTAATTTTAAATAAATAAACAGAGAAATTAACAATAAATTAGATTATAAAAGTTTGAAAATATAAAAAAAAGGTAAAAAAAGAAAAAACTTCATTAGATCCAAACAGTCAAAAATGAACAGGCGAAAAAGCTACCGTAGGGAAACCCCATAAAAAAGACATTTCAGAGACCACATTGTAGTTTAAAAAGGTATAAGAATAATATTTGAAATTTTCATTGGTTGAAAGGCATACAGCCAACAGAGTGAAAAAAGGTCCAAGCCGGGATTCGAACCCAGGTCATCGGTACAGCGCCTCCACGTACTAGCAACTGAACCACATGGAACGATACCCAGCCTAGCACTTCTCACTATCATACGCTGACAAGGCTACAACTGCAGCACAAGATGGAATATTTTTCAGTGAGCCACCAACTCTGGGGCAAACACGCAACTAACGGGAATCCAGCATCTATGAGAATAAATCTTTATATATCTTGGAAAATTTTCTGTAGAAAAATCCTCACGCCTTGCATGTAATAATATTTCAAATTTTAATTGCTTAACCACTTTAGACTTTTCTTGCTTTGCTACTGAAACTTTTTGAACACTATTAAATTATAACTGTAAATCTTCTCTTGCTTCAATTATATGCCATTTTTCGATTATATAATGCACACATTCTAGTACAGAAAAAGTGGTGTCAAGCCCTATTTTTAGTTTTTGGTGTGGGAAAAAATTTAACAGTTAAGGTGCTGAATGGGGTATACCCAACAGACTGAAGAAGTGCAAGGCTGGGTATCGTTCCAAGTGGTTCAGTTGGTAGAAAGTCTGTGCGCTATACCGATGACCCGGATTCGATTCCTGGCACGGACACTTACACTCTGTTACTGCTTCACTCTGTACTTCTTTTTAGCAAAAAAAATTTGAAATATTATTTAATACAAGGCGTGAGGAATTTTCTACAGGAAGCTTTTCAAGAAACATATATATTTATTCAATTTTCATGGACGCTGGATTCTATTTAGATTCGTGTTTGCCCCACTGTCGGTGGCTCACGGAAAAATAGTACACCTTGTGCTGAGGTTGTGGCCTTGACAACGTGTGGCAGTGAGAAGTGCCAGGCTGGGTATCGTTCCAAGTGGTTCAGTTGGTCGAACGTCGGTGCGCTATATCGATGACTCTGGTTCGAGTTCCGTCTCGGACACTTTTTCCCTCTGTTGGATGGACGACTTTTAAGCAATTAAAATTTGAAATATTTTTGAAAACAAGGCTTGAGGAATTTTCCATAGAAAATTTAAGAAATATATATATTTATTCAATTTTAATCGATACTGGATTCTATTTCGTTTTCTTATTTGCTCCAGAGTCGGTGTCTCACAGAAAGATATTCCATCTTGTGCTGCGGTTGTAGCCTTGACAACGTGTGATAGTGAGAAGTGTCAGTCTGGGTATCGTTCCAAGTGGATCAGTTGGTCGAACGTCGGTGCGCTATACCGATGACCATGGTTCGAGTCCAGGCTCGGACACTTGTTGGATTTCTCTGTAGGATGGACGACTTTTAAGCAATTAAAATTTGAAATATTATTGAAAACAAGGCGTGAGGATTTTTCCACAGAAAAATTTTCAAGAAATATATATATTTATTCAATTTTCATCGATACTGGATTCTATTTCGTTTTCGTATTTGCTCCAGAGTCGGTGTCTCACGGAAAGATATTCCATCTTGTGCTGCGGTTGTAGCCTTGACAACGTGTGATAGTGAGAAGTACCAGTCTGGGTATCGTTCCAAGTGGATCAGTTGGTCGAACGTCGTTGCGCTATACCGATGACCTTGGTGCGAGTCCCGGCTCGGACACTTTTCCCCTCTGTTGGATGAACGACTTTTAAGCAATTAAAATTTGAAATATTATTGAATGCAAGGCGTGAGGAATTTTCTAAAAGAATTTCCAAGAAATATATAGATTTATTCAAGGTATAAAATATTAGAAAAACAGAGTAACAATGATGAAATAAATAGAATTACATTATAAAAGCAAAAGTCTATTACAAAATTCTGGTGCAAATGTATCAGTTGGGGATTTAAATTAACATACATAAATTATATATCACCTCCCCATAAAGGTTTAAGGGGTCTCAGGACTCTTAAAGCTTCAAAATTTTCGAAATTTAAATTTTTTTAGATGTTAAACTCCTATCTTTTCTGTACATTTTGATGTAATTGTTTTCTTGAAATTCCTGTTAGAACAGATGTTATGGGTTTGGAATTATACCCGCTCAATATATGAGACTGCGTTTCCGAAGTCATTTTTCTCCAAATGACATTTTCGGGCATAACGCACGCGATATCTCAAAAACTTCTGAATATTTTGCCATGAACTTCTGAAAACATATGTTTCAGTTCAGTCTGTATAAACGCAACATAAAATTTCCATTTTATTGTTAAAACAAAAATTTAGGTGATTATATTGTTCAAATTCTCTAAATTTTGCGAGGTTTGTACGTCAGCTGTCGTTATTTACCATTAAGTGCTATGGCTAGAATGAGCTTAAAAATTAATTTTTATCAATATATATGAAGTTTATGGCATATTGTTTTTACATGCAGATATTTTTTATATCTAAATATGCGTTTTAAATATTGAATTTTCAATAATAAAGTTAAATAAAGCGATTTATTAATAATTTTATGGATGGAATGTTTGTAAAAGAATTTTAACGTGCCTTATAAACCTAAATAAAGGCGAAATTTATATGGAAACATATTGTTAAAGATTAGAATTCCACTTTTTTTTTAAGTTTGACTTAAAAAAAGTAACTGGTAGGAAAGTTCAGATCAAAGGTAGTAACTGTAACATAATATAGCAATTTACAAAATTTTAAATTACTTGTAAAGAAATCTACGTTTTTTAAACTAATTTTTATTCAAAAAGGTAATTAAAAAATGCATATTAACGAAAGTAACACTATATTTTTATTATTGGTGGATGTTTATTGAAATACTTACTAGCTATATGAAAAAAACAAAAAAAAAATTATGAATAATAAGATTTTTTTTTTAAAGGCCTAAATGAAATATGGTAGACTAATACTTAATGATCCGCAATGAAAAAATACGCTGACAAAATCATTTTCTTAGGTAAATTAAAATGTAAAACATATATACTGCCGTACAACAACTGTGTTCAAAAATCCTCAGTTAAACTGACAGTTTGCAGGTCTATGTATTTTAAAAGTCTTTGGTTTTATTCGAAGAATTTTGATATTAATGTGGTCAAAATTATTTTTCAAAAATGTGGTTCATAAAACATTAAATTATTCAAGTTATTCAGCTCTATCTAACTAAAAAATTGATTTTTCTAAATTCGACTTTTTATTTATGCTCTACAATGGCATATCAAGGGTTGTGTCAGGAAACACAGAGGGTCACTCTTTTCAGATAGAATTTCATTGCTTCATGTAATCTATAAATATTCTAAAATCAAGCCTACTATATTAATTTTGTGATTTATTCAGCTTCTGCGTCCCCACCGCCTCTGCAACATTTAACACCTTAATTCTTGCTTCCGTGATATCCATAGGCTGTTTGTTTTGTCCAGATTATTTGATTCCCACCAGTTTGACAAAATAGTGTATTTGCCTTTATTCCAGTATCATTTTACCTGTTATTAAATCAGGTGAATATGTTTTTTTCAAACAAGTGGTGCAACAAGCAATCTTAATTTTTAAACCATAAGTTAATGCAACAGTTAAGGGGTTAAGCAAAATCACTGAACCTTCACTCAGTTCCGATGTGAAATACATGGACTTAATTCATCTAGGGCAGCGGCTATTAAACTGGTGTACGCCCATCGCAAACATTAAGTGGTGAACTATTTAAGATGAACAAGTGAATAACGAGGTTGTCCAAACGTTTTTAAATTTCCCATTTTATGTAGAAAAGTTATATTTTTATTTTAACTTGATTTTCGAATTATTCATTTGAGTTTCAGAATGCATGGGTTTTACTTTAACCCTCTGTCTACCAGAAGGGTCCAATGGACCCGACATGTATATTCAAAATATCTATTCAAACCAGAAAATTTCTTCAAAACAAACTAAATGTATAAATCAGACAATAATAAGTTAAATAAACAAATTAAATAGTTTTAAGTAAAAATTCTGGTGTAGAATGTTTTTATAAAACTTGAGTAAAATTTCCGGTAGTTCTAGGGTTAATGTAACACTTTAAAATGTAAAATTACCGCCCTTAGGCAGAATCACGCATGTCGAAAATACGTGAATTACGTCTCTCATCGACGTTTTGTAAACTTTTGTTATAAAATTTATTATTCCATGTATAGTGAAAAACGTGTGAATCAGCTGAACCCACTTATGTGAGTACCAGAATTGGTGGACCAAAAATATCTGTTGAAAATCTGTGGGAAATATGTACGCATTCTAGGAAAGCCCAATAAATAAAAGATTAAGTTAAAATCTATAAATCTGAGGTCAATGAAAAACATTGAAGGATTCCATTGAAAAGATTAATTCTAGAACCGAAATGATGTGTTACTTTGAGGCGTACTAAATAAATAGTTGTCGATTTGATCCAGAAGTTTTTTCATAAAATAAGTAGAATATGCTCTTGGGAAAAATATATGTTACAAATAAGTAAAAAATTTTTAATTAAAAATTCTGGTATCAAATTTGTGTATTGAACTAGAGTAAAATTTCCCATGGTTCGGGTGTTAACCCTTTCCGGCACAGTGTGCCCGGGTCGGGATACCTAATTTTAATTCCAAACTTACGAACGCACCAAGAATATTTTAGTAAAATTTTGCTTATACAATGAATAGTTAAAATAACATTGTTTTTAATTTCTAAAAAAGTCGTTTTAAAATTCCGGTGTCAGTCAATCATTTCATCATTTTACAACGAAAATTTTATCTGATGATTTCCGACAGCAAATTTAACTGAAGCTGTCCAGCAGTGGTCATGCAGCGGTAGACCATTAGGGAGCACTTCTCCATCATTGCCAGCTCCTATCTTGCTGCTGGCCAGCAATTTCCTCTTATCTGGGAACAAATGCATTACCTTACAGGAGCTCAGCTCACCTGTAATGTTTCTGAAATTGGCTTTAGTATGAAACAATTATAAAGAAATTGTCAACAAACAGAAAATTGAATTAACCTTCATTTTCAAAATATGAAACAAGTATAATTAACCCCTTAACAGTCATATTAAATGACGTTTAAAAATTCAAATTACTTATTGGCACCACTTTTTCGAAAAAGAAATATTCACCTTATTTAATGACAAGTAAAATGATACCATAATAAAGCAAATTACAATATTTTATAAAACTGATGGAAATCAGACAATCTTAATAAAAGATAATCCGTGACTATCACGGAGGTGATAATTAAGGGGTTAAATAGTATTTTGCATACATCGTCTCGTAGTTTTTAACCCCTTAACGCTGGAATTAAAATACGGTTTAAAAATTCAAGTTGCTTATTGACACCACTTTTAACAAAATGAAATATTCACCTTATTTAATGGCAGGAAAAGCGATACTAAAATATAGCCAATTTCACTATTTTATAAAACTGGTGGGAATCAAAGAATCTAAGTAAAAGACACAACCCGTGAATATGACAGGAGCGAGAATTAAGAGGTCAAACGTTGACAACAAATTGTGGACCTGCATAACACTTAAGATATCTTTTTGATAACTTATGTAAATAAATTTTGAAACTTCTACTTTCTCATAATTATTATAATCCGGGAGAATCAGGCCCATTTTTTCAATTAATTTTAGAGTCGATGATTTCGGCATATATCATGCTTGAGATGAAGCAGAAAACAAAACTGCTAGCCATCTGGCGTACCTGCGGAATTATAGCCTTCGTAATGTGGTTCAGTCTGCAGTAAAGTGAAATGGATGGCAAATAGATTATTGATGTTGCTTCGACTTAAGGAGTGTCATCAGTAGTCGAACTTCCATTCATTTCACATTACAGCGTAGCTCACATTGTTTCTATTTTAACCCCTGAATTCTCCCTCCCGTCATATTCACGGGCTGAGTCTTTTACTCAGATTGTATGATTCCCACCAGTTTTATAAATAGTGAAATTGGCTATATTTCAGTGTCGTTTTACCTGTCATTAAATAAGGTGAATATTTCGTTTTCATAAAAGTGGTGCCAATAAGGAATTTGAATTTTTTAACCGTAATTTAATTCAAGCGTTAAGGGGTTAAATGAGTAGGAGCTATAGCCATTTGGTAGGACTCCTACGTCTGACTTGAACATGTTGCTAGGAGGACACACGCCACTGGTGCGCAATGTATCTGGGAGTTTCCATCTCTATTGACTATTTTAACCATCTAATCGATCATATGTACCAAAATCATTGGTGCTAATATTGTTTGCAAAAATGTGATGGTTATTAAATTTCCTCCCGATTATTAAATTTTACTGTTCACGCGTGTATGCATTGCGTGAAATATTAGATTTTCCTTAGCATAGCTTATTCAAAAGTCTTCATATAACTACATAGTACTCGTATCGGAGAAAATGTAAACTTTATGGTTGGTCTCATAAAAACAAGTTTGTGATCCGCTGTTCTAAGGGTTAAAATCTTTGATTTTGATGGAATATTTGTTCCATACAGGAGTCATGCAACTTTTAAATAATTTGCCTATAGATTATTACTTTTTGAAACTTTAATAAGTATTTATATGTAAAAAATATGATAAATTGTTTTATTCTTTTTTTTTTGCTTAGAATTGTTAAAAGGATAAAAATATGTATATATTTTAAAGTTTTAATTATCTTCATGCTCATTAATCGATATCAAATAAGTTTTCGTCAGACTTTCATATTACTTACTCATATACAAACATCTAATGAATAAAGCATTTTCTAAATTATTCAAGTGTTCCCGGAAATAATATAAATACATTTATATATATAAAATTACCTTTTTGTTTGATGCACGTTGTGCTGTGAAAATTTAAAATGTTCACGCGAGCGAACTCTGTGTTCCCACAAGAGCTTGCAGGGTAGATAGAAAAATAAAAAACTGCAGAGATGATTTGTGACAGTGTATTTAATCCTTAAACGCAATGATTTACGAGATTAAAATTTAATAGGCGTAGTAAACAGCGAGTTTCCCATTTTTGTCATTTCCTTATTTCGAAATTTCGAGTTCATCAGAGTTGCCAGTATGAGCTTTAAACCCTTGAGAGGTGGTTGGATATATTATATACCACCTACGATTATTTAATTTTCTAACTTTAGTTGATAAAAGTTGTAAATTTGCTTTTTTTATATACAGAAACACAATTGATTGCCCTTAAAAGGTTAATTTTAATACAAAATATCCAACTCATAACGGATAAATTTGAATGAAGAATTTTTACTTTTAGTGCAGGGGTGGCCCACTTTGGTACGCCGGATAAAACTATATTTTTAAGAAACAGCCAACTTCTTGAATCGAAGTGATTCGATGATTAGATAAGGCAAGGAAACTATAAAATTTTAGTGGTGTCCGGCGTGCCACAGTTGACCACTCCTGTTTTAGTAATTATCTTAGTAAATAACACATAAAATACTATTCCTTATTTCTAGTGTGAACACCAAATTTCAGAATAAAAATGGAGGCCAAACAGGCAACCTAGGCTTTCATACAAAAAATTCCTTACAATATTATTTTCTTTATTTAGTGACAGATATTTAGTGATTGCTTAAATATAGAATTAGAAAATGGAGAAACCGCACATGAAATCCTCGAACGCAAACAATCCAACCTAATTATGGTCACTGTTATCACCAATATTATTCAACAATGCAGATCAAGAGCTTCAACAGTTCAGAACAGAGTTTTTACACAGTTCAGAATCAATAATAAAAAAAGCGTATGAAATATAAAGGATTTCTATACGAGTTTAATTATTGGGAACCTAAATCACAAAAGAAACAAACTTGAAATAGTGTAATGAGAGCTTGATAACTACCAGCGGTCGTAGCGTACGTTGAAAATACTTGTTCATGTCCGATCACGAAAACCAAACAGCATCGATCGCGGTTAGTATTTAGGAGGGTGACCGCGTGGAAACCGCCGCAAGTTTAAATATTTTTATAACTCTTGGTGAAACTAGCTTATAGAAAAAAGAGCTATAATACTTTGATTTTTTATAGAATCCTATAAGAAATTTTTGTAAGGGAAAGTGCTGGGCCAGCAAAGGAATAGCGGTGGGATAGGTGCTAGCACTGCAGGAAAAGTGCTGGATTGAAGTAATGTGATGACATACCAATGCTGGCCTGCTGTTGGCCATCATTGATGGGCCAGCTGCATTCCGCACGGATACTTTTGTGCTGGTTTAAGTAATGGCACCATTGCACTTTATCGCTGATGTCAGTGCTGGGTCTTTTTTCCAGCTGATGGCCTACTGTTTCTTTCTTTGCTGGTTAGTACTTTAGTTGAGTGTTTCTGAAGTAAAAAATCTATTTTAATGAAGTCAAACGACTTATCAAGAAATCACTCAATATCACTCAATATCACTCAATATCAAGAAATCAATTTAGGAAAAAGATTTAAAAAAAAAATCGTTTGCTAGCTATGTCAGCACGTTCTAATATTGTTTTATTCTGAAAGGGATCTCTTGGGCATCTGAAATTAATTCTTATTATTATCATCCATAAAGTGAAGGCTTTTTTTAAGCCATGCGAACTAAAATTTCAGTAAATGCAAAGTCATTTGGGTGTATTTATTGCATTTTTCTGCGTATTGTCAGGTAAATCGTATTTTTCTGTCACACTCGCTGAAGAAAAAAGCATTCTTATTTTAAAAGCTGAAATACTTTAATGTAATTACGTCAAAATTATGTATTTTTCTGAAATACAAAAGGTTGCTACGTTTTATTTCCTATTTTGTTTGCATGCTATATCATTAATTACCCCATTTAACTAAGTGTTTCTATACCTTAAATGCAATGAGAGCATTCTGCGATTTATATTTTTACAATTACATAAAATACGATTTTTCTAAGATTTATATTATATAGAAAATGAAATTTAGAAAATGCTTCTAACAGCTAGGCCCTTCTATTTTAAAAGAAAGCTTCCAGTTTAGACATCAAAACTGAAATCTTATGGAATTTGAGGTCATTTTCAGATAAGTCACCGCCCCCTGAATTCTAGGCCTGAGCGCTGACACAAAAATGGCGGCTGTTGATGGCGGATTTTTTTAAATGTAGGTACGGTCCCTTAAATTTTGGCACCAGTATTTTATAAAAGATTTCTCTGACAAAATAAAGCGGAAAAATCTTTAAAAAAGTATTGGTACGAATATTTTAGGGACCATACACACGCTGAAAAAAATCCGCCTTCGGCAGCCGCCATTTTTGTGTCAGCGCTCAGGCCTAGTATTCAGGGAGCGGTGGATTAGTCGCTGTAGATTTAGGTTTCATGAATGAAAGTTTACGTTTAACCGGGTAGAACGAGCGCATAACCAGGCTATGAAAGTTTTTACATTGACACCAATAAATACAAATAATAATCGTCACCTTATTTAACCCTAGATCTACCGGGAATTTTATTCAAGTTTTAATAAAACGTTCTACACCAGAATTTTTATTTAAAACTATTTAACTTATTTATTTACCTTATTTTTGTCTGGATTATATACTTAGTTTATTTTAAAGAAATTTCTGGTTTGAATGAATATTTTGTATGTACCTGTCGGGTCCAATGGACCCGTCTGGTAGACGGAGGGTTAATACGAAAAAATTTCGCGATAAAAGAAGTTGAAGATTACTTTTAAAACGATAGTGGTGACAATTGTAAAAACCGTTCGCTCTCCGGGTCTATCAGGCCCGGAGCGCGTCCTCCCGGGTTAAGAATAATCAGGCAATCCACCCTGGAATATCCGTGGTTAAAGATGGCCGTATACATACGGTCGTATACAGGTGTTGCCATCGAAATACTCAAGGCCTGAGGACACAAGTTGTGACGTCATCGCTAATCGACCGACTTTTCTCTAGTGTTGGAATTCCTACCCGGAAATTTTGAATATCAATTCCCTTTTATTTTATTAGTGGAGTATCTATCATCTTATAAAACAATAGCAGCTACTTAAACTTACTGGTGAGAATTCGGAAACCCTAAATAAAAATTCAGCCACATGAGGAATGCCACAGTGTTGCCGCATCTAGCTGATTTTTTATTAGGGGATTCTAGATTCTCACCAGTAAGTTTAAATAGTTACTAATGTTTTATAAAATCATAGATATTCCACAAATAAAATAAAAGGAAATTGCTATTGAAAATTTCCCGGTGTGAATTCCAACACTAGTGAGAAGTCGGTCGATTAGTGATGACGTCACAACTTGTGTCCTCAGGCCTTGAGTATTTCGATGGCAGCGATACAGGCCGTATACATTAAACGCTCTTTACATTTAGTATATATTTTAGAATACCCAAAAGACCCAAAGGAATTTTTGGTACTTTAGTATTAACAAGTGTTAATCGTGATTTTTTTTGGACTATTTATAGCGACCTTTATTGATCTGAAATTTTGAATGTTCGATTTAATTTGTTTTATTGATTGAATGATTTATTTTGTAAATTTTGATTTCGTTTGCCGATTTAGTTATGGAATATAGTACAAAAAAATGCTGAATTATTTACATTGTAAGAGAAATCGGACTCCTCTTTTTGGTAATTGGGTTTCATGCATATTCATAAAATATTCATGCTTAAAGTTATTTTAAAATACATGAAAAATCAGTATACTGAAGTACGCTTTTCAAACAAATATCATTAAAAGAATTTTGTTTTTTATTCGGCGTTGGAAAAATATAATGTGCGATGTTTAGAGGTTAAACAAATTGCAGTAAAAGCAAAATTTATTGGTGATGGCATTGCCACCATAAATATGATGCCAGCATTACTCATGGGCATATATTGCTGCCAACCTTCCACTAATCTTCCGTAATGTCTGGATTAATTTAACCCAGGTTAACCACATTTCGAACCAGAAAATTTATTTCATGAATGCATATTTATTTAATTCCAGGTTTCTACGTGGAACGTATTTATTTTCATTTCTTAAAAAAATTTCTGGTTTGAAACGCATTAAACCAGGGTCAAATTAACGCAAGTATTACGGAAGATTAGTTTGAGGTTGGCAGCTATGGGCATATCTTTTCCTTATGATAATGCGTTAAGTGCAAACGGGTTCATCTATCGTAATTTGGTTGCGTACAAATTTTAAAATATCTATGTCTAAAAATACTTTAAAATCCATTAAAAATCAGAAGCATGAGAGACGATTTTCAAATAAAATTCATTTGAGAGTACTTTCTTCTATTCGACAACAACAACAACAAAAAAATGAAAATGGACAATTTTAGAAATTAAGAAAAAATCCATTAAAAGCACACTTTACGGATTAGGCCCTTCTCACCATCCATATGATTTCAGCGTTAATAACTGACATGTTTATTTTTTTATTTATTTAGATAGATGGCATGCTATCGAGAAGTTCACTAAACTGTTAACACTAAACTATAACTAAAACTGCTGCGCCATTTGGTTAATTTTCTTTTTTTGCATTGCCTTTAAAATAATATATTATTCTATTACACCCGTCAAACTAAACGCGCATTCTGATGCTTAAAGTTGAGGGATTTTACTATGGCTGCGACTAAGTAACGTCATATTTTCTTATTATATTTTTTTTATCTTTTATTGACGAGAATGCACAAAGCCCCATTATTGTGATTGCCATATTTTTTCATTTTACTTTACTTTACCTGGAAGACCCTTATGTTTATTACGAGCAAAGCCGGGTAATTCTACTAGTATTCTATTTTTTCCGAACGAATTAACCAAATTTAATCAAAAACTATACAGCTAAATCCAGGGACCTCACCAACATGCCTCCTTAATTTCAAGCTAGCCGGGTGCTTTTTGCGGCAGTTATCGCGGAACAGACAGACGGAAACCAAAAACTTTTCGTGTCTCCAGAGTAAGCCTTCACTGACGTTTCGGTAATAAACAAGCGAATTCTCAAACGGTGACATATTCGATTTCGAAGACAAACGGACCTAGAACTTCAACATTTGTAACTGTAGAAGTTTCAATTATCTCGCAATTAAAAAGCCGGAGAAAGGGAAAACAATACTCCGTCTTTTCTTAGTCGAACTTAAAAAAAAATGAAACTGAAATTTAAATTTATAATGTAAGATCATTATTCTATCCGCAGATAAAAAATATTTCGTACATGTTTCGCACGTGTTTCATCAAATGTTTATTACATTTACAATCCAATTACACAATACTATTTCTAATATATATTGTCAAATTTCCTGAAACTGGCGTTAAGTTTGTTAGAAAACCGTGCATGATGTAAACAAAAAACGTGCAAGAATTTTTCAACCTTTTAAAAAAATCAAAATATCTCCATGAATAGACATGCTATTCGTAAAAAGATGAATTCACATATTGTAGAATATCATAATTGTCTGAGCGAAGCGAAGGCTAATACTCAGCGAAATATTACTGTCCGGACATTTTACTACTACGAGGGATATTAACGCCATGTCCTACTAAAAAAAAAGCCTAATAAAAACCTTTCGTCAAGCATAACTCAAAAAATATTTGTCGGATTTCGTTTCTGATTGCATCAGAATGCACCTATGAGGGTCGCCTACTGAATGCACCTACTATGAAAAATAAGTTCCAAACCGTTTAAAAATTATATAGAAAAAACTCTTTAAAAAGCACAATTTATCTGCATACGTCACAGAAATTTGGTGTGCGTCACTTTCACCGGTTGATGTTTTCATAGACAACTGGTTTGAACACATGGAGCAAATAAAAAAAAATACGCACGCAGTAATATTGAATAGATCAGTTTCAACCACGTGATCACAAACTTTGCAACAACCCGTGACAACCAGTTTTGGTGGGCAAACAAATAATAATACAGTATTCCGTACCACGGTGACCGTTTTTAGCCTGTTGTATAAAATCTGGCATGTTGTATGACATACAATTGTGGACGATTAAAACAAAACCCATGAGTGTTTATTGATCCGGGAGGTTATCTTTCTCTGGATGTCTGTCTGTCTATCATACAGCATGCAATTTTCTTGTAGAGGATGATATTATTATGCAGTAAAACCTCCATAACGGACACACCCGATTAGTGGACACCTCTATTTAGCGGGCATTTTTTCGATTACCAACACTTAAATAACTGTACATTTTTTACTCTCAGTAGCGGACACCTCCAAATAGAGGACAAATTCTGCCCTCCCGAGGTGTTCGCTATTCAGAAGTTTTACTGGTAAAACCTCCATAGCGGACACACCCGATTAGCGGATACCTCTATTTAGCGGATATTTTTTCGATTACCAACACTTAAATAACTGTACATATTTTACTCTCAGTAGCGGTCACCTCTAAATAGAGGACAAATTCTGCATTCTCGGGGTGTCCGCTATTCAGAGGTTTTACTGTATATAATATTGATAATTATTTTACAGGGCCGCACAAAAGAATAAGAATATATGAAATGAATATAAACTAAATTCGTGATTGGTAGATCGCTGATGGTAATGTAATTTTAGGATGTTGTTACAGTCATCCGCAGCATGTTTTTAGAGTTTCGTTCATCTAACGAAACCCTACCTGTCTCACTCCTTTGTCTGTCTGTTTGTCCGTCTGTCACAGAGCCCGTTCTCAGAAACTATATATGTCGGAGACTTGAAAATTTGCATACTTATAGCTGAACATCTCACATCAAACGACAAATAATAAAATTTTGAAAACGGCTTAATATTTAACCCTTTGGGCTCTAAGTTGTGTATTTAAAGCAATTTTTCTAACTCAGCCCCTAATTAAGTTGGAAACATGAAAGTTTGCATACTTATAGCTAAACACTTGCGATAACACGATAAATCATAAAATTTTGAAAAAGGCATATTTAACCCCCCCGGTCTCTAACTTCTGTATTTTAAGCAATTTTTCTAACTCAGCCCCTAATTAAGTTGGAGACATGACATTTCGCATACTTATAGCTGAACACCTCACATCAAACGGCAAATAATAAAATTTTTAAAAAAAGTCTAATATTTAACCCTCTGGGCTCTAACTTATGTATTTTAAGCAATTTTTCTAACTCATCCCCTAACTAAGTTGGAGGCTTGAAAGTTTGCATACTTATAGCTGAACACTTGCAATAACACGATAAATCATAAAATTTTGAAAAAGTTATATTTAACCCTCCAGTCTCTAACTTGTGTATTTAAAGCAATTTTTCTAACTCGGCCCCTAATTATGTTGGAAACATAAAAATTTGCATACTGATAGCTGAACACCTCACATCAAACGACAAACAATAAAATTTTGAAAAAATCTAATATTTAACCTCTAATATTTTGTCTCGCGCAATATTTAAATTTAAACTGTTTTGCAATACTATTTTTTGTTCATTTTGCATAATGAGTGTAATGTGACGTAATTTGTTCTATTTCAGATTTCTAACGCATGTTAATGAACTTATTTTACAATATCCTTTCTCTTTTAAAATCCACATGTAAATATAGTTTTTATGGCGAAATTTCCAATAAGGGCCTGCTTTTTATACCTAATTATTTAATTCTAATTTGAAGGTTTTTTTCTGTTTATAATAGTAACGTGTAAATATTTTTTTTTATTTGAAGCAAACATTTTTGTTTGCGCTGTTTATACAGTTGGCAACAGTTTAAATTAATACCATTTTCTAAAATATGTAAAAAATATCTGTCAAAATGCTGAATATTTGAATTTAAAATAGAAATAAAACCTCAAAAAAATGAGTCAAATTAAAAAAAATTAATGAAATCTGCAGACCGGGATCTTCTATTGAATAAAATGATCTAAAAATGATTAAATTCTCATGTATAGCTTTTGCTCTTATAATTTTTTTTAATGAACGATTTTGTCCAACTTTAGCATTAAATATCTCTTAAAATAATTCTTCGATTTGAAAACTGTATGCATTAGTGTGTTGATCAAACATTTTGCTATAATACCACCGATTTTCATATATTTGTATGCAATAGTTTTCTTAATATTAACGAAGAAAGACCTTCGGTCACAAAAAATTCAAAACCGGCGGCGGCGGCGGCGGTGGCGGTGACAGCGTTAGTTACTTTTTATAGAATAGACAGATATATAAAAATGAAAACTTGTCTATCTGTCTGTTTGTAATTCTATAAAAAATCCACAATTTGGAAGCCAAAATTTTGAAGAGATACGTACATGTGTATTAAAACATGGCCGAGACAACTAAAGTAATCTGGAATCGAAATAACTTATAGTTAATTTTTAATTAATAAAAAACCACCAATTTAACAGCAATTTCTTATCAAATTTAAACATTTTTTCATAATAGCAGTTGCCAACAATTAAAAAACACAATAAAATTATTACTACAACAATTACTTTTCTACTGCAAGATTTCCACGTGAAAAATGAAAATGAAAAAAATAGTTTGCCGAATTTAAAAAAAAAGGTGAATATTACGTCATAACTTTTCTATTGCAAGATATTCACGTGAAATATGAAAATGAAATAAATGGTTTGACGAATTTAAATGAAAGTGTATATAACTTCATAACTTTTCTATTTCAAGGTTTCCACGTGAAAGAGGAAAATATTACGCCATATTGGAAATATAAAGGGCATGGTGGATATAGTATAACGTCATATGTGTGTGAAAAATGTATTGAAGCATGATAAAAACCCGATTAGGGAAATATTGGCGTATTTTAACATTATTGCTCCAATTATAAATTGAAATAAGTTCATTTATAGCTGTATTCTTTTGCGTCTGTCATATACATTTATACATTTTTATATAGCGTTTTCATATGATTCATTCAACAACATTTCGACTGCTTTTTTTAATGTTTGTTTTGTGTTGTATGTTAAATTTTGAAATTGATTTTTCAGAACAAACATCCTTCAAATTCTGGGCAACGCCGGCACTTTAGTTTGTAACAGATAAATGGCTTTTGTATCTGTACATCTAATGCTAATATTATAAAGCGTTATAATATTATAAAGTATATAATATTATTAATTCTTGTACGTTTGTGAGGTGTTATCTCTGAAACTACATATCCCACTTAAAAAAAAAAATGTTGGTGGCCATCTCTGCTCCGAAAAAAAAGACTATTTTATGTCAGTGCAAGGACCTACATTGCTGCAGGAGCAAAAAAGTTCTAAAATTGTGATTTCTGCGATATTGATTGGGTTAGAATCTTTAAATTTGGTGCGGTAGTTACTTTTAAGATGTAAATACTCGTAATGAATGCTCTCTAAAAGGTACAATTTCACGGATAAACGTAAAAATTTCTAGAAAGGTTCTAAACTATGATTTATTTGGAATACTGAAATTTTTGGGATACTGTTGGGGTTAGAAACTAGAACTTTGGCATGGTAGTAATTAATAAGATGTAAATGCTCGTTGTAGAACGAATTCTAAAAAATCGAAAGATCAAACAAAGCGGGAAAAGATCTAAAAATGATCTAAGTAACGAAGTACATGGAATTGTTAGGAATATAAACATGAAAATTGACATGGCTGTATTTATCATGACGTAAATTCTCGCAATAGAACAATTTTTAAAAATGTCGCTATATAAAACAGTGCAGAAACAAAAAACTTTCAAAAATTTTCTATTTCTCTGTTACTGCTGAGCCCAAAATCTTGAAATTTTGCTTCGGGTTAGTTTTAAAATATACAATTGTCTCTATGAATGGTTTCTAAAAAATTTAAAATTTAAAAAGATGAAATTAACCGAAAGCGATCTCAATTACCATTAATTTGGAATTATTAGGTACAGCAACTATAAATATTTCATAATGCTGCATTTCCTCTGCAAAACATGCGATTTAAATGCAACAAAACTGATAGATACCCACCTAGCATTAAATAAATTGTGTAAATATTGAATAAAGACCTGTATGAAACAGTGAGTAGGTTGCCCGAAAGTACTTGTTAAAGTGTCCCTTCTCTAGGCTTTTCTCTCTCTCGCCAAGGCCACTAACAGAGGGAAGTGCCGTTTTAAATGTGATATGAATTTTTTATCCGATTCATTTTTCTAGACATTTTATCATAAGGACATATTCTCAATTATCATTAGTAGATTTTTTATATATTAACTAATTCTGGTGAAATTTTGTAATCGGGTTCATATTGGCTTATGTTAGCTTGCATGATTTGCTGAATAAATATGTATGGATTTGTAAATTACTTCAAATGATACTTTGATAGCTCAAAAGTTATGCAGACGATATATTCAGATCTTGTGTCATACTTTATGTTGTAATAATTGCTGATTTCTTTTATTTAATACATGCTAAATACAGCTGAACTTGTGCAGAATATGTTTGAAAACAAAACAATACAGCGTATGTAGTGGCCAGCATACACTCATCATTTAAATCCGATCGAGCATATCTAAAACACACTCTAACGAAGCATTGCATGCCACTTTTGATGTATTCGGTACTTTGATACTATATTAGATTTTGAGAAGAGAATTCCTTAAATGTTATCGAAAACCTCATTGCATCCGTGGAAAACAGATATTGTACAATATTAACTATTCCGGGGAAGCACACACCATATAAAGTATACTCCATTCTTTTTAAACATCATATATTTGTCATTTAAAGTTACTCAAATTGGTGCGGAGCGTCTGATTATGCTCTTGTCATCATTTTATACAGTTAAAATTCCGATATAAGTAAATTAGTGTTTCATTTTCTATTTTACTTTTAATATATTGCGTACTTTCAATTTTATATCTATGCATGGCTGTCTTGAATGGTTTGATTTCCCATTTTTTTAAACAGTGTATACGAATTTATATATAAGATTTTGTAATTCTACAATTCGTTTATTTTCATCATTTCAATTTTTCCCAGTATATGGACAATTAAAGATAACATCTCATTTTCTTTGCTTCCACATGTTATTATTAAATCTATGTTCTCAGTAATATCGCTCAGACTAATCCCTCTGAGGGAAGTCCTAGTATATTCTACATATTCCATAGATCATTTTGCGTATTTTTTTTACAGGGCAATCTTAAATATTATGATTTTTCTTTTATCTATTGTTGGCCCAATAATAGTCCTTCTGATCAAATCGCAGTTCATAAATATGAAGACAAACATATTCTTTAAAATCCTGAAGTTCCAGAAAAATTCGACAAAGTATATGTTTAAATATTTGACAAAATGTCTTAAATTGAAAGTGTGTGTGGAGTAATAGCCCTATAGTGAATCTCTGCCGCTTTATTCATAACTCCATTGTGTTGCCAAGTGAGCTACGTTTTAATTTAATATTTTTTGATAGGCACCACTTTTTTAAATGGTAAAATGTAACTTGTTTTCGCCTTAATACGCCATAAGGCCTTAATATGTCCATAAGGCGAATTTTACTAACTCAGAAGAGGTGTACCTTTCAAGAAAGCTGAAGAAAAAAGACTCACACGGACAACGCTGCGGTACATGTACAAATGATTTTATTCATTGTAGACAAAAGGTGCGTGCACTGATATTGTAAACAGTCTGTCTAGTTTATTTTCAGGTAATAAAATTTCTATTTAATATTTGAACCACACATTTACCAATCACTTCGTTTAATCTGAGTGCTATTAAACATCATTCTGTGACCCTTAAAAGGGAAAAACCATCGAATTATTAATACAAAGGAACTGACATAGCCTTAAAATAGTGAATCTTCAACTGTAACCGCTTTCGCAGGGGTTGATTAAAGCCAGAAGGAACTTCCGCCAGAAAATTTAAATAGAAAATTCCTGGTTATTTAAACTGCTTATTCATAAAAAAAATTCAGTCATACATAATAGCAGAAACAGCTATCAATTTTTACTGGTGGAAGTTTAATTTCGCGGTTGGCAGGACTTTTGTTTCCATCATATTGTGACAACCTAGATAACTTCATGTCAGTGTCAATGAAAAACTTTATAGTACTTGGGTAAACTCAATTTCTTACCAGATTTGTACGAAAATATTTCCATAAATAAAGCTCTTAAATAAGACGAAATTTCCTATTCAAATTTACTGGTGGGAAGTTTACCCCGGCAAATCAGAAACTAATGATCAGATTCTTTAAAAACCATCCGCCATCTTGTGTCAACATCCTCAGTTACTTCACTGGCTACTGATATATAGATGTCTCCCCCCCCCCCCCTTTATTCATACCTCATTGGTAAAACTCTTGCAAATTTGTAAAAAACGTGTACACACGCTCGGAAAACACAATAAGTAAAAGATTACTTTAAATCTCAGAATATGATATTCAGGAAAGAAACTAAAAGATCTCACAGAACATATTATTAGCGGCCTGTAACTGAATAAAAGCTGAAATTTTGATTATGAAAATAAATTTTTTGTGAGTATAAATTAATAGGGTCTAAAATTATTTTAAGACTGTTTCTATTGGTTTTAAATCAGGCTGTTATTATTAAGCATTTGAATAAACTAAATGATATGAATAAATGTATTCAAATGTCGCTGTACTAGTTAAAATAGTTTCTTTATTTAACTAAAATAAAATGATTTTTGACTATCAAAATCAGACATTTTAATGGATATATGTGTGGAGGCTGATTTAAGAAAAAAAGTTTACAATTTATGTACGAAAAGTCAATAATGTCATTTAACACTAGAACGGCGGCGAGGGGTCATTTTGACCCTTGCCAAGTGAATACATGTCGATCCGAACCAGAAAACTTTTTATAATATAAGAATAATATGTACTGCCCCAAAATAACTTAAATAAATAAGTTAAATATTTTTAAGCAAAAATTCTGATGTGAAATATTTTTATAAAACTTGAGTAAAATTTCCCGCCGTTCTAGTGTGAAATAGATGCTGAGATTTTGTTTTAATAAAGTGCTGTCGGACTGATTGATTGAGAAATTAAAGATTTGCTGAGGTAAGGCACAAATGGACTAAGGTCAAGCTATAAAAAAAGTACCATGGAAGCCTCCAGTAACTAATGCAGTATCTTCCAAGAGCCCAGTTCACCTGTAATTTTTTAAACTCGGCTTTAGTATGCAACATTAAAGGAATAGTCAAGAAACATAAAATTAATTTAAATTTAAATATCGAAGTAGAAAAGAAATGTAATTTTGATTGCATTGCTCTATAGCTCGTGAAATATAATGCTCAAAATAATTAAATGATATTCAGATTGCGGATGGATCTTGAGACTGCGGAATTGTTTAGATGATTGATACATGATTAGCAGTCGTGGTAATCTATATGAGAAAAAAAAATACACATGTTTAGCAGAAACAAGTGCATTGCATTGAGAATTTCGATAAAAACGAAAAAAAATACACAATTTGTACATATGAGAAAAAAAAAACGAATAAAAAAAGGTGCTTCCTTCAAAGAAAATCGTTTTTAGTAGAGGGTAGGGTTTCCCCGGGCGGCCAGCAACGTTGAACACCTTTGGGGCATGACGTCAATGAGGCTTTTGATCAGGTGCTGGGGTATTCTGTTCCACACTTCAGAAGGCCTCTTTCCAGTTCTTTGAGAATTTGTGGGCTTGGTCGGCGGCCAGCAATTTGTCTGGCTAGAGTCTGCTATACATGCAGGGGTGAAAGTGCTGCACCACAAATGGATGATTTTTTCCACTAAAGATTTTTAGTAATCTGCACCTTTTTTAATTTCAGAAATTATGTCATT